>OZ023139.1:27263606-28727576 GCA_963675895.2 Styela plicata | reverse complement strand
GGAAACGAAACGAGTTTGAAAAAAAGCGAAAATAACCACTAACGCGAGTCTAGAACTCGAGATATCTTAATCTCGAGCGATGAATTTATCCACTGCGTCCACCATTCGACTGAAAATCGGGTGATTTAGAAAGATAGCTATCTTACGGAAACGAAACGAGTAGGAGAAATAGTGGAAAAAAATCGACTGACGCGAGTCTAGAACTTGAGATAGCTTGATCTCGAGCGATGAATTTATCCACTGCGCCAATCATTCGACTGAAAATTGGGTGACATCGAAAGGTAGCTATCTTACAGAAACGAACCGAGTTTAAAAAAATAGTGAAAAAAATCGACTGACGCGAGTCTAGAACTCGAGATATCATGATCTCGAGCGATAAATTTATCCACTGCGCCAACCATTCGACATAAAATTGGGTGACATAGAAAGGTAGCTATCTTACAGAAACAAACCGAGTTTGAATAATAGCGAAAAAAAACGAATGACGCGAGTCTAGATATCTTGATCTCGAGCGATGAATTTATCCACTCCGCCAACGATTCGACTGAAAATTGGGTGATTTAGAAAGGTAGCTATCTTGCGGAATCGATACGAGTATGAAAAATAGTGAAAAAAAATCGACTGACGTGAGTCTAGAACTCGAGATATCTTGATCTCGAGGGATGAAATTATCCACTGCGCCAACCATTCGACTGAATATTGGGTGACATATAAAGGTAGCTATCTTACAGAAACAAACCGAGTTTGAAAAATAGTGAAAAAAAATCGACTGACGCGAGTGTAAAACTCGAGATATCTTCATCTCGAGCGATGAATTTATCTACTTCGCCAACCATTCGACTGAAAATTGGTTGACATAGAAAGGTAGCTATCTTACAGAAACAAACGGAGTTTGAAAAATAGTGAAAAAAATCGACTGACGCGAGTCTAGAACTCGAGATATCTTCATCTCGGGCGATGAATTTATCTACTGCGCCAACCATTCGACTGAAAATTGGGCGACATAGAAAGTTAGCTATCTTACGGAAACGAAACGAGTTTGAAAAACAGCGAAAAAAACCACTGACGCGAGTCTAGAACTCGAGATACCTTAATCTCGAGCGATGAATTTATCCACTCCGCCAACGATTCGACTGGAAATAAGGTGATTTAGAAAGATAGCTATCTTACGGAAACGAAACGAGTATGAGAAATAGTGGACAAAAATCGACTGACGCGAGTCTAGAACTCGAGATATCTTGATCTCGAGCGATGAATTTATCCACTGCGCCAACCATTCGACAGAAAATTGGGTGACATAGAAAGGTAGCTATCTTACAGAAACGAAACGAGTTTGAAAAATAGCGAAAAAAAAAACGAATGACGAGAGTCCAGAACTCGAGATATCTTGATCGCAAGCGATGAATTTTTCCACTGCGCCAACCATTCGACTGAAAATTGGGTGACATAGAAAGGTAGCTATCTTTCGGAAACGAAACGAGTTTGAAAAATAGCGAAAAAAAACGAATGACGCGAGTCTAGAAATCGATATATCTTGATCTCGAGCGATGAATTTATCCACTTCGCCAACGATTCGACTGAAAATTTGGTGATTTAGAAAGGTATCTATCTTACGGAATCGAAACGAGTTTGAAAAATAGCGAAAAAAAAAACGAATGACTCGAGTCTTGAACTCGAGATATCTCTGATCTCGAGCGATGAATTTATCCACTGCGTCAACCATTCGACTGAAAATCGGGTGATTTAGAAAGATAGCTATCTTACGGAAACGAACCGAGTTTGAAAAATAGTGAAAAAAAATCGACTGACGCGAGTCTAGAACCCGAGATAACTTGATCTCAAGCGATGAATTTATCCACTGCGCCAACCATTCGACAGAAAATTGGGTGACATAGAAAGGTAGCAATCTTACAGATACGAAACGAGTTTGAATAATAGCGAGAAAAAAAAACGAATGACGCGACTCTAGAACTCGAGATATCTTGATCTCGAGCGATGAATTTATCCACTCCGCCAACGATTCGACTGAAAATTGGGTGACATAGAAAGGTAGCTATCTTACGGAATCGATACGAGTTTGAAAAATAGTGAAAAAAAATTGACTGACGCGAGTCTAGAACTCGAGATATCTTGATCTCGAGCGATGAATTTATCCACTGCGTCAACCATTCGACTGAAAATCGGGTGATTTAGAAAGATAGCTATCTTACGGAAACGAAACGAGTATGAGAAATAGTGGAAAAAAATCGACTGACGCGAGTCTAGAACTTGATATATCTTGATCTCGAGCGATGAACTTATCCACTGCGCCAACCATTCGACTGAAAGTTGCGTGACATAGAAAGGTAGCTATCTTACAGAAACGAAACGAGTTTGAAAAATAGCGAAAAAAAAAACGAATGACGAGAGTCCAGAACTCGAGATATCTTGATCGCAAGCGATGAATTTTTCCACTGCGCCAACCATTCGACTGAAAATTGGGTGACATAAAAAGGTAGCTATCTTTCGGAAACGAAACGAGTTTGAAAAATAGCGAAAAAAAACGAATGACGCGAGTCTAGAAATCGATATATCTTGATCTCGAGCGATGAATTTATCCACTTCGCCAACGATTCGACTGAAAATTTGGTGATTTAGAAAGGTATCTATCTTACGGAATCGAAACGAGTTTGAAAAATAGCGAAAAAAAACGAATGACTCGAGTCTAGAACTCGAGATATCTTGATCTCGAGCGATGAATTTATCCACTGCGTCAACCATTCGACTGAAAATCGGGTGATTTAGAAAGATAGCTATCTTACGGAAACGAACCGAGTTTGAAAAATAGTGAAAAAAAATCGACTGACGCGAGTCTAGAACCCGAGATAACTTGATCTCAAGCGATGAATTTATCCACTGCGCCAACCATTCGACAGAAAATTGGGTGACATAGAAAGGTAGCAATCTTACAGATACGAAACGAGTTTGAATAATAGCGAGAAAAAAAAACGAATGACGCGACTCTAGAACTCGAGATATCTTGATCTCGAGCGATGAATTTATCCACTCCGCCAACGATTCGACTGAAAATTGGGTGACATAGAAAGGTAGCTATCTTACGGAATCGATACGAGTTTGAAAAATAGTGAAAAAAAATCGACTGACGCGAGTCTAAAACTCGAGATATCTTGATCTCGAGCGATGAATTTATCCACTGCGTCAACCATTCGACTGAAAATCGGGTGATTTAGAAAGATAGCTATCTTACGGAAACGAAACGAGTATGAGAAATAGTGGAAAAAAATCGACCGACGCGAGTCTAGAACCCGAGATAACTTGATCTCAAGCGATGAATTTATCCACTGCGCCAACCATTCGACAGAAAATTGGGTGACATCGAAAGGTAGCTATCTTACAGATACGAAACGAGTTTGAATAATAGCGAAAAAAAAAACGAATGACGCGAGTCTAGAACTCGAGATATCTTGATCTCGAGCGATGAATTTATCCACTCCGCCAACCATTCGACAGAAAATTGGGTGACATAGAAAGGTAGCTATCTTACAGATACGAAACGAGTTTGAATAATAGCGAAAAAAACGAATGACGCGAGTCTAGAACTCGAGATATCTTTATCTCGAGCGATGAATTTATCCACTCCGCCAACGATTCGACTGAAAATTGGGTGATTTAGAAAGGTAGCTATCTTACGGAATCGATACGAGTTTGAAAAATAGTGAAAAAAAATCGACTGACGCAAGTCTAGAACTCGAGATATCTTGATCTCGAGCGATGAATTTATCCACTGCGCCAACCATTCGACTGAAAATTGGGTGACATAGAAAGGTAGCTATCTTACAGATACGAAACGAGTTTGAATAATAGTGAAAAAAAAACGAATGACGCGAGTCTAGAACTCGAGATATCTTGATCTTGAGCGATGCATTTTTCCACTGCGCCAAGCATTCGACTGAAAATTGGGTGACTTAGAAAGGTAGCTATCTTTCGGAAACGGAACGAGTTTGAAAAATAGCGAAAGAAAACGAATGATGCGAGTCTAGAACTCGAGATATCTTGATCTCGAGCGATGAATTTATCCACTCCGCCAACCATTCGACCGAAAATTGGGTGATTTAGAAAAGTAGCTATCTTACGGAATCGAAACGAGTTTGAAAAATAGTGAAAAATAATCGACTGACGCGAGTCTAGAACTCGAGATATCTTGATCTCAAGCCATGAATTTATCCACTGCGCCAACCATTCGACAGAAAATTGGGTGACATAGAAAGGTAGCTATCTTACAGAAACGAAACGAGTTTGAAAAATAGCGAAAAAAACGAATGACGCGAGTCCAGAACTAGAGATATCTTGATCTCAAACGATCAATTTTTCCACTGCGCCAACCATTCGACTGAAAATTGGGTGACATAGAAAGGTAGCTATCTTTCGGAAACGAAACGAGTTTGAAAAATAGTGAAAAAAAATCGACTGACGCGAGTCTAGAACTCGATATATCTTGATCTCGAGCGATGAATTTATCCACTTCGTCAACGATTCGACTGAAAATTTGGTGATTTAGAAAGGTAGCTATCTTACGGAATCGAAACAAGTTTGAAAAAAAGTGAAAAAAAATCGACTGACGCGAGTCTAGAACTCGAGATATCTTGATCTCGAGCGATAAATTTATCCACTGCGCCAACCATTCGACTGAAAATTGGGTGACATAGAAAGGTAGCTATCTTACAGAAACGAAACGAGTTTGAAAAATTTGCGAAAAAAAACGAATGACGCGAGTCTAGAACTCTAGATATCTTGATCTCGAGCGATGAATTTATCCACTCCGCCAACGATTCGACTGAAAATTGGGTGATTCAGAAAGGTAGCTTTCTTACGGAATCGAAACGAGTTTGAAAAATAGTGAAAAAAAATCGACTGACGCGAGTCTAGAACTCGAGATATCTTGATCTCGAGCGGTGAATTTTTCCACTGCGCCAACCATTCGACTGAAAATTGGGTGACATAGAAAGGTAGCTATCTTTCGGAAACGAAACGAGTTTGAAAAATAGCGAAAAAAAACGAATGACGCGAGTCCAGAACTCGAGATATCTTGATCTCGAGCGATGAATTTATCCACTACGCCAACGATTCGACTGAAAATTTGGTGATTTAGAAAGGTAGCTATCTTACGGAATCGAAACGAGTTTGAAAAATAGTGAAAAAAAATCGACTGACGCGAGCCTAGAACTCGAGATTTCTTGATCTCGAGCGATGAATTTATCCTCTCCGCCAACGATTCGACTGAAAATTGGGTGATTTAGAAAGGTAGCTATCTTACGGAATCGAAACAAGTTTGAAAAATAATGAAAAAAAATCGACTGACGCGAGTCTAGAAACCGAGATATCTTGATCTCGAGCGATGAATTTATCCACTGCGCCAACCATTCGACTGAAAATCGGCTGATTTAGAAAGGTAGCTATCTTACGGAAACGAAACGAGTATGAGAAATAGTGGACAAAAATCGACTGACACGAGTCTGAACTCGAGATATCTTGATCTCGAGCGATGAATTTATCCACTGCGCCAACCATTCGACTTAAAATTGGGTGACATAGAAAGGTAGCTATCTTACAGAAACGAAACGAGTTTGAAAAATAGCGAAAAAAAAAACGAATGACGCGAGTCTAGATCTCGTGATATCTTGATCTCGAGCGATGAATTTATCCACTCCGCCAACGATTCGAATGAAAATTGGGTGACATAGAAAGGTAGCTATCTTACGGAAACGAAACGAGTTTTAAAAATAGCGAAAAAAAAACGAATGACGCGAGTCTAGAACTCGAGATATCTTGATCTCGAGAGATGAATTTATCGACTGCGCCAACCATTCGACTGAAGATTGGGTGATATAGAAAGGTAGCTTTCTTACGGAAACGAAACGAGTTTTAAAAATAGCGAAAAAAAACGAATGACGCGAGTCTAGAACTCGAGATATCTTGATCTCGAGCGATAAATTTATCCACTTTGCCAACGATTCAACTGAAAATTCGGTGATTTAGAAAGATAGCTATCTTACGAAAACGAAACGAATGTGAGAAATAGTGGAAAAAAAATCGACTGACGCGAGTGTAGAACTCGAGATATCTTGATCTCAAGTGATGAATTTATCCGCTGCGCCAACCATTCGACTGAAAATTGGGTGACATAGAAAGGTAGCTATCTTACGGAAACGAAACGAGTTTGAAAAATAGCGAAAAAAAACGAATGACGCGACTCTAGAACTCGAGATATCTTGATCTCGAGCGATGAATTTATCCACTCCGCCAACGATTCGACTGAAATTGGGTGATTTAGAAAGGTAGCTATCTTACGGAATCGAAACGAGTTTTAAAAAATAGTGAAAAAGAAATCGACTGACGCGAGGTTAGAACTTGAGATACCTTGATTTCGAGCGAAGAATTTATCCACTGCGCCAACCATTCGACTGAAATTGGGTGATTTAGAAAGGTAGCTATCTTACGGAAACGAAACGAGTTTAAAAAATACCGAAAAAAAAACACTGACGCGAGTCTAGAACTCGAGATATCTTGATCTCGAGCGATGAATTTATCCACTCCGTCAACGATTCGACTGAAAATTGGGGGATTTAGAAAGGTTGCTATCTTACAGAATCGAAACGAGTTTGAAAAACAGTGAAAAACAAATCGACTGACGCGAGTCTAGAACTCGAGATATCTTAATCTCGAGCGATGAATTTATCCACTGCGCCAACCATTCGACTCAAAATTCGGTGATTTAGAAAGGTAGCTATCTTACGGGAACGAAACGAGTTTGAGAAATAGCGGAAAAAAAATCGACTGAAGCGGGTCTTGAACTCGAGATACCTTGATCTCGAGCGATGAATTTATCCGCTCCGCCAACGATTCGACGGAAAATTGGGTGTTTTAGAAAGGTAGCTATCTTACGGAATCGAAACGAGTTTGAAAAATAGTGAAAAAAATCGACTGACGCGAGTCTAGAACTCGAGATATCTTGATCTCGAGCGATGAATTTTTCCACTGAGCCAACCATTCGACTGAAAATTGGGTGACATAGAAATGTAGCTATCTTTCGGAATCACCAAATTTTCTGTCGAATGGTTGGCGCAGTGGATAAATTCATCGCTCGAGATCAAGATATCTCGAGTTCTAGACTCGCGTCAGTCGATTTTTTTTTCACTATTTTTCAAACTCGTTTCGTTTCCGTGAAATAGCTATCTTTCTAAATCACCCAATTTTCAGTCGAATACTTGGCGCAGTAGAAAAATTCATCGCTCGAGATCAAGGTATCTCGAGTTCTAGACTCGCGTCAGTCGTTTTTTTTTTCGCTATTTTTCAAACTCGTTTCGTTTCCGTAAAATAGCTACCTTTCTAAATCACCCAATTTTCAGTCAAATGGATGGCGTAGTGGATAAATTCTTCGCTCGAAATCAAGATATCTCGAGTTTTAGACTCGTGTCAGTCGATTTCTTTTTCGCTGTTTTCCAAACTCGTTTCGTTTCTGTAAGATAGCTACCTTTCTCAATCACCCAATTTTCAGTCGAATGGTTGGCGGAGTGGATAAATTCATCGCTCGAATACAAGATATCTCTAGTCCTAGACTCGCATCAGTCGATATTTTTCACTGTTTTTCAAACTCGTTTCGTTTCCGTTAGATAGCCATCTTACCAAATCACCAAATATTCCGTCGAATGGTTGGCGCAGTGGATCAATTGATCGCGCGAGATCAAGATATCTCGAGTTCTAGACTCGCGTAAATCGATTTTTTTTTTCACTATTTCTCGAACTCGTTTCGTTTCCGTAAGATAGCTACCTTTCTGAATCACCCAATTTCCAGTCGAATCGTTGGCGGGGTGGATAAATTCATCGCTCTAGATCAAGATATCTCGAGTTCTAGACCTGCGTCAGTCGATTTTTTTTGACAATTTTTCAAACTCGTTTCGTTTCCGTGAGGTAGATTTCTTTTTAAATTACCAAACTTTCAGTCGATTGGATGGTGTAGTGGATAAATTCTTCGCTCGAAATAAAGATATCTCGACTTCTAGACTCGCCTCAGTCGATTTTTTTCCATTATTTTTCAAACTCGTTTCGTTTCAGTAAGATAGATTACTTTCTAAATTACCAAATTTTCAGTCGAAAGTATGGCGTAGTGGATAAATTCTTCGCTGGAGATCAAGATCTCTCGAGTTCTAGACTCGCATCGGTCGATTTTTTTTGCACTGTTTTTAAACTCGTTTCGTTTCCGTGAGATAGCTATCTTTCTAAATCACCATATTTTCAGTCGAATGGTTGGCGGAGTGGATAAATTCATCGCTCGAGATCAAGATATCTCGAGTTCTAGACTCGCGTCAGTCGATTTTTTTTTCACTATTTTTCAAACTCGTTTCGTTTCCGTGAGATAGCTACCTTTCTAAATCACCCCATTTTCAATCCAACTGGTGGCGCAGTGGGTAAATTCATCGCCCGACATCAAGATATCTCCAGTTATAGACTCGCGTAAGGCGATTTTTTTCACTATTTCTCAAACTCGTTTCGTTTCCGCAAGATAGCTATATTTTTTAATCACCCGATTTTCAGTCGAATCGTTGGCGGAGTGGATAAATTCATCGCTCGAGGTCAAGATATCTCGAGTTCTAGACTCGCGTCAGTCGAATTCTTTTTCTCTCTTTTTCAAACTCGTTTCGTTTCCGTAAGATAGATTTCCTTTTAAATTACCTAATTTTCAGTCGATTGGATGGCGTAGTGGATAAATTCTTCGCTCGAAATCAAGATATCTCGACTCCTAGACTCGCGTCAGTCGATTTTTTTTTCACTATTTTTCAAACTCGTTTCGTTTCCGTAAGATAGATTTCGTTTTAAGTTACCAAATTTTCAGTCGATTGGATGGCGTAGTGGATTAATTCTTCGCTCGAAATAAAGATATCTCGACTTCTAGACTCGCGTCAGTCGATTTTTTTCCACTATTTTTCAAACTCGTTTCGTTTCCGTTACATAGATTACTTTCTAAATTACCAAATTTTCAGTAAAATGGATGACGTAGTGGATAAATTCTTCGCTCGAAATCAAGATATCTCGAGTTCTAGACTCGTGTCAGTCTAGTTCTTTTTCGTTGTTTTCCAAACTCGTTTCGATTCCGTAAGATAGCTACCTTTCTAAATCAGCCAATTTTCAGTCGAATGGTTGGCGCAGTGGATAAATTCATCGCGCGAGATCAAGATATCCCGAGTTCTAGACTCGCGTAAGTCGATTTTTTTTTTACTATTTTTCAAACTCGTTTCATTTTCGTGAGGTAGATTTTCTTTTTAAATTACCAAATCTTCAGTCGATTGGATGGCGTAGTGGATAAATTCTTTGCTCAAAATTAAGATATCTCGAGATCTAGACTCGCGTCAGTCGATTTTTTTTGCACTGTTTTTAAACTCGTTTCGTTTCCGTGAGATAACTGTCTTTCTAATTCACCAAATTTTCCGTCGAATGGTTGGCGGAGTGGATAAATTCATCGCTCGAGATCAAAATATCTCGAATTCTAGACTCGCGTCAGTCGACTTTTTTTCTCTATTTTTTAAACTCGTTTCGTTTCCGTAAGATAGATTTCCTTTTAAATTACCAAATTTTCAGTCGATTGGATGGCGTAGTGGATAAGTTCTTCGCTCAAAATCAAGATATCTCGTCTTCTAGATTCGCGTCAGACGATTTTTTTCCACTATTTTTCAAACTCGTTTCGTTTCCGTAAGATAGCTACCTTTCTAAATCACCCAATTTTCAGTCGAATGGTTGGCGCAGTGGATAAATTCATCGCTCGAGATCAAGATATCTCGAGTTCAAGACTCGCGTAAGTCGATTTTTCTTCACTATTTCTCAAACTCGTTTCGTTTCCGTAAGATAGCTATCTTTCTAAATCACCCAATTTTCAGTCGAATCGTTGGCGGAGAGGATAAATTCATCGCTCGAGATCAAGATATCTCGAGTTCTAGACTCGCGTCAGTCGATTTTTTTCGCTGTTTTTCAAACTCGTTTCGTTTCCGTAAGATAGCTATCTTTCTAAATCACCCAATTTTCAGTCGAATCGTTGGCGGAGAGGATAAATTCATCGCTCGAGATCAAGATATCTCGAGTTCTAGACTCGCGTCAGTCGATTTTTTTCGCTGTTTTTCAAACTCGTTTCGTTTCCGTAAGATAAATTTCTTTTTAACTTACCAAATTTTCAGACGATTGGATGGCGTAGAGGATAAGTTCTTCGCTCAAAATCAAGATATCTCGTCTTCTAGATTCGCGTCAGACGATTTTTTTCCACTATTTTTCAAACTCGTTTCGTTTCCGTAAGATAGCTATCTTTCTAAATCACCAAATTTTCAGTCGATTGGATGGCGTAGAGGATAAATTCTTCGTTCGAAATCAGGATATCTCTATTTCTAGACTCGCGCCATTCGATTTTTTTTTTAAATATTTTTCAAACTTGTTTCGTTTCCGTAAGATAAATTTCTTTTTAACTTACCAAATTTTCAGACGATTGGATGGCGTAGTGGATAAATTCATCGCTCGAAATCAAGATGTTTCGACTTCTAGACTCGCCTCAGTCGATTTTTTTCCTCTATTTTTCAAACTCGTCTCGTTTCCGTAAGATAGATTACTTTCTAAATTACCAAATTTTCAGTCGAATAGGTGGCGTAGTGGATAAATTCCTCGCTTGAAGTCAAGATATCTCCAGTTCTAGACTCGCGTCAGTCGATTTCTTTTTCACCGTTTTTCAAACTCGTTTCGTTTCCGTAAGATAGCTATCTTTCTAAATCACCCAATTTTCAGTCGAATGGTTGGCGCAGTGGATAAATTCATCGCTCGAGATCTCGATATCTCGAGTTCTAGACTCGCGTTATTCGATTTTTTTTTCACTATTTTTCAAACTCGGTTCGTTTCCGTAAGATAGATTTCTTTCTAAATCCTCATATTTTCATTCCAATAGATGGCGCAGTAGATAAATTCATCGCTCGAGATCAAGGTATCTCGAGTTCTAGACTCGCATCAGTCGATTTTTTTCACTGTTTTTCAAACTCGTTTCGTTTCCGTAAGATAGCTATCTTTCTAAATCACCAAATTTTCAGTCGAATGGTTGGCGCAGTAGATAAATTCATCGCTCGAGATCAAGGTATCTCGACTTCTAGACTCGCGTCAGTCAATTTTTTTTTCACTATTTTTCAAACTCGTTTCGTTTCCGTAAGATAGATTTCTTTTTATATTACCAAATTTTCAGTTGAATGGATGGCGTAGTGGATAAAGTCTTCGCTCGAGATCAAGATATCTCGAGTTCTAGACTCACGTCAGTCGTTTTTTTTTCACTGTTTTTCAAACTCGTTTGGTTTCCGTAAGATAGCTATCTTTCTAAATCACCCAATTTTCAGTCGAATGGTTGGCGCAGTGGATAAATTAATCGCTCGAGATCAAGATATCTCGAGTTCAAGTCTCGCGTCAGTCGCTTTTTTTTTCACTATTTTTCAAACTCGTTTCGTTTCCGTAAGATAGATTTCTTTCTAAATCCCCAAATTTTGAGTCGAATGGATGGCGCAGTGGGTAAATTCTTCGCTCGACTTCTAGACTCGCGTCAGTCGATTTTTCGTTCACCGTTTTTCAAATTCGTTCCGTTTCCATAAGATAGCTATCTTTCTAAATCACCAAATTTTCAGTTGAATGGTTGGCGCAGTGGATAAATTCATCGCTCGAAATCAAGATATCTCGAGTTCTAGACTCGCGTCTGTCGGTTTTTTTTTCAGTGTTTTTCAAACTCGTTTCGTTTCCGTAAGATAGCTATCCTTCTAAATTACCAAATTTTTCGTCGAATGGTTGGCGCAGTGGATAAATTCATTGCTCGAGATCAAGATATCTCGAGTTTTAGACTCGCGTCCGTCGATTGTTTTTTCACTGTTTTTCAAACTCGTTTCGTTTCCGTAAGATAGCTATCTTTCTAAATTACCCAATTTTCAGTCGAATGTTTGGCGCAGTGGATAAATTCATCGCACGAGATCAAGATATCTCGAGTTCAAGACTCGCGTCATTCGATTTTTTTTTCACTATTTTTCAAACTCGTTTCGTTTCCGTAAGATAGCCATCTTTCTAAATTACCAAATTTCCAGTCGAATGGTTGGCGCAGTGGATAAATTTTCCGCGCGAGAGCAAGATATCTCGAGTTCTAGACTCGCGTCAGTCGATTTTTTTCCCTCTGTTTTTCAAACTCGTTTCGTTTCCGTAAGATAGCTATCTTTCTAAATCATGCAATTTTCAGTGGAATGGTTGGCGCAGTGGATAAATTAATCGCTCGAGGTCAAGATATCTCGAGTTCTAGACTCGCGTCAGTCGATTTTTTTTGCACTGTTTTTAAACTCGTTTCGTTTCCGTATGATAGCTATCTTTCTAAATCACCAAATTTTCAGTCGAAATTTTGGCGCAGTTAATAAATTAATCGCTCGATATCAAGATGTTTCGAGTTTTTTCAAACTCGTTTCGTTTCCGTAAGATAGCCATCTTTCTTAATTACCAAATTTCCAGTCGAATGGTTGGCGCAGTGGATAAATTTTCCGCGCGAGAGCAAGATATCTCGAGTTCTAGACTCGCGTCAGTCGAGTTTTTCCCTCTGTTTTTCAAACTTGTTTCGTTTCCGTAGGATAGCTATCTTTCTAAATCATGCAATTTTCAGTGGAATGGTTGGCGCAGTGGATAAATTAATCGCTCGAGTTCAAGATATCTCGAGTTCTAGACTCGCGTCAGTCGATTTTTTTTCACTGTTTTTCAAACACGTTTCGTTTCCGTAAGATAGATTTCGTTCTATATCCCCAAATTTTTAGTCGAATGGATGTAGCAGCGGATAAATTCTTCGCTCGAAATTAAGATATCTCGACTTCTAAACTCGCGTCAGTCGATTTTTATTTCACTGTTTTTCAAACTCGTTTCGTTTCCGTAAGATAGCTATCTTACCAAATCACAAAATTTTCAGTCGAATGGATGACGTAGTGGATAAATTCTTCGCTCGAAATTAAGATATCTCGACTTCTAGACGCGAATAAATCGATTTTTCGTTCACTGTTTTTCAAACTCGTTTCGTTTCCGTAAGATAGCTATCTTTCTAAATCACCGAATTTTCAGTCGAATGGTTGGCGCAGTGGATAAATTCATCGCTCGAGATCAAGATAACTCGAGTTCTAGACTCGCGTCAGTCGATTTTTTTTTTCACTGTTTTTCAAACTCGTTTCGTTTCCGTGAGATAGCTATCTTTCTAAATCACAAAACTTTCAGTCGAATGGATGGCTCAGTGGATAAATTCATCGCTCGAGATCGAGATATTTCGAGTTTTAGACTCGCGTCATTCGATTTTGCCTTCACTGTTTTTCAAACTCGTTTCGTTTCCGTAAGATAGCTATCTTTCTAAATCACCCAATTATTCAATTGAACGAATGGTGTAGTGGTTAATTTCATCTCTTGAAATTAAGATATCTCGAGTTCTAGATTCGCGTCACTCGATATTTCTTTCACTGTTTTTCAAACTCGTTTCGTTCCCGTAAGATAGCTATCTTTCTAAATTAAGAAATTTTCAGTCGAATGGACGGCGCAGAGAATAAATTCATCGCTCGAGATTAAGATATATCGAGTTCTAGACTCGCGTCAGTCGATTTTTCTTTCACTGTTGAAAATTATGATTTGGGGGATTTCCAACCCATAAAGTAAAGTACAGTAAATATACTGAGCACTCGCAGTAATTGTATATTTATAAAATTCCTAACACTCTTGGATGAATATCAAGTATGGACTGATGATAGACAGCGTCTCGGTGGCACGTCTCACCATACATCAGTGGCCCATACATAAAAAAAAACATATATCGTCAAAATACTTCTGACTGGACTGATGTATCTTACCAACGCAGCGTGGTCTGTCTATGGCTCATATATGACATATTAATAGTTCTGATAGGGAAGGATTTTGGAAAATGAAACATTTATTTTATGCTTTATTACGACAAGCACGACGAAATCGCCGTATAAATTTATAAAATCGTCTTTTCGGCCAATTATGGACTGTTGATGGAACGCCCCTTCGAAACGCTGTATTAATGACCCATATATGGTATAAATCTCATTAAAAAGGTGTTTGAATTTCGGAAATATACAATATAAAAGAACGATGATTTAACCGTAGTTTTCGTACAGGGTAGGTGGAATATAACGAAGGTATAAAACAGGCAGAGTAGGGCGTAATGTTGGGGAAGCCCTAGCGATATTACTCACCTCACAATCGTCTACTTGAACGAATTTCCTTTAATTATCTTGGTATAACAGGCTCCTTCTGTGAAATATTGAGAGTAAAAGGTCAGTTACTCATAACTGTGTATATAAACTAGGCTGCGAGAGCACCAGCGCGTTCAAATTGCATCTACTTGGTCCAGTTCTGGAAGAACGGGTTTATTGCTGTTCGTAAGAACCTAAACTTTCCGTTCCAGCATCAACGCCCTCTGATTAGAATGAGAATATTCTGTCAGTTTTAATTTTGATGATATTCGGAAATGCGGTACGTTAAACTTCACTTGATCTCTGTTCCCTACGTCCGTTGACTCAACTACCGGGATACAGTACACTGCAGCGGTGGAAGGTGTCACACTTTGGGGACATAAAACAAAACTATATTTTTGGCCATTGGAACTTTCGCGTAGAAAGTGCGCGTAAATTTTTTTACCATTTTTGTTGATAAATTACACCATTTTGGGAATAAAAACGCCAAAACTATGCGCGAAAATTCAGCTTAGTTTGACAATATTTTTGTTCGAATTCCAAAATTCTTGAGAGGGGTTGACATGATTTGAAATTTGAAAAACGAAATAAGGATAAAATAAAATATCTTACTTGTTTTTTTTTCAGTGCAAACGATCCAGAGATAAGACAAAGAAGGCATATTAGCTTTCTATAATCCATGTGTTGCCTTGTACGACGACTTATCAAGTAGCTAAATCTACAAGAAAATTCAATAATTTAATATTCTATAATACTAGAGTGCTTTAAATAGTATCTGCATTGGGGGTTCTAAAACATCTGATTTTGCATTGTACATCAACTTTTCCTGAATTTATACCTTTCCTAGTATCATCAACTGATAGACCGGGTCAACAAGTCATGGGCCATGCTGGGGAAGACAATATATTGTTGGATTTGAGAAATACAAAGCAAAAGGAAGTTTCAGTATGAATTGCTTCAAGCATGAGCCACAGATGGTCCGTGTCTTGGCTGCGCGGTTTACCAGCAGTTTGTAGGCAGGAGGTTCGACACTTGCCGAGTCAGACAATGCTCGTCGGTAACGCATTTTCCATATAGCTGAAACTATGCTGAGCAGATAGACATCTAGTCTGAAAATTGTCAAAGCATATTTTGTGGTTGTATGAGTCACCGATGGATCGCGCCGTATAAGTGATTTCGAATGGAGGAACAGTTTCTCCAATAATTTGGAATTTTAGCCCTTTATAGTGCAGTTTCGGCTGAACATATTGAAGCAACTCTCCGCCATATAAGTGGTTGTAGATGATTTCGTTTACGCGCTGCCGATCTTGCTCAGAAAATTTTCAAAAATATTGCTTCTTAAAGCGGCGCGATTCATCGATGGTCTACTGAACGATATCAATATTTCGAGAACTTCAACATTGATCTATATTTGTTACTGATTTCCATTCGGTTCCCAGGGACGATTTATACAAGTTACTTTTAAAGAAATCGCAAATGAGACATGAAATATCATCGATAATGCTTCTCCGTGTCATCACGCGTATTTGCATAATGTGGCATGATAATAAAGGTCTATATAAACTATTTTTTTAACAGTAAAAATTTATATCGCAATCGCCTTGCAGCATATTGAACGGCAAATTGATGGAATTTTTCTATGTTTTGGAATGTCAACATTTTCCTAGAAAATTCTTTTGCATTGTATTTTTGAACAACAAAATTTTTTATCTGCGTAGACGACTATGAGAAAAATGTTCAATTTTATAGTGAAATTTTTCGCTCATTCTGTTTAGAAAAAAAACGCAAAAAATAGCTCTATACATGGGATATAGCGATGTCGAGATTTTATTTATATTAAAAATGGCCGAAAATGTAAAATGTAAAAAATGAATGGGGGTTTTGTGAAATATAAGGTGTTTCCATTCTATAACGCGACATTTCTGCACCCAATAATAAATGTTTATAAATTCTGTCAGGTTTGAATTCTGCTAAAACATGCTCGCCGCTAAAATTAAGAGACATTTTGAAATATTTGGATAAAAGAGTAAAAATATCAGTTTATTCGATAAATGCGAAATTTGAAAAAAGTCAATTCCACTACTCTGTCGAACAAATATATTCTGCTCTTTGTCGGCGCGATCCATCAGTATATCATGTTCAACAAAGTATGGTTTTCTTCTGGTTTTCTGTCTGATGTATTTACAATTACCAGAATATTCAACACAATTTTGCTTTTTTTCAACAGTAAATGTCTAACGCAACAGACTTGTGAGGTATCAAACTGCGGACCATGTATTGGGTCGGTTATTAAGATGATAATATTATCGCTTGGAATGATAATGCTGACATTTATATTTTACCAGAAGAAGCGATAGCACTGAGATATAGACGAAATTTTACGTTGTCATGCTTGAGCCAAAGATGGGCCGCGTCTCCTTAGCGCATACAATCAGTGACCCGTACTTAACCAAGTCTTGATAAACGAAATTTTGTTTTGTCATGCTCCGGATATTTTACATGATCACGCATGACCCATTGAAATGAGCAACGACAACGACCAGTCCTCACTCATTCTCCCTGCACAAAAAATATTTTTTACAAATTTTCGAATTATCGCAAAAAAATGTCATTGGTTTTTCTATATAAACCATATAATGCGCGTCAAAGGCGCGGAAAAAATTCTGATTTCTTCCAGTATGTTGCGCTATAACTTTAAAAAAAAACCTATTTCATCGTGAATTCCATTCAAAACTAACGCGGAATGAGTGATCGCGCTGTTATTGAGTAAATCTGACTTATGCTTTCTCCGCCAGTACTCACTTCTTTGGCTCCTGTTACACAAATGAGATCAATTTCTATAAAAATGCAATAAAACACTGGTTCGATGTAAAACTTTTTAGATTTGGGATTGAAATTCTACGCCAGGTAATTACTTCACATATATCTGGGTTGCGTATCGGTTATTAAGATGGCGATGTTAATGCTCGGAATGATAATGCTGTTATTTATATTTTACCAGAATTAACGTCAGCCGTTCACGCGGGTGCAAAATGAGACATGATAAAACAAGTGTATATCAACTATTTTTTTAACTGTAAAATTTACATCGCAACCTCCTTGCAACATATAGAATGGAAATTGAAGGAATTTTTTTAGGTTTCGGAATGTCGACATTTTCTTGGGAATTTTTTTTACGTTGTGTTTTTCAAAAGCAAAAATTTTATCAAATTTTTATCGCAATCGCCTTGCACTATATTTAAGAAATATTGTCAAAATTTTCTCTGTTTTAAAATCTCAATATATAAAAAAAAAGAATCGCATTGTATTCTCAACGACAAAAATTTTATCATTTTTTTCTGTTCCCAGAAATGCGAGAATTTTCAATTTTATCGTTAAATTTTCTCGTTTTCTGTTTAAAAACCGCAAAATATGGCTTTATACAAGCGACTAATGATACCGCCATTTTATTAATGCCCGATACCGATTGGAAATTCCGGGTTTGTGAAAATCAGGATATCTTTTTTTTCCATTCTAACTCTTCTGCGCCCAATAATGGATGAAAGAATAAAAATATCATTTCATTCGATAAATACAAAATTCAAAACAAGTCAATTCCACTACTTTGTCGAACATATTGTCTGCTCTTCGTCGGCGCGATCCATTAGTATATCATGTTAAATAAAGTATATTTTTCTCTCTGATATATTTATAATCACGTGAATATTCAACATTAATTTCCTTATTTTTTCAACGCAACAGACTCTTTAGATATCGAAAGGAAATAACAAATTTTCCATATTTTTCAATAGTTGACATTTCCCCGGGAAACTGTATTAAATGCTTTTGTCATCAACTATGCGTCATGTATCGTATCGTAATTTTGACCATGTATGGACCATAGATGTGGTTTTTACCTCGTCACGTATATTCACATATATTGATCTGGAATGCAAATGTTTTGTGGAGTCATAATGCTGAAATTTATATTTCAAGTAGAATTCGCTTGGGCACTGATATCCTGGATCTAATAATATTATTCAGAATCAATACATTTTTTCATTACCAAAGATATCCACGTGCCACAGAATGCCACATTCCCAATGGCGTATTTTGAACCTTGGAAAGGTCGCTGACTATTCTATTCTATGCCCGAAGGCATTTTATTCGTATGTCAGTTAAAACACAAAAAATCTTTCTGGAAGCGCAAAAAATATTAAAAAATGAGACTCCAGGTCCTAAAGTTATGTAAATATTGAAAATAATTATTGTGTGCTGAAGGCACGCAAACAATGTTGAGAGTTTCAGTGTTCTGAAGAACTTAAATGACCCGAATACTTTCTTTTTCGTCTCGGGGAAGAGCTTACCCTCTAAATACGTACCACTCACCCTCTAAATACCCTATAGTGCTGACAACCGCGCACCCGCGCGGACACCAATCCGCCTGCCATCATTCAATTTTCTGTAACTGCTCCGTAATTCAACATAGAAGACCCCCCTATCCCCGCATGCGCTAGAATTCCCCACCCCCCTCCCAAACATTCCACCCTCAAATAAATTTAGACAAACATTATTCCATGCTTTTAATACAACAATACTTGATGAAAAACAATATATTCGGTAAAAATTATGCACATAAGAAATTGCAACTGATTTGTCAAGCATGGGCCACCGATAAATTGCGCTGTCGAAGCATGTTCTATCTATGGATCATGTCTGAATAAACGTTATCTTTCTCTGAGATTGATTATACAGGTCCGCCAACCTTCGTAAAGATCGTAAGAGCGAGCGGTTTCATTAGTAGATTATTTCCAAAATTTTCTTACTTTTTTAATAATTTTGTGATTTCACTGCAGTAACGAGCCTGATAATTTTATTCCCGGGACTCACATTTCTGGCAAAATTCGTAAAAATATATTAACGCCGAGAATTCAAATGTGATCAATAAAATAAAAGAAAACAGCGATTTTAGCGAAAGAATCTTCATCGAAATTTGGCTGGGTATTTTGTCATACATCGATGACGTCAAATCGGAGAAATTTGAAAAAATAACATCGTTTTTTACGAGCGTACCGAATTCTTTTTTAAAATTACGGAAATCTTTCCAGAAGTGCAAAACTAGAAATATACAATATACATATATGCTACCATTTGTGGTTGACTATTTAGCATCGTGTGTTCCGTCACCTTCATAATTGTTTACATACCCGCTATTGTCTTTGCGGCCTTCAATGTCTGGAAGAAAAATAATAACAGTACAGAACCTCGTATGTGCAATCGTAGTGGATGAACGTCTCTCCTACATCTCACTATCGGCGCGATCCATCAATGGTTTTATTTCAAACACAGAGTTCGCGATAGTAGCTACTGCCCTGTCTGAAACTTTTGTCGAGCATGAGACACAGATGATCCGCGCTATGGTGGCGCGATCTGTCAGTGACTCATACTTGTCAAACTTTCATTAATTTTCAAAACGTTCATTGGTAATTCACTGACTGAGTTGCTCTTCAGTGATTTCTGAGATTTCCACATGAATGAATGTCATGATTTGACCAACAATTTTGTTTCACATTTTACCTCCCCCCGTCCCATCTCCCATCTTTTCAAAGTTCTAAATATGCCACGATCTAGAGGTGCGCGATCCCTTCTGAGTATATAAAATTACTGCAAATTGACGGTAAATTTACCACCGTATTTCACATTACGTACCTCTACACTTCAGTGCATATAAAATTACTGCAAACTGATGGTAAATTTACAGCACTTTTTTCACAGTGTAAGTTCAATTTACTCTTCAGTGTACATGCAATTACTGTTAATAACCCGTAAATTGACTGTACTTTTTTCGCAGTATACGTACCTTTTCCCCTCCCCCTTGCATCGAATCCTTCTTTGTGAGATCCAGTGTATTGGGATGCGTCAGTCATCTTTTCGACTCCTCCTGTCTTGAACGTTTTCTGGAAGAAAAAGAAAAATTACGAGATTCGTGAACATTGTTTCGGTTGCCAAGTCGACTTGACAAAATTTTGACGTTTTGAAAAACTCGTTTTCTGTTGAGTGCGATTCACCAAAAAGCAAGAATATACATTATTTTGAATCCCTTCATTCGAACTCTGCGGCAAGCCTAGCTTGTTGAAAATTTGATATAATTTCGCTGGCTGGGATATAACGCCAGTTCGCCTAATGCTTCATTTACTTTTATAATAATATCATAAACAGACTTATTTTCAATTCAAACCCCCTGCTCCTTGTCGACGGAAAAAAATTTCATATTTCAAACACGAAATGAAGTCTATTTCGGTCAAATATGGCTATTTTGCTCAACCAGTGAAATAGAAACGATGTTTTGCCGAAATTTTGAATATCTATTTAGAAATCCCTTACCAGGGCAATGGAAATGAATAACAATCAATAAGTCTGAATAAAAAAAAATATTTCTACGGTATCTAATCAACGGGCATGAAATAGCAGTATTGATGATTATGATAAGAAAGTCTCGGACGCCCAAAAAAATGAGATTCTGACACCCTCATCCAACGGCTGATAATGTTGTCCATTTTCGTGGAAAGGTGATCCGACACTTTTGCAATGGCAAAGATTTTGAGAAAAATTTCAATAAAATAATAAATACAAATATAGTGAACAGATAAGGTATAGTTTAGGAACTTTTTACAGAGGGGTTCAAAGTCTGGCTTCACATTTACAAAATTTTATTCTTGTAACATTGCGTCTGACCACGGTCAAGACTTCTCCAGATAAGCATTTTCGGTCCGAAATTCTAAAACAGTATCAGATTAAGGACTCAAATATACATTCCCGTAATATGTGCACGCAAGTGTTATGCCGATCTTGTCTCCCCCCACTCTAATTTTCAGGCCCATATCATAACCACTATTTAAATATGTACATTATTTATGCATGCGTAATTTTGTGTTTATTTATTTTGGTGTGAGTTCGCTATATAAAGTACGGGGCGTTCCCACGTCCATTCGAAAATTCTTGCTACCACACTCTATTGCACATACAATACAAAATGTATACGTTTTTCTTTTTTTCCCGCTTATATTTCAATTTTAATTTCTTTTGTTTTTTTTTTTTAAGTAGATAACAGGCTTATGTCGTACTTTGTGTCTTAGGCCAAATATGTCTTGTACGTACAGCCTGTCCCATAATTATAATGAATGCTTTTTTATCAACTTTTAGTGTTGTATATTTTTTTAAGACAGTCTTTCACCTTGAATAGAACGTTTTTAGAAATCGTATTGAAGCAGTCTGACAGGCAAGTTCGTTGTTGCCTTTTTTCTGATCCACGCCGCTCTTGCTGTTGATTTTGATTCGATCTTCTGTTCAAAGTAACATCATCGTGTTGTGTCATTTGTTGTGTCACTTGAAGGGTCAAGACAGAGGACGAGATAGAAACCAAAATTGATATTCTTTATTATACTTCAACAAAAAGAATAAATTCAGAATCCAAACACAATCTAATGCGCTCGCATTTATACACGTTATGTGACCATTCAAGCTAGCCTTAGGCGGGATATTATATTTCTTTTCGTCGGAAGTGATCACAACATAAACATTAAAATTGTTTTGGAACTGCCGGGGCCGGTTTTGATCGCTTATAAGAATTTTGTTGACCATGCGTTGGACGCATGATGCTCAAACTTAATTAACCTGATATATTGAATGCCAAATTCTCCTAGTGGTCATGATTTATGACCATGGTTCCTACAAGGTGTCAAACTGTAGTCAGCTAATAGTGGTAGTCCGAATGTGAAAAACAAAGAAGTTGAAGAGCGTTTGGCTGTGCACTGAATCACTGACTGTTTCGATTGTTTTGTGAAGAGTTGGGTAAGGAACACACCGTGCTTTCATATCACACCGAAGTAGGGTGGCTGTCACGTGGTCGTGTGCTGTCTAGTCTGTTTGAATTGCGAGATGAAATTACGGAGTTCCTCTACAAAGTGGGAAACAAAATGGCTGAATATTTAGAAGCATCTAAATTTATTCGAAACCTTGCTTATTTGGCTGAAGTGTTCACAGCACTCAAAGAGCTCAATCGCTCTTTGCAGGGACAAGGAATCAGCGTAATTCACGCATGTGAGAAGCTGTCTGCATTTAAAGAAAAGCTTCAGCTGTGCATTAGACGTGTGAAGCAAGGAAACTTGGTAAAGTTTCCTTCCCTTCAAGAAAACTCAAGGAAAGTGCTTCCTTGCATCCATACCTTGTTTCAACGACTGCTGAACATTTGCAAATACTTAGTACTGCATTTAATGGCTACTTCTCGTGTTGAGAGATTCGAACCTGTGACTATTGGATCCGTCATCCTTTCAAGGTGAATTTGGAAGATATTGTTGGCAGTATCGACGTTCTGGAAGATTTCATTGATATGAGAAACAATACCGGAATTCAAGTGGACTTTTCCGATGATAGTCTGGAGCACTTTTAGGCTTCTTAATTAGAAACATATCCTGTTTTAGCAAAAAAGGCTTTTGCTGTGTTGGTGCCTTTTGCAACAACTTATTTAAATATATTAGTTGTTAATAATTAAATATATTAATTAATTATTGAATATGTCGTCTAATATTGCAATATGCCCTATATACCATATCGATTGTATTTTTAAGTATGAGTCACTGCTGACTACCAACGACAGTGGAATCAATAGATTGACTGGTTTCATTTAGTTGGTGACAGAACTTTAACCCTAAACTGAAACATCGACACTTTCTCCTCGTAACGATGTAGCTCTAGATGGCGCACAAGCATGAAACTCCTGACAAACGCCCATCTCGGTGGCTCCGTCGTCTTATTGTCCGGAAAGCCACCGGTTCGATGCTTGACCGTTTCATCACCAAGAGTCCCCCTCAGCAGCTAGCTGTCACACAGAACAGAAGGTTCGTGTCTAACGGTTGTTGGGTATAAGCGTCCTCAAATGTGTGTTTGTGACGCGATAATTCTTGTTTTGTTCTGTTTCCTCACAATAGGCACCACCTGTAATTTTTGCAGATCATTTTCTTATGTATTTTTCCGTATTTGGAGCGTATTACAATAACAACTAAATTTATTCCTCCGCTAAAAGCGTCATGACCCAACTTGTTGGCATGTGACAGTTTTAAAAAAATGGCCAAATGGTTCAGTTGCGACGGTGGAGTTCTAAATACTAAAACATTACTGACGGACTGTCAAACATATCAGAAGTGTTTTGTCAAGGACTGATTATTGATTAAAGATGCCTTAAAACGTATGCCTGATGCTTGATCATTAACAAGTAATATAACTGGTAATATATGCTTTTCAAGATTTATCCAATCCAAGTAGAGTTATCTGTATAAAAGATTAAATTGAAAACAAATCTTTTTAAAAGGTCGGACATAATTTTATGTTGTGTAAAATTCCCTCCAAGCAAGACTACAACAGACGTATCACACTCCCCCGAAACCACTCGCATGCAAGGGAGCTACATAAGTGCATAAATGAAAACTAAGAAATTCTCATTCGTAAAAGAGATTTATTGAAACGATTTGCGAGTTTTAAAAAACATTAATCAAACGCGATCAGAAAAGTAGTTGAAAGACAATGAATTCCAAAGTTCAGAGTTTCGTAGGGGAAAATAAAGAGTTTGGCCACAGATTGGTTCCTGATGAAAGAATATTATTCTCACCACGAAATATTCATACACTGTAACAAAAACGTGGTAAAACCCGCAGTTTTTGACAGTAAATTACTATTTGAAATTGAAACAAAACTATATAATCACTTTTTGGGCAAATATGAGCTTTTGATAAAATGGCGCTGCTGAAGGGATTCATCCGTAACAAAAGATGTTGGATCAAAATGAATCCTCTAGTTCACAAGAAGTTAATCGAAGTGTCTTTTTCAGCGGCAGCCCTTGTCGTAAAAGTCAGTGGTTTGATTTTGCGTGGAACCTGGGTGAAGAAAGTTTTTCAGACGCATTACATATATCTGACTTATGCTTAATAGATTTCAAATTAACTGATTTTTATTATTGAAATTTACAATGAAGCAGCACTGAAACGAAACTAACTAGCTACCATTAACTATTAATGCAACGAGCCGCGAATGTGCAAAAATAACCCAATAACCCTGTTCGCCTATAAGTGGCCGTTGTTACAAGGCCTTGGTCGGGGTGATCCACTCCGAAAAATGGCAGTGAGAAAATGGAGTAGGTAAACATCCCTCATAAAGAGACACAACTAAAAGGAAACAATAAAGTGGTTGATGATTTTATTATTCAGTGCAGATACCATTTACTGCACTTTAATATAGCCCAGCCCAAAATATATCCCGTCAAAAACTTCTCACTGGGTAAGTATATCAGTAGTGGTTAATTGGGTTTTTAGAGGCTGCTTCCGGCGTGCTTAGTGTTTATTTCATCAAAATATACATGGACCGCGCTTCGTAGTTGGTAGGTCTCGGCAAAACCGAATTATTTTAAATCGAATCTGATTCGAATATTTTTTTCGAATTGGATCGAATCGCTAATTCCGTTAAAATAACAATTATTCTATTTTTGCTATTACTATTATTGTCTCCATTTTGTTAATAATAAAGTTGACAGTTATGAATCACAAATATTTGCATAAACAGACTTTAAAGAGGTGTGTTGTTACACTGCAGTCTGGAAGCGAAAATTTTTATTTTAAAGACAAAATACAAATCGTTTGCATTTTGTCGTTGAAAATGAAAAATTCCACTCCATTTAGCAAATTTTTGTTTCTATGGCGGATACATTCTAATAACCTGTGCTTCAAATCGATTCAAATCATCGAATTGCCCAGCCCTAGTCGTTGGCTCAGTCCAACGGTAGTTTCCCGTTGTATTAAGATTTTACTCTGCCAAGCATGAGCCACTGATGAATTGCGTCATTCCCACGAATTGCAAAACTCGACGTATATTTGATTTTGTCGATGATAACCCACCGATGAAACGTATTTCGGCGGCGCTGCCCACCATACGTCACGCTTGATAAACATAAATTTGGTGACCTCAACGCACCGGGTAGTCTGTCAACACTGTTGCAAAAATGCAGAAAAATTGCTGCTCTTTGAAAGTAATTATATCCCGTGATATTAAAATAAAACTATAAAATCACTTAGTTCGGTCGATTATGCGTCTCCTGGAGTACAGCCCAACAACGATCCTTCTTGTTATATATCTCATTAACAGCGCAGTTTCGAATTTTAAAAATATTGATTTACTACAGAATCATTGGTGAATTAACTGCACTTTTCCACAATCTACTATCAGTATTTATTGGATTCGTGTTTACTTCAGGTTCAATCATTAACTATCAGTATTATATGCCGAGGCAGCATGTGACGGGACCAGCTTTTGTGATAGAAATATTTGAGCAAATAAAAATTATGTTAGCATAACTAGAATTTCTTAGTATTCATATTTAATATTCTTTTGTGTATTGGTAAAACCGCTTGTCTATGAGTTTAAACCGGCAGCGTAATGTATTCTTGAATACGCAATACTGAGACATTCTGTTCTTTACAAATTTATTTTTTACGCAGAACAGTAGAATTAAAGTTAAAATTTTGTTTTTTATTTCCTATTTCTTTGTGAGATTTTGCTTAATGAGTATCGAATTAATAAAATATTGTAGAAATGTTGTAAAAACGGAAAATAGGTGGTATTAGGTCAAACTCAGTGATTTTGGGGATATGTATATGTGCTAGAATATTCGTTAGATGATCTCATCTTATGCCAAACATGAGCCGCACGTGAATCAGGTCTAATCATTTAAATCAAAGTTGAACCAGAGATTTACCACACCTTGGTAACGTGGTCCATATGTGGCCCATGCTTGGCCTAGCGTGATGATGAAATATATTATTGATCAGAATTCGTAATGTTGAAATGTATAAATTCAACATTTCAACTAACAGTGTATCGTAATATTGCGGGATTTGCTATAAAACTCGTTCCAGGTATAAGGTAGTACAGCTGATTACAAGCAGGAATTGATTTCCAACAGGCATCCCGATCAGCTAGATTTCAGTAAAGGATGTTTTGTTAAGTTTGGACCACACGCTGATCGCATTGCCAACATCGTTTATTGCTAATACTCGACAAATCAATCTTTGGCAAAGCGTAGGCAGAACAAGTCGAAATTTCCTATTCTTATCGAAATTCACTCGGAGCAAGGTCGAAAGCAGTGCAGTGGTATCTGCCCCGGTAGTAGGAGATAGTAGTACAGCTGGCAGAACACTACAGCGCTGTTCCCTGTTGTTGGGGAGCAATAAGAATAGATCTTTGTATTTTGTGCCACGCTGATATATCTGGTCTGATATAAACAACTCAGCTACACCGAAATCCGAACGGCTGGGTGAGAGAACGATTTTTGCGAAACATGTAATGATTTATAAATCCTTTGCGAGCTATTACAATTCTGTTTGAGAATATCTTGATCTATATTTCGAACCATCAACATTGCTGTGAAACATCATTGTTTTCATCTACTGAACAATTTGAAATTAAAGATTGAGACACTCAATGAACACCATAATTGTGAGATTATTCACAACTTTCTGTGCAAACATCTACACAAGCTGTTTGTAGGGCTGGGCAAATCCAAATCATTTGAAATCCGAATCCGATTCGAAGTATTTTTTCGAGTCTGATCGAACCACTAATTCCATGTAAAATAGCGAATATCCCATTAATATTGTTACAACTTGTCTTACTATGAAAATCGAGAAATTTATAGTTTTAAAGTATATTTTCAATTCACACTACATTTTAAAAGCAACAATTCCCATATTTTAACGACAAAATATAATCGATTTTTGTCAAATTTGACCCAAATCGATTGTATTTTCTCGTTAAAAAAAGAAAATTCTAGTTTATTATGCAAGTTTTTGTTCCTAGGAACGATTCACGATTGATTCGAATAAATTGTTCTTCGAATCGATCCGAATCACCGAATCGAATTGCCCGGTTCTAAGTTGTGTGTTAAGTAAACTGTCGTGTGTTTAGAAGAGGAGAACGTACATCCATGCCTCGCTTCCACACGACGAGCGAAAAATGTGCAGATTTGTCTTTTGAATGTGTTTTAAATCTAAAAAAATTGTCCTGAAAAAGCACGCATCTACGACGTAGTAGTAATTTGTATTTTGCCGTTTTCCGGCCAGTGTTTGAAAAAAGTTTTGCGCTCCGGGCATGCATTTTGATGTGTTTTACATTCGTATAAAATTGTCCAATTTAAATTCCGAATACGCCACCGGACACGAACGCTGAAGATGAGGTTCGCCTCCATTTCGAATATTATGGGATTCGAAATGAACTATCAGATCTAATATTAAAAAACCAATGAAGAATCAATTATTACTATTACACCTATTCCCGTATTTCTTATGGGTCGTAAGAGGCCATCAAACGGGAGCAAGGAATTGGTGTAGGGTTTTACCATCGCCCAAGGCATATACAACTGATTGCACTATACGATAGCGACGTTTAGCATTTTTCTGCTTAGGTCTTCCTATCTTTCAATTATTCATTATCAAATATAACCGTTTCTTTATCCCACATCAGCCCGACAGAATGGCATCTACTTTAATAATCAGACACCGAGAAAAATTGGTTAAATCAGAAGTAAATTTGGCAAATAGGCAAATTGTATATGTTTTTGGAAGATTTAAATGTTTTTTTCTGGATTCAAAATCATCAATACTGGCATGAAAAAGCAGTGTTGATTGTTATGAAGCTTTTTGTCCATCTGAATATAACGACACAATTGGTTCAGACACCCGAAGAAAATCAAATTCTGCCACATTGTCCTTCCAAAGACTGTTTGTGACGTTATCTAAAATTCTCTTATTGTGACGAATTCATAAAAGAATTTAGGTTAATGAAATGTGGTCATTCTCACATGAGACCTGTGTTCACTATCAATAGATTTCCGTTCAATAAATAAATGTTCCCAATAAAATAATGTCGTTTCGTCTACGATATCACAATTGACATAAGCAATTACGCGCTAATGGTACTGTATGACACATAAATAACAAATATTTGCGATTACCAACGCTGAATATTTGTGTATTCGCCAATGGGAACACTTTTCCTTATTATGTGTGTAACTCAAGGCCTCGCGGCAAAATAATTTTTCTGTGGATTAGCAAAAAACAATCGACGAAAATAAAATTTCGACGCCGAATGATGAGTAGATTGAGAAAGTTATTTTCTGAAAAATGCGACAGGGCCAATCTGTAACAAAATCGCGGTAAATCGCCGTTGTTCAACATTAATATTACTTTGTTATATATATATATATATATATAGGCCAGGCTTGTAATGCAGACATATCGAGGAAACCAGATAGGCGCATCATCCAGTGTTGAATAATACAATGGCTTGGTCATTCAGAGATTCAGGCAACTATCAACACTTAGGTTTATCTGGAATATATAAAAATTATTTTACCTATTTAGTAAAGAGCTGATTTTTTGTCTTGTTGAATAACGTAATAGATTATAATATATTATGATTATTTCTCACCAATCTCGATGGATGGTTGTTTGGATATTACTCTCATACTTCACACAGGGAATATTTGTTGACTGTAAGGATGGAATACCCTCAGATAAATTACCATCAGTCGAAAGTATGCAAGTTTTTGTTTGTCTCATTTTAGATTTAAACGACGTTAAACGATACTTTATTTTTTATTGCTAAGGACTTATAATAGGTAGGTTCGCGTTTCTCGCTCCTTGAAACTGCTAATCCACAGCCACCAGCTTGTTTGGGGCATAAGTGCTTCAAAACATACGAAATCCCAAACATTCGCTCCCGGGGCGAGGTAGTTATTCCGCAAATTGTGTCAATTTCCTATTTTTTTTTTTTTTTTTTAATTTTTCGTGAAATGTTTTCCGATCAATTTGGTTTTATTTGGCAAACTTCATTGAATTTCCAATCAGTCGAAACATGTTTTCACGCACGTGCTCTAGATCAACGCGCCTACTGGACGCGTTAAATCTACAACACGTGCGTGGAAAATGAAAGTTTTGATAGCTTAGGTTTGGTTGAATTTGTTGGTTGAAGCTGATCCCTTCAATCGTATATATTTATTAGAAACCAAACATTGAAGCTCATCATTTCGATCGAAATTTCTCGAACTTGACACCAGTTAACCCGAACCTTTTTCAAGGAGTTTCATGGAACTCATGCGAATATCACAGAAACCATTGAAGCTCTTAAGATCGCACTACACGTTTGCGTAGGTCGCGTTTTTTTGTTTGTTTTATTTTACCCCTGCGTTCTACTGTTGCGCTCTTCTGTTGCGCAATGCTCTGCTATGCATTTCCTTGCGTTCTCCATTGGAACAGAACGGTTTGCTATGAAAGCGAACGCAGTGTGCTCTTTCCTTTTTTTGCGTTTGTGCTTTGTACGCATGTAAACACAATTAACGCAAAGCAATGCAGGCGTGTATTGCCGTTTTTATTTTATTACCCGAAAAGTAAATGCAACGCACCCGTAAGAAAACTTCACGTGTATTGTGGCCTTAAGAGCTACTGATATAAAGTCCATGAAATATTTCACACTTGACTTGATTTGATTACTCACACAACTTGAAAAGAAAAGAAAACTTTTCGGTGGCCGGATCTTCGTGGTCTAAACTTTTGACATAGAAGTAATGAAAATCATTCAATCAAGTCATTCAATTATATCTGTTACTATTATTTTCGCCTCCAAATAAAGCCCACGTTAAACATTCTCTCTTGTTGCAGATGAGGCAGAAACACAACATCTGTTGAAAAACTACGATGAAGCAGGGCTTGTACAGCAGTTTGAGAAAATTTCAGGTCAGGTGTTATCAATATTGTTCCGTTTTGGTATGGGCCACTGATAAATGACAGGGCTTAAATGCATTCCATTAGGACTGAGCAAAACCGAAGCATTTGAAATTCGAATCTAATTCGAATAATTTTTTTCGAGTCGAATCAAAGCGTTGATTTCATGAAAAGAACAAATACCCTATTTTTACTATTACTATTATTGTCTCTCTTATGGTGATTAGGAAATATACAGTTACAAATTACAAATATTAGCATAAACTGACTTGAAAGTTATGTATTCTCATTTTAACGAAAAAATACAACAATTTCAATTTGTCGTTAAAAATGAAAACATTTAACATGCTTTTGTTCGTGTGACCGATAACGGATTCGAATAATCTGTACTTCGAATGTATTCAAATCACCGAATCGAATTGCCCAACCCTACAGTCCATACGTGACTCAGTATTGACAAATTCATGACAGGTTTGAATATAGCGAGTTTTTGGTACAAGATAATTCTGTAATATTCACAATGTAAATACTTAAATATAGCCCATGGTTGTCGCGCCTTCGGCGCGTATTAGTGTAAAACTGTCAGGTGACCCTTATCGAGAGCGAGTCCGACCCCCCATTTGTTGGAGATCCGCCAACGCTGAGATATGATGATCTATGGTAATCAAAGATTCCTGATGAATTTGTGAAGTGTTCAGATGAAGAAGTGTGCAAAAAATGTGTACACTGTAACAAAAGTATATTAAATTTACTGGTCATTTACAGAAATTACATATTTCCGAAGTTGAAAAAACGCTATGCTGATGAAATTATACCGATATTTGGCCAAAAAAGTCAATTTTAAATTTCTTCCAATACCGTCAAGTAAAATTACCGTCAAAGACCAGTGATTTCGTCGCATTTCTGTTACAGTGTAGGAAATCTATCCAGATGCATAGAATCCACCTTTCAATTAAGACCTATACCGAATTTAAAGCTAGAGAGTTAGAGAGTGAGAGTTATTTGCATTGGCCTTTGCATTTCTTGTCTCACTTTTAGTCGCCTGTCACTACACGCAGGGCGATACGATAAGGCAATTGTAATACGCATATACTATGTCTGGCGTATGTCTAGTTTATCTAAAAAATTCTACACGTTGCGAGTCGAGGTTCAATTTTGTTAGAAGCAATCGGAGAAGCTTTTTGCTGGGAACTACGTATTTCCGGAACTCTCTATCTTCACACTGGCGCCAGAGGAAAACTAATTTTAACTGTTTCAAATCTCTGATTAATCGCTATTTTCTCGAGATGTATTTATTTTAGGTAATAGAATTTTTACACATTTATCTCATCGCCTTTCAGTAGTTTGGGGAATTCTCCTCGGTTCCTCCCGTTTTACTTCGGGCAGAAAATTAAATAAATGTTTCAAGTCTGGTCTACATATTTGCAGAACGCAGTGTTCGAAGCACAACGGACTGTCAGAATGTTACGTCATCAGCAACAATGGATTTCACGTATGGTGATGACGTCAATTTAACATGCACTTGTGAAGGGAATGGATATTTGGTGATTATGCTTACTTTCTATCTAATGTTGATTAGTAAGTTTTTTTCAGCAGCGAATTTGGATCGGAAGGTACCGAAAATGTTTTATGAAATTTCTTAAAATTGTTCATCCATTGTTGTCAAACAATAAAAATATTGAAACCTCTGCAAAGCGTTCAATTTCAAGGCAATAAAATTCAAATTGCATTTCGTCACAAATCTTTGCCCGTTCAAAAAAAATCGCAGGGGGGAATGAATCAAGGCCAAAGGGAAAGTGATCAGTCAATCACCTCCTCCATTTGAGGCTTTATTCGCAACGCAAGTCGGGAAATATACGGTGATAATTGGATCAATATATGTTGCCCTCATTCAATGGAAATCGCGTGTACTTGACATTTTTTTCGTTTATAAAGAAACATTTGTTCATGAATTTGAGAAATTGAGTTTGCTATCACACGCTTTATTTGCTTAAAATAAATAATAAAATTCAATATACGTGAGTCGGTACAGGTCTGTGTATTGTGTGAGCCAGAGCCGGATCATCTGTTCTTGCGAAACTATTCAAGCTATTCTACCTCATCCAGTGTGTATTGAAAAAATACTTAATTTATCCGATTGTTTATTTTAATATATTTCTCTCACAGTATGCTACATCTAAGCTTAGTTTTGTTACATTTTCTAAAGGCTTGTCTGCCTATAGGTCAAACAAACCTTTGCAAAAGTGAATTTGTCCAGGTTGTAAGATTTTAATCTTTTACGCAGCAAAATTTGATATAAACCATGACGTTGGTGTGAAATAGGTAACTTATGATCGAATATTTGAAATCTTGTTTGACTGAAAGGTTGAAACATTGCTCATATAGCAGACTTCGAATGCGGCTTAAACCAAAGTCTTGGGACTAGTGTTGGCAAATTATAGTAAAAGAACCTAGTTTGCCTGGTTTATTCTCAGAATCTAGTTTCACTGACATCTGACTTCCCTAGTTTGAACTTTTAGTTTTCTATTTCAAGTTCCACCTATTAAATTACTGGGTATAATTAGGTGAATTTACATAATTTTAAACTTGAAATGTATTAAATGCAACCAGACAACGATTGCCTAGATTCGTAAAAAATTTCATTTTACTTTACCTAGTTAAAGAAAAAACTAGGTTGCCATCCCTACTTAAAACAATCCCGGCCGACTCCACGGCTTTTATGAGCATTTGTCATTTAGTATTACTGTATAGAAAGGATTGCTAGATGCACATACGGTTCAAGATGTTTTGACTATGGCGCTAATTTTCATTCAGATTCCATCAAAATATGTGAGAATTTAGCATATATGACCCACTTTCCTTTCAATAAAAATGTTTGACTTTCAGAAATGACTTTCAGATTTGAACAAATGATTTTCGCTTTTACCTCCATACACACGACACACCTACAAAAATCAATCGCAGTCAGATAGGGATGGGCAATTCGATTCGGTTATTCGAAGCAATATTTATTCGAATCAATATTGAATCTTTCTTAGAAACAAAAACTTGTTAAATGAACTAGGATTTTCATTTTTAACGACGAAATGCAATCGATTTTGGTCAAATTTGACCAAAATCGAGTGCATTTTCTTCGTTAAAATATGAAAATTGTTGCTTTCAGTGTGAATTGAAAATATCCTATAAACTATAAATTTCCACAATTTCACGACGAAGACAAATAATAACAGTGAAAATGAAATATTTGTTATTTACATAGAATAAGTGATTCGATCCGATTTGAACAAATTATTCGAATCAGATTCGAATTCCAAAGGATTCGGTTTTGCCCGCCCTACAGTCAAAAATTGGCAGAACAAGTGGGTCACTGATGGATCGCGCCGTCAAAGCGGCTCATGCTTGACAAAATAAATTTCTGATCGGCACTTTCTTCCAAGATTTGAAACACTTCGCCGCTTTCCAGGGAGTATTTTGACTGTGAATGTGAAAGTAAACGAAATTTTAATTAGAGAAATGTGTTTGATATCACGTGGTCAACCAGCATCGTTTTATTTATTTTGTTTCCAATTTGTGGTCAGTGATCGTTTCTGGGAAACGAATAAAGACACCGAAACCCGCCAGAGAGTTTAATTTTGTCAAACATAAGTCACAGACGGATCGCGCCCGTGAGGCGCAATCCATCAGTGACTCATACTTGACAAAATATCGTTGACAAAATTTATCTGACAAGAAGCGGGCATGTCCACTCTGAAGTTTTGCCAAGCATGGGCCACAGCTTAAACAAACTGGGCATCACAATTCTTCAATGCTTCAAAAATGACAGTGCGAAAAAGGAGCAAAAATTGAAGTTGTTTTTCTGCCTCAATATTGTCATCGAAGGTCACCGAATCATCACTTTTTCTTTGGGAATCGTTTCTGGGAAACGCGCAAGACATTGAATTCTGGGTAATCACTACGGGTTGGGCAATTCGATTCGGTGATTCGAAATGATTTGAAGCACGATTAATTCGAATCAATCGTGGATCGTTCATAGGAACAAAAACGTTTTTGAGTGAACCAGGATTTTCATTTTTTACAACGAAATGCAATCGATTTTGGTCTTTTTGACAACGATATAACTTCGCCTAAGTTATGACACCCTTGTTTGAGTAGTGTACATGGATTGACAAACCGGATTTGCCAGAAATAGATTTCCTAGATTTTCCTAAATTCATCACCGCCCCGGAGAACTGAACATTCGAAACGTCGTCCTATACTGCTGCCACTGGTCGAGCTTATTTTTATTCTCGAAAACGCAACTAATTTTCTCATGTGTTTGTGCCTGTTCTTTGTTTTTGAATTGTCGTCATGACTATAAATTTAATTTCGTTTTGTACAGATAAGAACTGTTATATCTCAGTCAGAAATTTTAATTTGCTGTGTCGAACCCTCTGCGTTTCTCAAATATGTCGAACATAAGACGGATCAAAAGTGGGCTGGCAATTCTAAGAAAAAGTTTAAATAAATATAATATACTTTTGCGCATAATGATGAGCTAATGATAGATCGCGTCGACCGAAGCATGGTCCATCGACAGTCCATACGGTGAATTTTCTGCACTTTTGTCACGGTTGAGTGCAAATATCCGTTAGATGGAAAGGCGGGAGAATGAATGGATGATTAGATGGAAAAATCCGTAACCGTGATAAAAATTATATCCATCCAGGACTTCGCTGATTCATCTTTCGTTAAGCGTGGGATGATACTCCCAGATATTTTGATTCCCGAATAAAAGACTGATTAAAATCATATGAATTAATGAGTATCTAATGCCACATGTAGGGCGGGGCAAAACCGAATCCTTTGGGATTCGAATAATTTGTTCGAATCGGATTGAATCACTAATTCTATGTAAAAAACAAATATTCCATTTCTAATATTATAACTTGTCTTATTGTGAAATTGATGAAATTATAGTTTATAGTATATTTTCAATTCACGCTAAAAGCTATAATTTTCATATTTCGACGAAGAAATGTAATCGATTTTGGTCAAATATGACCAAAATTGATTGCATTTCGTCGTCAAAAATAAAAATCCTAGTTCACATAATAAGTTTTTGTTCCTACGAACGATTCACGATTGATTCTAGTAAATCGAATGGATTCGAATCACCGAATCGAATTGCCCAGCCCTAATAACAGGGCAGCGGTACATCAATGACTCGTGATTGACAAAATTCTGAATCGAGAAAAACGTTATCAAATAATATCGAATCGCAAATATTCTTTCGAGACTTTTCATATCTCAAATCTTTTTTTTTATTGGAACTCCGCTCAAAGCAAGGTTGGAGGTAACACCCAGCAAAGTAGCACTTATGTGGATGAAAGTTACAAGTGAAACCTGAGCAGAGAGTAATCTTTGAGCACTGAGTCACTATTGTAGAACACAGTAACACTTGTCCTTACCTGCATTTACCTTGCAATTTGCAATTATATTTTTACTAATTTATGATTTCTGTCTGTTTTCAATAAACGTAACATTTCTATCTAGTCTTAGACTCGATTTGACGAGTCCGGCTAAGAAGTGGTTTTACCATCGCCCGGGGCAGATCCACTCACTGCACTTCACCAGAGTGCTTCAGTTCTATTCGGGATGTTTTACGCTTAGAGTTATAACTATCTATAAAATTATTTCTTGTTTCAGGCGTGGTTTGACCAGTCATGCAGGGAAGTTACGACCTCTCTCCCCCACATATACATTGCAGGTGGTCAGATAACGATTAAAACCTACAACAAAAACGATTCCTCGTCGTACCAATGCACTTATTCTGGAGCTGCTTGTCGACATGAAGTGTTTATAAATGGTAATGAATTTTCTTGGCCTCTCGTAGCCAACTCATTTTTTTCTAATAATTAACTAGTTTTAACCACTGAAGTACTAGCTATGAATAAATTCGCATATCCGGTCCCATATTCGTGCTGTTTAAAACCAATGCACCAAACTTTTTTTATTTGCGTCGCGTTTTTGGTTGTTTTGATTGGATTTTCCATTATTGAAGGACGCTTTAAGCAAAGACAAAGGCAGCAACCTAAAGAATCCAAGTAACGGCTACTAAATGGCAAAGAACAACTACGAAGTATAGTACTAGCAACTCCACTCTAAACGAAAACATCCCAAACAAACCTGCCCGCTATAATGAAGTACAGTGGGGGGTACCTGCCCTTAGAGATCTCAATTTGCCAAAAAATATAACAAGTGTCGCACAATATGGCTACGTATGTCGATGGAAATAATTTTAACCTGTGTACTTTGTTTTTATTCAGCTAAAGAGCGAGTGACACAGCAAGGCAATGCGGCTGCCGGAGTAGTGATTTGTATCATCCTTACGTTGATCGCTGTAATCTCACTATGTTGCTGCCGTAAATATAAGACGAAGATATCCCTTTGCTTTCGTGATACTTGTCGGACAAATGACGGGAGAGGTGAGATATTCTCCGAATCTTAGCAGGAACGGGCAGTAGTGGGTAGTTTGGTACTTTTATAGACACGAGTCATCGATGGATCGCGCAGCCAACGCGTTGTTTTGCGTTTACGTTTCATCAAAACAATATTTTTGCTTTAAAAATTGAACACAAGAAGATAAAAAAGCATTGTCTCTATCATAAATTTAACTTTTATGAACATGTTTTTGAGATGAACCTCGCTTCGATGGCATAATCCAACTTCGGCTTAAATATGTGAAGTCAATTTTTCTTTTTTATATTTACTAGTGGCCACCTACAGGCGACCAAGGTAAGTTTTATTGGAAAGTCGCACTGTAAAAAAGTGCAACAAAATCACTGGTCTTTGACAGTAATTTTACTTGGCGGTCAAATATGCGTTGTTGATGGAACGCACCGCGAAGGTGCAGTTCATCAACGGCCCATAATTGACATAAATCTCATCAGCACGGCGTTTTTTAACTTTGGAAGTATGTAATTAGTGCGAATGACCAGTAAATTTACTTTATTTTTATTACAGTGTGTGAACTTCGTGATTCGACTGAGCCCGCTCAAGTTATCCCTGGGTTGAGTAGTGTCATGAATTAACGGGCCGGAATCGCCAGGACTCGAACCGGAATCTTTGACCTCCGATGATAACATGATAAGCGTTAGGACATCGCGCCAACATACACACTGTAATAAAAATGCAACAAAATCAGTAGTCTTTGACAGTAATTTTACTTGGCGGTATTGAAAAAAATCAACATTGAGAGTTTTTGGCCAAATATAAGTGTTGATGGAACGCACCGCGAAGGTTTGGCCCATCAACAGTCAATATTTGGCATAAATCTCCTCAACGAGGCGTTTTTTTGACTTTAGAAATATTCAATTACTGCAAATGACCAGTAAATTTACTGTACTTTGTTATAGTGCATATGCAATGCATAAACAAGGGTCGACGAATTTTGCGTTAAAAAAATGCTTCAGTCAGCATTTATGGCTGGGACGTGTTGTTGTTCATCACAAGCTGGTTAAAGCCAAAGCAGAAATTTAAAGAAATAACTTACTATTACTATATCCATCATCGAAATATTTTCTGCCAAAAATTCTCCTCGACGAAAAATACTATTGTAGAATGAATCTATCGAGGTGTTTCAAAAAATTTTTTGTTATCAACAAAAATACTTGAAACAAGAATAAAAGATATCGAGTCGTTTTAGAAGTTATTTTACTGGAATATGATTTAGAGAGGCAGGCACTATAATAATTTATGGCAAATATTAGATGAATGAAATTATGAAGTTTAAGTTACTTTCTTCATTCCTATATACAGATGGCAAAGTGTATGACGCTTACGTATCAACAGGACTGTCAGAAACAGATCGAAGATTTGTTGAAAGTTTGATTCGAGATGTTTTGAGGAAGAAATGCGGTATACAATGTATTTGTTGATGATAAGAATATATTACCCAGGCTAGGTACGCCATCGTCACATTGACTGTGTGCGAATTCAGAACCGTACAGCATATCTTGTTGTAAATATGGCCCGGCGAAACCGAATTGTTTGGAATTCGAGCATGATTCGGATCATTTTTTCGAATTGTATCTAATAATTAATTCCATATAAATAACGAAAATCCCATTTTTAAAATAATTTTTCTCGAATATGGAATTATGGAAAAGATTCTAGGATAATTAGACTCGAAGGCAACGTACTTTCAATTCACAAGAGAGCAGAGATTTCACATTTTCACGACAAAATACAATCGATTTTGGTTGATATTACCTAAAATCGGTTGCATTTTGTCGTAAAAAATAAAGATTTCAGTTTACTCAGCAGGTTGTTGCTCCTGTGTAATTTTCACATTTGATTCGAATAATTTGTGCTTCGGATCGATTCGAAATGATAATAAATTTCCTTCAGATAGGTTTCGTATTTTCTATTATATTTTGCGACTTGATCGCACATTTTCCTTACAACTGAATTCTCACTTTTTGATGAGAACATTTTAAAATATTTGAAACATACGCCATCACCTCCTGTTTTGTCTGTTTCTGATGTTTTCTCTACACCATCGCGACCATTCAAACCTCTTATTATTCCAGATTACAGCGACAAAGTCCAAGCAAACCTACATAAATGCCGGAGATTGATAGTTGTGTTCAGTGCAAGTTATATGACACATGACTGGTGCATGTACTGCTTCAATGAGGGTAAGGTTCATTTTTTTTTCAATAGCAACTCCTTGGAGTGGATCTCCCTGACCAAGGCCCTGTACCGGCAAGCCAGGGTTCGAATTGCTGGAAAGATATGATCTTTTTTTCTGTTCGGCTTAGCCTACCCAAGTTATCAAACCCTGGGTTGAGTAGCGGGCATGGATTAACGAGCCGGACTCACAGATATTCGAACCCAAGATATTCAACCTGCGATGCCAGCATGTTTAACAATCCCATGAAGAACAGTACATTAAAGATATCTTGTGATGGGATGTGACTCACATTGTAAGAGTTTGACGTCCTAACTAACGTCATAGAAGCAGAATTTTGGACGAAGCTTGTATACTTATACTTTGGATGAAGCTCTGTTTCCTGGGGGTATTTTATTTTTCATCTGTAAGTTGCTGGGATCATATGTTATTAAATTCTACTCCAATCTCTGCTAATTTTTTAGGCAGTATATTGCACAAAAAACTGATGGATCGCGCCAATAAGGCGCGCGCCATATGTGACTCATACTTGGCCAAATGAAATTATGTACCTATTGCTGCAGCGCTTAAATTCGCAGTTTCAAGATCTCAGGTTCAAGTCTAGGTAAGTCTAGAGCCGACTCAACCAAAGCCAAAATTGGCCAGGCTGTTCAAAATGAAATGTTCCCAACATATCTAACCTTACCCGCCAATTAGTGGGTTCTAGATCGTATAAGGCTTTACTGAGGGCCACGCTATGGGTCATGCTCGTGATGATCCAAACATTGACTGTGAAAAAACATATCCATCCAACTCCTACATTATTTTTTCAGGACTCCGAAAGATTGTAGATCTCGCTGTTCCAACTATCTTTATTATCACTGATCATTCTATCTTATCAGAACTAAGAACACATGCTGATATCGTGGCACATATCCCCCAGGTAAATCTTAGACTTCTTGTTATGAAATTTGTCGCTTCCTGTTTTCTACGTGTAACACTTTCTTCTACAGACACGTGAAAAACCATGCTGTTGATGACATCAGCATGCATCGTTAACATGGACTTAATTTCGTGACAGCACTCACTACAGCAGTTCTCCTTTATTTTTGGATGATCCCTGCTTGACAAAATACACTGCTACATTCGAGCAGAGATTTCTCTTATTTCTTGCATAACGCTAGAAACCACTGAACCACTAAGACTTATCATAAAGTCCCCATTATCGAATTTCTAGAAGATATTTCGAGAAGCGCTTAAATAACCCAGAATATTTTTTCCCAGTCATTAATGCAATGAAGAGGGGCGGCCAACCTATGCATCAAAATATAAAAAAAAGTATACGGCATCCCAGTAACATACATGCCTTGTAAATTTTACACCCAAACAGATATCAGGCAAACTAAAAATCCTTCTTCTATTTCTTTGTAATGAGAGTGAATTCCGTATGCTTTACGCGATGATTAGGGCTGGGCAAAACCGAATTCCTCAGAATTCGAATCTGATTCGAATAATTTTCTTCGAATCGGATCGAATGAATAATTCCGTGTAAATAACAAATATTCTATTTTGCTATTACAACTTGTCCCCGTCGTGGTTAAAACGAAATTGATAGTTTGCAGTGTTTTTTCAATTCACACTACGTTATCCAAGAAAAACAGTTTTCATATTTTAACGGCAAAATGCTTATCGATTTTGGTCAAATTTGACCGAAATTGATAGCATTTTGTCGTTAAATATGGTTCATTTAGCAAGTTTTTGTTCCTATGAACGATTCAGGATTGATCGAATGATATGTGCTTCGAATCGATTCGAATCACCGAATCGAATTGCCCAGCCCTAGTAAGGATGCTATATAAAGAATATAAACTATTTGGACACGGTTCAAGAGTCTCTCTATACACAAACACAAATTTATTTATTTAACGTTTCCTCTTACCAAGGTCACACTTCCTCAGACAAGTATTTTTTTTTTAAAAAGTGTGACCTTGGTAAGACGAAACGTTACCGAAACAAAAATGTATTTGTTCGTAGAAAGTCTTCTGAACCTTTTGCATGGATCACGGAAAAACAGCGAGCGCCTCAGAGGCGCAATCCATCGCTGATTAAAGCTTAATAAAATATCTGTGAACAAATTTTCTTTAGTTTTTACTTAGGCATAAATAACCGATTATACTCTCATTTCAGATTCTGTTGACACCCTACCAGACGACCGGGGAGCGGCAAGAGGCGATCGATCGAATCCGACAGAGGATGCCTCCACCTATGAGGCGAGGAACTCTCAGTACAAAGTCAGGGATGAGGTCGCCAATGCTCAGCGATGCTGAATCGATTCATAAATCAGATGTTAATTTCAATACAAACGGTGGGTGAAATATATTACATTAATAGCGTTTGGCACCGTGCCCCTGCAAGCGGCACCCATTATGACGTCTTAAGTTGATCACGAAAATGGTTTTAAATCCCTCCATGTATATTCAATAATTTGAGGTCAAGATAAGTTTTGATAAGCTTGCCCGGAAATATCACGAGCTCCGTGTTTCTATAGCTGTTCAGTTCCGCTGAGTTATTTTCTACTTGGGATGTGGTTGCTGGGATGTAGGGCATATTTTTGCTTCTCGCCGTTGTCTTGAAGTAAACCATTTGACAACCACACCAACAAAAAATGCAACAAAACCACTGGTCTTTGGCCGTAATTTTACTTGGCGGTATTGAAAAAAAAATAAAAATATCATGTTCTCATTCCACAGAAATTTAAGTTTATTGTAAACTTTCGTTAGAACATTGTCTAACTTCTTCAGACAAGATCAAAGTGTTTATTTCATTGTAGGCAAATATTGTTATTTGCTTTTTCTTATAATATACTTTGCCTATCGTTGAACGATGTTTTTACCATCGCTCAGGGCAGATACCACTCATTATTGCACTTTACCATGACGGTTCAGTTCCATCTCCATCCATTTCGTTGGTAGGGCTTACAATGACATTTTTACATACTTCCGTATTAATTGGGTAATTTTCCCACCGCGAGTTGTGAACTATAAGTATATTCTTGCACAGAAATTATTTTAGTGGGACTTTGCCAGGTTTAGTCGCTTAATTAAGGCGTGTTCGTTTTGTCCAGAAGGCTGATTCTAGGCCTTCTCAAAGCCAAGCGAGTCTTTCAGCAGGGCACTTCGCGGGTGGTTGTAACAGGGAATAGATAGATACACAGTGACTGCATAGGTTCGGGCCTAGGGTTAATTGGGTATCATTAGAAGCTTGAGAGCAACATTGATAAAATTCGTACAAGCTAATAACAAGTTAACGAATCTCGCCACAAACCAAACTTTTAGATTTAGTTAAAGGTCTTTGTCATGTAAGTAGGGCTGTTCAAAATCGATTCATTTGGAATTCAAATCTGATTCGAATAATTTCTCCGAATCGGAACGAATCGCTGATTTCATTCAAATTATTATGTCCCATTATACTATTACCATTATTGTCTCCCTTATGCTGGCAGGTTAGAAAATGTACAGTTACAAATTACAATGTATTTTCATTTCAACGACGATATACAACCGATTTTGGTCAAATTTGGTGAAAAATGAAATAATTGCACTTCATGTTTTTGTTCCTATGACCGATTAATAATTGATTCAAATAATCTGTAACTCGAATCGATTCGAATCAGCGAATCGAATCGCTCGGTCCTATATGTATGTCCTCGTTTGTTGCCTTCCAAGGCCGCTTCCCAATCGGAAATTTGATTTTGTCAAGTATGTGCCACTGATCGACCGCGTCTTGTTGACGCGATCCATCATTGACACGTACTCAACATAGGATGAATTGAGAAAATTTTTCCGATTGGGTTTTGGCTTTGACTAGAGTGAATAGAAAACGCCTCAGATTCATTCCCCGGCATGGCAGTGCAACTCATAAACTTTACTATGACTTTTTGCTGAATCTCCGTTACTTTTCTACAGGTACAGCTACATATACAGAAGTAGGGACAGAATATACGTTCGGATCACCTGCTGATGATGCCCAGTTGGAATACGATGAGGTTGTTTTCCGATTTTCCTTTATTAATTGCAATTGAATTTAAGCAAGGAATGTAGCTGCACTTGAAAGAATTAACTAATGCTCATTTTTTTATTTTTTTATTTATTGCCACTTCTTAGAGTGGATCACCCTGTCTAAGGTCCTGTAACAGCGGCCACTTATAGGCGGACCGGGTTACAACTCCTGGAAAGAAATGATTGTTTCCTGTTCGGCTTAGCCTACCGAAGTTACTACACCCTGGATTGAGTGTTTGCATGGAACCCGAAGTCTTCAACCTGCGATGCCAATATGTTTAGCCACTAGGTAGTCATCGCGCCTACTCATTTGCAAACAAACGTCTCAGTGGCTCAGTCGGCTTGGCGCGATCGTATTGTTCGAAACTCAATGGTTCGATGCTTGATCGTTTCACCATCAAACAAGCCTTTCAGCAAGGCACCTCGCGGATAGCTGTAACATAAAACAGATACACAGTCACTACCAAACGCCCGTTTTTAACGGTTGTTAGGTATGAGCCCCCCCGGCATGTTCACGGACAGGCAAATAATTCGAAAAAAATTTGAGTGTTGGATATTGTGTACGGGTGGTATCTGGCCTGATTGGTCGTAAAATCATCTGAAAATTATTTGCTTTTCTTTAAGCGACTCTTACGACTCCCAGGAAAATACCTAACGTTCTAAACATCGCACGCAAGACGTAATGTTTTAATTAATGTATTTTTTAAACTTACCTTGAGCAAAGCCGGGAGTCGTGCATAAACGAAACAAACTAACGGCCACTTAATAGCAAAGACCTACTACAAAATGTAGTACCAACAAATTGGGCTGGGCAAACCGAATTGTTTAGAATTCGAATCTGATTCGAATAATTTATTTCGAATCTGATCGAATCATAAATTGTGCATAAATAACAAATATCCCATTTTAGTATTACAACTTGTCTTCGTTGTGATAATGGAAAATTTATAATCGTATTTTGGTTCACACTACATTGGCCAAAATTTTCGATTTTAACATTTTCGTTTTTGGTCAAACGAAAATTCTAGTTTGTTTCGTAAGTTTTTATTCCTGTGACCGATTAACGATTGATTCGAACACTTTTTGCTTCGAATGGATTCGAATCACCGAATCGAATTGCCCAGCGCTACCAGCAAACAAACCTGAACATATATTGTAAAATGCAGTGAGTAGTATCTGCTCCGGGTGACGGTAAAACCTTCTACAGGTAACGGTAATATTAGGCTGTCGGTGTGGCTTGTAAACGTTGAATAATTCCGATCACATGCTGCCACTGAAACCAGATTTTGATCAAACTTAATTAAAAAAAATCATTTTTCAGCCGGAGCAAGTACCCGAAGGCCCGGATGATTACGTCACAGCAGTTCAAACTGGGGAGGAATTGGACCCGAACAAGGTCAAAGTTCATGAATATGGTGCTCGAAAAGATTTTTACAGTTTAACAATGCCCGAGAACGAAGCATAAACTCATACGCTAGATGGCGCTGCTGAATTCTGAATTTGATATGCAAACAATTTTTAATATTTTTCACCTTAAAAGACTGAAAAACGATCTGTGGCTTGAATACAGATGCCAGTACATTGCCCTCGTGCATGGACCAATAATATAGAAGCCTAAGTAATCGAAATCGGAGATATTATATTGCCAAGCATATGCCACAGATAGAGCTGGGCAAATCCGCGTCATTTGGAATTCAAAACTGATTCTAATAAATTTTCGAATCGGCTCGAATTACTAATTTACAATTAATTCGATGTGAATAACAAATATCCCATTATTAGTATTACAACTCCTTTCCATTGTGGAAAGACAAGGAATTTATAGTTTATAGTATATATTCAATCCACACTACATGTCGAAGAGCAATAATTTTCATATTTAAACGATATAATATAATTGGTTTTGGTCAAATTTGACCAAAATCGATTGTATTTTGCCGCCAAAAATGAAAATTCTAGTTTATTAAGCAAGTTTTTGTTCCTATGAACGGCTCGCGATTGATTCAAATAACTTCACCAAATCGTGCATAGGACCAAAAACTTGCATATTAAACTAGAATTTTCATTTTTAACGGCGATGTCTTCGCTTAAAAATCTGGTTGAAAAACAAATAACCAGAGAAATGCATTTTTCCCACTTTTGTGTCAATTTAACGACTTAATGAATTAGCTATTGGTCTGGGGGACGTGGACTAACTACTTACCCTTCCTATGTCCCTTTGTGTTTGCGGATCCGTATGCAGTACATGCAAGGATACAGTAGCAAGAGTAATTACGACTAACTAGAGAGGTTCGGAGTCTTGCTTCACACTCTCTAGTTAATGAATTAGATGAGTCTTTTTTGCCATTTCACTCAATCAAAATTCTTTTTTTCATCGACGCGATCCATCAGTGACTCATACTTAACGGGAAGATATTTTAACAAACATTTTTCGATTGGGAATTGTAAATATGCTTTAAATGTTACGGCATGTCTAAGAGCAACAGTTTTCAAATTCTAACGATAAAATATAATCAATTTTGGTCAAATTTGCCAATTAGAAATTTTGCAAATCGTTCTAAGCAAAACGTGTTGTAGCGGGATTTCTCTGTCTAGCATGTGGCACCGGTACTGAAGATCCGAAACCTTGTTTTATTTCTGTATAAAAGGTACTCTATCTATTTTTGCATTTTGACTAAAACATTATGAGCAAGATTGTATATCACAGACGACAACTGTTCGACATTGTGGACTTGTAATTCAGAAGACAATCTTAGAAGAATGCGATAAAGCGGCCGATCTTAAGATATCGCTTGTAGTTAACAACGTGGAAATAAACCATAGTACAGAATTTTGCTGTCTTTCACGCGGTGGAATGAACCACAAGTTGCGCTCCAGCAACTGCTCATATTTGGCACAAATCCCATCAACAAAGCGGTTTTAATTTTTAGAAATATGCAATTACTACAAATAAACTGTAAATTTACTGTAAGTTTATCAAAATAGATCTTATTAATTACGCCAGTGAGGCAAAAATGTTTGAATTGTGCAAACAGCATAATAGAGTTATATTAGACTGGAACCATCAATTTTTTATTTTGCCTGATGCATTTTGAAGTTTTTACCCAAACAATCAAAAACAGTCATTATTTTTTTTTTTTTTGTCAATTTTTTTTTTGTCACGCAATAATTTTTATTTCTTTGTCGTGGATGTTCCATCTCATTATCTGAGTTAACCAGGAGTGTTTTTTACTAACGAGCAACCTACGATATTTTTTAAGATATCTGAACTTTGCTGTTTGATTTTTCGTGCATTGATCATAAATGATTTTTTTTATTCTTTAATATTTCATTTCTATTACAGCTGAAAATAAATATCGAATATGCGCAAATTTTTTCTATTTTGTATTTCACTTTTTCATTTTATCGTATTGAAATCAGGGTTTCACTCACTGTTACAAAAATGCGGTTAAACCGACAGTAATTTAACTTAAAATTATAAAATCGACATTTCGGTCAATTTTGATGGAAAATGCCGATGGAACTAATGTCCACTTAAAGCGGAGACCTACTGCAAAATGTGGTACCAGCAACTGCACTTTAAGCAGAAAACATCCTAAACGGAACGTGAACCGCTATTGAAAAGTTAAGTGAGTGATATCTGCCCTGGACTTTTGTTTCCTTTTAGTGCCTCTTACGACACGCAGGAAATACGTTCTATTCGTGATCCTGTACCTACAAGGCAGTGCTAACGAAGAAATCTGCACTACGGTAATGCAGTGAATCACATCTGTCCTGGAGAAAACTCTATGTTCACATCACTCTTGTAGATTCCAATATTTTCCGTTCGTGTAAGTAGGGCTGGGCAAAACCGAAAGCATTTAGAATTCAATCTGATTCGAATAATTTGTTCGAATCGGATCGAATCACTAATTCTATGTAAATACCAAATATCCCATTTTTACTATTATAACTTTATTGTGTCTTATTGTGAAATTGAAAAAAATTATAGTTTATAGTATATTTTCAATTCACACTAACAGCTACAATTATCATACTTTAACGACGAAATATATTCGATTTTGGTTAAATTTGACCAAAATCGATTGGATTCCGTCATGAAAAATGAAAATCCTAGTTCATTTAACAAATTTGTGTTCCTGTGAACGATTCACGATCCGTCATGCGCACAGGTTCGAATCCCGCGTAACGTAATTATGTACGAAGTTTACTTGGAACATGGCAGCGCGCGATAGTTTGCGTAACCACGATTTGCCTGCGTCTTCTTCCGCCATCCATGTCAATGCAAAGAACAATTAGTTAGATGATGTTAAAGCAAATAACTCCTTCCCGACTTTTCAATTTACGCTGACGATACAAATCTATATTCTTGTCTCAACGAAAAACCCCTCCCGAACCCTCCCGAACCACGTCTAGCTCTGGCAAAGTCGCTTGAGTGTGATTTGGCCACAGTATCTAATTGGGGTAACACTTGGCAGGTAACTCTTAAATCGGAGAAGACCAAAGTTTTATCAAGTAATCGTTACACTAATACGAATGCAACTCATATTTCATTATCTGGTACTGTTCTGAAGGAATCCTCAAATATTCGTCTCGTGGGACTCACACTTTCTAAGGACATGAGTTGGAAGGAATATGTAGTATTGCAAAACAAGTCTCAATAAAAGTCGGTTCTCTATATCGAGATCGACGGTCAAAGACAAGTGATTTTGTTGAATTTTTTTTTTTTTTTTGTTAGGGTGTAGTAAGCGCCAACCGTTAAATAGTTTTTACCCGATGAATTATTCAAGAATCTTAATTCAATGTATTGAAATGTCATCTCACGTCAGCTATGTCAATAAATTTTAGTACATCTGGTGAGTCATCGAATCAATTTTTATCATTAAGATATTTAATTAAATTTCGCAACCGAAACTGTTTATATAGAGCGTGGTTTTTTTTTTGCACCATGAGAGTTACTAAATGGATGTATTGGTCACAAATAAAAGTGCAAAATGGAAGCACTAATTCTTTTCGTGTATTTTCATGGCTGACCTGTGAAATATTTAGTTTAATTGCATGATATGAGTATGAGTCATTGATGAATATGGCGCCGCCGAAGCACGGTCTTTCTGTGACTCATGCTTGAAAAATTTAAATTTCTGATTATGAAATTTTTCCTTATTTTTTAGGATAAATATAAGTTTGCATATAAACTATTAAATCCATGTCGATCTATCGATCCAAATCATAAATGTTTGCGATCAAAGCAAAATTACTTTCCAGTTGTCGTTGTTGAATCATCGTGAACAAGACAAGCGGTTGCAAGATATGCGCTCTGATTAACATAAATTGTCATTACCGACCAAATGCAGCAATCGTTTGTTATCGAAAAAGAAATTTGATTTTTTATTGAAATTCACTCCAAGCAAGCATGGAAGCGGTTCAAGTTCATTTTCTTGACTGACCTATAAAAAGTAATATGTTTAATTATTTTAAAAGTCAAGAAATTATGGTACATCATGTACTGTTAAGTATGAGTCACTGATGGATCGCACCAGTAACTTGGGAAAATCTTTTATTGGGATTAGATGTTGTATTTTGCCATTAAATTATGAAAAATCCACATCTGTTCCGAGTTTGTGTTCCTATGGTCGATGCACGACTGATTATAATCGATTTGAATCAGCGAACTGAAATGCCCAGCACTACTCACATGTAGGGCTGGGCGATTCGATTCGGTGATTCGAATCGATTCGAAGCACAATTTATTTGAATGAATCATTAATCGTTCATAGGGAATAAAAAACACACCATATTTTCTAGAAGCAACTATTTTCATATTTTAACGACAATATGCTATCGATGCTCAAATTTTACCAAAATCGATAGCATTTTTTCGTTAAAATATGAAAATTGTTGCTCTTGGACAATGAAGCGTGAATTGAAAAACACTACAAACTATTAATTTCTTGATAACAATGATGGAGACAACTTGCAATAGTATAAATAAAATATTTGTTATTTACATGGAATTAGTAATCCGAACCGATTTGAAAAAAATGATTCGAATTAGATTCAAATCCCAAATGATTCGGTTTTGCCCAGCCCTACTCACATGGCAACGAGCTGCATAACAAATAAAACCAGCATCTGCACACGAGTAGAAAAATGTTTTAGAGAACTGAACTGCTATAATGTAGAGTGCAGTGAGTAGCATCTGTCCTAGGCGATGATACAACCATAAAGGTCTTTCGGCGTCGTGATCCATCAGAATTCCACACACGAGACACGACAAAACGTTAACGTTGTCGTTTCCTTAAAAGCGCAGTCAGGATCAAGACACGCTTGATTCCTTTACCCGTACGACCCTTTAGGTATGGGCTTTAGGATGGTTCTGACGTATTTCCTGCGTGTAGTAAGAGCCTACTAAAATGAAGCAAAGAAGTGGTAGGTGGTTTTACCATTACCCTGGGCAGATACCACTCACTGTACTTTACCATGGTGATTGAGTTCCGTTTGGCAGGTTTTCCGTTTAGAGTGCAGTAGCCGGCAATGTATCACTTAGTAGTTCTCTGTTTTTAAGTGGTCATTAGTCGGTTTCTTTCAAGTACTGCTTCCGACCTCGCTCAGGGTGAATTTAAATGAAAAACATTGATATTTGATGTCATTCGACATTTTGCATACATTTACCATATGATGAAACACAGTTCATTTACTGGATTTCCCCCCTCAATATTGAATGGAATCCGATTCGGAAAGATGCGATATTTGATTTAATAATAAGTTAATGAGGTTGGCTGTGTGCGCACCATTCAAATGACATGATCAGTCTAAATATCATAAAAAAATTAAAATAGGTGAACCGCGAGTTGCCCTTACACTCAAAAAAATACCTGAGGTTACAAGAATGTCAATCTTTGTTCTGAAGTAAAAATAATTTGTCGAGACATGCTTTTGTCAAGTGCAGATCCTTGATAAATAGCGCCATCGAAGCACGTTCCATCCGGGGCCAAATGCTAAAAAATGAAATTTCCTGCTTGTGAGGGTCGTCTTTGGCATCCTCAAACGAAGAATGAAATATTGGACTATTTAGAGGACTCAATCCCACGATCCGGGACACGGTGCTGTAGCTTACTTTACAATATGTGGGATAATATTCGATAGACTTTGCTGTTCTTATTTTGTAATATTAAAATTTTATCGAAACAAGATTGGGGAAATTCTTCGGTATAGAATACCCCAAACAACTGAAAGGGGATGAGCTTTATGTGTAAAAAATCAACTACTCAAGGAGAACACAACTCAAGAGGACAAGGGTTTACCAGAGTTTCGAAACGATACAATTACTTTTCTGTTTGGTTTTCGAAATATTCGCTTTGGCCTGTCCGCGAGGCTTACACCCAACAACCCTAGTGACTGTGGATTTGTTCTATGTTACAGCTACCCTTGAAGTGACCTGCTGAAACGCACGTTCGGTGGTTAATCGTTCAAGCATCGAACCATCGGCTTGTCGGACAATACAATCACGCTTAACCGACTGCGCCATCGAGTCGGTTAAGCTGTCCAGATTTGTTTTCTTCTGGAAGCAGTGCTTAATAATTCTTGCTATAATAATTCTTGCTATGTCATTGGCGTTGAATTTTAAAGTCCGTGACATTTCCTTGATTGCGTTTGAAACGTTTACAGACTAAAGTCGATAGTGCGACGGTAGCATAAGTTCAAATGAAATGTAGTCATATTCTCGTATTTCATCTAATACAGAGAATCAATAGCAATAGGAAATCGATCAATAGATTGTTTATTTACACGCAAGCCTCGTCTTGTATTCAAATTCAAATCAAGCTTATTTAGATATTCCTCACATTCACATAATTCTTGCAAATGGCATTTTAACAAGCATGAGCCACAGAGGGTACACGCCTTGGTGGCGCGATCCATTTGTGGCTCATACTTGACAAACGTACCAGGTAAAAGCATTCTCGATGTTCTTAAATACAAATCTACACATTAAGAAAAACATCGTTATGGATATGACGCACCTGATGCTTTGGCACAAGTTACTTTAAGTGAAATGGTCAGTTAAATCAGTTGAGTCATCAAGTGTTCGCTTAATTACAAAAATTTTAATGAATCATTAAATTAATGATGAGTTATGTGTGGCTTACAACATTAAAAGTTCTTTATAATTGTTAGTAAAAAAGTCTCTATGTTCCTTTTAGAGCTGGGCAATTCGGTTCGGTGATTCGAATCGATTCGAAGCACAAATTATTCGAATCAATCGGGAATCGTTTATAGGAACAAAAACTTGTCAAATGAAGTGAAATTTCTATTTTTAATGATAAAATTTTAATTTGACCAAAATCGATTGTATTTTGGCGTTAAAATATGAAAATTGTTGCTCTTAGATGGAGTGTGGATTGAAAATATACACTATAAACGGAATTAGGGATTCGATCCGATTCAAAAAAATTATCCGTTCAGATTCGAATTCCATATGATTCGCTATTGCCCAGCACTAATTCTTTCCATGGTGAACCCATTGGGAGGAGGTCTTATAACCGACAACCATCAATCACAAATCTCTGTTGTGAGTGGGTATTATTTTTGTATCATTGAGTTAAACGTACTTAGTCGGCTAAGCGCGATATTATTGTCCTGAAAATCCCTAGTTTTTTTTTCAAGGGGCCCAGGGGTCAAATTTTATTTGTATGACTTATACGTGAACCTGAAGCTTGCAGTAAATTAAGCTAGACATTTCTTCCGCCGGAAACGCCCATCAACTCAATTTTGCGGGATACACGAGTCGTTTCGTCGAGGATGTCCCGTTCATCATTAGTCAAGGATGTGCCGTCCATCACCAGTGAAAAGATGTGCCGTCTATCGCCAGTCAAGGATGTGCCGTCCATCACCAGTGAAAAGATGTGCCGTCTATCGCCAGTCAAGGATGTGCCGTCCATCACCAGTGAAAAGATGTGCCGTCTATCGCCAGTCAAGGATGTGCCGTCGCTCATCACCAGTCAAGGATGTGCCGTCGTCCATCACCAGTCAAGGATGTGCCGTCCATCATCAGTCAAGGATGTGCCGTCCATCACCAGTGAAAAGATGTGCCGTGTATCGCCAGTCAAGGATGTGCCGTCCATCACCAGTGAAAAGATGTGCCGTCTATCGCCAGTCAAGGATGTCCCGTTCATCACCAGTCAAGGATGTGCCGTCCATCACCAGTGAAAAGATGTGCCGTCTATCGCCAGTCAAGGATGTGCCGTCGTTCATCACCAGTCAAGGATGTGCCGTCGTCCATCACCAGTCAAGGATGTGCCGTCCATCACCAGTCAAGGATGTGACGTCTATCACCAGTTAAGGATGTGCCGTCCATCAGCAGTCAAGGATGTGCCGTCCATCACCAGTCAAGGATGTGCCGTCCATCACCAGTCAAGGATGTGCCGTCAATCACCAGTCAAGAATATGCCGTTTATCACCAATCAAGGATGTGTCGTCCATCACCAGTCAAGGATGTGTCGTCCATCACAAGTCAAGGATGTGCCGCCCATCAGAAGTCAAGGATGTGCCGACCATCATCAGTCAAGAATGTGCCGTCCATGAGCAATCTGGGACTTCAATGCTACAATTTTTATGTAATTCCGTGTTTGTTCTGTGTTTTCCCGCTTTCATTTGCCAACTCAATCACAAAATAGTATGTGAGAGGCGCAAAAACCATGTCAAGTCCAGGCTACAATCCCATCTTACCTGAAGCGCTGGACAGTCTACGATCGTTAAAGAGCTGGGTGTTATCATGTTGGCATCTCCGATTGATGATCATTGGCTTAGCCTCTTACTTTCTTTCACCGGAAACGCACATCAACTTACTTTTTGCAAGATACATAAATTGCTATACTGTCTCAATTCAGAAATTTTATTTCTTCGAGGATGTTCAGCATATAAACAGCGGCACGACCAATTAGCGGAACATGCTTGACATAATTTTTATAAAATACAATTTTGTTTTGTACTTTCCCCCTTTTATTGTCCAGCGCAATAAAATATCCAAGTATGTGGAGCACAGGCTATAGTCCCATTTTGTCTGAAGCGTTAGAAAGTCTCAAGTTGGCTTCGCTGGTTGGCGAACTTTGGCTAATAGTGTTCTGATACGTTTAGCGCGATTGTGTAGTCCATGTTTAGCGCGCTTGTCAGGAAGGCCGATGGTTCGATACTTGCTCCACCCAGCGTGCCAACATCCACACAGGGAAATTCACATTCAGCAAGACCGGATGCTGCATCTAAATAAACCAACAACTGACCTTGTGCAACTTACATGGCTAACAGCTGTTGTAAAATGAAGCATCTGAGCCCTGGGTGGAAACCTTCTGCACACAACAAAGACCACTATTATAGTGCAGTGAGTGGTATCTGCCCCGGGCGACGATAAAATTATTTACCAATCAATCTATTTGCCGATATATAAAAGAGCCTATTGCAAATATTATGGATCATCAGTTAGGGGTGGGCAAAACCGAATCATTTGGAATTCGAATCTGATTCGAATAACTTTTTCGAATCGGATCGAATCATTAATTCTATGTAAATAACAAATATTCCATTATTACTTTTACCAACTTGTCTCCATTGTGAGAAACGAGAAATTTATAGTTTATCGTGTGTTTTCAATTCACATTCCATGTTTAAGAGCATAGATTTTCGTATTTTAACGACAAAATTGAATCCAAAATCGATTGTATTTTGTCGTTAACAATAAAAAGTTTAGTTTATTTAGCAAGTTTTTGTTCCTACGAACGATTGACGAATGATTCGAATAAATTATGTGCTTCGAATCGATTTGAATCAACTAATCGAATTCCCCAGCCTCATTTGTGGTATTCTACGTGTTATTTTTACAATTGCAAAGAACACGAATTTCCTTATTAAGATGAAGTAGCACTGAATTTAGTGGAGCTCTTGTTCATATAAGTGAGCTTTAGTAACTTTATACAGGCGGTTCCGACCTGGCTCGAAATGATTTGTATTTAAAAATCTTCGGTTATCATCCCGGAAACAACCATTGCCAACAGAAACGTCTTGAAACCGAGTTTTGGTTGGTTTGGCACATCCGAACAGAAAAAAGAAATTTTGACACTGTGCTTTTTTTCATATTGTTATCTATTTTGAACTTCGATTGCGGCCTATGATGGACTGCGCCTTGGCGGCGTGCATTTGAGCGCATGATAGATTATTTCTGTTTTGATATGCTTCCCGGAAATGATGTCTGCCGCCAATAGAAACTTGTAAACGTTGACTTCCACCTAAACGTGTGAACATGATTCATTTATTTTATATGTTTGCTTGCAACCGGTTTTCCCCTGGAAGTATCCGACGTGTAAATATCAAAAATATTGATTCAGAAACTTGTCATTTTTAAGAAATGCGACAATTTCTTTTCCAAGCCGTGATTTGGCGGTAGGGGACTTTCCGCATTGCTTGAAAATCTTATATAGTAAAAAAATTTCAAAAAAGAAACATTTAAATCTTCTAACTAAAGATATATATGCATATTTCCTAAATATTAAAATGAAGACTATGATAGTACAGTAAAATAGTAAAAATGGGATATTTGTTATTTGTTATTATGAAAGCAACGATTCTATCCGATTCGCAAAAATTATTCGAATCAGATTCGAATTCCAAATGATTCTGTTTTTTCTAGCCCTAGATGGAACCCATTTTTCTTGAGTGTCTGAGTAGTATGGCAGCATGCTTTTTGCCAGGTTGCCATCACAGTAAAATAGAGAACGAAAGAATAATATAATATTGTTTTTGTAAGAGATGTTTTCTGTCATAGTAGAAAAACTCATGAATTTGCCAACAATCTGGTGCGTCCACACTTTGAATGACGGGATGACCAAGCAGAATATTGACCGCACTATTAAAAAATGGAGTAAAAATGGAATCTAGTGAATATTTTTAGTGTTAATTTATTGGATATCATTCATTGAATGATCAATACGGATCTCAAATATTCAAACCAATACCGAATTGGCCATAAAAAAAATTGTAAAATAAAGTAAAATTTTTCTATTTTGAAGATAAAATCGTTAAATGAATGTTGACGATCTCTAAAATTTGTTAACGGTAAAAGAGACATTTTCTTTTTATACTCAATTTGGTCTCAATGATCCGCAAGATGGCGCCTCTAAAGGACAAGAATCCAATTTATTCGGAATTCCTAAAATATACAACAATTATAAAAACGCCCAGTACGTTCCTATTTATATTCCTATATCTTTTGCAAATATAAGAGGGCTGTCTCTGCTTTACAACAAAGTATATTAAAGGAGGGTCTGATATGTCATTTGCGATCAAAAAAAGCAAAGTTTTATCCAAATAATTTTTGTCTGCGACGTTATTTCATATTTTTATCGGAATTGACTGATTGTCCTAGAGAGAGTCACGAGCGGAGTAAAAGGATAAACAAATAGGGATAAAATGAAGTCGAAAATAGAAAGCTTAAAATTCGGTCTAAAAAAATACTCTGTACTTTCTGTTAAATTGTTAATCATTGTGATCAATTGCTTCAACGGAAATGAATCATGAAATAAGTCAACTAATGTCAAGCTTCATTCTGCATCGACAGTTTACGTTGTATTCTACGAAGCGTTTGACTTTTTTAGAATTTTAAAGTGCTGAAGATGAATTACATCGAAAAAGAAAAATGTCGAATCGATCAGAGAAAAATTGTGCAAATACGCTTTTGTCAAGAATGATTCAATAATGGATTGCGCTGTCGACGATTCATCAGTGGCTCATGCTTGGCGAAATAAAAATTTCCGCTGATGCGGTGCTTTCCTGGCCCGTTAGTATTTACGTGTTTTCTATGAATTTTCATGTTTCAACGTTAAATCGGGCTTTTATAACGAGCAGAAAATTGCATAATTTGGGGATTTCATATAGAATTCTGCGAAAATATTGAAAGGTAGTAAGAAAGTTAAGCGCTAAGCCAAAGATTTCATTGTTTTTGCACGAAAAATGCCTGTACGTTTGTCAATATTTACGCTGTTTTCTACGTATATTTCATATTTCAACGTTAAATCGCAATTTCATAAGAAATGGAAAATTGAATAATTCGGTCATTTTTACTATTTCGATTCGGTGATTCGAATCGATTCGAAGAACAGACTGTTCGAATCAATTGCGAATCGGTCATAGGAACAAAAGCAAGCTAAATGAAGTACCTTTCTCCATTTTAACGACAAAATGCAACCGATTTTGGTCAAACTTGGTCAAATACATTCAGTTTACGCAAATATTTGTAATTTGTACCTGTATATTCCCTAATCATCACAATGGAGACTATAATAGTAATAGTAAAAATGTTGTTTTTATAGGATCAACAATTCGATCCGATTCGAAAAAAAATTATTCGAATTCCAAATGATTCGGTTTTGGCCAGCCCTAGTCAGGAGTGAATTAAAATGTCAGATTTGTTTGCTACAAAGCAAAGTGTTTTTCAAACCAAATAAAGCAACTTTCTTTTTCTGAGGGGGGAGGGACTTATACAATAATAAAAATATCTGTAGTGAGCACGGAATTTTGTTTTGCCAAGCATGGGCCACAGATGTGCCGCGTCTCATTGAAACGATCAACCATCGACATTTACTCGACAAAAGATGTTTTTATTGAACGTGTAAAAGATATATTGTGTAGTATTTTCACTGCCAGATCTATTTTATTTAAATCAAATATCGATCTGAGTTTCCTTTACGTTTGTCAACATTTATGTTGTTTTCTATGAAATTCATGTATCAAAGTTACTTTTATAACGAATAGAAAATTGTGTAATTTGGGAATTTTTACGAATTCTGTGAAAATATCGAAGTGTAATAAAAAAATGAAAGTAAATCCAAATGATAGAGTTGACAAACTGTTTTGTGTACAAAATAACGTCACTGATTATTTGGAGGATTCTGATCTTCGACATAACGTCAATAATGTTTCAACTCTCTCAGCAGGGTTCGCACAGGGACATTTTATTGTTTTTCTTCGCCTGAGTCACTGACTTAGTTACGATTCTGGGATATAAAATATCATATCTGAGAAATATTAACGATCTGGGGAATCATGGGATAACGTGTTAATGATAAGTCAATTTACAATTGTTACGCAGATTTTATCAATATGAGAGTAATTATGAGTCCTCGGACAAGTCCTCGCCCCCCCACTCAAATGAGTGTAAAAGATGAAATAAATGTATTAGAGCGATACTCATTGAAATACAGGGGAGAAGGGTTTAAACATTTTTCCTAAGTTTGCACGGACATGAGGTAAAGAGACTCCTTATACAGACTGTGTTTCATTCTCAATATTTAGTAGCTGAAAGTGAAGTAAAATTTGACACGCAATATTTCTTCAAAACTATCTCAGAAAAAAAAATCTGAACAACACAATTGCACCGTATCAACATCTTTTCAGAACTTTGAATAAAAAGAGAAGCTCAAGTTACTCATTCTCGGGTATTGTGTTTTTATTGTAGTCCAATGCATATGTGGATCATGTTTGATATAATGTCCAAATTTATGCAAAGCCCTTCTGTGGCCCATGCTTCACAAAATATCTTTTCTGATGGAATCCGATTTGTCGGCATCCCGTTACAACACATTATACCTTGTTGTATAATTTACATTTTTCTCCTCAAAAATTGATCAATTATATATCATTTTCGTCTAAAAATCTCATAAAATGGAGTCAAATTATAACACCTTGATATTAATCTTTAATAAAGCACCGGGTCAAACGAGCAGTGAGAAATGATATCACCCACATCGATCAAAGTTGTTTTTGTTGCCGCATTCGGGTTATGAAGACATATTGTCCAAACATATTTTTCGTCAGGCATGAGTTACTGAGGGATCGCACTCAGGTTATGAAGACATATTTTCCAAACATATTTTTCGTCACGCATGAGTTACTGATGAATCGCGCCGTCGAGGTTCAAGGTTCATCTGTTGCTCATGCTTGACAAAATATAATTGAGTCTGCATAGTTCATTTAACCCAATGACCTTAATTATTATTAAGGTGATAATTTGAACGCTTTGAACCACAGATGGCGTTGATTCTCTTACATTTGAGGAGGAAACAAATATTATTGAAAGTAATATTAAAATTTGGTAACAGGGTGCGACCAATAGACCGCACCCATAATGGCATTTTATTCCGTCTCAACAAAATTGAAAATTATTTTTGATATAACAGATTTCACATTATTTTACATTATTTCAAGTTTTCTAATTTTTTTTTTCAGGTATAAAGCCATGAACAGAGAACACATAGACAGCGCGATCAATCAGTAATTTCTACTTTAAAAAACACACACCTTACTCTTCTCTGATTATGACAGCGGTATCGACATTATTATACAACAAGAGTATTCAGGAGACAGGGTGTATAATATCTGAAAATTTTGGTTATCATGACATGACGTCATAATGGGCGCCGAAACCCAAAAAAGGCTAAAAAATAATATTTATTCGAATTTTTACCCGGAGTAAAACCACCACAAAGACGCAAAATGTTCAAAAATTATATTTCAGGGCCTGAAATTGGCCAAAGCGCGGAGGCAAATCATGGATTTCTACGTTTCGGATCATTTTTTGATCGGCGAGGGCGGCGGGGTTTATGAACAGACTCTACATTAATGTTTCTTATAACAATAGACGGACCTTTTATACAAACGCGCATCCTGTCGAATATTCTGCATTGAAATTTCTTCCGCCATGGGACGTTGGTACCCATTATTATTTTAGTAAAAGTTGAAAACAGAAACCCGAACTGATATGAAGTCCTCGAACAACTTCCCCGATATAACGTTGTCAATTCTAAGCGTTATTATAGGATTAAATATCATAAAAGATATCCGAGCTACCATGCCATCGTTATTTATACACTGTGACAAAATTGCTGTAAAATAATAGTGAATTTGCAGTAATTGTATTTTCTTCAAAGGCGAAACCCCCATGTTGGCGAAATTTATGCCAAGTATGAAATGTTGATGGACTGCATCTCGGTCGGTGCGTTGCATCAACAGCCCATACTTGGCTCAAAATAGTTATTTTTAATTTCAGTTTATCATCACAGTGTTAAATTACTGTCAAAGGGAAGTGATTTTACTGCATATTTGTTACAGTGTAGGAGGAACAACAAAAACTTTCATCATAAGTTCATTTTAAAACTTCTCCTGCAATATATACTTGCCCGCACATTGTTTGTCAAGCAAGTTATTTTGTCAAGTATGGCCCTCCGATGAAGGCGCGGTTCATCTGTGGCACATACTTGTCAAAATACAATTTCTGACGGGGACTATATCATCGCGTTGAGAAGCGACTCTCGTAAATGGCATAATAAAGTTACCGAGCAACTTTTCCTGATATGATATTGTCAAGTCTTCTAGTTATTAAGTGATTAAATATCATGGACGAAAATCAGAAAGCGTTTTACCGAGTTCGTTCGTAACCTTGCATTATCGCGATGGGTCTCTTACCAACTTAATTCTAAAAAATTAAATGCTGTTTACCACAAACTTGCGTTTTTTCTGTCATAATTTCTTGCGCCTACGCAAGTTAAGAACAAGTTGTTTTGTGGACGCGATGGCGTAGTAGTTAATCATCTTGGCATCGCAGATTGAAAATCTCGGATTCGAGTCCCGGCGAGTACGACTCGCCACTCAACCCAGGGTATAATAACTTAGGTAGGCTAAGACGAACAGGAAAAGATCATATCTTTCCAGCAATTGCAACCCTGTCCACCTCAAGTGGCCACTGGTGCAGGGTGATCCACTTAAAAATGTGAAACAAATTGACACTTCATGCACAAGGGAAGAAATAAATTTTACCTAAATCGAAAAATATTTTGAATATATTTTGTGGTTAGAAATATGATCAACACTATATTTTGGGAGGACTGTTCCTACGACCGGGGAGGGGCAAAACCCAATCATTTATAATTCGAATCTGATTCGGATAATTTTTTGAAATCGGATCGAATCACTAATTCCTTCAAAAAACGAATTTTTCATTTTCACTATTACAACTTGTAAATTGAAGAATTTTATATTTAGAAATCACCAATATTGGCTTATATGTATTAAAGGCATGTATGTATGTTCATTTTCAATTCACACTTTGAAGGACGAAATACAATAGATTTTGGTCAAATTCGATGTCGTTTAAAATAGAAATTCCACTTCATTTAACAAGTTTTTGTTTCTGTGAACGATTCACGATTGATTCAAATGATTTGTGCATCGGATCGATTCGAATCACCGAATCAAATTGCACAGCCCTACTCATGATTTATTTAAATAATTTAAACTCCGAACCACAGAATTGAATTGACAAGCTGTACTAGGGGCCAGGTCGTATGTTCAACATGTAATGGCGGTTTTCTTCTCTGTAAGGAGACATACACGTATTAATGAGGATTATATTGCAAAGTTAATCGCGTCTTATTGGTTATTTTATAGGTTTTATCCTCCGTCGGGATGTATTTCGATGCCATGACAAAAATAAACCCATGCCGGCATCGTGACTGGAAATGCCACATTCAGATGCATAGATTCGCGATTGCATCTGGGCTTATTGGTCATTTTTATCCTCAGTCACGATGCTTCTCGATTAGGCTGGGCAAAACCGAATCACTTGGGATTCGAATTTGATTTGAATAATTTTTTTTCAAATCGGATCAAATCACTGATTCTTTGTAAATAACAAATATCTCATTTTTGCTGTTATAACTTGTCCCCATTTTGAAAATAAAGATATTTACAGCTTGTAGTGTATTTTCAATTCCCAATAAGAGCAACAATTTTCATATTTTAACGACGAAATATAATCGATTTTGGTCAAATTTGACCAAAATCGATTGTATTTTATCGTTAAAAATGAAAATCCTAGTTCACCTAACAAGTTTTTGTTTTATGAAAGATTCATGACTGATTCGAATAAATTATGCTTCGAATCGATTCGAATCAACGAATCGAATTGTCCAGCCCTAGATACCATAAAAGATCATGACAATTTAATTCGATTATTGGAATCAATTTTAGCACAGTTTATCCTAATAGGAAATTTGAAGTGCAAGTCGCAGATGACCCGCGCCTTGCCGGTACGATCTACCAGTGTCCCGCCCGTAACTAATGATATATTTAAGAGAAAATGTATAATTTATATCTGTAATGTTATATCTTTATTTGTATCGCCTTCTGTTCCGTCAGAGGTGTCGAAATAAACTATGTCTATGTCTATTCAACTGAGATAAGAAGAGAATTTGCAAAATCAAGAGAAATTTTCAAAATTCATATATATATTCAACATTTTGATATTGGACCGAATATTGCAGGTAGAATCGGCCATTAGTTAATTAGACGGAATCGGAACCGATAAATTTTGTTCTAATTCCAACTGATTCAATTTTGCCCAGCTCTAATCTTGACCCATATCACGCAGAGAGTAAAGCTGGGCAAATCCGAACCATTTGAAATTCGAATCTGATCCGAATAATTTTTTCGAGTCGGCTCGAATCACTAATTCGAATTATATAAATGGCCAGAAACTTAAGCAAGCAAATGACCTTCAGCAAGGCACTTCGCGGGTGACTGTAACATAGAACAGATACACAGTCAATGGAAAGGTCTGTTTTATCTGTTGACTCACTCTTGATTGAGTACATTATCAAATCCGACTATCAAATTGCGTCGAAGTTGATATCTGCGCCAATGTTATTTTAAAAAATATAATTTATTTAGTTTTCCAATTCTATACGAAAGATTAGCTCTTTGAAGAATAAATGTTAAATCCAAAAAGAGCATTGGACGTGGCATATAAAATAAGCTATTCATATCAATGCTTGCTAAATAAAACGAAAACTGAAAATAATATTAGCATTTCTGTCCGACTGCATTTACGTCATTTCAGTCGGTTAGATTTTAAATATTCCCTGATTTGATTGAAATTCACTCTGAGCAGGGCTGGAAGCAGAACCTAAAAGGAACCAAATAATGACCACTCAATAGCAAAGAGCTACTACAAGATGTAGTACCAACAACTGCACTCTAAGCGGAAATTTATCAAACGGAACTGAACAATCAGAGCAAAGTGCAGTGAGTGGTGCATTGAGCGATGCTGAAATCATCTCCCACTTCTGGAAAATATTGTAGAGGTTGTTACTAGAGCCAGGCTATTTGATTCGGTGATTCGAATAGATTGGACACAAGATTTATTCGAATCAATCGCGAATCGTTCATACGAACAAAAACTTGTTAAATGAACTAGGATTTTTCTTTTTAACGACGAAATGGAATAGACTTTGGTCGAATTTGACCAAAATCGATTATATTTCGTCGTTACATTATGAAAATTGTAGGTCTTAGTGTAAATTGAAAATATAATATGGAGTATAAATTTCATCGATTTCACAACAAGACAAGTTATAATATTAAAATGGGATATTTGTTATTTACATAGAATAAGTGATTCGATCCGATTCGAACAAATCATTCGAATCAGATTCGAATTCCAAATGATTCGGTTTGGTCCAGCTCTAGTTGTTACACAGGCGGCTTGGACCGTACTGATCATCATTCAAACTAATCAAATCAATGGGAAGAGTATGGGGACACGTCATGGTTTTCAAGTTGAAGTTTCCAACTCAATACTTTTTGACTTGATCAGAAATACGCCGACACCTTTAATTTTTTTTTTATATTCGAGCGTTTATGAGCAAATTTTTACTATTCACAACAGGATTATTCCATTTAAAAATATTGCATTTTCATTACATTGTCCTTGACTATTGGGCCACAATTTTAAACTGATTGACGCCGTTTTTTTTTTAAGAAAGTAAAACCTGTGCAAAATTCAAGAAAAATTTGCATAAAACATTCGTCGAATTATGCCGAGTAGCAAAAAATCATCTTCGGATCTTCTAAATCGGACCCGAATGAATTCGAACTTTGAATCCCATAGCGTCCCTAGTTCTGGTGTTAAACTTGAATTTTATGAAAAAAATTTTTTTTCCACGAACTTCTGTGATTTGGAATTCATTGCCTTCGCACTGCTTTCCCGGTCGTGGAAAACTACAAGATTTCAAAACTCGAGTCAATAAGTGTCTTTCAGGAGGTTCTCTGGTTCTCCAGCCTTCGTTTAAATATCTCTGATATATTTATTGCCCCAACATACTTTGTTAAGCATGAGCCATCGATGAACAGCGCCGCCGAGGCACGTTACATCTGTGGACCATACTTGACAAAATAAAAATTTTGATTAGTAAACGCGCATGCATTAATTATTTGTAAAATAATTTGTTTTCCGGAATAGTTGATTTTGATATTTTCTCACTCATAATTCTCTGAAAATGAGTTTTCCCCTGAAATGCGCTGTGACCGAGATGATGCGATTATTCCAACAAAGGCCTTTGTAGAAGGAGTTACGGAGCAAACTTACATGTACCAGAGTATAAATGATATTTTACACAACAGTGCAAGCAATTATTTTACTGTGGAATATTCAATTCAGACAATAAATATATACAATCAAGTCGCTTGATATCACGGACGGAACTGAAAAACCACAGCAAAGTACTTCACAGAGATAATTTTCAACATTATTTTGTTAATTACCATTCCGTGCTAGGTATAGCCAACGAGGCGCGGCCTAAGTGTGGCGCGTGCTTGGGAATAGCATTTCTGGTATCGAGATAGATAGACAGACAAGCGATACTTTTATCTATAATTATCAATACTAGACTCCAATGCCAATACCAAACTTTTGAGATTTTTCTGATCAACAAAATTAAACGAAAATTAGCCGTCCTAAAAGTATTCCATAACGCGAATTGAATTTTGACCAAAATTTTTTTCCATGTTCAAAACAACAATGCCTTAAATTATGCAAAGTCAGACATAACGCAATGACAATTTGGCGAACTATTCTTCAATTCATCGAGATGCGAGACGCATATGAAGTCGGCATTTCGACGCTTTAACGACGTCTTCTCAGAAGTCAAAATATATCGCATAACATGATTTGGACACATATGCAAAAATCACAAAAAAATTATGAAAGAAAATCAAGGGAAATTCATCCTTAATTTAATTTATATTATTATTTATATTATTTATATTAATATATATATATCACTGAAATTCGGGGCCGTTTTGATGACACTGTGACAATAACCGTTCATATTACTAGTCGTATATTTCATGAATTGGGAGCCGCTTCGTTGATGACATTTATTCCTAGCAGGAACAATCGATGGACAGTACATGTGGCGGTGCGTTCCATGAACAGCCCGTAATTTGTCGAAAAAGGGCTATTTCATAGTTTTATTTTAACACCAAGTAAAATTACGGTTAAAGAACGTTGATTTTACTGCATTTTTTGTTACAACGTATTCGCAATCAAATCAGAAATGTTATTCTGCCAAGCATGAGCCACAGATGAACCGCGTCTGATCGCCGCGATCCATCAGGGACTCATACTCAACAAAACATGCTCAAACGATTTTTTTGATTAGGCATCGAGGCAAAACTGACCTGCGTTCATTTATTCTCCACAAAATATCAACTTTACAATTCTACTTATAATTCATCTGTTTGCGCAGTAAATTTGGCAACAACTCAGGTCTATCAGGTCGTGCTTAATCACGTCTGACATGTTTGGCGGTTTTGACACGTTTGATCGATTGAAGGTCGGCACGATGCGTTGTTGTTGCAAACGGATGTGGCTGCGAGTTCAGATGCATTCACCTTCCAGCCGAATTCTGATTCGAAATGAATTTTTCCGAATCTGATTCCAATATAGAAATTTAGACAGTAATTTCACTAAAATGCTGTTCACCTCCGCCAAACTGTTTTGAAAAATTGGCAATTTTTGAAAATATAGAAAACATTAACATTTCATTTTGGTAAAAATGGCAAGAAAAATCTTGTACCCAGATATAATTGTGAACATTGGTAATTGCACTGTGGAGTAAAGTTCATTTTATTCCACAAAATAAAATCTGGGACGGGATTGTGCTCCTTTGACACACTGTGTGGGCTTTACAACTGTCCTAGCTTATTCCCTGTGTATCGCAATAGGCGACTAAAAGGAACAAAGAAGTGGTAGATGGTTTTACAATCCCGCCCAGAGCAGATATCATTTACTGCACTCTACGATATCGGTTTAGTGCTCTCGCTCAGAGTGCCGTTGCTAATAATTCATTTTGTACTAACTTTTTGCTACTTAATTGGTCTTTAGTTGTTCTTTTTTGACGTTGCTTCCGGTCTTGCTCAGAACTTTATACAATAAAAATCTATGAACCTATAATATGTCATAGGAATAGTTAACATTCTGGTTTAAAGTCATTTATTTTAATTCCTTCCTAAATGCTGATCGATTCGGACTATTTTTCTGACCCGTTTGAATAATAATTAACATATCAGGATTCCTACAACTCAGTCCATCAGGTCAGAGATTTGCAGGTCAAAGGTCGGAGCACAATGTAATTGTGAGGTCATAATATTGACCTGTACATTAGACCGGTGGCGTTTGTTACGTCATTAAGTAGAAATTCATAAATGTTAAAATAACTTAGTCATAGTTTTTTGAAACGTGCTTCGATAAGTATAGCGTCATTGTTTGAGGACCGTGCCTCGGCGGCACCAAAATCTGATTCTGTTTAACACATCGAATACAGATTTTAACAGATCGGATACCAATCATTGCGCTTTACAATGCCAATTCAATTTGAGTTGTTTTCCGCTTAAATAGGGCGACGTTGCTAGATTTATGTCAATTGAGTAGTCGTCATTTGCTTCCTCGTGAGCGCAAATTACGGCTTGGGTAGGGCTGGGCAAAGCCGAATGATTCGGAATTCGAATAATTTATTCGAATCCGATCGTACCACTACTTCCGCGTAAATAACAAATATACCATTTTTACTATTACAACTTGTCTCCATCATAATTTTCAAGAAATTAATAGTTTATGGTGGTTTTTTTTTCAACTTTTTTCATTTTTTTTTTTCAATACATTGAGATAAACAATTTTTTATATTTTAGCGGAAAAATGCTATCGATTTTGGTCAAATTTACCAAAATCCATGACATTTTGTCGTTAAAAATGAAAATTCTAGTTTATTTCGCGAGATTTTGTTTCTATGAATAATTCACCGAATCGAATTGCCCAGCCCTAGGCGCGGCTTACAAAGGATTTAAATCGAAAAATGGCAATAAAATATACATTCACACAATGCTTGCCTGAAGATCTCGTCTGGCTACTGGTCAGACGAAACGTAACAGAATAATTTGATGCCAAGCAAGACTTTAAACCCCTCTAGTTATACAAAATTACTCTTCTATGTATTTCTTGCATTTATTGAATACCAGGGCTGAGCAATTCGATTCGATTTGAAGCCCAGATTATTCGAATCGGTCGTAAGAACAAAAACTTGCTAAACAAAGAGGAATTTGTTACTTTTATTAAATCAGCGGTTCGATCCAATTCGAAAAAGTATCCGAATCATATTCGAATTCCAAATGATCCGGTTTTGTCCAGCACTACTGAATACGAATCCACGAACAGAAAACGCATATAGAAAGAATCAGTAATCTACGACCCCAAGGCCAATTTCAAAATCCACCTTATGCTCTATTCAAATTACTGAATCAAAATCCCCGGACTTGATATTAACGCTGGAATCAAAGCGAATTTAAATTGCAAATTACATCATAAAAATCTATTCGACCCTTGGCTCAGCGAATAATACTCACATTCGGTGTTTTGATTTCGCCAAGCATGAGCCATAGATAGAGCTGGCATGATCCATCGATGGTTCATTATTGAGAAAAATTTATCGGATATTGTAATTGCCAGACGCAGGTGGTATTCCCCATAAAACCTTTTATGAAAATTATGTTTAAAATAATTTATTGCAGAAGTTTGCAAAATGTTTTTGCTGAATATGGCACACAAATGGATTGCGCGGTCGAGGTGCGGCCCATCTATGGCACATGATCTATATCCTTTCATAATTGCAGATTGAAATTGCGAAATATGAGACTAGAAATCATTTGTCTGAAGACAATTTTGCTGAATCATGATTTGATGAATGAGATCATTTACCTGTCTAATATGATGATTCAAATAAATTTAAATTGTTTTCGTAAAAATCGATAGAAAAATGTGGGAAGTCTTAGGTTAGTACTAGGGCTGGCCAATTCGATTCGGTGATTCGAATCACTTCGAAGCACGATTTATTCGAATCAATCGTGAATCGTTCATAAAAAAAAACTTGTTAAGTGAACTAGGATTTTCATTTTTAACGACGAAATGCAATCGATTTTGGTCAAATTTGACCAAAATCGATTATATTCCGTTGTTAAAATATAGAAATTGTTGCTTTTAGTGCAAATTGAAAATACGCTACAAACTCTAAATTGTTTTATTTTCACAATGGAGACAAGTTGTTTTAGTAAAATGGGATATTTGTTACATACAAAGAATTCGTAATTCGATTCGATTAAAAAAAATATTCGAATCACATTCCAATTCCAGGTTATTCGGTTGTGCCCAGCCCTAGTTAATGCATAAAGAAATGCTCAACCTCGTAAAAATCTCGCGTGGAAATAAAATTCAAAGCCCACGAAATAATTTTTGCTTCAGGTTCGCATTTGTACCCTGTGTCATATATGCAGTGCTCAACAAAACTTGTTTGAGCAAAACATTACCGACTAGGACAGTATAAATGTTCTGCCCGAGAGAAACACCTCGTTCGTCCACTTTCAATAAAACACCTGCAGCTAATTATAACTTATATTGACGCTCGTATACACCAACGTCATTAGAACGAAAAACGGCGATAAAACGGGAATTCAACGGGGATCTCTGTGATTGCGAGCGTTTCCATCCGGTTTTCAGAATTCGGTGATGGAAATTTCGGTCAGAATTTTTAGGTGGGAACTCGAACTATAATAATGTCTAGTAGGAATTGTATACAAAATAAATATACCAATGAGTATTTACAAATCCTAAGGAAGGCTGGGCGTTTCGATTCGGTGATTCGAATCGATTCGAACTACTGATTATTCGAATCAATCGTGAATCGGTCTTAGGAACAAAAACGTGCCAAATGGAGTGGAATTTTCTATTTTAACGACAAAATGCACTCGATTTTGGTCAAATTTGGCCAAAATCGATTGTATTTTGCCTTTAAATGAAAATTTCCGCTTTTTGGACTGGACTGTAAATAAAAATACATCGGGTTTAAGCTAATATTTGTAATTCGTATCTGTAAATTTCTTAATTTTTTTAATGGAGATAACAATAGTAATAGGGAAAATGGGATAATTGTTGTTTTTATGAAGCCAGTGATTCGATCGAATTCGTCAAAATTATTCGAAGCAGATTCGAATTACAAATGATCCGGTTTTGCCCAGCCCTAATCATTAGTGGAGTCCGGAAGATGCAAGCTTTAGAATTATCGAAACTAGTAATTTCTATAAAATATATATATATATTCTTTATTTTTGGAAGGGGGGTTGGAATTATTTGCTATGACCTCTCCGTGAGCCCATCTTTTATTTCACCATGCTTGAATAAGCTCTACGATAGATTGCGCCGAAGTCGTGCGATCGATCTACATAGGGTTTGGTGATTGCAAACACGGTTTTCAGAACTCTGTGATGAAATATTTCGATCAGTATTTTTGGATGGAACTCGAATTATATTGTCCGGATGTGATTGACGATTGCATAGATACAAAATAAACATACCTCTGGACATTTACAATTCGCTAATCGACCCAAGTAGATGCGATTTTGTGAATCTCCAAATTCAAATTCCAATAAAACAAATGTATATCTTTGTAAAAAATATAGATAGTTTTATCTCACCATGCCTAGATGATGCCTCACAGATTGATCGTGCCGGCGAGGCAAGATGTATCTATCTATGTATCGGCATAACGCATTTAAATAAAATTTAGATCTAATACGGACATTGTTCGTGTTATATCGAATCATTCATTCCTATTCCGATCTTACGCTTTGTTATGAGTCGTTGATGGACTGCGTCGACGAGGTACAATCCAGTTTTTACAATTAAAAAACAACAACAAAAAGTCAAAAAAAATACACATTAAATATTTAAAAGTAAAATCGATAATAAAAAATTCTCAACAAAATTATTTCAAAATACCAAATTATTTTCAACTATTTTTGCCCGAGCGTGTTTAAGTCCGGGTCGTAATTTTCTAATTTCAAGTTCTGTCAGTTCGTGATCTTTTTGAAAGGATCAAAGAATGAGTCAGGCGAGGATTTTTAAATGTCACTGCGCTTTTGAAACCGAAATTTTAAAAAACAAATAAATACTATAAAACCGTTTCATTTTGCTAAGCATGGGTATGGTTTTTGCGTCATGATATTTATGCTTGATATGTATGGTTTTACCATTTTCCTGGAAATAAATTTCAAACAGTGTCAACTTTTAAAATCGTGTACTATAATATTATTGATCCGATGAAAAAAATTAGCAAAAAGTGTTCGAATTTAAGTTTGCGGTATATCGTAATTTTTGTTCAAATAGAATTTATATCGATTCAGAATTTTCACCCTGACCGTAACAGAGTAAGGCATGTGTCCCAGATAAACGCTTTTGCGATATACCGTCCATCAGTATGACGTATCTCTTGAAGGTAGGTTCTTGCGTAAATAAATCTTTTCGAAATCTCAATCACTTCTTCTTAATTTTAGCCGCTTAAAGTCAGTGGTTCCAACAATAATTTTCAAAAATCTTTTTCTGGACGAACTTGTATAAAGTAAATATATTGACATACATTATAGTACCAGCATATATCATGCCCGACTGAAAAAATGCTAATCACCATTTTTTTCAAAATTTGTTTTCCTCAAGGCTGTGAATACGACACTGTTTATATATTTATCAACTCCGCAAAAATTTAAAATCATCATTGAACTCTTGAAACTGTGATTAACATAGTTAAAAATAGAATTAAACACTGGTTGATGGTTGGTTGTTGAGTGGTGATTAATATCGGGTTTCCTGATAACATGTCATTCCGGACCACAGAATATTTTTATTGAAATTCAGTCAAAGCAGAACTGGAAGGCACCAATGTAAATTGTAAAACTAAAAACTTATTTCTGAGCCAAAAAAAATTCATACAAAACCGAACGTCATATCAGAATGCAGATAGTGAACTGTAACATGAACGCAATAAAATCGCTTCGCTTTGACAGTAATTTTAACTTGACGTTGTTAATAAAACAATAAAATTAACTTTTTTGGCCAAATATGGGCTGTGGATGGAACGCACCGTCACGGTCCATCTACAGTCCATATTTGGCGTAAATCTCATAAACACGCTGGTATTGAAAATATACAATAACTGCGATTATACTGTAAATTAACTGTACTTTTGTCACAGTGAGGTTTCTTTCCCGGGCGATGGCAAATCAATACTTTGCTCCGTTTTAGTCATGCGGCGCGATTCATCAGTGATTCATACTTGACAAAATATGTTTCGGCTGTCAGAACGGTTTGATTATACAGAAACTAAGTCCCCTTATTAACATCCAATGCTGTAACATTATAATATACATATGAAAGGTATGATAATGATAACGAATTATCTGAGGCGAACTTCTATTTTAGTAGCAGGGCCAGGATATGAAGGAAATTCAGATTAAAGAAAGAATTTAAATTAATCGAATTTTAAAATATTTATTTCAAGTTGCACTGTAGAAAAACTTCAGTAAGGTCTTCTTTCTTTGACTGTAATTTTAATTGGTGATATTGCAATGAAATAAGAAATAAACATTTGATAAATTATGCGCTGTTTCTGGGCTTTGGAACGTTGCTCCAAGGTGCGATCCATCAGCACCCCATACTTGGCATAAATCTTATATGCAAAGATATTAGAAATGTGTAATTACTGCAAATTAAGGGTAAATTTAACGTATTTTTGTCACAGTGTGGTAGTCGCCATAGCCTATATATCGATCCAATAAAAAAATCCTGTTTTGACACGCATGAAGTAATGAGAAATGTGTTCGGATGGCTAGGCAAGTCCGAATCATTTGGAATCCGAATACGATTCGAATAATTTTTCGAATTAGACCGAATAGCTAATTCTTTGTAAATAACGAATATGCCATTTTCACTATTGCAACTTGTCACCATTATGAAAATCAATAAATTCATATTTTAAAGTGTATTTTCATTCACACTACAATTTTCATATTTTAATGACAGAATATGATGGAATTTGGTCAAATTTAACACAGACATGAGTGACAAATTTATTAGAATCAATCGTGAATCGTTCAAAGGAACGAAGACTTCCTAAATATACTAGATTTTTATTTTTAACGACAAAATGCTATCAATTTTAGTCAAATTAGATGGACCGCACCTGGCCCTACCACCGACGCACCACCAGCGTCCGACACTATTAGTTGGTTTCTTTGTTATTAGTTCTTTCACAGAGAATTTTTTGTAAAATTTTAATCTTAAGGATGCACTTTGAGCACATTTGAAGACATTTCTGATGAGTATCAGTATCGGTATCGGCAAAAAAGTGGTATCGGTACATGTCTACTAGGATGAACAAAGTCTAATCAGTCAATACTTGCATTTATAAGGATTTGTGTTTTCTGTTTCAAGACCTATTAATATCTTTATTGCTTTAAACACGCATTGTGGCGACGTAAATACGGCTAAGGTAGTGGTCCATTGGTAACATATAGAGACAGCTCTGCGTATCTCACTAAGATCAATCCCTTCCGGCGCTATATATAAACATCGACAATGCGCGAAAAATTTCATTGTCTCGTGTAAATTAGGGAGCGCAGCTGCGAATTTTAGAGGGAGAGTGCAGATAGTTTGTTAGAAGTAGATTCATTATCGCCCAGGGTAGATACCGTTCATTGCACTTTATTAGAGAGGTTCAGTAATGATTGGGATGTTTTTTGCTTTGGGTTGCTAGTACTATATTTTACTACTAACAATTAAAAGGCTGTGAATTTTAAGGGGGAGATGCAGTTAGTGGGTCGCCCTGGGCAGATACCACTCCTCGTATTTTATTATAGAAGTTCAGTTTGGAATGTTTTTTCGCTTTGATTGCAGTTGTTGGTGCTGCATTTAGTAACTTTAGCTCTTGCCATGTTCTTTTTGTGCTACTTTCACTAAAAAAAATATAATCACATATTTTGTATTCAATCTAAAATCCTCATATTGGACTTTAATATCCAACCTTAAAGATTGTATAAGTTTGTTTTTATTATGCTGCGCATATTATAAAAAAGCATGAGTTATAAGGTTAATGGAAAGGAGAAAGTAGTTATTTTTATTGATATTTGTCAACGTTTGTGCAGGTTTATAAGTGGAAAAAAATTTTTTTTGCAAATTAATGTTTCGGTAAAGTATTCAAATTTTGAGTTAGTAAATATTAAATTCTCGTAACTGTAAACTTACAAAACGTTTTAGATTATTTTTTCACTGCTGGGGACCGCCAATGCAGATCGATATATCTGACAGGCCGTAAACAGTTAAAGTCACAGTTTTCCGTGCCCAAGCTCATCCTTGAATATATTTGTAAGAGTGTTGTTGTGAAACGGCGAAGTATAGAACAATCGGCTTTCCGCCCATAAGATCGAATATATTAAGTTCTTCAAGTTGTGTTTTTCAATTTATATCGAGAAAGTAATGAGATTTGTTTATGAGAAGTTTTTTATGAGTCAATGATTGATTGCCCAAATAAACCGGAAGCGCACCGGGGATTCTTTGTTGACAATTCACTCCCGGAAGTTTATTCGATCAATCGATTGTCACAATAATCATCAGAGTAAGAAACTGGGTGAATAAGATATTTCGAGCATGGGTCACAGATGGATCGCACCGTTGAAGAACGATCTATCTGTGGCGCAAGCTTGGCGAAATATAATTTCTGATCGGGGTAATTTTAGGTCTTGCGCGCGCACTTTGTGCTTGTTTTAAACTTCATTCGTAGTTTTGTCCACTTGCATTATCATTTTCTAGTTATTCTTGCGCGCAAATAGATGATTTTCTTGATACTATTGCCAAGACGAGAAGGACGATACACATCTGTATATGTTATCATTAATATATCGCATTAACAACATACAGGGTGGAGACAAAATATTAAATAATAACGCTTCAAGTTCGCTCTTCGCAGATTTTCTTATAGCCACGGATTTGAGTGGATCAGTGGAGTTAGATGACACTTATAAGTAGGGTTATTCGAATCGATTCGAAGCACAATACATTCGAATCAATCGCGAATCAATATTAGGAACAAAAAATCGCTAATCGAACTAGAATTTTCATTTTCAACGATAAAATTTGACCAAAATCGACATATTTTGTCTTTAAAATATGGAAATTGTTGCTCTTAGACGTGGAGTATGAATACGCTATAACCTATAAATTTCTTGATTTTTATAATGGAGACAAGTTAATTTATAATAAAAACGGGATATTTGATATTTACATCAAATTAGAGATTCGATTCGAAAAAATTATTAGAATCAAATTCGAATTCAAAATGATTGGGTTTTGTCCAGCTGTACTTATAAGCAAACAGGGTTCGTGTTGATGGAAATATAAGAACTCTCCGGTTCAACAGAGCCCAACCTACTTATTGCACGGGGTTGAGTGGTAGGCATGGATTGAAGTGCCGGAATTGCCGGGTCTCAAACCCGAGTTCCTCAACCCCTGTGCTAACAAAATGACAACGACTGAGCCATCGCGCCCAGGCCCAGATCGTAATGTTGGTATTTCAGCTGCTTGCTAAGTGTGTTACGCACAGGGGTTCGCCCAATGAATGTATTTTATATCGAACTTTCATCTTGTGCAAATCAATCTATATTATAAAGCCTCCATTTATTTTGTGACTTCAATCGCTGACATTCACCACCTCGTAAAAATATCGCGATCTTAAATCATGCGCGATGAAGTACGATTATGGTCGAACGAAACACCACTAACCAGACCCTTAAACCTACCAACCATTAGTGGTTCGGATGAAAATCAATATTTTCAGAGATAAAGATAATATTGCAATAATACTCAACGTACCCCAACTAATGTTATTTTTGCAAAAATTTCGCATGCCTGCAGCGCGCATTTTTATGTCAAAAACATCGTATCATTTTTATTTCACCACCATTTTAATGACCCCCCTTCCCTCCATTTAATGCTTTAAATTTTTAATTATTTTGCTCTCACATCTGATTATATAAACTCTTGACCTTCGCTAGCGTGCGAAATATTACACTGCAACAAAGATGCAGTAAAACCACTGCTTTTTAACAGTAATTGTACTTGGCACCATTGGAATGAACTGAAAAAATCCACATTTTGGTCAATTTCGAAGTGTTGATTGAACGTACCGCTAACGTTCGATCTCATCAATAAGAGATTTCAATATATAAATTTGAACAATTATCAAAATATTCACAGTAAAATTAATGCATTTTTGTCAAAGTAAATCATTATTATTAGACCCGAGTTTCCTTCTCGTTTAGATGATTTACAAATAAAAATAGGTTACAAGGTCAATAAATACCAATTCGCCAAGTATGAGCCAGGGATGGACGGCGTTTGTTAAACGCGGTCCATCCATGGCGCATGCTTAACAAAACACAGTCCTAATTAATTAGGGGTCTGCTTTGAGTACGTGATAATTTGAAGGCAGACGATGGAATAATTGCCGGTGCGAAATATAGACTGGTAATTTGCAGGTTGTGCGCACTTTTATTATTTATCTAATCACATCAAACAGGCGCGAATTACCTCGTTTATGTCTTATTTCTGCCAATGCATTGGGAGAAAACTTTTCTAAATTTTTCTTTCATTATCCCAGTCGGTTTTACGCCTCTTCCCTTGTGAGAAGGGTTACGCATTCCCTCTATACAAAGGCGCTTCATGTAAAATACAATCATATGCCGGACAGGAGAGTCAGGAGTCTCCCTACTAGGGCTGGACAATTCGAATCGATTCGAAGCACACGCTATTCGAATCAATCGCGAATCGTTCATAGGAGCAAAAAAACTTGCCAATGACGTAAAGTTTGCATTTTTACCGATAAAATGCAATCGTATTTGGTCAAATTTGACCAAAATCGATTGCATTTCGTCGTTAAAATATAAAAATTGTTGCTCTTGGACATGGAGTGTGAATTGGAAACAGATTTTTACCCATAAATGTCTTTATTTTCACAATGGAGCCAAGTTCTAATACTAAAATTATTCGAATAAGATTCGAATTCCAAATGATCCGGTTTCGCCCAGCCGTAGTTCCAGAACCCGGCCAATCAGACTTAAAAAAATAAAAATCAAGTCCTGACTCAGCAAAATATACAATGTGTGTCAATGCTGCGCACCAGAGGCGCGATCCATCAGCCAAATATATTGACTTGAGAGTAGGGCTGGGCAAAAACCAATTCACTTATTTATTCGAATCTAATCGAATCATTAATTTTTTGCAAACTAATAAATATTCCATTTTACTATTATAACTTGTCTCCGTCGTGAAAATGAATAAATTTATAGTTTGTAGTGTATTTTCAATCAACACAAAGAGCAACTCTTTTCATATCTAACGACGAAGACAATCGATTTTGGTCAAATTTGACCAAAATCGATTGCATTTCGTCGTTAAAAATGAAAATCCCAGTTCATTTAACAAGTTTTTGTTCCCATGAACGATTCACGACTGATTCGAAAAAAATTTGCTTCGAATCGATTCGAATCACCGAATCGAATTCCTCAGTCCTACTTGAGAGGATTTGGGAATTCCATCACTGTAGGATTACGCAATATATTATTAACGGAGAAAAACTATTACAGTGAAATTTCAGTAAATTTACCCATATTTTTTAAATCGATGTTATTATTAGCATTTCTCAAGCGAAGTAATTTCCTCTTTAATTACTTAATTCTACCAGAAGACAATTAATTATACCAAGTGTTTAATTATCATTGTATCGGTTTCATTACGAACTTGTGTGTTGATTTTATAATGTCATTTTATCAGCCATTAATTTTAAATCAGTAATGATTAGGGCTGGGCAATTCGATTCGGTGATTCGACTCGCTTCGAAGCGCGATTAATTCGAATCAATCGTGAATCGTTTATAGGAACAAAAACTCGTTAGGTGAACTAGGATTTTCAATTTTAACGAGGAAATACAATCGATTCTGGTCAAATTTGACCAAAATCGATTGTCTTCGTCGTTAAAATATGAAAATTGTTGCTCTTAATGTAAATTGAATTACACTACAAACTATAAATTTCTTGATTTTCACAATGGAGACAGGTTGCAATAGTAAAACGGGACATCGATTTGATCGATTCGTATAACTGATTAGACTTGGAAAAATATGGCGGTGACGGCCCGCGTACTCTTAGAGTGCAGTTGCTGGCATTTTATCTTGTAGTAACTCTTTGAATGGCCGTTTGTTAGTTTCTTTCAGACACTGATTTCAGTCTTGCTCAGAGCGAATTTCTATTAAAAACAATGCTGATTGGATAGATAGCAGGTAATGAGTTCGATCCGTCTAACCGATTCGGTCAAGAAAAATATGGCGGTGATGTCCCGCGAGTCAGAAGATAATAAACACCGATTGTTTTTATTCTCGAAAACGTATAATTATGTTTGAGACTCATTATACAAATATGTGCTTTGTCATTTTTACAGCCAGACTGGGCGTATTTGTCCATTAGTTCCGTATTTTCACGGCACCAGGACATCACCGATTGATTATCTCGATCTGTCATCTGACCTTTAAAGGTTAAAATGTAAATTTCATTTTACACGCTTGGGCCACAAATGCGCCGTATATTCTCGTTGTTACTCCAATGGCACACGCTTGATAAGACATTTAAGACACAAATTTTGAGGGAAAATGTGAAGTTCATTCGCTAAAAATGTCTCGATGATAATCTTCGCCTCTGCTATGAAATTCGATGTAAACACAGACTATTTTTTGCGAAATTTTAAAATATCGAGTTGACCGAGGTATATAAAATAAAAAAATCAAACTCAGGGCAATGTTGTATTGCTCTAATTTGTAGAAAAAGGTCCAATGAGGTAAAAATGGTCTGATAATTATCTTTCTCTTGCCGTGAAATTCGATGTATACACTTTTATTAGAACTTATTAGAGCCTATTTTCTCGAAATTTCTGAGTTTCTTGTTTATGCAGGGGAAAAAGCATAAAAATACGGTCCTGAGAAACAACCCATTGCTATTGATTTGTGTAAAAATGCGAAATTCATTTAAAAGTTGTTAAATGAACCTGATAAAAAATTTTCCCCCCCTGCCGTGAAATTCAATTCGATTACAACGACGAATTTTATCGAGATTTGGAACGTCAAGTCCCTAAAGAATGTGAAGATTGCCTCGTTGGCGCAATCCATCCATGACTCATACTTGGGATTTTGAACTAACGACGGAGAACGTGGTTGGTTGAAGGACATTAATTTATCGGAAAATTTCTTGTTTCCTGCGACAACGTACTTGAATCATCAATAAAGTACGCTGATCATTACACACTGTATCTAATTGCGACTGTTCTTAGACCACAAATTTGCTGAGAACCATGGAAATAAAACCGGCTTTTGCGGCAAATTATGCCTGCGATGAATCTCATCAACACGGCGGTTTTGACTTTTGAAAATATAGAATTACTGCAAATGAACGGTTCTTTTTTGTCACAGTGTGAGTGGAACTGGTAGATCGCGCCATAAGATCGTTGCTCAACTGTAGCAGCTGATACAAATAGAGTTGGACAAAACCGAAGCATATGGAATTCGAATCGGATTCGAATATTTTTTTCGATTCGGATCGAATCACTAATTTTATGTATAAAATAAATATCCCATCTCTACTATAATGATTTGTCTCCATGGTGAAAACGGAGAAATTTATAGTTTGTAGTGTATTTTCAATTCACATATTTTAACGACGAAATATAATCGAAATTGGTCAAATTTGACCAAAATCGATTGCATTTCGTCGTTAAAAATGAAAACTCTAGTCCATTTAGTAAGAATTTGTTCCTATGAACGATTCACGATTGATTCGAATAAAGTGTGCTTCGAATCGATTAGAATCACCGATTTGAATTGCCCAGCCCTAAATACAAACTAAAGAATGATACCTACTCTTGGTAATGCTGTAATTTTGCAATCGTTACATGCGCCTTCGTTTCAAATTAAAACAACGAGGTCAAATTTAAAAACAACAAAAGTTAACATGCGTCACCGTCTTGTACAACATCATCGCAGGACAAAGAAATCTCAAAACGTAATTAAACGTGGATGATTTATCAGTTGCATCGCTGTGAAGTTTCCTCGCACGAATGTTTGTTTTTATATTTAGACAAGTTATGACCCAGGTCATTCCTGACGCATCTTCAAGTATTAGTTCATGATGCGATACTGGTTACTAGGGCTGGACAAAACCAAATCATTTGAAATTTGAATCTGGTTTGAATAATTTGTTCGAATCGGATCAAATCACTCATTCTATGTAAATACCAAATATCCCATTTTTAACTATTATAACTTCTCTTATTGTGAAATTGAAGAAATTTATAGTTCATAGGATATTTTCAATTCACACTGAGAGCTACAATATGTATATTTTAACGAAGAAATGCAATCGATTTTGGTCAAATTTGGCCAAAATCGACTGCATTTCGTCGTTAAAAATGAAAATCCTAGTTCATTTAACAAGTTTTTGTTCCTAAGAACGATTCACGGTTGATTCGAATAAATCTTGTTTCGAATAACCGAATCGAATTGCCCAGCCCTACTGGTGAATGCTATCGCTTAGCTCAGTTAGTAAAGTGCAAATAACTGGACAAGACGCCTCGCTAACGTAGTTAACGAAACCATTGGTTCCCGCTTTCTCTATATTTTTAAACTGTTTTGTCGGCCTACACTGTAATAAAAATGCAGTAGAATCGCTGCTTTCTGGCAAGAATTCCCCTTGATGATATTGAGAACTTCGGAAAATACTTTTCCTGTCAATTATGGAGTGTTGCGCGGTCCATTGGCAGTCCATTCTTGACATTATTGCCATCAACAAAGCGTTTAAAATTTTGGAAATATGCTGTTACTGCAAATGCTACGGTAAATTTACTGTCTTTTTTCACAGTGTAACTCCGTGCTATCCCTAAGTGGAATCGCAGGATAAAGATCATGGGTTGAATGCAGGTTGTGGAATTTATGTATTATTGACATCGTAGAAAGAATGATGATAAAAGAATTTGGAAACGCCTTGATGCGCTGTGGTAAAAATACTGTAAAAGTGCCGTTATTTGACAAAAATTTTACTCCATGATATTGAAAAAAACTACGAAATCAACTTTTCGGCCATTTAAAGAGCATAGGCCGAGACGCGGCGGTTCATACTTGGCATGAATCTCAGCAACAAAAGTATTACAAACTTCGGAAATGCATAATTACTTAAAATTACTTAAAATAAAAGGCATATTTAAGGAATTTTTCACAGTTTACTTCTGGGAAAATCTACTATAATAAATTATTTCATCATAAATTATTGCACTGAGACAAGCACCCTAGGGATGGGATGGGCAATTCGATTTGGTGATTCGAATCGATTCAAAGCACAATTTATTCGCATCAGTCGTGAATCATTCATGGGAACAGAAACTTACTAAATGAACTAGGATATTCCTTTTTAACGACGAAATGCAATCGATTTTGGTCAAATTTGACCAAATAGTGATTTGAATTCCAAGTGATTCGGATTTGCCCAGCCCTATGATGCACGAGCCTCACACCGACCAAAACATATTTGTGCAAATTTTTTTCACTAAATTGAAAATAAAAACACTGGCCATGTTAGTAAACGGACGGAACTTACGAACGTCATCAGTGGCTGATCAGCTGTTGATGAATTTACTGTATTTTTGGCAGTTTTTATTCACGAAAATGCCCAATTATAAATCATTTCATCAACAATAATCGCACTGAAATCCTTTAAAATAGAAATTTTACTTTGCTAAGTATGATCCACAGACGACAAGCGCCTTGTCGCGCGATCCATCAGTGACTCATGATTAACAAAACATGTGTACTCCTCGTCGGCGCGATCCATCAGTGACTCATACTTAACAAAACATGTGTACTCCTCGACATCAGTGACTTATACTTAACAAAACATTTGTACTCCTCGCCGGCGCGATCCATCAGTGACCCATAGTTAACAAAACATACCTGCTCCATTTTCTTTTTCCGATGGAATTGGTAATAGAAACCGGTCTTGTGCTGTATCAGTAAATGGACGGAAACTGATCAATGTTATCAGGGGCAGATCTGTTGACCCGGCAATTATTTCTGTGAATCACAGTAACACGCACCTGCATATATCACTTAGAAAGTAACTGACGAGATATAAACATATAAACTTGTTTCTGAAAAAAAACAGAAACTCTATTGTCAACGTTTAAATTTTCGAAGTTTATAAACTACCAGCCCTGTCGGGGCGGAAGGGCAGGTTTTTTGAAATACAATCTGAGCAAGATCGGAAGCAGTGCCTGGAAGGAACCAGATAACGGCCACTTGATAGCAAAGGGTTAATAAAAGATATAATACTAGCAACTGCACTCTAAACGGAAAACAGAATTGAACCTTCGTGGTAAAGTGCAGTGAGTGGTATCTGCCTTACTATACTCAGTGGACTTTTCTATAGCGGCTAGTATAGTGATCGATAAGCAGTTCCAGACGCTGTGACATTTAATTTATTGTTGGGGACGCCCGAATCCACCGGTTCGGAAAGCTTTAGACGAAGGTAAAACCTACTTTTTTATATTTCTGACTTCCTAGTTCCAGCAACAAAAAGTGACAACGAAGGTTTCTGCGAAATCGCCGCGTTTCATTTAAAAGAATAACAAGTTACTCTGAAATTTTAGAAAAATATATTTTGGCAGAATTTTTATTTTGCCAAGCACGAGACTAGAGCTGGGCTAATCGATTCTATGATTCGAATCAATTCGAAGTACAGATTATTCGAATCAATTGTGAAGAAGTGAATTTTTCCATTTCAACAAAAAAATGCAATCGATTTTGGTCAAAATTGACCAAAATCGGTTTTATTTTATCGTTCAAATGAAAAGACATCGTTTTTAAGTCAGTTTATGCTAATATTTGTAATTTGTGTCTGTATATTTCCTAATCATCATAATAGAGACTATAATAGTAATCAACGATTCGATCCGATTCGAAAAAAAATATTCAAATTAGATTCGAATTCCAAATGATTCGGTCTTGCCCAGCTCTACATGAGACACCATTGGAACGCCCCTCGTTGGCGCAATCCACCAGTGTTCCACACCTAACAAAGTTCGATATAATATTTTCTGTCTGATGAGGATGTCCCCCGGTGTTTGTCGCGAGCGATGTTTATTTTTGCGCATTTTTCTTGCGAGTTGAAGATAGGTGTCGATGGGAACAACTGTAACGAACTTCTGAAAAAGCCAACATAAGTTTATTAGTGTAGATAGAAGGAGAGTTGCAAATGCTCGTAACTGCAAAAGCAAGTCTTGAAATTGAACGGTTTATTTCTTTCGTCTCGTGAGTACAAAATGTGTGTATTTTAGTCCTCAATGTGCGGACTTATTGTGTGAAATTATCCCAAGTTATTGTCTGCATGTTCGGAGGCAACAAAAATAATACCACGAAGTGGTGCATAGTGTTTTCATCACCCGGGGCAGATAACACCAACTGCGCTCTACTATAGTGCTTTTGTTTTCCATGGAATGTTCACCCCTTGAAACGCAGGCGCTGGTGCTGCATTTTGTCGTCAATATTTACTTGGTTCTTTTCAAGTACTGGTTCAGGCCAAGTCGAAGTGGAGTCGATTCGAAGAACAAGTGTTAGGGCGCGAGTTGCCCAAAAAAAAACTTAAACTTTTAACCCTTAATTTATACGATGATCGAAGCATTGTTTTAGTCGTTGATAATATAATCAAGAAGGTCATAAATGTGATCAATAAATCTTCGCTTTCGTCTAGACGTAATTTGTGGGGAATACATCCCGCAGACGCTGCCCTTAATGCGTGTTAGGGCTTAGGATGAGATTAATTAAGTTATTAATAATATTTATTACAGTGAGATAATAATTTATTAATAGATAGTAATATATTTGGTGACATCATTTGGTTGGACATCATGATTCGTGATTATGTTTATTCAATGCATGGGATGAAATTAACTATGTTTTCCAGACAGAAAAATATTATCAAAGCAGCGTTTGTTAAGTATGAGTCACTGATGGATCGCGCCGATGAGGCGCCGTCCATCTGTGGCTCATGCTTGACAAAATTGAATTTCTGAATGTATACATATTTAGTGAGTTTTGCGGTTTATCCTGCGTCGTATAAAACCAATCAGGAACTGGAATATTTTTAATTGAAATTCACTCCAAGCCGGAAGGCCTGTGATTCGCTATGTTTATGAGGCCGCATTCCGCAGGGAGGCTGAATATTTTCAGAATTTCTACGAACAAGTGATTTATTATGAAATATTTGTCCTTCACTATATTGAATTTAAACTTTTGACAGTTTGACATTTTAGTGGGTTCAATCGGTCTTTGAAAGGAAGGAATCGCGGTCAATCATGGCGCACAACGTTTAATTTTTGAGCACACTGATTTTATTAACAGCTCAATTCCACTAAATTATCTGTATTTTTTAGTCTGGGCATGGCACGTCTGTTTAATAAGATGTTATATGCAAAAGAATGCCTAATTGTTTTGTAATTTCCGGCCTTTGTTACTTATAATACTTTTCTAATTCAAGCTAATTAAAAACGTTCAAATAATTAACCAAAATAACACGGTTATTTTTATTGCTCGCCGGGTTCACGCTAAAATGTTTCAGTTGTTTAACGTTTCAAAGCTCCTGCAAGGCATTTCAGCGATTTTTTAGTATGGAGGTAAATATATAAAGAAATATATTTTATTGAAGACATGTTTTTGTATTATCTCGATTTGACAGAACTAGAAAATACTGCGAAACACGAATCGAATATTTTCGACATCCCCCCACTCCTAACGACCCAAACTTTTTGATTAGGTCATGTTGTATTAATGTCGACGTGTAATACAGAAGTCGTTATCTCATTTCCAAACCCATTTGCATAAATCTAATATTATATAAAAACTGACAAAAAAATTATTAGGCCAAGTTACATATTGCGTGCAAATATATATTTAGACAAAACATAATAATCGACGCATCATTGTCTCGCCTCGTCACGATTACGTGAAAATAACTTTGCGTGATTTGCGTAATGACGTCACACTTAATTTCCGATGTCAGATTTTTTTCTTGTGTTTCATTTTTTTTCTCTAATTTTATCTTACATTTTGTAACAAAAATGCAGGCAGCAAAAAATGGCGTTCCTTTGTACTGATTGTACTTGGAAATATTGCAAATACCAAATCGGAGAATTTTTGTCAAAACAGCATGTGTCGCTGGTGGATCGCGTCGATAAGACGCAGCCCATCTGTGGCACATGCCTAAAAAATAAATTTAAAGTTAAACAATAAAACCGATTTTGAGGCCAAATATGGGATATTTATGAAACTCGCCGAAAAGTCATCAACAGCCCATATTAGATATAAATTGAATCCAGATGGCGCTTTTTTAAATTAGAAAATATATAATGACTGCAAATTAACGATGAAGTTACTGTATTTTTATCACAATGTAGTCAGATCAATCGATTGTGATGTATATAATTAAAGTTTTGTTCGGGTTTCCTCATTTGTCATGTTTTAGTGGCGGAAGCAGGTTCGAACTCTCGATTAAAAAGATTTTTGTCAAACATGAGTCACTGATTAATCGCGCCAATAACGCTCGGTCCATTTGCGACTCATTCTTAACAAAAAAGGGACTTTTTTCCTTTTTTACTATTTTTTGCGAAGTTTACAGCAAGCAGGAAGCAGTGCCAGACAGCACAAATGAAACGAAGCAACGACCAGTTAAATGCCGAATATCTGAAATGTCCACTCCCTAACTGGTAAACATGCTATTCAAAACTAAACACCTGTTAGTAGAGTGCAGTAAGTGATATCTGCCTTGGCTATGTTTTCGTTTAGGCGCATGAATAAACACCTATGGTCCAGTGAGTGGTGTCTGCTCTGGGAGATATTTTGGCCAGGTCTTTATTACGACACGCAAGAACTGCGTCTGTGAAATTATAAAACCCGCGCCATCGGGATAGAATATCATTTTATATCGGGAGAGGAAAGCCAACAGTACGATTAACATTTTAAATAAGGTTTTTAGCTATTAAGGAAAAGTCGTAGATCAAGTTCAAAAATATTATGTAGCAATAACATTTATGTCACAGGTCGGAAGTAAGGGGAACAGAGAATGTGGTTTAATCGTTAGACAAGGTATAATTTTTTTTTGTGGCACGTGAGTGAGTGCAGCGCTGTAGGTCGGGCTGGGCAATTCGATTCGCTGATTCGAATAGATTCGAAGCATATTTTATTCGAATCAATGGCGAATCGTTCATAGGAACAAAAAACTTGCTAAATAAACCAGAATTTTCATTTCAACAACAAAATACAATCGATTTTGGTCGAGTTTGAGATCAAAATCGATTATATTTTGTCGTTAAAATATGAAAATTGCACTATAAATTATAAATTTCTTGATTTTCACAAAGGAGACTAGTTGTAAGAGTAAAAATGGGATATTTGTAATTCACATGGAATTAATGATTCGATCCGATTTCAAACATATCTCTTTCTTTTTAATATATTTTTCTATTGAAATTCACTCGGAGCAAGGCCAGAAGCAGTGCCTAAAAGGAACCGACTAACGACCACTTAATTACAGGGAGCCACTACAAGATATAGCACCAGGAACTGCACTCTAAGCGGGAAATATTCCAAATAGAACTGAACCGCCATGGTGAAGTGCCGTGAGTGGTATCTGCGATGGGCCATGGTAAATCCACCCCTCACTTCTTTTGTTCCTCCTCTTCGCCTCTTACGACACGCAGAATACGTTAGTAATTACGTCACTATTCTATGGAATGTACCTACAGGACTCAAGGTTCTAAATTATTCTCTTAGTCCGTGGACCTATTGTTCTTTTTAGACGCTGCTCGTACTTTAATGAAAGAGAAAAAACGTTCGCGCCCAATTCTTCGAAAACGAAAAAATTTATTGTGAAATTGCTCGAAAGGATGATACGAGACGAAACTATTAGTCCATGTTTCCCGGGCAATGAACGAAAATGAAAAATATCATTTCCAATGTTTGTTTTCACAAATGATTTATGGAAATAAACTTATTATTCTGCCAAGCATGAGCCACTGATGGATCGCACCGTCAAGGCGCGGTCCATCTGTGGCCCGTGCCTGACAAAAAATTATCCCTCAAGTGACTTATATAAGAAAAATCATAAATTCGACAAGCATAGATGGAAACCATCTGTGAAGCGCGGTCCATAAACGGCCCATGCATGATAGTTCACATCTAATTAAAATTTATTTTCACAGTGATTTCATGGAATAAATAAAACATCAAAGCTATGTAATTTCGTCTTGTTTCCGATAAAATTTTCGCAGAAAAAGGTTTTGGTTTTATGAAAATCCGAAAATAATTGTTGTTGGAGCATTTTTGGTGAAGTATGAGTCACTGATGGATCGCGCAATCAGGGTGCGGTTTATCTGAAACCCATAATCAGTTGCAGTTCGATATTCCTGATAAAGCAGATAAGCCTGGTGTTAAAAAGGCATTTCTGGAATTATACAATACACATTTGAGTGGTCTCCACCTTGGACAGGGCAGCGGCCACTAGCAGACGAATAAGGTTATTTAGTGTTGTGCAAGTACATCTTCCCTTCCGACCGAGCATATCGAAGTTAATACATTTTGGTTTGTTGACGTGTGTGAATTCGTAACGGGAATTAGAAACGTCGATTTCAATATTGTGCTGACTCTGGAATCTATTTCTGATTAGGGCTGGGCGTATCGATTCGAAGAACACTATATTCAAAGAAGGGGTGAATCGTTCATAGGAACAAATGCTCACTAATTGGACAAGAGCTCTCATTTTTATCGTCAAAATACAAGCGATTTTGGTCAAATTTGACCAAAATCGATTGTGTTTTGTCGTTAAAATAAGAAAATTGTTCACATTGAAAATATACTATAAACTACAAATTCCCTAATTTTCACAATAAAGGCAAATTGTAATGGTAAAAGTGAGATATTTGTTATTTAAATCGAATTGGTGATTCGATCCGATTCGAAAAAATTATTCGAAACAAATTCGAATTCCAAATGATTCGGTTTTGGCCAGCCCTATATTTCTGATGGACTAATAAGCTAGATAACAAAGCTTAGGGATTTTATAACACACGTTTAAGTGTATTGACCTGAACAGCGACCGCTTATCCACTCAGAAATATTCTTCCAAGATAAATTAACACGGACCATCGGTGGCTCACGCTTGACAAAATAATATATATTATTTGGTATAGTATAGACAGGTAGGTCAACTTCTGTTGCAAGTATATTTTTCGACTAAATATATAAATAAGTTTTTTTCACGCTGGGCTGAACTGAGGACACATACCGGATATCTCTCACGTCGATTTCATCATTGCGCCGACGCCGGAAATAATATCGGTTGTACTTAATGGAATATTAATAAAAAAATAAAAGTTACCTGGCAATGGTTCTCCACTGGATATATTTACAAATCATAAGACAAATCTCACAATTGGACGAAATGATAATAGTTATAAACCTCATCTTATGATGTATCGCTCCGGGGCGCAGTGTACGTGTTTCTTCGACAAAGCGACATGTTTGTTGTCGAAATGGGTTTTGGATCGAGAAATACACAAATCAGCGTTTGCGAGGACTTGTAGGCAAACGGGTTCAGTATTGTAGAAGGACGTGGGCATGGATTAACAAGTCGGACTTAAGGTCGCACTACACGTTTGCGGTTGTTCTCGGTTTGTTTTATTTTACCCTTTGCGTTTCACGCTAGCGCAATGCTCTGCATGCGTTTTCTTACGTTTTCCAATGAAACAGAACGGTTTACTATGAAAGTTAACGCAGAGTGCTTGATTCGTTTGAGCTTTGTACACATGTGAAAACGTGTATTGCCGTTTTTATTTTGTTACTAGAAACGTAATGCAACGCATCGGTAAGACAACTTCACGTGTATTGTGGCCTTTAACGATATTCGAACTAGCCTTGAACAATGTATTCTTGAGAAATCCTCAAAAAATCACTTCGGTGAAAATAAAAAAATGTTTTCGTTGTGAAACTGTAACTAACATTATATTTTATTTGCAGACTATAAGCCCTAATCATACAGTGTAATTATAAACAGGAATCAAAATGAACGCATTACAAGTCACGATACTCGCTACTTTGATAACTGCGGTTCTCTGCATTAATCCAGGTGAGTCAAAATCTCAGTATTTTACTCTGTTAAGCATGAGCCACTGTTAAGCATGAGCCGCGCCTCGTCGGCGCGATTCATCGGTGACTCAAGCGTAACAGAGTCATAAAAAATAAAAATGCAGCCAAACTAGCATTCCTGACAAGATTGCTATAGGTCTGGGGGGACGTGGACTAACTACTTATCCTTCCTCTGTGCCTTTGTGTTTTCGAATCCGTATGCAGTACATGCAAGGATACAGTAGCAAGAGTAACTATGACTAACTAGAGAGGTTCAAAGTCTTGCTTCGCACTTACAAAAATCAATTTCTGTAACGTTCCGTCTGAACGTAAGTCACATGCACTCAGTTCATACTTTGTATAAATCTCACAACAAGCCGATAAGGCTGGGCAAAACCGAATCATTCGGAATTCGAATTTGATTCGAATAGTGTTTTGAATCGGATAGAATCACGAATTCGGTGTAAATAACGAATATCTCATTTTCAAAATTACAACTTGTGAAAATTAAGAAATTCATACTTTATAGTGTATTTTCAATTCACGCTCCATGTCTGAAACCAGCAATTTTTATATTTCTTAAGAATGGAAATTCTAGTCCATTTAGTAAGTATTCGTTCCTATGAACAATTCACGATTGATTCGAGAATATTGTGCTTCGAATCGATTCGAATCATGAATCGAATTGCCCAGCCCTACAAGCTGACCTCGAATATCAAATTACCTCAAACAAAGCTTGAATTCACGACACTTGGCCACAGTGCACAAATCAGTGTAAAAAAGTAAGTAATCGTGTGACCACACCGACCATTTTGAATTGATTGCGTGTGCATTCGTGACGGTGCATTTTCACCCTATATCCGGGCAATACTGATACACAAGAGGAAGCTCGATGAGTCAGCAAGTTCAACAAACCATGAATTGGCAGTTTATTTCATCTCAATTTCATTTTATTTTGCCAGGCAACTTTGAACCCTGCACACACAGAAAAGTATGTTCCCAGCTGAGGGGATCGATCGATTTCAACTACAATTATCTCAGTTACTATGATCTGTACCGTTTCAATGGAAGATCCTGGATCATTAGACCGATGGGGAACGAAAAAACAACAGTTACCATTGTATTCAAAGTAAGTGCTTGATGTGGGGGATTCAAAAAATAAAAGTGAATTTAATTTGAGCATTGAAAACTAAACTGAACAATACTGTCTATACAACTGAGTAGATCATTTGATTCCATGACGGACCGCTCCACAACGGCGCGATCTGTCTATAGATCATAAAATATATTAATTTTGAACAGCGCCCATTTGCAAAAAATGATGAAAAGGAATCCTAATATTTAAGAAAATAAACTATAGCTCAGTGGAATTTTGATGTTTCATTTTCCAATCATTATTAAAATCTTTTGTTGGTTATTAAATATTTGTACTTAAAAATTTAGAACCAGTTAAAAAGCTACTTCTGAGGGAAATTTAAAACGAATCAATTTCTTAAAATCATTATTGAAACTTTTAGAAAATTGCTAGTTTTAAATTTAGAACTTTTATGTCTGGAATGTCAGAAGTCGGATGTCTGATGACATTAAGAGAATGAAACTTTTCTTAACACTGTATAAAATGGAATGAAATCATGATTCTTTGACAGTAATTTTACTTGGGGATGTTAAAAGTGAAATAATAAAACCGAGTTTCCATGCCAATCATGCACTGTCGATAGACACAGCCGCCGCAGGCGCAGTCAACAACAGTTCATGACATAAACTCATTTCGAACTGCTATTTACTGTATTTTACTGGATTTTTATCACAGTGTATTCAAGACAAAAAAGATCAGACTGTTCAGTGAAAGGTCGTGAATTACAGAGAAATATGTCATTTTTTTAAATTGCCAAGCATGGGTCGGTGATGAACCGCGCTTCTGAAGCGCTAGCCATCAAAGGCCCATGTTTTATTAATTAGAATTGGATTATAATATAAAATCATAGCAAATATTCAGTAAATGTCGGGATTAAAATTGTCAACCTCGATCACATTAAGAATACGTAAGCACAGTGAGCATTGAGTCAGTTGTTTTTAAAAGCGGATGGAGATATCGGGAATAAAAATCCAAAACCTCGTAACTACAAATGCGTTCCGGATAGATCGATAATGACATCCGTACTAAGCACCAGACAACAAATTAACAACGTGCGATGGCATCCGGTAACATTCCGCGTTATGACGTCATTCAAACGTAATTGTGTTCACGTTTGATTTCTATTGTCGATTGTTTTCGAATAATACAACTTTCGACTAGATTCAGATTAATTACGGGACTTTCTAAACACCGTATTCCACTATGCAAAGCAACAACAGAAAATTCACAATTTATTTGAAGTCATTGTGTATACGGCTGGGCAAAACCGAATCTTTTTTTCGAATCGGATCGAATCATAAATTCATCATAATAAAAATAACAAATATCTAGTATTACAACTTGTCTCCATAGTGAAAGAAAAATTTTAATTGTATTTAAGTAATTGTATTTTATAATATATTTTCAATTCACACTCCATGTCTAAGAGCAACAATATTCATATCTTAACAACAAAATATAATCAATTTTGGTCAAACTTAACCAAAATCGATTGCATTTTGTCGTTAACAAATGAAAATTTTAGTTCGATTAGCAAATTTTTGTTCCTATGAACGATTTATTATTGATTCGAATAATTTTTGCTTCGAATCGATTCGAACTACCGAATCGAATGGCCCAGCCCTAAGTGCATATTCCAAAATTCTGAATCGCCTTGTTGATGAGATTTACGTTGGGTATGGACTGTTGATGGACCAAAACCTTGGGCTTTGGCTAAAAAAGTTGATTTTTATAGTTTTATTTCAATAAACACTAGAAACAATTACAGTCAAAGTATAGTGATTTTACCGTATTTAACGAATGTCCAATCAAACATTAATTAGCCGTCGGAAGTTGATTTAAAATTAAAATTACAAAAAATAAAATAAGATTCAGTAAATGTCATTAAGTCTGAAAAATAATGATTATGGTCTATCATAATAAATCAAACTTTGTTGAATCACGTTTTGCTCGGCATACAGGGTTCCATTTTTTACAGACAGGTAAATTATTCAGACTCATATTCATAACGACTCCGATCCGCACACATTAACAAATAAGCAATAAATTTACTGTTCTTTTACAGTAATTGCATATTTCCAATCTTCAAAACCGCCATGTTGATGAGATGAATACCTAGGTTTCATAATAGGCCCAAAATGTTTTAAATCAATTTTTTAATAAAATTAACTCTGAGCAGGATCGGAAGCAATGCCTGAAAGAAACCAACTAACGGCCACTTGAAAGCAAAGAGCTACTAAAACATGTAGCACCAGCAACTGCACTCTAAACGGGTAAACATCCCAAACGGAACTGAACCGCCATGGTAAAGTGCCGTGAGTGGTATCTGCCCTGGGTAATAGTAAACCCATCTACCACTTCTTTGCTTCCTTTTAGTCGCCTCTTACGACATACAGGAAACGCGTTAGGGATATTCTAAAGACCGTACACACAGGGACTCAAATATCACCGAGTATAATTAATATCAAATAGCGGTAACTTTATTGGACTATTTTTACCGCGTAGGAAATGTTTTTCATTTAAAGTTGAGAAATGTTCAGTGTAGCCTTGGTTGGTTTTATATTTTATACATTTTTCTTTTGTAATATAAGTAGCGATTTGAGTGAATTCCATGAATTTTAATTGAACCAAAACATATCGATTCACTCTATTATCTATTTCCACCTTTTCAAAAAAAAAAAATCAATCAGCCACGTTGATGTATCACATTTGGCGCAGTGACTCGTTCATGACGTGATGAAATAATCATTTTACTCTGATTGCCGTGAGATCCGACGGACCTTAATCAACATGAAATTTGAATATTTATTTGAAAGAGACTTTGCGGCGTATTATATAAAAATTGATTTATATTTTCGCAGAATTGTCGGGAATACAATCAAAGTATAGGTAGGCGGCCGCCATCTGGCAAATAATCCTTAAATCTAAAATAATAAGCCTAACGGGAGGAACGCTTACGATTTTGGGATGTCGCTTCCATGTTGATAATTTGTAGGCAGGTTTATTTTATAGAACTGCAAATTCTCAACAAGTTTGACCAAAAAATATCTAAAACCTTTCCCAAATCGCAACAAATAACTAACCTGAGTTCGTCGAATAATCCGATTCGATTCTTGGATTTTAAAAAAGGCATCAAATAAGCAATAATTAACATCTAGCGAAATTAATCCACTGAAATATTGAACGCTTATTAGGTAGACCCTCACTTTCATCCTTAATGATATTGAATAATATTTTGATCTTCCAAGGTTTTAGCAGAAATTCAACATAAAACAGAGCACAGCTCACAAAGCCTTCGCCAAAATAAACCGAATGGCTGAAATAAGTATCATAATCTTGCGAACGATATGATTCTCAAATTCAAAAGTGGCACCGATAATCAAAATTCAAGTCCTGTAAAGGATTGAACTAGTTTACGAAAATATCAAACTACTTTGTCTATAGACTACGACCTCCATCCTTCATATTATTTTTTCAAATGAATTTAATTTCATTTTGTCAAACCTGAGCCACAGTTGGACCGCACCTAGGAGGTGCGATCCAACAGTGACTCATGCTTGACAAAACGTTCTTTTACGTAACTTTTGTAATTGGTTAAAAATATAATCTTTGAATGTTTTTTTTTCGCAGGAATTCAACATAAAACAGAGAATCTACGTCGCAACCAAGTCAGGTGATCGAACCTACTGGCGGGAGATCGGTAGAGATGTCGGATCAAAGTTCGAAATGATTGTTGCTGACGTCAGTTCATTAGCCATCCATATTCCCAGAGAAGAGAGGGGAAGTTTCAAGGCATTCTTTTACGGTAAATTAACTCATGCTCATCCAACGGTGGTTATAGTAGAGTGTAGCGACCGCCCTGGACGATAGCAATACTATATGCTACTTCATTGCTTACTTCAAGTCCGATGGGAAACACGACAGAGAATTTTTAAGCCTACGTCCACAATGTATATATAGTTGCAAGACCTTAAACTTCTATTTTCCTCACAGTTGGATGCAACATTATGACAGCTGGGTCAAGTGAGATTGAATTCCCTCAGGTCGGTCATGTTGTAGGAATGACGAGTACATGCTGGATAGTTCGACCTGTTGGGATCAGGGAGATGAGCAGAATCTACATCACATTGAGGGATGTTTACCTGATACAGGGAGCCAGTGTAACTGTGAGTTTGCTGTCACTATGATCGTGTTCTTTCAATATATTGATACAATTTTTACAAGGTTTCTGAACCTTATTACTTTCCGTATTGGATATCATAAAGTATTGAAGTGGTGTCTGCCTCTGGTAGGGCTGGGGAAAACCAAATCATTCGGAATTCAAATCTGATTCGAATATTTTTTTGGAATCGGATCGAATCGTTGGTTCCATAAAAATAGCAAATATCCCATTTTTGCTATTACTATTATAGTCTCCATTGTGATGATTAGGAAATATACAGACACAAATTACAAATATTAGCATTAAACTGACTTAAAAGCGATGTATTTTCATTTTAACGACAAAATACAACCGATTTTGGCCAAATTTGACCAAAATCGAAGTGCCCAGCCCTAGCCCCTGGTGATGGATCCATCATATCTCATATTCAATATAGCCAACCCAAGAAATGTTTTGGGGCAAGACAACCCAAGAGCATTTGGCTAGATATTTGACACATTGGTGCGGAATATTGTTTACATTTGCCTGCTAAAACCAATCAATTACCTTATTCTGTCAACTCTTAAATGAAACAAGACAAAACAGATTGAAAGCAACTAAACATAATGGCAACGCAACCAGGAGGGTGGGCGTAGAGGTAAAAAACTCACATGTGCGCGCGCATAGATCAACAAACTATAACGCTACTTTTTCCATCCAGATTGAAGAACTTCACACAGAGACGAGTATTGCAAAGATAGAGGAGACGATGTCGTATGATATCTACGCCACCGAGACAGTTGGACATGAAATGATCCTGGTTGACCTAGAATGCAGAGGGGAACTTGGGACTTGTGAGAAGTTTGGAAACCTGTTCTCCATGTCCTATTATAGTAAGTAATGTACAATTGCAAATCTGCATAATATTTTTAAGAGAAGCGCCACTTTTCCTCGAACTTCTACGATACATACTTGACATGAATCAATTTCGCAATTTCGTCGTGATCCAATCAATGCAAATTTTAGTCGCTTTAGTGTCCGGTTCTATATGCTTTTCAAGAAAAAAAATGTTGTCAATATAAAATGAAATGGTTGTATATTTATTGACTTTTTAATACAGCATTTTTCGGAATAGAATAAGGTTCGATTCGAAATGGTATAATTTCTAATCTTTCCGCAAATATATATACATATTAATATACATGTGTATGTATGAATTTACCATCGCCCAGGACGGTTACCATTCACTGCGCTTCGCCATGACGGTTCAATAGCGTTAGAGATGTTTTTTAGAGTGCAGTTGCTTGTACTACCAGTAGATCTTTGCTATTGCATGGTCGTTAGTTGGATCCTTTTATGCATTGAACGTTGATGTATTACATTCGGTGCATTGACACGTTCAAGAAATATATATATATATATATATATGAGTGTGAACGCTAAGTGTGGGTATTATTGATGAATAAATCGGACACCAAGACATAGACAGGAGACCTAATTTGGCACAAACACGTAGATACAAATTTGTAGAAATTAAAACTGTTTTGTATCAAAAACATAAGTCTAATGGAATGTGCTTATGTCGAGAGATATTAGGAAGAATGTGATTATTTACTAAACCAGAGTTTAACCAAGATTGCACTTGTACATCGACCATAATCCGCCCTGAGGGCAAAAAACAACCAAAGTCATTCGTCAAAAATTCATTATATTAATTTGTCTAAAAATTTTTCAAACTTATTTAATATTATCAAGTATGGGCCATGGATGACCCGCACTGAAAAGGCGAGTTTCATTCTTGATACAACGTCTAATCAGGAAAGTAAATTTGTAAATAACTTGGACTCATTTATTATTAAACTCATTTAAACAAGTAAGCGGTAATGTTTTGAATACGCAGCATAGTTTGAACCACCAGACCGCTAAACATGTTTAACTGAGGGCGTGAACTTGGTCAGTTATATAAGAAATAATGATATTTTCAACCTTGTTAAGTGGGCTACACTTGAGCAATTGATTCTATACGCGGATTTTAGACTGATTTACTTTGACATGTCATAAATAGCTAGATTTTAGAAAAAGTTATTAGGCTACAGCGGGCTTTATTACGTCATACTCTGACCACAATCCATATTATTTTACCGTATTTCAAGGTCCTAATTATAGCAATGATCGAGCATAGTTCATCAAAATCTAAATAAAAAAAAAACAATGAAAATATCATTTCAATGATTTCGTCCGTCAGCATAATACCTATAATCTTATCTTATGTTTCCACATGTCAATAATTCGACCAGTTTCCTCTGGTTGTTTGTCGTCGTACGACATCACTGAATTCCCGAACAATTTAAACAACGCCAATTAATAGGATTAAAATATAAATCTGACCTGGGAGGTGATATTGTGATAAAAAACTTTTTGAGATCAAAATTCAAATATATTTGAAAATAACTCTAACAATTAATTTTTTTTTCCTTTTCAGCCGTGAACACGGGAGATGTCAACTGTATTGAGGTGAGTTTCTTTAAGTGAATAATCCAAAAATATCTGCTATGTTGCTATTGCAGTTTGTCAAAGCTCAGACGACCGCAAATGAAAATAGGCCAAAACAAAAAGCACCTTTTATTTTACTTTCATTTTGAGCATGAGCAGGGCTGGGAAACTCGATTCCTCAATGATTCAAGCTGATCAAAAACTCATGCGCACGAAAACATTTTTTACTGGGCTTACAGAAAAAGTTGAAACAGGGTAAAAAAAATCAAACGCCCAAGACAAATAGGTATTAAACTGCTCAAATCGAAATTTATTGAAGAGTTACAACTTGTAAACGCGCAATGCACGATCCATGTAACAATGCCTACATCAGTACAAATCCAGCATGTTAGAAGGCGTTGACAATATTTGGATTAGCAGATTCCATAGCATCGCTATTAGTTGTTTTATTCTGAAACTCGTGAGAAATTTACATCAATTGTTTACACACACGTGGCTAATCTGTAGAAACAAAAAGTTTAAAGTTTGATTTATCGTAAACGGTTTTATCAGGAGGTGAGATTTGGTCAATCGCCAGATATGCATGTTAATTAAACCTCGTCTTCGTCTGTTTAAAACGTCCTAACTGCCGAGTCGCTGATGGATCGCGTCGATGAGGTTCGGCCTTGTCCTGTTCATATATGACTGATACTGAATTGAAAAAAAGACACGTGTAGGTTAATGGCTGGACCCACATTTATTGCATTTCAATAAATTAAAGTACTTTATAGAAATAGCTGACATTGATAAATTGTTAAATAGACGAATTCAATATTTTTCACAAAATTAACAACAATTTCATGAAGATAAAATCTGCCTTATCAAGCATGAGCCACAGATGTTCCGCGCCTTGATGGCGCGATCCATCTGTGTCTTATGCTTAAAAAGATATATTTCACTTGAAAGTCTAAATCACTTGAATTTGACCAAAATTATTTCACTTTTTATTCACTTTTTGCGTTATTTGCACACGTTATGCACACGCATGCGACATTTTGAAAGATATTTATCTCAGATATATAAACGCATTGTACATGCACGGAATGTGATAACAGGCTAGGTATTGTTGATGTTCCCCTTATCGCCCTTGACATGCATTTTAATATTGGCTAATTATAGTAACTTGAGTAAGACGAAATTTAATTGAAATTCACCATCTAGGTTCTGCTAACGTTGTTTTCCAAGAACCGTGAACGGCAAAAATAGCCCAGTAAGACGAACTTGTAGCGCATTTTTGAATGTCGTAAGAGGCTACTTGAGAAGGGTAGCTGGGAAATGGTATATGGTTCTCCAATCGCAAAGCCCAGGGCAGATACCTACTCTCTATTATTGTAGTCTATTTCAGTATAGTATGTTATCCGACTAGAATGCATTTGCTTGGTTTATATATTATTCAGCGCTTTGCAGAATTAACGATCGTCAGTTCGTTGCTTTGCACAATCAGAAAGTTTATTTTGGCAAGCGTAGACCACATACGAAATACGTCTCGTCAACGCGATATATCAATGATCCACACCCAACGTATTATGATCTTGTAGAATGTTCACGATTGGATTCTTGATGAGAATAATCAATAATATTGATAAATTTTGACTAATTTTCATTCGATTATACATTTCAGTATTTGATGACTTAGTGAGTTAAAATGGGATCGTAATAAAATTTACCAAAACAGAAGACTTATCTGGTAAATTTTGTTAGAATCATCTTCATTATTTGAATCCAATATTTTACAAAAAATGATCCTCATAATTTGAAAAACCTATCTTAACGCACACGCGTGATTAATGAAAACCGCATAATGGCGTCGTTTCCCGCAGTGCGTATGCGAAACAACAAACAACGCCCGTCGGCAATTAGAATCTTGTAAATCGAGGTAGATCGTCAATTTCCAGATACTATTTACGAATTATACGTATATTTGAAGTTAGACCCACATTTCTGCAACATGTAAACAACGGGAACGAGTAATGCATGTTTTTTTAACGTTCAATTCTGCTTTTGATCAGCTTCCGAATTCCCAACAAATTAAAAGTGCTGGGAACAAAATTTTCAGCCAAACCTTCCGGGGTTTTAAGGTCAAATTATCAACGTGTTATACTAACACTATAACCGCCGATCTAATGCTCATACAAATTAAAATATTAATAATATATAAAATTGTTGTAGATGTCCAATGAATGATAGTTAAGCATTCAGTTAATACAAGCACTAAGCAATTGCTAATCCTGCTGCAATTATAAGTCGAATATATTACTTTGCACGCGACATTGTTTACCGTAGACTTATAAGATGAATCACTTTTCCACCATACAGGTATTAATGACAAATATATAAATAATTAAACAAAGGTCAATCTATTAATAAAATCCTCTCTTCTCTCCAGGATTCAAATCACTTCATAGGTTCCTTAAAGTCGCTAGAAAAACTGGTTCCAAGCAACCATAATCGGCTTTTCCATAAACATAATCGAGCATGAACTACAGATGTGGTGGTGCTTGATAAAGAATTTTCCGATAATATTGCTCTAAACAGGAAGCCAGCCTAGTTAAATGATTGTTTACATCAAGCTCATTATTGCAAATATTTCTCAGGATTAATGCTGGTGCGACATCGCTAGTTACCACATAGTTTTGAAGGTGAAACTATGTTGCCTGGTAATACTTTGCCTAGTTTTTTGTGAATTCGTTTTACTACGTTGCCATTACACACACGTACTTGGTTAACATGTGAAACATCTGCTTACCTATATATATCTTTTACAGACTCAGAGACACTGCGCTTTATCGCCAGGAAAGTTACCAGAGACTTTATGTTCACAATCTTGCCCTGTTCTTGACAACATGATCGAAGAAGAATTCATGAAAGAGGTAAGTTGATTGTGGATATGTCGAGAACTAAATTGTATTGGTATTCGCTAGTATCTTCAGGGAATGAACGTCCATCAATACTAATTGGCCGCCCGTACTCGACTTGTAATCGAGCAATTCACCGATACTTATAACGTTTGTCAATCTCTATATAAAATATATAAGTTTCGTTGATTTAATACATTGGTATCGGCCATAATCGACCTGAGAATGAGCGACCTCCAGTACTAACACATGTACGTAGTGCCAATCCAATCTCCTTTGGTTGTGAATAGAATGAAAGTGGGAATATACCGGTTTCGGTCAAGGCGATGCTTGTAATTGAGAGATTCAACGATACTTACATTTAAAGTCCGTAATATTCATTTCGAGTGTTTGCTACTTCCTTGCTGCTTGTAGTTTTAAACCGTACACATGGTTTTGTTGTTTTCCCGTTTCCTCCAGCTTTCCTTTTCTTAAAATTTTTATACCAGTATTTGAGATGGCTTTATAAAATTATCTGTTTGCTTCAATTTACGCAAATAAGTTATCAATCATATCCACGTGCTGGGGTAAGCAAACACGTGGTTTTCTCTTTGAATCTTTCTTTAAAACTCATTTTCTTGCGAGTTTTTAAACTTTATTTTAAGCTTTTATTTGCTTTCCTGATAATTCAGTAATGTGATATGTTTATTACTATCGCCTTTCGTGTCGGCAGAGGTGCCGACGAAAACTATTACTATGTTGTATTGCAAACACTGCGCTTTGCTTTTACCTTCCTACACTGCTCACCAGGTCGCATGTCTCACGAACAACAAATATATATAATATATATACATATTGTATATATTGTATGCACGCGCTCACCCACCAACCCTATTAATCAACACAGCTTTGCTCCACTAACTCCAGCTTGTCTGTTGTCTGATATATTAAGGGACCGGCATTCACATGGCAGGCACCGATACTGAAATCTGCAACAATTGAAGAGGAAGAAACGACAAACAGTAATAAAACTTCGTCTTCAACCACGAATGAGACTGAAACTGAATCAGAGGTACCTTTTATAAAATTAATATTCAGTGTAACAGCTTTATAGGTCCCGAATCCATGCTTGTGTTTTTATGTTTGCTTGTTCCATTTTACCAATGTTGTATTGCAATGCGATAAAATACACAACACGCACAGGCAGATGAAAAATGTCGATTTTCAGGAAATATACGTAAATAAATATATATGTTTTCGACAAATATCTGAAAAGAATTTTTTTTTTATTATGAGACTTACAATAACATGACCTTGCAAAACCGCATTCGATTATCGTATTCAATTATACCGTAGAATCAAGTTATCATTTTAGCCACCCGCAGTAAATTACTTATTCTTCGATTCAGGTCGAATCAGAAGAAGAGGAAACGGAGGAAGAGAGAGGAAGAAACGGAGGAAGAAGAGACGGTTGATAAACGAATATTGAAACCAAAGAAGCCAAAGTCCAAACCCATCCGATGCTTGGTCAAGAAGAAATATTGCAAATGCCTCCGAACACAAAACGATGCAAAGAAATTTTGCTTCTCGAAGAGGAAATGTAAAACTTGTAAGTAAATTGCATGTTTGGTGAACGGTGCAAGGTTTTTTATTAATTTTGTTAAATCAAAACATTAGATAGTTGGGTATTGGGTCAAGTACGAAAACTTATGTTTGAATGAAATATATTGGAATTCATGTTGCCGTGACTACCCCGTAAAATATTTTCCCAAAACGTTAAGGAAACATTGTTACGCCAGATAACTAGATAAATCAGCAAAATATTTATCACATTTTCGAATCGAGATTTAATTGAAAAAATTAAAAATCTTTTAGTTTTGTAAGAAAATAGATAAAAACAAAAAATAATCAAACTTAAGAAATACCGTAGTTCGAATTTTAGTTCGACACGGCTTGCTCTTTAGCGCTACTGGTGGCAGCCTATAAAAATGTATGTGGGAGATGCAAGAAATAGTTTACATAACCATTTACTAGAGTGGGTATTTCTAGACAACGACCCATATAGATGCACATGATTTAAATAAAATAGGCTTTTGGTTCTTGCAAGCCTGTCAAAATGATATCCCAGCGCATTTTCTGCTTGCAGGGGACAAAGAAGTGGTTTTACTATCGCCCGAAGTAGATACCCCTCACCGTATTTTACAACAGCGACTCAGTGCTGTTTGGGATCTTTGTCGCTTAGAGTGCAGTTGCGAGCACTACTTTTACAGTAACTCTTTGACATGTAAGTGGCTGCTAGTCAGTACATTTTAGGCTTCGGGCCTTGCTAAGAGCTGAGTTTCAATAAAATACTTAACCAATTCTTGGATATAATGACAGAAAAATAATCCCGACGTTACTATATACTCGGTGCGAGGGACTAAGCTTCGCACTCTTTGTGCATCTTTTACCAAGCAGTTTCTTTATATGAAACATATAAACATACAGATCGTAAAAACTGCTGGAGGGCGTGTGCATTTGTACGTATAGTGATGTGTACCAAAATGCGATCGAGTCAGTACATCGACCTGCTAAGCGGCTAGGTGAGAAAAACTTGAAAGAAAAAACACTTGTGAGGGTTGTCCTTCTCGTTCAGTGTAAACGGTATTCGATCGATATTCAATGAATAATTAGAATAATTTTTCAACAATTCAGGAAAGTGAAAGTTCCGAATATTTGGCCCTATTTTGTAGTGAAGTCGTGATTTATGTCAAATTTTACAACGTAAAATTTGGCATATATCATGATTTTACGGCAAAATTAATACCAATTAAGAAAAGAGAATACTTCCAATCGGACATTAGGAATACCTAACTATTCGTGTAAGGACAACCCGAGTGGAGACAAAAAAAACATAGAATATTTTACCAAGTTGCTCTGATAACGCATGGTGCATGTCCGTAGTGTATAGTTCATTTAATTCTTGTCCAGTACTTTAATTTATGTGAATTATGTTTCTCAGGCCAGAAAAATTTTTTAAGGGAAAGCAAAGATTTGACGTAAATTGTTTGTCATTTCGTTCATAAATCGAACTTACTTAAATTTTATAAAAAAAATAGTTGTGATTGGATTTTGTCCGCCACCTGGAAGTCTTTAAAAAAAGTCTCTAGCGCCACTTTTCCTAAGAACAAAAAGTTAGAAACAGATAACTTGTTCCACAATTTTCTAGTCTATCTCAGAGCAACTTCGTTTGGGTAAAATATTTATTAAATGGTAATTTTTATGTAACTTTTTAATAAAAATTACGGGTGAATTCACAAAAATAATCGTATAAAAAGCATGGTCATATTCCGAGGGTTCATAAATACTAAAATTTATGAAACAAATATTTCCTAAAAGTATATACACATACACAAACAGATACACACACATACATCTTCATTACTCACCCTGTACACACACACACACAAATACGTATACATACATTACTTACACACACACACACACATGCACATTATTCACCTACATAGATGTACCTTACTCACACACACACACATATCTTTTTTTTTGCTAAGTTTTCGACGACGATATCCAGAAGTCACGGATACTTGTCAATACATGTTCTTTCGGAGTTTCCTGATTGTACATCATGCAAGATATACATTCTTTAATAACGTTATACCTCACTATATATCAAGAGCATTGGATACTCGAATGTGACAGATAAGATTCCGCTATAAATTACCAACCAGGTCAATTAAATAAAATACTGAAGATTGTATATAATACGAATATCGCTGGACAATTCAGTGATTCAGGGATTCGAAGGAAAATATCTTCGAATAAATCGTGAATCTTAGGAACAATTGCTTGCTAAATGGACAAGAATTTTTATTTTAAAGACAAAATGCAATCGATTTTTTTCAAATTTGACCAAAATATTAAAATTGTTGCTCTTAGACATGGGTTGTGAATTGAATATACACTATAAACTATAAATTTCTCGATTTTTACAATAGAGACAAATTGTGATAGTAAAATGGGACATTTGTTTTTGACATCAAATTCGTGATTAGAACAGATTCGAAAAATTTATTGGAATCAAATTCAAAATCCAAATGATTCGGTTTTCCCCAGACCAAAGTAGGAATCAGCAAGCACAGCCTAATACTTTTACACTCAATGTTTCATTAGCCCATCCCGTACGATCTAATATATATATTTATATATAAAGGTACACTTACGCAGCAGTAGTAGTAGTGATATTAACCCAAACTAGAGCCTTTATCGAATGATTACAAATAATTTTCTCGCCGATACAAGCTGTGCTGAAAATGAGCGATTTCAAGCCCCAGTTTCCGATGAAATAAATTTCATTTTTAAAAACCTATATCGACACCGCACGGATTTTTGTTGTGTGTATAGTTGATTAAATGGTAATTAAGAAAGCCGTTACTTAAATATTTTTCAGGTAAGTTAATCTCAGAGCTCAAGCAGTCATTTACCGAAATATTCATTACAAATGTTTGGTTGTATTTATAGTGAGTTTTTACACCCGTAACTCATTGCCTATCAATTTTTTACTTCAGAGAGTTACGCCAACCTTGCTCTTAGAAAACTAATACTACGAAAGGAATTTTTTAAATCTGCTCTTAGTTTAAGATTTCCAGCTTCTACATAGAAAATTGAGTCCAATTCGCTGGCTTCGCCAATGCAAGTTTCGAAAATATGAGAACGTTGCCAAGGATTCGTAGAACGCTGCGAAAATATTCTTGGCAACCTAAAATTTGTGATGATATATAGTCAAGCTTAATGCTTAATAAATCAGAAGTTACAAGAAACGGTTTTGTTGCCCAAATTCATCAAACCCAAATGAGAAATTTAATATGACAAGTATGACCCACGATGGATCGCGCCTCGACGGATACTTGGTTGATTGATAAATTTCTGACTAAATAGACTGGCGCCTGGCAAAATGAACGGCGAATTGGATTCATATTTTCCTTTTTGCTTGATACCAGCAGTTTTCTTTCCACATTCAGACCGCCGAAACTGCTGGATGGCCTGCGCATTCGTGCGATTCACAGCGTGTAAGGACATGAGAGCTAGACAGTCCATAGCGCTGTTTAGCTCAGTTGGTTAAAGGTGAGAGTGCGCGTGAATGATTGCTTCTGGTGGCCAATTTAACAATGCAAATGAATAAAACTAAGCTCTGTAATATGAGATCTGATTGAATCAATATTTCAAAAGTTGCAATTAGGAACCATCCACCCAGCATGAGAAATATTGTTTTATCTCTATTCCTGTCCACGTACCGGAAGGTATAGATACGAAGACAACCTCTATCAGTGATTGGGAATTGCTATCTACACAATGTGATGTGATTCGACGTATGTTCAAGTTGTAAACTCACGCCGGAAAAATTATATATCATCTTATCTTGATTTTTGTAGCTAATGCTCGAATACTTCCAACAAAATTTAATATATTTTTCCAAAAAATTCCGGTAGAAGCTATGTTGCCATGGGGTTTTGCTAAATATGAATCAACAACTCACCGCAATAAAAATTTCTGCTCTGGAACGTATTTACTATAATTCGATTTACTTTAATTTTTTGAGTTTAAGATTCCACGCAGCTCTTTGTCGTATTGGCAACTGTTAGTTGATTTCCTGCGAGTGCAATTATATCAAATAAAAAAGGATGAATAAATCATCTAACAACATAAAATACCGATTTTCCGTAACAATTTTAACAACCCTACGGCGTTTTACCCTAACTTAAACCAAGAACCTGTTCCTCAGGTTTCCTCGAAAGAAAAATAAACATTTTCACGCAAATGCTAAATTCTATTTCTAACAGTTAATCATATACTAATGATGCAGTAATTGAAAAAAAATCTAATCAAAGGATCCAAAACTAAATATATTTTGTCAAATAAGGGTCACTGATGGATCAACACTTATCCCTGCAAAATGAAAGTCTGATTCGTCGATTAGCACATATGAAGTATATTGAATCAGGTTCCTCTACTTTAAAATAAAATGAAGTAATTACTGGACAACTTTATATTTTGAACTGACCACTTTCATTCTCATCTCGTACATTGATTTAACAACGATATGATTTGCCTTGACTAAGAACTTTTAATGGTGTCATGCAATACTATTTCATTCGACTTACTACTAACTATTTGCTCAATGATGGTGACATCTTGTACAAAGGATAAAAAAAATATTTTTATTTACTCGTATTTATCATATCGCCTATAATTTTTTCGTGTGCGCACTATATGCCGAGTGAGACAAGGCACAAAAAAAAGTATTGCAACAAGGATATGCTGAAGTAGATATTTAAGTAACATATTTTCTTGAATATAAGACAGTGAGAGATCGCACTGTCTATGCGTTTGCGACTCAGCAAAACAAAACTTCCTATTTGTCTGAAAAATCTCTGCGCGCATAATACTAGAACAAGTGCAAACTATATACTTTCGTTGTATATCCTTCCAAACAAACGGTTTTCGCCTATTCAAATTTCTAATGCGGTCGAAATATTGTATTAAATTGTTATTCCGATCAAATCTGAAATTTCATTTTTCCAAGTATGAAATAGAGATAGACTGCCCCTCGCGATCCATTTGTAGTTAACCACACTGGACAAAACATGTGTTTTTCATAAATTTTCGCAGTCCGGGAAGTATTCGCGAATGCTCAGCCTTATTGCTTTTTATTAACACCATTCCTTCAACTTAATATGTGTGTATCTTTATACTACTATCTCTCTATGTGTGTGAATCACAAAATTTCAACATTTCTTGGAAATTTTTTGGCAATCTGAGAGTTATGTCTGTACATTTGTATCTGTAAGTGTTGAAAAAAATATTTATTTCTTGCCCTTCTTTCATTCTTGGTGCAATTGCTTTCTGAGTCTTTTCTGAAACAATTGCTACAGAAAAATAACACTTCCACTGTCCAGTCGTCCGAATCAAGGATGCCCTTATCCGTTTTGTCAAATATTATAAAATTTTAACAAAAATCGATTATTCTTAAATTGATTCATTTGGCAGCAAAATCATGATATATGTTAAATTTTACGGTGTGGGATTCTGATTAAAAGTAATTTCGTTCTTCGATTATTCATAAATTGATTAATTTTGCAGCGAAATCATTATATATGCCAAATTTTACGGTTATGGTGTAAAATTTGGCATATATCATGATTTTGCTGCAAAATATGGTCAAAAAACAGCAATTTTGTTAATCTGGAATGTTGAAACAGTATTGTGTTTTATCTATTTCCCGAATACAGTTCAAACTAAACTATAAAGGCAACCCTGATTCGGACCCGGCGATTTATGGCAATGACACACCAGCTAATACAAACTTCCTAACTTAACTTTTCTCCTTGTTTACAGTTGGCTTCTGCGCAATTGGCTGCATTTGGACAAGAATATTAATATGTGCAAAAATGACGTCGGCGACAAGTATAAGACTATTGTAAGTACGATGAGCCATTATGCCTTTCACGTTTATCAACGGTGTTATTATCTTGGTGTTCAAGTCAAGTCGTAATGAGCTCGACTATTAAAAATTATGTAAATGTTACCTGGATTATTCATATTTGTATAAATTGCACAATCAGTTTGATACTGTGGGCGCGATGGCCTTATGGTTACACATGTTGGCGTCACAGGTTGAAAATCTCGGTTCGAGTCCCGGCGAGTACAGCTCTTTAATCTATGCTCATCACTCAACCCAGGGTGTAATAATTTGGGTAGGCTATATATTGACTCCATAACCCACCTATCTAGCTTAAGAATTACACCTTTATGATGGAGCACAGCCTAATGAAATGCCCATAGTAGCTTTTTGATAAAAGATTCTCAACCAGCGATGTCAGTATGGCATTTCGCCTTGGCGGCGTGATCCATCAGCAGGTTATTCCTAATAAAACGTGTGATTGATTATTATTAGTTATGACGGGGCAAATGTATATGAAAGTAGCAACCCTGCCTATATCAAACCCTCTGCACCGTTCTGGATTTCCATCTCCGCTCTGAATCATTAACTATCACACTTAAATTCTGACTCTTCATTTTACAGGAGCGGATGAAAAGCAAAGAAACAGCGGACGCCGTTCAAGTTCCGAACGTGTATGACGTCACTTATAGACTGATTACGTCACACAATGACATCTTCACAGAAACATTGTACATGACATGTTGGAGGTTATTTTATAAGATGCACAAATGTCAGAACTGTTAATACACAGAACATAAATCCTTTATTTTCGTAACGTTTCGTTTTATGAAGCCTTGCCTGATCTACCACCCTGTCAAAGAACAATCTGATTAAATCTCTCAAAGTATGTTTTGTGAAGTATGAGTCACTGATGGATCGCGGCGGTGGGGCGCAGGTCATCGGTAATTCATAATTCACAAAATAAAGTTTTGGGGAATTTATGCTTCGTTGAACAGGCAATATTGATAGATCATATGTGTAACGACGATTGTTTGAAGACATTTGAACTTTTACTTCGCACAAACTGACGCAGATTTATTTTATTGGTGTGGATATAAAGTTAATGACACGCGCCACCGACGGTTTTGGATGTTATTAATATACAATTACTGCAAATGAGAGGTGAATTTACAGATCTTTTGTCACAGTGTGTGTAAAGAAAAATTCAATCCTTTCTAAATAAAAATCCCAATGCGAATTCTCATACAACGCAATCAAGCATGTTCGTGAAAATAATGTTTCAATATTTTGAATATCGCAGTTGCTTCCGTGCTTTCCAGCCGCGCTATAGTTTTTTTCTTGTTTTTTTTATTTTTTGCGCTTTGTTTTATATTATTTTATATTTCTTAATTTAACAAATTGTGCTTCTTTTAAATACCAGCCAATATATTGCGCAGAACCAACAAAAGACGAATCCGTTTCCTTTTCCACGTGATTATTTTCCGATTTTCACTCCAGTAAATCATCCTGAACAGGGCATACCAACCGCCACTAATAGACAAGACACAGAATACAAACCGTCAACGGATTCTATAAAACCTGCCGGTTCCATCATCGCCCACGGCAGATACCACTCACTGCACTTCATGATAATGGTTAAGTCCCGTTTGGGATGGTTTTCGTTTCAAATACAAATGCTGGTACAATATTTTGAAGTAATTTTTTGCCGCATGATAGGCGGTCTGTGAGACCCTTTTGGACGCTGCTTCCAGCCTTGCATAGAGCGATTTTTTTCTGAAACGATCCCGCCAGCATTGCACAAGTCGCCATTGCCTTTAACGAGTGATTCTCACAATCACAGAATAATCTGCCATGTTCAGAAACACAATTTCTTTTGTCAACTATGAGCCACAGATGGACCGTACGTAATAGGTGCGGTTCATCAGTGGCCCAAACTTGACAAAACATTGAATCGATTATGTTCAACTTTGCCATAGTTTAAAACTACTTCTTTTGCTTATTATTATATATTTCGTTTTAATTTATTGTTGCCACATTCGTTCCTGCTGATTGTCCGTTTCAGTAATTTGTAAATAAAGATTCAACGGATGTAAACGTGCGTGTTGTTAGTGAAAAATTGAAATCTCTGCTCTTCTTGGCCACGGCAATGGGGAAATAGGGAAGAACATTAAGAGAGTTCCTCTAAACAAAATGTTCCACCGGTCCACTCGACTAACTTCTAATTCAAACCTATTTACTGTGGAAGCAAAAGTAATAACGTGAATCGGTTAGCTAAGGTTGTGGTCGCTGTCTATAGTAGGCCCTATATTTTTGCGCTTATAAAGGTAGGAGACAGAGAAGTTCGTACCATTTTCTACTTTATAGATCAGGGGGGATGGAAATTCGTATAGGCCACAGGATAGGGTTTCATTTTCAACTCTTTGATCTAAGGTCACACCAACATCAAACAATACAAACTTCCAATCTGATATTTATTAATCGTGATACTCGAAATACATAACTGCTACCATGACGTAACTGATATAAAATATAATACTGAACGAATACTAGCAAACGAGTATGAAGAATCGATTCTTAGTCCAATTTAGTTCTTGATATACCAATGCAACTCGAATTTCATTATTACGAAATGTTCTAGGGGAATCCTCAAATATTCGTCTCGTTGGACTCATACTGTCTAGGAACATGAGTAGGAATGAATAGGTCACTAGTATTGCTAAACAAGCCTCGATGAAAGTTGGTTTTCTATATCGAGCTCGCATTATATCTCTCCTTAAATCATTCGTCATTTGTACAAATAACTGCTGCGACCCTGCATGGAGTATTGCTGTCACATTTGGGGCAGTGCCGCTGTCACTGTTCTCAGCATGCTCGACCGTATTCAGCGATGTGTGATTAATATGATTGAAACTAAACTTTCTCCCGGTCTGCAATGCTTGTCACATCGTCGCAATGTTGCCTCACTTTGTTTATTTTACAGATATTATAATGGTCTTTGTTCAAGGAAACTTTCTGCTCTGGTTCCTCTGAACGAACAAAATTCTCAACCAGTCCACTCAATTGGCTACCAATTCACACCTATTCACTGTGGAGGTTGTTCCACAGGGTCACAAATAGTTTTATGCAGGAGGTTTATTTTCCAAGAATTTTTAAACTTTGGAATTCCCTGCCTCCTCACTGCTTTCCTGATCATGTAGATCTGCATGGGTTTAAAACTCGCGTCAACAGACATCTACCGAGGATGAGAGTTCCTTAGTTCCTATTCCTGTATTTAATGTAGCTCTTTGACTTGATTCAAGCTTGATTTGTCTCCTTAGCCTTGCTCTGAGCGAATTTTCATAAAACAAAAGAAGCGAAAAAAAGTGATGAGAGAAATGCGAACTAACACTACGGGAATAACGCAACAACAGATGGCATCATAGCAGCAGCTAATCGTCGCCCACACTACAACTGATAAATATTGTTACGTAACTAGGAGTTTCATTATTTAAGGGAAAATTATAATTTCTTGGGCATATATGATTTTTACAACAAAATTCAAATTTATTTACGGAAACCAATTTAATAGATTCCAAAAAGATTTTCCCAATAACCTCGTGACTTTGGAATTCTTTGTCTTGCCACTACTTTCCCGATCATATTGATCTACATGCCTTTAAAACTCGCGCCAATAGACATCGGTCAGGGATGAAAATGGGATTTTCGTAACTACATATCTTAATTTGGTCTTCATTACAGCCCATGCAGTACATTTTTTGTGATTGCTAGATTTTCAAGGAGATATTCCCATTTGTTATCTTTCCTCACGTAATTGTAATTGGGAAACGTAATTGGGATTGTACTACGTCGAAAATCTTTATGTTAGCGATCACTCGTTCTCTTTCACTAGAAACTTGTTGTGTTTGCCCAGGGCACCTCTCATACCACGTTCAATCGAGCCTGTGCTTGTCAGTTTTTCAAAGATGTACCAACTGTTACAACTAATATTCAAGGTGTTGATGAAAAACAGCTGGCATACTTCTACCATTTCTCCGGTCTAGTCTTTTCTTGTTATTCTAGTTTTAGTTTTCTCTCGTTTTCTAGATCGTTATTTCGCAACTTCTTTAAAGTATTTTGTAATAAACATTCTGTGTTTCTCAATTTTTTTTTTTTTTTTTTTTTGAAAGCTTCCGAAACTATTTTTGATTGTCAATCGGAAATTTTGGAAAACTTTCGGAAACACAGTTTCAGCAATTGCAAAGAGGCTCAGGGTTGCCCCCTCATTTTGAAGAAATTTCTAAGGAACCGTGACTTGTTTGTCCTGACCTTTATTCTTAATTCCTTTATTCCTAACTCAATTCCAACTGTTATAAGATAAAATATCACCAGAGTACTACTGTACTATATTAGTTACTATTACAAAACCAAAAAAAAAACAGATCCGTTGTTCAAATACCAGCAACGCTGAACAAGAACAAAATAGTTGTGCATTGATTTTACGACTGAGGACAATAAAATTTGAAAAAAATATCAAAAAAATAAAGAGTCAAACAATGTTAAAACGTTTGCTTCCAACATAAGGACGGAAATTCCCATGTGCAACGTAACGGTAATCTATCAGAATCACAACGAATTTTCTCAAATAAACATTGATCCGGATTCATACCATTTGAGATTCTGAAACTTACGTCCTCACTAGCGAGTGAGACGTATCCGTTATGAGGGATGATAAAATTACCTTCAAGCCGGTTTTTACGACACGCGTTCTGCTCTACTGGTAGCTGGCAGAGGCCGTAGACGGGCTGACGATCCCGGTTGTCTCGAGCATATTAGTCGACGAACAGGTTAACAGTCAACGATACAGTCTGCTGACTTGTATGTTTTCACTATGTAGTTGGCCTAAACGCTACTGGATAGTTTACCAGTGTCCAATACCTTCTACACAACACACATACTGCGTAAATGCGAAAAATTTATATCTTTAATATCAAACAAGAAGTATCAAATAGTAGAATTTCAGTACCGGTAGTTACCAATCGTCGCTCTTTACTAGACTACAGCGATTTAGTCCTCTTTTGGATGGATGGCTGGGTGACACAGTCGGTTAAGCGCGATCGTATTGTCTCTGCCTAACGAGTATAAGCCCCGGTAGGATCACGTACAAGTCATAGCAAATAAATCGAAAGCCCTCTTTGAGATGCTTCACACTAGGTGCCGATGCAACATTTTGAAGATTTTTTCCAAAAAAACTCTCTTATATTATGCTGCCATCGGGTTAGATTCGAAATTCAACGAAAGCAATGCTAGTAGTAGCGCATAAAAGGAACTAATTAGCAATCAATGGTATGGTGGATTGAAAACCTGTCTCCTAATCCGAAAATATTCCATACAGAATTTGATCCATATACAGGCATTGACCGTTAAACTGTGAAATTTGATTGGTATACAATAAAAACTGATATTCCACTCCAGTGAAAAGTGCCAGATACACAGTATAAAAAACTAAATTACTCACCAATATGGATCTGATTCCTAATACTGTAACTAAAATGCAGTAAAATCGCTGTTCTTTGATAGTAATGCCAAGCGATAATATCAAAATCCACATTCCATGAATTGGCATCCACAAGGCAACTTAATTTCAAAATACAAAAATTGCGAAAATTAACGTTAACTTACTGCGTTTTTATCAAAGTGTGGTTAATTAAATGTGGTGGTCAAGAATTGCACTCAATGTTTTGCAACAAGTTGAACTGCAGTCTTGTTATATAAAAACCAAGACAATTTCATTCACAGCGTATTGCACACACATTCAATTACACACAATAGTATTGCTCTTAATAGGATTGCACCCAGAAGGATTGCACTCGGTAGAATTGGACCCTTTCCTATGATTGTAGTAGATGTACGGGATGTACGGGATGTACTGGATGTACGGGATGTACGGGATGTACGGGATGTACGGGATGTACGGGATGTACGGGATGTACGGGATGTACAGGATGTACTGGATAAAATTTTGCGCAAATTACCTTTTGAAGCATAGCAAATTGAAATATCAGTAGAAAAGATTCGAATATTTATTACTAACTATTACTATTGATAGTAATGCCAATCGATGAAATAAAAATCTACAGTACATAATTTGGCATTCACAAGGCAACTACAATTTTGAAATAAGAAAATTATGCAAATCAATGTTAACTTACTGCTTTTTTATCGCAGTGTGGTTAATTAAATGTGGTGGTCGTGAATTGCACTGAATGGCTTGCAACCAGTTTAACTGCAGTCATGTTATATAAAAGCCAAAGCAATTTCACCCACAGCGTATTGCACACACATTCAATTACACCCAATAGTATTGCCCTTAATAGGATTGCACCCAGAAGGAGTGCACTCGGTAGAATTGTACCCTTTCCTATGATTGTAGTAGATGTACGGGATGTACGGGATGTACTGGATGTACGGGATGTACGGGATGTACGGGATGTACGGGATGTACGGGATGTACGGGATGTACGGGATGTACGGGATGTACAGGATGTACTGGATAAAATTTTGCGCAAATTACCTTTTGAAGCATAGCAAATTGAAATATCAGTAGAAAAGATTCGAATATTTATTACTAACTATTACTATTGATAGTAATGCCAATCGATGAAATAAAAATCTACAGTACATAATTTGGCATTCACAAGGCAACTACAATTTTGAAATAAGAAAATTATGCAAATCAATGTTAACTTACTGCTTTTTTATCGCAGTGTGGTTAATTAAATGTGGTGGTCGTGAATTGCACTGAATGGCTTGCAACCAGTTTAACTGCAGTCATGTTATATAAAAGCCAAAGCAATTTCACCCACAGCGTATTGCACACACATTCAATTACACCCAATAGTATTGCCCTTAATAGGATTGCACCCAGAAGGAGTGCACTCGGTAGAATTGTACCCTTTCCTATGATTGTTGTAGATGTACGGGATGTACGGGATGTACTGGATGTACTGGATGTACGGGATGTACGGGATGTACGGGATGTACGGGATGTACGGGATGTACGGGATGTACGGGATGTACGGGATGTACTGGATGTACGGGATGTACGGGATGTACGGGATGTACTGGATGTACGGGATGTACGGGATGTACGGGATGTACGGGATGTACGGGATGTACGGGATGTACTGGATGTACGGGATGTACGGGATGTACTGGATGTACGGGATGTACGGGATGTACGGGATGTACGGGATGTACTGGATGTACGGGATGTACGGGATGTACGGGATGTACGGGATGTACTGGATGTACGGGATGTACGGGATGTACGGGATGTACGGGATGTACGGGATGTACGGGATGTACTGGATGTACGGGATGTACTTGATGTACGGGATGTACTGGATAAAATTTTGCGCAAATTACCTTTTGAAGCATAGAAAATTGAAATATCAGTGGAAAAGTTTGGAATATTTATTCCTAACACTGTAACGAAAATGCAGTAAAATCGCTGTTCTTTGATAGTAATCCCAAGCGATAATATTATAATCCACATTCCATAAATTGGCATCTACAAGACAACTACAATTTCAAAATACAAAAATTATGAAAATTAAAGTTAACTTACTGCGTTTTTATCAAAGTGTGGTTAATTAAATGTGGTGGTCGAGAATTGCACTCAATGTTTTGCAACCAGTTGAACTGCAGTCTTGTTATATAAAAACCAAGACAATTTTACCCACAAAGTATTGCACACACATTCAATTACACCCAATAGTATTGCCCTTATTAGGATTGCACACGGTAGAATTGGACCCTTTCCTATGACTGTAGTAGATGTACGGGATGTACGGGATGTACTGGATGTACGGGATGTACGGGATGTACTGGATGTATGGGATGTACAGGATGTACGGCATGTTCAGGATGTACAGGATGTACTGGATGTACGGGATGTACAGGATGTACTGGATAACATTTTGCGCAAATTACCTTTTGAAGCATAGAAAAATGAAATATCAGTACAAAAGTTTCGAATATTTATTACTAACACTGTAACGAGAATGCAGTACAATCGTCGTTCTTTGATAGTAATGCCAGTCGATAAAATTAAAATCCACAGTACATAATTTGGCATTCACAAGGCAACTACAATTCTGGAATAAGAAAATTATGCAAACCAATGTTAACTTACTGCGTTTTTATCAAAGTGTGGTTAATTAAATGTGGTGGTCGTGAATTGCACTGAATGGCTTGCAACCAGTTTAACTGCAGTCATCTTATATAAAACCCAAGGCAATTTCACCCACAGCGTATTGCACACACTTTCAATTACACCCAATAGTATTGCCCTTAATAGGATTGCACCCAGAAGGAGTGCACTCGGTAGAATTGTACCCTTTCCTATGATTGTTGTAGATGTACGGGATGTACGGGATGTACTGGATGTACTGGATGTACGGGATGTACGGGATGTACGGGATGTACGGGATGTACTGGATGTACGGGATGTACGGGATGTACTGGATGTACGGGATGTACTGGATAAAATTTTGCGCAAATTACCTTTTGAAGCATAGAAAATTGAAATATCAGTGGAAAAGTTTGGAATATTTATTCTTAACACTGTAACGAAAATGCAGTAAAATCGCTGTTCTTTGATAGTAATGCCAAGCGATAATATTAAAATCCACATTCCATAAATTGGCACCCACAAAAAAGAAAATTATGAAAATTAACGTTAACTTACTGCGTTTTTATCAAAGTGTGGTAAATTAAATGTGGCGATCGAGAATTGCACTCAATGTTTTGCAACCAGTTGAACTGCAGTCTTGGATTGCACTCGGTAGAATTGGACCCTTTCCTATGATTGTAGTAGATGTACGGGATGCACGACATGTACGGCATGCACGTGGTGTACGGAATGCATTGGATGCACGGCAATCAGATTGGATGTACGACATGCACGACTTGTACGGGATGCACGGAATGTACGGCATGTACGGGATGTACGGCATGAACGGCATGTGCCAAATGCACGGAATGTACTGGATGAACGGCATGCACGGAATGCAATCAATGTTCGGAATGCACGTGATGTACGGCATACACGGGATGTACGGCATGTACGACATGTACCGGATGCACGGAATGTACTGCATGCACGACATGTACGCCATGCACGTAGTGTACGGAATGCATTGGATGTACGGCAAGCAGATTGTATGTACGAAATGCACGACTTGTACGGGATGCACGGAATGTACGACAGGCACGTGATATAGTGAATGTACGGCATGTAATGCACTATGCACTCAATGTTCCGCATGCACGCGATGTACGGTATGCACTGGATGTACGGCATTCGCGGGATGTACGGCATGAACGACATGTGCCGATTGCACGGAATGTACTAGATGAACGGCATGCACGGAATGCACTCAATGTTTGGAATGCTCGTGATGTACGGCATATACGGGATGTACGGCATGCACGGCATGTACTAAATGTACGGCATACACGTGGTGCACGGAATACACTGGATGTATGACGTGCACAGGCGATGTACGGCATGCACGACATGTACGGCAGGCACGTGATATACGGAATGCACGTGATGTACGGTATGTACGAAATGTACGGCAGGCACGTGATATACGGGATGCACGGCATGCACCACATGTACTGAATGTACGGCATACACGTGGTGCACGGAATACACTGGATGTACGACGTACACAGGGGTTGTACGGTATGCACAAAATGTGCGGCAGGCACGTGATATACGGAATGTACGGCATGCACGGGATGCACGGAATGCACTGGGTGTACGGCATGCGCGGGATGTACGATATACACGACGTGTTCTGGATGCAAGGAATGCATTGAATGTAAGGTGTGCATGTGACTTTGGGATGCACTGAATATACGGAATTCTCGGTATGTGCGAGATGTACGGAATTTACGGCATGTACGGCATGCGTTGAATAGGATGAATATAACATATAGATGGGGTATACGCGGTGTACTTAATGTACGACATGTACTGGATGCACGGAATGCACTGTATGTACGACATGCACTGTGTGCACGGGATACTCAGTATGTACGGAATCCACTTCATACACCCGGAGTGTGCATTCCTTGCATCCAGAACATGTCGTGTATATCGTACATCCCGCGCATGCCGTACATCCAGTGCATTCCGTGCATCACGTGAAATCCGTATATCACGTGCCTGCCGTACATGTCGTGCATGCCGTACATCCCCTGTGCATGTCGTACATCCAGAGTATTCCGTGCACCACGTGTATGCCGTACATTCAGTACATGTCGTGCATGCCGTAAATCCCGTATATGCCGTACATCACGAGCATTCCAAACATTGAGTGCATTCCGTGCATGCCGTTCATCCAGTACATTCCGTGCAATCGGCACATGTCGTTCATGCCGTACATCCCGTGCATGCCGTACATCCAGTGCGAACCGTACATCGCGTGCATGCGGAACATTGAGTGCATTACCTACATGCCGTACATTCCCTATATCACGTGCCTGCCGTACATTCCGTGCATCCCGTACAAGTCGTACATGTCGTACATACAATCTGCTTGCCGTACATCCAATGCATTCCGTACACCACGTGCATGGCGTACGTGTCGTGCATGCAGTACATTCCGTGCATCCGGTACATGTCGTACATGCCGTATATCCCGTGTATGCCGTACATCACGTGCATTCCGAACATTGAGCGCATTCCGTGCATGCCGTTCATCCAGTACATTCCGTGCCTTCGGCACATGTCGTTCATGCCTTACATCACGTGCATGCCGTGCATCCCGTACAAGTCGTGCATGTCGTACACCCAATCTACTTGCCGTACATCTAATGCATTCCGTACACCACGTGCATGCCGTACATGTCGTGCATCCCGTACATCTACTGCAATCATAGGAAAGGGTCCAATTCTACCGAGTGCAATCCTTCTGGGTGCAATCCTATTAAGGGCAATACTATTGGGTGTAAATGAATGTGTGTGCAATACGCTCTGGGCGAAATTGCCTTGGGTTTTATATAAATTGACTGCAGTAAAACTGGTTGCAAACAATTCAGTGCAATTCACGACCACCACATTTAATTAACCACACTGTGATAAAAACGCAGTAAGTTAACGTTAATTTTCATAATTTTTGTATTTTGAAATTGTAGTTGCCTTGTGGATGCCAATTTATGGAATGTGGATTTTAATATTATCGCTTGGCATTACCATCAAAGAACAGCGATTTTACTGAATTTTCGTTACAGTGTTAGGAATAAATATTCCAAACTTTTCCACTGATATTTCAATTTTCTATGCTTCAAAAGGTAATTTGCGCAAAATTTTATCCAGTACATCCCGTACATCCAGTACATCCCGTACATCCAGTACATCCAGTACATCCAGTACATCCAGTACATCCCTTACATCCCGTACATCCAGTACATCCCGTACATCCCGTACATCCAGTACATCCCGTACATCCCGTACATCCCGTACATCCCGTACATCCCGTACATCCCGTACATCCCGTACATCCAGTACATCCAGTACATCCAGTACATCCAGTACAACCGTACATCCCGTACATCTACAACAATCATAGGAAAGGGTACAATTCTACCGAGTGCACTCCTTCTGGGTGCAATCCTAATAAGGGCAATACTATTGGGTGTAATTGAATGTGTGTGCAATACGCTGTGGGTGAAATTGCCTTGGGTTTTATATAACATGACTGCAATTAAACTGGTTGCAAGCCATTCAGTGCAATTCACGACCACCACATTTAATTAACCACATTGTGATAAAAACGCAGTAAGTTAACGTTAATTTTCATAATTTTTGTATTTTGAAATTGTAGTTGCCTTGTGGATGCCAATTTATGGAATGTGGATTTTAATATTATCGCTTGGCATTACTATCAAAGAACAGCGATTTTACTGAATTTTCGTTACAGTGTTAGGAATAAATATTCCAAACTTCCCCCCCCCCCCCCCCCCCCCCCCCCCCCCCCCCCCCCCTTCCACTGATATTTCAATTTTCTATGCTTCAAAAGGTAATTTGCGCAAAATTTTATGCAGTACATCCCGTACATCCAGTACATCCCGTACATCTACTACAATCACGGGAAAAGGTCCAATTCTACCGAGTGCATTCCTTCTGGGTGCAATCCTAATAAGGGCAATACTATTGGATGTAATTGAATGTGTGTGCAATACGCTGTGGTTAAAATTGTCTTGGATTTTATATAACAAGACTGCAGTTCAACTGGTTGCAAAACATTGAGTGCAATTCTCGACCACCGCATTTAATTAACCACACTTTCATAAAAACGCAGTAAGTTAACGTTAATTTTCATAATTTTTGTATTTTGAAATTGTAGTTGCCTTGTGGATGCCAATTTATGGAATGTGGATTTTGATATTATCGCTTGGCATTACTATCAAAGAACAGCGATTTTACTGCATTTTAGTTACAGTATTAGTAATAAATATTCCAAACTTTTCCTCTGATATTTCAATTTTCTATGCTTCAAAAGGCAATTTGCGCAAAATTTTATCCAGTACATCCCGTACATCCAGTACATCCCGTACATCCCGTACATCCCGTACATCCCGTACATCCCGTACATCCAGTACATCCCGTACATCCCGTACATCCCGTACATCCAGTACATCCCGTACATCCAGTACATCCCGTACATCCCGTACATCCAGTACATCCCGTACATCCCGTACATCCCGTACAGTTTTCGAGACACCCACCGAGTTCACTCCTCTTTCAGCGAATTTATTTCTCGTTCGTTTGATTACTTGACTGTATCAGAACGCACTTTGTGTTGAATTATTTCCCTCTATTTACTGTTTAAAAGTTGATCTGTTTCGTGCTTCCGTCGCGAAGAGGGGCATGCTACCCTCGATCGGTGGTTCAGTCTGTTAGAACGCAATTGTATTCCAGGCTCTTCATTAGCAGCTGAAATACTGCCTGAAGCCAAGGTCGCTGCATGACGACATAGGCTATCGCCGCCTCTCTCGCGCTGAACCGCTAGCTTCGCTGTAGCCACAACCTAGCTGAGCATTTTGGTAACACGTTAGCTTCTCGTCGAGCAAAAAATAATCGTCATATTGTACTGAATACAAAGGCGTCGGAGATCACTGAAACACTGAATCATTTAAAAACAGGTATACAGACTTAAGATATTTAATTTGATGCCAAATGCCATAGCATTTTTTATCGAAGTTCGTTCAGTGGGGCGAGAAGCAGCACTTGAAACATAACCAACCCACGACCACCTAAACCAGAAACCATGAGTGGTATCTGCGCTGGGCGATGGTAAAATAATTTACCACTCATTGATTTTCTTTCAGGCGGCCACAGGAAATGCATTCGGACAGTTTTGAAGCCCGAAATTACAGGGCATTATGGGAGATATATGCTGATCTTCTGTAAGTAAAAACGATGTTGTCTATAGGGCTGGGCAAAATTGAATCGGTTCCGAATTCTAATATTTTTTCGAATCGAATTGAATTACTGTTGTGAAAATCAAGAAATTTATTGTTTATTATGGATCTTATTCTTACTCAATGTCTAACAGCAATAATTTTCATATTTAAACGACAAAATACAATCGATTTTGGTCAAATTTGACCAAATTCGATTGCATTTTATTGTTAAGAGTGGGAATTTCGCTTCATTTAGCAAGTATTTGTTCTTATGAACGATTTGCGATTGATTCGAATAATGTATGCTTCGAATCGCCGAATCGAATAACCCAGCCCTAGTTGTCTACCAAAAATACCTATTGTACCGATTGAGTATGTAACATGAACATTGCAGCGGGGCAGTTTCAAAAAATAACAGTGCTCGCCACCGCAGTCCGATAGACTGGGCAACCCATAAAACGCCTTCAGAAGACTTCTGTGTGCTGCAAAAACCACACAATTAGGTTCGTTGAGGATGATGCAAATGTATTGAAACGGCAACAGATAGACATTAACACATTGACTGAAACAGACACCGGACGACCCTGTCACCGGCAAGTACCAGCGACGTGGTAATATACCTTTGAACTCTCAAACGCTATATGGCTCAATTTAGGAAAGAATGGACCTAAATATTGAGAAGAGTAACCGCAACATAAACTCAAGACGGCAAGGAATATACCAAGAATCCAGCACCGTCACAATATTGTTACGATAATTATGTTTGGCCAAGCAAGACATTGCGTTACACCTCATTATTATTTATCATCATTGTGATGTTATTGTTCTAAGTGATCACTGATTATAGTCAAGCTTATCATGGTCTGTTGCTTTGTTGATACGAAGGCATTTAGTCTTGAGTGGTGTGGGCATAGCACCAGGTTTTCTAGCTTGTCTGTACTCTGAGTGTAATATTATCTTTATTGTGTTTAGTTTAGTTTAGGCCTTGTTTTGTAGTTTCTTAAAGCCGTGTATTCGTTTAATATAAATTGACATTAATACATTCATCTGGACTTGATGTTTCATAACAAATATCTACAATTGTTTTCTTTACGATTCTTTTATACTGATACCGCGGTAATACTTCACCAGGAACCCATACTTAAAACAGGTTGACAGAATCTAGTTTTCTTCGGGTTCCCGAAACACTCATGTTATCTTCTGCGAATAAACAAAAAGCCTAAAACCATCCACACTGCTATTATAGTAGTGTAGATGATTTTAACCTTTTCCCTACGGTTTGGTTCCTAACAGTCACTCAGGTAGAGACATTTCATTTCTATCTACTAAAGGTTTTGAATATATATATATATCATAAAATATATGCCCATTCGTTCAAATTTTCTTCTGATAACCCATATTCTTCGGTTGGCATTCTGCAAGTCTGACTTGAAATTTATATGAATGTTTTTGCTGTTTTGTCAAACACTAATACAGACGAATCCGCATTAACAAAACTCATGAGAAATATTCCCCATTAGCCGTGGACATTGGTTAAAGTCTAGACTTTCATTGAAACGAAATCATTAAAATTCCAACAAAACATTCCGAGAATATTTGACAAAAATCAACAAACGAATGCATTACACGTCATACTTATATCAGATAATGTCAATAGTTTCAATCAGATTATCACATAACAATGCAAAGATCAATATCGTATTTGTATATCAAATATGCATTGTCATATGGACAGAGAGTTATGAGAAGTATGAAAAAAAAGTGAAAAACATCGACAAAAATCCGATCCAAAGCCATTCATAGAAAACTGCTACATCTAATTTACTGGAAGATTGTTTTAAAAAATCATAGATACTGAAACTACATTCTGATGAATAACTGTTAACGTAATTCAACTGTTCGAGGAAAATACACCACCGTTATGGCCATAACACCAGTCAACCAAACGGGAGAGAGGATTACTTTCCCAAAGAAAAAAATGTGCTAATTCCAGGCCCATCCATTGGTTAGGTTCCGACTAGCGGTGGAAAGACCCGAGCAGTGTACACCGGGTAGGCTTTTAAGTTCTTACCTGGCTGCAAACTCACTGTTGCAAAAAAAGAAAAAAAAAACGACAGCCACTCAAATTAAACGAAAAAAATAAAACGGAGTTAGTGCTGTCACAAAGCTTGGCAAAACCGCCATATTAACCACCAGGCAAACAAACCGTATGCACAACTGTTACAATATAATTTGACGCTACTCTCATGGATAATTCATAACATTTTGGCTTGAGAACAGATTCCCTGTCAATCCCGTCTCGAGGTCGTTTTGCCCGACATATACCTGGGAAAGCTTTTGATTCAGTTTACCATTCAAGCATACAGTGCGAAGCAATTAGCAAAGTGAGCACATCCGCCATTGACTCCATATCTCACAACTGCTGCGGCCGCTATCAAACTAACATACATACACTATTCAGGTACACATGTCACCCAATCCAACCGTATAAGACAAAGAGAGAGAGCCGCTTACCCAATAGAGGCCTTCGACGCACTTAATTTGTTGGTTTCAGAAGATGTAGATGAGACATAACGGAGACTAAAGTTAAACCAGCTGTAAAAAACACCTTGATATCTCACTCTCTGATCCGAGTCAAGTGCTCGCCCAACTACGTGGCAGTACAAATCCATCTAGATTGCGATCGCCCGACCTGAGGGTAGATGATGGGGGGATCAAGCTATAGTACCTGAGGGGATGCATGGGTACCTACGTATTTGCACCTCAGGCTGAGGAAAAGCTGGTATAAAGCAGAATGATCAAAAAAGTTGATCATGTACCCCCAGCAATCCATCTACGCGCCACCTCTCATCGAATGTCGACGTTCTTACGGCACGACCATAAGCGAACCCAATCGCCATTTGGAAATACGCATGGAGGACATGTCAACAGCATTTCTGGCCGTGGAGTAACGTCGTTGATTTCATCGATATCGCAAGATAACATTGCAAAGACCCCTTACTGTAGACAGGAATTCGAAAAGCAGCGAAATACACAGTTGGTTGGACTAAGGTTATCAATGGAGATTTAGAACCCTTTGCAATAAATCCCCACAACCATGTTGATGTGGCGAACCATATAAGTCGTGTCCATCGCTGATGATGTATTTGCGCAAGGTTCCTTAGTGATGGAAGCCTCATCAATAGAATGGAGTTTCGTGAAAACAAATTAGTACGAACATTTATTTTGAGCACATTTGTTATCAGGGAAGTGAGAGCCAACATGTCTCGTCATCTAATGTCTGATGAATATCTTTCTGTCCCTGTCTGCTATCTAGGAATACCCCAACCAATGTTAAGTTGTTGTTTTTTTTTGTTTTTTCGAATCCTGTGTTTTCTTAAACATTCCCGACTAAGTCGGTGAAAAGTCATTCTTTGCCATCAAAATATTTTCGCTACAATTTCATATCAGTGACGCACGAATTATCATCATTTGTCTGACAAATCAGATGAATCATTAACAATCTGTATCTCTCCTGATATTTTCTCCTGTAATTATTTGCATATCGCGCGTATTTTGATCGGGGATTTTCAACTGTGATTGACGGACATCGGTCATTACTAGGGCTGGGCAATTCGAATCGAATCGATTTGCACACAGTGTATTCGAATCAATCGTGAATCAGTTATGGGAACAAATACTAATTGGACATGAATTTTCATTGAAATAATTTAAATTAATATAAATTTTTAATTAATAATCAATTTTTTTGATTTTTAATTGATAAAAATAATTTTATTCCTCGAAATTTAATAAAATGATGAAAATATACCCAAAAATTTGTCATTTAGCAATGTGAATCACAAATTCGAGTTTCTGTTTTAGTTATTCTAAAACTAAATTTTTCCGGGTGATATTCTGCTGTGTCGTATGCCGCACGTGATGCGCAGTGATGGTCGTTACAGGACAAGAGTGTGTAACCCGATATTTTTTGTGAACTATGAGCAACATGGTCCATTAGTCTCCTGAAGCACTGGGCAATTCGAATCGATTCGAAGCAAGATTTATTCGAATCAATCGTGAATCGTTCATGGAGAAAAAAATCTTGACCTAGGATTTTCAATTTTACGACGAAATGCAATCGATTTTTGTCACATTTGACCAAAATCGGTTATATTTCTTTGTTAAAATACTCTTAGTGTGAATTATAAATATCCTATAGACTATAAATTTCTTCAATTTTGCAATGAGATAAGTTATAATAGTGAATATGGGATATTTGTTATTTGCATAGAACTGGTGATTCGATCCGATTCGAACAAATTATGATTCGATCCGATTCGAACAAATTATTGGAATCATTTTCTTATTCCAAATGATTCGGTTTTGCCCAGCCCTAGTTTCCCATACTGAATAAAAAATAAGAATAATAATCATAAAAGATTTTGTAATTGGGTCCATCTCAGTCGCATAATTATATCAAGTATGATCCAATGACGGCTCGCTTCGCCCAGGACAGACTTAATTTTGTTTTGTAATTATTTTAAAAAGCTTATTTTGCAGAAGAAATGATTTATGCTAAATTTCTCTCTGCAAAATTTGACGTAAATAAGGATTTTTCTGCAAAATGCAGTCGCTTGATATTTTTGTGGTTACATTTTTGTTTAACAAAAATCACAGAAACAAGATCGCACATTCCCACAGAAAATTATTTCGTCGAAATGTCAATCACAAATGCTTTTAAACAATTACAAATTTATCAAGAATTTCAATCTCTTTAAAACATTGTGTTTCTAGGAACATTCTTTGATCCCTCAAACAATAGGACGCCGCTTGCACGAGACCAACCAATTAATTTAAAAAAAACTTTGATTTTAGATGAGATTTATTTCTACGAAGCTTTAATCTATCTTTTCATTCGGATTATGCATTTCTCAGAAGCGAATTTTCTCTTATATTAACTATGATATATCAATTGTTTGGGGTTTTTCCATTGAAATTCACTCAACGCAAAGCTGGAAACGCTGCCTAAATAGAACCAACTAACGGCCTCTTGCATGGCAACTGGGGTTGGGCAGTTCGATTCGGAGATTCGAATCCATTCGAAACACAATTTATTCAAATTAATAGTAAATCGTTCGTAGGAACAAAGACTAAATGAAATAGAATTTTCATCTTTGGCGAGAAGATGCAGTCAATTTTGATCAAATTTGGACAATTGGATTGGAGTCGGAATTTGATGATCCGGGTACTCGACGAACTCGAATCAAGTTTTTGTTCCTGTGAACGATTCACTATTGATTCGAATGAAATGTGCTTCGAATCGATTCGAATCACCGAATCAAATTGTCCAGCCCTACTTGTGCAACATAATCGAATATTAAAAGAGAAACCTTGAATAATATATACCTTAAATGTTGCGAATTTACGTATGGTCTTTATGCAAAATTTGTCATTTATTTTGCTATAAATTCAGATTCGAAAAGAGCCAGTTTGGTGTAAGTAATCTGACTGGATTCGAAAATGAATGCTTCCTAAAGTGCCAACCCTACGTATTATAATCCCTTTTAAAAAAAGATTATCTAAGCATGCTTTGCCAAGCAATGATAACTGATGGAACGCGTCGACGAGACGCGATGCGTCTGTGATTCATGATTGGCAAAGGGAAATTTGCAACAGAGATATCCATCATTAAAATTTTAACAAAGCATCCTGTCTGTTGTATGAATTTATTAACTGCATTAAAGATCAGTATCTGTTCATTGAATCTTTTGATATTAAGAGGGTTGACATTTTTATTGTTTGGTTCTTAAACAGATAAAAATTATTGCGTTTGGCAATAAATGCACCGTAACGACCTAGTTTACAAGGCAATTTATTATATGGACAAATTCGAAGTCCTGCTTCACATTTACACAGATTGTATTTCTGTAGGAGTGAGGCAAGTTACCGTATTTGTCTCTTTAGTCATTGTTAATCTTGCTACTGATCCGTGCATCCAACCTTGGGTATTAACCTTATCTGAGGTAAGCAAACGCGTGTTACTTTCTCCTAATGTTTCTTTGAAACCTATTCCGTGGCACGTCTTTTAAACTTTCTTTTAGATTTTGGTTGCTTTCCTGATAGCTCGTAATGCTATATCTTTTTTTGTATCGTCTTTTGTGTCGACAGGGGTATCGAAATAAACTATGTCTATGTCTAACGCATAGGGTTCCGCTAACACAGGGGCATAGAAGAAGGATAAGTAGTTAGTCCAAGACGCCGTGACCAATCTGAATTTATTGCGTTCAAAATAAGTTGACAAAGTCGTCTCTGTGAAGATGACTTGGCAAAACCGAATCAATTAGAATCTAATTGGGATAATTTTCACGAATTGGATGGAATCACTAATTCCGTGTAAATAACATATATCCCATTTTTGGTATTGCAACTTATCTCCATTGTGAAAATCAATACATTTATAGTTTATAGTGTATATTTTCAATTCAGACTCCGTGTCTAAGCAATAATTTCCGTATTTTAACGACAACTTTGACCAAAATCGATTGCATTTTATCGTTAAAAATGGAAATCTCACTTCATTTGACAAGTTTTTGTTCCTATGAACGATTCACGATTGATTCGAATAAAGTGTGCTTCGAATCGGACTGTCAAGACCTATCTGTTACCTAGTTTAATGTCGCGCGGTCGTAGTGGGAGGTCGATGATTCGATTTTTGGTCGTTTTACATAATAAATACACAGTGCCTCTCTGCTCCAAAAACGAGTTTACTTCGTTCGCAAATCGGACATGTGTAAGCAATAAATAATATCCGCATGATGGCACTCCCGGTGATATACTTTCAATTGCTTCAAGTCTTCTCCTAGTATTGATATAACCAATTACTGGACGTTTTCTTAATTCTACCGATAGCTCCAACGTGTTGCCTTCCTTCAGGGATCGAGAGCTTGTAAACGCAAATCACATCTGCAATCTAGTGATAACAAAATGGATTAATTCAAAATACTTTTACTACCTACTTTCTGTAACATCATATTTGCTTACTTTTACATTTAACGAGTTTCTCTTTAAAGTTTTACCCAATAAATTTACCTAGGTAACTCACCTAAGTACCCGTTCAAAAATTATTAATGAATTAATTTAATACCCTATTGTGCTCCAAAGCCCGAGATTGGTTCAATGGGTCATAGTTCATCGTAGCCTTCTAATCAATTGTGACACCCGGAGCGATTTGCGTTGAAGTTGTCACGTTTCATCAGACTTTGCTTTAACCCGAAATCTTTAGTATGCGATGTCGGCCTGGTAGCCAGTTAAGCATTAGATCGTCGCATCAATTTACAAACTCTCATACCCGATAGAGCGCATAAAGCCCTCTTCTTAAGAATATGCGAGAACGCTAAAGGTTGTTAAAAGCACTTGCCTCTCTCTGCATTGGAATTTTTGCATACATTTCTTTTACATTCTCGAGAATTTTAAATCGGATATTTTGAAAATAAATCACGTATTCCCGTCCAATACTCTAATGGTGTGGTCTACCGTAGCTCGTATTTAAAATGAAATAGAGTTTCACTTGGTTACTCTTCGAGTGCGCTGTGGTTCAACCCAATATTTAGCGTCAAACATAATCTGGGAGTGTCGTGATGTAATCGGATGAAGCAATATCTTCCTTCCGATGTAAACAGACGGTTGTAATTGCGTCATCAAATTTACTATCCGGTTGGTGACTTGATGGTTTGTAATTAAGATTAAGAAATTCGATTTGGTTATTGGAATCGATTCGAACCACACAATATATTCGAATCATTCGCAAATCATTCATAGGAACAAAAAATTGCTGAATGAACTATATTTTCATTTTTAGCGAAAAAAAAAAATGCAATCGATCGATATATTTTTTGTCTTTAAAATATGAAAATTGTTGCTCTTGGACCTGGAGTGTAAATGGGAAATACAATATAGACTATAAATTTCTTGATTTTTATAATGCAGACAAGCTAGTTAATATGTTATTAGTCAATAAAAATAGGTTATTTGTTATTTACATCGAATTGTAGATTCGATCCGAATCAAATTCGAATTCCAAATGATCCGGCTTTGCCCAGCCCGGTATAACAGAGATTTTATATAAAGGCCACGCGTGAATTTGTCTTATCGATGTGTTGCTTTGATTTACGAGAAACGAAACGCGCAGTATGAGTGAAAAGTGCGAACCAGCGTAGGGAAACAACCACACCCGGGAAACTTCCGTGTAACAAAGCGTTCAGTCGCAAAACGCAACGCTAAAATAAAACAAACCTGAATAACCACAAACGTTTATTGCGGCCTCACTCGGCTTGCATTTTGCAAAATGACCCTTTAATCGCTCATATAACCGGGGCTACGGTCTTTTGTCTGGAAAATATTACGTATTATCAAAAAAAAATCTTATTGGTTGGTTAATGCTCATACAGCAGCCATTAAACATTCCGATTGTCTCATTGGTTCTATGCTTAATTCAATAGCTTGTGTGAGTCTTCAATGGAGGAAACTATTTGTTTTATTTGGAAGATTTAGTCATGGAAATCAATAAAGAACGTTTCGAGATATTCCAACAATATGTCAGGAGCCCTGTATGATTCACTGATATAGACTGTCAAATGTCATCAATTTAAACACATTTGCCACAATGTGCGCTAAACCTCACTAAGAATGATGTTAAATACAGGATTTGTCAATCACCTCCGTGAACTTTTGCGGATCATTGTATATTTTTATTCATAATAACATCGTTCACCCCTCCCTTACATTATCAATAACATTTGAACAGAGATGTCGTTCGTTCATATTTATCTGCTTATCTCTGTTTATACGGGAATTTATTTATAGTTTGGACTCTATATTTGGTCGACTTTCCCGCCCGCGGGAAACACAAATATTTTTATAATATTATGCGGTCATAAAATGGTGACTTTATGACAGAACAATGTGATTTCGTCATTATACTATTAAAAGTCGAAACGCTGTTGTCTACGTTGTGTTAAACGAGTCAGCGCCTTTTAAATCAGAAATTCTAGTTTTTAATGTTTGAGACACAGACGAACCGCTCTTTGGCAGCGCGATCCATCACTGCTCCATACTTGACAAAACATTACAAGACAATTTTCTGTTCATTTAACGAACAAGCTTTTTTAAGCCACTCACTTGAATGGATCACGCGAACAAAGCCCTGTACCAGCAATTATTTATAAACGGACAGCGTTGGAGTTGTTGGAAAAATATGATGTTCCCGGTTCGGCTTAGCCTATCCAAGTTATTACACCTAGGATTGAGCGGTGGGCATGAATGAACAAGGCGGATTTGTCGGGACTTGAACACGAGATCTTCAACCTAACATTCGAACATGATAACAATAATTCTTGCCGCCCAATGATAAATCTAATATATATTACCCGCCAATATGCTATACATGACACACACGGTACAGTGGGCAATTCCGTCGATCTCGAATCGAGAGGTTTCTCTGAAAAAGTTTTTTTCCACCAAAAGTCTGATCGCGCCATTCTGGCGCGGTATATTTGTGCCTTGTGCTGGAAAAAGTTTTAAAGGTGATTGGGTCGCTTTTGCGTGTCACTCAGCAATGTATTTTGTTGTTAGCTGGAACAACACAAATCAGTAGGTACATTTTAAACAAAAGGAAAAATTAGGAATCGATGGCATAGTGGGGACATACTGTAAGACAGACTAGGCCTGCCACTCGACCAAAGCAACAACAATGCTAATCCTGCTCATCCTGAGCCTTAAACAGATTAGTCCACTGAATTAATCCATCAAATAATGAAACAATTTCTTACCTTTGCGGTGTTTCATATCACCAGAAAATAAATTAAAATTTAATTTAAAAAAAAAAAAAAACGATGATTGATCACTTACTCATAATTAACCGAGATTCTGTAGATTCACTTTCTCAGCATTTAAGGTTCCTGAACATGACATGACAGGAACATGACATTTATCAGCGTCTCGAAACGTCTTGGTTTGTCTGGCATACCTTGCGTTCACGCAATAAATTTCCGTAACAAATACGTGCAGTCGCGTGTTCAACCGATCATGGCCAAGAGGAGAAATATACAATATAAAAAGTTTTAATTATTTCAAAGTACTGCTGTCATGTTGATTTCCCGTTGTCCAAAATCCTTTCCTTCACTGTGAGATAAAGTGAGATAAATTTAATGGCGGTTCGCAGTAATTGTATATTTCCAAAATTTTAAATCACGGTGCGAGTAAGATTTACTAGTGGGTTGGATTAGCGCGTTCCATCCACAGACAATAATTTACCGGAAAAGTCATTTTTATAGTTTTATTTGTTACCATCGAATACCTGTTGAAGGACGTCGATTTTACAGCATTTTTGTTGCAAAGTTTTAATGATGACTCAGCTGACGCTTCTCTGGACTTAAATATATCCTTCGTTTGATGTTCAATTCTCAAAACTAAAATAGATTATTTGATCTGATGGTGCTAGAAGGTCAGGTCGATGTGAAATTCTCATTTTCATTTCATAATTAGCCCAACATGATGAAATAACAGTTTCATATATTTATTGGACATTTCGTCAAAATAAAAGAACCACAAACACAAGTTTCACGCTACTTAACATTTAAACAATTTGATTCTACTTGTCAGTCTTTATTATTATTAAAATTCACTCTGAACAAGGTTGGAAGCAGTGCCTGAAATGGACCAACTAACGACCACTTAAAAGCAGAAGGCTACTAAGAGATACTGTAACAGTAACTGCACCCTAAACATTAAACATCCCAAACTGAACTGAACCGCCATGGTACAGTGTAGTGAGTGGTATCTGCCCTGGAAAATGGTCAAACCATTTACCGCCTATTTGCTTCCTTTTAGACGCCTCATACGACACGTAGGAAATACGTTAAGACTATTCTAAAGCCCGTACCTCCAGGTTTTAAGCGTGGGAATAATTACTTATCCTTCTTCTATACCCTTGGTGAGTGAATTCGTATGTTTTACACTGTGCCAAAAGTGCAATAAATTCACTGGTAATTTGCAGTAATTGCATATCTCTAAAGTTAAAAAATCCTATGTTGATGAGATCTATGCCAATTATGGGCTGTTGATGAACCGCACCATCGTGGTGAGTTCCATCAGCACCACACAGTTGGCCAAAAAAGTCAATTTTGAATTTTTTTCAATACCGCCGAGTGAACTTACTGATAAAGACCAGGCATTTTGTTACAGTGCACGTAGGGATATTATAGAACGAAAATAAACTATTAGACAAGAGATTCGAGACCCCATTTGCACACGTTTCTTCTGAAAGTGAGACAACACATATAATTTCAGCAAAGTAGAATTCGCTTAAACATGACCAGAAGAGGTAACCGAAAAAAACCTACTGACGACCACTTATATGGCGAAGTTACTAATGTAACTCCTCAACTGCACTCTAATCGGAGCACAATCCAAATGTAAATTAAACCGCTATTGTAAAGTTTAGTTGGTAAACTCATCATATACGTTTTTTCATGACTTCTCATCATTTTTGTTCGATTTTGTTTATGTCAGTGCGTTTGGACGGTTTGTCGAAATAAATATGTTGGCCTGGGCAAAGCCAAATCATTTGTAATTCGAATCTGATTCGAATAATTTTTCCGAATCGGATCGAATCACTAATTCTTTGCAAATAACAAATATTCCATTTTTACTATTACAAATTGTCTCCATTGTGAAAATAAAGTAATTTAAAGTTTATGGCGCATTTTCAATTCGCACTAAGAGTAACAATTTTCATGTTTTAACGACGAAATATAATCGATTTTTGGTCAAGTATGATCAAAATCGATTGAATTTCGTCGTTAAAAATGAAAATCCCAGTTCACTTAATAAGTTTTTGTTTCTATGAACTATGATGCATGATTGATTCGAATTAATCGTGCTTCGAATCACCGAATCGAATTGCCCATCCCTATAAATATGTTTGTATGCATTTCTGTCCTGCGCGACGGTTGAACCAGCTACAAGATAATGACTTCTTCTCCGTTTTCACTTCTGACAAACTTTGCTTTTCTGAGAAAATGACCAACGCAATTTTTTGTGCTATATTTTTTTGCTTTTATTCTTTTTCGACAAACTTTGTTTTTCTTTGTCAAAAAGTAATGTTTGTTTGTCCGCGAGCAATGGATTTCGTTACGTTTCAACGATATATGACGTCATCGCTTTGGCTCAAATTTGACCAGAATCGATTATATTTTGTCGTTAAAATATGAAAATTGCTACTTTTAGACATGGAGTGTGGATTGAATATGCACCGTAAATTATGAATTTCTTGGTTTTCACAATGACGACAAGCTTGAATTGTGAAAACTGAATACTTGTTATTCGCATTGAATTCGTGATTCGATCCGATTTGAAAAGATTATTCGAATTGCATTCGAACTCCAAATGATTCGGTTTTGCCCAGCCCTATATATCACCAGACCGTTCTTGCTGGCATGTAATTGTTCATTATCACGAAAAATCAGTAAATTTACTGTTTATTTGAAATAATTGATAAAATATTTACAAAAGTTGCCTCGATGTGATTGATTTATGTGTATGGTCGACCCAATTACTGTAAAAGTCCATTTAACGGTTTTATTTTTTTAACATCAGCGAGCGAAGTAACTGCTGAAAAAATACACGAGTTCACCCATTTTTGTTAAAGTGTAGAAAGCGGAAAACTATATATTTACTTTGTCGGTTAGCAACACATATCGAGTAACACCGTTTGTGAAAGTATAAATCCGGTTCGGATGTTTTCATAAATCAACCGAACGTTGTCTTCTATGTCATAGTGTGCGGTTTGGCATTTGAATTCCATGTAATAGCGCGTCTGGTGGGCAGAATTCAAACTAACGGTCTTATTAATTATGATTTGTGACGTTATAGCACGGAATAATCTACCCGCATCTCAAAACTTAACCGCTGTTATGGAGTGCAACGAATGGTATCTTTCCTGGGCGTCGATGTCATCATACACCACCTCATACATGTTTTAAACAAGTAGCATTTGGAAACGACAAATTAAAATAGCACGATTGCTGTAATAAACGATGTTCACGGAATCAAGTATTGAATGATTCAAATCAAAGTATCTTGCCCGACGTCAATCATAAGTTTTATTGCGTCAAAATTAAACCACAGATTGACTGCCATCCATTCGCGATTGACTCATTATGATATTACAAGTACAGGCATTTTTCTAGTAAATTCTTGCTCCCATCGACCGCGCCTAACCAGAACATATGCGTCATTTCTGGCTGGCGCCTTTAATCTTACTTTGATTAAACTTGGAAAAATTTTAATTACTAATCTATACCAAGGAGTTTTTAAACTGGGGGGGGGGGGGGGGGGGGGGGGTGGGAGGAGCCTACCTTGGGGTCCCGAAAGATTTGCAAGGAGGTCGCGAATGATCCTGTTGTTGCATGAGAGTCATTTTTCTACTCTTGTCAATGTGAAAACAAAATGTTATTGCGGACCTATGCTGAGCTGATGTGAGATGTGCTCTGTCTGCAAATAACTAACTGTTTTGTTCTTATGCGCTTAGTATTGGGGTGGAGATGAGGCCGCAAATTATCAGTATTAGGGTCGCGGCAAAAAACTTTAAAAACCGTACTCATTACAATAATCAAGAATTTTTCAACTTTTTGTCGCTTCAAATCTTTTTTCATCACTAGGCGACCACGCCACCAAAATTATCACAATTTATTTATTTTTTTAAACAAAAATGCCGAGATCGCGCAAAAATGAAGATTTCGAGTCAGGACTGATCGGGCGATGATCACAAGTTGTTTATATTTATACAAAGTTTGACATCGAAGGTGAACGTAAATAATACATACACAGTAAAAAATGCGGTGAAATTGCTGGAATTTGACGGTAATTTTTCATAATGACATTTAAATAAAACTGTAAAAATCGACCATTTTGCCTTAATATGGCCTGTTGATGGAACGCACCACCGAGGTACAGTCCATCAACAGCCCCTAATTGGCATAATAATCAAAAATAAGTCGGATTCAAATTTTAGAAATATAAAATTATTACTACAAAATACTGTTAAATGTACCGCACTTTTATCACAGTATTCCAGGATTTCATAAGTCGTGACATCCAATACCCGAGATTGCCTTGTTATCAATGTCAACAATTTTAACGAAAACATAATCAGGAAGATTCCTCGACCTCAAACGTAAATAAATAATTCTAGGGAAACGCCTTTGCGTTAAATTTGTTGTTGAAAATGAAAACAAATTGATACATCGGGCGATAAAACGCGAGGGCTGGTTTGTCAAAGCTTTTATAATAGACCAGATCAATAAGGTGTGGCCCATCACTGCCCACGCTTTGTAAGATTCCCAAGAATTGCGCAAATTGTAAAATAAATAATAAAGTTTAATTCATTTTGTAAATAACGACAAATTTTGAGTAAAAAATATTCTATAATTTTCAATAATTTTATATAATTTCCCTCTAAAATGGCGAAAAAGCAAGAAAAAAATTTGTTGAGTTTTGCAGAATTAAGAGAGTGAGGGGGGTGGCACCTTCCCAATAGACAAATCCTTGCTTTTGCGCGTCACGGTGACGTGATGGAAGCGACGAAAGCTACTCATCATGACGCCTAATGAATGTCGCGGTTTCGAATCCAGCAAAGTATGGTCAAAAGATCTATGAACTAAAAACCTTCAGATCAATACATGTGAGAGGCCTTGGGACGATGTTCGGTAACCTTACAGGTTCCTCATGGCCCCACACTGCATGGAATGGCATATAAAATTGTTGCATACTGCAAAATAGAAGTTCATTTCATCTTTCGCAAACGAGAAGTAACAAGATTCTAGTGTCTCCCTGTTCGATCAATATCTGGAATGTCCGAAGGTTGATATTTGTGGTCGCGATGGCCTATGTATGGTATGTCTGACTCGTTAATCCATGTCCATCACTGGGGCTGGGCAAAACCGAATCATTGGGAATTCGAATCTGATTCGAGTAATTTTTTCGAATTGGATCAGATCACTAATTCCATAAAAAATAACAAATATCCAATTTCAAACATCATTATTATTGTTTCCATTATGATAATTAGGAAATTATTACGATTTGCAAATATTAGAATAAACAGACTTGAAAGTAATATATTTCAATTACATTCCACGTCTAAGAACGAAATTTTTTATTTTTTTCAAGACAAAATCCCGTCGATTTTGTTCAAATTCGACCAAAATCGACTGCATTCGTCGTTAAAGATGAAAATCCACTTTATTTAGCAAGTTTATGTTCCTATCACCGAATCGCACTGCCCAGTCCTACCCATAGCCCAACCCAGGATGTAACTTGGATAGATTCGGTAGCACCGGAAAAATCATTTATTGCTAACAATTTCAACCATGTCCTTCTGACTATACATGGCACATGGGAAAGGGTCTTGGACCGCGTGGTCCACTCCAACGAGTCGCTATAAAGAAGACCGAAGCCAGAAACCTTTTATTAAGTATGTGCCACTCATGGATCGCGTCGATGAGACGCGATCCATCTGTGGCTCATACTTGACAAAATAAAATTTCTGGGACTCGGTCAAAGCATTTCATTTGATTTTGAAATATTTAATCATATATAGTCCCGCATATTACATTAGTTCAATAACGTAGTTATTTTAGTGACGTTTCCATTTTGTTTTAAAATTGTATTTTATCAACGTGTTTTGGTTAAAATTATTTTCATGTCGTCGAGTTTTCTAAACATTCGTACAAGTTTTCAACATTTCATGTTTTGGATTTTGTAGGATTAGGATAAATATCGATGTTGCCGGGTTCGCTCGGGTTCAGGGAAGAAATTTATTGTGTTTGTGAGAAAGGCGATATTTTGTTAAATGATAAATTTAAGCCCAGTGTTCAACCCAGGGTGTAATAACTTTAGTAGGATTATGATAAATAATAATGCTACCAGATTTAATTGAGTTTAGGAGACGAATTTGTCGGGAATAGAAAATGCAGAAATTATCTTTTGTTGAGTAAAAATCTATGCTCGCTACTCAACCCAGGGTGTAATAACTTTAGTAGGATTAAGACAAATATCGGTGTTGCCGATATCAATCGGGTTTAGAGAATTATTTTGTTGTGTTGTGAATAGGGAAATCATGCGCATCACTCAATCCAGGGTGCAATACTTAAACCTAACCCAGGGTGTAATAACTTGGGTATGCTCAGTGGAATTGGAAACCTCAATGCTTATCAGGAGCAGTAAGCTTGTTCGCTTATAAGTAGGGCTGGACAATTCGATTCGGTGATTCAAATCGATTCAAAGCACAATTTATTCGAATCAATCGTGGATCGTTCGTAGGAAAAAATACTCACTAAATGGACTAGAGTTTTGATTTTTAATCACAAAATACAATCGATTTTGGTCAAATTTGACCAAAATGGATTATATTTCGTCGTCAAAATATGAAAATTGTTGCTCTTAGACATTAAGCGGGAATTGAATATCCACTATAAACTATAAATAGCTTGATTTTCACAATGAAGACAAGTTGTAGTAGTAAAATGGGATATTTGTTATTTTTTTTTTTTTTTTCATTGAAATTCGCTCAGAGCAAGGGTACAGGAGACGAATCAAACTTGAAAACTCTCCTTAAGCCACTAAAGTGCAAAGACAGGAATAGGAACCAAGGAACCCCCATCCCTGATAGATATCTATTAACGCGAGTTTTAAAGCTTTGTAGATCAGCACGATCGGGGAAAGCAGCAAGAAGGCAGAAATTCCAAAGCTCAGAGATTCCTGGAAAAAAGTAAAAAAGGAAAAATTCTATTCATTTAGCAAGTTTTTGTTCCTATGAACGATTCCCGATTTAATCGAATAATTCGTACTTCTGATCGATTGGAATCGCCGATTTAAATTGCCCATAACTACTTGATGTTATCTAACTGGCGGTTAGTTGTCCCTCCGAGGCGCTACTTCAGGCCTTGCTTAGACCAAAGTGAGTGTATTTAAGGCCACAATAAAGTTGCCTCACCACATGCATTGTGTTTCGTTTCGGGTGACAAAATAAAAAGACGACACACGTCAGCATTACTTTGCGTTAATAGTGTTCACATGCTTAAAAACAGGGTGGGCAATTCGATTCGGTTATTCGAATCGATTCGAAGCACAATATATTCGAATCAATCGCGAATCAAAAAATTGCTGAATGATCTATAATTTTCATTTTTAACGATAAAATGCGATCGATTTTGATCAAAGTTGACCAAAATCGATTTTATTTTGTCTTTAAAATATGAAAATTGTTGCTCTTAGACATGGAGTGGGAAATTTAAAATACAATATAATGGTTTTTGCCGATGGGCGATGGTGAATTGACATGGTGAAGGAACACAACGGCCTGACAATCACCATGTTGGCATAGGAAACAACGACTTACCCAGAATACAAGATCTTAACATACGAGGTTATGAACTGACCGTCCTTCTTCTTGTCAACAATACGGGAATTCTTACACACGCTATTCGTGCTTCTTCGACGCAATAGAACAAATATTGACTGTTATTTTGAGTTGATTAAATCAATCTAAAACAGATAAAAACTCCCCAGAACCTTATCAGAGCCTAATTATCACAGGATAAGAGAAACCCGGCAGGAGAAAGTATATTTCTGTGTGTGATGGTAAATATCTTGACAACGCATTAGTTTGCACTTTTTAAGTGAGTTGAATAACAAAGTCCAGTCGGCACATTCAATGAACAGTCTACTGGGCACAAAAGGTTTCTCAGTTTTATTTAAAAGTAAAAAGTGGCGCTTTTACTACAATTTTGTTAAAGTTTTTATCTTCTATTTAGCCACTCCCCACTTTCAACCCAAAAAAGTGAAGATAGCATCTTGTCATGGCTCCTTCTTGAACTCATTAAGAACATTGCGAATATCTGCGGAATGCCTTTCTTGACTCATTGCTTACATGATATGGTCTACTATTGAATGTTTCCATACTTATATACATACCTGTTTGGTATGACGGGCTTTAAAATTACCTCAACGTTTTCTCTTTGTGTCGAAAATGAGAGTTGAGTAAGCAAAGTAGGAGTAGTAAGGTGGCAGATCATAGCCTTGGGTCGATGCTCGGTAACCGCACCTTAACCTCGGTTCCTCATTGATTCCACGCGGGATGAAATGGCAAGATTCAAGAAAAATCTCGTAGCCAGATATAATAGCAACATTGTTAGTTGCATACTGGAAGTTCATTTCACTTCTGGCGTGTAGGTAGAATTCTTTGAAAAAAGCTTAAAATCGAAACAAATTTGCAATAATTTTTGTCAGAGTCGTTGATCAAACAAATGAGTTATATGAACTTGGGCGTGGTGCTGTCAAATAACTCAAAACACTGTTACAAAATTGCAGTTAATTTACCTTGCTTTCGTAGAAATTGCATATTTCTAAAATTCGAAACCTCATCGTTGATGAGGTTTATGCCAAGTATTGACTGTTGATGGAATGCGCTTTGGAAGGCGCGTTCCATCAACAGCCACTACTTGGCAGACAATCTCGATTTCATAGTTATATTTTAATATCGTTTCATTAAGTGAAATAACTGTTTAAGAACGTCGATTTTGCTGCATTTTTATCATAGTGCTGCATACAAGTGCATTGTGGAGTGCCTCTTGCGATTGAAACCGATAATTTCGACTCGCCCACGTTGATCAAAAATAGAACGAACCGCAAATAACCTTCAATCAAACTTTAACAAGGTCATGCATTGGTCAATGTTGAATCATCGTCAGTTCCTCTAGTAAAGTATTGTATAAATTGCCACAATATAAATGAAATATTCCTACCGATGCTGTGCGGTGCGTTTTAGTCGACGAAACAAAAATCGACCGTACGTGTTTGCATTGCTTTGTATTAATCGTATTCGCACGCTGACATCGTTCAATTGCGTGGGATAACGTGAGCAAATGCAGGAGCAGCATTGCGTTAACGTAAGGTTAAAAAAACTAGACCTACGCAAACGTGTATTGGTTTTAAGATTCATTTGTTTATTATAAAAATCGCACCAATCAATCCCGAGACAGGAAGAAAAAGAACCCCCCAAACGCCACATACCATAGGCAAATGAAGTGTAGTACCGGCAACTGCGCTTCAAGTGAAAAATTAAGACATGAGTGTTCAAAATGTCATCAGTTTTATTTTTTATGTTTTTCAAACTATTTGCCCAAACTGGAGCTGGGCAATTCGATTCGGTGTTTCGAAGTATAATATTCGAATCAATCGTAGATCGTTCATATGAACAAATACTTAACAAAATGGACTAAATATTCATTTTTAACGACAAAATGCAATCGATTTCGACCTACCTACCCCCAGTCCACCTCTCTCTTTACCTATCCCGAACCCACCTCCTCCACCTGACCTACCCTACCCCAGCCCACCTCCTCTACCTGACCTGCCTATTTATCCCCATCCCACCTCCTCCACCTGACCTAACTACCCCAGCCCACCTCCCTCTACCTGACCTGCCAGCCGCCCTTCTTCTACCTGCCCTGCCTATCCCCAATCCTCCTTCCTCTACCTGACCTGCCTAACCCCAGCCCACCTCCCTCTACCTGACTACCCCGAACCGTCCTTCCTCTACCTGACCTGCCTACCCCCAACCCACCTCCTCCTGACCCAAGGCCACCTCCTTCACTTGACCTACCTAAACCCAAATTTCCCCCAAGCCAACCTTTCTTTAACCTGAATACCCCCAACCCACCTCCATCAACCCGGCCTACCTTACCTATTCCCTTTTCCCTGTTCCAGATCTCCCAAGCTGACCCGAATCGGACGACTTCTACTTATACTCACCTGATTAATTTCGGCCAGGTATAGACGGCGTTTATGCTAAGTAAACTTTTAGACTTGTTCGCCATAAGGCCGTTTTACCTCTCTTTCTTTATCTCACTCTTTATTTTGTGTTATATAAGTCGCAATGTTTACTCCGATGTACTAGAAAATTAACGAGAATTGACGTTGCAGGGAATATATATTTAGTAAATTGAATGCATTACCACTAACGCACTGAGTTTTCGGAGATCGAGCTATGAAGGAGTAAGCGTCAGTCAGGATTTCAATTCTCTGCCTCGATGGGCCTTCTTTGACGTAACCACACGATGTCCATTTGCGTGAATTACCGTTTACAGGAACCTCAATCCTATAACTGAAATTTCTCACCGTAAAATAACTGGAGGACTGAATCGGTAGCACTGTGAGATGTTGCTAAAATGGATTGACTTTAAAATTTTTGCATTTCCGCCGGGTGTTCTGTTGTCTGGTGAAAATATTCATTTAAACAAAAACAACAAATCAGGAAAGCAGTGAGAAGACAAGGAATTCCAAAGAGATCGTTGGAGAAATAACATTGCCGTGACTTCTCAATTAATGTTGCGAGGAATTAAGTTCCAGTTATTCTTTAAATCCACACACCTGCGCCCACATCCCATCTGTGGCTGATACTTAACGTGATCGACCCAAAGATTCAAAAGACGCGGATTCAAATGAAACCGATTCAATTAAGCGAAAGTTCGCGTGGTAGGGTGATTTGTCACACAGGTAAGGAATAGGAACCAAATCTTGCTAAAAAACCAGAATTTTCATTTTTAACAACAAAATGCTATCAATTTAGGTCAAATTTGTTGCTCTTAGACAATGTAGTGTGCATTGAAAAAATACTACAAACTACCAATTTTTTATTGCCAAGATGGAGAGACAAGTTGTTATACTAAAAATGGGATATTTGTTATTTACATGGGATGAGTGATTCGATCCGATTCGAAAAAAATTTTCGAATCAGATTCGAATTTCAAATGATTCGGTTTTGCCCAGCCCTAGCCAAACCGATGAAAAAAAAATTTGTCCAAGCATCTTTTGTCGAGTGTCGTAGATGGATCGCGTCGATGAGACTCGGTCCATCTGTGGCTCATACTTGACAAAATCAACCTGATGTTTGAGATGGTTGTCTAGCAGTGAAATATATACCCAACCCCTCTAAACCTTGATCTCTGTAGTGAGTGCGTGTCTACTGAGTGTTTCATTCACCCACAAGGTACCTTGCTGAAAAGCGCACTCGGTGATAAGGCCAGGCATCGGACCCCCGGACAATATGTTGCTTTTTAATCAATCCAGCCACCAAACCAAGCTGAATATATCGTCACTGATTGTGTGTTCTGGCAACAATGTGTTCGGTGTGCCATCTGCGGTGTCGTTGGCGGAAGAGACTCGCCCATCTTTGACGCAAATAAGGATATTTTTAGTTCGCTCCTCCGAGTTCAAAATGTGTCAGCCTATTCATCATTCTTGTAGAAACCGACTTTGCAAAATACGGTCCACTGATAAATCGAATCGTTCATTATTGCTTCATTCTTGCAAAATAAGTAAAACCTTATCTGTCTTTGCCCAAGGTTAAGGTAAATTAAGAGAGATCTTCGGTTTGTCTTTTCGGACTCTAATTTTTAGTTAGTTGCATTGCCTGATCTTTATCTATTCTTTCAATCACATATAATTGAGGTGAAATATTTCCGCTTTCAGCTATAACGAAAAGGTAAACCCGCGTTTGAAACAGTTTCCTTTTGTTTTTTGTTCATTTATTTTTAAATAATTATGTCATCATTTTAGTGCACACAATTAAAGACGTCTTCTTCATTATAGACCAATTGTATGTTGTCGACATACAACAAAGTACATTGGAAGAGGTCGGAAAAAGATGGAAGCTGGCGACCATTGATATTGCAAGAAGTCACCAGTGCATAAAATATACAAACAACTCTACCCTGAGTTGAAAACATCCCACATAGAACACACGATATGGTAAACGTAGGGCAACGATAAAACATCTCCCTTTCGTTGCTCCATTTATTTACGTCGCCTCTCATGACGCGCAGTAAATACGTTAAGGCAATTCAAAAGTTCGCATCTACATTCTTTTGTTGAGTTTGTTACAATACAGACAAAACAAAAATACTATAAAATCACCGCATTTGACGGTAATTTTACTCCGTTTTGTTAAAAATAAAAACTATAAAATCAACTTTTGTGGACAATTATTAACTGTTGATGGAACTAGAGTTGGGCAAAAACCTAATCATTTGGACTTCGAATCTGATTCGAATAATTTTTTTCGAATCGGTTCGAATCACTAATTCCGTGTAAATAACAATTTTTCCTATTTCTGGTAGTCTCCATTGTAAAAATCTGTAAATTTATAGTTTATTGTGTATTTTCAATTACACTCCATGTAAGAGCACTAATTTTCATATTTTGACGAAAAATAAAATTGATCTTTGTCAAATTTGACCAAAATCGATTGCATTTTCCCGTCAAAAATGAAAATTCTAGATCCTTTAGAAAGTCTTTGTTCCTACGAACGATATACCATTGATTCGAATAAATTGTGCTTCGTTTCGATTCGAATCACCGAATCGAATTGACCAGCCCTTGATGGAACGAATGGCGGAGGTGCGGTCCATCAACAGCTCATACTCGACATGGATCTCACCAATTAGACGATTTCAAAGTTTTTGAAATGCGCGTTAATTTTACTATACTTTTGTTGCAGTGTACAGTAGACCTGCGAACAATAGTGTGTCTGAACCAAATATTACTGACTCGGCTAAGCTAAAATCTAATCAACATCGTTCAAAACTTTGTTTTATTTTATTTTTTTGAAAATTTCAACTAACACAATGGGACAGTCCTTTTATTAAATCATTCTTTTTCTTTAAAACGTAACAAATTCGTAAAAATTCAAATAAATACTGTGGAATTCCGCAGCATCCCATACTCAAGATGTAAAGGTTAAACTTGCGTGTCTGCAAATGTTGATTTGCGTGAATTAAGAGAAAATTAAAACCAACTAATCTCTCCACCTGGCTACAACGCATTGCGTGCTAATTTGCTTAATTGCAGGTTGTAGTTGTAGAATGATAAGTGTGTTGTTTAGTCGGTCGCAATGAGGTTACAAAGATTCCTAACAGTTTCTATTTTTATTGCTGAAGTCAGAAGTTTTGTTGAGGTGAGGAAATTCGAATAGTGTTGCTCTAGGTTGCGAGTTCAAAATAGGGCTGGGCAAAACCGAATCATTTTTCTACGTAAATAAGAAATTATCCCATTTTTACAATTATTACTTGTTTTGTTGTGAAATTGAAATATATCTTCAATTCACACTAAGAGCTACAATTTTCAGATTTTAACAAAAAATAGAATCGATTTTGGTCGAATTTGACCAAAATCGATTGCATTTAGTAGTTAAAAATGAAAATCCTAGTTCACTTAACAAGTTTTTGTTCCTATGAAAGACTCACGATTGATTCGAATGAATCCTGCTTCGAATCACCGAATTGCCCAGCCCTAGTTCAGAATCTTATTTGGGTAAAAAATGGCTTTTTTATCGAAAATAAGCACAAAACAATCGAAATTCGCGCCGAAGGCACGAAAAATTTTTTGAATGGCGGAGCTTCGAGACCTAAACATGGTTTAAAAAGTGCAATTGCAATATACACCTTGCATTTATTGCGCGCTATAATTTTCCAGGTTCCATGCATTTTAGAACTCTGAAATACAATTGTGCGATAATATGGGTCGGCGGGAGGGCGTGTTACCCTGTACGTTCTCCTCTTAGGTGTGTGTGTTTTGTAGTCTTTGCCATTCAATTTACCACTAGTTAGTTTCTTTCGAGTGATACTTCCTACCTTCTCATTGCAATAGATTTCAGTTTTTATTTTGTTTTGTTGAAGTCAAATTAAGAAGTTTAGGTTCGCCAAGGTAAGGCCAGGGGAGGCGGAAGGTCTCCAACGTTGGAGGGGTTTGACTCGCTGACGAAAAAAGTAAATTGTCAGTTTTCTATTAACAAAAATGCGCGTCGAAGGCGCGCAAGAAGTTTCTTACTCATTTCGCAAAAAACTACAAATTTTAAGCGTTAAAAGGATAATATAAAGATATAATTTGCTCATAGAACGCAGGAAAAAATAAATCCGAGAAAAAATTATCGATTTTCCGTAATTTAATCATAATTTTGCTGATCGGAATCGGCCGCTCCCCAATATGTTACATTTGCGCCGATTCTACTGCCAGTTACAGACCTTACAGTGTTGTCACTGTAGGATCTTGAGAGCAAACATTTAAACTTTATTTTGTCCTTTTGATCGTTATTCGCCGGTCTTTTTTGTGGCTCAGTTATAAAATTACAGATATTTCGGTTTTGTCCAGTGTTTCTTGGGTTTTCTTTTCTTTCTTTCTAAATTAATATCTTAGAACAGTTGAGAATGCCTTTTTTAAATAAAATCGTATTCGAGATGATTCGGTTCGAGATTATTTTCTACGAGATTCGTATGCGAAACTGAATAATTCCGCAATTTATCATTGTCTATTGTTATCATTAGCATTGAATTTGCAATGATCGATTATTGTCTTATCTCTTATCTACATCCTTATCTTTGACTTATTAGACTGAACAGGTGATATCATTGTAGACTGGCATTGTAGATTGACAGTTGAACGCCACACGTAAACATGTTGTATTGAACTTGTCACAGCGGTGTGGATGATAAAGTCCATCAATATCAGAAAATGTTCCCAAACGCGTTTTTCATAGAAATTCGCTCTGAGCAAGGCCGAAAGTACGGCTGTGCAATTCGATTCGGTTCGAAGTACAGATTTTCCGGATCAATCATGAATCGCTCATTGTAACAAAAACTTGCTAAATATAGTGGAATTTTACATTTTTAACGACAAATGCAATCGATTTTGGTCAAATTTGACCAAAATCGATGGTATTTTGTCGTTAAAAAGAAAATTTTCAATCTTGGACCGTTGTGTAATTGAAAATGCATCGCTTTTAAGTCTGTTTAAGCTGATATTTGTAATTCGTATCTGTAAATTTCTTAATTATCATAATGGAGGCAATAATAGTAATATTAACAATCAGATATCTGTTGTTTTCATGAAGTCAGCGATTCGATCCGATTCGAAAAAATTATTCGAATCAGATGTCAAATGATACGATTTCGCCCAGCCCTAGCCAAAAGCAGTGCCTGATAACAACGTGTGACAACGAGCTGGATATTATGTAAAACCAGAAACTGTTGGGTTTAAAACATTCACTGTAACAAAAAATGCATCAAGATCACTGGTCTTTGACAGTAATTTTACTTGTCGGTATTGAAAAAAATTCAAAATTAACTTTTTTTGGTCAAATATAAGGTGTTGATGCAACAACTCATATTTGGCCGAAAAAGTCAATCCCGAATTAAAAATTGAAAGCCCATAATTGGCATCAATCTCATCGACATGGTGTTTTTTTTACTTTGAGAATATTCAATTAACTGCAAATGACCAGTAGATTTACTGTACTTTTATTACAGTGCACCTAACAGAACAGTAGCGCTATAATGAAGTACAGGGATTAGATGCCACTTTTTGCTTCTTTTCACTCATCATTTACAATTCTCAGGAATAACTATAAAGTGCATATCTACAGGGCATAAATATTTTTTGAGTTCATTCTCAACGTCAAGTTTGACGCAATTTATTTGACAATCTAAAACATACCTGACAGCCGGTTTGATTCCGATAAAAGTTTTATCTTAATTTGATGTCCGTGAAACAGGTGCTTTGCATATTTTACAAAGATCAAAAGTTTACGACGCTTCGTACTCAATCGGAAAAAATTATCAAAGCATCTTTCGTCATCACCGCAGTATGCATCACCGATGGATCGTGTCCAAGAGGTGCGGTCCATATGTGGCGCATGCTTTATAAACTGAAATTTCCGGGAATGAGAATGGAAGCTCAATGACTTTGAATGGTGTTTGAAAGATATACTGGTCCGACCAGGGAAGCGCCAAGAATGCGTCACTATTGGATAGCCCCGCCAGGGCACGGACTTCCGTGGTACGAGCTTGAAAACAATAAAATTTCTAATTCAGTGGGGGGAACGAGGCATTTCGGGTTTGGATAATTTGATTTTTAGAATCGAGAAAGCGTTCGTGCTCTCTTCTCGAGATATGTTTGAATATGCTCTATTCTGGCCTTTTCATTCACTTTGTGTGAGTAAGCATTTGCTCAACGACGTTTTGACTTTTTATTGCGTGTTTAATATGTGCTTGATCAATCCGAAGCAATCTCGATTGAACTTGAACGGTTTTGCCGATCACTCTCTATTAGGAATATGTCACAGGTGTAATGTGCATGGGCCTACATCCAAAACTAAGCTCAAATCCTCTGTTATCTTTATAAACCAACTCATATATTTAACTTTACAAACGTCTAGACATGTGGTCTGGGTAATAACGCATAATATTCAAAAATTAGATGTTTCAAAATTAAACACGACAAAGATAAAGTGTTGAGTGAAAGCAAAATGCTGGTACGAATCAATTACCCAGTTTGTGACGTCAGAGCTCAAGGCTAGGGTTGCCCCATAGTTCTTGTCCGAACATTTTTCGAATCGATTCAAAGCGCAAAATATTCGAGTCAGTAATGAATCGGCAATACGAACATAAATTTGTAAAATTAAGTAGAATTATTGTATTTTAAGCTTAGAATTAAGCAAAATTTACGATGTTCATCAAATTGATTTCTATAGTTAGAGATAAAGTGGGGATTGATAGTACATATATTGGCTCCCACAGTTCGTTTATCGTGATTTTGTATCTATTATCTTGTTCGATTTTGATACTAAAGAAAACATTGAGTGGACATTTGTTGCACTTAAAACTACTGATTCAATACGATTCGAAAACATTATACGAATCAGATTCGAATTTTGAATGATCAGGTTTTGCTCAGCCCTACTTGATTCATAGATAAACGACCCAGACACCGAGGCGCGGTCCATTTATGCCTCATAGTTGACAAAAGAATTCATTATTGGGATAAAAACTTGTCGTATTGGAATTTTAAATGTTAAAATAAATTTCCTACCCCCAGTCCAAACGGTAACAGCAAACGTCTTCGACGGATTTCAGCGGATTTTCGTAAAAACTGAGGCTGTCCGAAAGGTCATGAAATTCTAGATTTCCGATTAAAAAGAAGTTTTTTTTTTGAATATTTTAAAATCAATTCATTATGCAGTGAATTTTACGTTGTAAAATTTGACATATATCATGATTTTGCTGCAAAATATGGTGAAATATCAGAAATTTCATTCATCTCAAATGTTGAATTACAAATAGGGCTGGGCAAAGCCAAATCATTTGGAATTCGAATTTGATTCGAATATTTTTTCGAATTGGATCGAATCACGATTTTGATGTGAATAACAAATATCCCATTTTTACTGTTACAACTTGTCCTCATTGTGAAAATCAAGACAGTTATAATTTATAATGTACATTCAATTCACATTCCAAGTCTAAGAGCAACAATTTTCATATTTTAACGACAAAGTATAGTCGATTTTGATGAAATTTGACCAAAATCGATTGTATTTCGTCGTTAAAAATGAAAATTCTAGTCTATTCAGTAAATATTTGTTTCTATGAACAATTCAAAATTGATTCGAATTTATTGTGCTTCGAATCGATTCGAATCAACGAATCGAATTGCTCAGCCCCAACTACAAATACCGCAAAATAGTACTATTGTACTAAGGACAACACTGGGAATCAAAATCGAATAATGATGTGACATTGATAAATGGATTACATTCGCTGAGAATATAATTCAGCAAAGTAATGATAAATTTCCGAAACGTCATCAAAATGTGAATATGTATTCCTCAAGGCAAGATATCAAAAAAGCTTTATATGGAGATAAACAACAATTGTTTGAAACAGATTTTTTCCAAGAAATTAAAGCAAATACCACTTGTAAAGTCTTTAAAAAAGATAAGCTCTTTACTGACTGAATCGGTACCTTTTACACGTACTTAGTAGATCAAGTTCTTTAATGTCAATGTTTTTGGTGATTTGATTAGGCTAGGTTGAGTTATAACGAATATAGCGGGAAAGAGGCCGTTTCGGTTTGCAAAAGTACTTATGTAAAAATGTCAACTGCGATTGCCAAATCAAATTTTGTTCGAGACAAAGTTTTCGAGTTGACGACTTGGGTAAGACATGTTTTCTATTTGGATACATTTCAAGAAGTTTAAATTGTTCGAGTAAAGTATGTATGTGTGGCCTAGGCTAAATCGAATCGTTTGGAATTCGAATCTGATTCGGATATTTTTTTCGAATCGAATCACTAACTCCATATAAATAACAATAAGTACTGAATATCCCATTTTACTATTACAACTCGTCTCTATTGTGAAAATCAAAAAATTCATAGTTGATAGCATTTAACAGAGACAATGTATTTTCAATTCATACCGCATGTGAAAGATTGGAAGTTTTCATATTTTAACGGTAAAATGCAATCGATTTTGATCAAATTTGACTACAATCGATTGCATTTTCCCGCAAAAAAATGAAATTTCAACTTCACTTAGGGTGTTTTTGTTCCTATCAACGATCTACCATTGGTTTGAATAACTTGTGATTCGGATCGATTCGAATTACCAAGGGAAATTCCCCAGCCCTACTTGTAGGTATAAACTTTTGAATTGCTATAGCGCATCTGTCTGTCTGACAGGGATGCAAATAAGCGACAGATTGTTTTAACAACATCAAGGATAGATACCAATAATTGTGCTCTATTATACTGGTGCAGTTATCTATGAAATGTTTTTCATTCAGGGTGAAGATGCTAACTTTACTATTTGCCATTGGTCTTCTTTCATTGAAATTCACTCTGAGCCAGACCGGAAGCAGTGCCTAAAGGAACCGATTAACGGCCACTTAATAGCAAAAAGCTACTAAAGGATTCAATATCAGCAACTGCACTATAAACGGAAAACATCCCAACAGTCACGGTGAAGTGCAGTCAGTGGTATCTGCCCTGGTAAAACCATCTACCACTTCAGATAGTTCATATCATAGACTACTCCCTTATTAGTATTAACCTCAATATCACTATCTTCAAATTTGGTGGAAGGATTGCAGGTAACCATACATGTGCCGCGCCTCACCGCCGCAGTCCATCCGTACCTCATGCTCGACGTGTCGTTACACGACAGGTGTTTTCTGGCCGTCGGTCAAGATAAACCTCCACAATTATCGATGTGATTAATGGAGGCAAATTGACGTAATACCGTGGCAAATTGGGTTTAATCGTTGTCACTTTGCGCCAAGACTATCATGAATTTGTACATAATTATGCTGCGAAAAAATTAGTAAAGTTAATAACAATTTCAAAGCTAAACGAACGTACTTTAAACTCAACGAGCGATTTTGTACCACAAAAGGACCGAATCTGGTGAAATCTTCGCAAAAATATTTACATCAAAAACAAACTAGAGCACAGTGTACGATTGGGCGCGAGGAATTTGGCGAGGTCAGGCGCGACCAATCATCGAATACTCACTTTCCTGGATGCTGTGATAACCGACATGAGCTTGTATCTAAAACTAAACTTCGAATTTCAAGTATGTTTTATCATTTTTCGTAGCGTTATTATAATTTTCTTTAATGAGGATCAAATTTTCCAGAAGAATATTTCTCATATTTGTCAAATATTATGTTAAACGAAATTTTATTCAAGCATTAGACACACATGGACCGTGCCTCATCGACGCGATCCATCAGTGACGCATGCTTGCTGTATAATGCAGATACCACTAACTACCCGTGATATGACGATTTAATTTTGGGGAATGTTTCCTCTTATGGCTTTGTATCTGATGTTTTTATTAAGTAGATCTTTGTACATCAACCACTGCTGCTGTTGTTAGTTCCTTGGAGATATTTTTGCGTTGCTGATTTTTTATTGTGCAGGTAGGAATTTTAGAAAAACAGTTGTATAGTGATTGGTAATAAAAGAGTCGCTTTCAGATATATTCATTTTCGAATTTTCCCGAAATATATTGAAAAATTTATAGAATAATAAACGGGAAATTCCAATACATATGTGGTATAGATTTTGCTAAACGTTTTTTCCGAGACCTTTTTTTCAGACAAATTGTTGGCTGAACCAGATTCTGTTTTTTTTTGTAAGAATCAGTGATTTAACAAAAAGCAAAAAGGTGGGTTTTTACTAACATTCGAAATTCAAATTTTGAGCCTGCATAATACATTGTGACATCAAATCACTTTACCAGATGTTTCAGCATCCGTGATGCGGCTTCCATTGTTCTAGAAGTCTGATAAACAACATACCAGATACTTTATATTTGTCATTCGTAAATAGAATTACTGTTTACTGTAAACAGTCTTAACAACTTCGATAATAATCGTTTTCTGTGAAAAGTATCAGCGAAAATAATGAACACTTACTCCGACTTTCTAACTGGTGAGCATTGGCTGTGAGAGGGAGTAAGGTTTTGGGTCGAAATATTTGGAAATAGTTTGATTTAGACTGAAATCAAGTAGTTCATCCAGATCAGTAATTCTCAACCTCTTTTTCGAGGCTCATTTTCATTGCACAAAAGTTCTGTGGCCCAATAAATTTTTATAAAAACAAGAACCTATAAAGTATCACAACGGTCGCAGACTGAAAAATGGCATTCAATGTGCATGTACATCATGATATATTGCAAGAATGGCATGCATGCTGGGGAATCCCGGTCGCATTCGCAAGCCTGCGTGCACCAGGATTAGCACTATGTTCCAATCAAAAAATCTCAATTCCTCCCCAAGCCATTATTCCTGTGAAATATAGTTGCACAAATGAAACTAAATTCTTCAATAAATCTAGCTTTTTTGAATTGGTCTGTGGCCCACTTCAGAATGTTTCCATAGCCAACTGGTTGAGAATCGCTGATCGAGACTTTTCAGTTGAACATGTTTTGTCCAGCATGAGCCGCTGATGGATTGTGCTACCCAAGCGCAATTCATCAGAGGCTCATGCTTGATAAAATGGAAGCGAGATGCTGTAGTACGTAAGGTATATGGTATTGGCAGTTCTAGGTCAAAAAGTGAGTTTGCCTATTATATTGTATATGTACATAGTCTCAGGTGTATAAGTGCAAGATAGATATATTTCGTTCTCAACCTTTCTGATCCCAGATTTGAAAATGCATCATCATTGGGGATCGATTATAGAGGATTAGAGACTATGGAGCGACTCTTAGCGTAGTTAATATGGGGAATCAGTTTTTAATAGATTTACATATATTTCACAGTGGGGTTGTCTAATTTATTGTATCTGTACATCAGTCACTTTATCTACGTTTTTGTATTAGTAACTCCTCCAAGGTAACAAAACCATTTTTGGTGATGCGAACACGAAAAAAGATTTGACCACGACTCTTCTTCAACTGAGACTTTATTTTATCTATACTTGTAAATGGTTCCAAAATCTGTCGAGGAACAATAGGAAATAAATATTGTGAGATCACAATCACTTTTCATGTCGTTGTGGATGCGCTCACAGACACAGGTTACCAGATGCAACTAATCGTGTAGCATCAGTAACATTAAAAGTTGTACTTTTTCTTTTAATTCGTGTCACATTTACATTTCAGCCAAAGCCTAACATACATTTGTCAGGATTATAAATTTGACACGTTAGTTTGGCCATGAACTCATCAATCTACCTTGTCTGTATTGCATTTATATATTCGCCAAAATGCATTTTTCAATTTGACTCGATGTATTTATTATAAATATGGTACATATGAGGTCACATCTGATGTCACATTCTCGCCAATGGGCGGAATTTGTCTCGAAATTGTCCAACTTGGTTTTGTCAGTTTGTCCATAAATCAGGCAGAGTGTATATATCTTTGCCATATTTATCGCTAATTGCTTTAACGTGCCACTTTCAAACATGTCCAGACTGTATTTCCGTAAGCGCTGATGGATCGCTTGGATGAGACTGTATAAAAATTTTAAATAGGAAAAATGTAACAGTTTATATCTCACCTAATGTAGCAATTGATTGGGCGATACAAAATGATACCAGCTGTAGGGATGTCTAAAATATATTCGATTTAACTCATGATTCACGAATTATTCGATTTTTTTTTCTTTGAAATTCACTCTGAGCAAGGCCGGAAGCAGTACCCAAAAGAAACCAACTAACGGCCACTTAATAGCAAAGAGCTGCTAAAAGATGTAGTACCAGCAACTACACTCTCGGCGGAAACATCCCAAATAGTAATGAACCACCATGGTAAAGTGCTGTGAGTGGTATCTGCCCTGGGCGATGGTAGAACCATCTACCACTTCTTTGATTCCTTTTAGACGCTTCTCATGGCACGCAGGAAATAAGTTAGGACTATTCTAAAGCCCGATTTCACAATGATGCGAAATCAGCGGTTTCAAAGTGGATAGATTTTTATAAAATCGATGTTGGTGTTTCGTAGACCCTTACTAGCGGTCACCTATATAGTTATTGCTTAAAGATGTAAGTACGATTTGTAGTTATTGCATATGCATTGGGTGGTGGGTATGGACTTATGAGACGAACTTGTCCCAAAACTGAATTCTCCATCATGCAACTACACTGTAACAAAATTACAGTGAATTCACTGGTCATTTGCATTAATTGCTTGTTCCCAAAGTTAATAAACGCCTTATTGATGAGCTTTCTGCCAATTATGGGGTTTTGATGGACTGCATCTTCGCGGTGCGCTCCATCAACCCCCCCCCCCCATATTTGCCAAAAAAGTCAATTTTGAATGGTTTCCAATACATCCAAGGATAATTACTAAGACCAGTGATTTTGTTGCTTTTTTTGTTACAGTGCAACATTATATCCACGAGGTCATTGTCTCCGACCAACACAACCAGTAGGAAATGCCGAGTTGCTTCCGCGGTCCACCTGTGTCTCATGCTTGGCAAGCTAAAATTTCTGTTAGGGATGAAAGTGAACGATTCATATTGCCCGTGTTCATGCAAACACACTTATTTGGTCTTGGTTCAACACGTGCGTCCTAAAAAGGTTTTATTCGTATGGAATATACCTGGTGGCAAAAACTTGTTGTTGAAACAATCATTTTGCCAACACCATAACACGCCCCCTTTCATCGATGATAATTAATAATAGTAGAATGAATCGACCGTCAACATTGAACATCTGAAGAGATTGATGTAAGTCGTGATTTGGTAGCAACGCACCCTCGACCTTATATTAGATCAACGATCAATCATTCCTACTTATATGCAATGCATTGAAATGCAGTAAAAATGTAGATCTTCGGTAGTTATTATACTTTATTATTTGAAATAAGACTTGAAATTGACCTTTTTCAGCATGTATTGGCTGCTGGGGGAACGCGCGCATATAGACGCTGTCCATCAACAGTTCATACTTGGCATACGTTTATCAATATTGGATTTTGGAAATATTCGATTACAATGAATAAAAAGTAAACTACTGTACATTTATTACAGTGTATGATATATCTACAAGCAAGCGTGAGTGATGAATGGTTGGTCTCGCCACCAGGTATATGCTTGAAAATTTTGACACGATTCCCGCAAGATATTCACAGGTGTTGACAGGACAAGAAGACACAATGTTATCAATTATGTGAAAGAAATAAATAAAAATGTCTCACGTTTTGTGGTGAATTCATTTTACGTTGTCTAGTTTTAGACAAAAAAAGCTAGGTTGACATCATTAACAAATTGTCACTTAAATGCCTTATAAGGTCGCAGATCCAATGGCATCAAGTTGAGATCAATATTGCATGTCGTTTTTTGAACAACTCAGTAATATTTGCAAATCGCTGAGCATTAATATATTGAAGAATTTTTGCCAGACTTCATTCGTAAAGAATAGTTCTGGTTGAGTACCTAGGGCCGGGCAAAACCGAATTATTTAGAATTTGTATCTGATTCTAATTATTTTTCGAATCGGATCGAATCACTAATTCCATTGGAATATAAAATATCCCAACTTTACTATTACAACTTTTCTTTATTGTGAAAATCAAGAAATTTATATTTTATTGTGTATTTTCAAATCACCCTACATGTCTAAAAGCAACAATTTTCATATTTTAACCACGAAATATAATCAATTTTGGTTAAATTTGACCAAAATCGATTGAATTTTGTTGTTAAAAATGAAAATTCTAGTTTATTTAGTAAGTTTTTGTCTCTATGAACGATTCATGATTGATTCAAATAATCTGCACTTCGAATCAACAAATCGAATCGCCCAGCACTAGTTGGGGCTGTTTATCTGTATATGCTTAACAAACTAAGAATTCCCATGTTCATTTAAATAACATTCTATTTTCACTTCTTGTGGCGAGCCAGGTATTAAATTTAGAAATCTGTCGGTTTTGCAATTCCGCGGCTCAGGCTTTAACAATGGCGTGCCATGTACAACAACAGAATTGTGGTCGATCTTTGTTTGCTGTTTTGTTTAAAATTTCCGTTGCCAGATGTTTTGTTCAGTCATGTAAGTCAGTGATCACTTATCCCTGTATACAGAGTATGCAAATTTATCTTTATCTTTCGGAATTTTGTTATTGGACTATGTATTAGATGGTTTCACTATCGCCCGGGGCAGATATTACAGACTAAATTATATTATAGCGGGGTTCAGTCTTATCGCAATAGTTGCTGGCTCTACATTTTGTAGTTTTTACAATGGCATACCATGTATAACAACAGGATTGTGGTCTATCTGTGTTTGCTGTTCTGTTTAAAAGTTCCGTTGCCAGATGCTTTGTTCAGTCATGTAATATTTAGCAGCGATCACTCATCCCTGTATACAGAGTATGCAAATTTATCTTTATCTTTCGGAATGTTGTTATTCAACTATGTGATAGATGGTTTCACTATTGCCCGGGGCAGATATTACGGACTAAATTTTATTATAGCGGGGTTCAGTCTGATAGTGATAGTTACTACATTTTGTGGTACATCTTTGCCAAATAGGTGCCTATTTGTTCGGCATAGGCGTCTCCAACATCGCGTAGAGCAGAGTTCAAAAAAAACGTCGTAAGTGTCGAGTAAAAGGAAGCAAAGAAGTGGTAGATGGTTCTATCATCGTCCAGGGCGGATACCACTTACTGTACTTTACCATGGCGGTTCATCTTGTACTAGCTCTTTGCTATTAAGTTAGTTGGTTTCTTGCAGGCAGTACTTCCGGCCTTGCTCGGAGCTAAAACTTTATGTATAAGATAGCAAGTATTTTTTTTTTTATCTATCATTCTTTTTTTGAGAATTTTCACTCTAAGCGAGATTTGAAGCAGTATATGGAAGGAACCAATTAACAATTGCGCATATGACAAAGGAAGATATAAAACAAAAGTCAAAACTGCACCTCAAATCATAACAAACTTCAGAAATAGGCATTTTCTCTGGGTGATGATGAAAAATAGCTATCGCTTGTTTGTTTCATTTTAGTTGTCTAGCACGACACACAGCGAATAGGTTTGAGCAATTCTAAATCCCGTTCATGCAGGATTTCAAATAGAACCAATGCATGCATTGTGCGATGATAATGCCACACTTCAATTTTAGAAAAAAATTCAATTTTTCTATTATTTTTATCAAAATTTTGCATTTTTAGACATGCAAATTTGTTAATTTTTATGAATGTTAGTTTACGATGTACTCCTCATTTTTAACGATTCCTAACTATTTTAATAAAATTTTCTTCGCATCCTTCCGAATATTCGAATCGAATCGCCAAACCCTATTTTATTTCATTGGTCCGGATTTAACGAACTTTTATTTCCTAGAATCGGGGTAGTCGAAATTATTGCCGTAACGAAATATAAACGAAATATCTTGTATTGAAGGGCGTTGTCAATTTCTATTTCGATATATATTCTGTGGAAGAAAAAACCATTGACTTATCGCTCATTCTAAATCGACAGAAATGCTGTAACATCTTATTTATATTAATTTATCTTTCCATCTACTAAGCAATCATTACCAGACAAGCACGGCCCATATTTGGCCAACTCATCAACGATTTTAATATTAAGCACTGCTCAGAAATAAATTCATTGATCAAAAGTCTCAGGAGGTTAAATTCTTGTCAAGCTTAAAATTTTGGAAACACTTTTAACACACTGCTTAAATGGATTATCGGAATTGATAAGATCTCATGTAGTTTCACAGGCATTTCAGATTAATTTGAATTTATTTTCCTAAATAAATCTTCAATAACGTCATTCATACTGATGCAACTAAATGATGGGCGCGTAATCCTAGTGATGGCATAGTCACAGCGAGCTTAAGATTCCCGGTTTTGAGTCTTGAAAAGTCCGGCCACCACTCAACCTGGGATGTAATAACTTGGGCCTGCTCTCACGCCCTGTAAAGTGCAATTGCATAGTATCCATCATGTTGGCATCGCAGGTCGAGGGTCTCGGGTTCGAGTGAGACCTTTCAATCCCTGCCCACCACTTAACCCAGGATGTAATAACCTGAGTAGGCTAAACCGAAGCGGAAAATCGTAGATCGTATCTTTCCGACAACAATATCCTCGTTGTCTACAAGGCCTTGGCCATTTCCACCAACACATGTCTGTTCGCCTATAAGTGGTCGATCAATGTGCAACAAAAAAATTAATTTCAATTCAATGAAACGCTGTTTACAAACGCTACTTTGGTTCAGGCTGTGTTTACGAACCAGACCTTTAACGCTCCACTGTTCTAACATACATCGATGTGTCAATCAGTCAATAAGTAGCGTTTTCGTATCCGCAACTTCTGCTTTACTAGAAGGTGATTTTAGGTGTGATGTCTGTTATAACTCTTTCCGATTCTTGTAATCAATGATTTGTGAATGTGATCAATGAAGTGAACTTTATTTCACAGTATGCAATTAACAATGTTTACAATTATATCTGATTACGAGATTTTTCTTAAATATTTTTGAATAACGACAGCGCGCTGAAGCACCATCCATTGTATGTTACAGATATTTATTGTTCAGATCAGCGGCCATTTAATTCGCTTGGAAAAACGCTTTGTGGACTGAACTGCGTGCTCAGGTCAAACTTCAGCAAAATAGAACTTCCTTTTTAGAGAACCAAAAAAAAAGATTTTTTTTTCCGAAAGGTAAGTGAGAACAGTGCAAACTAATTGTATTTGCAAAAGACCTAAGATTGTGAAAAGCGTTTAAATTGGTTTTATTATCGCCCCGAGCAGATACCACTCATAGCACTTTACTATACGGGTGTAGTTCTGTTTGGAATGTTTTCGGCATATATTTGTCGTTGCTGATATTTAATTTTGTAGAATAGTTTTGTCATATGAATAGACATTAGTGTATTTCTTTTAGATCCGGCTTACATGCCTCATTAGGAACAAATGTCAAATTTTACAAACGATACACAGAGCAATCTTCCATGTAGGGCTGGGCAATTCGATACGCTGATTGGAATCGATTCGAAGCACAATATATTCGAATCAATCGTCAATCAGTCATAGGAACAATTACTTACTAATTGTACAAGAATTTTCATTTTTTAACGACTAAATACAATCGATTTTGGTCAAATTTGACCAATCACATCATTAATACACCATAAACTATAAGTTTATTGGTTTTCACATTAGAGACAAATTGCAGTAGTTAAAATGAGATATTTTTTATTTTCATTGAATTCGTGATTCGATCCGATTCGAAAAAAGTATTCGAATCGAATTCGAATTCCAAATGCTTTGATTTTGCCCAGCCCTGCTTCCATGTAGGTCTAATTTTGACTGAATCAAATATTTCTTACAAAGTCGTCCGGATGCGACTGACACTGGTTTATTAATAACGAAGGTGCGTCTCCTTGCACAATTATGTGAAATTTGTCACTCGTTTTGTGACCGATATTTGAACTCGGTTCATCAAGTCAAAATAGTCTGCATACGAGATGTCTATAAATAGCAGTTGTTGGTCAACTATTTGGTCAAATTGACTCAAATTTGTAACCGGCAAAGGCCTTATATATGCGTTTTAATCCAACCAATTTTAAAATTAACGTTCTTGAACAAAGTGGGTGTAAAACCAAGCCAGGGATACAGGTGGATTGTGCCGTATTGGAGCAAATCTATCAATGTACCAAGCTCGGTAAAACATAAAATGACAGATGTGTAATTCGAAACGGTCAATCATGAATCATAATCTTTTATATTTTCTCTGAAAATCTCCGAAGTCTACTGATAAAATCAAGGTCGAGAATCAAAACAAAGTTTAGAGGGTTCGAGCAGATTTCCTGGTATTATTCCGGTAAATCCAGTTGATGGATACATTTGTCAATCTCGGAAATATTTCGCTCAAAACTGAAATGTTATAGTAGAGCGCAGGGTATCTCCCCTGGGCTATGACGAGCCATCTAATACTTCTTTAGTTGCCATCAATGTTTTTAGACAAAAATGCACCCATAATATCAGGCCCACGCACTTTGGTATCTCATTGAACCAGATCTATTTACAATTTATATTCGATGGGTGCGATGGCATGGTGATTATCATGTTGGCATCGCAGATTGCAGATCTTAGGTACGACTCCGGCTCGCTTATCCGCGCCCCTCACTCAACCCCGAGCCGAACCTAAAAGATCACATCTTTCCAACGACACTAACTATGTTCGTCTATGAGGGCCTCGGTCAGGGTCATCCACTGCAAGGAGTGGCCATAAAAAAGTTTTTGCGATAGATAATCTCTCGACAAGAATTACAAAAAAAATGGTAAAAACTACTATATATACGTTTATTTGTGTGACAGCAAAAAATCGATCATACACCTGGATTATTTTTATCGCTCAGTCGTAATAATTACGTAACTGCAAAAGTGCGAGTTGACCGAACAAAACAACCTCGCGTTCGTATTTCATATCAGTTTGGTCCTGGCTGTCGAGCTGAACGGATATATTAGATTTCAATCGGTGTGACGATGGATATCAAATTACATCGTGAAATTCTAAGGCGCGAAATTTCGAGGCGCGGTCCCCCAGTGACTTATGTTTGACAAAAAAAAAATTCTTCACTTATGGCTTAACCTTGGTGTGAGTTAGGCAGAATTTATTTTTTATCATGCGGGAGAGGGAAGCCTAGAACACGATTTGGCCATATTCTGACCCAAGGCGTCTCGTGTAGATGATAATTTCAAGTTGAGGGTAGAGGCTTTACTTGTGCAGTGTTTTTCCCAATTAGTAGACATGTTGCTGGGGAAAGTAGTAACCAATGGTTACGTAAACAACTTTGCGCCGTCAAAGTGTATTCCTGTATAATGTAGTTGCGTTTTCATTACAAATATACATATATGTTATGAATTAATGCTGTGATAATAATAGGTAGGAAGGGAGTTTTTGGGTCTTTATGTAGAGTTTTGCGTTCATTTTTCTGTAATTTTTCTGTGTTTTTTGCACCTTTTGAAATGTTATTTGGGATATTCGATTCATGCACAGTACCTTGAAGTTATTCAGAAAACGCAAGCCACCACATACAATGTGCGTGCGCAACACCTCTCGATTGTGTACAAAAATTTCCTGGCGCATTGTTACTACACAAATGTCCATACATAAAATATGCGTGCGCAATCCTTCAATTGTATGCAAAAAACCGTGGCACATTGTTAATACATAAAATATAAAATTTGCGCGCGCAACCTTTCGTTTGTATGCAAAAACATACCTTTGCGCATTGTTACGACATAAAATGTGCGCGCACAAGCCTTTGATTGTATGCAAAAATATCCCCTCGCACAGGATAGTTAGTGAAACCAAGCGAAGGTATTCAAATATTTATGTTAAGATGCAAATAGCGATGTCTGGCCGTAATTTATAATCTGGTGTGGTAGAGACTGTGGTCAAAGTACAGTAAATTTACCGTTCTTTCACAGTAATTGTTTATTTCCGAAATTCGATACCGTCTTGATGATGGAATTTTTACCAATTTCGCCAAAGCGTCTTTTGTTTTGTTTTGTTTGTCGATTAGGCGCGGTCCATCTTTGGCTCATGCTTAACAAAACACAATTTCTTTTTAGATATGAACTGCGGGGGACAAATAAAATTCAATGTCGTATTTTTGTGCGATGAATAACAAAGTAAAATAATTCATATTTTTCACATTTTATTCCAGGTATCTTCATTTTAAAAATATAAATTAAACCAATAAACAAACAAAAAAGATGGAAATTAAGAGCATTTCAATCACATGCACGATAGCCAGTATTATATTATTGCTATTAACATTTTCATCGGAGATATTAGCTGGGCCTGCCGGGGACTTTAAAAGACATTACACTGGTCAGCCGAACAGTGGAAGCGCTACAAGGCTTTGTAGAAGCGTTTGTCTCCAAATGAACCAAGTTTGCAGTAACACTTGTTACAAACCCCAAGGAACGGCCCACACTACATTTTCTACACCTTGGAGAAGAGATGGGACTTTATTTAATGTCCAGAAAGATGATTCCGAAAAGTTTCAATGTGTCGATCGATGCCTGAAGGATAGCGACGACCCGTACCTGGTGAGTTGAAACAGAATTTAATCATTTGTTTTATAATCAGTGGTACATAGTTTTGTATCGCCCAGAGCAGATGTTACCCATTGCGCTTTAATATAGCGATTCCGTTTGGCATGTTTTCAGCTTAAAGGCATTTGCTGGTGCTATATTTTGCAGTTGGTCTTTGCCGTCTAGTTTAGACCGTTGGTTACTTATTTTTAATCCCTGCTTCTGGGCCTTAATTTGAACTGTGCTGCGTGCTGAGCTGTGCAATAAATTCAATCTAAAAAAAATTTAAATGCGAATAGCGAAAGGAAAAAGACACATAGACTTCCCAGTGATGGTAGGAGGCTATAGATGTCAGCCGGTATCCGATTCACCATCGAAGATTTTGAGTAATCATTTTTACAAACAAGAAATCGAAAATAAAATTTGTTACGATTTCCTCACGACAAAATCATCTAGAATGTATATTTTGCCCTGTTTTCGGTAGCGTAGAAATAGCATTTGAGCCCCAGACGTGGAAAAAGAACTTTTCGATATTAAATTAATTTCATGCGTTCTAAGGGGTGGACCCGCGCTTTCACTCTCAGCGACTCTGTGATTGAATTGAGTTCAGGATGATAATGTTTCATTAAAAATGTTTTTATGACCATTTTTTTATATTTAATATATGATAAAATAAACTAACTTAAAGCGCAAGAAAATTAATGTTCTGACACCCATCGAAATTCCGTGCGAAAGTATAAAACATGTTCTCAAATGTACAGAGAAGAATTAGGCAGATGCGAAAAGTTCAACGTTAATTCCTGACCTATTTAATCATTGTAATTTAAACAAAATCGTAATCAGGTCAATTTCGCAAAACTAATTCCATCAAGCATGAACCACTGATGGATCGCGCCGTCGAGGCGCGTTCCATCTGTGGCATATGCTTGATAAAACAAATTAGTATTCATAATGTCGTCATTTTTGTAACACGCAAAAAATATGGCGGAAAGTTCCATGTTTTTCTACATTTAATTCAAGTTATTTCGTCCAAATGTCGCGTTAATTATACATTAAACGAAGATAAATTAAATGCGTCGTTGAATGAAATGACATCAGATTGTTTAAGTAATTTCACGTCACTCTATTTCTGGCACGGAGTTGATCATAATAATTTAATAATAAGTAACTTTAATGAGAAGAACTTCGTCTAACGCCCAATACGGGCGGTCGCTGGGATAATTTATTTCTCTATGGAATTTATTCTCTGCTGAATAACTCACCGAAAGTGCGTCAAGGAGCAACATAAAATCACCGCCCAGGGCAGATATCATCTCCTACCCTTTGCCATGGGACTCCAGATGGGAATTTTCTGCTTAGAGCACAGTTGCTGGCACTGCATCTTGTAGTAGCTCTTTGCTGTTGAGTGGGTGTTTGTTGGCTCCCTTTAAGCACTGCTTACGGCTTTGCTCTGAGTAAATTACGGCTTTGCTCTGAGCTCAGGGATAATACAGTGACCACCTCTTTGCTTCTTTTAATTTGTCATTTAAGGCAAACCGGAAATATGTATACCCTTATCGAACAGCGAAAAATATAGATTGAAATTACGGTAACGAAAAAACTTTTCCGAATAAAACATGCAACATGCGATCCCTTATAAGTTTGGCTCCCAGAGCCTTGCTTGACAGAATTCCGAAGTATAGATTAAAATTTAGGCCACGAAAATAAATTTTCGTTAAAATCAACTTGTTCCTGAGTTTGATGGCCGATATTTTGTTGATATTTGATACCAAGAAATATTTGTTGACGCGATGTCAGAGTGGCAAATCTGTGTTTCCAAAACAGGGATTTCAATGTTTGCAACATCGCAGGCTTAACTGTATCAAATATCAAATATATCATCTACTGAATTGGAAAGATAATTATCAAGGTGTATTCTGTGAAGTATGAGTTACTGATGGATCGCGTCGTGAGGCGCAGTCTATCAGTTATTCATATTTTACAAAACTATATATTTCAAATTAGGCCTCCAAGTTTTGGATTTGCATTTACGTATTTTACTGCGCGTTATAAGAGGGGACCAAAAGAAGTGGAAATAAATGGTGATTTTTTACCATTGACCAGAGCAGATACTGCTCAACTATAGTGGTTTGGTTTTAAAATAAATGTTTCCCGCTGAAGTTGATGGCTTTAGATTCGTTGCATTATTTTGCCGTGTCATAAGTGGTCGCTCCTTGGGAGGAATTCATCTTTACAAACGCTTCTCTACATACAAAGCAAAGCTTTATTTCCAAATATATATAGATACGGGCTTTAGAATAGTCCTAACCTATTTCCTGCGTGCCGTAAGAAGCGAATAAGTGGTAGATCGTTTCACCATCGCCCAGGGCAGATACCAGTCACTGCACTTTACTATGGCGTTTTAGATCCGTTCCGGGATATTTCCGCTTAGAGTGCAGTAGCTGGCACTACATCTTCCAGTAGCTCTTCGCTATTAAATGTACGTTGGTTGTTGGGCACTGCTTCCGGCCTAGCTCAGAGTAAATTTCACTAATAAAAAAAAAAATTATAAAAAAATAAAAAGCTCATAAATAAATATCACATAAATATAAATAAAAAAGCTCAGAAACAAAATTTCAGCATTGCGTAAATATTCTCAAATTCCTCTCAAATGACATCATTTTTGTTGGTGACCAAATAAATCGGCGGACGACTTATAATGTTTTGAACACAGAGTGATTCCTCATCTGCAAGAGGATTTACTTCTTACATTACATCATATATTTCCATCAAAATAGATTGGAATCTTCATTTTAATTTGATCCAAGAACTTATATTATTCATGTCCTGTCTCTCATTATTTTGCCATGCAAAACACAGTATCTTACGGAAAAAAGCGATTTAAGTATATGCGCGTTCTGTTCTTCCCGAATTTACGGCTGGGCAGTTCGATTGGGAGATTCGAATCGATTCGAAGCACAATTTATTCGGATCAATAGTGAATCGTTCATAGGAACGAAGCCTTGTTAAATGATATTGAATTTTCCTTTTCAACGATAAAATACATTCGATCTTGGTCAAAATTGAACAAAATCGATTATGTTTTGTCGTTAAGATATGAATTGTTGCCCTTTGTCATGGAGTAATTTATATTCACAATGGAGACAATTTGTGATACTAGAAATCAGAAAAATTGGTAATTTACCTAATATTTGTGATTTGATCCGATTCGAATCAAATTCGAATTCTAAATGATTCGGTTCTACCCAGTCCCATTCCCGATTCAGCCTTCTGCTATCACATTCAGTTTTATGTAAAACTTATTTTAATTGATTATCGAAATATGCTATTTTGATTCTAATCTGGTTAATTTCTGAAACCAACGATGAAGCTTGGTAAATCGCAATTTTTTTCAACATATCAGCGCCAATTTTTGGACTATGGATCTATGTAAAATCTACAACATATCGGACTCAATCAGAGGGCATTGTATTGGCATCACTTGTGTATTACTCTTCTTTGGCGTAGCATTGTGCTGACAATCGAAAGGTTCAAAAAACGTCGATGTGACGTAACTTACTTTATCATTGTATTTTAATATGAAAGACAGATCAACAAATCTAATTTATTTGAGCTCAAGCAAACCATAAATATTTTTAGATTTTTTAAAAAAGGGACATTAAACTACATGGCATTAAAAAGAAATTAAAATGCAGACATCTTACTACGAACACAATTAAAAAATTTTATTTTGTCAAGTTGCAGATATAGCCCGCGAGTCGGTGGCACGACCCTTCATTTTTAAAATACAAATCGCTGCGTAAGCTGATACTAGGTATAATTTTCTACGTGTTTTTCACTGCGATTGACTAAGCAATGACCGTAATTTACTGCGTAGAAATCTGTAGCGTAGTCAAAACAACGCTATATTTGCTCAACCAGAAATTCAATTATGTCAGGCATGAGCCAAAGATGAACCGCGCCTCGGCAGCGCGATCCATCAGTGACTCATACTTGATAAAACATATTTTAAAAAGAATTTCCGACCATTATAATTGCGCCATTAAACATCCCCACAAGGAATAAAATTCCCGAGATTCGAGATTTCTTTAAATAACTTAGATTTCCAAAGACTGCCTATAAGTGTTCTACAAAAAGCACTTTCAATCGCTGGAATTAGAAACAAACCTGGCAACATAAGCAGAATAATAAAATGTTATAAGTGGACTTTTCGCAACGAAGAGTTTGATGACTTTGATATTTCCCAGGGCGACGATAGGCTTATGCACTCTGCTATAACGGTTCAGACTCGTGGGGGGTGTATTTCCAATAAAACGCTATTGTTGTTGATATATATGTAATATACTTTTTGCCATTTGTAGTGGCACCACAAGGTCCCAGATCTTAGAGGGGAAGATATTAACAAACTTAATAATGAAATTTACTTTTTTTGCGCGCCTTACTCTCAAAAAAACTGCAGCCCCTTTTTTTACAAAAAAGCCGCGCCGAAGCCGCGCGGAAATTTTGCTCATTACACTGTAAAAAAATTGACGTTTTGAGCCAAATATGGGGTAAAATGAAGAGAATTGCAGTTCATCAACAGTTCATAAATGGCATGAAACTCAAAAACATGGCGTTTTTTAACTTTGAAAATATGCAATTACTGCAAATGCCCAGGTTTTTAACCAGATTATGACCAGATTATTTTAGATTGTGGCTCATGCTTGATAAAAAAGAATTTCTAACTGGGACACACTTTACTCGGAGCTGAAAAAATAGATTAAACTATTTCAATCGCTTAAAATGAAAAAATGTTCAGGAAAGTAATTATACTCTTTGTTTAATCTTTTCTTAGAAATATTTCTTGTGATCCAGTTGGAATTTATGGCTGTGCTATTTTTCGACATCCGGACTAGGCCGCTCCCTAAGTTTAATGTCAAACTGATATTAAAGCCGCAAAATCAAACAAATCCATTATATTGTATTTAATTTATACACTACTATTAAACGCTGTAAAATCGCCGTTTTTCGACAGTAATTTTATTTATACTTTTACTTATATTATTATCCGCATTTTTGCCAGCTTTGGACTGTTGATGGAGCGTGACGACCGAGATACGGTTCATCAAAATACTTGGCATAAATCCTATCAGCAAAAGGGGAACTTTGTAAATACACAATTACTGCAAATTAACAGTAAATTTGCTGTACGTTTTTATCATTCAAGAGAATGAGTGACGTTGGCGAATCGCTAGTTTCACAAATACGTTACTCGCATTCCACTACCAGTGAACCAAAGATAAAAAGGAAATTTTACAGTTTCTGGCATTATATATTTCAGTGACAGCAACCTCAGTTGTTTGATGCTGCGCAAATAATTTACATCAACAACAATTCCGAGTCATACTTTGCTAAACCAGCGTTCCCTGAGGAATATCGATTTTTTATTATTGTAACTTCATGCTAAGTCAGATTATGGCGACTAAAAGAAAACAAAGGAGTGGTAGATATTTTACCATCGCCCAGGACAGATATCACTCACCACACTTTACCTCAACGATTCAGTTCCGTTCGGGTCGTTTTCCACTTAAAGTGCAGTTGCTGGTACTATATCTTGTAGTAGCTCATTGCTATCAAGTGGCCGTTAGTTGGTTTCCTTTTCGGCAATGATTCCAGCCTTGCTCAGTGTGAATTTCAATAAAATATATAGCAGAAGAACCAGAAGGGAACCGATCGATTCTGCACGGTATTTTTTTAATTGGTAAAATTGAGCTCTTCGCCTTTCTCTTCATAGTTTCATGACGCTATATGTGGGGCGCCATGAAACTACGAATAGAAATGCGAATCAATTTTACCAATGAAACTTATACCATGCAGAAATTAATCACTTTTGTAGAGTGCAGTGAGTATTATCTGCCCCGGGCGATAGTAAACCCGTCTACTTGGGAACTGCCACTATGAAAATATTATTTTTCAAAATAATATACTATCACGGTTGCTATTTATAAAACACTTTAGAAATATTAATATAAATCCGGTACTGACATGGAAATGACATGAAGTGTAGGCGGACAACAATATCCAGGATAATCTCATGTAGGAAATGTCAGATCAAAATGTTAGAATTAATCGCTGCAAACCGTACATAGACCACCTCGCATGATTCATAGTTCGTAACATCTTCTTCAAAATGTTCGACATTTTCCAGTGACAAAAAACATCAACCAACATCGAACAAACACGTTCCGTTAAGCATGGATCACTGATGTATCACGTAACCAGTGCGAAAAACAAAGAAAAAAAAACAAGTAGAACAAGCATTTTTACTCTATAAATAGTTTGTAATATCTTGCACAAACACTTTGACATTATCGCGTCAAAACAAGTTGGAAAAATAGGAATTCAGGTCACTTGTGGATCTTTGAGGCACAGTTTGCACCATGGGCGTAAGATACTATAAAAACGAATGGATTGAGTAGAGACATCAGTGTATACTATCTGCCCCGGGCGATGATTAAAAACTTCTACATTTTTTATTTTATTAACCTCTCACACGCAAAATATATTTTTGAGCAAATTTGACCAACCGCTTACTATTTTGATGAGATATGGTTTGCTCAATGAAACACCAGGGAATTGAAATGCACAAGATTTGTTTGAGTTTCGCCATGAAGCCAGGGTTGATGGAAAATTGAATTCGGTTATTCGAATCGATTTCGTGATTCAATCCGATTCGAATTATTTCGAATCGTGAAATTCCAAATGATTCGAATACTTACCCTAGCCATTGTCATTCAATACTTTATTTTTGGTGTGACGGAAATGACGCATACGATAACAGCTTGTTATTTAGAATCGCACGCGATTTCAGAACGCTGCCACTGTTTTGATCACTGAAGGAAAAGTTTTGAGCTCATTCGAACCAAAAAGTATAGAAAAATTTCTTGATTTTCACAGTAAAAGACGGAGTTAGAAATAAAAAAACTTTTAATATTTGTTATTAGCACTCGAATAGTGATTCAATTCTATTCGAAAATGGAAGATCTTTCAATCAAATTAAAAATGTCGTCTATAAGTGGCCGCTAGTAAGGTTGGTCAGATTCATTCCCAAGTAGCTGTAGTAAAAAAAATGAATATTTGACGATTCCAGAATCACCGGCCTTAATAGGTACAAAAACTGAAGCTTTATGGTCCTAATAAAATGCGCAAAACCGTTATAAAACCGAATTCACCAGATAACATTCTATGTCGGGATTATATCAAAACCATAATTTATGAGGAAAACCAGGTCGACGTAGAAAACTATAACAAGATCATGACGAAAGCTTTATGGGCAAAAAAAAATTTTTAAATAAAAATAGAAAAAAGTTAGAATAAAAATTAGAAAAATGGCGCAATGCAGTGTTTTAAGTGTTTTGATAAATATAGCTCGTTTCGTTTTCAACGCTAAAAATATAAAAGTTTTGGAAATTGAAAGAAATTAAATAAAGTGATGCGTCACTTTATTTAATTACTGTCAAATTCCAAAAACTTTACTAATAAATGACATTAAATTCTACGTTGTTTTTTAACAGTCCAAATCGCGTGGGAGATTGAGCGTTACTTACAACGGTTCTATTCATAAGTTCGACATAGCACCCGTGTCACATGTCACCAATGAACCGCAAATCGGCGACGATTTGTGTCAGATCTAATCCTTCATTTCCATATCTGAGGTTGTAAGTCATAAATCTCGGAATGCGGTCGAAGTATCGAATATCATGATTTATTGTTTATTTCCGTTTTATTTGACCCGATAAAAATGAAAATGTTTTCGGTATTTTCTTTATTGAAATTCGCTTAGAGTAAGGTTGCAAGACTCTTATTGTAAACTTTCTTTGTAATTGGGGATGGTGTTAATTTCAATAAAAAATATATATATATATTTATTCCATATTTGCTAATATTGGATTGAAGCTCTGAAACGATCGTTTAATATTGCCATTCAGATTAGTCTCTGGTATTTTAAAATATTTTGATTTAAATCAGATTTTAGGAAATTAACAAACCAAAATCTGGATGAAAAATTTTTAGAAACTTTGCGTCAGAGATTAAACATATTTCACTTTCCGATGTCAATCAATAAATGTAGTTTTGGATTTTATTTACCATGCATGGGACGGTGTTGTTTTATGGCCCCAAAGCATGATTTATGTATGACTCATGTTGTAAATAAAAAGTTGATCGAATGATGACTCAGCTGAAATATGATAGAATTGAAATGAAAGACAGTGATGAGTCAGCTTAAATTCCTCTTTCAACCCGAATACATTAACACTTTCCTATGAATTTGCTCATTTGGCCCATTTCCAGAACAAATAAACTAAATTCCAAACCCCAACGAAATTTGGCAAAAACGATGTTTATATTACAAATTTAACAAAATGTGTAGATAACGCAAGAAGTTTGTTTTTCTGAGAATCTAATTTTATACAATTAATTTATTTTTTTTTTCATTTAAACTCATTCTAAGGAAGGCCGGAAGCAGTACTTTGACCTAACCGACTAGGCCTAATTTTAAGAGCCTGTTTGGGGAGTAACTCAAATATTTTGATATTCAGCTCCGAGAATGGTCCAACGGACACAGCGGTAAATGGGTATGAAAGCATGGATCGGTTCTGATAAATAATGACACTGAAAAAACGTAAAAATTTCTTCAGTTCGAACTTTTTGAGTTGAATGCATCATGTACATTTTAGTTGTCATGTCTTGATCAATCAAAAATTTATTTTTAAACGAATAGAGCGCACACTTTGAGTAAAGTACAGTGAATTTACAGTCGATTCGCAGTAATTGTGAGTAATTTACGAAAAGTAAAATTGCATTGATGGGATTTATGCCAAGTATGGACCGTTGATGGACCGCACCTCCGTGGTGCATTCAATCAACGGCCCATACTTGGCGAAAAAGTCGATTTTACGCTTTATCTCATTGTTAAGAGGTAAAATTACTGTAAAAAAAGAGTGCGGGGATTTACAGGATTACTCAGAGGTACAGAGGATCTGCTCAGCGATGCGTTCCATCAGCGACCCATACTTGGCGAAAAAGTCGATTTTAACGCTTTATCTCATTATTAGGAGGTGAAATTACTGTAAAAAAAGGCGCGGGGACGATGACAAAATAAAATTTCTATTTCGGACTTATCAATGCAAAACCATTAATCTTCCTGTTGACGCTTAATGGCGCAATCGACTTCTACAATAAAAATGTCACGCACGCGATGACATATGAGAAACTGCGATCAGAATAGGTTGTCATTTCAGTTGTGATTGAATTTTGAGGAATAATAATGCTATTTTTGTTTGAATCAAAAAATTGCGAGCAATAATGGTGAAAAAGCAAAAAAACTGACGTAAAATTATGTATTTTTTTTTAGATAATTTACTCTTTCACAACCATTATTTTGTTAAAAAATACTTTTTGTATCAATCCCAAAATAGAAAGTTTAAATGTCGTTTTTGTAATTTATTTATTACCTTCGCACTATGCGTCAGAAGCCACGTAACGTTTAAGCAATTAACGTGAAGTAAAGCGGTAATGCAGAATGTAAGACGCACAAAACGGGAAATGGCAAACTTTATTGGGCTGCGTGCAATGTGCGTATTAGTTTCTATGTCACGTAAGAGAATTGCAAAAGCAAATATTTTATTTGTACATCAATGGGGGTTCGCGTCTTTCCAACGTGAGCCTTATACACAATTAGGACTGGACAATTCGATTCGATTCGAAGCAAGATTTATTCGACGCAATCGTGAATCGTTCATAGGAACTAGAACTTGTTAAATAAACTAGGATTTTCATTTTTAGCGACCAAATGCGATCGATTTTGGTCAAATTTGACCAAAATCGATTTTATTTCTTCGTTAAATTATGAAAGTTGTATCTCTTAGTATAAATTGAAAATATCCTATGAACTATAAATTTCTTCGATTTCACAACAAGAAAAGTTATAATAGTAAAAATGGGATATTTGGTATTTAAATAAAATTAGTGATTCAATCCGATTCGAACAAATTATTCGAATCAGATTCGAATTCCAAATGATTCGGTTTTGCTCAGATTTATACCTAATTGAAAAAGTGTAAGAAATTTACCGTTTAATTACAGTAATTAGTAATTGTGTACATCACCACCAAGCATTTGAGATTAATATCAATCATAAGCTGTGGGCTTGATAACAAAATGAGGAATGCAGAAAATATTTATATTAAATCCGGTTATTTTTCAACCGGATTTATGCTTAACCGCTCCAAACACACCCAAAGTACTTTAAATTGAGAAATGATTCTGCATGTGTCACGTCATAAAACGATATATTTTGTCGCAGATGAGTCACGAGTATGGCTGGGCAAAATCGAATCATTTGGAATTCGAAATTGATTCGAATAATCTTTGGTCCAATTCTACCAAAATCGATTGGATTTTGTCGTTAAAAATAAATATTTAACTTTAACTTATTTAACTTAAAAACTTCTGTTCCTACGAACGATTAACGATCGATTCAAATAAATTGTGCTTCGAATCGATTCGAATCACCGAACTAAATTGCCCAGTCCTAGTCACAAAAGAACCGCGCATCAGCGGCGCGATCCATCTGTGACTCATATGCGAAAAAATACATTTCCTAATCGTAAATTGCAAGCATGTAGCATATATTTTAATGCGGTACAACACATGTAAATAGAAATGGAGAAATGATTTTACGTTCTACAAATCAAATCATTGAGGGTCTTTTTGTGTCAAATATGCATATGTATGTATTTGTGTATTTATTTTGCGTTTCAGCATGCATGATAACAGCAGAAAATATACTTTCTTATATCAAAGGTCAGGGAGTATTCGCAAGACCGCATGGTCCCAAAACACAGTGTGCGGCAAATCAATCTATCAAATATATATGTGGCAGAACAACCTTTCAATGATTTGATTTATTTTAAAAATACATTTCCTGATTGACTTGTAACACATAATTATAAGGCGTTACTTTGCATCTAACATCGGAATTGAAATCGTTCACAAAAAATCAACTTCAATGTGTCAGAAAAAACTAATATTTTATGTGAAGTGAACTTCAAATCCCCGCAAACGCGCTTGTGCGGTGATTTTGATACTTCGGTTTGATCTACTTAAGTACCGGATGACAACATATTAAATCTGACTTCTGTGATGTAATAATATATCAAAATCCGTCTCTGTGATGAAATCAAATATATTTTGTGGGTTCATGACCGATTAGTATGTTTGTACATTGGAAAACGTTCAACGAAATATCCAATTCCGGGTTTAAATATAAAATTACATGGGAAATGGTTGAAAATTTGAATCAATGACATATTGAAATGCTGCATCACAGTGTCCTTTGTGTTGTTTGGTTTGAAACATCGTAGTAAAGGTCAATATATTAGTAGATGGTTACATCATCGCCCAGGGCCGTTACCAGTCACTGCACTTTGGTGTAGTGAGTTTTTTTGGGGGTGGGGGGGGGGGTTCTGCTTAGAGTGCGGTTGTCGGTACTACCTTTTGAAACAGCTTTTGCTCGTTATAAATATGATAATAACGGATCCTTTATCAATAGACATCCCGATCACAATTTTTTTTGTTAAATATGAGTCACAGATGGACCGCGCCTATTGGCACCACTGACTTTTAGCAAAACATGTCGGATGAAAATATTTGAAGTCTGATAGTCTCTATGCTTATACTCTGCTTATACAATTCGATCCGTGAAATCGAAATGATTCGAAGTACAGAATATTCGAATCCATAGTGCATCGTTCATAGGAACAAAAACTTGCTAAATTTAGTGGAACTTTTCATTTTTCAAATTTGACCGAAATCGACTGTATTTCGTCGTTAAAACAAAAATTTTCGCTATTAGACTGGAATAAAATCGAAAATACATCGCTTTTAAGTCTGATTACTCTAATATTTGTGTTTCGTAACTGTAAATTTCGTAATTATCATAATTGGCACAATAATAGAAATATTTAAAATTAGATATTCGTTATTTTTATAAAATTAAGTAATTCGATCCGATCAGATTCGGATTCTAAATGATTCGGGTTCGCTCAGTTCCTACACCTTGTACTGCATTGACACATTCTTTATATATTTGACGAATCGGGGATGAGCATATTTCATCTTAGGCAACGGTGAATATATGTCTCATTTCGTTTTATTTTTTCGTGGGGGGGAGTTGAACTCCTGCTAAAAAATTGAGCGCTAAGGGCGCGTGAAAAAATTGAATAGATGGAGATTAAAGATTTTAGGAAAAACGAAGTTTACATTCACGATTTTGCACAAAAGATGCTTAAATATTTCACCTATTCTAATGCAATTCAAGAAAAATTGATGATTTTTTTTTTTTTGATATTCACTGTAAGCAAGGCCGGAAGCAGAGCCTGAATAGGACCAACTAACGGCCACTTAATAGTAAAGAGCTACTACAAGATGTAATACCAGCAACTGCACATTAGCAGAAAACATCTTACAAACTGAGCATATAGGATAAAGTGCAATAAGTGATATCTGACCTGGGTGATGGTAAAATCATCAAACACTTCTTAAAATATATATTCATAACTTACAAACATTATTATCTGTTTTTAGATTCCTGACAGTTGCCAGAGACCAAATGATGACGATAATGATGATGATGATGAAAATCCAGTTAGAACAAGTACGTTAATACAATAATATCTGGCAACACTAATTACTCAGTGGTCTATTAGAAAGATCTAACGTGACGTAGCTGGAAACCACTTTGCCAGAGTAAAAAGTCTGCTGAATTATCCAAAAACATAAACAATTTAAGGCGGAAAATATTTCAGCTTAATCAAGGTAGCGTGTGGCTCGTTGCCCTTCAGCAGTTCGAACAAAGTTTATTTGCACCTGCGAGCAGGACTGGGCAATACGATTCGGTGATTCGGATCGATCCGAAGCACAAATTTTTCGAATTGATTTTGAATCGTTTTTACGAGCAAAAACTTTCTGAATTGAAAGTAAAATTTTCGTTTTTATCGACGAAATACAGTCGATTTTGGTCAAATTTTACCGAAATCGATTCTATTTAATCGCTAAAAATGGAACTTTTTGCTCTCAGACACAGAGCGTGAATTGAAAAAAACACGTCTGTTTATACTAATATTAGTATTTCGTATCTTCGATTTTTTGATTTTCATAGTAGAGACAAGTTGAAATAGTAAAAATGCGAGATTTGTTATTTATGTGGAATAAGTGATTCGATTCGATTTAACAAAAATTATGCGAATCAGATTTAAATCACGAATGCTTCGGCGGCTTTGCCTTTTCGTGAGTTTGATGGTATTTTTCAGAATGGAATTCGGTCTCATTGAATGTCATTAGTTTGGAACCAATTCGTAAATATACTCAGAAATAATTTAAATACTCCAACGCAAGTGGTTCAAATATTACATATTTTATTTTATTAAGCATGAGCCACAGATGAATCATAGATTGATAGAGCAATCATCTATGGCCCGTCCATACCGCAGCAAACTTTGACAGAATAATTCTTTAAGTGGTTTGCGTTAAACGCGAGACAGGAATTAGACGTGATGACCGGTGATAACTAATGATTAACGCGGCTTTTCTTAACTTTTCAATCGGCTCAACTCGTAAACAAATCGAGGAAAACATCGTAAAAGCCATCAGTAGTTATCGGATAATGATAGGAAATAACTTAATTACAAGTCAGGATTCCAACCAACGAAATATGCAGCTGAAGTCGATGTCGAACGATTCATCGGCGTGAAAAATAACTAAACGATAAAGTTGGGTTTAATAAAAATTGCTTTTACTATTCCAACCACAGCACTTACATTTTGTAGTAGCCTTTTGTGTAGTAGAGTTGCGCCATTCGATTCGGTGTTTCTAATCGATTCGAAGTACAGATTATTCGAATCAATTGTGAATTGGTCATAAGAACAAAAGCATGCTAAATAACGTGCATTTTTTATCATTCTTAACGACAAAATGCAACCGATTTTGGTCAAAATCGGTTGTATTTTGTTGTTAAAATGAAATTACATCGCTTTTAAGTCAGTTTATGCTGAGGTTTACATTTGTAACTGTATATTTCCAAATCATCATCATGGAGACTATATTAGTAAAGTAAGAATGGGATATTTCTATTTTTATGAAATCAACGATTCGATCCGATTCGAAAAATTTTCCTTCAAATAACCCTTCAAAACTTCAGCAAATGCAGGAACATAGAATGCAGCTACTTTTTTATAAAAAATCGCGCATTACCACCGAAGGACTATTAGCTACATGTGTATGAACCTAAATAACTCCCGGTGAGTGTGCTTAGAGAAGATAACAATTTACCTAAGATTCAAAAATTTAAAAAATAGAACCAATGCTGCTCACTGCAAAATGTCTATTGAATTATGAGATCACATTCTTTTCAAGTATTTTTTCGCCATGCGTGCCAGTTGACAACATCAATTTCAAATCTAATTATTTCTCTCCCGTTAAACTCAGGTAACCACAGGTTCGTTCTATTAATCGGTTTGGAATAACTGTTCATTCCATGACTTTAATTCCTGAATAATTATGTTCGCGTGCCAGCGGTTTCCTGGCAATTATAACGCGGATCGAACGGTGAAAAAAGCTCAATGCAGAGTGAGTTCTACAAGAACGAACTTTCTTGATGGGTGCTTTCCCCGTTTGTTGATTTTAAATTTGCTTAAAGGCCTTTCAGGCCGATTCAAAATTGTATTTGTCAAGCATTATTCACAGATAGACCATCCACCGAAAATTTTTTAAATCGAATCGGATCTCTAATATCCCATTTTTACTATTAACTAACTTGCCTTCATTGTAAAAATCGAGAAATTCATAGTTTACAGTGTATTTTCAATTCAACTCCGTGTCTAAGAGCAACAATTTTCATATTTTAATGACAAAATATAATTGTTTTTTGTCGTTAAAAATAAAAATTCCAGTTCATTTAGCAATTTTTTGTTCCTACGAATGATTCGCGATTGAATTCGAATATATAGTGCTTCGAATCAATTCGAATAACTCTATCAGTGACTCGCACTTAAAATAAGAGCGCAAAATTTTTCCGACAGAAAGAACGAAATTCCAAACAGTCTTGGTCACCCCCAATATTTACCATTTCCAAACTCTTGATAACTTGCAATGATATAACGATCACCCCACTAGTCAAAGAACCAACAAAACTCATTTCTCCCACTTTCAACACAGCAGGTACTAAAAAGACAAAGACTGAGGCAGACGAAGCCGGTAGAATCGAACTCTCAACCTTAACAACAAAGCGGAGATGCCAACTTCAAGCGTACAGGAACTCAACTGTTTGCAAGTTCGAGGACGATGCTCCTGAAATAGCTAAAAAGGTAGGAATGAGGGAGAAATAAAACCTCAATTTAGAATCGAGTAGGGAAGTGATAAACTTGATTATGCAAAAATTTAAGTAAATCTACTTGTATTTTGCAGTTATTACATATTTTGATTTTAAAAACGTCCTTGTCGATGAGATTTATGTCTGGGACCTTGGGGGTGCATTCCATCAACACCCCATAAGTGGCCAAAAAATACATTTTATGTATTATTTTCATATCGCCAAGAAAAATTACTGTCAAAGACAAGTAATCTTTCTCCACTTTTACTGCCGCTTGCCTTGCTTCATTTTGACGTCATTTTTTCGCCTTAGCTTTCCTCGATCTGCTCGGTCGTCTGCAACTCACGTTTTTTACTGCTTGAATCCCGTAATGTGAAAGATAATTTTGAACATTTTGCAGAATCTTGACCATGATTTATTTTATCGTCGAATTGTTGCTGTTACTTTTTGCCCTTTAAAGTCCGGTGACATCTCTGCTCATGGACACAATCGAGTCTTAATAAAAAACTCAAATTTTTTCTCCAGTTGAATTTAATCGTTAAAACATCTTTCAAATCCAGGTCTTCGATGCGAACAAACCGAAACTTACCCTGTGTATGGGTGGATCTGTCATGAGTGGTAGACGGGGATTGTACACGACAAATACATGTACGTTGAATTTATCAGTTTTTTATCTGAATGGTATTATTTAAATATGACTCTTTGCAGTTAGAAAAACGCCATTTTGATGAGATTTATCCCAATTATGGGCTTTTGATGAACCGCACGTTTGCGGTGCGTTCCATCAACACAACAAAGTCAATTTTGAACTTTTTCAATACCGCCAAGTAAAATTACTGTCAAAGACCAGTGATTTTGCTGCAATTTTGTTACAGTGTAGCGAAGGGAAAGCGTACGAAATGTAGCGTCAGTATCTGTACTCAAAAAACATTCTGAGCAGAAGCGCATTTTCTATTTTTATTAAGCATCAGCAAGTGATAACGTTCGAGTGGAAATGGACTTTTTCAATTTTTCGATAAATTTTTGCGAGCGAATCAGATTTGGTAGGTTTCGATTCGAAACATCCCGAAAGCTTCAAAAATAAAAGTATTTGAAAACCAGCACCCCTGTCCAGACTGCCAAAACACCCTTTTTTCAATTTGCAACAATAATATTTTACAGTGAAATCTTTCGTGAATCAACAAAACCAACTGCGGTTGTCGTCGGAGTTCGAATCCTCATTCACATCTTCAAGAAGCGGGAAAAGAAGCATCGGCGAGGAAGATGAACCGACTCTGAGCACCACACAAGAAAGGGAGCGAGCAAAACGAGACATCGACGAAGATCCAATCAGTTTTGAGAATCTTGAACGCCCTGAGTCGATTGTCAAGTACGTTTCATTCATCATGTAAACAAGTCTTAAACTTTAGGGATGAAGATTCTTCTCATTTCCGCTCTTGTGTAGATTTTTGATCAATAGTGGTTTCAGGGGATTTACTAAAGTCTATAAAAACCTTGCTCTGAGCAAATTTAGATGAAACATTCTATCAAGGCATGGGGCAATGTATAGAAGGAACCAACCAATTAAATAGTGAAAAGCCAACTTCAAAAACTGCAAACAAAGCAGAAAACATCCTTAACAGTACGTCACAGTCTATTTCGAACTGCACTGACTGTTCAGACATTTTCCCGTCTGTTGAATAGATGAATGAAAATGAGATTCTAGATTCAGTTATAATCGTTAACGTATCCGTATAAGTTTCTAAAGCATTTCATGCGTGTCCTTGGAGGCGACAAATATCACTCCTCCGGAACAGATATCACTCACTGTACTTTATCATGGTGGTTTATTTCTGTGTGGTATGTTTTCCGCTTAGAATGTGGTTGCTGGTACTATATCTTGTAGAAGATCTATGTCATTCGAGTGGCCCTTTAGTTGGTTCCTCTTGGGCGATGCTTTTGAGCTTCCTTGGGACGAACTTCTATAAAAAAAGAGGTTTGAAGTCACAACTGAATTATTTCAATTTTTATAGGAAAATAGTGAAGCGCCAAACAAGACGGGAAAAGCGAGTCAACAAGGAACTTTGTGTAACTGATGTAAATGTGGAGTCACCTAGTAGAGCAGTGCACATGGCCACAGGAACATTGGTTGATATTTACTTCTACGCTGGATATTCTCAATGGTTTGAGATGGGAAGTTGCAAACATACAAATCCTGTGATGACTGTTAATGTTAGAGGTGGGTTCGTTTCTTGATTTAATGTCCTAATGCACATATTTGGAGTTACTGTGTAACTAGGGCGGGCAATTGGATTCTGAGATTCGAATCGATTCGAAGAACAATTCATTCGAATCAATAGTGAATCGTTCACAGGATCAAAGACTTGTTAATTTTCATTTTTAACGACAAAATGCGATTCTATTTTGTTGTAAAATATGAATTGTCACCCTTTGTCATGGAGTATGAATTGAAAATACACAATAAACTATGTCGAATTAAATTTCTTTATATTCGCAATAGAGACAACTTTTAATACTAGAAATGAGAAAAATTGTTATTTACATAAAATTTGTGATTTTATCCGATTCGAAATACCTGCATCTTTTGGGAAATCGTTTCAAACAAAATGTAATCAACAAATTAAAGTGCAGTGAGTACTATCGGCCCCGAACAATTGAATATAAATATTTTTTATACAGATGCTCAGAGTCTACGATGTGGAATGGCAATGACAGCACATAAAGCATATATCATAATCGACCCTGCACGAAAGAAAGATTTGCACAAATTCAAGGACTGCGGGACAATTCCTGCGCGGGACTCGAAGTACCAGATTTGCCACGACTGGGTGTACCTGCCCTCACATTGTAAGTTGTTCTATTCCTGAGTTCGACATAAAACGAACACACAAGACGTACTGGCCTCTACATGGGCCAAGGATGGAAGGGTAATCGTCGAGGGAGATGGGAGTTGCAAAACGCAATTTCTACACTGTGATATATGAACGCTATGTGGACTAAATGGGAAGATAACAAAGACGAACAATAACAGTTCAATGTATAAACAATGGCGATACTGTTCTGGATAACTGTTGTAAATTGCGAGATATACAACGGCGATATCACTTCAAGTGTTCAGACTTATTAATGGATTAAAAAGTAGACAAAACGATATTTAAAATATGAGAACGGGCTTGATAATTCGATTCGGGGATTTGAATCAATTCGAAAGCACAAATTATTCGTATCAGTCGGCAATATGTCAAAGCAACAAAAAGTTATAAAATCAAGTGAATTTATCACCTTTCAACGGATAAAAAAATTTATGCCCTGAAAGATCTCGCGTGAATTCACTAATAATGACTATTAGAGACAATGTTCTCATTCAATGAATCCACTATTATCAACTTCTCGATTTTGATAACGCCGGGTTGAACTGTAAAGATAAAAAAAAAAAAAATTTATTTACATAAAATTATTGATTCAGATTCTACAGACTCATTCTGGAATATATGAAGGACATTCGCGTATGCCATATTTTCGCCCGGGGCAGATACTACTCACTGCACTCTATTATAGTAGTTTAGCTCTGCTTGGGGTCTTTTCTCTTTGCCATACAAGTGAACGTTAGCTGGTGTCTTCTGGGGCATTGCATCAGACCTTGTACAGCGAAAATTTTGATTTAAAAAAATCTAGCATTTGTTAAAATCACACTTCGCCAGCAAAAGGAATATATATTTAAGTCTCATTTATATTGTATGGACTTGACATTATACTGTGACGAAATAATTGATCAAGATATTTGACCAAAATAATTATTATTTGACGTAAATGATTTATATTCAAACGGTAATTTGTGTCAGACAATACGTTTGAAGCGACTCGATAATTTGATGTAATTTGTATTTAATTCGGTCCGGTATCCGCAATACTTTTGCGAACGATCCAGTTTGTTATAAAAACTGTATTATATTATAAAATTTTTCATTTTTTATACGTTTTTTTTTTAAAAAACTGACAAAGTAAAAAAACATTATTCAAATGTGTACAAGCATAAGTCACTGATGAACAGAACTCTGAAGTCGCACAGGGCAATTTGATTCGGTAATTCGGATCGATCTGAGGCATAAGTTATTCGAATCGATTGTGATTTTTTCAAAAAAAAAAGAAGAAAGAAACAAAAACTTGCGAAATGAAGCGGAATTTTCATTTTTTCGACATCATTGGTCAAATTCGACTAAAATGGATTTTATTTTTGTCTTTAAATTATGATTTTTAGCTTTTAGACATGGAGTGTGCTTATGCTAATATTAATATTTCGTGACTATAAATTTCTTGATTTCATAACTGAAAAAATGTGTTATTTGTTACTTGGAATGTGGAAATCCAATTCGAAAAAATTAGATGTAAATCTAATTCAAATTCCAAATGATTCGGTTTTTCCAGCCCTGCTTTCTTAAGTTATTCAAAAAAAAATATTTTATTCGTATCTATGCACTGATGACGGGCAGATCCCACAGATGGAAGCAGGCAGCTATCAATTGTCCTCCACAAAAAAAAAAATTTTTCCCAAACTCCAAGAAAATATAAAACTATAATGAATATGAAAAAAAAATATTTTTACTTTTTCATTTTCACACGGTATATATAAATAAAAATTTAAAAGTATCAAAGGATTTTTTTTTCACGCTTTTTTTTTGATATTTCATAAATGACGGAATATTTAAGTAAAATCTATAATGAATGCATAGGACAATGCTGAAAGCCGCTCTTAAAGGGAACCAATGCCACATGCGTGTAAATACCCAGATAGGATAGGAGGGCGCTATCAACGCAGACAACCATTTTGCTTTGGTTACGCTGTTCACAGCCGAACATAATCCCCTTCCTAGCATCGCGCTTTGATTTCCAAACTCGGTATTTCGTCAAATAATATCATCGTATTTCTCGAATCATCGTGAATGGTTTTTATTATATGATTGAGCTCTTTCCAAGCCAGCATTAACACACTTTAGTCAAGCATGGACCACTGATGGAACGCGCCAACGAGGCGCGGTCCATCTGTGGCTCATGCTTGACAAAAAATTTTAGGCACTTAAAGCAGCTAATCGCTTATTTTACACTGTTTAAAACTGTATATTACCCGGCCTGGTGTTGCGTTATTATCAAAGCCTAACTTGCTTTTTGAACTCGACTTTTCATCCAAATAATATCGCTTCAATTTCCCGAATCTTCGTGAATGGTTTTATTGTAACGTTGAATGACGAGGCTGTCAGAGTTCTTCCGACAACATATTTTATGAATGAAGTTTTTATTTAGCGTTGTTTTGGTGTCGCATTTCCAACAATTTATGACAATAATTCTATTTAAATTGATTCGATAATTGAACATTGCTGTATTATGATGTGAGATTTGATGTTCTTTAGATAGCAACGTTTTTAATATAGCGCGAACGCGAGTAACATGCTCATCATCCTACGACAAATAATGAAAAATATTATATATTCTCATCCGAGTTCCCAGAAATGACTTGTTTATTTTTCACTTGTAAGCCGTTTTTGTTTGAATTTTGTAGATTTTTAGCCTCAAAATATCGGCAATTCATGTTTTGAATTATTTTTGATGTGATTTCAACATTTTTAAAGGAAAAGTCGAATTGTGGAGGAGTCTGTCGGATATGAGTCACCGCGCTTTGTCGGCGCGATTTTATTTTGTCGTTAAAATATGAATTGCTGACCTTTGTATAAACTATAAATTTTTTTATTTCACAATGAAGACAATTTGAAATACTAGAAATGAGAAAAATTGTTATTTACATAGAATTTGTGATTCGATCCGATTCGGTTCTGCCCAGCCCTGATCAGTGGCCAGCACCTGAAAGAACATATTATGGGTAACTTTTTTCCGATCTGACATAAATCTCATCAACATGACGTTTTTTTTTAACTTTGGAAATATGCAATTACCGCGAATGACCAGTAAATTTACTGTACTTTTGTTACAGTGATGCCAAACAAAGTTCAAATAAATCGTCCATTCATATTCAGTGGCCACAAGAAATATTTGCGTAAAAGCTGCGTGGTTGAAATAAATAAATAACAATTCGAAGAAAAGGAAAAAAGGGAAACGAAAACCCACAATTACCTAATTCAATCTGTAAATCTCTGGAATTGCGTTTTTGAGTCTTAATCAGTAATTCTATTTCTCAAGCATGATCCACAGATGGTCAACGCCTTGACGGTGTGATCCTTCGGTGACTCATAATTCTGATTTGATTTCAAATGTTAATAAATCGTTATATGGAGCGATTCTATATCCTGAAAAGATAAAAACGAGGTCCATAACATACGAGCTAAATCCTCTAAAAAATGTTCCGTTATAACTGACCCTCCCCTCGTACAGGGAGTGTTTTCAATCTCATCCGGGCAACAATGAACGCCCTGTTAAGTAATCGTTATCTGACGAATTTATCTTGTCCTTGTGACGTCATTATAAACAATTCAATGAACTCAATTGTCGCGAAACAGATATGAATGTTACGTCATAGATACCGCCATTCGTCATGCTAGTATGTCAAAAGTTCATAGAATTTTTGACTTCACTGTATCATACTTTATATAATTGTTTTTCAAAAAATGTTTTACGCCGATACTTTTAAAAATAACGTCAATTATTCGGAATATATAAAATGCTATGCCTTTCCTTTACATTTAAATAATTTCGTTAAATAAAATGCGTCAATCACGAATGTGTGACGGACGGCACCAACCGAGTATAAATAGCGATAGAAATCTATCTAAGATGGGGAAAACATTTATATTTGCTGTCGTTAATAATTTTATCTTTTTCAATATCGTCATAATCAGTCATTCAAGCAAATTTTTGTTCTTCGTTCAAAACTACAGCCTCATCACAACCTTTTGTGAAATATTTTTTTGTTTAGTATGAGTCACTGATGGATCGCGTCGATGAGACGCGGTCCATCTGTGGCTCATGCTTGACAAAATAAAATCACTGATTGGGTGGGGAAACTAGGTCCTAAGCTTATATAGCATGAATGGTCACTGATGGATCGCGCTGACAAGGAGCAATCCATCAGCGGCACAGGTTCAAGATGAAAGCAGTCCGACATTCATTATTAATAAACTAACTTTTTTGATAATTATATATTTGATTATTTTGAAATATTTACGCAAATTAATTTAAGTTTATTTTCCTTCATCTTGAAGATCTGACAACGGCACAAACCCAGCAGTTTTATTTATAACTTTTGCTACTTCTTTATTATTGTACATTTTGCTAATAAATATCAAACTTAAATATTGCTCTGGTTAAAAGGCTTGGGTGGGACTAGGGCTGGGAAATTCGATTCGGTGATTCGAAGCAAGATTTGATCGAATCAATAGTGAATCGTTCATAGGATCAAAAACTTGCTTAAGAACTAGATTTTTCATTTTTAACGTAAAAATGCAATCGATTTTGGTCAAATTTGAAAATTTTAAATGATAAAATAAATTGCTGCCTTTGGACACTGCGTAGGAATTGAAAATGTACAATGAACTATAGATTTTTTGATTCTCACAATCGGGACAATTTGTAATGCCAAAAAATGAAATATTTGTTATTTACTTTGAATTAGTGATACGATCCGAATCGAAATATTTATTCGAATCAAATTCGAATTACAAATGATTCGGTTTTGCCCAGCCCTAATTGGGACTGAAAAATGCCGAGTCAGCAATTTTGTGTCTTCAGTTATTCTGGAAACAGGTTTACCGATGTATCTCATCGCCGAGGCGCGATCCATCTGTACCACTCACGCATTTAGGAAGGATCATCTCAACCACCGTCAAAAAGGGTTTGGAATCCACCCCGAACTGCAAGTACGGGATCGTCCTGACGCAGGTTAGAATTCTGCAAAGGATGGTGAATATGGGATATCTGCTGAGCATCTCGCCAGCGGTGAACGATGGTTCACGGTCACGCTGCTGGTCACGACTCCCTTCCCCGACATGTTCAGATACATGGAAAATCTCTAAACGGTCGGGCCGGATCCTAGAAGTCAAAAATTCAGTAATTTTATTTATATCGCTGCTACTTTATTATTATTCGACAGTTCCCTGATAAATTTTAAACTCGAACGAACGTTGTTCTGACGGCAGGTTTTTCTTAGGACTTACAGCACTATAACAAAAGTACAGTAAATTTACTGGTCATTTGCAGTAATTGCATAATTCCAAAGTCAAAAAATATCGCTCTGTTGATGGAATTTATGCAAATTATGGGCTGTTGATGGACCAACACCCCATAATTGACCAACTGAATTTTTCTCAAAGACCAGTGATTTTGTTGCATTTTTGTTACTGTGCAGATAGGTAAACTATGGGCGCAATTGCCCTGGTGATTAAACACGTTAGCATCGCAGGTTAAGTTGTCGGTTCGAGTCCCGGTGAGTCCGACTCGCTTATCCATGGCCATCACTCAACCCAGGGTGTGATAAATTAGGTAGGCTCGACCGAACAGGGAAGAGTATATCTTTCCAACTGATCCTATCCGTCTAATTAACCTATGCCCCCTGTAGCTTTTCTCGATCTTTGTGTTTCTACACATAAACTTCAATTACAACCGAACTCTATTTATTGAGAACAGTGACACAACTTAACAAAGACGTGGTAAACATATAAGATAAACAGACATCCACATGCTAGCACTGCAATATAGTAATGGCGATAGAGACGAATTGGTGTATCGCAATGCGTCGCGACAATTAAGGATTATCGCGTTACTCATTAAGGAGTAAACAACACATTACGTCACACCCCCTACTCAACCCAGGATGTAATAAATTGGGTAAGATTAAGCCGAACCGAAAAAGCCATATATTTCTGACAACACTAACCCTGCCCTGTACGTATATAAGTAAGTGGCCGCATGAATAAGGCCTTGCTCATGGTGATCCATAGAGATGTGAGTTTCAAATCAAATCTTCTAAAATACGATTGATTTGGAATAAAATTTATTCCCAATTGCGTTTTCCAATCTTTCCAATTTTTCCTTTCCCAATAACAAAAACCATTTCAAAGGCACTGCTCCCGAAAGCGAATTTCAGTAAAAAAAAATAACAAAAAAATATTTTTCTGTTGTTGTATTTCACATTTATTGAAGAAAAGAGAAAAGCAACATAGAAATGTACACACAGAAAACATCTTTCAAAGCACGAATAATGGATCGAGCGGTTTATGCGCGATTTATCAGTGACGCAAAATCGAATAAATAAAATTTATGTTCAAAAATGAAGGCACAATAATTATATCTGTCAAGAGGACTAGTGACTTTTGGGTAGGTACGGGCTTTAGAATAGTCCTAATGTATTTCCTGCGTGTTGTAGGTTCCTTATAGACCCTGCTTCCTGCCTTAGTTTAAGCGAACTTAAAAAAAAACACTAACCCCGCTTGTCTACAAGTGGCCTCTAGTATGGCCTCTCTCAGTCAAGAGTCCAATGAAATAAATAAACATAAAAATCTCACTTTTATTAAATACAAATTGCTGGAACCCACTGGCGGCAGCACCGAAGGGCCGGAAGGAACATGACCTCGGACATTTTCATTCGTCTGTTGTGCGCATTTATCTTTTTACAAACGTCTTTTTTGTTATTTATCATAAATTGGGGCGATACGTTTTTTGGATAAAAAATAAATGTGGTGTTTCAACGTTTTTATTATGGTGCGAAATCCTCTCACCACTGCTTGAAGGAGTTAATAAATATGAAGTAATCGCATCCCTGTTTCAACAGTGCAGTCAGTTAATTTACTGGTCTTTTGCAGTAATTGGATATTTCCAAAGTTAGATAACGCGTTGTTAACGAGATTTATGCCAATTATGTGCTGTTGATTGACCGGTCCATCAACAGCCCATATTTGGACAATAAGTCGGTTGTATATATTTTTCAATACCGCCAAGTGAATTTACTGTCAAAAGGCAGTGATTTCACGAATTTTTTTTTACAGTGTATGCAGAACATGCAGTTCCTTAAAACTTTACGTGATTCTTAAGTTTTTGATGGGAAATTGTCATATGTCGAATGGGGTACAAGACTTCGTGATAGACATACTGAAATACTGATAACTACAGCAAGACGAGAATCCTTGTGGCGGGAACTAATTCACAATTACGGCTGTGACGTCAGAATACTGCTTTATGTCGTCACGACCGTTGGTCATCATTTTAATCAACGAGCACCCGATAGGACTTGATTCGTCTTCTTTTGTTACGTCAATATCTTCGATGACGCGAATTGTGTTTGTGACATCATCAAACTGGAGTTCAAAAGGTTTTGCGATGTTTTCCACAAAGCCCCTGTAATAAAGTGAGAGAACGTTTGTACTTCCAATGTTTTATTATAATCGAGCCCAGTTAATCTAGCTTGGTTGGGCGTAGATCTGCACCTAATGCCTGACAAAGAAACCAATGTCCAATCACAGCAATAATTTGAGCCATATAGAGTAGCGCTGGGCAAAATCGAATCATTTGGAATTCAAATCCGATTGGTATAGTTTTTTCGAATCGAGTCGAATCGCCGATTCCATAAAAAATAACAAATATGCCATTGTTACTATTACTATTATTGTCTCTTTCATGATAATTTTTACATTTACAGTCACGAATTCAAAATATTATCTTAAACAGACTTAAAAGCGATGTATTTTCAATTGACCCTGATTCGGACATGAAAACGAAAATTTGGTAAATAGAGTGGAATTTTTCATTTAAACGATAAAATACAATCGATTTTGGTTCAATTTGTGGTCATTTCTTATCCCATATTTTTTAATAACTTCGGAATGCGTTCAACATGATCTACCTCATTTTCTCCTTGGCTTGTTCGAGGCTTTCAGACATAAAATAAATCGGTTGAAAGGATGTGACGTAAGATTCGGTATTTGCAGCAACTTCCGGCTCGAAAGGTTTTATTTTCCCTGGTGAAGTCAGAGCATGCTGGAAGATAAAATATAAATTAGGGGGATTTTGGACTGGTCGACTGAGATATTTGGGGAGAAAAAACCTGACTTTCATTATTCAATTGCGGCTTAAATATACGATCGAGAACTACTGAAATATTTATAAAATAAGTTAATGAACTACATAAGCGGTGAAATAAATTTAATTCGCCCTGCGCGAGTTCCAAAGGAGTAATGAAGCAAAAATTGAAAAGCACGGGGGACGTTGCAAATGTATACGTATAACCATGGTATACCGAAAGCAGAAACAAAATATTTTGGGGGGGGGGGGGGGTATGATAGAAGTTAAAAGTGACAAAACGAGGAAATGCGAGAGACGAATGAAAAAGAGAGAATATCAAGTGAATGATAGAGCGAGAGGAAGTGGAGAGAATAAAAGGAGAGATGAGAGTGGGGAAAAGATATAGAAATAAACCCCAAAAAAGGGTGAATGAATGGAGAGAGGAGGGGGAGAAAGAGATAAAACAAATCAGATGAAGGAATGAGCAAAATAAAGAGAATTTGAAGAACTGGTCGAACGAAAGGGTAGTAAAAGTTGTTGGGGCAAATCATTGGTGACCAATATACGAAAAACTTGTTTAAGTGGAAATTTTCTCAATGTCTAATATCACCGAATCGAATTTCCCAGCCCTAAGTATGAGCCACTGTATAATTCACCAAGTGCGAGACAGCGCCAGTACAGTGCTAATCCATCGTTGGATCATACTTACAAAAACGTTTTAACACGTTGATAAATAAGAGTTCCATTTCCGATGGCCTAGTGTTTAAACACGTTGCCATCGCAGGTTGAAAATCTCGGGTTCGAGTCTCGGCGAATCCGGCTCGCTTATCCATGCCCACTACTCAATCCAAGGTGTAATACATGGGGTAGGTTAAGCCGAACGGGAAAAGATCATATCTTTCCAGCAGTTGTAACCCTGTCCGCCTATAAGTGACCGCTGTTACTGGGTCTTGGACAGGATGATCCACACTAAGAAGCGGATATAAAAGAAAGGTTTGTTATTATCTTTACCTTCATCTCAGCGATGCAGGACAGCAATCCAGCACCATAAGCCTTGATTTTGCCGTTTTCTTTGCAAAGTCCGAATTCAACGGTGTAAAGGTAACACTGAAATAGTGCGTAAAACTTTGTTGAAATTAATATATAATACTAGTACACAATAGTATATAAAAACTAAATATAAATAAAAATAAATAAACATGCCCAACGGCAATAGGGTACGAGCCCCCCTTCCGGTAGGTAGGGCTAGGTGATTCGATTCGATTTGAAGAACAAGTTATCTGAGTCAATCATGAATCGTTTATAGGAACAAAAACTTGCTAAATGAACTAACTTGGCATCGATTCGAAAAAAATCGATATGATTTTTTCGTTAGAATATGAAAATTGTTGCTCTTAGACAAGAACGTGCATTAAAAATGTGATATAAACTAGAAATTTCTTAAAATAGAAATTCTTTTCATAATGGAGACAAGTTGTAACAGTAAAAATGGGATATTTGTTATTTACATGAAATTTATGATTCGATCCAATTCGAAAAAACTATCCAACTCAGATTCGAATTCCAAGTGAGTTGGATTTGCCCAGCCCTGCCGGTAAGTTTGCGGACAGGCCATAGCAAACAATTCGAAAAAAATCTCCAAAAAACAGGCACGGCGTAAAAACCTAAGCTCTGTTAATAAGAAGTTCAATAAATACCAGAGAATATTTTTCAATCCTTTTGATTCATTGAGTCTTTCATAGTTAGTTACCTCGAATGAATGTGATTCGAATCGAAGCACAAATCATTCGAATCCATTGTGAATCGTTCATAGGAACAAAAACTTGGTGAATTAACTAGGATTTTCATTTTTCAACATAAAATGAAATCGATTTTGGTCAAATTTGACCAAAATCGATCGATATTTATTTTGTTGTTAAAATATGAAAATTGTTGCTTTCAAACATGGAGTGTGAATTGAAATATCCGCTACTTTCAGAACAGGAAGGTGGTTGACTGAATTTATTGGAACTTTCGTCGAATATGAGCCAGAGAAGGGGCGCTTCTCGGTAGCTCGACCCACCGCTGGCATATGCTAAACAGAACCTGGATCTTCTATCACTCACCGATGCCAATCTTTTTATATCTGCATCTGATGCGCCCAAGGATGCAAGACCTAATTCGTGAGAGAACAGAGCAAAACTGTGATCCGCGAAGAGAGGGACGTGTCCCAGGAGTTCATGGCATACATCCGGTTCCGGGGTGTACAGTGGATCACTTGAATGCCTGGAAAAACAAAGGTCATAGTTTTTGAAGCATTGCATTATGGGAGAGGGTGTGTAAGAATGATTCTTTACACCAGTGCCAATTAGGGCTGGGCAAAACCGAATCATTCGAAATTTGAATTTGATTCGAATAATTTTTTGGAATTGGATCGAATCTCTAAATCGATGTAAATGATAAATATCTCATTTTTACTATTAACTGACATATCTTCATTGTGAAAAGCAAGGAATTTATAGTTTATATTATATTTTTAAATCCACACTCCATGTCGAAGAGCAACAGTTTTCTTACTTTAAAGACAAAATCGATCGCATTTTGCCCTTAAAATGAAAATTCTGATTCATTTGGCAACTTTTTTGTTCCTGTAAATGATTCGCGATTGATTCGAATATATTGTGCTTCGAATCGATTCCAATAACCGAATCGAATTGCCCAGCCCTGGTTGTGTGTGTTACAGAAGCGGTTCCACCTTTTCAAAACATGGGACATTTCCGGATCTGAGCATTTCTATTGGCCACACAGTAGGGGCGATGTTCGGTACATTTATTCTCAGAGTTCATTGAAAAACTGACGAAATAATCGCACCAACCTCATGTATTGCGTGCAGTTGAAAACTTTCAGCGCGAGTCCCGCCAAAAAGTCACGTGGGCTCAGAAATCCCGCCACTGGTCTGAGTGTAAATCCTGTGCGATTCTTGAGGAAATCTGAGACATCGGCAAGCTGGAATGTGAATTGAGAAAAAATTTAAATGATGATGATTAGAAATTCAATATTTTATCTCATGTGAGAGAAAAACCCGGGAATACGGTTTAACGATTTAGTGAACCAGGATCTCTCGTGCAAGTTCCAGGATTTTGCCTGACCGTTTACGGATATTTCCTGTACATGCACATGGTTGGCGGTGGACACGATCCTTCAGTGATACATACTTAATGATCTGATAATATATTTTTTCCGATTGGGGATAAGAGCGACCAATAAGAAATTTCATTTTGCCAAGCATGAGCCACAGATGGACCGTATCTCATCGACCCATTGACTCAGTGACTCATACTTGACAAAACACGCTTTGACGGAATTTTTCCAATCGGCAGCATTTCTGACTGGGTAGAAATAGATGTTGGCATCGCAGACTTAAGGTCTCGGGTTCGAGTCCTGACGAATCCTGCTAATCACTTCATGCCCACCACTCAACCCGCAGTGTAAAACTTACTGCATACGGATCCGCAAAAACAAAGGCACAGAGGAATGATAGGTAGTTAGTCCACGTCTCTAAGACCAATAGTATTCTCTAGTAAACTACAAATTTCCTACAAATTTTACCCGAGCTTTCTAAATATTGTTTTTATCTGTGACATAACAATTAATACCTGTGGGACATTGTCTCCATTAAATCCGCAATTCTTCTCTAACAATGCTATATTTTCCAATTGTTCTTTGCACGCATGAGTGGGATATAATGTCATGAGCTCACTGAAGACTTTGGACCTAAAAATAGAAGAAAGGATATTTCGAATCGAGTCTTGCCGAATTTGATTTCTTTTCAAATATTTACAATCATATTTACCAAAGGTGAAGGTATGCAAATCAAATGCAAGGTAGAAAGGTAGAGTTACACACTCCAAAAACAATCTCCGTTCGTTTACTGGTGGTCGAAGTTAGGGCTGGGCAAAACCGAACTATTCGGAATTCGAATCGGATCGAATCATAATTTCATGTAAATAACAAATATCCCATTTTTAATATTACAACTTGTCTCCCTTGTTAAAATCAAGAAATTTATATATTTTACTGTTTTTTCGATTCGTAATCCTTGTCTGAACGCAACAATTTTCATTTTTTAACGAAAAAATACATTCGATTTTGGTCAAATTCGACCAAAATCGATTGCATTTTGTCGTTAAAAATGAAAATTGTCGTTTATTTTGCAAGTTTTTGTTTTTATAAACAATTCAAGATTGATTCGCATAAATTGTGCTTCGAATCGATTCGAATCACCGAATCGAATTGCCCAGCCTTAGTCGAAATGCCCTTACTCAAAGCGATCAACAGGGAAATACATTCACGCGCTTTGAAGAAGAAAGTACAGAATCTCACCATGTTGTGGTTTCTTCTCTCGTGTATTCAATCCTCGGGATCGGATCGCCGCTGAAAAAAATTAAAATATTAAATTAGATCTCCGAACAGTGGAAATCGGTGAAGCGGCCTAATGTGATTGGGATGGGAAACTCGCGTTGTCGTTGTTTTACATGCCCGTATGATTCTTTTTTACAATGTGCAACTACATGGTGTACAGTGTAATGTTGAGAAGTGGTAGATGGAATTACCATCACACAGGGCAGATACCACTCAATGTACTTTACAATGGCGGTTCGGTTCCGTCTGTGGATGTTTTCCGCATAGAGTGCAGTTGCTGGTGCTACAACTTTCAGTAGCTCTTCTCTATTAGATGGTCGTTAGTTGGTTCCGGCTAGGCTCTGCTAAGTTTTCGTTCCCATGAACGATTCACGACTTATTCGAATAATCTGTGATTCGAATCGATCGCCCATCTCTAGTTGTAATGCATCTTATTTTTGTTTACTAGCACATTTTAAAACGACTGTTTCCATATTTAAGTTCATGACTTTATTTTCCCATTGTCCTGATGAAGAATGTCTGTATAGACATTCGAAAAGTTGACAAAAAGAAAACATCGTCGTTTGCACATCACCCGTTGAGCCAATTAGATTCGCTATGAATATCCTTGGTGGCAATCAATCAATCTATATGACACCACTAGCGTATTTAGTGTGATACCATGCCCAACTCCAGAAATTATGACTTTCATTTTGTTTCAAAAGTTAGAAAATGTAAAACTTTCGCGCGCATAGGTACATAGAGATATAACACTTTTATCATATTTTACTTTTTATAGCCACTTCCTGGAGGCGATCATCCTGACTAAGGCCCTGTAACAGAGGCCACTAACAGGCGGACAGAGCTAGAGTTGTTGGGAAGACATTATTTTTTCCGAATTAGCCTACCCAATTCATTAGGTTGACTGGTGTGCACGGATTAATGAGCGGGACTCGAACACGAGGTATGCAACCTGCGAAGCCAACACGTTTAACCACTAGGCCAGCGAGCGCATCGAATTGAAATATGTTCGTCCAATATAAATGTTTTTGGCCAATTATTGGCTGGTTGATGGGACGCAACGGCGATTTACTCTTACTTGGCATTTGTCACATCAGCAAGGCGGTTTCAAATTCTGGAAACATGTAATAACCAATAAATAACGGCGATTTTACTGCATTTTTGTGACAGTATACTCACTACTTATAATTCAAAGCAACTTCTGTGAAGTAAGCTCTTCTCTTTCTATATTCTTCATCCTTGAAACCCTGGAAATTAGAGCAGATAAAAAAATGAGAACAAAATATGTATTTCGCTCCTTTTTTGTATGTTAGGGTTTTCGTATTATTTGCATCAAACTCTTAACCGACTGAGCCACCGAGCCGGGCCTCGTTCGAGTCTTGTCGGCGAGAAGTTGTAAATAGTTTTCCCCTCGCCACTGGCGGCGAAACTGGATGAACTGGAGGAGGTATATGAATTTTAGAAAAATATTATCAAAACAAGCAAATATTTTTCGCGTATTGATAGCAAAATACCGGCCTATGCACGGTATTGTTGTTTTTATCCCCAAAGTGGTGCGTTGTCTCAACAAAGGACACCAAAAAGTTCTCGAGTGCAAGTTTTCATGAAGAAAACTCTATTTTTATTTATTTTTTTATACATTAATCAGCGATTCGATTAAATCCGAAAAATAAATATTCAAATCAGATTCAAATATCCAATGATTTGGTTCTTCCCATTGGGCAAGATCGGGAGCAGTATCTAAAAGGTATATCTGGAGACCACTAATGTGACAAAAACCTACAAATCAATAGAAAAAAACTCACCGGATGATCGGCGTCCAACAGTTCACCGCACAAAATCACATTCCCGCTGCAGTTGTCCAGGTCAGCCAAACATCTCGGAAACCAGGCAATAGTGTCTGGGTGCGGACCTGAAATATGAGAAAACATAAATATCTATGACCTAACTGTGGATTCCTTTAGTCTACGCATTTGTTATTTCATATGTTTAAAATTAGCGTAAAAAAGTTGGATTGGTGGAACAAATTACTGCACCCTTCATACCCCTCGACTTGCGTATTTAGGGAAGGCATGGGGTCATGCATCCACTTCGCCGACCGAAAAAAATGTATAATGACTATTTAAAGGACTTAAATCGTTTGAAATCTCAAAATTTTCACCAACTTCTTTGAATCAACTCGTTTCAGGCCACGAAATACCATCCCATCCCACTTCCAGGGCGATCTTTCGATTGATTTACGTTTATATACAATAAAACTCTATTTCCCAAAAAAAATTTTGCGAGTTTTTCATCACCCAGGTCGGATTGGTCATGATTTCGACATATGCTCAAGCCGTATTCTCCGCTTTCCTCCCCTGCAGGATGATTATGAAATTCAACCTCATTTTTTCTCAGAACTGACTCCTACCTTTGAGAACGGGGATCATTTCAAACTTCAAATTTGACACTTCTTCAAAGTCAGTCAAGCGTGTTATGACATCATCAATTGACTCTGACGCAATGCATTCGACGTAACAATCGACATTTCCGGAATCACGTGACTTTCTCATTTCTTGATGTGTAATCGTCGCTTTGCAATCCTATGATACATTCAAGGTATAATCAGATGCCCGTTCAGCTCAATGGTTAAAAAAATCTTAGGAACGCACTCTGAGCCCAAATCTAAATCGGATTCTGCATCTCTAAGTTCGAATCCCGGGTGAGGTGATTCACACATTGCCAGTGCATTATGGTTCACGTTACTCATGTTTACAGTTTCTCTGCCAATCATGTCCATAGGGCTGGGGAATTCGATTCGATTCGATTTATTCGAATCAGTCGTGAATCATTAATGGGAACAAAAACTTGTTAAGTGAACTCGAATTTTAGTTTTAACGACGAAATGCAATCGATTTTGGTCAAATTTGACCAAAATCGATTATATTTCGTCGTTAAAATATGAAAATTGTTGCTCCCAGTGTGAATTGAGAATACGCTGTAAACCATGTATTTCTTCATATTCACATTGGGAACAAGTTATAATAGTAAAAATGGGATATTTGCTATTTACAAAAAATTAGCGATTCGATCCGATTCGAAAAAATGTTCAAATGAGGTTCAAATTCCAAATGATTCGGTTTTGCCCAGCCCTACCTGTCCATGCAAACCAAAAATCTGCTAACGGTCAAGCAAAAACTAATCCTAGTCCTAATGAAAATCTTAGTTCATTTAACAAATCTTCGCTCCTATGAACGATTCATGATTGATTCGAATGAATCTTGCTTCGAATCGATTCGAATCACCGAATCGAATTGCCTAGCCCTACCGCCGAGGTGCGGTCCATCTGTGGCTCATATTCAACAAAGTTGAATCTCGTGTCGGGGTTTGCAGAAGCGCAGATGGAAACCCACTCAAATCAAGGAATCGAAAGTTGAAGGATGAGAGAGAGCAAAATTTCACCTTGAATAGTTTTAATATGCCTGAATCTCCGTCTGAATCAGGGATTGTGAATCTGATACAATAGTCCACAAGACGCAGTTTCTGAAACAAAACAAAAATAATGTATGTGAGTTCGATGTCTTTTTGTATAAAAGGAGCTTGGGAGTAAGGCTGGACAATCAGATTCGGTGATTCAAATCAATTCGAAGTACAGATTATTAGTATGAATTGTGAATTGATCTTAGGAACAAAAACATGCTAAATGAAGGAAATAGAAGGAAATCGATTGAAGAAAATACGCCGCTTTTGGGTCAGTTTATGCTAATGTTTGTGGTATTTGTGGGAGTCTTCAATGAGCAGGAAAAAAAGTTTTCGTAGATTGTAGTCTCGTAGTTTCTCCGATTGTTCGGCATCGGCGATGGTAGTGGAGTACGTCAAGACTATACTAATGCCCGCACCTACAGGGCTATAAGACGGCGCGATCCATCAGGGACTCATGCTTGACAAAATGTGTTTTAATAATGAATTTTTGTCATCGATAAAATATTTTCTCAATAACATTATCCTACTACGTGACCACTCACTCGGAAGATATTTTTATGATTTCGGTCAATATTTATTCTCTCCCTTCTACATTGAGATTTTTGGAAATCCGTGGTTAGTTCTTAAGAAACCTTGAATATTTGAATTGCACTGTAAAAACATTTCAGTAAAATTACCGCTCTTTCACATTTTACTCGGTGATATTGAAATAAAACTAAAAAATTGATTCCTTTTGACGTCTAATTATTGACGTCTAATTATGACGTCATAAAGAGCGCTGCAGGCAAAAAGTTTCTATGAAAAAGAGTGATTTTATTGTATGATACCAAGAAAAATCTCATGAACTTTTAATAAGGGATTTTCAGGGTCTAAAATAGGCTAACGAGTGCAATTGAGATTCTCAAACGTTTCAAAATGCTTAAAAGATCATTTTCGGGATTTTTTTCTCTCAGTCAGCGAGAGGAGAATAGCACCATGCCGCCTCCTGAATACGCTAGTGTAGTCTTATTCAAAACGTTGATAATAAACATTAACTCACTGGATTCTTCTGCTTCTTTTTTTGTTCGTCATTCATGAAGTCATCCAGTGACTTAGCTGGGGGTATGACGTCATTATCGGTTGTTGATGACATTGCTTCTGGCATATGAATAAATACTATCTTGTATATATTAAAGATTTGATAAAAATATATATTTTTCTGAAACAAACATGTAAAGCTTTCCATTATCATTCAGTCTTTGAATTGGTCAGTTTCAGATTATTTCAACTTTTCTCCATTGTGAAAATCAAGAAATTTATAGCTTATATTGTATTTTCAATTCACACGCCGCGTCTAACTTCACGGAACTTTGTATATATGTGTGCCCTGTTATATATACTTTGTATATATGATCGCCCTTAACCGAGTGGGCCACCGTGCATGAGATTAAGTTGGTGTTTATTAAATTTGAATTTTTTAGCTAATTTGTTTAAATTTAATTCATTAATGTCTGGAGCACAGGTCCAACGAAATCCATCGGTATCCACCTTATACGAAAAACAGCTGATACGAAATGTAATATATATATATATATATATATATATACACCGATTTATATATTGCTATTAAAATTTTATTATGAAAAAGTACAAAATGCTCTCTGAATAGAAAATATTTTAAACAAGACTGAACCTTTAAAATAATAGAGTGCAGTGAGAGGTTCCTGTCCAGGGTAATGTTGAAAATATTCCAATTTTGAAAAACCCGGGAATATTTTTGAGGAACTGGTTTGCTATAGTGATGTGTACTAAGCGATATCTGCTCTGGGCAATTTCCCTACGTCCCAAAGTTTAACTGATATCGAGTATCATTCCCATTATTTATTCAGTGCAGGTCAAAAATTAAAGCGTTCAACGTAAATAACACCAAGGCAATGTACCTGCATCAGCGTGGCAAAGGTTCTTATGTCTTTTCCGACTTGAGTTTGATCGAGTCACTAATTCTACATAAACAGCCGATATCAATCTTTAATACAATAATTTGCCATCAATACCAGAATAAATCAATCTGGGGCCGCGAATTCACAAATCACTCACAACACTGTAAAAGACAACGCGCTCCAAATTCATTACCCATCCATTCAGGCACAACTCAATCCAACCGAAAAAGCAAATATTTTGGTAATCACTATAAAAAATGCACTAAAATCACCGTTCTTTGACAGTTGTTTTACTGTGCCCTGTAGGTACGGGCTTTAGAACGTATTTCTCAACATATTTCCCGCGTGTCGTAAGATGCGAGTATAGGAAGCAAAGAAGTGGTAGATACCACTCACTGCACTTCACCATGGTGGTTCAGTACCGTTTGGAATGTTTTACGTTTGAAGTTCAGTTGCTGGCGCAATAACTTTCGGTGGCTCTCTTTGCTATTAAGTAGCTGTGGTCTGGTTCCCTTTGGGGGCTTCTCCGAGCCTTTCTTAGAATTAATTTCAATAAGAACAAAAAACCAAAAACTTGGCGAAATTAAAATAAATCTACAAAATCAAATCAAAACCAATTATAGGATGTTGATGGATCGCGTCGCCATCAACACCTTATACTCGGCATAAATCACGTCAACAAGCCGACTTTAAATGTCGAAAATATACGATTACTGGAAAGGAATCGGGATGGAAAGATCATATCTCTACTATAACTCTAATCATGTCTGTCTATAACTGGTCCGCTGGTACAGGGCCTTGATTGACAATTGACAACGCTACAAATAACTGGTACATTTACTGCAATATCGATGCTTGAAATAAAATTTTTGATTTGGAACCAACGCGTTCACCAGCTCTCTGCCCTGAATGGACTAATATCTCACATTCTTGTCTGATTTATATAACCGGCGCGCTCTGACGCCCCTTTTCATGAGCGCGACCCGAACAATTATTTCTGGCACTCCATTGTTCATTTTAATTGTGACGTCTCAAGGTCCTGCCAACATGATATATAGTGAAATTAGATCAAATAATTTAAAATCAAATTAAAAAATTTTACGTATAAAACAAAAGCAAAAATTACCCTTGCGTCCACCTTGACCCTGTTGGTTAAAAGTCTGAATCGTAGATTTAATATTTCGAATTAAAGCACAGGCAAATGCGACTCGTTAACACACGCCCACTACTACACGCAGGAAGAAAGAATTTCAAACTACGAAGCCAAGGTTCCAATAAATTGGGTCATTTCGCTCTGCGCCTTCACATGACCCAGTCTATCAGAATCCTATCGTATTTCCTGAGTGTCGTAAGAGCGACTAGAAAGAAACAAAGAAGTGGTAGATGGTTTTACCATCGCCCAGGGTAAAACTAATTGGACTTTACCGGTTCAGTCCCATTTAGGAAGTCTTCCGTTTAGTGTGCAGTTGCTGGTACCACATCTCATAGTGGCTCATTGCCTATTAAGTGGACGTTAGTCGGATCCTTTTAGTCGCTGCTTGCGGCCAGAGTGAATCAGAACGCTCGAATTAATTTCAATAACGTATTTTGTTGAGTTCGAGTTATGAACTCTGTCTGTGGTGCATCAGTGACTCAAGCTTGAGAAAATTTCTGTTTGGATACGTATATGTAAGTGGAAGTAGGACTGGGCAATTCAAGTCGGGGATTCGAAGTCAAAAATCGTCAAAATAGTTGTGAATGGGCATAAGAAATCAAAAATTAAGTTTTCCTCATGATACGCCTCGTATGTCCCGCGCAACGACGGCGCGATCCATCAGTATCCCATGCTCAACAATATCTTAACAAAACATACATATCTTTAAATTTTTCGAATTGGTTAGGGGTTTAGTAGGAATTCGTAGGGCTGAGCAGAACCGAATCAATTAAAATTTACAGAGTATTTATAATTCACAATCCATGTGCAAGATAAACGATTTTCATATTTTAGCGACAAAATATATTCAATTTTGGTCAAATTTGACCAAAATCGATTGTATTTTGTCGTTAAAATGAAAATTGACTGCTCTTCCTCGCGTCCTATTACCGGTTATTACAAAACAACCATCAATTTCTTAATTAATTTATGTCTAACGAAATGCCAAATGACGACCGATGGTTAAACCGCATTCTCGGCTTTTCTTCCCCCCCTTATACAAAATTAATGTTTGTCCCTCCCTTATACATAATTAATGTTTGTCCAATACCCTTTCTCCTGCCCTAATACTGGTAATTACAAAACTACTATCAATCGCTTAATTAATCAGACCAATACGCCTTACGAAATACCGAATGACGAACAAGATCGCGAGTTACGCCACCAATTTTCATTGAGGTGAAATGGGGCTTCATATTTTTGCGAAGTATGGGCCACTGACGGCGTGATCCATCAATCGCCCATACTTAGCAAAATACGTTTTGGAAACAAAATTAACAATGGATCCGCCGATCGATATTTATACACAACATTGTCTTATTCAAATAATAATAAAAATCGATTTTCCATAAATCTGACGCGTTAAAAAATCGGTAGAAGAATCTGTAACGACGGATCAAAAAAAGAATTTATCAGTAAAAAGAACCATAATTTTACGGCCATGTATGGATCAAAGATGGCCCTAATATTTGTAAAAAACAGCGGAAAAGGTGTGTGCCTGGCGCAAATTCGAAAAATCTGACAAATACGTACACTAACCGAGGATTATATGTGGCCCATGCTTAGCAAAACATATTTCTGATTGAGAAGGTAGATCTTTCTTGTGAAAATATATAAGTTTTTATCGTTATTTTTATGCAAAAATGATCTGTAGAGGCTGGATTTAGATTAATTCCAACGTATTTTCTGCCTTTTGTAGGGAGCGACTAAAAGGAAATAAATAGGTGGTAAATAGTTATATTAACACCCAAGAAAGATACTGCTCGCTGCACCCTATTATAGCGGTTTAATTCTGCTTGGAACTTTTTGCTCTGCAGCGTGAATGCAGTTACTGGTACTACATCTCGTGGTAACTCTTTGCGATTTAATTTTTTATTTATTTTTTGTTTATTAAAATTTACTTTAAGCAAGGCCAGAAGCAGTATCTTAAGGGAACCAACTAAGGGCCATTTACTTGCAAAAACCTAGTATAAGATGCAGGACCAGTCACTGCACTCTAAATGGGAAACATTCGAAACTTAACTGAACCGCTATGATGAAGCGTAGGAAGTGGTATCTGTCCTGGGCGATGGTGAAAATCTACCTCTTCTTTGTTTCCTTTTAATCATTTTTTACGACGCGCAGAAAATACGTTAGAACTATTCTTAAGCTCGCACATACAGGACAGAAAGTGTCTCTTGTTATTTTGTTCTATTCAGTCTCTGCTTTCTGCCTTGCTCAGAGGGATTTTGAATGAAAAAGTTGGTGAAAAAATTCTAAAAAAAGGTGTTAATTCGTCAACGTGAGAAAAATCGTAATAAAATTATTCAGAAATTTCTGTAGAAATCTAAAAAAAACACATTGTACAGAAATAGTGGGTGAAAAATTATTATTTTCAAGAAGAAAAATACGTCGAAAGGTTCAGAGTCTTGCTTCTCACATATACTTAATTTTGTAACGTTTCGTCTGACCAAAGTCAGACTTCTTCTGACAAACTGTTAAAATGTTTTAAAATGCTTGTATGAAGAAGTCTTTCGATAGACAAAATGTTACAGAAATAAATTTGTGTAAGTGTGAAGCAAGACTTTGAATCTCTCTCTAGTTAGTCATAGTTACTCTTGCTACTGTATCCTCGTATCTACTGCATACGGATCCGCAAACACAAAGCCACAGAAGAAGGATAAATAGTTAGCCCACGTCCCCCAGACCGAAAAAAATTCTTGTCGTTGTTATTTTATTGTAAGTTGACCAAGACAGTGATGTTTCACATTTCATTCAGAACAAATTCGTCGGTTTATCTTTTGTCGGCAAGTATGAGTCACTGATAGTTCGCGTCGGAGAGACGCGGTCCATCTGTGGCTCATGCTTGACAAGATAAAACTATCTAATTAGGAAATGACGCCTTTAGCTAATATTCTGCGGCGCCGATTGTCTCAATCAAAAAATTGCGTCTGACTATCATAGTTTAAGTTTGGGAAGTAGTTATCGAGACATCCAAGTACGGTTTATATATGGCTCATGCTTGGTAAAATGAAATTTTTCATTCTGTTGGCATTCATACAAAAATTTACGTAAATATTACTAAAATTTTACAACCATTTTCTCACATCTTGATAATATGAACTGTTCAAGAATGATCGTGGCATGAGCGCCTTAATTTTTCTATGGTCCGTGCTTGCCACGCGGTAGAATTGATATTACAAAAATAGTGAAACTAATTACTGTGAAATTGCATTTATATTTTCCACTTTTTTTATTAGTACAGTAAAAATTGATTTCATATACAAATAAGAAGGAAATCCGATTGGGGATATAAAAAGTTTCGAGCATGAGCCACAGATGGAACGCGCTTTGTCAGCGCGTTCCATCTGTGGCCCATGCTAGACAGTATATACCTTAATATTATTTGTGACCGGCGACGGAAGCGGTGGGCAATACAAAGAAAGTCGTTAATTCGGGAGCGTAATTCTCACCAGAAAAATTTTGACGTGACATGTTTTTTCAAGTATTTATTGCTGATGGATCGTCCGGCCACAGCGCCATCTGTCTCTTGCTCATATTTAAATTAAAATTTTATTGGGGTCACCAGTTTCCTTTTTTATAATAAACATTTTATATTGAAGTTCACCCTAAAATAACAGCCATAAATACAGGAACTTGCGACTGCCCTGCGATTTGCGTAAAGTACGGATCACTGATGGATCGCCCCGCCGGTGTGAATACTGATTACGTATCCTACATGGAGGAAACTTGGATTGATTGTATATTTTATACCATTGCCTGCTGCACGAAATACCATTGGTTGGTAATGCTCATTTCTTTTAATAAAATGAAAATTGAAATAAATAATAATAAAATTCGAATGGCGTTAATTCTAAAACCGTTTTTCAGTTTGTTTGACTGTTATTGTCACGTCACACAATAAATATATCAGTTTATTTGTTGCATCATAATGCCTAAATCAGTAGAACTTTCTTCGTCACAACCAACTATTTATAAACAAGAACAATGGTAATTTACGTGAACGGATGAAATATTTTAAATCATTGCGCGCGGGAAATTTAAGTAATGGTATTGTGACCTCACAATTACTACAATATAAACACAGGACAAATGGTTGAATGAATTTTTGTTTGTTGTGATAAAATCATTGTCGCATCACAGACGTCCCTTTTTCAGTCTTTATTTGAGAATAATCGATTCATTGTTTCCGAATAATCATGATATTTTTATGGGCAAATATTTCAGGGCACGTGCGAATCGATTTTATTTCTGAAATATTATTCATAACCATTTCTCAAAATATTGTACAACTTATCGAAAAATATAACCAGTATGTGGCGTCATGGCGTTGTTAAATGACGTCATTGGTATTTCATTGTATATATTGCACAATAATATACCCGTCATTGAACGTATTTCTCGACACAAAAACAATTTTCGATGTCGACTGACACGTACTCAGGAAATAAGTTGAGATTGGTCTGGGGGACTCGGACTAACTAGCGGATGTGAGGAGAAAACTGGATGAATGCCAGCAGCACCACCAAGACACCCGACCGGTAGAAAAGTTGACTAATGTGACATGAATTTGCAAGTAGATTAAAACGTCTCTTTTTGAGTGTCTGGTAGGAATCAAACTGTGCAGAAAGATTCTAAATCATCAATTCCGGTATGAAATATCCCATACAGAGAAGTCTAGCTGGTTTTTATATTCTATTATCTGAGTGAATCACGCTGATCCAAATCCGCCTGTACTGACTCGACCTAGAGATCTTCAGCCTACGATGCCAACATGATGACCACAAGGCCATCGCGCTCGCAGTGCTACCTCACAAGACTAGCCCTTCATGCTTGTAAGTGATTGCTCGTATAAGGTCTTTAATTAAATTAAATTATAGCAGAAAATAATAAAGAAGTAATTTCTTCGAGCATGGAACATAGATTTTTAGCAGAACATTTGTTGTAAAATACAGCGCGATCAATCAGTCACTCACACACAAGAAAGTACAATTTCTGTGTGGAATCCGGCGCGATCCATCAGTGACTCACACATGGGAAAATACAATTTTTGCGTGGAATCCGGCCCGATTGATCAGTGTCTCACACACAAGAAAGTACAATTTCGGTGTGGAATCCGGCGCGATCCATCAAAAACTTGTGAAGCGAAATTTTCACTTTCAACAAAAAATTGAAATCTTTATTGATTGAATTCTGAGACCTGTACACAAAGATAAAGCTGGACAATGCAATTCAATGATTCAAAACGATCAAGAATCGTTCGTAAGAACAAAAAAGAAGAAAATGCAATCGAGTTTGGTCAAATCAGACCAAAATCGATTGTATTTTGTGGTTAAAATATGAAACTTTTGCTCTTAGATATGGAGCATGAAAAAGCATTACTTCTAAGTCTGTGAATTCTAATATTATCAATTCGTAACTATAAATTTATAAATGAAAATAATGATTCGATCCGATTCGAAAAAAATGTCCGGATCAGATTCCGTATTCTTCGGTTTTGTCCAGCCCTACACACAGATCGATTAAATAAATAACCGTTTCAAATCGCATGCGAAGCTTCCAGATACTGCCCCCTGATTACTCATCCCCCCCCACTACTCTCCCGCAAAATCATCACCCAATCTTTTAAAACTAACCCGCAATGTTTTACAATTCGCTGAATCATAAATTCTTCATTACACAATTTAGTGTAAACGCTTTTAAAAATTCAGTAAAATATTCGTTTTTGTGTTAATTATATTTCAAAACTGTGATTTGCTTATGCTCATGCTCGGCCGTAAATAACCCGTTTATCTAAAATACATTTGATATGAATCAACAATGGCCCAAGCTTGTAATGTGCCATAGATACTTCGAGAATTACCTAATAATATTAGTTAATTTTTTGTTGTTTTTAATAGCACGCATGTGATGCATTTGGTAAACATTAAATCCGATGTATATTGTTCTGTAATAGTTGTATCGAAAATATTTATTCTTTGCAAATAATCGATCTTGTGATGTGGTTTTTTTCATCAGTTTAACAAACAATCAATTTCATAAAGTTTCTTCATAATGCTAAAATTTTAAAAGACAGAGGAATTATCCCCGCGTGATCGAATATGTGCTTTTAACTGACAAAATCAGAGTTAATAAATATTTGTGAGCAGGAAAATGAACGTTTTTAATAGGGCCTGACAATTTGATTCGGTGATTCGAATCGAGTCGAAGTCGAGTCGAATCAGTCGTGAATCGGTCACAGGAACAAAAACTTGCCAAACGAAGAAGAATTTTTCAGTTTTAACGACAAAATGCAGTCGATTTTGGTTAAATTTGACCAAAATGGATTGTATTTATCGTTAAAACTGAAATTTTTTGTTTGTGGGCATTAAGTGTAATTTAAAATATATTATTTTCAAGTCTGTTTATGCTGATATTTGCAATTCGTATCTATGAACTTCCTATTTTTCATAGTGAAGACAATTAGTTATTTTTATGGATTCAGCGATTCGAACCGATTCGAAAAAATTATCCGAATCATATTCGAATTCCAAATGATTCGGTTTTGCCCAGCCCTATTTTTCAATAAAACCTATGAAGCCTTGTCGGTTGGGCGCGGCGTTCCGTTATTGATATATCAGTTCTTAGATTCTTACATTGTCAATAGGAATGCACTTCTACAAGACGGTTTCCCAGTGGCTTAAAGACATTGTATCAATGCGCGGAGTCTGAATCTCTAAAGAGCTTCATGAAGTGCGGGAATAGGAACTAAAGAACCCCCATTCCTGACAGATATCAATTGACACCATGCAGATCAACACAATCAGGAAACCAATGAGAAGGCAAGGAACTCCAAAGTTTAAAAATTCTTGGAAAAAAACTTCTTGAATAAAACTGTTTGAGATATTTTGGAACCTCCACAGTGAATAGGTATGAATTGGACTCATCGACCCGATCCACCAATGACTCATACTTTACAAAAGATTGGGATATAAAACGCAGAAAATACATTAAGTCAATTCTAATCCCACAGCTACATACGCTGCACCCGATCAGAAATTTTATTTCGACAAGCTTGCGCCACAGATGGACCGCGTCTCATCGACGTGATGTTTCCACAAAAATTTTCTGATAGAGAACGGAAAGCATCCCATACAGAACTAAACCACCATGGTAGTGTGTTATAGGATGGTGGTATCTACCCTGGGCGATGATAAAACACTGTACGTCAACCATCTGCGTCACAGATTGATCGCGTCGCCTAGGTGCCGGCCATCTATGGCACATACCTGCAGAATAAAATTTTTGATCAGGACTATAGCCTGATATCGAAGGCTAAATATAGAAAAACCACAGACTATAGAGGCATTCTGTCCGACACTGTGACAAAAGCTAAGTGAAATTACAGTGCATTTTTAGTTATTGTATACTTCAAAAAATTTGAAACAGCCATCTTGATGACAAATGTATGCCAAGTATGGGCTGTTGTCACGGTGGCGTGTTCCATCAACAGCCCATATCTGAACAAATGGGAATTTTTTTTACCATAATATCCGCCAAAATTACTGTCAAATTTAATCGTTTTTTTTTTGGAAAAGTGTATTAAGAATAATTAATAACTTGCGTATACATCCTAAGCGAAAAAATTGGGTCCCATGTTTATCATGCGGGCAGGAAAGCCGAGAATACGACATAGTCATATCTTGAACCACCACAACAGATACCACGAAAAATAAGTAACCCAAAACCACCATAGCGCAAGTAGTCTCTGTACACTGTAACAAAAAATGCAACAAAATCACTGGTCTCTGACAGCAAATTATTCCCGGCGGTATTAAAAAAAAAATTAAAAATTGACTATTTTGGAAAAATATGGGTGTTGATGGAACGCATCGCGTAGGTGCGGTCCATCAACAGTCCATAATTGGCATAAACCTAGTGAACATGGCATTTTTCTAGCTTTGGGAATATGTAATTCTGCAAATCACTTTACTACAGTAAATTTGCTGTACATTTGTTACAGTGTAGGTACGGGCTTTAAAACAGTCCTAACGTATTTCCTGCGAGGCGACTAACAAAGAAGTGGTGGATGGTTTTAGAATCGCCCAGGGCAGATGCCACTCACTGCATTTTGCTATGGCGGTTCAGTTCCCTTTGGGAGGTTTTCCGTTTGAAGTGCAATTGCTGGTACTCAGTCTTTTAGTATCTCTTTGCCGTTAAGTGGCCGTTAGTTGGTTACTTTTAGGCACTGCTTCTGGCCTTGCTCAGAGTGAATTTCAATAAAAGTCGAAGATCCATATATTAGCGGAAATGAAAGAAAATGTCTGTGACACTGCGGAACTTCCTCGGGGAATAAATTTTAATTGGTAGCCAATCGTTTTGGCCGTTTAATCATCTTGTTCAGAGGAACGAGAGCAGAAAGCTTTTTCGAGAAAGGGTCATTAAAATATTTATAAAATAAGCTTGTTGCGAGCAAATTTTAATAAAAGCAGAAGCAGGTGAGATCTGGTGGATAATTCTGGTATCCATGACGCTGTAGATGCGTTATTTTTTTTATTGAAATTCACTGTGACCAAGGCCGGAACAAAAGTCTAAAATGGACCGAACAACCCAGCTTGATTATGTTAAAACCAGCGTCGCCTGAAAAAAGTCAGAAAAAGTTTTGGTTGTATTGAACTGAAAATTTTTGAATGTTATACCATACATTATCATACATTATGTGCGGCTATTCTGAAAGAAAAGTAATTAACAGGATTGCGCATTTCATGTAAAAAAACGAGGTCAGTTTTTGTCATCAGAAATTTCAGGTTTTCAGTCAAAAAGCAGTTTTTTTACTAAGATATCTATTCAGGAGTTGCGATCTTGATTGTTATTTGCCTACATCGACTTCCCTTTTTTCTGGGGAATCTTTCTAGTGTGAATCGAGTGTATAAAAATTATGAGAAATCGGTGCGACATTTCTTGATAATCACATTCCGATCGCGCTGAAACAGGTTCCCCACTGAGATTAAACGATCAACAAATGATATTGCCGGTGCGCAGGTCGAAAATGTTTGCTGTAGCCATGTAAAAATTCATTTCAGAACTAAAACCGATTCTTAATGGCAGGTGTTATCAACCATACTGTTGAATGCATATGGTTTAATTAGACATAGCCAAGTAAAAAATGATTCAATCCCGGTTATACTCGATAGCAGGGGCTTAACGCTTGAGGATAACATTCAATAGAATGATCCATTGCAAAAGATGACGATTTCGATAAATTCATCCATGATCATCTACCCAACGCCGAAGGTCAATCTCAACACCTAAAAATGTTGCGACAAAAAAGAGTTATTTTTTGTGGGCGACTTTCTCTCCGGGCGACTTCTTAAGGCGATTTTTCCCCACACCCGTTATGACATACCTTCTTAAGCATGGGTCACTTATGGTCATTCACGGACTACAAAATAAAATTTGGTGATTAAGGACACTTTTTCCGAATCATGTACATGAGTATGCAGAGTACCCGATCCGGTCACTCGAATCGATTCAAATCGAATTCTATGGTTGCCTAACTTACACTTGAAGCCTTAGTTTTTGATATGAAAGTATGCAACATCATGACCCTTGAAAAATAAATGACATATCGTAGATCAAGTGAGCAACCTTGGCAATTATTTATCTTGTTGATTTGGCTTTTTTTCCCTCGTTTGAATAAGGTCAATTGGGACGTGATAATATCACAATCGGTAGCACTTGTTACAATTGTTTCCTTAATTGAAACGTCATAATAAAATCAAATACTTTCTCAGTGGGTTACTTACGGTCATATTTCGAGGGTTTATTGAAGGTCAACTCATAAGTTGGTTTGTTTGTTTAATATAATGTCCATATCGCGTGATTACATGTCCTTAATGCTCAAACGCAAACATGGGTCAGATAGATGCGCGCGCTTATGTGTACAGGAGATATATATTGAATGTTTTGTTTGACTAATACGATCATTTAGATTCTGCTCAAGCCTAAGCCACAGATGGACCGCTCTTTTTAGGAGCGTTCAATATGTGGCTCATGCTTGATCATAGCGTAGCGCATAAATTTAACTAGAATTTCATAGTTGTTGTCATTTGCAAAATGGGAATGTTGTAAACATGTCCTGACAACGAGCTACCATGTTCGGCAAAGATATTTTATGAGATTAATATGTTCAGCCTTGGTTTTGGCTTGGAATATTTTATAATGATCTGACAAATTGTAAAAGTTTTAAATATTTCTGAGTTACGTTAAAAATAATATTTTAGGAAAAGAATAAAAATTGATGTTTTGCTCCGTAAAATTACTGGTAAAATAGGTAAAACCCCGTAATGTTCATGATTGCTTTGAAACCTGGTTTGAAAAACTGTTATTCAAAATATTATGTTATTATTGTGAAAAAATCTTTCCAAAACCAGTAAATTGTCGCTTTTTGACAGCAATTTTACTCGATAATAGAAGTGATAGACGGTTTTATCATCGTCCAGGGCAGATACCACTCACTGCACATTACCGCGGCGGTTTAGTTTTTTATGGGGTATTTTCCGCTCAGAGTAGTGCAGTTGCAGGCGCTTTATCTTGTAGTAGCTCTTTGACATTTTGCCGTTAGTTAGCACCGCTTCCGGTCTGGCTCAGATCAAACTTTCATAAAAATAATATATTGGACAAAACTATAAAGATACTTTTGGACACTATAGGATATCAACTGAACGCACCGCCAGTTTCGTCAAGTTTTCCGATACAACCCTATTCCAAGGGCCCCGTATAAGAAGTATTAGATTAATTTAACGTATTTTATTTATAAAATATTTTATATAGAACATTTCGAAGGAGTCCGCCTTGTTAATGCCAGGCAACGCGTGTTTTGAGTCCAAAGTTCAACATTTTACGTTATCTGTGATGCAACAATAGCAATTATCTATATAAATATTTATGCTTAGCCAAGCACGGGCCACTGATGAATTCCGCCCCCGAGGCGCGATTCATCAGTGTTCCATACTTGGTCAAAAGAATTTTATTTAGCCTCCGATAACTGTAAGTATATGGATTTAAGCTGTGAAAGGGAGCTTATAACCTTTCTAAATATCTAAGCTTCGATTCAGTGTCGTCTAATCAGGGGTGTATTTAGAACGTTGAAAAGGGGGGAGAAGCTTTTGAAAAAAGGATCCAAAGTGGAGTTCTAACGTTACCGTAAGGGACAATTTTTCTTGGAAAATATTATTTTTATTGTATCTCATTGTAACACAGACGTAAATCGTTCGTTTCCTACGTTTAGAGGCACTTTCTACGATTTTTTTTGGGCGTTGAGGGCGGGGGAGGTTCGTATGGCACCATGACTCGCCCCCGGGACTTCACTTTGGTTCGATGAGGTCCCCCACTTGTTGCAATCCACAGCACTTTATTAGTTTTACCAAGGTGGTTTTAACATCGCCCAGGGCAGATTTACACTGGTGCGTGATGGACTTAAACCATAAAATATTCATGCTACCTTCTCTACAGCTAAGGTTCAGTGACGTACATATTCATTTCGAATCAAGATAGGAGAAATCGGAAATAGTTAGATAAATATTCAAGATTAGGTAGATGGTTTTACTATCACCCACGACAGATTTACACTGCGTTGTGATAGACTCAAACTACTAACTGTTACCTTCACTATAGATGTGCCTTTGCGCCGTACAAGATATTGGTTTTAGGTCTAGATGGGAGATATTATTAGCGTACATTTATCTAGGTATTTTGGAATCAGTAAGCGGTTTTACCATTTCTCGGGGCAGATACCATTCCATAATAATACCATGACGGATTCACACTATTAAAGGGTTGTAGTTCCTTCTGAAGCTTAGACTTAGTAATCAGATATGCTCGATTTGCAAGTGAAAGATCCCAATCCGGAAATTCTATTATGAACCATAGATAAAGCGCACCTTGACGGCGCGATCCATCATTGACTCATGCTTAACAGAACATGCTCCACCAACATATTTCTGGATGAGATTCAAACTGTTGAAGAATACTAGAGAGATAAACTGTCAAAGATATTGAATGCGATTTGAGACACGCGAGTCCATAAAATATTCGATCTAATTTATTTACAAAAATATCATGTTCTCATTCCACAGAAATATAAGTTTATTGTAAGCTTTCGTTAGAACATAGTCTAACTTCTTCAGAAAAGATTAAAGTCACTGTGAAAGGGCGCTTATAACCTTTCTAAATATCTAAGCTTCGATTCAGTGTCGTCTAATCAGGAGTAGTGTATTTAGAACCTTGAAAAGGGGGGGGGGGGACTTTTGAAAAAAGAATCCAAAGTGGAATTCTAACGTTACCGTAAGGAACAATTTTTCTTGGAAAATGTTATTTTTATTGTATCTCATTGGAACACAGACGAAAATCGTTCGTTTCCTACGTTTAGAGGCACTTTCTATGATTTTTTTGGCGTTGAGGGCGGGGGAGGTTAGTATGGCACCATGACTCGCCCCTGGGACTTCACTTGGTTCGATGAGGTCCCCCACTTGTTGCAATCCACAGCTTTTTATTAGTTTTACCAAGGTGGTTTTAACATCGCCCAGGGCAGATTTACACTGGTGCGTGATGGACTTAAACCGTTTCGAATCAAGATAGGAGAAATCGGAAATAGATAGATAAATATTTGAGAATAGGTAGATGGTTTTACTATCTCCCACGGCAGATTTACACTGCGTTATGATAGACTACTAATTATTAAATTCACTACAGATGTGCCTTTGCGCCGTGCAAGATATTGGTTTTGGGGAGATATCATTAGTTTATATTTATCTAGGAATTTTGAAATCAGTAAGCAGTTTTACCGTTCCCCAGGGGCAGATACCATTCCATAATAATACCATTCACACTATTAAAGGGTCATAGTACCATCCTGAAGCTTAGACTCAGTGCCGTTAGATATGCTCGATTTGCAAGTGGAAGATCCCAATCCGGAAATTCTATTATGAACCATAGATAAAGCGCGCCTTGACGGTGCGATCCATCATTGACTCATGCTTAACAGAACATGTTCCACCAACATATTTCTCAATGAGATTCAAACTGTTGAAGAATAGTAGAGAGATGAACTGTCGAAGATATTGAATTCGATTTGAGATACGCGAACTAATAACTTAATCGATCTAATTTTTTACCTGTGCAAAAGTAACGCAATAGAGGATTACAACTATTGTATTTTCAGAAAAGATCAAGAATTTGTATTATTTCGACAAATTCCTGGAAATTTAAATTTGTTTGTTAAAAGACTTTTGATTCGAATATTCTATTTGTTTCCCGAATATTCGATTTTGGTTTTAAGTGTTAGCTCCGCTTAGTAGGAGAAATATTACTTGAATATGAACCATACGTATATCCATATATGTACCATATTTTAGTGGGCGCGATGGCCTAGTGATTAAACATGTTGGCATCACAAGTTGACGGTCTCGGGCTCGAGCCCCGGCGAGTCCGGTTCGCTTATCCATGCTCTCCACTCGCCCAGGGTGTAATAACTTAGGTAGGCTAAGCCGAACAGAAAAAGATCATATCTTTCCATTAGCCCTGTCCGTCTATATGTGGCCGCTGTTACAGGGCCTTGGACAGGGTGATCCACTCTAAGAAGTGGCTGTGAAAAAAAATAAAAAAATAAAAATACAACAAATAAAAATGCCCTGTAAGTGCTTCAGTCTAAACAAATTCGCCCAAACATTTTCTGTTGAGTGTTGATTTCTGCTGAATCATCAGTTGTGTGAACGTTCCTGCGCGTCATAAATGCGACTAAAAAAATGTTCTAACTCATCGGTGACTCATACTCAAGAAAATACATTCGGGCAACTTTTTTCTGATGCGAAGTCTCACAAAATCACTTTACTTATGTAAAATATGTGTAATATCTGATCTGGTTATGATGCCTTCACAAATCATATTTTTCTGATGGACAAAAAGCTTAAAAACCATCAACATGGCTATTTCATAGTAGCATTGATGATTTTGGACCTTTTTATTCAAATTTGTTGCCTACCAGACTGGGGCTGGCCAAAACCGAATTACATGTAAATAACAATTATCCCATTTTTAGTATTACAACTTGTCCTCATGGTGAAAAACAGAAAATTACATATTCCTAATTAATATCTAAGAGCAACAATTTAACCAAAACCTTTTAACGACAAAATATAAACGATTTTGGGCGAATTTGAAATTGAAAAATTGTTCGCAGTTTTTCGTTAAAAATGAAAATTCTTGTTCATTCAGCAAGTTTTTGCTCCTTTGAATTAATTTAATTCGATTAAATTGCGTTTGAATCGATTCGAATCACCGAATCGAATTGTCCAGCCCTACACCAGAAACTGAAATGAGGCTTTCAGATCAAAAGTTTTACGATGAATCAGATCAATTATGAATTACGCCATTGATGCCTTAATTTATTAATATTCAGTTCCAGGTAATTAAATTTAATTGATCATCCTGAACAAAATCAAGATGAGGATTTCATCTGCTTTCACTCTTATCATCGTTACTACCAGTTTTCTGGTCGTTCCAGGTTCCTGTTATTTCAGGTAATTTTCATGCCTTTTCAACTGTAGGTACGGGCTTCAGAATAGTCTTAACGTATTTCCCGCGGGTCGTAAGAGGCAACTAAAAGGAGACAAAGAAGTGGTAGATGGTTTTACCATCGCCCAGACCGGATACCAGTCACTACACTTCACCATCGCAGTTCAGTTCCGTTTGGGGTGTTTTCCGTTTATCGTACAGTTGCTGGTACTACATCTTGTAGTAGCTCTTTGCTATTAAATGTTCGTTAGTTGGTTCCTCTTAGGAACGGCTTCCGGCAGTTTTAATAATAAAAAGCCAATTTCAACGGCATTTGCGTTATGATGAGCCCCGTCCCTATCCCCACCGATCGATGACCAAAATAATAATAAAGAATTAATTAAGAAAAAAAGAAATCTTCTGTTAAGCATGGGTTTCGGGCCATCTATGGCTCATGCTTGAAAAAATGTCTTTTTTTATATGACCGTTTCACGATAGATTTGAATAATTTGCGCTTCCAAGCAAATCGCGCCCAGCTTCCCCCATGCAGCCTTGGAATTAGCCTACTCAAAATAATACTCAACTTTTTTTTCGTCCCCAGTAAATTTCTGAACAAAATGCAGAAAAGCTGGATGCGGTCCTGGGAAAGGATGAGAGATCAAAGCTTGAGGCCGAGGTTAGCTGGAGAGTTACATCTGGAAGGGAGTCCAACGTTCGTACAGGTACGACTATCGGTCGGGCCCAGCTCGGTGGCTTAGTCGGTTAGGCGTGACGGCACTGTAACAAAAATGCAACGAAATCACTGGTTTTTGACAGTAATTTTACTTGGCGGTATTGAAAATATTCAAAATTGAGGCCAATTATGGGGTGTTGATGGAACGCACCACATGGCATTTTTTAATTTTGGAAATATGCAATTACTGCAAATGACCAGTAAATTTACTGTACTTTTGTTTTAGTGCGCATTTCCCAATAGCTTGGCTATTCTGACCAAACTGAGGGTTTTTGAATTATTTGCTGTGACCTGTTTATGAATCTTCCCGAGCGACTTATACCCAACAACCGTTGGACACGGACCTTTGTATTTGTTCACTGTTGCCATCGATGAACCATCGACCTAAGGGATAAATACGATCGCGCTTACCCAACTGAGCCATAGAGCAGGGCTCGAATATCTTATTGACATTCAATCCAAACAAGGTTGCAGGCGGCGCCACTAATTTGCAGTGGCTACGATAACTTGCATTTGTATTTGCAGATGGTTGAAGGACCACGAAACGAGGTCGAACTTGCAGTCAACTTGCATAACCTATCCACAAGCGAAGTTTCATTGTTACGTATTCGTGACATCACTCCTTGGCTACGTCATGAAAAACCTGTAAAAGTTAGCACTGTTGGAAGAAATATTGGATGGCCGAATGCAGTCGGAAAAGTCGAAGGTTTGTAGAAATTTATAATATTTCTTTGGCTTTCCGTTCAGACATTTTCTCACAGAAGTTCGTTCTAAGAGAGTACGAAAGCGATGTCTGAGGGGAACCAACTAACGGCCGCTCATATGGCAGAGAGCTACTATAAGATACAGTGCCAATGACTGCACGAAAATATCCCATACAGAATTAAACCACTCAGGCAAAGTGCAGTGAGTGGTATATGCCCTGGGTGATGATAAAACCATCTACTACTTCTTGGACATGATTTGTTAAACGTAAAAGGAACCAATTAACGGTCAAATAATAGTAAAGAGCTATCGCTAGATGTATTACCAGCAACTGCACTCTAAGCGGTAAACATCCCAAATAGAAATGAACCGCTATGGTAAAGTAAGTGATATCTGCCCCGGACCATTTAAAAACATCTACTACTTCTCTCTTTCCTGCTAGTCGTCTCATACGACGCGTAAGGAATACGTCAGAGCCATCCTGAACCCTGTACTGAAAAGGTTTAAATACATATTTATTACATATCGCACAACCGTCCAGAACACTTATCTCCGCGTAGAAGTTTTTTTAATCACTGAGTGATGCCGCCGCCATCAGCCATGTGTTACAAGTAGGGCTGAGCAATTCGATTTGGAGATTCGAATCGATTCGAAGCACAATTTATTCGAATCAATAGTGAATCGTTTATTTGAACAAAAACTTGCAGATTGAACTAGAAGTTTCCTTTTTAGCGAGAAAATGCAATCGATTTTGGTCAAAGTTGACCGATATCGATTCTATTTTGTCGTTTAAATATGAAAATCTTTCCATCAACTCTAACCCTGTCCGTCAATCAGTGGATGTTGGCACACGGACCGTGCCCAACTCAACCCAGGGTGTAATAACTTGGGTGGGCTTAGCCGAATTGGAAAGAGCATACCTTTCCATCAACTCTAACCCTGTCCGTCAATCAGTGGATGTTGGTACAGGGCCCGTGCCCAACTCAACCCAGGGTGTAATAACATGGGTAGGCTAAGCCGAATTGGAAAGAGCATATCTTTTCAACAACTCTAACCATGTCCGTCAGGTGGCCTCTGGTACAGGGCCTTGGTCATAGTGATCCGCTCCCATAAGTGACTGTAAAAAGTCAAAAATAAGCCGCCGAGACCTTGACATTTTTATTGCAATGAAAAACCATAAAATGAGGGTTTGCAATTTGTTCTATCAAACTAACCAAAATGGTTGTCGACTCTACAGGTAGCATCATGCCCGGAACTACGGAGGACATTTGGTGGGCGAGCACAGTGTTCTATCTCCCGCAGGAAGAAGAAGGAAGACTGGTCTTCTTACCACTGAACGGGTACGTATGTGATTGATATTGTGATATTTCATTTTGTTAATCAATAGCGGATTTAGAACCTCGAAAGCGCGAAAATGGTATCAAATTATGACGTCAAAATAGGCGTCCAAAGTAATATTTTTTTTGCTGAAAATTGAAAAGTTGGATTTTTATTGTAGGTCTATGGACGAAATACCTTGAGATTCGCGCCTGCGGTGCAAAAATTATTTGAAAATGATATTTCAGGACCTAAAACCATCCAGTCAGTCAGAAGGCGCTAATACAGAGAGTTGGGGACTCGAATGTGATTTTGTTTTAGTGTGACATCACATTGCATCCTGCGTGTCGTAAGAGCGACTAAAAGCAAACAAGAAGTTGCAACTAGTCGCCCAGGACAGATAACACTCAATGCATTTTGGTACAGTGACTCAGTCATTTTGAGAAGGTTTTCGACTTGGCTTAGATTGCAGTTGCTCGCATTACATGTATAGTAGCCGTGGCCGTCGGTTAGTTTCTTTCATTTTACCGATATTTTAATGATCTTTGTTCAAGGGAACTTTCTGCTCTCGTTCCTCCTGACAAAATTTTTAATCGATCAACACGATTGGCTACCCATTTGCACCTATCCACTGTGGAAGTCCCACAATGTCACAAACAGCAAGAAGCTTTTTCCAAGAATCTGTAAACTTTGGAATTCCTTGCCCTTCCTTGCTTTCCTGATAGCGTTGATCTACAAGGCTTTAAACTCCCGTTAATAGACATCTATCAGGGATGGGGTTCCTTAGTTCCTATTCTTGAATCTCATGCAGCTTTTTGCACTTTATTGGCTTCAGAAGAATTTTCAAGTATGATTTGTCTCCTGTGGCCTTGCTCTGAACGAAGTTTAATAAAAAAAAAACACTGCCTCAGGCTTTACGTCATGTCGTTTTCTTCTGTCGGACACAAAGAGTTTCACAACCATCAACGCTATTTCATAGCAGTTTTGATGGTTATGAACCTCTTTATACAGCCTGGCTACGAATTTGATTTGGTGATTCGAATCGATTCGAAGCATAATATCTTCGAATCAATAGTGAATTGTTCATAGGAACAGAAACTTGCTAACCGAACTCGAATTTTCATTTTTAACGACTAATGCAATCGATTTTGGTCAAATTTGACAAAAATTGATAATATTTTGTCGTTAAAATATGAAAATTGTTGTTTTCAGACATAGAGTGTGATTTGGATATACATACAATATGATGTATAAATTTCTTGATTTTCACAATGAAGATTGTCAATTTCGAAAATGGAATATTTGTTATTTACATCGAATTCATGATTCGATTGGAAAAAGTTATTCGAATCGAATTCGAATTCCGAATGATTCGGATTTACCCAGCCTTAGCTGCAACCAAACACGAGTGAATATTTCTAATTCCAGAACCGTAACAGAACTGCCAACCGGAATGGAAATCACACACAATCCGATCCACGTTTCATCCGTAACGAACGGCAAGAACTGGTATTACTCCGGTGTGAAATGGATCGATATGAACCAGGACGGGTGGCCAGATATTGTGACGTCTAGGTCACGTGGTATGCCAGGATCGATCAAGATATCTGAGTTGGTTTGGTTCGAACATCCGGGATACAGATACCTTGTATCGTCAGTCAGAGGAAAGTAAGTTTCATGTAGTTATTGAAAGGGAAACAGAAATGGTAGATGGTTTTATCATCGCCCAGGGCAGATACAACTCACTGCACTTCAGTGGTGGTTTAATTCTATATGGGATGTTTTCCTTGTGCAGTTGTGCAGTGCAGTGCAGTTGCTGGCTCTTTTGATGGTCAAGTGGACAAATCTATATTCACGCAGAGTGCAAAAACTTCTATATATACCTATTTCCCTGCATATTATCTCTTATCAGATACATGTTCGTTTCAAATCATGTGACTTCGATATCGATGACATGTTCCCCAGTTTGCCCAACCGATAAAAGGGTCGGGAATGCGCTTCACGTTACGCATCTTTTTTTCATTATTTGCCAGGGCCGGTCTGTGAACCCTTTGTAGTGACTGTGTATCTGTTCTATGTTACAGCTACCCGCAAAGTGCTTTGCTGAAGGGCAAGCATCGAACCATGAGCTTTCCTGACAATACTATCGCGCCTAGCCGACTGAGCCACCGAGCAGAGTGACGCATCTCTGCGCGTCTTTTTTGCGAGAGGTTTGCAGGACATCTCACGGGCGCACTGTAGTTCATGTAAACGAGGCTTATGACTTGTTCTACCAACCATCGGCTTTACTTTCCCACAACCTAAAAATGAAATAAAATCCTCCTACTATGACATGTTTCTTTTTACTAGTTGGCGCTCACACCCCATCACCCACGGACCGGATGTTGCGTTTGAAGTTCTTCGCATACCGCTACCTAGTGGTGAAAGCAGGCAGGTGTTGGTCGGCGCGGGATATTGGGACAACAAGTTGTACGTGGTATGGACGGAAGGTGAGATCTGATTTAAAATGCCATATTATTTATAAGTCATGCTCCACTTCTTTCCCATTGAAATTCACTCTGAGCAAGGCCGAAAGCGATGCCAAAAGGGGAACAAGCAACGGCCACTCAGGAGCAACTAAAAGATGTAGTACCAGCAACTGCACTCTAAGCGGAAAATATCCCAAACGGGACTGAATCACCGGGGTAAAGTGCAGAGAGTATGAGTCACTGATGGATCGCGCCGCTCAGCAAAATAAAATGTTCGATTCGGGATCCAATTGGAAGGCGCTGTTCCCAGCAAAGATTTGCAAAAATTGCCCTGACTTTTTTCCTGCGTGTATTAATTGGCGAGTAAAGGGAGTTCAAGGAGTGGTAGATGGTTTTGCTATCGCCCACGGCAGATACCAACCACTGTACCTTATTATAGTCTTTCTGTCGTCTTTGGGTTGTTTTCCTCTTAGAGTGCATTTGGTTGTTCTAGATTTGGAAATAACTCTTATAAAATAACAGGTAATTGGGTCCTTTTAATCGCGGCTTCGGCGTTGCTCAGAGTTGATTTCATTAGTAAAATACACTGGCATTCAGATCAATAACAAATTCCAGAAATACCCCTGTAACTAGGGCTGGGCAATTCGATTCGGAGATTCGAATCGATTCTAAGCACAGATTAATCGAATTTGGCGTGAATCGATCATAGGAACAAAAACTTGCTGAATAAAGTGGATTTTTCATCTTTAACGACAAATGTAGTCGATTTTGGTCAAATTTGATCAAAATCGATTACATTTTGTCTTTCAAAATTGAAATTTGTCGCTCTTAGACGTGGAGTATAATTGAAATATATTACTTTCAAGTCTGTTTATGCTAATATTTGCAATTCGTAACTATAAATTTCCTAATTATCATAATGGAGACAATAATAGTGATGTTTGAAAATGGATATTTGGTATCTTTATGGAATTAGTGATTCTATCCGATTCGTAAAAGTATTCGAATATCGAATTCCAAATGAATCGGTTTTGCCCAGCCCTACCTGTAACCAGTATTTATCGCCGTATGCTACTAGAACAAAGATTTAGAAAAGATAGTATTGTCACCGCTGAAAAAAATTTACCCTGTGTATCCTTTCATTCCAGACCCCGAGGAAGACTGGAGCGATCCTGAACAAATCAAGGAACGAGTCATTGATAACCATGGATGGTTTTTTGATTTGCAACTCGCTGATATCAACGCGGATGGAAGGGATGATATACTCGTGTCGACTTGGACGTGAGAATTAACTTTATTTATCAATAAAACTTCATCGCTACGAAAACGGCTTGTTTCGATGTGTTAATTGATGCCTCAATGTCTTTTATCAACATCGAATTTGTCAAAAAATAATTTGAATCAAATCAGTTTCAACTTTAAAGTTGTGCTTTGAGCAAGATACCTTGTGATTGTCACTAGGGCTGGGCAAAACCGAATCACTTCGAATTCAAATTTGATTCGAATAATTTTTTCGAATGGGATTAAATCACGAATTTCATGTAAACGACAATTATACCATTTTTGCAGTTACAACTTGTCTTCTTTGTGAAAATTTGTAGTTCATAGTGTGTGTTCAATTCACACTCGATGTCTTGGAGCAACAATTTTCATATTTTAACGACAAAATATAATCGATTTTGGTCAAATTTGACCAAAATCAATTGCATTTTGTTGTTAAAAATGAAAATTCTAGTCCATTTAGTAAGTATTTGTTACTATGAACGATTCACGATTGATTCGAAAATATTGTGCTTCGGTTCGATTCGAACCACCGAATCGAATTGCCCAGCCCTAATTGTCACCTAGGATACTCATTATTTGCATGGCATGCACAGCCGATGAAATGAAGGCATCGGTGTTGACTCATTTTTGATTCAGCAATGTTCGAGCTATGTAACCTCCGTATCTGCAATCTGCCTAGATAAAGTATTCGAAATGATTCGCTTCTAATCAGAATATTTGATTCGCCGAGTACGAACTACCGACTACCATACTTCATACAGAAAAAAATATTTCCGATCGGGATCCAATGTATCACAGAAGTTTGAGAAGTTGTAGATAATTTTATCATTGTCCAGGGCAGTTACCACTCACTGCACTTTGCAATAACGGTTAAATTCCGTTTGGGATATTTTTCTCTTAAAGTGCAGTTACTGGTACTATAGTAGTAGCTCCTTGCGATTAAGTGGCCGTTTGTTCTTTGCTTGACGAGAAATATTTTGACAAAATTTTGGGGGATGTGCATCCACACGGCATTTACTCATTTCTAAACCTTTTCCAATCGAGGATCCAAGCGAGAATCAATATAGTAGAGTTCATTTAGAAGTGTATCTGCCCTGGGTGATGGGTAAATTATCGAAAAGCTCACATTTTCCCCGGGCTAAAACGAACAAGGGCTTTCTGTTTTATTGAAATTGCATAACATTTTTCAGCCACGGATCCAAGCAAGAATCATTGTAGTAGAAAGCAGTGAGTGAAGTATCTGCCCTGGGTGATGGTAAAATCATCTAGAGACCCACATTCATCGAAATAAAGCGGATTGTTTCATTAACAATGCATAATATTTTTCAGCCACGGTTCCAAGAAAGGATCAGTGATTGCGTACGAGATTCCCTGTGATTTCATCCGTGATGAATGGAGGAAGCATATTCTGATAGATGCTGGTGTGTCCGGTGATATACCAGATCTCGGATCAGGAGGAAAAATCAATGCTTTTCATCCTGTTATACGACATGGAAGTCTGGACAGGTAGGATGATTAAAGTCATAAAACATGTCAATTAATCAATTATTACAATGGTACAGTCAGAGTGCCCGGTTAGCTCAATCGGTAAAGCGTTAGGAATACGCTTCTCCGATCGTTAAGACGTAGTTTCGAACCCCGTGAGGGATAATGATTATATGCGAGGGGTCTGCTGGACGCCTAGCCGTTGAACGGTGGTTCACGTTAACACTGATTACGGCTACCTCCGCCAACCATGTCCATAGAAAGGATAGGCCAAAATATTTCACCCCGATTCGTATTCGGTATCCGCACAAGAGGCCATGATTCGAGATATGCTTAAGCTGTTTTCTCGACTTTCCTTCTCCCACGGCTACACTTTGCATGACAAATATTTATAAATTTAAACGCGAGAAAGAAATATATTTATCGATATTAAAAGCTCACTATGGATGTGATCTATCGGTGATAACCATATGATCTCCCTGGTGACAACCACTCGTCAGTATAAGCTTATCTCTGCCAAGCCTGATGCGCGATCGCTAGTTGGGGTGGCATTCAGATTAATAACAAATTTCAAAAATAGCCCTACACCTAGCTGAGAAGGACCATCAGCGACGCATGCATAATCAAAACATGTCTGCGAAAAATATTTCCGACTAGGATCCCTCATATATGATTCTCGTGAAGAATTTTTGCTCGGGTGCTTTTTCATAGACTTGAACCACCTACCCCCGAGCCCCTCTCCTAGTTTTATCCAATTCTTATATTCACAGAAAGAAGAAGCCTTTCATCATGGTATCTGGGGATGACGATGGCCAGGTCTACGTCCTGGTGCCCGATTCACCGAAGACTAACGACTGGAAATATACGAGACATGCGGTAGGTTATGTGTATGTGTGTGTGAGTGTGATTATGCATTCTGGTGCCTGATTCACCTAAAACTATTGATTGGAAATGTACGAGGCACACGATAGGTTATGTGTATGTGTGTGTGTGTGTGAGAGAGAGGTTATGCATTCTGATGCCGGATTCACCTAAAACTATTGATTGGAAATGTACGAGGCACACGATAGGTTATATGTGTGTGTGTGTGTGAGTTACAAATTGAATTGTATAAAATCATTCACTAAAAGATCAATCATAAGATGTCAACAAGTTATCTAGATGAAAAAACTTGAACAATTGTAAAAACGTGAAATAACATATAGTAAAGCAAAAAATATCAAGCATTTCAATAAAATAAGGAATTATGACAACGCAATTTTAACAGTTTTATAGTGCCAATGATAGATTGTTTTAAAGCTTCAATATAATGTCTTCACAATTGCTGAATTATAAAAATGAAAGGAAATGTTTATATGAATTAGTGCCATAGCCATTGTGCCATTGGCTCCAATTATATTCGGGGGGGATATTTGTGGGTGTATGTGCTCATATGTTCTGGTTCATCTAAGACAAATGATTGAGAATGTAAGAAGCGGTAGGTTATGTGTGATATGCACGGTAAGTCATGTGTGTGTGAGTACGTATATGTGTCAGTCTGTACGTATGTTTCGCTCCGACGCGATGCTTTTCATGAACAAAGTATATCATTAGAAAAAGTTTTCAGCTAAAATTTTTCGTATTTAACAAATTTACTCAACTTTTTTGCCAGCTTTCGGCGCGTTTTTACGTTGGTATGAAACTATTTACCTTTCGTTGCCCTATTCAGCACCCACAGTTCTGACGAATTTTATTTCCTTATTTCGTCCAGATCTACAAAGCAAGAGGGGCAGTTGGAGCAATAGCAGTGGAAGACCTCGACCACGATGGATTCAATGAAATCGTCATCCCCGTCGTTGCTTCGAACAAACTGATGGTTTTCACCTACCAGCCCGCGGAAATTGGACCCGAGTACTTCGTCGATGAAACTAGAAAGATGGGTTCGATCCCAGCCGACGCCGACTTTAATTTTTAGACTTTTTTAATGAGATTTTTGCCTTCCGGCATTGATTTAAAATTATTTCCTTTTTGACACCGTCAGAAATTTGCCAATTCTGTGTTTTCAATTTGTGTTTTGTCAACCATGGGCCACAGATGGATCGCGCCGCCTATGCGCGATTCATCTATGGCCCATGCTTGACAAAAAATGTCTAATTAGTGACGTATACAATAACGATCCATCGTTGTGACTCGTGATCGATGAATTTACTTTTTGTGATAGATCGCACTTTTCTAAGTTATTTGACTTTAAGCAAGGCTGAAAAAGCTGCGATCGAAGTTGAAAACATCCCATTCGAAATACTAAGTGGTTGTAGATGGGTTTAAGAAGTTGTCGCCCAAGGTAGATACCACTCACTACACTTTATCATGTCGGTTCATTTCAGTTTGAGATGTTTTTCGCTCAGAATGCAGTTGCTGGTACTACATCGTGTAGTAGTTCTTTGCTATTAAGTAACTGTTACTTACTTCCTTTTTGCCACTGCTTCCGGCCTTGCTCAGAGTGAATTTCAATAAAAAATAATCTAATCCAATATAGTAGAGTGCAATGAGTAGTATCTTCTCTGGGTTACGTACATAACGTGTTTTTTATAACAAAATTCACTCCGAGCAAGGCTTGAAGCAGAACCTAACTACAAAAGTCTAACATCCATTTATATGACCAAGGCTACTACAAAATATACTGCTAACAACAGCACTCCAAGTTGAAAACATTCCAAACTGAACTGGTATAATAAAATGCAGTGAGTGCTATCTGCTCTGTGCGCTGATAAAACCCCTTAGCACGCAATTCTCAGATAAGGTCACCGATGGGTCATGCAACTTTTTTGTCGGCTACTAGGTAATTTGAGGCCCTTCCTTGCCTATAGACATTTCAGTGCAATACGATTTTTCAAAAACAGTCCCCTGCAAAATTTTCAATATTAATTTAAAATTTTCCCAAAGTAGAGAAATTTTCCGCGCGCATTCGGCGCAAATATGCTTTTTGTGAACGTTTTTTGTCTAAAAAATGAAGGCTTGTTCGGCTAACGGACAGAAAATGCTTCTGGGATATGTTGTCTTCGGCTACAAATTTGGCTGAAAGACAAATCCAGAAATCCAGAAGAAAAAACATTTTCCCACTTTTATTTCAATTTAACAACTTAATGAATTAGATGAGTTATTTGTGCCGTATCATCCAATCAAAATTGTGTTTTCTTAAGCATGAGCCATAGATGGTTCGCGTCTAATCGACGCGATCCATCAGTGACTCATACTTAATAGGAGGATGTTTTAATAATTTTTTCGATTGGGAATTGTAAATATGCTTTAAATGTTACGGCAATACATTGTTATCAAATGCTAATGTGCATGGACGTTGCGTCTATTTATGAGGGTCAGGGACCATATTAATCCGTTAAAAATTAAAAAGTATAACTTTGTATATTAGGACAAGAGAATCGTAACAAACCCCTCGATAACTGGAAGCACCCATATTTTTGTCTTGGATAACAAAATATTTGGCCCGCGCAAGAAAAATGGAAAATGGAATTCTTATTAAATATGGTTGAAAATCGTGACTAAAACCCGGAAACTTACATATATATTTTTTTGCTATGGCCTATGTCCGTGAACCTACCGGGGGGTATCCCAACAACCGCTAGGCACGGAGCTTTGTAGCGACTGCGCAACTGTATCTATGTCACATCTACCCGCGAAGTGCCTTGCTGAAGGGCACGCTCGGTGGTGAAGTGGTCAAGCATCGAACCATCGACCTTCCGGGCAATACGATCGCGCTTAACCGACTGAGCCACCGAGCCGGGCAACCCGGAAGCTTCTAAAATTGTCCTTTTTGGTCGGAATTGACAAATATTGAGAATTTGATTTACAAAAAATAGTGAGAGATTATCGGGGAAATCATACAATTTTGGAACGATACAGATATATTCCTATATGAAACAACTCATTCTGAACATCGGAAAAAAATGTTAAAACATCTCTTGTTAAATATGCGCCAGTGATGGATGGCTTCCAAGGCTGGGCAATTCGATTTGGTGATTCAATCGATTCGAAGTACAAATTATTTTTTTAAATAAATTTTAAATCTGCTAAATGAAGTGCATTTTTCATTGTTTAACGACAAAATGCAATCGATTTTGGTCAAATTTGACCAAAATCGGTTGTATTTCGTCGTTAAAATGAAAATACATTGCTTTTGAATCAGTTTATGCTAATATTTGTAATTTGTAACTGCATATTTCCTAATTATGATTATGGAGACTATAATAGTAATAGTAAAAATGGGATATTTGTTATTTTTATGAAATCAACGATAAGATCCGATTCGAAAAAACTATCCGAATCAGATTCGAATTTCAAATGATTCGGTTTTGCCCAGCTCTTATCGCGACGATAAGACACGGTCCATCTGTGGCTCACGGCTAACAAAATGAAACTGCTAACTACAAGGAATGAGGAGTTAACTATACAGATAAATTCAATACGATCAATCACCCGTAAGATGTCGCTCGTGAGCAGTATCTATTTTAGACCTGGAACTAATAAAATGACGTCATTTCCGATGCTATGAGTTGCTGATTGTCATAAATAACTTTCCGACCAGACGTCCGTTGTGTCGCGTATATAGGCTGATGCATAAGTTACCTGTTTTGGAGATGGAGAGGTATGAAAGGAAAGTAGGAAAAGAGCCCCCCATTGTCTGTTGTGGGGCGTGTATAGTTATAGTAGGATGTATATGTATTTGTTTTGGAAGAACAAAGGTAGGGAGGGGAAGGAGGGAAACATCCCCCCTTCTATCAGTTGTGGGGCGTGTATAGTTATAGTGTTATGCATATGTTGGTTATTTGGGTAAAGGTGGGAGCGAAAGAAGAAAAAGAGCCCCCTACTGTTTTTGTTCGGTCACGTGACTAGACGTCGTATGGTGATCTCATCGATTTTGATAATTTTAGTGCCACTATATATAGAATTTAAAATAATGAAAAAAACTTCATTGTAGTAGGTGTCGAAAATGTATACTTTGTCATATATGGGCCATAGATGATAATCTAATATCTTGCTAGTTGCGCTACTATTACAGCTTCATTGACCGAGGGCAGTTCCTAGATTATGTCCGTCCATTCCATGATTGCTTGTGCTATTCCGACGCAAAGTCACTTCATGAAGGGTGGCTTGGTTCCTCGACAAGAATCGAACATCCTCCGTAGCGAGTGATGAAGTTGGGAGTAAGACTGGGCAAAACCGAATCATAAGGAATTCGGATTTGATTCGAATAATTTTTATGAATCGAATCAAATTACGAATTCAATGTAAATAACAAATATCACTCCATGTCTAAGAGCAACAATTTTCATATTTTAACGACGAAATATAATCCATTTTGATCAAATTTGACCAAAACCGATTTTGTATTTTGTCGTTAAAAATGAAAATTCCAGTCCGTTTAGTAAGTGTTGTTCCTATGAACGATTTACGATTGATTCGAATATACTGTGCTTCGAATCAATTCGAATCACCGAATCGAATTGCTCAGCCATGGTTGGGAGTTAACATCGCTTCAGAAAAAGGTGATCAGAAATTTTTTCGAATCGGATCGATCGCTGACTTCATAAAAATAACAATTATCACATTTTTACTAATACTATTATTGTCTCCATTTCGATAATTAAGTAATTTACAGTTACGAATTACAAATATGAGCTTAAACAGAATTAAACGCGATGTATTTTCAATTTATACTCAAGTCCGAAAACGAAAATTTTCACTTTTCAACCACATAATACAATTGATTTCGGTCAGATTTGACCAGAATCAAGTGCATTTTGTCGTTGAAAGTGAAAAATTCCACTCCATTTAGCGAGCATTTGTTCCCATGAACGATTCGCGATTGATTCGAATAGTCTGTACTTCAAACCGAATCGAATTGCCCAACCCTCTTTTTCAATACATTTTATCCTTTGTGCAAGTAATTACGAATGGTTTTGTTGAGCATGAGCCACTGAAGGATAAGTGGCGCGATCCATTCGTGATTTATGTTTGACAAAATGATTTTTTTAGTTAGAAGTGGATTTTTGATGTTTTGATTTTGTTAAAATCAATGAAAAAATTTCGAGCCCTTCTGAACGAAGCAGACGTACTTTGTTTCGCATGCATAGACTGATGTATACGTTAGTAGTTTGGGGTTTGCAAAGCTACGAGGTTAGGATTGTGGGGAGGGGAAAAGGACAGCCTCTCTCTCTTTCTCTCTCATTGAAATCCACTCTGAGCAAGGCCAGGGCCTGAACGGGACCAACTAACGACCACCTAATAGCAAAGAGCTCCTAACACATATAGTACCAGCAACTGCACTCTGAAGGGAAAACATCCCAAATGGAACTGAATCACCATAGTAAAGTGCAGTGAGTGGTATCTCCCCCCTCCTATGACATAATTTTATTATATAGAAAGCGGGCAGTGGGCACCGACATATCTATGTATCTATGAGGCCCGTGATGTCATTCCCCTCCCGCTTTTTATTCCGTGTTCATAGGGATGATATTTGGCAATTGCCAGCACCGTCCATTACGATGTCTTATTTTGATCACCAAAGATTGGACTTTTTTGGGAAACTGCAGCGATTCGGGAGGTAAACAAACAAATTTATAGTAAATGTTGTTAAAATTTTGTCCATTTCAGGAAAAATTTACATTTACACCGCTGGATGTGTCTCATGTAGGTCTGGGCAAAACCGAATCATTTTAAATGCGAATCGTTAATTCCATTAAAATAACTAATATTCCATATTTACTATCATTGTCTCCATTATGTTAATTAAAAAGTTGACAGTTATGAATCACAAATATTAGCATAAACAGACTGAAAAACGGTGTATTTTTTATAACACTGCAGTCTGAAAGCGAAAATTATTATTTTTACGACAAAATACAATCGATTTTGGTCAAATTTGACCAAAATCGGTTGTATTTTGTCGTTGAAAATGAAAAATCCCACTCCATTCAGCAAATTTTTGCTTCTATGGCCGATTCGCGACTGATTCGGATAATCTGTGTTTCGAATCGTTGGATCGAATTGCCCGCCCCTAGTCATATCCCTAGGTCTTGGCAAATTGGAATCCCATTTGAAGAATTTATCCGAGTCAGATTCGAATTCCAAACAGTTCAGTTTTCCCCAACCCCACGACATCCTCTTTCTTATCATACAGTTTTTAACAAAACTTTCATGCAAATGCGACAGGTTTGATAAATATAAAACAGAATAATTTTCGTAAAAAAATCAGATAAAAAAAATGTCGACAGGGAATCGACAACCTTAAAAGATACAGCATAAAGGTAAGAGCAACAGCGGCCATTTATAAACGGACAGGGTCAACATGTTTAACCACTAGGCCACCACGCCCACTTGAAAGCTCTGAAAAACACAGAACTTCACATAAGTTAAGCATTGAGTAACAGCAAGAATAAAAAGTAGTAGGTGGTTTTCACTATTTCGTCACTACGGAACAACCGTCCCGTCTTCACTATTATGTCTTTATTGTGAAAATAAAGAAATCTATAGTTCATAGTATATTTTCGATTCACATTAAGAGCAACAATTTCCATATTTTAACGAAGAAATATAATAGATTTTGGTCAAATTTGACCAAAATCCATTGCATTTCGTCGTTAAAAATTTAAATCCTAGTTCACCTATCAACTTGTTGTTACTATGAACGATTCACGATTGATTCGAATTAATCGTGCTTCGAATCGATTCGAATCATCCAATCGAATTGCCCAGCCCTTATAACTGGCCGTAGTCGGCTACTATCTGACCTTAAGTCCTGCCACTATCTTACCTAGAGCGGGTTTTAATAAAGCAAATAAGGTTTGTGTCCACAGCTGGTCAAAGCTGTCTTGGTGTGGCAGAAGGGGCCTAAACATTTAAAATATCAGGTTATAAATAAAACCTGAAAAGCGTCTTCTAAGCTTAAGTTTTTTTTAAGTATTTGGTGATCGACATAATTCCGTCTTCAAAAAATACCCATTAAAAGTTTCTCGCGCTAGATTTTTTTCTCTTTTTGTGAAATTTGTGATAATCTGTCATATTATTCATGAATACGAGCCATTTCCTACTCAGCGCGATCTAATATTGGCCAAGACTTGGCAAAACGCAAAGAGTAATAACTCGATTCGATGATCAATCCTAATTTTTTTTACTTTCGAATTTCCTTGCAGTGATGACCTCAATGCCACACCTAACAAATTCCGATGATGTAATTAATGACGTCACCGATGATTCAGAACCAGATTTTGTTGACGTCAGAGATTTCGGAAAGGTATCAGAAGCAAAGATAAAGAACGAGGTAAATCTCTATATAGAAAGCCCTATTTATCCTGCTCTAATTCTGCACTGTAGTGCTAGACGTGATGATCTAGCGGTTAAACGTGTTGACATCACAGGCTTAAGATTTCACCCGGCAAGTCCGGCTCGTTAATCCATGCTCACTCACAACCCAGGTTGTAATAACTTAAATAGGCTAAGCCGAACAAGAAAAGATCATATATTTACAACAATATCAACCCTGTCCGCCCTTAAGTGACCGCTGGTATGTTTTATTATATGTATTTATATTATATTTTACGTGATATTTAGAGATCTGATTCAATATCAATATGAAGCACGATTAGGGCTGGGCAATTCGAATCGATTTGAAGCACAATATATTCGGATCGTTCAAAACAAATACTTTCAAAATAGACTAAAATTTTCATTTTTAAGGACAAAAAGCAAAGGATTTCAGTCAAATTTCACTCTGACCTACCTGTTCGCAGCAAACCACCCTAACTGCAACCAACCCACCGCCTCTACCTAACGTATCTCTACCTAACGTATCTATCCCGAACCAACCACCTTCCACCTGACATGCCTATCCCCAACCTGCCTCCCTTTACCCGGCCTGCCTAATCACAACCGACCTCCGTCTAACTCACCTATCCCCAACCCACTTCCGTCTAACCCTGGCTTACCATAACTTACCTCGCGCTAACCTCCACTCAACCTCACCTGATAACTTCGGCCAGGTATAGACGGCGTTTATGCTAAGTGGACTTTTAGACTTGTTCGTCATAAAGCCGTTTTGCCTCTCTTTCTTTATCTCACTCTTTATTTTGTGTTATATAAAGAAACAGTCGCAATGTTTCCTCCGCTGTACTAGAAAATCAACGAGAATTGACGTTACGGGGAATATATATTTAGTAAATTGAATGCATTACCACTAACGCACGGGGTTTTCGGACATCGAGCTATGAAAGGGTAAGCGTCAGTTAGGATTTCATTTCTCAGTTTCCCATTTCTCAGTTCCCATTTGCGCGAATTACCGTTTACGGGAACACTCAATCCTATAACTGAAACTGACTGACTCACCGTAAATGTTACATTCCTAAAATGGGTTGAGTTTAAAATTTTTGCATTTATGCCGGGTGTTGCCTGGTGACGGTATTCGTTCAAACAAAAACAACAAATCAGAAAAGCAGCGAGAAGCCAAGGAATCCAAAAGTTTAGAGATTTTTGGAGAAATAACGTTACCTTGACTTCTCAATAATTTTGGGAGAAATTTAGTTCCAGTTATTCTTTAAAGCCACACATCTGCATTCACAGCCCATCTGTGGCTCATACTTAACACGATCGACCCGAAGATTCAAAAGACGCGGATTCAAATGAAACCGATTTAATTAAGCTGAAGTGGTAGGGTGTTTTGTCACACAGGTAGGACTGGGCAATTCCATTTGGTCCGAATCGTTCATAGGAACAAAAACTTGCTAAAAAACTGGGATTTTCATTTTTACCGACAAAATGCCATCAATTTTGGTCAAATTTGACCAAAATCGATAGCATGTTGCCGTTAAAATATGAAAATTGTTGCTCTTAGACACTGTAGTTTGAATTGAGAAAACACTACAAACCATCAATTTTTTGATAGCCAAAATGGAGACAGGTTGTTATACTAAAAATGGGATATTTGTTATTTACATGGGATTAGTAATTCGATCCGATTCGAAAAAATTATTCGAATCCTATTCGAATTCCAAATGATTCGGTTTCGCCCAGACCTAGGCACGAGGCTCAACGAAATAGGTACATGGATAGAAAGAAACATAAAATCGATATTCTTCATCAATAACTTTTGAAATAAACGATAGTTTTACTCAAAGACTACCTCGTTTTAAAAAAAAAAAAAAAAACTGGATTTCTCAGTGATAAGCTGTGGAAATACCGTTATTCTTTAGCTGGTTAAAAAAAATTATTTAAAAACTCATTCTGAGCAAGGCCACAGGAGTCGAATCAAACTTGAAAACTCTCCTGGAGCCACTAAAGTGCAAAGAGCTACATGAAATGCAGGAATAGGAACTAAGTAGCCCCCATCCCTGATAGATGTCTATTAACGAAAGTTTTAAAGCCTTGTAGATCAACGCGATCCGGAAAGCAGCAAGAAGGCAAGGAATTCCATAAAAACAGTTTGTGACATTGTCAAACCTCCACAGTGAATATGTGCGAATTGGTAGCTATTCGTGTTGACCGATTGAAAATTTTGTTCGGACGAACGAGAGCAGAAAGCTCCCTTGAACAAAGACCATTATAATATCTGCAAAATAAACAGAGTGTGGCAACGTTGCGGCGGTGTGTCAAACCTTGCAGACCGTAAGAAAGTTTAGGATCAATCATATTGATCACATGCCGTTGAATACGGTCGAGCACGCTGAGAACAGTGACAGCGGCACTGCCCCAAATGTGACAGCAATACTCCATGCAGGGTCGAATCAGTGATTTGTACAAATGGAGAATCATTTTTTTAGCCCCTTCTTAGAGTGGATCACCCTGCCCAACGCCCTGTAACAGCGGCCCCTTATAGAAGGACAGGGTTATAATTGCTGGAAAGATATGATCCTCTCCCGCCCGGCTTAGCCTACCCAAGTTATCACACCCTGGGATGGATGGTGGGCATGGGACTCAACATGTGATGCCAACATGTTCAACCACTAGGCCATCGCTCCCACAAGTAATAATAAAACGGAATGCATTATTACTGGTCAGCGCTGGTTTAAACATGACGTTGTACGATGGTTTCATAACGCTGATTTCATAAAAATAACAATCATCCCATTTTTACTATTACTATTATTGTCTCCGAAATGATAATCAAGTAATTTACAGTTACGAAATAAAAATATTAGCTTAAGCAGAATTAAACGCGATGTATTTTCAATTTTACACTCGAGTCCGAAGGGGAAAATTTTCATTTTAACAACAGAGTACAGTCAATTTCGGTCAAATATGACCGAAATCGAGTATATTTTTTCGTTAAAATGAAAAATTCCACTTCATTTAGCAAGTTTTTCTCCTATGACATATTCACGATTGATTCGAAGAAATTTGTACTTCGAATCGATTCGAATCACCGAATCGAATTGCCCAACCCTATTTGTAAAATATGGGTCACAGATGGAGCGCGCCGTTGGCATATACTGATTTGGAGTCGCCTTTGCATGATTCACAGTTTCAATTCATTCGCCCGATTACCAACATTAAAAAAGATGTTCGCATTGATCAGACTTTTAAATTCAGGTTACGTTACTACACGAGAAATACTTTCGCTTGTATTATCTACGGTTCGCCAACGGCCCATGCTAGACAAAACGTAAATATTTTGACTCAGATGCTTATTTAACAAAATATCCCGTTTGTCACAGGAACGCCATGTTACGTCACAAACACCGGAAATATGCGTCAACAATATACCCATCACTTTAACCGATTCTGATGACATAATCAAAGTTAAGCGGATCGAAACGGGAAGGTAACTTTTAATAATAAACCAAGCATGGAGTGAAGAGTGAGACATGGATATTTTATGAGTACCTCCGAGGGCCATATAAATATTTTGAAAGCTGTGACGTTTAAAATACTTTTTCATTCATGTGTATCTGTTCGTCGAAGCTTTCCTTTCGAATCTTTTTTGAATAGGTATTAGCCTTGCTTTTCGGATAGCGATAACAAGAATTTTGATGATTTTTGTACGACACTGTAACAAAAGTACAGTAAATACACTGGTCCTTTGCAGTAATTGCGTATTCCCACAGTTGAAAAATGCCATGTTGATGAGATTTATGCCAATTATGGGCTGTTGATAGACAGCACCTTCGCGGTGCGTTCCATCAACACCCTATATTTGGCCAAAAAAGTAGAGTTGGAATTTTTTTCAATTCCGCCAAGTAAAATTACTGTCGAAGACCAGTGATTTTATGCCTTTTTTGTCACAGTGTAATAAGCAGCGTTGGAAAAGAGTCACTTCATTTATTTCGAGTCCCAAGTCAAGTCGACTCGAAGAACACTAGAGTTGAGAGTCGAGTCCATATCTTACCAAAATTAAAATTTAAAGTCTCGAGTCAAGTCGAGTCACTATACTTTCAAGTCGCAAGTCAAGTTGAGTCACACATTTACGAGTCGAAAATCGAGTCACGAGTCAATTTCCAGTTCTATTCAACAGCAATGACAGATTCATTTGCAATTTCTCACTTTATAATTTACCCAATTAGAATCACAATTATTGGAAAGACGAACACGAATTTCACAGCAGAGTATAACGTGCTTTTTTAAAAGATAATTGCATACCCGGGTTGAATTTTAATCAAGTCCATGGTCGAGTCGCTTCTGCTTTTTGTCAAGTCGAGTACGAGTCGAGTTATTTAGCAAAGACGACTCGAGTCGAATCAAGTCATTGAAAAAGGTGACTCGAATCGAGTCATTGACTCGAGTCTCCCCAACACTGCTAGTATGTTAAATGTCGGTTGAGCTCTAATTTGTTACTGACAAACGCACATGATGTAATGTGATTCGATATCGGGAAATTTACTTTGTCGAGGCAATAACTCTCATGGACCGCGACTTGACGGTCCATCGCAGTGGTTCTCAAACTTTTTCTTTTCGTAGACCATTTTCGTTGCACGAAAATTCTGTGGTCCAATTAATTTTTTATGACAAGACCACAAGAACCTATAAAATAGGTTTAGAACAAAAAACAGCAAAACACATTTCAAGACAGATCGCATTCACAAACCTGTGTGCACCAGGAATAACACTATGTTCCAATCAAATCAAAAAATCTCAATTCCTCCCCAAGCCATTATTTCTGTAAAATTAAGTATAGTTGCACAAATGAAAATAAATTCTTCAATATAGCTAGATTTTTTTAAATTGATCTGTGGCCCACTTCAAAATGTTCCCATAGCCCATTGGTTGAGAACCGCTGGTCTATCCGTCTGTGAACATACTTCACGAAACACGCTCCTAAAAAAGATTTTCCTTGTTACAGTAATCGAATGTATATAAATTAAACTTGCAAAGTTGTAACTTTTCCGCGATTCGGTGATAACCTATCCCTCCTCCCTGTTTCCTTAAATCCTGGATCCGTGTATGGAAGAATTCACAAGGATATACGAATGAGATAATATCAAGAATATATACAGAAATTTCATGATCTCCACAAAAATATAAGTTTATTGTAAGCATTATCATGGTCTGCTCTACCGAAAGCTTACAATAAACGTATATTTCTGTAGAATGAGAACATGATATTATTTTATATCTTTTCATCAGATCTTCTCTCAAATCATCACTAACTCGACTGAAAGACGAGGAAGACGGGCGGAAACGAACAATATCATTTGACCTTCACGAGGTGAGATTAATGACCTTGACCCTGGATTTATTTTCATTAAGTTCTTCCTGAGCAAGGCCATTAAGCAGCACCTATTAGACACCAACTAACAACAACTCAAAAGGCGGGTACTAAATGTAGAACCAGTGACTTGTAGTGAATGGTAAATGAATGGTAGTGAATGGTCTATTTACCACCTAGCACTTCTTTAAAACGCAGGAAATGCGTTAAGGCAACTCCAAGTTCCTCAGTTACGATATTTACCTTCAGGGGTGGTCGATTCGAATCGGCAATTCGAATCGCTTCGAAGCACAGTTGATTCGAATCAATTATGAATAGAAACAAAAACTTACTGAATGAAGTGGGATTTTCGTTTTTAACGACAAAATACAATCGATTTTGGTCAAATTTTGTTGTTAAAATAAACTTATAGCTCTCAGACATGGTATTTTGATTGGTTAATACAAATTTCTTGATTTTTATGACGGAGACAATTTTTAAAATTAAAAATGACATATTTGTTATTAATATGGAATTGATGATTCGATCCGATTCGAAGAAATTGCCCGAATCAACTTGCAAATGATCAATTCCAAATGACTCGGTTTTGCTCAGCCCCACCATTTGCATTCGACCTGAACTTTGACCCAGAGAAATATAATGCAACATATTAAATACCTGTACTTCATTGAAACCAAGCGCAGTGGCTCAACCTCCACAAGATTTTTTTTGGAATTGATGGGTTTTGATTTGAAACTGTTACAAAATCGTTGCAATTTTCAAATTTTAGAGTCTGCCAAAAATAGAAGTTACAGATGAACCATCAAAAAACGACTCGCTGCGTAATCTATTTACGTCATCAAGATGGTCTACGTCTGAATCGACGGAGTCTGAATCTGAGACGAATGACCAACATTCAAAATCGACAGATGACGTCATCATAAGTGTGACGTCAATGAATGATCTTGCGCAGAAAAAGAAAGGTAGAGTAATAATATATTTCATTTTGCCAAACATGACCCACGGATGGGCCACGTTGTTAGGTTCATAATTAACTGGCCCGTAGTTACGGGGTTTAGAATAGTTCTAACGTATTTCCTGCGTGTCGTAAGAGGTGACTAAAAGGAAGCACAGAAGTGGTAAACAGTTTTACCATTGCCCAGGGCTGATATCACTCACTGCACTTTACTGTTTGGAATGTTTTCGGTTTACAGAGCAGTTGCTGGTACTACATATATTAGTAGCTCTTTCCTATTGAGTGGCCGTTGGTTGGTTTCCTTTGGGAGCTGCTCCCGGCTTTGCTGAGAATGAATTTCAATCAAAAAAAATTCTTTGTTTAAAAAAAATCCTAATTAGTTTTTTTCATTGAAATTGTCAATGAGTTAGAGAAGGTTGAAGATCTCGGGTTCGAGTCGTCCGGCTGGTTAATCCATGCCCACCACTCAACCCAGGGTTTAATAACTTGGGTAGGTTAAGCCGAATAGGAAAAGATCATATCTTTCCAGCAATTCTAACCCTGTCCGTCTATAAGTGGCCGATTGTTCAGGGCCTTGGGCAGGGTGATCCACTCTAAGAACTGGCTGCAAAAAATACAACACACATATATGGTACAAATGTGTTTTCCGATAGCAGCAAATCTTAACATACCATCTTTACTTTCGGCAGCTCATCAAGCAATGTTCAACAAGAGTAAATCTCTTAAGGCGGTCGCAACCAGAAAGTAAGTTTTTTTATAATAACTCTAAGCAAGGCCGGAAGCTGCCTCTGGAGGGAACTAACTAACAGCCAATCAATAGCAAAGATACACTAAAAGATGTGGTACCAGCAACTGCACCCTAAACGGAAAAGCTCCCAAGCGGAACTGAACCGTCACGGTAAAGACCAGGGAGTGGTATCTGCCCTGGGCGATGAGTAAACCATCGACCACCTGACCGTGACCACTCTTTCCGACTGAAAACGTAGCCTAGAACGTAGGAAATCTCAAACTTTTCCGCGCGCCCTTGGCACAAATTAATAATTGCTTATAATTAGCTCAATTTAGGCTTTGTAATTCTGCTTTTTTAGAATTCTTCTGCGCGTCCTACGCGATTTTCGGCAGTTTCATGGAGCTAGATGATAAAACCCTAGAAGTTGACAAAAAATTCCCTTGGGAAACTTTTCTAAAATGCGAAAACATCAATGTCGAGCTGATGTTGGATAAAAGCCCCCCATCCCCCCTCACCTACCCCCCCCCCCCCCCCTCGGTGTTTATAGACAGTACATGTTCAAAAAGATAAAAAATAAATTTTAAATTGGTTCACACAAATGATATAAACTAAATATTCTCCTGTCGGTTAAAGTGCGATCGTATTATTCGAAAGCACGATGCTTCAATGCCTTGCCTTTTCAACACTTGATGGCGTTCTTGATCAAGACACTATGATGGTTGTCAGCACACACGGCAGATGGGACCGAATGCGTGGCTCAGTCGGTTGGGGCGGATCGTATTAACAGGAAGGGCGATGGTTCGATGCTTGACCGTTTCACCGCCGAGCTTGCCCTTCAGCGAGCCACTTCGCCGGCAGCTGTAACGTCGATTTTGGTCAAATTTGACCAAAATCGATTGTCTTTTGTCATTAAAATGAAAATTTTCGCTCTTGGACATGAGCATAAAATTGAATATACATAGCGTTTAATTTTGTTTAAGCTAATATTTGTAATTCGTGACCATAAATTACTTGAATATCATAACGGAGACAATAATAATAATAGTAAAAATGAGATAATTGTTTTTGTTATGAAATGAGCGATTCGATCCGATCCGAAAAAATTATCCGAATCAGATTCGTATTCCAGATAATTCGGTTTTATCCAGCCTTAATGGACAGTTGCATATAATTCAAAACGCTAAAGAAAATATTTTCCCAATTTCTTTTTCGCTTTAAGAATAAATATAGATCTTGCCTTCATTAACAGAACTTCAGTCGACGTCATCTTTCGACGACGTCATTCGACCGGCGACGAGGTCGCTAAGCAGGCCACAGCACTGAGAGATTCTGCGATTGATTTGATATCAGACGAGGAGAACAGCGAAGTTTATACGGCGGTTAGTTTGGCAGGTGAGGTGATTGTTTCGTTGAGTATGGTTCTTGGCGTTTCTGTGGTATATGCTCCTGTATTAATTAGACTCTTGTTATTGTATTTTATTATGCTGCTCTGAGACTCGGGATATTCTCTATCTTTGTTTACTGGCGACGAGGATGAATGTCAATTGAAAAAGAATGAATGGGCGCCGAAGGAGCGCGAATCACAAATTCGATGTCAATAAAAAACATCCCATTTTTACTATTACATTTAGTCTTCAAGAATAATTTCAATAGGAAAATAAAATTAAATTCCTGATTTGCAAAACAATAAAACTTATGTTAATTCCAGGAACGCTGAAGAGAGGAGCTCAACCAGTACAACATACAGGAATAAAGCGGAAGTACGTCATAATAGGAGCTTCCGTCGGATCTCTTGTTGCCATCACAATCATCGTTGTTTTAAGTGTACTATTGTTACAGAAGCAATGACGTCATAACTAGCATTGGTATTCGACGAAATTGGCGCAGATTATAACATCAACCCGATTGCTGCCTTCCTCGGCGAGAGGGCGGTGGTTAAAGTTTCAACCTAGAAGAATTTCTTTTTTGAAGGTTTTCGAATTATTTGCTACGGCCCATCGGCGAGCATATCTTACAACCGGCTTACAACAAAACAATCGTTAAGCGGTGCCTGTCTATCTGTTCCTTGCACGACCAAGCATCGAACAATCCGCCTTTCAAACAATACTATCGCGTTTAGTCGTCTGAGCCACCGAGAGAGGTTTTCAACCTAAACGCATTTTTTTAGTTTTTCCGAATTACTTGATATGACCTGTCCTGGAGACACGGACGTTTGTAGTGACTGTGTCTCTGTTCTATGCTACAGCTGCCCATGAGGTGCCTTGCTGAAGTGCACGCTCGATAGTGAGCTATCGGCCTCCCAGGCAATACGATCACGCTTTACCGACTGAGCCACCGAGCCGGGCTTAACATAAACGCTTATGAATTATAAAGTACATTTTAGCAGCATGCGCCCTCGCGCAGAGTACTTTACCAGAACAAAATACGAGATAAAACTCGACTCAGTGGCTCAGTCGGCTAAGCGTGATCGTATTGTCCGGATAGTCGATGGTTCGACCACGGAGCTCACCCTTCAGCAAGGTAATACACGGGCAGCTTAACAAAGAAGTGATGCACAGTCACTGCGAATGTCCTTGCCTATTGTTTGTTGGCTGGGCAATTCGATTCGATGATTCGAAGCGATTTGAAATACAGGTTATTCGAACGAGTCTGCCGTCGGAACAAAAACTTGTGAATTAAAGTAAAATTATCATATTTTTTGGAGAAAATTTTAAGCAATTTTATTTGTGTTCCGAAATGTTATGTATGAAATACTGGCGTATACTCATATCATAAATTGCCTAATAATATATATATTAGTGAATTTGGAGATATAGATTTCTTGATTTTGATGAGCCGGATAAAGGTTATGGCGATGATAAGGCGTAAAAGGATTTACCATCGCCCAGGGCAGATACCACTCCCTGCACATTACCAGGGCGTTTCAGTTCTATTTGGGATGTTTTCCGCTTAGAGTGCAGTTGTCGGTACTAAATCTCGTAGTATCTCTCTGCTATTATGTGACCATTAGTTGGTTCCTTTTAGGCTCCGGCCTTGCTCAGAGTCAATTTCAACAAAAAAAAACCGAAGATTTTTTCATTTCTTATTCTTTGCACTTATCTGTTTTTACGTTAAAACTCGTGTAAAATATTAAATTAAATTGCGAAGTCATGTGGAGAATCGTTTTTGAGGGAGAATAGGATAAATATGTGAATTCCAGATAAAATATGTCATTTTCTCCGAGATACAGACCCAATCGACTCATTAAATGAATTATAAATCTTGATTTCTTGACATATAAGTTGGGGAGGGCAATTCGATTCGGTAATTCGAATCAATTCGAATCTCAATTGCTTCGAATCAGTTGTGAATCGACCATGGTAACAAAAATTTGCAGAATGAAGTAAAATTTTCTAGTTCAACGACAAAATTCAATCTATTTTGGTCAAAGTTGACCAAAATCAATTGCATTTTGTCATTAAAATAGGAAACTTTTTGTTCCTAGATATGGAGTGGGAATTAAAAATATATTCATTTCAAGACAATTTCTAGACAATTTGTAACAGTATAGATGGCATAATTGCTATTGATACGAAATTGATGATTTGATCCAGTTCAAAAAATTTATCGGAATCAAATTCGAATTTCAAATGATTCGGGTTTTCCGACCCGTTGCCGTTAGATGGTTACTTTGAGGTTTTATGGTCGTTTTGTTCCCCTGACCTTGCCTAGAATGGAGGCCAATGAAACATTTCCTGAAGAATTCACCTAAACAAAATAGAGATACAGGTTCCGGCCAACAAATGCCTCAATATTTCATGCTAAGTTTTCTTTTCCTTGCGACTGCAACAACTGGGCAAAACCGAATCATTAATAATTCAAAGATCATTCGGATAATATTTTCGAAACGAATCGAATCACTACTAATAAAGACTATGACCTAGCAAAAACCGATCTCGAAACATGTGGAATATCCGGAATTGGTGAACTTCATCTTATTCAAGTATCCTTGCTGCCATGGTCTCACACGGATCCATCTTCATAAGAGGAGGATGAAGGGTTCATTGCACTACACTCGGCGAATCTCGTAACTTCCTTTTTTGTGGGAAAAAAATAATAGTATTGTGAAACCGTCAATATCATATTTTTGTGATTCATCAATAAAATGAGCAAAAACACAAATATTTTTGTTTTCTGAATTTTCTTTGCCCTGGGCGATATATCGTCATGGATCGTGGCGGGAGTCATTTTGTTTAGACAGAGAATTTTGTATCGTTTGATAAAAATACGGTTAATTTACCATACATTTTGCAGTAATTGTATATTTCAAAACATCGGAACCGATGTTTTGTGTGGTTTTCAGCCAAATATGGGATGTTGATGGAACGCTCCCTCATAGGCGCCCATAGCTAGGGCTGGGCAAAACCGAATCATTTGGAATTCGAATCTAATTCGAATAATTTTTTTGGATCGGATCGAATTGCTGACTGCATATTTCGCAACTTTTCACATGAACGATTCACAATTGATTCGAATAATCTGTACTTCGAATCAATTCGAATCACCGAATCGAATTGCCCAGCACTGCCCAAAGCCCATAATTAGCCGAAAAAGATGATTCTACAGTTTTGTTTCAATAGCATGTATTAAAATTATTGTAAAAAACGGCGATTTTACTATGATTTTTTACAGTGATGTCAGATGATTATACTCACGTATAGAAGATGAGCCGTGACGCGGGATCTCCAAACATTTTCGAATACAAACTGGGGGGGGGGGGGGGGGGGGGGTGGGGGGGGGGTTGAATAGGGTAATTTAAAACAAACATTCATCGGATATGCTGAAACTTTACGTACATTTTAAAAATTTGGATTTTTTAGGGAAATATTTCACTATTATGGTATTAAATTGAATAGAATTCGAAATTATTCGATTTAAGATCATAATCCATATGGGTGCGGTGGCCTAGTGGGTGGTGAACATGTTGGCATCGCAGGTTGAAGATCTCGGCTTCGAGTCCCGGCGACTCCGGCTCGCTAATCCATGACCACTACTCGACCTAGGGTGTAATAACAACCTGCGTAGGCTGAGCCGAACAGGAAAAGATCATATCTTTCCAGCAATTCAAACTCTTCCCGTCTATAAGTGGCCGCTGATGCAGGGCCCTGGGCAGGGCAGGACCACTCCAACAAGTGGCTATAAAAAATAAATCGACTCGTTAATAGATAATAGAAGTACTCAAATATCATACGCTTAAGCGATGACGTATTTGGACGAAAAACCCTAGTTATCATCTTATCAAACAATTTTTTTTAGAACAACACCCAAATGACGTGCACAAGAGAAAAACATAAAAATTCCACTCAATTAACCACAAATTTTTAATATCATTAAAAATATCAACAAATTATATTAATAGTTTTGTCAAGCATGGACCATAGATGGCACGCGCCGCAAAGGCGCGTTCCATCTATGGCCCATGCTTGAAAAATCATATTAGATAATAATTGTATTTTTTGTTGAAAATAATATCACGCGTGTTGTGACGTTATCAATAGGAAAGTTTCTAATATCGCCCGGGGCATAGTTAGTATCATCTAAGCAATACGAGGGTCTATGAATATGTTATTACTAAAGGTTACTGGCGCAAAGATTTGAGTATGTTCCGTTTTAGTTGCGTTTTGAGGTTGGGGAAGATTCGGAAAGATTTAGAAACAAGTTCGAATAAGTCGAATTGAGCTGTATTTCGAATCTCCGAATCGAATTTTGTTTCAAAATTTGGAACGGAAACGATGACACAGTAAAGGTATTTTAGACACCGGCTCTAACATATTACCTACGTTTCGCGTTGTGAAAAGCGACTGGAAGAAACAAAAGAAGTGGGCCTTGTTCGCCCAGGGCAGGTACCATTCACTGCACTCTGCTATAACGCTTCGCTTCTGTATAGAATGATATGTTTTCTATTGAGACTGCTGTTGGTTCCAGCCTTTCGAGGGTCTGTAAATATGTTATTACTAGAGGTTAATGGGACAAAGATTAGAATCTGTTACATAGCAGTTGGGTTCCGAGGTTGGGAAACGATTCAGAAAGGTTTGGAAGGAAATTCGAAATGATCGAATCGTTCGGACTGTACTTTATATTATCGATTCAATTTTTTTTTTCTAATTCGAAAAGGATTCAGAAACACTATAGAGGTAATATAGATTAAGTTCTAGCGCATTTCTTACATGTCGCGAAATAAGACTAAAAAGAAACAAAACACTGTTGAAATTGGGAGAAAAAAACTTCATCACCGCCCAGGGCAGATACCACTCACTGAAATCTGTTATAACGCTTCACTTCTGTATGGAATTTTGTTTTCCGCTTAGAGTGCAGTTGATTCCAACCCAGTGCAGGTGTATGGAAGATTTGGTCGGGGTGATTCGAATCGGATTCGAGTTCTGAAAGCTTCGGTTTTGCCCAGTCCTAATCCCAATAAGATCAACCCATGTCTTGGAAAACTAAATCCAGGCGGCGCGATCCATCGGTAGCTCATGGTTGACAAAATGTAAATTGCGACTGGGGGGGACCCTGTGTGCATTGAAACAACTCGCACCCGCTTTGTATTCTTTTTTAAGGGCGCTTTTGCACTCGCTTTGTTTTGGTTGACCTTCGTAATGAACTTTACTATTCAATAAAACCCACAAGCTTTGAATACTATCGGCGCCAACATAATACCTGGTTCTAGCAATGATTAAGGATTTTGATATGTAATTATAACCGATTTAAATTTTAACAAAAAGGCATTGAAATCACTGATTTGTCATTTTTCTGGGGGATATTGAAATGAAGTTTCAAAATCGATTTTTCGTACAATATTGGGCTGTTGACGGAAAACTTCACCCGAAGTAAATCTATAGTTGAGATATTTCTCATTAACAGAGCATTTTTGAATTTTGTGAAATGTACAAATTACCGCCAATGTATGGTCAATTTACTTCGTTTTTGTCACAGCGTAGATTGACCACGAGATGGTTATTAACATAATTATCCTATTTTTGAAAATTGTATTATATTTGATTGTGCCAAGCATGGGGCATAGATGCACCAAACCTTTGAAGTGCGGTCCATCTGTGGATCATGCTTGAGCGCAGCAAATTATTTTATGTAAATTAGATTTGAAAACAAAATTATGGTAAAAATATGAGAAAGAATTAATTAGATTATGTAGACTTAGATTCTAGCGTTACTAATCATTAGAAAATAGTTACTAATCATTAGAAAATAAATTGTCCTAACGCGTTTTGTTAAGTATTAGTTACGGCGTTCATGTATGTTCCATCAGTGGGTCATGCTTGATAAATTAGGGATTTTCATGGCGTTGTATTTGGTGTTGTTATGAGAAGGGCTGGGCAAAACCGAATCATTCGGAATTCGAATAATTTTATCGAATCGGATCGAATCGTAAATTCCGTGTAAAAAACAATTTACTGTTACAACTTGTCTCCATTGTGGAAATCCAGAAAATTTATAGGTCATAGTGTATTTTCAATTCACACTCCATGTCAAAAAGCAACAATTTTCATATTTTAACGACAAAATATAATCGATTTTGGTCAAACTTGACCAAAATCGGGTGTATTTTGGCGTTTATAATGGAAATCACGATTGATTCGAATAATTTGTGCTTCGAATCGATTAAAATCACCGAATCGAATTGTCCAGCGAATTGTTAGATAAGATAAGATAAATCAACTTGTTCTTTTTGGAACCCGCATTTCTCATTTGTTTTTTTCGGATTGCATAAAGTAAGATCTTTGGCCCTGACTGATTTAGGATTTTCACGAAGAATATTGTTTTGTTCTCCATTGCTAATTGATGTCTTTTCATTGAAATTGACTCTGAGCAAGACCGGAAGCAGTGCCGAGAAGTAGTACCAGCAACTGCACTCTAAGCGGAAAACATTACATTCAGAACTGAACCCTTTTAATAAAGCGCAATGAGTATGTGTCTGCCCTGGGCGCCTGCAAAACAAAACAAATTTTACCTACGTATCACATAAACTTAGATTTTGGCCGTGCCCGATACCGACATGTCAAGCATCCGTAACTGGCGGTGAAAAAAATATCGCTTATGCTTGGTCCAACTGTGGCTCGTGCTTGGTGGACATACTTTTACCAGATTGTAATTAATGTTAAATATCTAGTTTAATGAGATGATTTGTTCGGTTTATTTTTAACTTGTATTATCACGATGATTAAATGTCATATTCTCGCGCCAATTAGAAGGCTTCTATATGAATATCGTTAGTTTTACAACCAGTTCAATCAAAGTCTCGAGGAAAAGTGACAAGAAGTGTTAGATAGTTTAACCCTAACCCGGGGAAGATACCACTCATTGCACTTTACCATGGCCGTTCAGATTCGTTAAGAAATGTTTTCGGCTAAAGGCCACAATACACGTAAAGTTGTCTTACCGATGCGTTGCATTACGTTTCGGATGATAAAATAAAAACGGCAATACACGCCTGCATTGCTATGTGTTAATCGTGTGCGTACAAAGCACAAACGCACGCAACAAAACGAGCACTCTGCGTTAACTTTCATAGCAAACCGTTCTGTTTCATTGGAAAACGCAAGAAAATGCATGTAGAGCATTGCGCTTGCGTAAAAACCAAGGGGAAATTATAATAAACCAAGAAAGAACGCAACCTGCGCGAACATGTTGTGCGGCCTTTAAAGTGTAGTTGCTGGTAATACATTTTGCATTGCACTTTCGTTCGTGCGTTATTCTTGCGCGCTACTTCCAGCCTTGCTTTGAGAAAACTTCAATAACATAAAATGAGAGAGAGGGAGAGTGAGGGAGGGAGATGAGGACATGTCATTTAAAGATTTATTTTTATCTTTTATCGCTTAATTGAACCTGACCTGCGAGGTGAAATACCAAACAGCGGTCGCGGCAGCATATTATCACAAATTTTATAACACTTTGAGAAAATGTAGTAAAATGTACGGGCATTTTCATGTTTTATACAAACAAGAACTGGCCCTTGCTTGGTAGTTGATGAATCGTGCTCAAAGAGCTCGATTCAACAACTGCCAAGCATGGCCCAAATAAAATTAAGAGTTAATGTAAAAATATACATAAACTGCAACAAAAGTAAAGTAAATTTAACGACCATTTGAAGTAATTGCTTCTTTTCAAATTTTATTTTTAAAACTACCTTGTTGATGAGATTTACGCCAAGAACTGTTGATGGACCGCACCTCTTTGACGCGTACCATCGACAGTTTGATAGTTTTATTTCAATAAGATAGATTGAAATTTACTGTCAAAGAACGGCGATTTTTCTAGATTTTTCTTACTGTATAATTAACCTTAAAATAGCAGTATATTCTACAGTTTTATATAGCAGTGTGGTAAATCTAATGCGATGATATAAGAACATCAATTATATAATGATTTATCGTGCAATCAGTGAATCAGTTCAAGGTTCAGATATTACAGCGATGAGCATGATAGAGGTGTCTGCTGTGTGACAGGCTGTGTCAGGATTCTTTCTGCATTTGTACACAAATTTACGTTTCGTTTGACCAAAGCCAGACTTTCTTAGACTTCCTGAGGTAGTCTGGCCTTGGTCAAACGAAGCGCTACAAAAATAAATTTGTGTATTTGTATAGAGATACTCTTGAACCTCTGTCGATTAGTTTATTCTCTATAGCATCCTTGCTTTAAGCATACGGGTTCACTTACGCAAAGCGTAGAAGGAGGATAAGTAGTTAGTCCCACGTTAATCCGACCAAGAGTATGCCAGGTTTGTTTACTATCGAGTCAGTGTTTAATGTGTATTTTTCATTTATAAAATTTACTCTCATGGCCATAATACACGTGCAGTTATCTTACCGATGCACTGACTTGCGTTTTATGTAAAAAATAACAAAAACGGCTCTGTCTGTACATGTCTGTGCTGCTTTCGCAAATGCACAAACAAACGCACGCAACGAAACAAGCACTCTACATTGGTTTTTCTTAGCAAACCGTTCGATTGCGTTGGGAAACGTGAACAAACGCATGCAGAGCATTTTTAAGTAGTGGTAGATGGTTTCACCTTCTCCCAGGGCAGGTACCACTCATTGCACTTTACTATATCAGTTCAGTTCCGAATGGAATGTTTTCCGCTTAGAGTGCAGTTGCTGGTACTATAACCTGTAGTACCGGGAGCTCTTTGCTATTAAGTGGCCGTTAGTTGGTTCTTTTTAGGCGCTGCTTCCAGCCTTGTTTTGAGCAAACTTTTATTCAAAAAAATGAAAATAAAATAAAAAAAATTTCGCTAACGGGAAGGTTTTTTCGAGTTCTTCGGTGGAGTGGAGTGGTTATAAAATAGCCCCTCCCAATGCCTCTTATGTTCTCCTTAGTAAAATAACCTTAATTTGCCCGCACATTACGATTTCGTAGAAATATAACGCTCAAGGCGTAGTATGTAAACTGCAACAAAAAACAGTAAAATCGCTGTTTTTCATAGTTTTTGAACAACGTAATGTTGAAATAAAACTATAAAATAGTTGTTTTGGACCAAATATGGCCCGTTGATAGAACGCGCCTCGGTCGGCGCGTTCGGTCAACAGTTCATATTTGGTACAAAATTCAAACAACAAGGCAGTTTAAAACTTTTTTAAAAAATACAATCACTGCAAATGCACGGTAGATTTACTGTGCTTTTGTCACAGTGTAGTTTCGTATTTCAATGGTAGTTGGAAACCAAAGATCATGTTCAGTATTACTCCAACCTCAACAGCCTGAGGGTGAAGGTATATATATCTGAATTGCGAAATATACAGAGCAAATTACTTATTTTTTGTTGTAAATTTTCTCTAAGCAACCATGGAAGCAGCTTTGAAAGAAACCGATTAACGGAAACTTCTACAGCAGAGAATTGTTTTATCTGATTCGCTCAGAGCAAGGTTTTAAGATACTTTCAATAATAAGAGTCACACAAAACTACTATTGTGCAAAGAGCTACATGAGGGCGGGAACGAAGGCTGAAGAACCTTCATCCCCAAAATACACTTATTGACTCGAGTTTTGAAAGTTTTCAGATTCACACGATCGGGAAAGCAGTGTGAAGGCAATGAATTCCCAATCACAGAAGTTCGTGGAAAAAAATTCTCGCATAAAACTGTCTGTGACACTGTACAACTTTCGCTGTGTATGGATGTTGATGGGTAGTTGTTGAAATTGGCCCCTTAAAGGGTTAGGATAGCACAGAATGCCATTTCTATCCTTCGAGAGAGGAAAGCATAGAATATAGTTCAACTCTATCGCGAACCACGGCCTCTCAGGGTGATCCACTCAAATGTGTAGTGTATAAAAAACATAATGAAGCATCAGTAGTACATACATTCGAGTGATACAATTGTTTTTAACGAAATCTCGAACAAAATCATCTCAAATATAATGTTTTCCCACCAGATTATATTCAAGAAATTTATTGAAAAATTCAAAATCCACAAATAATTCGGCTTGCGTACAGATGATGACAAATGCAATTGACGACATAATTAATACTTACTCGTCACATGACATTGATGAGTCATAATGCTAATGATAAGGGTTCCCGGTGAACTCAATCGGTGAAGCGTTGGTAATATGCTTCAAGCTACGCATCTTTGATCGTCAAGACGCAGGTTCGAATCCCGTGAGGGATGATGATTATATGCAACAGTTCTTCTGGGCGTTGCTGGACTGCTGTCTGCTGGACTTATTAACTTCGGAAGTATGCAATCAGCAGTAAATTTACTGCACTTTTTACTGTCACAATGTACCAAACAAAAGCTGAGAATATGGCGAATCACGAGCTGCGTTTTCCGGTTAGAACAGGACAGTCTTTAATTTTTATCTTGTGGGAGAGAAAAGCCGAGAATACTGCTTAACTATACGGCGAACAACGACCTCACGTGCAGACACCAGTTTCAAGTCGGGAATGAGGTCTTTGCCGAACTGTCTGCGGATTTTTTCCTTCGCATGGTTGGTGGAGGCTGGGTATTCGGGATCATTCAGAATTCGAATCATTTGAATAATTTTTTCGAATTGGATCGAATCACTAACTCCATGTAAATAACAATATCCCATTATTACTATTACAACGTATCTCCATTGTGAAATTCGAGAATTTTATAGTTCATAGTTTATTTTCAATTCACACTACATATCTAAGAGCAACAATTTTCGCATTTTAACGACAAAATGTAATCGATTTTGGTAAAATTTGACCAAAATCTATTGCATTTTGTCGTTAAAATTAAAATTCCAGTTTAATTATAGCAAGGCTTTGTTCGTATGAACGATCCCTAATTGAATCGAATGAGTTGTCCTTCGATTCGATGCGCAGCCCTAGCCATATCCAACGCTAACCGACGTATACAGCAAATCTCGCGCACGTAATCACCTCTCACGGGATTCGAACCTGCCTCACTAATCCGAAGGACAATTAATATGGTTGGTGTTCTAAATAATCGATCTGTTCTCGCAGAATGAAAATTCATCTTCATTTTGTCAAAATTTCTTTGTGTCATCATAATACGTCTTTGTTTTGTCACAGACAGATGTTCAACAGGCCGATGTTCGATATTAACCCTTTCTGCGCTGATTAATTATATATGTTTATAATTGCGCGGACGCTATCGAAACGAAGCGCGCGCAAAGGGCGGAAAAAATTGACTGTTTATTTATTCATGGCTCACTGTGGCCGTCGAGTAGAGTTAAGGAGTTGGGACTTCAACACTGATCATCTATGGACCATAGATGGATTGCGCTTATGCGGCGCAATCCAGCTATGTCCCATACATAATCGACGATAAACAGGTCTATATTTCGAAACATATTAAGATTTAAAAAACGAAAAGAAAAAAAGGAGCGTTTGCTAAGTACACTTATGGGTTATACTTTCAATTCAGTGAGCTTAGACTAAGGGCAGTAAGTAGACAGTAAGAGCGTGTTTTTGAATAGAATTTCGAACCATTCAATTTCGAATCAAATCTTTCCGAACCGGATTCTATTTTTAAAGTTTGCGAAAATTCTCAATAAATGACCACATTGGGTGGAAATTTAAAAAAAAATATGTAAAGATTCCCTTATTCGTTAAAATATCTGGTCAGGACCTTTGACAAAACATGGAAATTAACATCAATTTCAATCAGGCATTTATTTAAATGGTTCAATCCCTGAATCTAAAAGTGGAAACCTTGGTAGTGAGTAGGGCTTGGCAAAACCGAATCGTTTAGAATTCCGTTCTTGAAGCCCCATATTTTGTTTAGCTACGCATCGCCTCATCGGCGCTATCCATCAGTGACCCACACTCGACAAGACATGATTAGTTGAGAATTCTTCGACCTGGTTTTGTCGGTTTTAGTTCATCGAACGCGCGAGAAGGTGACATGGCGCCACAGCTAGGGCTGGTCAAAACAAAATCACTTGGAATTCGAATCTGATTTGTATAATTTGTTCGAATCGGATCGAATCACTAATTCTATATAAATAACAAATATCCCATTTTTACTATTATAACTTCTCTTATTGTGAAATTAAAGAAATTTATAGTTTATAGTATTTTCAATTCACACTAAGAGCAACAATTTTCATATTTTAGCGAAGATATATAATCGATTTTGGTCAAAAATCAGTTGTATTTCGACGTTAAAATGAAAATACATGGTTTATGAGTCAGTTTAAGCAAATATTTGTAATTCGTAACTGTATATTTCCAAATAATCATAATGGCGACAATAATAGTAATAGTAAAATGGGATATTCGGAGAAATTATTCGAAATCAATTTCGAATTCCGGATGATTCGGTATGGCCCAGCCTTATATGTGACCCATGCTTGGCTAAATCAATTTTCCAATTGAGATGACCTCTCTTTTAATAACCTTGCACTCATGGGATTCAGTTAATTATACGAAACGTCTCATCGATCTGATCGATCACTCGTATTGATCAGGAATTATGGAAGAGTAGAATGAGTTACACGTGATGCTGATGACCTTCAGTCATTTTGAAATGTTTGGAACAGGGGGGACTACATTGTGCGCTTCTGATCAGATTATTTGTCAAGTATAGGTTAGGATATCATTTTATCCTGCGATGGAGGAAAGCCGAGAATACAGATTAATCATATGACGAACCACGATCTCTCGTTCCGAATCAGAGTGAAGGTTGTTTTGTACTTCTCGTGGACCTGGTTGGCGGAGGAAACCGTCAGCAGTGTCTACGTGAACCACCGTGCACCGGCGAGGCGCCCAGCAGACCCCTCGCATATAATCATCATCCCTCACGGGCACTCCTCATTGAGCACCGAATACCGAGCACTTCTCATTGGCGCGACCCCCCTTGTCAGCGCGATCCATCAGTGGCCAATGCTTAACAAAAATTGCTTGGTCAAGATTTCTATTTATAGAAATACTATATGAAAATCTTATCATAAGAGACGATTGGAAGGAAGCAAAAGTGAGAAATGGTTGTACTGCATTGTAAGGCAGTTAGCCGTCGCAACGGCATCTCACTGCACTTTAGTATTATGGTTCAGTTTTGTTTGGCATCCTATACAGCAGTTGCTAGCATTATGTCTTGTAGTAGCTCTTTGCCACAAAGATGCCGTAAGTTTGTACCTTTTTTGTACCCTTTCGGTCTTGCAATATTCTGGCTAAATTTTTTTCAAAAAATCTAGAGGGCTCAAGCGAATCAATATCATGATTTATGTAATTTAACGTGCCTCGTCGCGAATATTTTATTGTGTCTAACTTGTGTTACTGATGGAGCACTCTGAGCCTACTGGCGTTTTCATTGACGAAACTTCTTGCTGCTGATTTCTCTATTAATGAGATCGATCCCCTGATCGATTATTGGCGAACAACGTCAAAAGTAATAATACCGGTTGTTTATAGTTCGATATCTTAGAATTCCCTGGACGATTTTCGGTCGTAAATTAAACCCTGATCGATTATAGAAAAAAATCATTTATGCATCTTTTGTTAAGTATGATCGATTTTAGTTCATCGAACGCGCGAGAAGGTGACTTGGCACCTAGGGCTGGCAAAACCGGATCGTTTGGAATTCGAATCTGATTCGAATGATTTGTTCGAGTCGGATCGAATCACTAATTCTATGTAAATGACAAATATCTCACTTTGAACGTTATAACTTGTCTTATTGTGAAATTGAAGAAATTTATAGTTCATAGTGTATTTTCAATTCACACTAAAATTCACACTACAATTTTCATATTTTAACGAAGAAATATAATCGACAAGACAATATAAGCCGACAAGGTGCGGTCCATCTGTGAATCATGATTGGCAAAATAAATATTCTAGTGAAGGCAACAACCTCAAAAGCGATAATAAGTATTGTTTATGGTTCCATATCTCAGCCTTTCCCTGACGATTCGGCAATTTTCACTTGGTCTGGCCACACCGCAACCTATGCTGGTCATGCGAGTGTATGGGTTAAGTATAGTTACAGTTAGGATAGGATTTCGTTTTTATCCTGCGCGAGAGGAAAGCCGGGAATACGACTCAACTGTATTGCGAACCACGCCCTCTCGTGCAGACACCAGTTCCAAATCAGGAATGATTTGACTTGACATTTTACTTATTTTTCCTGCGTGTGAACCTGGTTGGTGGAGAAAGCCGCAACCGGCGCTTACGTGAACGACCGTGCACCGGCGAGGCCTCCATGTTATCTCTCGCTTATAAGGGGTATACAGGATTCGAACCCAGTACGCGTTGATCGAAGCGTATTCTCAACGCTTTGTCGATTGAGCTAGCCAGGCCTTAGTGTAATAGAAAGAGACTGAAAGGGAGCAAAGAAGTGTACAAGGTTTTACTATCGCCCAGGGCAGTTGTCGCTCACTTCATGTACTAAGGTGGTTTCGTTCTGTATGGAATTTTCCCGCTCAGATGCTAGTTTTTCATTCAATCTAGGTATTTGCATATTTGTAGCCGATAGATAGTTAGTACCTATGAGATCTCAAGTTAAAAAGTTGTCCAATGGTGTTTCCTGAGACGTGGTTACTTTTTTTATCTTTTTATTTATAGACTTTTCTTAGAGTGGATCACAATTTTCAAGGCTCCATAACAGCGGACACTTATAGACGAACAGGTTGCAATTGCCGGGAAGATATGATCTTTTCCTGTTCGGCTTAGCCTACCTAAGTTATTATACCCTGGGTTGAGTGATGGGCACGGATAAGCAAGCCGGGCTCGCCAGGGCTCGAACTCGAGATGGCAACATGGTTAACCACTAGGCCATCGCGCCCACAGGCAGCACGGGAAACATTATAGATACCTTTCGCTGGTCTAAAACGGTGTGGCGATATAAATTACACACAATCTTTTTAAGCTTCGGGTGCTGTGCAACGAACTATCTATCCTCTGTTCCACTCCTCTTGTGAAAATGGATCCGCGTACAACCAAACTCGCAAATATACTTGAATAAGATGAGATCGAGGGTTAAACAACAAAAGATCAGAATCTTATTCAACATAATACAAGGCTTATTTAACAAACTTTCACTACAGCATAGTCTAGCTTCGTCAGGTACTGTGTACAATAAGCTAGAATAAGCTTCATCCAAGAGCTTGGTAAATGAATCTGCTTTTATGTGGAATAAGATTCTGATGTTTTGTTGTTTAACAATCTTCTTATGTAAATTATGTTAGTTTGTGACTTTTCCATCGCCTCTCACAGATCGAAATATTTGCCTCAGGTATATTTGGTCAAGTATGAACCACTGATGGATCGCGCCGACGAGGCGCGATCCATCTGTGGCTCATGCTTGACAAAATATAACTTACTTTTTGTTTCGTAACTTGTGTTTTGAAAAACACACAGATTATCTTTCACGTAATTGAAAGAAATATACTTTTGCGATAACTACAAAATTCGGTAAAATTCTCTGCGTGTTTTATATAGCAAGGATATTTTAAATTTAGAACACTCTTAACTCTTTATGACATCATTATAGCAGATTATTACGCAATAATAAGATTATTTTATTATGTTCATTTCATCGCAATTATATCAAAAGATCTCGTAAATATATTTGAAATATTTAAGCATGGCTCATACATGAACCAAACATATTGCTGCGCAATTCCGCCTTCTGTATTTGACTCAGTTGACTACTTCGCTCTGGTTCAGTCGTGCGAAACAGGTCGCTCATTAACATATCTATTTCACAGGATGTTTTGTGTAGAAGTGATAGAGGGTTGGTTTGCTGTCGTACAGAGCAGATACCACTCATTGCACTTTATTATGGCGCTTTCTAACGTTTTTCGCTCAGAGTGCAGTTTCCGGTACTCTGTTAAAGTATATTCTTTGTTCTCTTTGTGTATATTCTCTTTGTTAGTTCCGTCTAGGGAATACTTTCAGTCTTACTTGGAGCAAATTCCGATAAAAAAATATAAAAATGATGATATTGGAGGATATGGATGTGCTTGAATATGTTCCAAGTAGGGCTAGGCAATTCGAATCGATTCGAAGCACAATTTATTCGAATCAATCGCAAATCGTTCATAGAAACAAAAACTTATTAAATGAACTAGTATTTTCATTTTTAACCACGAAATGTAATCGATTTTGATCCAATTTGACCAAAATTGATTATATTCCATCGTTATATTACGAATATTGTTGCTCTTAGAGTGAATTGAAAATACGCTATAAATTATAAATTTCTTCAATTTCACAATAAGATAAGTTATAATAGTAAAAATGGGATATTTGTTATGTACATAAAATTAGTGATTCGGTCCGATTCGAAAAAATATTCGAATCAGATTCGAATTCCAAATTAACCGGTTTTGTCCAGCCCTAGTTCCAAGCACGATAACAATTGACTCGGTATCATCTCTGTTTTTTGTAGAATAGATATCGTGCGAGATCTTCAGAAGACCAATTCATTACGCAGTAAGAAAACCATACGCCAAGTCGAAAATTTATTTTTAGTGCGCGGGGGGGGGGGGGGGGGGGTAACCATTAATTATCGGAGAATCACGAATAACATTGCCAACGCTTTTTCTTGAAAAATTTCATTTTCCTGAAATCAAATGGATATATTGTATAATAGTTGCTATTTGTTGTTATTGCGTCAGACAATATAATAATGACGTCATGGACACAGGAAGCGTAATATCAGCTGACTTCCGTCTATATTAGAAGTAGAAAAAAATGCGGCGATAGTAATGGCGTTTCAAGGTAATTCAGACTTAATGTGTGAGCAATATATGCTTGTGGGTGGTTTTAACAAGCATGAGCCGCAGATGGAACGCGCTTTGGCGGCGCGACCCATCTGTGGCTCATGCTTGACAATTTATAACGAGTACACGTTAGGAATAACCCATTAACTTTACGATTTTCTTTCAAATTTTTTTGGTAACTTATTGTGCTTAAATGAACATACGCGAATGGTAGAGTTGATGATGAGTGGCTCTCATGTTGCGATGATGGATTGCAGATATATGCAATAGTGTTAGTAAGTGAGCTGTAGGGTGTTTAGAAGTGGGGGAGGGGGGTGGACAAACTTTGAGAAAATTTGTGGCAAGAGTATAACGTCATAACAGACGCCACAGGCGAACATTTTTGCTGTTGAATACCGTTTTATTGTATTTCGCGAAAAAATAGCTGAAAATCGCGCCGGAGGCGCAAAATATGGAATTCCGGATAAGATGCACTGTTAATGTAACTTATGGCAACATGTCCCCTCCCTCTCCCACCGCTAGTTAATAAGTTACGTTACTGTGCGGTTACGGAATGACAAGGAAAAAGATGGAGTAAAAATATCATGAAAAGTATTAGATGGTTATACTATTGCCCCGAGCACTAACTGCACTTTATAATAGAGGTTCGGTTTTGTGTGGGATTTTATCCACTTAGAATGCAATAGCTGGTACGTTATTTTGTAGTAGCTCTTTGCCGATCGCTGGTTCCCTTTAAAGTGCCTACTTTAAAATGCTTGTCTGAAGAGGTCTGACCTTCGTCAGACGAAACGTTACATAAATAAAATTGTTGTGAGTGTGAAGCAAGACTTTGCAGTTAGTCATAGTTACTCTTGCTACTGTATCCTTGCATTTAACGTACACGGATCTACAAGGAGTAAGGATGACAAATTTAATTTCGGTGATTCGAATTGATCCGAAGCTCAAATGATTTGAAATCAATCAAGAATTGTTCATAGGAACAAAACAATTTGCCGAGTGAAGTGGAATTTCCATTTTTTCAACGACAAAATTCAATCGATTTTGGTCAAATTTGACGAAAATCGATTGTATTTTGTCTTTAAAATGCGAGAGTTGTTGCTCTCTGATACGGAATGTGAATTGAAAATACATTGCTTTTAACTCTACGTTTGCTAATTTTAAGTAATTCGTAACTATAAATTTTTTGATTGAAGACGAATTGCAATAGTAAAATCAGGATATTTGTTATTAATATGAAATTAGTGATTCGATTCGAAAAGTTCAACCGAACCAGATTCTAAACGATTCGATTTTGCCCAGAAACAACTTAGAAGTATAAAGTAGTTGTTATCACGTAACATTGCACCATCCCTATAAAATTACGTTCTTGAACGCAGTCGGATAGTAGTGATTACCTTAATATCCTATTTTTCCAAGATTTTACGTAAAATATTTCTCAAACAATAAAACCAACTTAGTATGAGCAAAGTCTCTTATGTTCGAGATACGAGCGCTTCCAGACGGACCAGAGCAATTTATTCGACACGATATGACGTCACTAGCCCGGATATATACGATGACGTCACCGTTCCAAAACAAGCTCTTTATTATGACGTAATGAAGAAAAATAACAACAACAATTATCAAAAATGGGACCAATTGTCGATGGACAGTGGGTTTTGCTCGGATCTCGAACGCAAGGTAGCGCAATTAAGTGTAGCAGGGTCCGATGTGGGGAGTATAGACGAGTGTAATGACGTCAACAATGATGTCAGAGCCCCCTGTAGAGCGAAACTCACAGAAGAAGAAAAACGATTGAAGAATAAAATTAGAACTTTGCCTTCACCTGGACGTTCGACAAGATGGCATCACTGTGATGACGTCATAAATGACTTCAGTGACGACGAGGATGACATAACCCTCCGAAAAATGACGTCATATAATAACCATACTACCTCATCTAGACATTCTGAGCGAAAGAGCAAAACTTTGCCAACAAAAACAGAAAGGAAGGATGACGTCATCAATTGGGGTGACGTCACGTTGGCAGACTTAAGACAAGTTCGGGTTCTAGGAGGAGGAGGATATGCACGAGTTGATTTAGTTGAAACTAAAAGGTTTGAAATTGTTCTTATTTTTGTCTAAATTCCTTTGCTTAAATTTTGGGCCTTACCGCTATATATGGCAAGCTTCGGTTGCTTTCAAACGTTTAATATCTGAGCGTTTCAAATGATGTTTAAAAGGTTTTAATCGCTTTTCTGCGTGTGTTTTATATATAGATATATATGTTTATTCGCCTCCAGATATATACATCCTCAATACATATCAGACTAATAAAGCGAGACATGTTTTGACCTAATATCTATTTTCTCGTTTCAAGTTACACATTTTTGCTATTTCATGACACAATGTAGTTCAATTTTTTTTTCTTTTTTGCTTTGTTTTTTTTGGGCATGAAGAGGATCTATCATTTACGCCCGCTAGTCCTACCCAGTCCTAGATATCTTTTATCGAAATTAACTCTAGGTAGGCAGAGCTCTCTAGCAATGAGCTACTACACGATGTAATACTAGAAACTGCCCTCAAAGCAGAAAACATCTCAGAGGAACTGAACCACTATGATACAGAGCAGTAAGTGGTATCTGCCCTTGGAGATAGTAAAACTATTTACCACCTCTTTGCTTCTATTTAGTCGCCCCCAACGACACGCAATAAACATATCAGGACTATTCCAAAGCCCGTCCCTACTTATATGGAAAATACTCGAATAAAAAGTACAACCAGCAATAACATTCCAAACTGATGGTGTTGCACACAGAACAAAATTTAAAAACGGCCCCGCATAGGCATTGCTGGAAAGATATCACTTTCTCCTGTCCGGCTTAGCCTACCCAAGTTATTACACCCTGGGTTGAGTGGTGGGCATGGATTCGCGAGCCGGGACTCGAACCCGAGATCTTCAACCTGCGATGCCAACATGTTTAACCACTAGGCCATCACGCCCACTTGGGGTAAACCTTTTGAAATATACAATTACTGCAAATTAACACTAAATTTACTGTACTTTTGTCACAGTGCAGTGGTCTACCACTCCTAATGACTCAAACTTACTCTCTCTACCCCCTCACACAGGCATCCAGGCCACAGATTCGCTCTCAAGAAACTCAACAAACGTCTGCTTCAGGACAGGGATCAAGTTAGTCACGTGATCTCAGAGAAAGAAGCGTTAAAACAGGCCCGATGCAGGTAACTTTCTCCGATTCGGTAAATCATGTTAGCGATTCGGTAATTCATGTTAACGATTCGGTAATTCATGTTAACGATTCGGTAATTCATGTTAACGATCCGGTAAATCAACCGTAACGAAATGTCTCAACAAGGTATTATTGTTCGAAAGTATGACGGCATAATCAGCGCCTCAGGATTTTTTGTACAAAACTTGCATTTTTATTGCAAAGCAAAGAAAATCACACAAGAATGTGCTCGAGGCGCGTAAGTTTTTGAGTAAATCAATATTTTTGGTTTCAACATAGATTGCTTAGCTTGATTAGTGGCAATGAGCAATTTCTAGTATGGATGCGTTTAAGCTATAGTATGTAAATAGTTGCGAGAGGGTTGCCCTTTCAATGACAATATATCAGGAATTCTCATTTTTCTAATTTTTTCCGCACATTTCAGGTTCATCCCGCGGCTTCACAGGACCTTTCAGACGCCAAGTCACGTCTTCATGCTCACTGAAGCGTGTCTCGGAGGCGATCTTTTCTCTGTGTTAGAAAACCACGGTGCTCTTCATTATGACGCAACTCGTTACGTCATTGGTTGCGTTATAGAGGCATTAGATCATCTTCACCGGATACTGAACATCTTACATAGAGATGTGAAAACGGAAAACATTCTCATCGATTCCAATGGTAAGTCTATAGATGCGTTGCGCGTTGTGCAACGAACTCTTTATCCACTTTTTGTGAAGATGGATCTGTGTGCGACCAAGGCCGTCAGGATACTTGAAGGAGATGCGGGCGAGAGTTAACGTTTATAAACTTATCGACAAAAGATCGGAATCTTATTCCACCTTTTACAAGATCTATTCACCAAGCTCTTGCTAAAGCATAGTCTAGCTAGCTAGACTATCTTCTAGCGAAAGCTTGGAAAATTAATCTTGTACTATTTCGAATAAGATTCCGATCTTCTGTCGATAAGTATATAAAGTGACGAATATGAAAGGCATAAATACACAAATTAAATACTTTCTGAAACTTCGTTAAAACAGATTCCATATCATCATTCAATTCTTTCTCCAGGTGTGGCTAAACTGGCTGATCTTGGTTTCTGCAAACAACTACCTCGAAATTGTGACGTCACATACACTTTTTGCGGTACCCCCGGGTAAGTTTTTTCCTATAGTCGCTTCTTAGAGTGGATCACCCTGTTCAAGGCCATGTAATAGCGGCCGCTTACAGGCGGACAGGGTTACAATTACTGGAAAGATATGATCTTTTTTTGTTCGGCTTAGCTTATCCAAGTTATTACACCCTGGGTTAAGTGGTTGACATGGATAAGCGAGCCGGACTAGCCGTTCATCATGTTCTGAAAGTTGAATCATTATTTCACTATATAACGGTGTGCCTTGTGATTCTGGTGAGTTAAAATGACGCTCTCTATAATTTTTTTCTATCCAAACCCATTTTGTAAACATGCGTCATTGATCAGCACACCGGAACCAAGTTGGTCCCGGGACAGACTCTGCTCAAGAGGGAATCATTTTTGAGTCTTTCTTTTTCATTCGCTTTTTTTTTTTTTTTTGAAGCGCATCAACGACGCAATCAAGGTTAAAACCATGATAGCAATTTCAAACGTCTTAATTGAAATCGAAATAATATTTTTCGCTGTGATCGGCGCAAAATTACGCGTATTGTGATGATATTGCTCACTACAATCCCACTTTTTTCAACAGTTATTGGCTATTGATAAATCTCATCGACAAGGTAGTAAGGAATTTTAGAAACATGCAAGTACTGAAAACGAACCTCAAATTCACTGCAGTATAATCTTAGTGTAAAAACCGAACTGCGTTCACAATATTTGAGTCCTGATAGTAACTTTATTTATCCTTAAATTATGGAAATTACAATTACTGGAAAATAACGGTAATTTTACAGTACTTTTTTCATAGTGTATAATATCAGTCTTTTTTTCACCCTTAGATATGTCGCACCGGAAGTTCTCCTCAGGACGGGGCATACGCGAACCTGTGATTTCTTCTCCACTGGTGTAGTTCTCTTTGAGGCATCAACTTGTCGTTCTCCGTTCCGTCGTCATTCAAATCTGGAGACTCACAGAGCTACGCTGAGAGGAATAAAAGGTAAAGTATGGAAAGGGCTGGGCAATCATTTGTAATTCAAATCTGATTCGGATAATTTTTTCGAATCAGATCGAATCGCCGATTCCATAATGACTTTAAATATCCCATTTTTACTATCACTATTATTGACTCCATTATGATATTTAAGAAATTTACGGTTGCTAGTTACAAATATTAGCATTAACAGACTTAAAGTCGATGAAATTTCATTACACTCCATTCCAAAAGCGAGAATTTTCATTCTAAAGACAAAATACAATCGATATTTGTCAAATTTAACCAAAATCGACTAAATTTTGTCGTTAAAAATAAAAAAAAATCCACTTCATTTAGCAAGTTTTTGTTTCTATGACCAATTCGTGATTGATTCGAATATTCTGTATTTCGTATCGATTCCACTCATGGATGGACAGGATTAGAGTTGTTGAAAAGATATGAACTTTCTTGTTGGGCTCAGCCTGCCCAAGTTATTACAAATTGGGTTGAGCGATAGGCGAGCTGAACTCGAACCCGTGAGATTCAACCTGCGATGCCAACATGTTAACCATGAGGCCACCGCGCCCACATATCTTTAGGCATCTCTCGCTCATAACTAATTTCAATTCTTTCTTTTTTATTCCAGATGTTGCATTCCCGCCATTCTTAAACCACGTGACTGTTCAAATGATTCGTTCTCTTTGCTGTAGCGACCCCGATCAAAGACTCGGAGCAATCGGTTGTGAGCAGGTATGAAATTTTATATAAATTGTTACAGGGCCTTGTACAGGGTGACCCACTCAAAGAAGTGGCTATAAAAAAAAAAAAAAAAAAAAAAAAAATATTGGAGTTCTTATATTTGTGAGATATGTGCAGTGACTTTATCACGGCTGTTCCGTTCTGTCTGTGATATTTTCTACTCAGAGTCAGTCGCCAATTCTACATTTTGTATTTTTCCATACTATCGGTTGTTAGGTGGGTTCTTTGAGTTTTGTTCCGTTCTCACTCAGACGGAATTGCAATATTTTTTTTATAGAAATTCGCTTCAAGCGAGGCCGAAAGCAACGCCTAAAAGAGCCAACAAACGGCCATATGAAGAGCAAAAAGCTCCTACAAGAACGCAAGCAGCGGCACTCTAAGCGGAAAACATACCATTCAGGCTGAACCACTATGGTAAAAAGCAGTGAGTGGCATCTGCCCTGGGCGATGATAAACGTAAAACCATCTACTATTTCCTTTTAGTCGCCTCTCACGACACGCAGGAAATACGTTAGGATTTATTTAGAATTTGAATCTGATTCGAATATGTTTTTCGCATCGAATCACTAATTCCGTGTAAATAACATTTTTTCCCATTTCTATTATTACAACTTGTCTTCATTGTGAAAATCAAAAAATTCATAGTTTGTAATGTATTTTCAATTCACAGTCCATGTCTAAGAGCAACAATATAATATTTTAACGACAAAATACAATCGATTTTAGTCAAATTTGACTAAAATCGATTGCATTTTCTCGTTAAAAACAAAACTTCTAGTTCATTCAGCAAGTTTTTGTTTGAACGATTCACTATTGATTCGAATAAATTATGCTTCGAATCGATTCGAATCTCCGAATCAAATTGCCCAGCCCTACCTAAAGGACACAAAAAAGTGAAATGTACACAAATCGTCCTCGCAAAATCAATGTTTCTCTTTACATCTCATGCAAAGGAAGTATTCAAGGCGCTGCTTCCAGCCTTACTTATGGCAAATCACAATAAAAAAAAGAACTAATACAATAACACAATGAAAGAGAAAATTCTGATGTTGACTCGAGACGGGTCAGTGTAGCCCACGCAGCACTAATTCCCATTGCTTTCTTCTTCTCTCACAGATTCGTCGACACGAATTTTTCAATGGATTTGATTGGCACCGATTGCGACAGGGGAAAATGACGTCATCAATCATAAATCTTACGTCACGAACACCGGATAATACGTCAACAACTATTAAAGACGACTATATCGATAATGCAACAGAGATTATTAAAACTCAATTTGACAAAATTTGGAAAGATAATTTTTAACGTTTGCTTTCTTCGCACACTGTAACAAAAAATGCAACAAAATCACTGGTCTTTGATAGTAATTTTACTCGGCGGTATTGAAAAAAATTCCAAATTGACTTTTTTTGGCCAAATATGGGGGGTTGATGGAAGAGGCGGTCCATCAACAGCCCATAATTGGCATTAATCTCATCAACATGGTGTTTTTTTAACTTTGGAAATATGGAATTATTGCAAATGACCAGTAAATTTACTGTACTTTTGTTACAGTGAATTCATTTTATATATATTTAATATTTACTGAATCAGACACTGATTGGCGCTAGCCCACAATTGCGGGAGGGGGGAAGACGCAGATTTACGTATCCATCGTACTGACGGCCTGGTTTTTTAGTAGGAATAACCGACCCGCTTCCGTTCACTGTTGTTTGCAGACTCTCATTCAATGTATGTTTTGCTGATCGCAGCTTATAAGTATATTTCCGAAAGTGTTTTGTTGAGGAGATAAAAGCCAAGTATGAACCGTAGAAAGACCGCATTTGGTACGTTCCATCAACATCCCATAATTGAGCGAGTAAGTCCTTTCAATGTGACTATGTTAAATTACTCTCAAAAGGGTCTAGGGCGGGACAATTTCATTCGGAGATTCGAATCGATCAGAAGCACAAATTATTCGAATCATTCGTGATTCATTTACAGGAAAAAAAACTTGCAAAATGAAGTGGAATTTTCACTTTTGATGACAAAATGCTATCGATTTTAGTCAAATTTGACCAAAATCGATTGTATTTTGTCATTAAAATATGAAAATTCCAGATATTACACATAGAATGTGAATTAATACCGGTAATTCATAACCTGTGTATTTCTTCATTTCACTATGGAGACAATAATGTAATAGTGAAAATGGGACATTTGATATGTATGTAATTAATGATTCGATTCGATTCGAAGACTAAGGCTGGGCGATTCGATTCGGGAATTCGAATCGATACGAAGCACGATTTATTCGAATCAATCGTGAATTGTTAATAGGACCAAAAAATTGATAAATGAACTAAGATTTATATTTTTAACGACGAAATGCAATCGTTTTTAGTCAAATATGATCAAACTCATTTATATTTTGTAGTTAAAATCTGAAAATTGTTGCTTTTAATGTGAATTGAAAATACGCTATAAATTAGGAATTTCTTCATTTCACAATGGAGACAAGTTATAATAGTAAAAATGGAATATTTGTTATTTACGTAGAATTAGTGATTCGATCCGATTCGAAAAAAAATATTCGAATCAGATTCGTATTCCAAATGATTCAGTTTTGCCCAGCCCTATACAGAGGAGGGTGGCGATGTTACTGCATTTTTGTTACATTACTGTATTTTGTTCCAACTTAGACACGGTCCATCTATGGATCATGTTTGACAAAACGAAATTTCTTATTTGAATATCTATGCTTGACAAGGAGTGGGACAAGATAAGTCAACACTTTGTCAAAAATCCAGTAAATTTACTGTTCATTTGCGGTAATTCTAAATTTGTAACATTTATGAGATAAACACAAATCATAGGCTGTTGATTGACCGCTGGGGATGTAAGTTTAAGAATTTCGAATCAATGCTGATTCGAGTCGATTCTAATAACTTTTAGAAAATTCGTTGTGATTCTAAATTCTGTCGTTTACGAACCTTGAAATCAAACATTTTAAAATTATTTGGCTATTTGGTGATTTTTTATAAGTTTTTTTTATGTGCACCATTCAACGTAACTATTTTATTCTTCTTCAATATTGATTATGAACAAAGAATTTATTTTTTTGGTTTTGTCAACTGAGATAGTATCTAAAACCGGGCGGGGATAAAAATTTTTCTTTAATGTAATAATATTCGAAAATATTGAATTCTAAAAATTCTATTAGAAAATCGATTCGAAATTCGAAAAAATATTGACGGCACATTGGATGTGCATCCATCAAAACCCCACAGTTGGCCGAAAAATTAAATTTTTTAACGTTATTTCGTTACTAAGAAAAATTAATTATTACAAGAGAGCGGCGATTCTACTGCATTTTTGTTTCAGTGTCAGATACAAAATATTGTGTCCATTTCAATCGATTTCAATTATTATTTTTCTTCTAACACCGTAGCTGTATTTGTATGTTCTGTATTTCATTTCTATATCAACAATAAAACTATAAAATTATTTAAGATCAGTTGTTTAATTTGAGTCGGAAATGAGAGAAAACCCGTTTATCACGGAGAGCTTTATTTTTTTTTGAAATCCAACTTTTCTGCGTGTGGGAGAGAGAGACCAGACAAGTCAATACATATATCACAAATAAACAGTGTTGGGACCGAGTCACTGCACCTCCATCCCAAGTCGAGTCGAGTCCTAATCTAACCAAATTTTGAATTTAGAGTCTCAAGTAAAGGTACTTTCAAATCACAAGTCGAGTCATAAAGTCAAGTCACGAGTCGATTTCCAATTCTATTCAACCGCAATGACAGATTAATTTGCAACTTCTCGCTTTATAATTATCCCCTTAGAATCATCATTATCGGAAAGACGAACACGGATTTCACACCAGGGTTTATATCCTTCTGGGAGGCGCGTTTTTCTTCTCTGATGAATCACACAACGGCAGACAACGTGATGTTTCTAGAGGTGATTGTAAACTCTGACAAAACTTTTTTTTAATTCCCGAGTCAACGAGCATCTGCATTTTGTCAAGTCTAGTACGAGTCGAGTTATTTAGCTAAAGCAATTCGAGTCAAGTCGAGTCATTGAAAGTGGGGACTTAAGTTCGACTCGACTCGAGTCTTCCCAACACTGCAAACGAACACTTGAAAGATGTTTGATGGCTGAGAGGGATCGATACCCAGGGTATGGACTGGGAGGGGGCGATACGACCACATGCGGTCATCGAAGTCAACTCCCGCCGAAGTTCATATCACATACTTTGAATCGAATATATTAAGGAAGACATAAACGCAAACTTTTGGTTTAAAAAATTTTCCTAGATTCTCTGGTGGATCATCCTGAACAAGGCACCAGTCCGGCGGGAAATAATTAGCAAAAACGGTTAGTGTTGTTCGAAAGATAAAATTATTCCGGTTCGGCCAGGCCTATTCAAGTTATTTTATTGTGGATTGAGCTGTGGGCATGGGTGTCAAACCTGGCAAGGGTGTCAAACACGATAACCAACAAGCCATCGCGCTGAAGTGCAGAGGAAACGAACAACATGCTAGTGCGAACAAACCAGGAAAGGAAATTGGAACAAGTAATTCCGACAGCTCGTTATTTTCCCATTACAAGGATCTTTTTATCGGTTGAGCATTTGTCGGCCAGTATATCTAAAATTATGCCACCGTCTATGGTTGTTCAACTTGTAAGCTTCAATGTATTGTGGTGCAAAATGGTTGTCGTTAGGAGCGGTCAGCAGAATATTGACTAAAAATGTTTTGTTAAGAGTGGGATGCCAATGGATCGGACCGCAATCTGGGCCTCATGATCTAGTCCGGAGGGATTTTTTGCACAAAACTTTGACAGAATCGAAACGCATCATAATACTTAGTAGAGGTATCCGTAGGCTTACCATTTGTCGGCATGCATATTTATCCAGCAACACGTTGGATTTTGTACCCGAATCATATATTTACCACGAATAGCCGCACCACGTACTATCATCTGTTGTATGCTTTTTACAGCGGCAGTATTCACCCTAGATAAAGTTAAACCTATCGTTCAACGTGAGCGCCCCATGTGTATAGTCCAGTGCAACCAATCCGCCTCGAGCGTATGAAAAAAGCAGAGGACCGAATGTAATTTCCGTGGCTGGGGCGGAATGATAACTTTGTCTTGTATTACTAGGGGCATTTGTGGTGGCTGAACTTATTGCTATGCCTTTGTTGATCGGTCCACGCCAAAACGTTTATTGTTACCAAGCGTTATTATATCTGTGCTAACTTCAGTCCAAAATGCTGCAGCGAAAAGGTTCAATTTATCACAGTCGTTGTCCAACGCTCTTGCTCATCTACTATTTGCCGGTTTATACCAACTGTTTCTAATACCCATGTGGTAAGAATTGTTGATGACGAAAACAGTTTTGGGAAATGTCGTTGTCGTAACAATACATTACCGCGAACTTGTTTTTTTGAACCGCACATATTGGGAACTCCTATTAGCATGCCCATGTCGTATTTAAGCCCGAGGTTTTGGCGGATTTGCGAGTTCGAAGTGGAAAAATCCAGGAAAATATATGTGTCAGGCAGTAAGATATGAGTTGCTGTTATGGTAGAGACTAGAGGGTCGTATTTTGCAGATAGTTAGGAGATAGGTGGGCCAGGTAGCAGGGGTGGGTTGGGAGTAGATGAGTCGGGTAGTCGCGGGTTAGGTAGATCAGGTTGTGGGAGTTTAGGTAGTGAGAGATGAGCTGGGAATATGTGGGTCGGGTAGTGGCGTATGGGTATGGAGTAAGCGGGCTCGGAGGTGGCAAGCCGGTCATGTAGAGGAAAGTGGGTAGTGTGTAGGGTTTTAGATACGTATGTAAAATATGAGGTGAATGTGTTGGAGACGACCGCAAGACGACGGTTGCAAACGATATTTTATTTTTTTGCCTAAAAAATAAAAAAATATTGGCAAAAAAAAAAAATAAAATATCGTTTGCACATCACCGATTGAGCAATTAGATTCACTATAGGCGGGCTTAGTTAAAGTCTAGGTAGTGAAAAAATTAGGCTAAGCCGAACAGGATCGGAAAAGAATATATTTTTCCAGTAATTGTAATCCTGTCCGTCTATAAGTGGCCTCTGTTACAGGGCTTTTGACAGGGTGATCCACTCTAAGGAGTGGCTATGAATAAAAAAAAGATAAGCCAGGTTGAAGCTGGTTTGGGATTATGGAGTTGATTTATGGTGGACTGGAGGTAGGTAAGATGGGTTGTATATACGTAAAACGTGAGATGTGCTTTAAACCAAGGCAAGAAAAAAAAATCCCAAATAAGTATCTTTTGGGTTGAGTAGTTTTGAAAATTGTATTGAATGAGCATTTAAATCGAAAACCACGGCGGATTTAATTTCAACAATCCGGTCGATGCAATTATAAAATGATGGCGGTAACAAGACTCACCGGTTTTCAACCTGGCGAATTATTCTGACTCGCAACACCCCATTACTTGCATTCTCGTTATTCCTGCTCTTTCGTCCGACTGCGCCTTGCTGAGCTTGTTTTTGATCGGGTTTTGGCTTTTGATCGCTTTATTTTACTGTGCTAGTCGGCGAATTTGTTGACTTTTTAAGACCTATGCCTAATATTACCACTAATTGATGTCGCCTACATATGAAGTGTACCGTTTCATTTTTTTTTCGTACCGGTAGGGTAGGCGATAGCTTACTGCTTATAACGTTATTCTCTGTTTTTGTTAAAGGTCCTATCCTGTATCCTAGGTATTTTAGATTTCGTCTATTTCGTTTTTTTTGATATTTATAGTCTATAGCCTATGCAGTATGTGCGTTTTGCAGTTTTGTGTAGGGTGCCAATGTTCTCTTCAAAAATCATGGTAGTAACTTTGTCTAGAATAGGATTCCATTTTTATGCCGTGGGTCTTGAGCTGTAAGAGGTAAATCCACCATATCAGATATGGTACGATAAGGAATATGGCAGGCCCCATACCGTACCAGGTGTGATAGGATCAGTTGTTTATCTAATTAGTAGAATCTTGTTTTTTCGTATTTAAACTAAAATAATACGGTCCTTGAAAAACTGGATACTTGGACACAACAATGGATGGATTATATGAACATCAAAAATTCAATGTAGCAACTTATATGGAATGGTAATAACTCATCGATAATGGTAATAAATTTGTGTGTATGTATGTTTATATGGCTCAAAATAAATACATCACCAATACAGAATACTAAATATACAATAATACAGAATAGGAAACGCATTATGATTATGAGACAGGCTGTAGATACAGGATGATTTTAAATTTTGTTCTGTTTATTTATTATTCGGCTTGTGCAGTGCAGTGTGGTAGGGTTAATCAATCTGAATTTGGGCATAAGCACAGAACATCTGGCATCATCAGAGTCATAACAAAATTCCAGTTTGGCAACCATAAAATTTCGGGTCTAGTGAAGTTTAGTACCATATTCCCGAATGTCATTAACATAAAAACTGGCAGAAGATTCTCATCCTAACTAGAGGGCGCCAATGCTGCAAGTATCTGGCATTGTCTCCCGGGTTCAGATGAGTCGTTTCCAACATGGGAAATTTTTATGATAATCGGATATATGGTACTAAACTTCATGAGACCCAAAATTTCTGCATATGGCAACCACAACATCTCCTGTTGACCAAGTCATGTGGTTGATGGGAGAAGCGATAACCCTGATAACAGCAGCGCAGAGTGTGAACCGGTTGACAGTCAGTTCTCTCCGCTCTTGATTGTAACAAGTATTTTTCAGGATCTTCACCCAAAATAGTACACTGAGGTATTTCAACAAGTGCTCTAGGAGCTGGAAAACTGTCTATTGCATGCGCGGCCAGGTGATAAGGCGGTTTTGCTTTGTATAATGAGCGAGTTGCAATCGCTTTCCAACCTCGAATGTTAACTGGTCACGAATTTGGCCATAGATTTTTTTCCTCTTTTTCCAACAATATGTGTAAATCTTATTGCATCGCTAGTAATAAGTTAATGAATTTTATAAATTAAAAAGGTGGTATCATATCGGTAAAAATTTTGATATCGGCCCATAGAGTCAGAAAAGCCCAAGGTCTGCTCCCTCGACCCACAACATCCATATACCTACACTGTACAGGAAAAAATGAGTAAAATGTTAAGCTAAAACCTTCACCCAGATTCCCCAGGTGGTGGTTCGTCATATGGTTAACCAGTATTGTCAGCTTTCTTGAATTGATTGATTTTGCAAGGATACCATCCATGATGGAGATATTTTGCGTTGTCAAATTTGACATAAATTATGTATTTCTAGAGAGGTTCAGAGTCTTGCTTCGCACTTACACAAATTTATTTCTGTACAGAAATAAATTTGCGTAAGTGTGAAGCAAGACTCTGAAACTTTGTAGCTAGGAAGGATAAGTAGTTAGTCCACGTTTAATAAAAAGATTTGCTGCAAGATATGGTCAAAATGTCAGTAATTTTGTTTACTTGGATCTGAAATCCTGAAGCATTCTTTTTACATTATAATGGAATCCAAACTATGAGACCTATTTTGTGACAAAATATTAAATGTAAAATTGTAGAAACTAAGAAATACTTTTTACCATTTTCAATCGCTGTTGAAATTGTTTACACAAAAGTTTGAAGACCATGAGTAACGTCTGGACGATTGATCTGTGTACGACCAAGATCACAAGAATACTTGAATAAGAAAAGATTGAGAGCTGAACAACTAGAGATCAGAATATTATTGCACATGTTACTGAATTTATTTTTCTTTATCTCCGATTGTTAAGACATAAGTTTGAATCCGTGCAGGAAGATGATTATATGCGAGAAGTCTGTTGCGTGGCTCGAAGAGTATTTCCAACGCTTTACCTATTAACCTAACTGGGCACCCAGTGTTCATTGAGGGTAATAGGTTTTTTTTACACTTGTAGCCTATTGCCCTTCAGTTGTTTGGGAAAATCTCTTTTAACGTGTTCCTCTAACCTTGCTCTGGGCAAACTTCAAATAAAAACTCTGCCTTTGGTGATAACCAAGGCATGAGCCACAGAAGGATCATGTCTGAACAAGGGTTAGATTTAAAGTCAGGGTTTAGTTACATTTGTAAATTTTGCTAAGTTTTAAACTTTTTTATTGAAATTCACTCTGAGGAAACTTGGAAGCAGTGCCCGAAAGTAACCAACTGATGACCTCTTAATAGCGAAGAGCAAGTACGATACCAGCAACTGCACTCTAAACCGAAAACATCCCAAACGGAACTGAACCACCATGGTAAAGTGCAGTGAGTGGTATCTGCCCTGGACAATAGTGAAACTTTGAAGGGTTCAAGTTTTTAATAATATTGTGGGTTAATATGATCTTTTCAACCCCTTCATTCAAACTTTGACCTAAACTGCATGATCCATCAGTGACACCAACTTATTAAAACATGTTGGAACAAAACTCTTCTGGCTGGTAGAGCTGGGAGGCATATCGGTAGGACGGTTAATACCGGTATTGAGCTTTCTAAAATATCGTACCGCGTTAATTTCGCAATGTCGGTTTGCAGTGATACCTGCGTTTCGTGACCCACATCCTAAAATGGTTCCAAGTTGATGCATTATCATATCAAGTAACAACAAGAACAGGTCTTTAGACCACTTGCAACTGCCCACAGTGACTTTTTCAAACGACACAATAGCATGTTTTTTGTTAGCGGAAAATGGTAATACCGACATTTTGACGGCGCTATGCCGGTAAAAAATATACCTGATGTCGCCCAGCTCTACGGGCTGGTATGTCTAGTTCTGTGAAAGGTTGCTAGAATATTGTTTTCTTCTGGTGTCTGAAATATTCTTGTCATTTTCTTAGTATGGACGAAAAAGCTTTTGAACCTTTTTCTACAGTTCTACTTCTAGTAGACACACAAAGAGTCATTTCCTGGAGTACAAACAAGGATCTTTAACACCAGATTATTTCAGAAATAAATCCTAATAATTTTGTTTAAAAAAATCCTTTATTTCACTACTACACTTACTATTATAGACCTTCATCATAAGTTCAGTACATTGGAAGTTATTAAGAATGTTTTAAACAATTGTAAAACAAAATTATGAACATGCAAATACTCTTATTATGATACATATTTCTATTTATGAGAGTGTTTGTAAACTCTCAATAATGTCTTCACGTGAGTACCGGTACTAACAAGAGTGAAGCTCTCGTACGATTTTGTGATACAAGTGAATCACCCTGTCCAAGGCCCTGTAACACTGTTAGACGGACAGGGTTACAATTGCTGAAAAGATATCTTTTCCTGTTCGGATTAACAAACCTAAGTTATTACACCCTAGGTTGAGTAGTGGGCATGGATGAGTGAGCCGAACTCGCCGGGACTTGAACCATTGATCTTCAACCTGCGATGTCAACATGTTTAGCCACTAAGCCCACTTTGGTGGAAACCATTTTCTTTCAGTGTCTAAGGGGATGACATCCTACCTCTACATTTTATTTTTATTTTCGTTTAATTGATCATTATTTAAACCCACCTCATTAGCATGAAGGAGTGTCGACACCGATGCGTATCACGGAAAGCGTACGCAAACATTTTTATTAATTGGAATATTGTTAAAATTTGTCTTATTAGGTTGTGTAACAAGCAGACGGGCAAAATGTCAGATACTTTGTAACTCAAGCACCATTATAAGAGCAATAGATACCAATTTTCATGAATTTACTTACGAAGCAATAAAAAATGTTAGCAGAATGCCGGCTACTCTGCTACTCAGACACCCGGGTATAATGGGTCCCATCATAAGAAATCTTTAAGATAAATCTCTTGAAGATTAAAATGCTTCCGTTTGAGCGCCTGGAAGCAGACAAATTGTACAAAAATTTCGAAATCATCAATACTGCTATGAAATTACTACGAACTAGGTCGCACCCCATGTGGCTCTTTGAAACGACACAAAAGCAGGCTTTTTGATAGCGGTTAATGGCTTGGCATACGGGTGATACTGGCATTTCAGCTGCGATATGCCGGTATAAAGTAGGCCTAATGCACCCAGCTCTAGTCACCTTTTACGACAAGCAGGAAATATTCTAGGTCTATACTAACTAATGCCTGTACCTACAGGGCAATCTCCAGGAATATGTACTGTGTAGAAATGGAATCAGCTCTGATAACATGTCCTATATTTTTTGCAGATTTTATAATTTATTGTAATGTAGTATTGTTATCTCACAAATGGATTCTACGACGCCTGGGTTTGATTCTGTAACCAGTAACAACATCGTGGCCACCGCAATGTCTTCGGCAAACTTATCCCCAACGGCTGGTGAGTTGAATAATGTTCAATGTTGTAATTGTCTATTGCTTGTCCTACTTTTTCATCTTGGTGGTTGAGCACAGTAGGGAATGCTGCTGTGCCGAACCATTCTGTCTGTCTGGCTATGAGCGTTGTTAATTCGATGACGTTTTCGCCATATACAACTCCTGCCTTGTTTAAATGCTGCATTAATTTTGTGATGTCACAATATGTCCGGGGTGCCTGGTTAGCTCAATCAGTGAAGAGCTAGGAAGCTTTAAGCTACACATCTCTGATCGTCATGATGCCTGTTCGAATCACGTTAGGGATGATGATTAGATGCGAAAGATCTGCTGGACACCTCGCCGGTGCACAGTGGTTCAGGTAAGCACATCTTATGGTGTCCTCCACCAACCAGGTCCATGCATAGAAAAAATAAGAAATACGATAATCAAAAACCTTCACCCCGATTTGGAGCTGGTATCTGCACGAGAGGTCGTGATTCACCATATGAATAAGTTGTATTCTCAGCTTTCCTCTCCTGCAGGATAAAAATGATATCCTATCCTATGTGTGAGTCATGAATTTTTTTGCCATTGATTTCTTATATAGGGGGATATAGTGGTTGTTGGTCAGTTTTTCATTGGCACTTCTTCAGCTTTTCTTGCAGCAAACTTCGAAAAAATAAAATATAAAGTAAATAAAACTTGATTTCTTTTTCCAGGATCTCCGGTTTCTTTACCCACAATGGCTTCTTCTTCGCCAGTAAGAACGTTGTCTCCTCATCATTTCCAAACACAACAAGACGCTGTGCACAGACTTTCACCCACATCACCTACCAATATGGGGTGAGTTCTTTAGTTAAAGGGACTAATATGATTTTGAAACCCAATTGGTCTAGAGAACATTGACCAACTAGCGGATGTTAAGCAGCACAGCAAGGATACATTAGCATTGATAACTTAATTTCAGAAACAATTTTTTTATGTGTAAAGCGAGACTTTCAATAGTTTCTCTGAGGATTCTGAATCTTTTAGTTCAAAGCCTGTGGGATTCTTAATTTTCAATGTAATTCGAAAGAGGTTAGCTTGCCCAATACCCAACTACTGCACCTTGATTAGGTGATGGAAATGGGCGGAATTGGCATTTATTGAATTATATCTTTAATATGGAATATATCTGAATTTAATAAGAATCAAAAATGAAAGATGGCTGGGATAGTTTTATATGAAGGAAATTTTTTTTCCCACATTAACATAAGAATTTTGGGATTTATTGCAAAAACACACCACAAAATCACTGAATCAGAATTCTACTGTATCTATCAGGTATATTTTACCCAGCTGTTCTGCTACTTAGACGCCCGGAGAAAATGAGTTTTATCAGAAAAAAATTTAGCAAATGAAATATTCCATGATATACATGTGACTAGAATATTCAAATGTCTCTTTTCATGTGTCAGGTTGTAGCCAAACTGTATAAAATAGTTCAAAACCATCAATGCTGCTATGAAATAGCAGTGTTGATGGTTTTGAAGCTATTTTTGTTCATTCGAAGAAAAAGACATGGTATTCAGACATCCGAAGAAAATCAAGATTTGGTCATTCTGTCTGAGCCCTGGGTTCAAATTCGCAATATCTGCCAGTTTAGTTGAAATTTGAATCATATGCTAGTGCAGTAAATTTTTATGAAAGCAAGAACCTATAAAATAAGTTTAGAACAAAAATCAGCAAAACACATTTCAAGACAGATTATTTATTCAACTGGTCACATTTGCAAGCCTGTGTGCACCAGGATTAACACAAAATATTCATTTCAAGGATGAGAGGTTGATTCCTTGAGGTTCATTTTGCTTTTTTCTGTGTATGCCAGATTTATTCTTTCAAATCTGCGTTATTACCCTACCTATAAAAATATACAAAAATTTCGGAATCTCACAAATTGTATAACTCTGCAACCCTGGGCTTTAAATCGGAAATTCTTAACCTGTGATGCCAACATGTATAATTTATCTCTTTCTAACTAAATCATGATTTTGCTGCATAGTTCAGCCATTCAAAAGAGACTTTTATCTATTTGTATATCAGCAACCATTTCTATAGTATATTTAAATTTCCAACTAAAAATAGGACGTTTCAATGTTGGAATAAGGACGTATAAACGTGACGTCGATAACCAAAGCTGTACAATAATTTGTATACAATTTATAAATACATCTGTTAACTTTGTCAAGTATGAACCAACGATGGACCACACCTAAGAGGTGCGGCCCATCAGTGGCTCATGCATGACAAACATTGCATTTTTTAACTTTGATGTAAGACTGAAAAACAATTAATTTAGGTCGTTAGTATTTCTTTCTTGTCAGATCAGCCATTGGATAGATTAGATTTCTAGGAATTCTGAATTGTGTGAATGTAAGTTAATCGTGCTTATTATGTAAGACAAATAGAATTAGTTGTTTAACTTGAGAGAACGTTTGCAAATTCACAGTATTAGGAGTTTCCATACGAAGTTATTCCAATTCAGATACATTTAATTTCTAATCTCTGATGTCCAAAGCGAATTCGATATTCGAATACGATCGGTACCGGTTGTGAAATTCTAGATTTTAGATATATTTCAGAATAATGGCATCTAAGAGGTGTGGCCCATCAGTGGCTCAGGCATGACAAACGTTGCATACTCTCAATTTTTTTTTTAACTTTGATGTAAGACTGAAAAACAATTAATATAGGTCGTTAGTATGACTTTCTTGTCAGATCAGCCATTGGATAGATTAGATTTCTAGGAATTCTGAATTGTGTAAATGTAAGTTAATCATGTTTTTATGTAAGGCAAATAGAATTAATTGTTTAAATTGAGAGAATATTTGCAAATTCACAGTATTAGGAGTTTCCATACGAAGTTATTCCAATTCAGATACAGTTAATTTCGAATCTCTGATGTCCAAAGCGAATTCGATATTCGAATACTATCGGTACCAGTTGCGAAATCTTGATTTTAGATATATTTCAGAATAATGGCATCTAAGAGGTGTGGCTCATCAGTGGCTCATGCATGACAAACGTTGCATACTCTCAATTTTTTTTTTAACTTTGATGTAAGACTGAAAAACAATTAATATAGGTCGTTAGTATGACTTTCTTGTCAGATCAGCCATTGGATAGATTAGATTTCTAGGAATTCTGAATTGTGTAAATGTAAGTTAATCATGCTTATTATGTAAGGCAAATAGAATTAATTGTTTAAATTGAGAGAACGTTTGCAAATTTGCAGTATTAGGAGTTTCCATACTAATGTTACTTCAATTCAGATAAATTTAATTTCGAATCTCTGATGTCCAAAGCGAATTCGATATTCGAATATGATCGGTACCGGTTGTGAAATTCTAGATTTTAGATATATTTCAGAATAATGGCATCTAAGAGGTGTGGCCCATCAGTGGCTCATGCATGACAAACGTTGCATACTCTCAATTTTTTTTTAAACTTTGATGAAAGAGTGAAAAACAATTAATATAGGTCGTTAGTATGACTTTCTTGTCAGATCAGCCATTGGATAGATTAGATTTCTAGGAATTCTGAATTGTGTGAATGTAAGTTAATCGTGCTTTTTATGTAAGACAAATAGAATTGATGGTTTTAACTTGTGAGAACATTTGTTGCAAATTTGCAGTATTAGGACTTTCCATACTAATGTTACTTCAATTCAGATAAATTTAATTTCGAATCTCTGATGTCCAAAGCGAATTCGATATTCGAATACAATCGGTACCGGTTGTGAAATACTCGATTTTAGATATATTTCAGAATAATGGCAAATGAAATTACGATATGTCTTCTTCATTTAATAAAAAGGTCAGAACCGACATAAAAATATATTTTCGCTCACTGGATTTCATATAGTTCCACAAAATAAAGAAATTGTGTACAATTGTTCTGTATGTTGCAATTAATCATTTTTTCTGAAAAATATTAGAATACTTTGTTCGATATTTTATATTCGATATATTTTTTTCAGAATTTATTCAAAATGGTAAATGTTCGATTTTCAATTATATCGAATCGAATTTGACTCTATGTAACAAATTTATAGAAGAATTGAAGAAATAGCCATCTTTCTTATTAATATATTAACAAAAGTTAACAAAAGGCATTGGAATGAATGTAAAATATCAACATATCTTAGCAGTTTAGTTCATTTGGGATATTTTACATTCAGAATGCAGTTGCTGGTACTATATCTTATGGTAGCTCATCACCATTAATTGAATGGCTGTCAAGTTGATTTTTTTTTTCAGGCACTGTTTCTTCCTTTCTTTGAGTGATCTTCAATAAAAAATAAATCTGACTATCTTATGACACTGTGAGTAGGGTTGTGCGAAATATTCTATTCGATTCGTTATTTTCGAATCATAAATTATTCGATTCGATTTCTGCAACAATTCGAAATCAACAAAATGAATTTTCATGGATAAATATAAATTTTTACATAAATTATAAGCTTATAAAAGAATGCCTTTGTTTGTTTATTATATTACTCCGATTCGAGAAAATTATTCGATTCGATTCTGAAACCCAAAGATATTCGATTCTGGTCGACCCCTCCTATAAGTACCGTAGACAGAATCCTCAAACTTTGGAATTCCTTGCCTTCTCACTGCTTTCCTGATTGTGTTGATCTACAAGGCTTCAAAATTGTGTTAATAGACATCTATCAGGAATGTGGGCTCCTTAGTTCCTATTCCTGCATTTCATTAGTTTGGTTTCATTTCAGTATTGATTATTTCCAGCTCCTTTCTACAGCTTGTTTGCTCTTAAAAAGAGACATTCCAACTAGTGCTGAGCAAAACCGAATCATTAGGAATTCGAATCTCATTCGGATAAATTTTTCGAATCTGATCGAGTCGATGATTCCATAAAAATAGCAAATATCCCATTTTTACTGTTACTAATATTGTCGCCAATAAGATAATTGAGAAATATTTACAGTTACGAACTATAATTATTATCTTAAACATACTTGAAAGCGATGTGTTTTCAATTGCACTCCAGGTCCAAAGGGTGACAAATTTTACGAAAGTCGATTGGATTTATCTTTAAAAATGAAAAATTTCACATCATCTAGTAAGTTTTTATACCCATGTTCCATTCACGATTAATTCAAATAATCTTGGGTTTGAATAGCGAATAGCTGGAAATGAACTTTTAAGTGCTTTGAAATGTAGGAAATCATAAAAATTTGTGCATGCTTTCAGCAAGCATAAAAATATCACACATATTTAGTCTATTATAGGCCTTGAAATCACTATTTTTAAAAAAATTTTAAGGCTCGTGGCACAATTTTTTAGTTATATTCTATTAAAAGACTATTTTCAAGGGAAATTTTTTGACGTCAATAATTATTATTTGTCAGGGTTGCAGAATATTGATTTTCTTCAGGTGTCTAAATGCTCATGTTATTTTCTTCGGATTGAACAAAAAAGCTCCAAAACCATCTAGAGTGCTATTTCATAGCAGTATTGATGATTTTGAATCTTTTTATAGAGTTTGCTAAACTCCAAAGAAGTATTTCAATCTTCTAGTCACAGATTTATCATGAAATATTGCACATCTTTCACACCCACTTTTTGGAGTGAATCACCCTGACCAAAGCCCTGTACTTGCGGTCACTTATACACAGCTAAATTTATTTGCTAAATTTTCTTCGGGCGTCTGGGTAGCAGAGTAGCTGACTTTCTGCCATAACTACTTTGGTTATATTTCCCTACTCAGAAGTTGAACTGCATTTCCATGCAATAAAAATACATTATCACAAGGTCTAGACATTGTTAATGTGCGATTTATAACAGTTAATGATGATTATATGGAAAAATAATGAGTCATTATTCCGTAAAGGTTTCTAATCCGATAGATAGGTATCCGGGAACAAAAATCAAACATATTCTCACTATTTATTTACATTTATTGATCCATTTTCATATTCCGCGACAGATTCAACATTGTGGAATATGAATTAACTGAGCCTCACCCTGCGTAAAAAACCGTCCGAGCACCTTGAATTTTATTGTATTGGTGTTAGCAGGGTGACAAAAATCTCTTTTTCTTCGCGTGTCCAAGCGTCCTCGTCCTTTTCTTTAAATGGACAAAAAACCTTGAACCATTAACACTGCTATTCCATAGCTATTTTGTTGCAACCAGAACTCAGGAAGAGACAATTTTGATTTTCTGGCAAGAGGTTTATCATCAAACAATTGTCTTCGGATGTCTGAGTAGCAGAGTAACTGACATTTTGACAAACAAGGGAACGAAATAGTATAATGTTCTATCGATTATTTTGACCTGCGTTATCAGTATTATCCGAGTCAAACTGGTGAATCACTGACTCAGGTCAACGATATAATATGCGCGTCGCCATGACCAATTAGTAACACATCCCAGATTTTATTTTATCAAGCATGCGGCAGAGATGGTTGTGGCAGACTGGCAGAATGCAAGATTCGCTGCTACTCAGACGCCAAAAGAAAATGGGTTCGTCAGAAAAAAATTTGGCAAAGTTTCATGATATATCTGAGGCAAGAAGATTTAAATGTCTATTTCTGATTGTCTGGTAGTAACAAAACTGTATAAAACGATTCATAATCATCAATACTGCTATAAAGTGTTGATGTTTTTTGTCCTTCCAAAGAAACATTTCGGACACCCGAACACACACACACAAACACACACTGGTAGTAACAAAACTGTATAAAAAGTTCAAAAATCAGCTGCTATGAAATAGCAGTCATGATGGTTTTGAACTCTTCGTTCACCCTGAAGAAAATCACATGGGCGTTTTGGTCAAAGTCAAAATTCCACGAGTGGTCTAACACTTGGCACTACATTTTTGACCGAATTTTAATTGTTTATGTAATTTATGTATAATATGAATCCATCATTTAATTATTACTAAAGTCCATAACTGAAAATTCCATTGAATTGGCCCATTTTTTTAAACGTTTTTTTCTCAGTAACAAACACGCAGTTTAATTCGATAAGAAAAAGTTTACCGAGCATGGGCCTGTGGTTCATCCTTGGTTGGATAAAACTTTGGTACTCCGATGTTTCACAACGCACATTTATAGCCAGAAGGGTTTATTGAAAGATTTTAACTCATTTGTGACGGCTGAATTTGAGTCGCCATAAAAGATAGCAAACATTTCACCCTTTACGACCAAAAAAAAATGCACCTCGATTTTTTTAAGGCTTCAAAACGAAGATATATACATAATTTTTCATGCGCCACCGTCGCGATTTCTGTGCTGCTATACCCGTATCAACAGTATAAGAAAAAGTATTATTCGGCGACGACTCCTAGCAGGAATGCAGTAGTAGGAACTAAGGAACCCCCATCCCTGATAGATGTCTATTGTGACGAGTTTTAAAGCCTCGTAGTTAAGGACTTTAAAATAGGCCTAACGTACTTCCTGCGTGTCGCAAGAGGAGACTAAAAGGACGCAAGGAAGTGGTAGATGGTTTTACCATCGCCCAGGGCAGATACCACTCACTGCACTTTACCATGACGTTTCAGTTCCGTTTGGGAGGTTTTCCGTTTAGAGTGCAGTTGGTGGTAGTACATCTTTTAGTAGCTGTTTGCTATTGACTAGCCCGTTGGTTGGTCCTTCCGCCCTTGCTTAGAGTGCATTTTAATAAAAAACTACAACTATTTTGCCATTTTGAATATCCTACGTGTTAAGTACGTGATTAGCGTCGCTGTCACATTTAAGTTTATAATTCGCCTAAACCATCATTATTATGTATTCAAATAATTTTCACGAAATTGTGTAAAATTAACATAGATTTTGCTGTCGTTAAAGTTCGTTTTGTCATGTCTGGGCCGTAGATAAACCACGCTTTTGATCAGGCGTGGTTTATCAACGGCCCAGACACGACAATTAATTATATTTTGGTCCTTTCAGGTCCCTCATATTTCTAAGGTCTCATTTTTTTTCTAAAAATTTTTAGGTAATAAATACAACCGTTTTTCTAAGAATTACCACGTCTGTTGCGTCGTGTCATTATTCAATTTGGAATCGAAAATTTGGATTTTAACTTTTTGGAATGTACAGCGTAGTTGACTGTTATTTAGGTGGTAGGCGATTTTTAGTATGCGTGGCAAGAGGATAAAGACCGCACTACATGTTCGGGTAGGTTGCGTTTTTTCCTAGGTTTGTTTTATATTTCCTCGCGTTTTACGCAAGCGCAATGCTCTGTATGCAATTCCCTTGCGTTTTCCAATGAAACAGAACGGTTTGCTATGAAAGCTAACGCAGAGTGCTCGTTTCTTTTTGCGTTTGTGCTTTGTACGCATTTGTACGCACACGATTAACACATAGCGAGTGTGTATTGCCGTTTTTATTTCATTACTCGGAACGTAATGCAACGCATCGGTAAGACAATTCCACGTGTATTGTGGCCTCGAGAGTGTCCGAATTGAACATCATTTGGATGCAGAATCGAATCGAATAATTTCACGAATCAAATCGAATTTAAATCATAAATATATCGAAATAAGTAAAGATATCTTCACTGGAAATTGTTAAATTTTTTTTATAAAAAATTATAAAAATTCGCTCTGAGCAAGGCTGGAAGCAGTGCTTAAAAGGAACTAACTAACGGCCACTTAATAGCAAAGAGCTACTACGAGATGTCGATTTTTGTTTGTGGATCATGAACATACTTAATTTGGGGTTTGAACCCTCGCCACTCATTAGGTGATAAGTTCGACATTTAATGTCGGTTCCACCACGCCACCACGGTCAGCTTAGTTGCAGTTAGTTACGCAGTTGCAGGTTTGAACCGTCTCTTTGCAATATGTTCTCGTTAGTTAGTCAGTTTTGGCGCTGTGTGGAGTGAATTTCGATGAAAAAAAGTCTTGGTTTGGTTGAATTGAAGAGATTTGATTAGTTATTCGGAAGTAGGGCTGGGCAATTCGATTCGGTGATTCGAATCGATTTGAATTGCAGAATATTCGAATCTGTCGTGAATTGTTCATATGAACAAAAATTGCTAAATGAGGGGTATTTTTTTCATCTTTAAGGTCAAATTCAATCGATTTTGGTCAAATTTGACCAAAACCTATTGCACTTTGTCGTTAAAAATTGAAAATTTTCGCTCTTAGACGTGGAGTGTAATTGAAATATATTACTTTCAAGTCTGTTTATTCTAATATTCGCAATTCATAACTACGAATTTCTTAATTATCATAATGGAAAGAATAATAGTGATCTTAAAAATTGGGTATTGTTATTTTTGTGAAATTAGTGATTCGATCCGATGCGAAAAAATTATTCGAATCAGATTCGAATTCCAAATGATTCGGTTTTGCCCAGCCCTTTTCGTGGGTCATATTAAATTGGTTGATTTTTTTTTCTGGTCAATTTTGGAATCGGACATTTTTTTCAGAAAATGTACAATTTAATTTCTAGAAAATGAGCGTTGAATATAAATTTAATAAAATACTTTCTGAAAGATGTTTCTTTTATTATATTTTATTAATAATGTCACTTCTGCATCTGGTAGATAGAGGGTTAATATTGGTTGCTCGTTGAATTGTTCCATCATAAACACTGGTCGATAATGAGACCACGTTGCAGAATTCGCCTTGTAGCTCAGGTTCAGGTTTGAGTTGTCGTTAGGGATGTTCTTCCACCGTTGTGTTGGGGAACTGAGACGTCCTGCCAAATTTCATAAAATTCTGTGACGGGGGTTAGTTTTTGCATCATTTGGCGTGGATTGATCCTATCCGGATTTTTAAGTGTTTTAGAATTTTGATTAAAAGTATTTTGTAGTTTTTAATTATTCTTGAATTGATTTATTTTGCAGTGAAATCATGATATATGGCAATTTTTTTCATCTTGTAAGATTCGATATGGATGATCTTAAATTGGCTCTGTTTGAAGTTCTCATAAATCACGACTTTGCTGTGAAATGTGTTTAAATATTAGCGATTCCTACACTGTTACAAAAGTACGACAAATTTAATTGTCATTTGTAGTAATTGCATGTAAGTTGAAAAAATGTTATGTTGAGGAGATTTATGCCAATTATTGGCTGTTGATGGACCGCATCTTGGCGGTGGGTTCCATCAACACCTAATGTTTGACCAAAAAAGTCAATTTTGAAGCTTTTATTCAATACCGCCAATTACTGTCAAAGACCAGGGGTTTGCTAACGTAGTATGCTCGTTTCGTTACGTTCGTTTGTGCTTTGTAAACATTTAAATACAATTAATGCGAAGTAGGGATAGTGTGTATAGGATTTCATTTTTATCCTGCGGGAGAGGAAAGCCGAGAATACAGCTTAATAATATGACGATCTTTCCTGTGCATGGACACGTTTGGCGGACGAAGCCGCCCGAACCTGAACCACCGTGCACCGGCGAGGCGTCCAACAGACATCTCGCATATAATCATTCTATAATGGGGTTCGAACCCAGGACGTTAGTGATGCATAGCTCGAAGCGTATTCCCAACACTTTACCGATTGAGCTAACCAGACAGGCGTGTATTGGCGTTTTTTGTGTTTTGTCGACCGAAATGCAACGCAATGCATCGGTAAGGCCTCAACTCTGTTCAACTTACACTGTAATAAAAGTACAGTAAATTAACAGGTCATTTGTAGTAATTGCATATTTCCAAAGTTATAAGACAGGTTGATGATATTCATGCCAATTATGGGCTACTGATGGTTCCATCAACATCAACACCCCATATTTGGCCAAAAAATTCAAATTTGAACCGCCGAGTAAAATTACTGTGAAAGACCAATGATTTTGTTGCATTTTTGCTACAGTGTATATAAATATCCACTTGCATCAGACCTTACCCAGGGGTGACCCATCTAAATTATACTCGCCGTGAAAAATATTCCCGTTCAAATCTCTAAAAAAAGTTTTAATAAAGCGCGCGGATTAAAAAAAGTATCTGCACCCTCTGACCTTAATGTGCAAAACATAGCGTACTTGATCTTCACTGATAAGCATACTCTGCGTAGTATAGACGTGTAAGTACGCTATGCCAATTCCCCCGGGCTAAAACTAAAAGAGAGCGTGACGCCTGCATGCACAGGGCTCGGTGCGTCGTTATATCATTTTTATATCGTTTCCGTTTTTAAATATATCAGTGTACATTGTTTTAGTTAGGTTTAGGACTTACTTAGTTTTGCCATTATGAGATGCGTTTTTCCGAATCTAATCTGGAATCTCATTCTATTGTAAAAATTTTCGATATACTGCCGAAGTAGATGGGGGCTCCTCAGTTCCTATTCCTGCATTTCATGTAGCTCTTGGCACTTTAGTGGCTTCGGGAGAATTTTCAAGTATGATTTGTCTCCTGTGGCCTTGCTCTGAGGGAATTTTAGTAAAAAAATAATAGAGGGCTAGAACTTATAGTTCTTTAGGATATTTTCAACCGGCGAAATTTAAACGATGTTATTAGCCGACGCTTCGAATGTATTTTTCAGACAAGCGCCGAATTCTCCAGCATCCTAATGTGTCGAAATTTTTTTAGTATATGTCGAGTTTTAACATTTCCTGTTCAAATTCGGCTTATAATTGTTCAGGGTGACAGAATATTGCTTATCTCCAGGTGCCTGAAATGACCATGCCATTTTCTCGAAGTGAACGAAAAAGCTTTAAACCATCAACACTGCTATATAATATATTACAAGTCTGTTTATTCTAATATTTGCAATTCGTAACTACAAATTTCTTAATTATCATAATGGAGACAATAATAGTGATGTTTGAAATTGCATATTTGTTATTTTCATGGAATTAATGATTCCATCCCGTTCGAAAAAATATTCGAATCAGATTTGAATTCCAAATGATTCGGTTTTGCCCAGTCCTAGTTGCTACGAGACTCAAAAATGGAATTTTTAATTCTCATACCAAAAGATTAATCATAAAATTTTGCATATTTGCATTTTTTTCGATTTCAGCCATTTCCCTCTGGTGTCTGAGTAGCAGAAGAATTGTCATTCTGCCCGACACTATGCCAGGTTGTTGTTACATAAAATCGAAATCTTTTACTCTTTCTATCTTTTTTTTTCATTCACCAATGACGCACAATGTCCGTAAGCTTTTTATAGACTGATTATATCCGCTAAATATAGAAATTTCGATTAAAATACGTTATAGTAAATTTTTGTAGTATTTTTGTTGTTGGCTGCATAAAAGGCGTTAATGAGTATAGATCGATAGTCTGGCCTAGTTCTGATCTCTCAACCAAATTTAGAAAAATAAGCGCGGGAGGGGAGAGCGCGCGAAAGTAAGTTATACCTGCTAAATATAGAAAATTCTATTAAATTGCATTTAAGATGCTTTTTATACATGACTCTACAAGAGACCTTAATAGATATAGTTAGATAGTTTTGTACTCGGCCAAAGTTAGAAAGAATAAGCGGAGGGGAGGGGGGACTTTATCAGGAATCTCAGTTTGACAAGCATGAATCATATATGGACCGCGTCTCGACGAATCGATCCAGCAGTTTCCCATGCTTATCATAAATAACATAGTAAATCCGAATTTTTTATGAAGAAGTGAGTATTAAACCTGCTAAGTGTAAAAACTTCCATCAAATTGCGTTTAACATGCTTTTTATGGTTGATGTGTGCAAGAGACGTTAAGCCAGCTAGTTTAGATATCCTAGTGCGCAACGAATGCTGGAAAGGATGAGTTCTTGTGAGGTTCTCAAGACTAAATAGCTCTTTGCTATTAAGTGGTCGTTAGTTGGTTTCTTTTAGGCCCTGCTTCCGGCCTTGCTCAGAGTGAATTTCAATAAAAAAAGAAGAATTGAATATTCACTGGAATAAAAGTGCAGTTAGTTAAAATAAAAAGGGAAAAATCTACCCTCTTGGTCAATTATGGGCTGTTGATGGGACGCACCTCGGCGGTGCGTCCCATCAACATCCCATACTTGGCATAAATCTCATAGACAAAGATTTGGAATTTTTGAAATATGAAATTACTGCAAAAAACAGTAAACTCACTACAATTAGGTCGCACGTATAAGTGTCCGCGTACGTTCGAAAACTGTTGTATTCGCATTCCAATAACTCCAGTTAGCGGATTTTTATGAAACAAATTCGCCCCATGTTAAATCGAAAGCACTATCTCGAAGACCATTGAACCGCTATAGTGCAGTTTTTTTTCTATTAAAATTCCCTCAGAGCAAGGCCACAGGAGACAAATCATACTTGAAAATTCTCCTGAACCCACTAAAGTGCAAAGAGCTACATGAAATGCAGGAATAGGAACTAAGGCACCCATCCCTGATAGATGCCTATTAACGCGAGTTTTAAAGCCTTGTAGTGGTACTGATATCTGCCCTGGGTGATGAAAAACCCTGCTTAGGTCCAGAGTTCCAAGTCGTAGGAGGTTTTCCCTAAGCGCAACTTTTCTTCAGTAGTGTCCAAGGCGTGGACATGATTGATAGAGAAAGTCGTGGCCAGCTGTCATGTGAACCATCTTTCGCCAACGAGATGTCCTGCAATTCCTCCTATAATCGCCCCTCGGGAAATGACCTGCACCTCCCGCGCAGGACAACTGAAGGTACGTAGGTCAATGCGTATTCCTTGAAGCCGCAACTCGTTTGCGTCTGTTGCGTTTTTTTTAGGTTTGCATGATTTTAACCTTGCGTATTACCCCAGCGCAATACTACACATGCAGTTCCTTGCGTTTCACAACCCAACTTAACGGTTTGCTTTGCATCCTAACGGAGAGTTTGTGCTTTAAAGCTGTGTGACTGCAATAAATGCAAAGCAATGCAGACGTGTAATGCTAATTCTATTTTGTTGCAACGTTTCGGGTAATCGGTGCATCGGCAAGACATCACGTTTGTAATGTGGCTTTTATAGTCGCTTTGCCGACTTAAGGCCATAATACACGTGAATATGTGTCACGGATACATCGGGATCGTTGTATTAGACGCCAACATGGCTTTGCGTTAATCGTATTCACTTGTCTGCAATTGTCCCACAATTTGTACTTATTGTTTGCCGAGAACATCCTTCGGCTGAAAGCTAGACAAACTTGAAAAATTGTGGGGTTTTTAGAAGTCATCAGACAGCAAATTTTTATCCAAGATAAGAAGACAGCCAAATATGATCAATGGCTTATAAAAAGTACATTTAGCAGGACAAAACTCTTTTTTCTGTGTACGAAGCAGAGTCACAGGCAACAAAACAATCTCTGTTAGCTTGCATAGCCAGTTGCCACCATCTCAGTTTCGTTGGAAACACACAATGAACATCGCGCTAGCGTAAAACGCAAGCGTAAAATAAAATGAACTTGGAAAAAACTTACGCAAAAGTGCACTGTGGCCTTTAGTCAAAGGGCTCGGCCAAATTCTGTGGATAAACGAATCGAACTTACGGGGATTCGAACTTTGGTACCAACTGCTTGCGGGTTTGCGCGAAGGATGATTCGTTAATGTCATTTGTGGCCGATTTCTAAGAATTCAGTTTGTTAGAGAAAGAAACCATTAGTGGCTAATCTAATCTTGAATTCTATTTGTCAAGCATGGGCCACAGATGGACCGCGTCTCGTCGACGCGATCCATCAGTGACTCATACTTAACAAAAGACGCTTTGGCGTTTTTTTCAATTTTAAAGGCATTTCGATCTATACGTTAAAATAAATTCCTTACCAAGTATGGCACGGTGCTTTGACCTACGGTCCATACGTGATAAAATTAAACTCCAGTCAATCTCACGCTGAATGGTGGTGAAATTTATACCCACGTGACGTTGTGCGTCACAATACTGCTTCCTACGATCCATTGTGATGAATAATTAAAGAGAAATTAAAGTAAGAAGAAACGACCGCTCGTGTATCGCTGTGGTTAGGGGGCCACATTGAGATGATATACTTTCGAATCGGATCTCGAATTATATCGTTCGAATCGAATTCTTCCGAATCTAATCATATTTCACGTAATTCGGGACAAATTCAACAAATGTTCGCTTGTTTGTTCGTTAGAGATTTCTGAATGCGTAAAATCTCCTAGGGGTTGCCGAAACCGAATATCTTTTAGTTCCTGAATCGAATCAAACAATTTCTCCGAATCGAATCCAATATTCGAATAAGAAGCTATATAATAAGAAAACAAAGACATTTTTTATCAGCTTATAATTTGACTAAAATGTCACAATTATTTTTGAAAAAAATCAAAATTATCCCTTTATCGATTTCGAATTATTGCAGAAATCGAATCGAATAATTTAGGATTCGAATCGAGTCGAATATTTTGGAAAGCACTAATCATATAACGAATCAAAGAAATAAGCAGGCGAATCAGACGAACTGATTCGAATCGTGAATCTAAAAGGGGCGACCCTAGAAATTGGAGCCGTCTGGTCCCGCGGTTAGCTCAATCGGGCGGTTAACAGACTAGCTCTTAAGAATACGAATACGAACCATTGGATATCGAGTGGTAGCGTTAAAAATCACTGGTATTTGACAGTAATTTTACCTGGCGGTATTGAAAAAAATCAAAAATTGACTTTTTTGGCGAAATATGGGGTGTTAATGGAACGCACCGCGAAGGTGCGGTCCATCAATACTCCATGATTGGCACGGCACAAATCTCATCAACATGGCGTTTTTTAACTTCGAAAATATGCAATTACTGTAAATGACCTGTAAATTTACTGTAACAAAAGTACAGTAAATTTACTGGTCATGTGCAGTAATTGCATATTTCACCGATATATCGGGCTCTACTTTGGGGATGGGGAAATTAAACGTCTTGCGGTTTCGAATTCGAACATCATTTCGAATTGGACACATAATTCGAACAAACGCCAGACTTACAATAAATAAGCCAAGACCTGATTCCAAATATTTATTTTCGCGTAAATATATTATTTATTGTTTCTACGGAATTCGAAACGCAGTGGGAACCATATTGAACATTTATGATTCGTGGGTCACGTCTTATTGAAGATTTTTGAATCGCTGCCCAGGGCAGATACCCCTGACTGAAGTTTATAATGGTAGTTCAGTTCTATCGGAGATGTTTTGCAGAATAAAATTACTGGTACTTAATTTGGCGGCGCGTTCCATCAGCATCCCATAATTGGTCGATTCCATTAACGTGTTAAATCACTGTCAAAGAGCATTAATTTTACTGTATTTTTGTTACAGTGTAGATGTTCGTGGCGTGGTTGATCCCGAAAATACATTGTATAATAATTATATCTGGAACGTATAATAAACTCAACTCATATTGATCGATTAAATTTGGTTCTAATAGTTATGAAACCATCAATGATGGTTATTTTTTTATTTTGCGTGGAAATATTTTTAGCCTGTCGATTAATTATTGTATCACAATAAAATGCAAAATCAGAATTTGGGAGAAATCTACGTTTTGCGTGACTCAGTTCTTTTTGTGCTATTTTGTCCAAAAAAAACTTATTTTTATAAACGTATTTTGTTAAGCATGAGTCACTGATGGATCGCGCCGGTTCGGCGCGATCCATCAGTGACCCATGCTTGACAAAATGGCACAGTATACAAATAGGCAAATGTATTTTTATCTGAATTATATTTTGAGTTATATAATACAAATGCGTGTACTTTCGATAGTTTTCTGTTTAAATCTTTTAAAAATTGGGCTTTGTTTTACACGGTCCAGAAATGGATCAAGCCGTTGCGATGCTACCAATCTGCTGCGCGCGACAAACAAATTATTTTTGAGTGGTCGTTTTTAGAGTATCTATTTAATGTGCAAATTTGATGTATAAATTGCGTGACATTGCAAAATTAGTTTTTTTTTATATTATATATATATATATATATATATGTAATGGATGTGTTTTATTAATTAGATTCTAGACCAGTGGCTCTCAATCTTTTTCTTTTCGTGGCCCATTTTCGTTGTACAAAAATTCTGTGGTCCACTAAATTTTTATGAAAGCAAGAACCTATAAAAAAGGTTTAAAAAAAAAAAACAGCAAAACACATTTTAAAACAGATTATTTATTTAACCGGTCGCATTCGCAAACCTGTGTGTACCAGGATTAACACTATGTTCCAATCAAATCAAAAAATCTCAATTCCTCCCCCCCTCCCGAGCCATTATTGCTGTCAAATTAGGTATAGTTGCACAAATGAAACTAAATTCTTTAATAAATCTACCTTTTTTAAATTGGTCTGTGGCCCACTTCAAAGAGTTTCCATGGCCCACTGGTTGAGAACCTCTGTATTGGACCACGTAAAGATCAGGCTTGTCCCAAATATTCGATTCGTGATTCGCGAATCATGAGTTAATCGATTCGATTTCCCTAGTTATTTGTTGTCAATATTTTCAAAATATATACATTTTCAGAAAATAGACGTATATTTTGGTTTCTTTAACAATTTTCTGAGAAAATTGGTTTGTTTATTTATTATAAGAATGCTGATTTGAATATTCGATTCGTGAAATTTATCCGATTCGATTCTGAATTCAACAGATATTCGATTTTGGCCACCCATAGTAATGATTAGATTTTCTACCTTCAGATACATTTTGGATTTTTCGAATTTATGATCTTATTCCAAACGGAATTGAGACGCCGTGGTAAAGTGGAGTGAATGATATCTGCCCTGGGCAATGGCAAATCCTCCATCACTTCTTCGCGCCCATTTTTGTCGCTTTTTACGCAGGAAACGCTCTATTACTCTTAAACCCGGGCTTAATAAACAAGCAAAATCGTTTTCTCAGGAAATCCTTAAAGTCATCAAAATTTATCTCTATTATTCAAAAATTTATACTTTTTCGAACTTATTGATTTCGAGTCAGTGGAAAATCGAATTGAACAATATATGATTCGCACGCGAATCTCGAATCGAATCGAATTTTTTGGGAAACCCCAATAATTAGCGCCCTACCGACTTAGTTAAGCAGGTACTGGTAACCAGATGTCGCGATCGTATTTCTCCGACAGTCCCTTTCTCTCTGTCAGAACAATTACGCTTTAATAAGTATGGGCCATTGATGTATCGCGCCGTCTAGGCGCTATTCATCACTGGCCCATACTTAACCAAAAAAATATCTATTCGAGTTCTCGGGATTGTCGGGATTGTAGCGACCCCGAGTTCCGTTAACAGGTCACTTTTGACGCACTCTAAATATCTAAAAAAGACCTATTAAAATTAATGTGATTTCGTAGTAGTGAATCTAATTGCTCAACCGGTGATGTGCAAACGATATTTTATATATTAAAATTTATAAAATTAAATTTTATATATTAAAATATCGTTTGCACATCACCGGTTGAGCAATTAGATTCACTATGAATTTCCCTGGTGGCAATCACTCGATATGTGATTTCGTAGTAATTGTGATCTTGCTGATACACACACACACCTCTTGTATATTGTGCATTATCTATTGCCCATGTGTGGTACATACCTGACGGAAACAACGTGGTATCAAAACTATGCGAATTTTTCATCCACTGCTGAAGATTGGCCACAGATATATTGTATGGAGTATATACAGGCCAAGCTTGGTATTATGTTATGATTATTTGCATTTTCCACATAACGGTATTAGAACTGCGGATTTTTTATCCACTGCCAAGTATTGGCCATAGATATATTGTAGTTATTTTATAGTCCTATGCTTGTCTTTACGTGCATTTATTTAATTACAAGCAAATTTCTTTGAGATTTACTGCTTATTATTAACAGCTTACGCGCGCAACGTCTTACCTTGTTTTGAAGATGTTTCGCTTACGTAAATCACGTCCAGGCGAATTGTTAACGTGGGATTATGACGCACGACGTAAAACAATGGAATTCGGGAATTCAATTTAATGGGCTTTGCACAATTTGCGACTCATCTTAAATAACTTGCTTTTAGTTCAACTTTAACATTTAGTTCAACCCTTATGAAAGTGATGGACTGATTATCTTTGTACCCTATGTACTTTTTTAAACGGCCAGAGAACATACCCCTCACTGCACTCTGCTATCGCAGTGCAGTTCTGTGTGGAATTTTATCGCATAGAGTGAAGCAGGCTGGCAGAATCACAGCTGCTCCGACACTCAGACACCTGAGAGAAAATTGGTTCCAGCAGAAGAAAGTGTAGAACATGGGCAATATTTCACAATATCTCTCGCCAGGAGATTAAAATACCTTTTGAGTGTCTCTTAATAACCAAACTGTACAAAAAGTTTCAAAACCATCAATACTGCTATGAAATAGCAGTGTTGATGGTTTTGAATCTTTTTGGACATCGGGAGAAAATACCATGTACTTTCGGACACCCGGAGAAAACAAGATTCTGCCATCCTGGGGTGTAGTAAATAAAATGTACAGTATTTGCCATCCCTAGTTCTACCCCGACGTTGCAATGCTTAGCGTAAAAGGCGATGAAAAAATCAAACAAAACTCAGAAGCCACAGCTTACGTAAGCGTGTATAGAAGGCTTGAACTCTCCCTTTCAAAGGCGCAGTATATATATCCTATTACGTTGTTCCATATGTTGCCAGGAATTTATAGAATTCGTTCAATTTCAGCATTCCGAAATATTTCTCGAATATAGAAATATTCCTTGCCCATTAGGGACTAGTGATATCTAGAGCTGTCCGGAATATTCGATTCGGTTTACGGAATTCGCATTATAAATTATTCTATTCGATTTCTGCAACAATTCGAAACCAAAAAATGTTAATTTTGAAAAATAAATGTGAATTTTCACATAAATTTTGATTTACTAACAGAATGTCTTTGTTTGGTTATTATATTACTTCTGATTGGAATATCCGCTTGTTTCGACTACCCCTGCCCAATAGTCGGGCAACGTTCGTGAATTCTTGTTAAAACGATTCTCACTTTTAGGTTTTTCTCAAATTGATTCATTAGTCAGCAAAATTATGATATATGCCAATTTTACTTGGTAAAATTTGACATAGATCATGTTTTCACGGTAAATTCGGCATCTTCTCACCTGAAACAGTAATTCTGCTTATTCGTGGATTCTTGTTAAAACGATTCTCACTTTTTTTTTTCTTAAATTGATTCATTAGTCAGCAAAATCATGATATATGCCAAATTTTATAAATCATGTTTCCACGGTAAATTCAGATCTTCTCACCTGAAACGATAATTCCACTTATATAATGGATTACCAGTAGTTTTTAAACTAGGCTATGAGGACAATCTTGAATTCGGGACCGAACCGCTCAACCGTGGTTACAACTTCCAATCCTACGTTGCTCTGATTGGCGTAAACATATTCGGTCTCTTGGGAACGCGTGTGACGCCACAATCGAGTTTCGCCCTCCAATATTAATTGATTTTTGTCGCCATTTACGGTCAACAACCGGTGAACGACGTTTTTCCCCGAAGGACGTGAAATTCTCGAATTTCGATCAAACTTCAAATTGTTCTAAAATGAACTCTTAGGCTAAAAAATCATGTCGCGCGTTTGCTGGGGTTTGTGTTGTAAAATTTGACATAAATAACCGATCAGCTGATCAGCGAAATATGCTCTGAACAGGGATGTCCGAAACAATCGAATATTCGATTACATTCAAAAACAAATATATTCGACATCGTAAAATTCTTGATTTTAGATATATTTCAGGAAAGTGCGATTTGAAAATATGTCATTTTTTCATTGCCTAAATCGGCACAGAATAAAAAGAAAAATTTGATTTTGTTCTCCAAGTTGACATAGTTTCATGGAATAAAGGAAATTGTGTTCCATAATCAAAATTTCCTGAATTTTGTAGTTGATATGAGTGTACAGTGTAGTTGACACACTGTAACAAAAGTAAATTTACTGGTCATTTGCAGTAATTGCATATTTCCAAAGCTAAAAAAAACGCCACGTTGTTGAGATTTATGCCAATTACGGGCTGTTGACGGACCGCACCTTCGCGATGCGTTCTTTCAACACCCCTTATTTGGTCAAAAAAGTCGATTTTAATTTTTTTTTAATACTGCCAAGTAAAATTACTGTCAAAGACCAGTGATTTTGTTGCATTTTTTGTTACAGTGCATGAAATGCAGAAATGGTGACCGTTGGTTGAAGGATGCGTGGGACAGGGATGACCATCATCGCATAGTTTCCTATTTCGAATATGGAATATTAATAAGTTCTAAATTGAGTCAAGACTCTAGCTCAACACTGTGACGAAATTGCAGTAAATCCACTGTTTTTTTAAAGGAATTTTAGATTTTAAAATTTTGAAATTGCTTTATCAATGATATTTATGCCAAGTATGGGATGTTCATAGTCCGCCCCTCGACGGTTCGTTCCATCAACAGCCAATATGCAGCCAGAAAAGGCGATTTTGTATTTCATTAATCACGAGGTAAAATTACTGTCAAAGACCAGTAGTTTTACTGCTGTTTTGTTACAGGGAACATAAAATCGCTGAGGAATGTATTTGACCTGAGCTTTGTTTACCCTTCAACGTTGCGAATCTTCTTTCAGTATCGATTATTTTGAGTCGATATTTTAGGGAGAAGGCGATAGGGCGAAGGTGGTTTCGAGGTAGAGTGGCTGGATGTCCTTTGCTCGGTTATTTGGACACCCGGAGTAAGAAAATGACACCCATCAGAAAAAAATTAGGAAACGTGAAATATTTCAAAATAATAACTTGCAATTTGATTCAAAATACCTCTTTTTGAGTGTCTGGTAGCACCCAAACTGTATAAAAAGGTTCAAAATCATCAATACTGTTATGAAATAGCAGTGTTGATGATTTTGGAACTTTTCCTTATGGACCGTTTGAACACCCAAAAAAAAACATGACCGTCATTTTTTATGTAGTATAACACAAACGAAAGATTTGTGGAGTACAGAACAAGGGATGTAGGCTCAATCGTGAGGTTTGTTTTGTCAAGCCGTACGGGATTGGAATTGCTGGAAAGATATGATCTTTTCTGTTCGTCTCGGCCTACCCAAGTTATTACCCCGGTTTTTGTGGTGGAGATGGATTAATGAGCCGAATTCACCCGGACTCGAAGGACTTTGAGATCTTCAACCTGCGATGCCAACGTGTTGATCACTAGGCCATCGCACCCAACGCCTTGCTGAGAATGATTCTTACAAAATCAGTGATTATATAAAAAATGTCCCTCGTTAATTATCAGTTGCCAAAACCGAATATCTGTTGATTTCTGATTCAAATCGAATATTTTTCGGGAATCGAATAAATTATTCGAATCAAAACCATTATAATAATCAAACAAACACGAATTTCCAGAAAACACCAAAATTTGCGGTTTTTTTTCGGAAAATGTGTACTTTTTGATTGTTTATTTCGAATTACTCGAAAAATCGAATCGATTTATTTATGATTCGCGAATAACGAATCCAGTTATTTTAGAAAACCCTAATCGCGTATCGATCGCGCAGTATGATGCAGATTATCTACGCCCCACTCTTGACAGAAAAAACGTTATTTGACTTTATTATTGCGCCACAATCATCAGGCGTAACGTGACTATGACGCAATATCACGCGACGTGTTGTTTGTTTTGGCATTTGCGTGACCGGTGTAGTTATTGAAAACGGCTTGAAGGCTTTGTCGCGCACTGGCCCGGCCATTTGTTTTGTTATGCATGACTTGGTACTTCGCGAACCACGTTTATTCGAGCTTGACAAAATAAAAGTTCTAATTAAGATGGGATATCATATTCATCCTGCGGGAGACAAATGCCGAGAATACAGCTTAACCATATGGCAAACCCAAAACCCCTCGTGAAGATACCAGTTCCGAATCGGGTGAAGGGTTTGAGATTATCGTAATTCTTATTTTTCTTGTACATGGACCTGGAGGAAGCCGTGAGCCGGCAAGGCGGCCAGCAGACCTCTCGCATATAATCATCCTTCACGGGATTCGAACTTGCGTCATGGCGATCAGAGATGCGTAGCTTGAACCGTATTCCCAGCGCTTAACCGATTGAGCTAACCTAATTAAGGTGCACTAGGCACGCCTAAAATATTCGATTCGTCATCCGCGAAATATTAATTAACATGTTGATACATATCTGTATGTGATAAAAACACGGCACTTTCTATATATTGGCAGTTGGATGTAATTTTTTGCCTGTTTTCTAGGAAATATATTTTTGTTTTGTTAATTATACTAATTTTGATTCGAGAATATCATTCTAATCTAAGATCAAAATAGCTTGTATTGGATTATATAACAAAAAAACTTCGAATTCTAGCTGAAAGAACGTATTCGCCCCGAAGGCATGTGAAAAGTTTTTCACAAATTTATCGCAATATTTGCGTATTTCGGGGGTCGAACTCCCATCCAAATAACTCTCCTATTTCAATATTGGGGGTTGGAGGTATGCATCCCATTCCCACCCCCTAATTCTGAAAATAAAACGAAATGAAAAAGCCAACATCAACGGGTTAATCACCCTGGCATTAAACCCTATTTTACCGGGGTAGATATATAGGTTGATACCATCGCAACGTCAAAAGCAATTGTATTATTTTACAAAACTAATATTTTCTGCTGAAAACCCCCTTCCGGGCACGATTCCGTCTCGAAATAAGAAAGAAAAAAATTCGCTCCGAAGGCACGTGAAAATTTGACGTTTTTCACAATTTCCTTGTCCTGAGAAAGTTGGGAAAGTCAGACTTGCTCCGAATTTTTTGGCTTGGTGATGCACCCCCCTCCCCGAAAGTCCACACCAAAAGGTTAATTATCCTCATAATAAACTCTCTTTTACTGGAGTCAGTTTGACAGATTTACACGAGAAAACGCACCAAAGACTCCTGTTAGACTAACTACTTATCCATCTTCATGCTTTGCTTAAGTGGATCCGTATGCTAAAAGCGAGGATACCCGAGGCACGTGTAATTTTTGGGTGATTTTATAAAAAAAAAGCGGATTTGTATCCAACATTCGTTTCAATAACGTATTTTAATATGGATTTCGTCTCAAACACAAAAAGCAAATCGCGCCGAAGGCGTACGAAAACATGGCGATTCACTCAAATTTAGTTAGTTTTTGCGAAATTTACGGGTTAGGAGCCCCAATATCGGATTGAAAAAATCCAACCCCCCTCAATCTGGAGAAAACGAAATCAGAAGTCCCCCACAAACGGGTTAATTGTCCTAATATTAAACTCTCTTTTACCTGTGCGTCACCACGACCGTGCGGGTGCCTCGCAGTATTTGCGTTAAGGGCGACGTTTTATGTACAATACCGAAGTCTGTCAATAAGTTATGAGAGGCGCACCCGTTCCCCGGCATCACGAGAATACACTTTGTAAAAACAGGGGTAAATTAAGTAAAATTACTATGTCATATTAATTGTTTGTAGCGGAATATCATAACAAGCATGGTCCATCGATGGAGCTCGCTTAATACGCGAGATCCATCGATGGGCCATGCTTGATATTCTGGTCAATTTAATCTTATTTAGCGTAGTACTTACTTGAAAATGTTAGTAACATTTACCAGACCTTTTCGTGCTTTCTATTGGACTCGAATTCTTGTGACAATTGGTTGAACTGGCCATTTTACGTTTCGGCCGTTATGTAGTTAAGGTCGAACGCGTCTATCGAGTGAATTGTGATGTGTATCGTTTTAGGACTAGCTCTGTAGATACAGGCTTTCGGATAGGATGGAATTTTATTTTCATCCTGTGGGAGGGGAAAGTCGAGTATACGGCTTATTCACATTGCGAACCACGGCGTCTGCGGGTGAAGGTTTTTGGCTCAACGTTAATTTTGTCATAGTGCATGGCCATGTTTTTTTTAATTATTTTCTATGGCCTGTCCGTGAACCTACCGAGGGACTTATACCCAACAACCGTTAGGTACGGGCTTTTGTAGTGACTTTGCATCTGTTCTACGCTGCAGCTTCCCGCGAAGGGCCTTGCTGAAGGGCACGCTCGGTGCTGAAACGGTCAAGCATCGAACCATCGGCCTTCCGGACAATACGATCGCGCTTAACCGACTGAGCCACCGAGCTGGGCCTGCATGGACATGGTTAGTAGAGGAAGCCTAAGCATTGTGCATCGGCGAGGCAACCAGCGGACCTCTCGCATATAATCATCATCCCTCGCGGATTCGGAGCTACGCGAGGACGATCAGAGATGCGTAGCTCGTAACGTATTCCCAACGCTTTTCCAATAGAGCAAACCGGTAGAATTATTTGCCCTGTAAGTTCTTTTGCCCGCACGTGGTTTGTTAAGTATGAGTCACTGATGGATCGCGCCGACGAGGAGTAGACATGTTTTGTTAAGTATGAGTCACTGATGGATCGCGCCGACGAGGAGTACACATGTTTTGTTAAGTATGAGTCACTGATGGATCGCGCCGACGAGGAGTAGACATGTTTTGTTAAGTATGAGTCACTGATGGATCGCGCTGACAAGGCGCGGCCCATCAGTGGCTCATGCTTGACAAAATAAAATTTGCGATTAGGGAGGTGTTTATCATGTGTCCTAAGAGGCGACTAAAAGGAAACAAAGAAGTGTGAGATGATTTTATCATCGCCCAGGGCAGATACCACTCACGACACTTTACCATAGCAGTTAGTTCCGTTTGGCAATGTTCTCTGCTTAGAGTGCAGTTGCTGGTGCCACATCTTTTAGTATCTCGTTGCTATTAAGTGGTCGTTAGTTGGTTCCCTGTAGGCACTGCTTCCGGCCTCGCTCAGAGTGAATTTTAATTGAAAAAATGGAGAATATTTTAGCGTTTTAGTTGTGTTCGGCTTGGAGTTGATTTCTAATCACTCGTAAAACCGATTAAGTTACGATTCGTGTATCAGGGATCGAATCGAATAATTTGAACAGCCTTGCAAAAACGTATATCTTAAAAAATTCATATTCATCTAATTGGGATCACGATATATATATATATAATATCGGAAAATGTTTTGTTCGTGACGTCAATATCTCTAGGTGTTTAAAACGAAACAAAAACAATTGGGGAATTTATAAGATTATGTTTAAACAATGTGTTAAATGTCAGAATATAACCCGCTATTTGTGAGGTCACAATAACTGTACTTCGCTCTCTTTTGTGACGTGAATAACTGAGTTTCTCATCCGAATAAATTAATGGGAAAAGTTAAGGGCAAATTACGGTAAAAAAGCGGTTAATTTTAGTACAATTTCCGAGTTAACGCACCTAATTGTGTTAACAAATTGGAACTATATTGTTTTCAAATGTGGTCTGAGCACGCCTCATCTACGGTCCATGCTTCAATCATGTATGATTACATGCAATTTTTTAATGGGTTCATACGAATAAAAACGCCAGTCTATTTTACTAGGTTTTTTAAGGTAATTGTACATGAATTATTCATGTTTATACTCGAAAGATCTCCTTACATTATGAGAGATAACGGGGTGGCCGATATATTCATACTTATGGTTATATTAGAGAGAGAGGGGGGATTAGATCGATGTAGTTGTTAATTTTCAGAATTTAGGGCTGTCTTGAGGGGGTCACTGGGGAGGGTTTTATTCTAAAAGTCTAGGATTCCGATTAAATGTAATTTTTTTCTGATTTTTTCTAATATATATTTTTTGCAGTGAAATCATGATATATGCCAAATTTTACGTTGTAAAATTTGACATAAATCATGACTTTACTGCAAAAATTATAAAATGCCTTCAAATATCGGTAATTTCGTTCCGTTTATCCAGAATTTGAAACATTGATTTATTTATGTAGGGATTTTCGAATGCAGTTTAAACTTCAAGGACAGTGTTAGCAACATTCCCTTGAGCAAGACTCTATTTTTTAGCCCCAGAAAGACTCTCTGACTGGTTTAAATGCATTGATCGTTCACACTAGCGGATTCCCCCATTCGCCAACTGAAGAAATTCCCTGCGAGAGTTTGGGAACATAGAAAACCTCAAATTTATTGCACGCATAGAAAAAATAAATATTTAGACTAATTTAGGCCCCGAAATGTTTTCTAATTTTCCGCACCTTTGGCACGATTTTCGACAGATTTTTATGCTACTAAAACGATGTTTTCCAGGGAAAATCCCCCTCTTTTTAAGGTTCCCAATACGCCACTGCTCGCGCACAACTATATAGTAGATGCGTGTGCGATAGGGAAATCACTTTAGGAATCAAAAGTTCGAATCGATTCGTAATAATCCGAATACTCGTCTCATTCTCTTGATTTGGTTTGATCCGACATTCAAGCCTCGAGCAAAAAAACTATCGTATGTGTTCAAAATTACTGATTTTTCAAGGAAAATCGACAAAATATGATAAAATAATCCATTATATATAGGCAAAATCGAATATATGTTAAATTCATAATAGAGTCGAATAATTTTTACGAATCTAATCGAATATTCGAATCGGCAGTATCATAATAAATCAAAGTTTTTTTCAGAAAATTGTTAAAACTGCGAAAAGTACGTATATTTCCTGAAAATGTGCTTTTTTTTGTTTGTTGTTGATTTGTTGATTTCGAGTCACTGGTAAAATCGAACCGAACAGATTATGATTCGCGAATCACAAATCGAATCACTAATCGAATATTTTGGACAGCCCGAATTATATTAAAAATGTTCACAGTTCTTGCAAGGTTTAGGGCAATTCAATCAGAAACTTGACACTCGGGAGATTTGATTTCGTCAAGCATGAGCCACAGATGGACCGCGTCTCATCGACGCGATCCATCAGTAACTCATGCTTTACTATTTAACAAAAAAATTTCCGATTTGTTACCGAGACAGATTTGCGATAATTGAAGATACGCGTCTCTGCGTCGTGATCCATCCGTGACTCATGCTGGCTGATTGGATCTTTCTAGTTTAGTTACAATTTAGTTTAAAATTAGATTCCTTTCCGAGCCGAATCTTTATATTATTCCGAATCGAATCGCGATTTTCAGCTCTATTGCACCATGTTGAATTAAAAGGGAAATTGGCGATATTTTATCGAATATAGCGAAAGTTATGCCTTATTTGGAACTTTGTGTTCGATTTGTACACGTCGAATCGAATAATTTATGAATAACGAATCGAATATTTTGAACATCCCCGCTGTATTCGACCTAGAAAATAGGCTTTCTTTTTTATTCCGTGATAAAAATTATTAGCTTTTGTCTCGTTATACACGCTCAACGTAGCCTATAACCCATATCTTTTGTGTGATTATTACTCTGTAAAGTTAATATTGTGACGTTGCTATCAACGTAACAATATCATTCCGCAAGACCGATTATAAACGAGGTTTGCCATTATGATCTAACAATCGTCTGCGCGCAAGTGTGACGATAATATTTGTACAACTATATTTTTTAAAAAAAAATAGTAAAATTTAATTGTATTTACACGTTATACGTACATATGAGGTTAGTTTAACTCACGAATTCGATTAAATTTTACTTGTTTGCTCTGAAACACGTTGGCGCAATGGTTAATGTGTGACTGGTCGCAAGGACGTCGCGTCGGATTTATAAGGTAAAGTTTGGCCTGGGTGTGAGGTGAAGCTCAGGGCGTTCTAGAATTAGGATTCGATTTAGATATTTATATGTTTGATTAGACAGTTTTTTCATCACGTCTGAAATTAACAATATAAAAATTGGGTTAATTTCATGATTTTGCTGCCAACTAGCCGGTAGCGAGGATTGCCACTTCCATATACTGTACATTGGCTTTCGAATCGAATTTCGAACCGTAGCACTCCGAGTCGAATTCCAGAGCCAGAGGCGCTCGAATACTTTTTTTCATTCTGTTCCAATTTTTGTGGATTTGGAGAGAGTTGCTGCTCTACATTGTAACAAAAATGCAACAAAATCACTGGTCTTTGACAGTATATTTTCTCGGCGGTATTGAAAAAAATTCGAAATTGTCATTTTTGGCCTGATAGGGGTGTTGAAAGGAACGCACCGCGAACAGCCCATAATTGGCATCAACATGGCGTTTTTTAACTTCCGGAATATGCAATTACTGCAAATGACCAGTAAATTTACTGTACTTTTGTTACAGTGTACTCTAGGACATCTATTGGAATTCGAATCTTGGATCTCAAAACCCTCTTTCTCTCGGATCTTGGATCTCTAAATCCTTCTATCCAACACGAACTTTATGAGTTTATTTTATGGGCGTTGCCAGGTTGGATGCGGTGAATCGCTTTTTTTAACCTTTTGTTGTTAATCGCATTTCGTGACAGTTGGACCACACTGTGGCAAAAGTACCATAAATTTACTGGTCCTTTTTAGTAATTGCATATTTCAAAAGGTAAAAAGCGCCATGATTGATGAGATTTATGTTAATTATGAGCTGTTGATGGGCCTCAACTTCACGGCGCGTTCCATCAACACCTCATAAAAAAAGTCAATCTTGAATCTTTTTTCAATATCGTCAAAGACTAGTGATTTTGTTGCATTTTGTTACAGTGCAGAACTGATGAATAGATAACGAATTAGTTGTCATTTGGGATTTTAAGAATTTAGAGCTTTTAGAGGGGAGTCACTAGGTAGGGCTTTATACGTATAGTCAGATACCCTAGAATACTGATTGAAAGAATTTCTTTCTTTGATTATTCCTGCATTTTGCAGCGATTGATATATTTTTTTTGAGCGAAATCGTGATATATTCGTGAAATACCATTATTTCGCAATGTAATTATTATTGATTTTTGCTGCAAATCTGATATATTCCACATAAAATTCGAAACCTAAATTCACCAATTTTCATTCATCCGAAATGTTGAAACATTATTTGTACAGTGAATTCGGAACATGAGGACAACCATTTACGCAGTGAGTACCAAATCTCACCCTGGAAGATTTTCACTCGACATGCGACGTAGTATCAAAAGAAACCGGCTTGTATTTCTGGCAGAACTGAACCGCTACAATAAAGTGCATTGAGTGGTATCTGCCCTGGGCGATGATGGGCCCATCTATCATCTGTATCCAAATTCGCGTCACAGATCTTAAAGCCCTTTTTTTGATCTTACGTACATGTGGAATTTGTGATTTTGTTTCACTATTGTCTCGAAGCGTCATACACTGTGAAAAAAGTACAGTAAATCTCCCGTTAATTTGCAGTAATTGTATATTTTCAACAATCAAGACTACTTTGTTGATGAGAATTGCCCCAACTATGAGCTGTTGATGGCACCATACCTTCGGCGGTGCGTTCCATTAAAACGACATTATTGGCCAAAAATCCCGATTTTATAATTTTATTTCACGGTCTTTAAGTAGTGATAGACTGTTTTACGATCGCCCAGCGCAGATACCACTCACTGCACGTTATACAATGGTGGTTCAGTTTAGTTTGGGAATGTTTTCCTTTTCGATTCCAATTGCTGGTACTAGATCTTCTAGTAGCTATTTGCTATTAATTGGCTCCTTACTGGCACTGCTCTCGGCCTCGCTCAGAGTGAATTTCATGAAAATAAAATGTAACCAAGTAAAATGACTCTAAAAAAGCGATTTTACTGTTTTTTTTTAGTGCAGCTTACGTCAAACCACGGTTCGTTTCGCTTGAAGATTATTTTTCCGTAAAAATATCTAATAATAGCTCAATTTTTCTTAAAATGGTTAAAAATACCTCTTTCATTATCTTCTTACTAGAAATGACTAAAAATAACGCTTCTATCTCGATCATTTTTTTTTAAATTTGTCAAGCATGAGCCATAGATGGACCATCTTTGTCCCATACTTGTATTTTCTTAAAAAATTGATTTGTTTGTTAAATAAAATGTAAAACAAATGTATCATTTTTTTAATACTTTTAAACCATCTCCATTTCTCTCAATATTTATTTAGCTATGATCTGTCTTAGGGTTTGTGATATGTAGATTTCGTACTAAGAATAAGCATTATGACGACGAAAAGGAACCCATTGTTGCGTGATAAAAGCGAGGAAGGGAATCCTCTAACTCAAAGCCTGAAAAAACTTTGTCTCGAATCCAGGTCGAGGTAAGTCTTGCTTGTAGAATCTTTATGTTTTGAATGGGCCGAATAGGTTCGTACGAATGCGAAATATTCGTGAATCATGGAATTTTTTATTGGATTTCTCTAATAGTTCGAAATCAACACAGTCGAAGTATATACATATATATATATATATATATATAGATGGGTGGGGTTCCTTAGTTCCTATTCCTGCATTTCATGTAGCTCTTCGCACTTTAGTGACTTCAGGAGAATTTTCAAGTTTGATTCGTCTCCTGTAGCCTTGCTCTGAGCGAATTTCAATGAAAAAATATATATATTTTCAAAGGCCCCCCAAAAAATTTGGTTTGTTTACCAATTTTCTGGACAGATGTATTTGTTAGTTTGTTGTTTCACTTTTGATTCGAATATTCAATCAATTCAGAATTCTGGCCACTCCAGTGTTGTATTAGTTTTCATTTCGATGGTTGTAGGTAGGGCGGCCCAAAATATTCGATTCAGAATATTTAAATCATAAATTGTTCGATTCGATTTCTGCAACAATTCGAAATTAACAAAATGATGATTTTAATTTTTTTTCTTGAATAAGAGTGAATCTTCATGTAACTCATAAGCTGGTAAAAAGATGTCTTTGTTTGTTTATTATATGACTTCTGATCCGATTCCGGAAAATTATTCGATTCGATTCTGGTCACCACCAGTTGTAGGTAGGTGTTGCCAAAACCGAATATCCTTTAGTTTCAGAATCGAATCGAATAATTTTCCCGAATCGAATCGAAGACATTCGTTTATCAGCTTATAGCGTTGGTGAAAATTCACACTTCTTTATGAAAGTCATTTTGCTGATTTCAAATTCTTTCAGAAATCGAATCGAATAATTTATGATTCGAATAATATATCGAATCAAATATTTTGGTCATCCCTAACCACCACCCAGGGCAGATACCCCGCATTATAACTCTACTATAGAGGTTAAGTTGTGTATGAAATATTTTCTGCTTCAAGTGGTTTTCCATTTTATATACCTCGTTCGTATCAGGTTCTTTCCTGATGCTGCTTCCTGCGTTGCTCAAAGTTGATTTCAATAACAAACAAAAAAATGACAAATCATTGGGAAGACAATCTCTTTATTTTTGTTAGTTCTTCCAGACGATTTGACTACAAAATCACTTTCATGTTCAGTTAATCGGCGTTTATGATTCTTTGTTGCCCTTTGTTCGGCTTAGAGTGCAGTTGCTGGTACTACATCTTGTAGTAGCTCTTTGCTATTAAATGGTCGTTAGTTGGTTCCTTTTAGGCGCTGCTTCCTTGCTCAAGGGTGAATTTCAAAAGAAAAATCATAAATATATCAGCGACGTTCCCTCCTGTGGTATTTCCGCGTTGAATCTGTCAACAAAAATTATGTCAATCCTGTTTTTGCCAAGCATGTGCCACAGATGGATCGCGCCGATCGCGCGGTCCATCTGTGGCCCATGCTTGGCAAAATCGACCTCAATTTCGAACGCCAAACTGCGCGATGTTTGCGTAGCCTCTCTGGTATTTGTGGAAATCCCCTCTTGTACCACGAAACTGACGCTTCTCGAAAGCAAGGATTGTTATAAGTGTTCGATCCAAATACCTTTCGAAATTAAATACGCTTCTTTTTTCGTCGACTCTATTTCGCTTTTTGGCCAAAATAATCAACTCGATTAGCGATATTGAATTATAAATTATTCGATTCAATTTTTACAGCAATTCGAAATAAAAAACCACTCAATCCGGGTTTTTTTTGTTTTTTTTTATAGCCACTTCTTAGAGTGGATCACCCTGTCCAGGGCCCTGTAACAGCGGCCACTTGTAGACGGACAGGGTTACAATTACTGGAAAGATATCATCTTTCCTGTTTTCCTGGGTTGTAATAACTTGGGTAGGCTGAGCCGAACAAGAAAAAAAGATCATATTTTTCAAGACAACTCTATTTCTGTCCGTTTATGAGTGGCCTCGGTCAGGGTGATCCACTCCAAGAAATGGCTATAAACAAAAATCAGAAAAATCCAATAAACATCCATTATCTTGACCATAAGGTATTGGAATCTGGAATCCAGAAGCGACAACGCGTTCACTAATATATCAATTACTTCATAAACCGAAATCTACAATAGCACGTGCTACGCATCTCTGATCGACCTGACGAAGTCTCGAATGCCATGTGGGATAAGATTATATGCGAGAAGTCGGCTGGGGACCTCATCGGCGCACGATGGTTCACGAAAGCTTTTCTTACGGCTTCCTCCATCAACCATGTATTTGTACATGCGCGAGAAATATGTTAAGCCAAAAACCTTTTCCCAACGGTTGCGAAACATTGTCTGCACGAGAAATCGTCGCTTGGCATATGATTGAGCCGTATTCTTGGCTTTCCTCTCCCAACGGATAAGAATGAAATCATCCATGTTGAGTTCACAATCTCAAATCACGAAAATAACTGTTATTCATATTTGACAAAAAAGGTTCCTTTTCGAGCTGTTTTGCAAACTGCACTTCTACGAATAAGTAGTTAATATTCCTTCCAATCGCAGTAATTTTCAAAATTTGAATCCGCCCCGTTGACGAGGTTTAAGCCAAGTATGAGCTCAATAAAATTGTATTTCAATATTGAATTACTGCCAAAAACGTTGATTTTACCGATTTTTTTACACAGTGTAATCAACCAAAATTCCCCGGATCGCCCGCAAATACCGCACACACATAGTCCGCCCACCAAACGTTAACTCAATATATTGTTGTCAAAAACGGGATTTTTTTTTGTCGGTTCTCCGTTGAAATATATATGGATGTTCTCGTTTTCGATTATTCTCAAAATTAAATGGATTTAGCAGAGAAATCGTGATATATACCAAAGTTTATGTTGTAAATTGACTAAGGCATACCCCCAAACCTGTTGAATTCAGAATCGACTCGAATATTTTTTACGAATGGAATCAGATGTTTGAATCACTAATATTTGAACTGTTTTCTCGGAAATTGTTAATAACATCAAAATTTACATCTATTTTCTGAAAATTTATACTTATTTGAATCTGCTGATTTCGAATCACTAGGAAAATCGAACCGAATAATTGATGATTCGCGAATAACGTATCGAATCGAATATTTTCGACAGCCATAGTCGGACCAATCGCATAATCATGACTTGGTTGCAAAAAATTGTGCAAGGTCGGAAGCAGTGGCCGAAAGGAACCAACTAACGCCACTTAAAAGCAAAGAGCTACTATAAGATGTAGTACCAGCAACTGTACTCTAAACGGAAAGCATCCTAATCGGAACTGAACCGCCATGGTAAAGTGCTGTGAGTTGTATCTGCCCTGGGCAATGGTGATAAAATCATTTACCACTTCTTTGCTTCCTTTTAGTCGCCTCTTACGACACACAGCGGTTTCCTTTGTCTGAAATGCTGAAACAATTTATACAATGGATTTAAATATTTTTTGAACTAAACTACACTGTCACAAAAGTACAGTAAATTTACTGGTCATTTGCATTAATTGCCTATTTTCAACTTTAAAAAAAAAACGCCATGTCGATGAGATTTATGCCAATTATGGGCTGTTGATGGACCGCACCTTCGCTGTGCGTTCCATCAACACCACATATTTGGCCAAAAAGGTTAATTTTGACTTCTTTCAATACCGCCATATAAAATTACTGTAAAAGGCCAGTGATTTTGTTGCATTTTTTTGTTACAGTGCATACAACAGCCTATTATACGCGCACTTGAAAAAGTGAAAATTTCCCTGGCAATCCGCAAATGTCGCTGGCATACTTCTCGTACCACGCAAATTGCGGGTTCCTTTGTTGTCGGGAATGGATTTTTCTCAGTTTTACGACTGGAAATAACCTGTCGGTTCGTTTGTCAAAATTTGGACGTTTTGTGGTCAAAAATTTAATTTAACAGTATTTCACCAAGTCAAGGTCACTGATAGGATGACTCTTAATTGTATATAACTGATATATATATATTTTATCATTTATCATATACTATAACTAGGGCTGTACAAAATATTCGATTCGCGAAATTCGAATCATGAATTCTTCGTTTCGATTTCTACAATAATTAGAAATCTACATAATGATAATTTTGCATTTTTTTTTTTCAAAAAAAGTGCGACTTTTCACATAAATTTAAATTTAATAAAATGTTGGTTCTGCTCCTACTTTGCTTGAAGTGAATTTCGAAAGCGGGGCTTATGTTGAGCCACCGGTGGGTCGGTTTTAAGTCTATTTTTATGCCTTGTCATTACCATTTTAGATCAATTTTTACGTCATAATAGCTTCAAAGAACAATTGCGTGCTTAATTGTTTCCTAGAGTGATGTATTATTATGTCATTATCCTATCAATTGTGAGCTGATTGTGACACAATAGTATCGGCGAGCTTTAATGTTTTTTTTTGTCCATTTTTCAATGATTTGTCCGAAAAGACGCAAAATAATATGGATTTTAATTCAAATTTAGCAACCATACGGAATACAGTTCGTCGAAAGCAGTGACATTCATTGTTACTAGGATTGTGCAAAATTTTAGGTTCGATGCATGGTTCGCGGATTATAAATTATTCGAATCCATTTTCTCAGTGATTTGAAATCCGCACATTCAAAAAATTAAACATATTCAGAAAATATATCTGAATTTTGTTGTTTTTAACGATTTTCTGAGAAAACATTTCTGGTTGTTCATTCTGATTCTTCTGACTTGAATATTGGATCCGAGTCGAAAAATTTATTTCATCCGGATTTCGGTCTGTCCGAAGCCTTGGAACAGATGAACAGTGCTGCCATTGCCCAATCAGTAGTTGGCGTAATGGCCTAGTGGTTGAACATGTAGGCATCGCAGGTTGAAGATCTCAGGTTCGAGTCCCGGCGAGTCCGGCTCGCTTATCCATGCCCACCACTCAACCCAGGGTGTAATAACTTGGGTGGGCTGAACTAAGCTGAACAGAAAAAAAACATATCTTTCAAAGTAATTGTAACCCTGTCTGAAAATGAGTGGCCGCTGTTACAGAGCCTTGGGTAGGGTGATCCACTCTAAGAAGTGGCTATAGATAAAAAAAAAAAAAATCAATAGGGTTCTCCAAAATATTCGATTCGTTTTTTTAATATTCGAATCATCATTTCTGCAACAATCCGAAATCAACAAAATGATAATTTTTTAAAATTTTTTAAAAATAAATGAGAATTTTCACTTAAATTATAAGCTGATAGAAAGATGTCTTTTTTTGTCTATAATATGACTTCGGATTCGAATATTCGATCCTAAAACTATGAGGTATTCGATTTTGGCCACTACCTATCAATAATCCAATTTTGCTTTAAAAATGTTCGTCGTTCAACCGTGTGACCATCTGTGGCTCTTACTTACTTCTAGGGCTGGGCAAAACCGAATCATCTGAAACTTCGAATCTGATTCGATTAATTTTTCTGAATTGTATCACTAATTTCGTGATTAACGAAAAAATACAATCGATTTTGGTCAAATTTTTTGCATTTTGTCGTTAAAAATGGGTATATAATATAATATAAAAAATAGCTTTATGTTGTGTAATTCAATTGTACTATTTAGCAATTTTTGGAAAGACGCATTTGCTTGGTAATTATAGGGCTATAGTTCGATTGACTTCACTAAAATTCATCGATTCTAAATTCAAGAAAAATTCCATTTGGCCACCGTTGTTTGTGACAAACGAGACAGTTAGCTTGAAATTCAGACTCACCATTATACAGTTATAGAGTTAATATAGGCAGTAAGTATTTCGCGGTCACGCAGTACCTCGAATTAGCAGCAGTGCGGGCTTTAGAATAAACCGAACATATTTCCTGCGTGTCGTAAGAGGCAACTAAAAGGAAGCATAAAGTAGTAAATGGTTTCACCGTCGCCCAGAGCAGATACTATTCACTGCACTTTACCGTGACGGTTCAGTTCCATTTGGGATGTTTTCTGTTTAGAGTACAGTTGATGGTACTACATCTTGTAACTCTCGTTGCGATTAAGGGGCCGTTAGTTGATTCCTTTTAGGCACTGCTTCCGGCCTTGATCAGAGTAAATTTCAATAAATAGAAATGAAATGATATTTCGGATAAACGAAATTTAGCCATATTTATCGGTCATAGTCATGATTTATGTCAAATTTTACAACGTGAAATTTGGCAGATATCATGATTTCACTGCAAAATGAAATAATTTCAATAAAAATTCTTGAGTATCTTACAATATGTTCTGATAAGGACATCTCTGTTTAACATGATATAGTTATAAAGCATTATAGGCAGTTCTTCGCGGTCACGCAGTACCTTGAAATAGCAGCGCTCTCGGCGCCTCTGACGCAAATCAACGCTTGTGTGTGCGCGCGAGCTGTGCGGTGGATTAGTGCAATGCTACGTCACGCTGTGCGTGCGTAGAGTAAAACGTAGTGCGTGTGCGTGGTGCTCGGCTACGCCTGAGTGGGTTGTTTTGTGACGCTATAATGAGGAAAAAAGACGTTGCCCGCTGGCGACTTGTCGTAAGCGTAAGCTATTGTGAAGGCATAATGGCGTGCGTTTAACAGCGCAGACGACGTTTTTCAGTGATCTTGACCTTATATTTTAGAAAAATCGCGTTTTCTGCAGTTTTTGATTGAAAGATGTACAATTTTTGAAGGTTTAGTATTTTGACGTTAGTTTTTAGTTGATTTGACGCACAAGCGTGTAATTTGTCAGGTTTGCGTTTTATTCTTAGTTGGTTTGTTATTTTGGTGGACTATGACAGGAAATATTATTTTCTATATTGAATGGTTCGTGAGGATCGTGTTCTGTTGAAGTGTAGTAGACTTTCAGATACATGTGTTTTTAATGGAGTCTCGGATTATTTTCATTTCGAATCGTATAATTCCGACTTTGGTTTTGTGAAGTACCGATTGATCTGTTCTACTTAGAAATTTATGGAAATCACAGTAAATAATCATTTTTTCAAAATATTGGCGTAAATTTCTCAAATTGTGCCGGATTTAATTTTTCTCCGAATCGTTTCGAATTTCGATTCTACCGATAGGCCACACATCGGTCATCTATGGTCCATACTCGATATTATATTTACCCTCATACCCGTCGAAAGATTTCTGTCGAACAAGATTTTATCAAGCATGAGCCACAGATGGACCACGCCGCCGAGGCGCGGTCCATCTGTGGCTCATGCTTGATAAAATAAAATTGCTTTTTGCGATATTATCAGCTGTATAAAAATTTCAGAAAATCCACTTCAATTTCGCTGTTAATCTGGTTCACCTTTGTATGCGGTGGTTTTTCAGCGCCTTTCTCTTTTTGTTATTTGAGGAACTATGATTGTTTATACTTGCTTGAGGTAATGTGTTTCGTGTATATTCCCCTTGCGGGATATTTTCTACATATTGCGTCAGTTTGACAAGAGTTTCAGTTTTGGGGGGTTTGGGGAGTAGGGGAGGCGGATAACGAGCAGAGATTTCCGAATCGAATCGAATATTCGAATACATTCGAAATTGAACATATTCGATATAGTGAAATTTTGATTTAAAATATAAATCAAAATAGTTGCTTACAAAGATATATTGTCTTTGTTGCATAGATCAAAACAGAATGAGCTGTAACTTCATTTTTGTTCTTCAAATTGATACCTTTACTAAAGGGAAATTGTGGATTTTATTCATAGTTTTCTAAATTTTGTGATGAGTATTTTATCTTAAAATAGATTTAATACTTTTTTCATTAAAAACTTGAATTTAGAACGAATTCGATATTTCATATTCAAAATATTTTTAGAATGTATTCGAAATGCTAAAATATTCGGTTTTGGCCATCGTTGATAACAAGTGCCCTTCACTACTCTCAAATTTTTTCTATTAGAGAAGTTTCTGAGATGATGTTATCATCAAGGAGAATATTTCTCGGTTGCGATGTTTTGAGGACCATTCATTTATTTTATTGAAATACACTCTAGGCAAAGCAGGAACCTGTACCCAAAGGCAGGGTTGCAATTCGCAGGGTCACGGGTCCCTAGAATCTCACACAGACTCTCGTAAAAGTCTCGCGAAGCCATGGTGAAATCTTAAAATATTCATTTCAAGGATGAGAGATTGATTCCTTGATTTTGCTTATTTCCTGTAATCCAGCCTTAATTCCATTTAATCTGCGATATTACCCTCCCTATAGGAATATAAAAAATTGGAATCTCATAAATTTGAACAAATCTGCAAGCCTGCAAAAAGAACCAACTAACGGCCACTTAATAGCAAGGAGCTACTGAAGGATATAGCACCAGTAATTGCACTTTAAGCGGAAAGCATCTCAAACAGAACTAAACCACTATGGTAAAGTGCAGTGGGTGGTATCCGTCCTTGGCGAGGGTGAAACCATCTACCACTTAATAAAATCTATAATAGATTGATCCAAATCGGATATATTTCGTGAAAACATCTTTTGTTAAGTATGAGTCACGCGGTCCATCTGTGGCTCATGCTTGACAAAATAAATTTCTGTTGGGGGAGAGCAACGCTTATTGTAAGAACTTTGTACATTGTTTTTATAAAAGTGATGGAATACCTTGAAACTTAGTTTCAAAACGGTATATTTTTCATTTTGTCCCTCCAGCCGAGCTCTTTGTATATTTATTATTTAAATATTTGTAAGTTCAATGGTGCATTATGACGTCAGAAGAAGATAAAGATAACAGGTAAGATAATTAAACGATACAGGCAATTTTTCTTTCCAAGTCAAAGTTAAAATGGTGTAAAAATAATGTTTAAGGACTAAAAAATGGGTATTCAAATCCATATTTATCAGTATCGTAATGTTTTAATGAGACATGCGTTGTTGAGATTGAGTCAATGATGGTTGGGTTTTTTTATAAAAATTTCACCCAGAGCAAGTCTGCAAGAGACGCCTCGCACTTGAGAAGTCTTGTGAAACTAGAGAGCTACTCGAAATGCCGGGATTGCGACTAAGGAAATTTATAATTGCCCGCGTTTGAAACATCGATAAGGTTTTTTTTATTGGAAATTGAAAACAATTGACAAGAACCGAATAGGCATCACGGATGCGCACAAATTATATAAAAATAGCAAACTCGCGGACATCATCCTAACCCGAAGCATTCCCCATGAAAATGTACAACAAAAGTAGATACGCGCTAAATCAGTAAGCGCCCTGGAGATACGGGCTTTAGAATATCTGACGTATTTCCTTATGTCGTGAGAAGCGAGTAAAAGGAAACAAAGAAGTGGCAGATGGTTTTGTCATCGCCCAGGGCAGATACCACTCACTGTACTTTACCATAGCGATTTAGTTCAGGTTGGGATTTTCCGCTTAAAGTGCATTTGCTTGTACTTTATTTTGTAGTAGCTTTTTGTCATTTGAGTGGCCGTTAGTTAGCTTTTATCGGCGCTGCTTTCGGCCTTTGCTTAGAATGGACTTCAATATAGAAAAGCGCATCTTTGTATAACTAACTAAACAATATATATTTTCGACGAAGATTTTTTGTTCAAGTATGAGCCACAGACGGACCGCGCCTATGAGGCGTGGTCCGTCTGTGGTTTATGCTTGACAAAATAAAATATTTGGTTTTGATTTGAGCCGCCGAAGTTGGTAAATCAATCTTAATTAGTGAATGGGTTGTGAAATATTGCAGAACAACGAAAAACAGATACACTTTATTGAAACTCACTCTGATCAAGGTCGGGAGCAGTGCCTCACAGAGGACGACCACCTAAGTAGCGAATACTTAAGGCCACAATACACGTATCGTATTGACATGCCTACAACTCACAACGCACGTAACGAAACGAGCTTGCATTGCATAGCAAACCGTTTGGTTGCGCTGGAAAACGTAAGGAACTGCATGCATTGCGCTAGCATGAAACGCGAGAGTAAAATAAAACAAACCTAGAAAGAAACGAAATGTCCAAACGGAAAAGCATTCGGGAGAGGCCTGAACAATTATAATAAAGTGCAGTGAGTGGTATCTGCTCTGGGTGCTGGTTCAAAATACCCAGTCAAAGAAATCGCTTTAACGCATTTTTTGTTTGTGAAGTATTGGTCACTGATAGGGCTGTCCAAAATTTTCGATTCGATTCATAAATTATTCAATTCGATTTCTGCTAGAATTCGAAATCAAAAAATGATAATTTTTAAAAAAAATCCACAATTAAGTGTGAATTTTTACGTAAATTATGAGCTGATAAAAAGATGTCTTTGTTTGTTTATTATACGACTCCGGATTCGATTCGGGAAAATTATTCGACTCGATTCTGAAATCAAAAGATATTTTTTAAATTTTTTGGCCACCCCTGTGTCACTGATGGACCGGAAGGCTTCACAAATAAAATTTCTAGTTGTTCGACCAGTTAAACGAACTCAAATTACGATTCGCACCGCATTTTCCTCCATTATTAACAATACTGAGTTCGTCACGTAATTTTTTGTATCTTTCATCGCGTGGGCGGTTTGGTTTTAACCGCGTCTTACGTGTCCGTTGCGTGTTTTGCGTTCACTTAGCAGAATAACTGTTATCTTATCCATATCAAAAATTTTATTTTGTCAAGCATGAGCCACAGATGGACCGTGCCTTATAGGCACGGTTCATCATTGACTCATGCTTAACATACCTTGCAGTGCAGATATATTTTCTCGGATAGATTTTATAGATTTACCAAGCTTGGGACGTGGATGAATTTATATGAAGTGACTCAGTAGGTCCGATTAAACAGCGGGGCCAATCATAGTACGTTCTGTTATGTTCATTTTACTAATAAAATAGTCATAAAATGCTAGTAAATTGGCCCGTATTTTTAATAGTATACCTGGAGCGTTTATCTTAATGCAAACTGCAGAATGCCAAAGATTTTTATCTGTTGCGGGTAAACGCGCCTAAATGTGAGATGCCATTAACATAGCCCAGGCGATAAAATTTTTTCATTGAAATTCACTCAACAAGGCGGAAATCAGTGCCTAAAACCAACCAACTAACAGGCCACATTATAGTAAAAGATCTACCTCATAAAATATAGTACCAGCAACTCAATATCTGATGAGTTCGAATCGAATAATTTATACGAATCGACTCGGATATTCGAACCAGAAGAAATATATTAAACAAACAAGAACTAATTCTCAGAAAATCGGTCATAAAAACATCAAAATTTACATCTTTTTTCTGAAATTGCTTACTTTTTTCGAATCGCTGGGAAAATCGAATCGAATAAATTATGATTCGCGAATCACGAATCAAATCGTTCATTTTGGACAGCGCTACCGGCAGTGAGTGGTATCTGCCCTGTATTATGTTAAATAAAGGGTCCTAAAAGGGACTGAACCTTGGTGATTGAGTGCAGTATGATAATCCCCTTTCTCTTTCGACGCGCAGGAATTAGGTTCGAGCATTTTTGCAAACCCCCCGGGATTTTTTGCTGCTACGAAATATTCGGTTCGTGATTCTTGAATTCATTAATTATTTGATTGGATTTCTCATCGATTCAAAATCAGCAAAACTAAAAATGTATAAGTTTGCAGAAAATATTTTTGAATTTTAATAATTTTACAATTTTTTTGAAAAAGCTTTCTTTGTTTGTTTCTTATAAAACTTACATGAAGCGTTTTTCTTGTTCAAATTACAACTTCGACCACCGGTATTGACGGTATATTAAAAATGCCTCCATATGGCTTAGTTTTTACGTCACATTTTCTTATGCTTGATTGAAAATACGTCATTTCCGCCGATACGGTTTATCTGTTTCCGTTGTAGTCTGGTAACTCAACTTCCTTATTAAGTCGTTGTGTTTGTCCGATTTTACTTCGGAATTCTACAAAGTCGGAATAGATTCGTCGCTATACAAGCGAAGAACGCTCCTATCCTGTATGGCCATGTTTTAAATGGTCATCGTAAGAGACGTCTAAAACAAAGAAGTGGTAGATAGAAGTAAATTTTACCATCACCCAGGGCAAATGCTATTAACTGCACTTTATTATAGTGGTTCAGTTGTTTGGGAGGTTTCTACATAGAGTTATGTGGAATTGCTGGAAATACCAACCTTCGTCGGTTGTTTGTTGGTTCTCTTTTTGCCTTCAAGTTTGTTCGAGATAAATTTTCTTAAAAAAAATCGTACTATCGTGCGCCGAAGTTTTGTTCAACCATTTGCCCGTAAGAAGTTACACGGGATGAAAATTATTAAATTTAATTATCTTAAAAAGTGAAATCATTTTACTGATGTTTTTATTTAGCAAAGCGTGAAATTTGTTTCGTTATTTTATCTTTTCCATTATTGCGTGACAATGCGTTTGTTTTTCAGAGAGATCACAGACAGAGACGACGCACGCAACAATGAAGTGTCCTTAACCCGTTGCTTACTCGAGGAAACTGGAGACGACACATTGGCTGGTTTTCCAATGAGATCCAATCATTTCGTAGAGCATGTACCACTGATGGATTGCGCCGTCCATCTGTAGCTAGTGTTCAAAATAAAATTTGAATCGGTCTGTGTACTTATCCTGATTTCAATCAAATCTACGCCAACTATGGCAGAAGCAACTGCGCTCTAAGGAAACTTCGAAAAAATGCTATAATAGAGTACAATAGATGGTATCTACCCTGGGCCAGAATGATAGATACTCTGTTACTCAGGCACCCGAAGCAAATGGTTACCATCAGAAGAAAATTCAGAAAATATGCAAAATTCTATGTTATATCTATTACTAGAAGATTTGAACGCCTCTTTTGAATGAACCAAACTGCAGAAAAAGATTCTTATTCATCAATACTGCTTTGAAATATGATGATTTTGTTCATCCGAAGAAAAATACATTATCGTTTTAGACACCCGAGGAAAAACCAGATCCTGTCATTCTGCCCTGGGCGGGAGTAAAATCACCATCCACCTTCCACTTGTTTTTTTTATCTTTTATTCGACTCCTTCGCGAAGGGCAGTACATTACTTCCATCGCACGTTTGAAATAAAATTTCGACAAAATAAAAACCGACTCGATCGAGACAATTTAATGAAACTATCACACGCCATTGTAAGATTAATTTCATAATGAACTTATAATTTCTACGAACGATTTGTATATTTGATTTGTTATCGTCGTGACAAGTCACTGACCGACCCGAAATAGCAGAGGACTTTGCTCAATGCAGATACTGCTCACTGCATTGCGACTTGGAGTTCCCATCAATGCATTTTATGTAGCTCTTTGTATTTTAGTTGCTTCAAGATACATTACAAATACGCTATGGCTCCTGAAGCCTTGTTCTGAGCGAATTTTCATGAAAAAGGGTACATACAGTACATTTGTCGCTGTTTTGCAGTAACCGTATATTTTCAAAATCCAAACCGCGTTTTTTTATACGACTGTCCAGAATATTCGATTCGATTCAGGATATTCGAATCGTAAATTATTTGATTCAATTTTTGCAATAATTCTAAATTCGTTTTTTCAAAGAAATGTGTGACTTTTCACTCAAATTCCTAAGCTGGCAAAAAAATGGCTTTGTTTGTTTATTATATGACTCCTGATTCGAATTTGATTAGGTACTTGCCAAATATGGACTGTTGATGGGGACCGCACCTCGTTTATGACCTTCTTTTTAATGATGTGGTTCGGTTCTGTTTTGGGTGCTTTTCGTTTGGAGCGCAGTTGCTGGTACTTCATTTTGTACAATCTCACCTTTTTAAGTGGACATTAGCAGGTTCCTTTTAAGCACTGCTCTCGGTCGTAAAGCGAATTTCGATAATAAAAAGAGTTAATATCCGTACGCTCCCTTGAGCTTAATTTTGGTATTTAAACGTGTTTATGCGTGAATATTTGCCTCAGGGTAATACGGCTCGTTCTGTGCTATGCGGACTTGTACGAAGTATTTTTAGTAATAAATTATATACACTGTGGAAAAAGTACAGTAAATTTACCGTTATTTTGCAGTAATTGTATATTTCCGAAATTGGAAACCGTCCTGTTGATGACATCTATGACTAAGTATGGGCCTTACCTCGTAGAAAGGGGGTGTCATGGCACGCAATAAGTGTGTGTTTCCATGCCCTGAAATCTCGTTTCTGGGTATTATTTTTTGCGCCTATGATAAGACTGTCCAGATTATTCGATTCAATTCGCGATATTCGAATCATAAATTCGATTCGATTTTGAAAGAAGTCGAAATCAACAAAATGGTAATTTTGAATTTTTTCAAAAATGAGTGAACTTTCACTCAAATTTTAAAGCTGATAAAAGGATTCTTTGTTTGTTTATTATATTACTTCTGATTTGATTCGGGACAATTATTCGATTAGATTCTGAAACCACAAAATATTCGATTTTGGACCCTCCCCTACCTATGACGTGATTTATCTGGAGCGATCCATTGCTCATGTCTGACGATGCGGCTAGTTAGTTACGTTATTTCGTTCGTTTAGAAAAAAAACGTACATTTAACATGAAAATCAGGTCTAAGCTGTGTAATTGTTTACTTATGATTTTAAGATGCTGTGTGTCGTATTATTTTATTACGTTCCCTAGAAACAAGGCCTGAAAAGCACGCACTAACGATCACTCAGATGACAAATCGCTACTTGAAAAGGTAAATCCAGGAACTGCACTTTAGATGGTGACGAAACTCGACCGCCATATCAAAGTGCAGTGAGTGGTTTCTGCCCTGGTCGACTTTTATAACCGATTGCGCCAATCCTAGCTCACATTTTGTCAAACCTGAGCCACAGATGGACCGCGCCTCGAGGCGAGATCCATCAGTGACTCAAGTTTGATAAAACGATCGGTCTAACTTTGTCTAATTGCATGTTCCGGTCGTTTAGGAAAAGAACGTTAACTAGTCATGGAAATCCGGCCTGGCTGTAATTGTTTACTTATATTTTAAGGAGTTATAAATATCAACGTTTATTTTTGTCGAATTTGTTTGGTCGATGTTCTTTTATATTTGTTTGGCGCGAAGGAATTTCCTTCTTAATTATTGTGGGACAATGTTTTAGTCTTCTCCCGAAAAACAGCATTGTGCGTCACAATTCCCAAGTTTAGACTTATATCGTGACATTTAAAGATTAACTCGTTACCACGGTGACGGAAAGAGTTATTGAAATTCTCCTGCGCGTCGTTCGTCATTCGTGCAAAACGAACAAAAAGCCAAATAAGTTGTTTATGGTTGAACCATCACCCTGGGCAGCTAACACTCATTGCGCTGTATTTTGACGGTTCAGTTATATGTGTGATATTTCCTTCTATGCAGTTGCTTGTACTTTTTTTTGCCAAACAAATGTAGGTTCATTCGTTCATTTTAGGTGTTGCTTCCGGGCTTGCTTAGAGTGATTTTCAATAAGAAAACGGTTAAGAAAGAGTGAGGAATCCATTTGAGATTTGTCGAACTAATTTAACGTGATAATTCACCAGAAAAAAAAAAAATAATGTGCTGTACATCATTATACATTTGGTATGAAAATATAGTTCCGAAATTCTAGTAATAAAAAAGAAACAAAACAGTTCTAAAGCTCAAAATTGACTTGTAAGCGGTTTTACGATCACCGAGGTCAGATAACACTTAGTAAACTGCAATCGTTGCTATTTTTGAACTAATAAGCGTGTTTTTGCTCATATCTGTGGAAGTATTAGAATTATTATTCTATATTTATCGTAAAATTCACCGTGGCCAGTAGAGGGTTATTATGAAACGTCGAGTATCGTTTGTGCAACATTTAATGACGTTTTCAGCGTCACGACCGCTCAGTCCTTGTTTTGTCATAATACCCGAGTGGGTGTGCTGCGTGCGCCCAAGAATTTCACGCTACGTTGACTCGATTATGACCACAGATAACAGTTCCGCGTTTGTGTGCCTGTCTAAGTTGGAAGTTTCATTTTGTCAAATCCTGCGGGTCGTAAGAGGCGACTAAAAGGAAGCAAAGAAGTGGTAGATGGTTTTACCATCGCCCAGGGCCGATACCACTCACTGGGCTTTACCACGACGGTTCAGTTCTATTTGGGAATGTTTTCCGTCCAGAGTGCAGTTGCTGGTACTACATGTTTTGGTGGCTCTTTTCTATTGTCAAGTTCTGTCAAGTCATTAGGCTCTGCTTCCAGCCTTGCTCTGAGTGAATTTTAATAAATAAATAATCTCAATCAGATATTTTATTTTGTCAAGTATGAGCCACTGATGGATCGCGCTTGGGCAGCGCGATCCATCAGTGACTCTTACTTAACAAAACTTCCATTGAGACAGATAACCAATTACCTCGTATATGCAAACATCGAATCGGTGATTAAACACATAACCTGTGATATACGAATGATGAACACGCAATTCGCCGAAATTTAAAAATAAATAGACTCGCTGGCATGTCAGTAGGTGCCGCTTTTTCTGAGATAAGATTTTTGGATGAGACATTGAAACGATGGGCAAATCACACATTAAACACGCAAGTACATCGTTTGTAAAACACCAACTCCTCGGCTGAGCACAGCCAATAATCTGCGTTCATAACTTGTATTCCAAGAACTTGAGAAGTGTTTCAGAGTGAATCATAAGCAGCAATGCTACGGCGTGCTTGACACGCAAGGATCGTGAAAATAAAGGGTTAATCGTAGACTACGTTGCTGAGATAAGCAGAACACGTTCTACAGCGGTTTGCGTTGGTTTCGTATTCTGAGTTTATTGATGTGTTTTCCCGATACTGAATATGATTGCTTCTTATAGCTACACTGTAACAAAAAATGCTACAAAATCACTGGTCTTAGACAGTAATTTTACTTGGCGGTATTGAAGGAAAATCTTTAGATCAATTTTTTGGTCAAATACGGGGTGCTGATGGAACGCACCGCCAAGGTGCGATCCATCAGCAGCCCATAATTGGCATAAATCTAATCAACGTGGCGCTTTTTTTATCTTTGAAAATATGCAATTACTGCAAAAGACCAGTAAATTTACTGTGCTTTTGTTACAGTATAGTGATATCCATTCAAATTCCACTTCTAAAAACAGTTAATCCAATCCCGTGCAATAATACCCTGCCTGAAAAAGCTCTTTCAGTCTTATAAATAAGTATCAATTCTGTTTTTTCATGTTTACTTCTTTTTTATGATATTTTGCTCTATAATTAGAGCTATTTGGTATTGATGCATCACACAGTCTGTTTGAAGTAAAGTTGTTGGTACTAACTACATCTTCTAGTAGCTCCTTGCTGTTAAGTGGCCGTTGGTTAGTCCTTTTAAGCAATACTTCCGGCCTTGCTCAGAGTGAATATCAATGAAAAAAAATTGAGAAATATTGTTTTAGGCCAGCAATGCCTTGTCTTAATATAACAATTTTGCGATTCCTATAATACCAGCGATAAAGTTATATTACCAGCGTTATAATAATAAGTTATAATACTAGCGATAACGTTTCCATCTCCACTTATCAATCAATCTAATTACTTTGCCATCTATTCCATAAAACGCATATAAATAACAGAACAAAATGACATGGCCAGCAGGATAGTGAGCATAGCCTATAGCAGAATCTTATTTTCCTTCGGATATCTATAGTCTATAGCAGGGGGACAGAATCTTGTTTTACTTCGGGTGTCTATTGTCGTTTTTGTCGTTAAAAATGTTTTGCTACGACTTTTTGTCATTTTGTAAATTTGTCTATGTGTATGTTTATATTGCATTTTTTTACTCATGCCTAGTAAGTTTGTCTTTCACGTATTATTTTTTTTTTTATCAAAATTTGCGACGCAGCATACTTGTCTCGTGAAATCACTAGGATTTAAAAAAGCTACATTAAATACTCTCATCACTTGAAGTATGGATTAGATGGATCGCGCCGCCGACGATCGATATGTCTATCGACGATAGTTTTAAAGCCATGCAGATCAACGCGCTCTCGTCCTGGACGTTCCATTTTAATAACGACCAACCATACTTATAGAAATTCTTTTTCTCGTATTTTTTAGTTCGATCCAGTCCACTGAATCCATGGATGTAGAAAGAAAACAACCAACACCTCACAGTACAGACGACAGAGTTTCACCTCAGCCACAGGTAGTGTTGGGCTGTAGTTGCTGCCTCACGTAATTACGTCAGATTTGTTTATATAAATCCGTGACTATTAAGGCCACAATACACGTGAAGTTGTCTCACCGATGCGTTGCATTACTTTTCGGGAAATAAAATAAAAACAGCGATACACGCCTGCATTGCTTTGCGTTGATCGTGATCACATGACTACAAAGCACAAAAGCAAAAAAACGAAACGAGCACTCTGCGTTGAATATATGCAGAGCATTGCGCCTGCGTAAAACTGCGAGGGTAAAAATAAAACAAACCTAGAAAAACCGCAAAATACGCAAACGTGCAGTGCGGCCTTATTCAATTCGATTTTTGCAACGATTCGAAATAAAAACAATTCTATTTTTATGATTTCTTAGAAAAATAAGCGTGAATTTTCACATGAATTATAAGCTATTAAAAGAATGTTTGTTTATTAACGTATTTACCTTCCTATATTAAATTTAGGCCACCCCTAGTGAGAGTTTCGTGATTTGAAGCACATTGCGCAATAATTTATTTGCTTTTCCCAGGACTCCTCCCATCATCCAATGTTGATCGAAGGGGAAAACGATAAAATTGTCATTATCAGTGATTCCAGGTATGTGTGTTTCATTTCTTCAACTTTGTTACGGTGATACCCTACACTTCTCAAAATTGTCTCACGTATTTCCATGTTTCCATCAACGAGGTGGCAACGAGGGGGTGTAATGGTTCACCTTTGCCCAGGGCAGATACTGCTAACTGCACTTAACTATAAAAGTTCAGTTATGCATGCGATGTTCAAGTGTATTCAATTTTATATATATGTCAGTCGGTTAAGCGTGGTTGTATTGTCCAGAAGGCCGATGATTTGATGCTTGAGCGTTTCACCACCGAGAGTACCCTCCAGCAAGGTACTTCGCGGGCAGCTGTAATATAAAACAGATACACAGTCACTACAAAGGTCCGTGCCTAACGGTTGTTGGGTATAAGCCCGACGGTACACTGTAGCAAATAATAAAAACCTGGAGAAAAAAAAATTTTATATATTGCTTAACGACACTACCAGGGAAAACACAGGTCCCAACTTTACTTTGTGAATTTATGGTTTGATTCTGGTCGAACTACAGCTACTCTGCACTCAACCACCTGAAGAAAAGGGTTTTAACAGAGGAAAATTAACAAATGGGCAATAGTTTGATATGCATCTTGCTTGAAGAATAAATTGTATCTCTTCAAGTGTCTGGTAACAACCAAACTGTAGAAAAAGGTTCAAAATCATCAATACTGCTATGAAATAGCAGTGTTAATAATTTTGAAGCTTTTTTGTCCATCTGAAGAAACACTTCGGACAACCGAAGAAAAGCAAGATTCTGCCAACTTGGTTGTTTCTAGCTGTCGTTTTAAAAAAATTCAGGCCCCCAGAAAAATCAGGCCCGCTAGATTGACCATACGGACATTTGACTGAAAATTTAATGATTTCCACTTGATTACAGTGGGCAAATTAACAAAGATGCTCCAAGTCCGATGATGGCAGGATCTCCAATATCACAGAAACCACCTGATGGCAGCAATGAGATGAGGTCCATTGTATTAATCAGCGAGAGGTTGGTCATCTCAAATCTGTTTTTCGACAAAAACCAATCAATGCCATAAAAAATGAAACAAAAACGGTGTTCCAAGATTTGTTCCACAGGGTCTTGTGACAAACTGCCTATCCTACGTTCCCCTGTTTGTTTTGGAAAACAGATTCCCTATGTGACTTTGGTCCCAAGGATTCTTGAATAAGAAAGAAGTAGAGTTGATAAAACAGAGACCTATAATTTTATTCTACATTTTCAAACAAGTGGGCGCGATTGCTTAGTGGTTAAACATGTTGGCATCGCAGGTTGAAGATCACGGGTTCGAGCCTCTTATAGCGGCCACTTATAGATGGACAGGGTTAGAGTTCTTGGAAAGATATGATCTTTCCGTTACGCCTTTGCCTATACAGATTATTTCACCCTGGGTTGAGTGGACTGATGAGCCAGGACTCAGGAATTTCAAACCTGAGATCTTCAACCAGGCCATCTTGCCCACATAATTGAAAAATGGGCCGATAGTTCAATACACTTTTCCGTTGACTAAACGACAATATTTATTTTTCTTCGTCATCACAGCCCAACTCCAGTAAGTACCGTACCAGTGAGCAAGGATGGACACTTGATGCCGCCATCCCCAGCCCACACCCCCCAACCCATCACTCAACAGATGTCAACTGATAACGAACACGGAGTCCGAGCACTCCTGGTTTATAACGAAAGGTGAGAACTTTATTTTTTATACTTCAACAGTATTTTTAGAGTTTAATGGACGGCTTGAGGAGCTTTTTCAGTGACGATCAGAATAGATTATCATATTTATCCTGCAGTATAACGCCAAAGATACGACCTAACTATCCGAGTAGCAGACTATTAAATCTTATGCAGATAACATTTCTTAGGTGAATGAACTTTAGAACTTATCTGTTTACTGGTCCTGTGAGAAGACATGGTCCAGTCATTGGCTTCTCACGAAATTCAAACCTGTTTTGGGTTTGGATAGTTTTCTATTCCAAGTCTTTCTGACAAATACCCACCCCTACCTTTAACTTTTTTTTTTATAGCCACTTCTTAGAGTGGATCACCCTGTCCAAGGCCCTGTAACAGCGGCCGCACTTATAGACAGACAGAGTTACAATTGCTGGAAAGATATGATCTTTTCCTGTTCGGCTTAGCCTATCCAAGTTATAACACCTTTGGTTGAGTGGTGGACATGGATAAACGAGTCAGACTTGCCGGGACTCGATCCCGAGACCTTCAACCTGCGATGCCAACATGTTTAACCACCAGGCCATCACGTCCACAAAACTTTACGATTCCATTTTAAATATCACTAATTTTCTTTTTTTTTTCAGAGGTGAACCAGTTGCGGACCCGATCATACAATACGTCCCAAATCAAAACAGGGACGATAGGTACGTTGTTCAAGATATTTGATTTCTTTTTTTGCGAAAGTTTGGTCATAGGAATAATGTTTAATATTTAAATTGACCTCACGCAAGTTTGCTGGGTGACAAGAGTCTGGTTTTTTTTTCATTATCTTCAGGTGGACAAAAAAGCTTCAAAATCCATCAACACTGCTATTTCATAGCAGTGTTGATGATTTTGAACCTTTTTCTACAGTTTGATTGCCACCAGACACTTAAAAAGAGACTTTTTCTAATCTTCTAGCAGGAGATATATCAAAAAATATCGCCCATTCGACTAATTTTCTTCTGATGGTGCCCTTTTTTATGGGTGTCTGAGTAGCAAAGCACCCGATATTCCCCCAGCCTGGCTTTGAGCGGATTTTAATAAGAGTCGTATCGTCTGTGAGACATCGTCTGCAACACGGCTCTCAGTATTTACCTTCAGTCCAATAGTTTCCTTTTCGTCTTGTTAGGATTTGTCATCGGCGACTTTTGAAAATGTCATCAGGTCGAATTTCAAATTGATTTTGTTTATACCCAGGCCATGTATGGTAGGTCATGGATAATTTAGAAAGTTTGAGAAATACTATAATATGGAGAATGAATCACAGACAATACTTCTGTTTCAAAACAGCATTGGTGTCAAAAACTTAAAATGAGACATTTATTATTTAATCTGTTTTACACGATTCATTGATATCTTGCAATGAACTAACTTAAAATCCTAGATCTGTGCGTGAGAGAATTCACAAGGATACACGGATGAGATAATATTAAGCAAATATTCCACATTCCACAGAAATATAAGTTTATTTGTAAGCTTCCACTTTAGTCTTGTATGAAGAAGTTAGACTAGGTTTTAACGAAAGCTTGCAATAAACTTTTATTTCTCTGGAACGAGAACAAATTATTTTTGTAATCTGTTTTATTGAAATTTGCTCCAAGTTATGCAGCAGTACTTAGAAGGAACCAACTAACGACTATTTATATGGCGAAAAGTTTGTACAGGATTAGACGTAATGGACTAGTGGTTATCATGTTGGCATCGCAGAAAAAATGGTCAATATTTCATGATATATCTGTTGCTCGATTTGAATGTCTGGTAGCAACCAAACTGTAGAAAAAGGTTTAAATTTTGAAGCTTCCTTGTCAGCCCAAAAGATTATGACACAAACATTTCAGACATCCAAAGAAAAACCAGATTCTGTCACCCAGCAAACTTGCATGGGGTTAATTTTGATATTAAGAACTCTGCAACTTAACATGGAATAACCCATATTCGATGGTAATGATGGTAAAATTCCTCTGTATCCATTATTATTCAAATTCACAATAATTATTTCTTTCCACAGCATGCTTATGAAAGATGATTCCTATCCTATAACCTGCGGCAATAGCAAGGGTGACCTGTATTGGAAGAAATTCATTTGTCCGGGGATCAATGCTAAGTGTGTTAAGGTACGTATGATGTAGGAAATAGAGAAGTTATTGCTGCCAAGTAATTTTCCACTTGAGAGAACAGTTGCTGTTACTACCGGAGCTGTAGGTAGCTTTGGAATAGTCCTAATGCATTTCCTGCGTGTTGTAGGAGGCAACTAAAAGGAAGCAGTAGATGGTTTCACCATTGTCCGGGGCAGATACCACTCAATTCACTTTACCATGGCGGTTCAGTTCTGTTTAGAGCGCAGGTATTGTACTTTCAGTGGCTCTTTGCCATTAAGTGGCCGTTAGTTGTTTGTTCCTTTTAGGCCCTGGTTCTTTGCTCAGAGTGAATTTCAATGAAGAAAAATTCATCTCATAGTAGTTCTTTGCTATTCGAATGGCCGTTATTTGGCTCTTTTTTCCGGCCTTGCTCAAAAAAAAAATGAGTAATTCATCCCACGTAAATCTGAATAGAAGAATACTTGAAATGATTAGATTTTTCTTGACAAATTAGGGGATTATTAACTTCAAAGCTTCATTAATTGAGAACTTTTCCCTTTTAAAATAACTGCGCTAACTATAGGGCTGTCCAAAATATTTGATTCTTGAATCATAAATTATTCGTTTCAATTTTCCCAGAGATTCAAAAAAGTGAGTTTTTTTTTTTGATTATTTGCTAATTGCATTTTTCAACACAACCGAACAGTTTGCTATGCAAGTTGACGGAGAGTGTTCTTTTAGTTGAACTCCTTTGCGCTGTGTAGGCATGTGGATACAATTTACACAAATAAAGGTAAACACGAAATGCCCACGAAATGCCCTTTTGGAAGGGCGCGCTAGTTGGTCAAACATCGAACCATCGGCCTTCTAGATAATACGATCGCGCTCAACTGACTAATCCACAGAGCCAGGCTTGTTGATAATTAATTCTCGAATATCTAATCACTTCACTTTTTATATTCAGTGTCGCAATGTCTGGATGACGCCCAAAGAATTTGTCCAGGAAGCTGGGAAATCAACGTTAAAGGACTGGAAACGAGCGATACGAATAAACGGGACGATGTTAAGGTAAACTTCGGTTTCCACTGCTATACTGTTTGGGTTTAGTTAGAAAGCCGTTCGAGATTCTTTATATAAATAGAATGTTTTAACGTTTCAAGACAAACAAAATTGGTGATATTCTACCATTTTGCAGCAAATTCATAATTTTACAACGAAAATTGTTTCCTATAGTTGCTGTTTTTGGAGCGGATCAACCTGACCACTCACAGACGGACACGGTTAGTGTTGTTCGAAAGATATTATCTTTCCAAATCGGCTTACACCCTGGGTGGAATCCAGAATGAAATCGAATAATTTCAACGGATCGAATCGTGTCAATTCGCATCTATGCACTGCGGAGGTTCCACAATGTCACAAGCCGTTTTATGCAAGAAGCTTTTTTCCAAGAATATTTAAACTTTGGAATTCCTTGCCTTTTTGCTGCTTTGCTGATCGTGTTGATCTACAAGGCTTTAAAACTCGCGTTAATAGACATCTATCAGGGATGGGGGTTCCTTAGTTCCTATTCCTGCATTTCATGTAGCTCTTTGCACTTTAGTGGCTTCAGGAGAATTTTCAAGTTTGATTTGTCACCTGTGGCCTTGATCTGAGGGAATTTCAATAAAAAAAAATGTTAATAGACATCTATCAGGGATGGGGTTTCCTTAGTTCCTATTCCTGCATTCCATGTAGCTCTTTGCACTTTAGTGGCTTCAGGAGAATTTTCAAGTTTGATTTGTCGCCTGTGGCCTTGCTCTGAGCGAATTTCAATAAAAAAAATGTTAAAAGTGTGTAATAAATAATAATACCCCTCCTGAAAATTTATCAACTTGTTTAAATGCATATCTAGTTCAAACACGAACTTCATTTTTCTTCTTTTTTTAGAAAAATGATCGAAAGTGGTGACGTTGATTACTACCAGCACGAAACAAATTGTTCGAACCAATGCAGAAGCAACAAAGGAGCGAGTTTGGAAGCGACGTCGAGTAGAGAAAGTTTCAATCATTCATTCGACCTGGCTGACACAAAAGATGTAAGTATCGGCTGAGATTGAATTGGATGAAATTCTATCTGTTGCGTAGTGAACAGTTACTACTTCGACTCTTCAATTAAAGAAGTGGATGATGGTTTTACTATCGTCCAGGGCAGATATTACTAATATAAAAGTCATTCATTTTTGGGCCGCGGTGGCATGATGAAACCGTCAATAGCTGTCGAACGTAACGCCCAACAAATGATGCGGGTTCAAACCCCAACGAATTATGTTGTAGGTCGACAAACGAAAAGGCTTAAGTGGTGGGCATGAGTTAAATCTGAGAAAAATTTCTTCTAGTAATTATGGTACAGGGGAGAACGCTTACGTGTTTTTTTATTCTAGCATTCAATGCTCGAAGGACCGTCCTTGGAACGATCAAATTCCGAAGATAACTCGATGTTGTTGAATGCAAAGCGAGCGATGTTGTCAGTCCAAAGATTATCACAAGAAAGCCAGAAAAGTTTCGGTAAGTTTGGTTGGTTCTTGTAGAGTTTGCAGATTCTCGTAGTTTAGTTAAAATTGTGTTCAAATTTGTTATTTTTCTGTTTTGATCTGTACAAGTGAGCTTTAGGATATTCCTAGTGACTTAAAGGAAGCAAAGAAGCGATGGTTTTAGAGTTGCCCGGGGCAGATACCACTCACTCTAAATTATTGTAGGGGTTCAGTTACGTTTTTGATGTTTTCTACTTAAAGTGCAGTTGCTGGCGCTACAACTTTGGCATTTTTGCAATACTTTGTTTTGCAGTGTTTAAATGTAATTGTTTTTTTGTGTCATCATTGCTTATTGCGTTATTGACTATTCGAGGGGCAGTCCACGTTTTGGTGATGAAGAGTGTGTTTACAGTCATTGCATTTAGCGATCGTTTAAGTGTGATTTTCCTTTATAGAATACAAGTCTCAGTCGAGCACTGGTGATCTCGTGTCGAGATAGGTCGCGTTAGGAAATAGTAAGTCTGTGACATTAGTAACTCACTGCGGCATAAGTGGTTGTCATTTGGCAACTTCCAGGCAATGCTTCCATCCCCTGTTTTAAAAGCAAATTTTCTTGTAAAAACTAAGCAAACATATCACCCGTACATTTACCCTGGAAGCCAGTGATTGAATGTCGAACAACCTTTATTTTATCCAGGTGGGATGAGTTCTCTGGAGCGATCAAGTTCGGAAGATTCAGGTTTGGCACCGTCGCCCCAACTAGATGGAATGGTGATGCGGGAATCAATCGCTACGGCAGATAAGATACAAGGTATTGTACCCCGGGTGGTTTGTATTTCTTCAGATGTCTGAAACCTTCATGTCAATTTCTTCGGGTGAAGAGAAAGTTTCAATCTTTTTGTACAGTTTTGCTGCTAATATACACTCTTTTTAATCTTCTACCGAGTGATTACCATGAAATATTGCCCATTTGCTGAGAAAAGCATTCCCATCTGTGGGAAATGGGTGAATACTGTCTGTATCTGTCTTTCCTCCTGGTAAAATATTACTTTTGGATGTTTACAGCTTAGAGTGCAGTTGCTGATCTTTAAGTAGATCTTTGCTATTAAGTGACCGTTTTAGGCACTGGCCCCAGCCTAAGAGTCAAGTTGAAAGAAAAAAATTGCTTATTTTCTCACATTTTCATTTCAAACTCTGAACATAACTAATTGTGTCGCTCATTTTTCTTCAGATTTACAAGCTTTCTGGTCAGGGATCATACGAACAGATTTATTTGATGAGGTCGTACAGGATGTCGTTAGGCAGGTTGGTTTACGCTTTTATATCGTGGTTTATTACATGGAAGTGTGTACAGTGTGATGGAGTGTTAAATGTGTGTGCAGCATCGAGTGTTGTGCGTTGGTGTTTGGAGTTGGTAATCTGGTCAATTATGGTGGTGGTCAGAGTGGTCATGTTGTGGTGGATTGATTGGAGTTACTTTGTGGTGTTTGAAGTTATCATGTGATGTTTGAAGTTATGTGGTGATTGAAGTTACCATGTGGTGTTTGAAGTTATGTGGTGATTGAAGTTACCATGTGGTGTTCGAAGTTATCTGGTGATTGGAGTTACCATGTGGTGTTTGAACTTATTTGGTGATTGAAGTTACCATGTGGTGTTCGAAGTTATCTGGTGATTGGAGTTACCATGTGGTGTTTGAAGTTATGTGGTGATTGAAGTTACCATGTGGTGTTTGAAGTTATGTGGCGATTGGAGTTACCATGTGGTGGTTTGAAGTCATGTGGTCACTGCAATTACCATGTGGAGGTTTAAGCCATGTGGTTACTGGAGCTACTATGTGGTGTTTAAAGTTATGCGTTGATTAAAGTTACCATGTGGGGATTGGAGTTACCATGTGGTGAGAGTTTTATTTTAACTTCAACTATGTTTTCACTTTACCATAGGTCTCGTTGGTCCAACAGCGTGCTAAGACGTCGCCGATAGTCACACCAGAAGATGCCGTGATGATGACGAATCTGGCGAACGCTCTTGAACTCATACCAACCATTGTACAGAAAATGGCGACGCATAAAATGACTGTCGAACGACAGGCTGAACAGTCCAATCATGTCATACAAGGTGAGCACAATCGATAGACAAAAATGTTTTTGAGGCTTCGATGCAGTTCGTGGTAATTATTTTCTGCGCAAGAACTAGTCAGTACTGAGTGGAAAAATAGTTGGATAAGACTGCACTCTGACTAGAAACATGAAGTGCTCTGAAGTATTTTACACATTTCATGATTTTGCTATTGGTCTGGGGGGCGTGGACTAACTACTTATCCCTCCTCTGTACCTTTGCGGGTCCGTAGGCAGTACATGCAAGGATACAGTAGTAAGAGTAATTATGACTAACTAGAGGTTTAAAGTCTTGCTTCACACTTGGTACTTTATTCCTAAAGGAATTTACATGATATTCTCGAGTAAGGGGATCAAAGTCTTGCTTCGCACATTTTAAAGTGCTTGTCTGAAGAAGTCGGACTTTGGTAAGACGTAACGTTACAGAAATAAATTTGTGTATGTGTTAAGCAAGACTCTGAACCTTTCATGATGTTACTGCAAAAATTATTTAAACTATCCAATAACGATTAAAATGGCTTACAAACAAAATCCTAAGATACAGGGGACATCGCAATATGTTTTATTGATGAAAATCACATCTTGGTGATAATGAAAAAGCAGTTCAGATGTTCCCTGCACAATACTTCGAAGTATCCGGAGGTATTGTTTAGTGAACTGTAAGACCTTCTTCCTTGTTTACTTGGGATCCGTATCTGGCTGTCGGCACAAGGATACTTGAATAAGATCGTATCAAAGTCAAGGACAGAAATAACATGACCTCTTTCCACAAAATTAAAAATATTTGTGAGCTTTCGTTAGGTACTAACGAAAGCTCACAAAGATACTTGTAATTCTGTGGAAAGAGGTGTTATTTCTGTTCTAAACTAATTAGGTCGTTTATTAATGATTTGCAAATTCACTAACTTTTCAGTTTTTTATTTCGAATTTGAACTTCGATTTTCTGTCACCACAAAAACTAATTCATTTTTTACAGAACTGGAACGAAAACTTGCAGAACAGAAGCGATACGAGATCGATTTGAAGCGGAAATCACAGCATTTGGAAAGCGTCATCAATCTCACACCGAACGAGAAACGAAAAAAGAAAAACATGGTCCGGCTTTATCGTCAGAAAGCTGTTGAGCAGCAGCCCGGCACATCATCACTTTTTATCAATGATAAAGGCTCAGGACCTCGTACGTACAAATAGAATAGAATATCATTTTTTTTATAACCACTTCTTGAAGTGGATCACCAAGACCACTTATAGACTGACACTGTTAAAATTGCCGGAAAGACATGTTTTTTTTAATATTTTTCCCTTTTTCCCATAGTCACTTAGGGTGGATCACCCTGTCCAAGACCCTGTACCAGCTTATAGATGGACAGACCCTGGGTTGAGTGGTGGGCATAGATTAACAATCTGAACTCGTCGAGGCTCGAACTCGAGATCTTCAACCTGCGATGCCAACATGTTTAACCACTTAGGCCATCGCGCCCGCAATATTTATAGCTCTATGGACCACAGTCTCTTGTACCCTATGTATGCCTCCTTGTAGGCATGCTCCAGAGTACAGCAGGCAAAACCAAATTATTTGAAGTTTGATTCGGATAAATTTTCGAATCGTATCGAACAGATCGAACAGCTAATTCTGTTTCAATAATGAATGAGCTGTTTGTTCTTTATCTTCAATATTTCGACACATCTTGAAATATATAGCCCTTATTTTACTGAAATTTGAAAATCCCAATTCATTTTGCAAGTTTTTGTTTTTACCCAGTCTCTTGTTTTTTTTTTTTTTTTATTGAAATTCACTCTAAGCAAGGACGAAAGCAGTGCCCAAAAGGAACCAACTAACGGACATTTGAAAGAAGAGAGCTACTAGAAGATCTTGTACCAGCAACTGCACTCTAAACGAAAACATCCCAAACAGAACTGAACCGCCATGGTAAAGGGCAGTGAGTGTTATCTGCACTGGACAATAGTAAAACCATCTACCTGTTTGCTTCCTTTTAGTCGCCTTTTACGACATGCAGGAAATACTTTAATCTCTAAGTCCTCATCTTTTGACAGATTTTTAACTAAAGTTTTCATTTTAGGTCCAGGTGGCCAGTCATCAAGGCTGGGGGCTCCTGACATGGTCGTCCCCCCCAACCCCCTGCTCAGATACTCATCCGAAATGTGGGTTCCACACTCAAGTACAGCAGTCGCACATGCTTTGCAGGTTGGTTGATTTTTCTATTGAAATTGCTTTGTATTGTTTTTGACTATTTTGCTCAACCTATGAAGCGAAAACGAGATTCCAAGGTATCGTCTATTGAACCTTCCTCCTTTTACTTTACTTGGGATTTCGGATCCGTGTGTGACAGTTGCCGCACGGATTGAACGGTCGAATGAGATAGTATAAAAGTTAAGAACAGAAATAACATGATCTCTTTCCACAAAATTGCAAGTATATTTGTAAACTTTCGTTAGGTTATAGTCTAACTATTTTAGGCAATACAAGATATGACTTAATACAACCAAATATCCAATGTGGTATCCTGAACTCAAGGCCCTGTACAAACGGCTGATTATAGACAAACAGGCTTAGTGTTGTTGGTGATCTTTCTTGTTCGACCGAACTTACCCAAGGTATTACACCTTGGGTGAGTGGTGGGCATGGATAAGCGAGCCGGTCTCGCCGGGGCGCGAACCTGAGATCTTGAACATGCGACGCCTTCGTGCCTACATATTTATATATTTATATATATTGCCAACATTCCGAATTTCATTTCAAATATTTGGCTCCGTTTACAGTGAGTTTCACACGCAGATCTCGTTTTAGTCGCTCAATTGCCGCTGAGCAATTAGAAAATTTTTTAGCATGAATAACTTTCTGTATGTGCGTAGAAGGACTCTTGAATCTCTGATTTAGTACTGTTTGTTGTTTGTTTTATTCGGTTCAGCGAATTGGCTGGGTTTTTTTGTGCCTCTTGTAGTTATTTCTGGTTGTACTGGTTGTCAGATCAATTTTGCTGCTGCCTGTGTTTCTAGTTTCATCCATTTTCCTATTGATATTCATGATTGCTTTTCAATATTTCAGCAGGTGGCATCGAATCAGATGGCGCAGATGAACGTCTCTGGTCGGATGATCAGCATGCCTATCCCCCCTCATCTCCTCCCAACACACGACCCAAACAATTTCCAAGTACATCAAGATTCAAGTAAAAAATGATGTCATAATGGTACCATGACATCATCACAAGTAGATGGTCATACTGTGACATCATAAAGTGTCAAGCTGCCGTCCGAGTTGTAATTACTTCTGGGAAACTATGATTATGATGTCACACATGCGTGTGACTATTTTATTATGGCATCATAAAAACTATTAATGATGTCATAATGACAACCTGACGTTTTGTTTTGTAAAGTCTTTTGTCGAGTTTGCGCTTGCGTTTTTTCTTATGTCGTCTATTTATGACATCATACTGAAGTTGTATTTCTTTTATGGTGTCATAATTATGATTTTTATGATTTCACAAACACGCTTTAAAATGCTTTATACATATATTATATATATTGACTGTTTGAGATTATAACACGGAGATTATAAAGGCCTAATCATTTTACACAGGCCGTGTTTGGACAAAAAAATTGAATTCGCCTAATTGGAACGATGATATTAATAAAAATTGAACTGGAGTTGTCGGATATACATCATTTCATTTCACTCGTTGGGGTTTTTTTTTGCTCTAATATGAATAAACTTTTCCTCGCAGGAATCTTATTTTGGGAAGCATGAGCCACTGATCGATCGCGCCTTGCCGGCGCGATCCATCAGTGGCTCAAGCTTTACAAAAGAGTCCAAACGGGTTGTCATCTATCAATAACAGATGGGTTTCATCCTGAACTCAAAATCTCACCAATTGGATTTCTAATTTCATACACCTTGTACTTAGATTTCCTGCAGCATATGGGAATGTTAAATCTGATCGCTACCCAGAGAACTTCTCCAAAACATTTTCTGTTTAAGTATGGATCACTGATGTAGCGGGCCCTTGAGGCACGGTATATCTGTGGTGCATGCTTGACATAAGTGAATCTCTGATTGGGTCGCCCTCCATTTCCGAAAAACCGTCGTATGAGTATGAAAGACTCGAAAATGCTCAACCTGCGCAAACATGAATTTGGCCTTTTTTTAAAGAAGTGGTTTTACCACCCAGGGCAGATACCCCTCACTGCACTTTATTTTGAATAATAATAAGTGAATTAAAAAATAAAACAAAAAATACAGGTCCAGGGTCTTGGGATATAAAAATAATATCTGAAATTGTGTTTGACAGTTCGCAGATCTGTGGAGCACCCAAGGAAAGAGGTTCCAATAATCTGTACCATCATGATTTCACTGCCCAGTGATTCAATTGGGGGGAAATAACATATTTTCCATCTCTTTTTCTTCCTGGGTGCGCCACTGTTCTGTGTATTCAAAATACCTTCTTCTGCGTACAATCCTATCATTAAGCAGCAAAATCAGGATTTTTGTCATATCCCATACATCATGATTTCACTGCTCAATGGTTAAATCTAGGAAAAAAACATAACATTCAGTATTCCCCCAAAAATTTCTTGTTTTATTTTCTTGTTATAAAATTGAACTTATGGTAGCAATTCATACTGTTCTTCTTTGCAAACTTATTTTTACGATTTTTATTTTTCTTGAAAAAGTTCCTGAATATTTTCTTTGATTGATCTTCGCTGGGCCCAAGTTGCGGTTTCAGATTCTTGAATTTTCACATTGAAAATAACATTTGGAATGGAATTGTCCCGGATATGGACAATTTCAATATATATATATATATGCGTTGTGCGTTGTACAACGAACTGTCTATCGTATGTTCCACTCTTTGTGAAGATGGTGCACAACCAAAGCCAGAAGGTTACTTGAATAAGATGAAGTCCACATATTCCAAACACTGCAAGATTTATTTCCCAGGCTTTCACTGGACTAGCTTTGTCATATATCGTCAAAGCTGGACTATGCTTTATCCACAAACTTGGTGAATAATAGGTGGGATAAGATTCGAACTCTTGTTGTTTAAAACTTGAAAAGCACTGGAGCATGGTCTAGCCTCGTCATGTATGATAATCTGTAAAAATACAACAAAAAAATGAATCTTAAAATTATTTACTATAAATTTTCTATAAAAAAATAACTTTTTCTCTTAAAGTTGATTGCTATAAAATTACTTTACTTTTGCTTTAAACTTACAGTAAGTTTATGGTCTTTTTATAGTATTCTATAGTAAATTTTTATTAAACTTTGCTCTAGCGATAAAAAACATTTCTTATAAACTGATTCACAGAAAGAGTATTTTAAAACAACCGAATTGGGCAGGTATTTGATTCAAATCTCTTTAAACTGGATGAAAGTTTTACTAAGGTTGGAATCCTCAAATATTTCTTTTCCACACAAGTGGTTTGCAGTGGTTATTTAAAGAAGTCAACACCGTTCACACACCCTCTGACAGAATCTTGTTTTTCCTTTTAATTTCCGGGCTTTGATATAAATTTTAGCAATAAAAAAGGCCTTGAATAGTGATTTCGAATCCTTTTTCACAATTTTATTGCGAAGAAGGAACATTTCAATCTTCTAATGACTGATTCAACAAAAACAATCCTTCGAGGATTTTTTTTCTGATTGCATCTGTTTTTTTCGGGTGTCCAAGTATATACTGGTCTGAAAGTGTGCTTAATATTTCCTCGCAATCGATTTATTTTATCGAAGTGTCAGGCGTTCTGCTGGTCTGTCTTAAGAGTGTGCGAAAATTTCATCGCAATTGAGTATCCAAAGCTCGAGTACATTTGTGCTGCCTTCTCAATAAATTTCCTTCCGACGGGATACATTTTCTTTGGGTGTCTGAGTATCTGCAAATCGGCTCTCGGATTTATTTTGTCAAGCATGAGTCACAGATGGACCGCGTCGCGACGCGATCCATCAGTGACTCGTACGTGACAAAAGATGCTTTGACGAAATTGTTCCGGTTCGTCGATTTTCTTCGAGTGTCTAAGTAGCTGACAGTCTGCCTTCGAGTGTTTTCATTACGACGGAGTGGCTTCGAAATATTTCTTGACGTTTCTTCTTTTTATATTTTTATTGTCACACATAAAATTTTCTTGAAATTTTTATTTTTTATTCCTGAACACACTTTTCTGTAATTTTTGTTTTGTTAAAATGAGTGTATATCATGGATAATATTTTCAAAAATGTTTTATCATTTCCCAACCTGTGTGGTACAATTCATCAGAAAACTCTTCCATGTTTTGCCACATCGATGACTGATCACTTCGTCAAGGTTCGGTTGATCGGTGACATGTTGTTGGCGGCAGAAGCGGAGGGGAGTGGACCTTTCTCCTCAAAGGTTTTGGGAAGTGGGGACAATTTCCAAAAAAGATTTTGGCTAATATTTTTAAATTTCATTATGATAGGCAAAATTTCCGCGCGCCTTCAGCGTGATATTGTCATTTGTATACATTTTTCCTTATTTTATACAAAACTAATGACCCAGTATTTCTCGCTCTGTTCTGTGCACAAATTTTGTTCTCGACTCAAGTTCCCACCCCCTCCCCCCACCAAGATTTGCAGTCTTCTGCCGCCACTGACTCATAGCTGACAACATGAAATTCTGGCTTGGAGCGATATTAGAAAAACATTGCATAAAATACAGTCATGGATTTCATGTTTTATCGAAAAAACGATTTTTTCATCAACTCATTTTTTCCTGTGCCTTTCAAAAAATAATCATAGCGTCCTTGACCATACATTACAAACACAGGCCGCAATTTAAATATTTGCTTCATTTGTATTGTGACGTCATCATTGGTGACGTCATTTACACCTCGTAATTTTGACGTCATCATCGCTGACGTCATATAATATACTGTTTATAATGTTCCTCTTGATGTTGTTGCAAGTAATTGTCAATACATTGAAATTTTTATGAATTTGTTTGATTGGGGGAGTGAATGTAGGGGTTTCCCCTTTCGGAAATGTATATGAGGGCCTTTGCGGTGGTGGTGCATCGGACACATACTGGCCTGATGAGACAGAAAATAGCTGCTAAAACGTCACAGGTACGATTTCCGGCGAAGTATGAATAACATTAGTGAACGAAAAGGGCTTCTAAGGCCAATGCAGACGGACATAGCCGATCCATCTTATTCGAGTTGTATTATAGGATAGGATTTCATTTTATCCTGTGGGAGAGGGAAGCCGAGAATACCAGTTCCAAGTCTGGTAAGGGGTTTTTGGCCGACCGTTTCAGACGTCTTACAACCCCCTCGCATATAATCATCCCGGGATCCGAACTCAGAACGTCAGTGATTTGAGCTCAAAGCGTATTTCTATCTCCTTTACCGTTTGTCCCCCAGACCGAATGTAAGGCTGTTATTTATTGTTAAGTGTGTCGACTTTTAACGACATGAGCCTGTTTCACTGTTTGTCGGCGCCATGTTCTGTTAATATTTTATTCAATGAGATTTAAGAAAATCCAGACAGTGCTTTCCTTGATTCATCATAGCAGTTCGAAAAATTATCTAATGCATAGGGGTCTTGAAACAAACTTACTCCATTGATAAAGTCATAGGATAGACCAGGGCTTCCTAAACTTTTTTCGCTCGCGACCCCTTATAATCTCCCAAAATTTTTCGCGACCCCTTTCACGGTTAAAATAAGCAGTGTGGAATATACACTTGTGACATTTATTGAAACGAAAGGACTAAATTCAAGCTACCAGTATTCAAAACCTACTACTAAAATGATAGGCAGTGCGAAATATAGCCTACATTTGAGTCATTTATCGAAAGGCAAAAGTTTAAGACCAAGTATCAACACATCAGTACAAATGAAAATACTTCATTTTATTTGGTAACAAAACACTTGTGACCTAATAATCTACTGAATTCAAAGTAAATTCTATTTTCGAACTTCATATAGCATTCTCAGGTAAGTTTTGCTCTTTGTAAACTCACAACCTGCTGGTGTTTCTTATTAGCTTCTTAAAAGATGCCCAAAAATAAAGCAATTTCTGCAGAAAAACGAGCTCAGATAAACCTATTAAAAGAAGAGGGGTATACAGAGCGACAAATATCCATCAGGCTTGCTGTCAGTAAAACTGCTGTGCATCAGGCTATAGTTAAGTTTAAAAAAATAGGAAAGAAAAATACAATAGCATATGCAGTACTACGTGAAAAATAGGGATACACTCCGCGACCCCCAGTTTGGGAAGCCCTGGGATAGACAATACCACTGGAACTGCAAAGAGATCAAGTCACTCTTCGTATTTAATAAGACTAGAAAGATGTAAATTTTGACGCAGATAGAATTCCGTGAGGGATGATGTTTACTTGCGAAAGATCTGCTGGACGCCTCGCAGGCGTACGTGGGTTCACGTAGGCACATATTTCTATTTTACCTGTGCGTTGACCTGGTTGGTGGAGGAAGCCGTAAGCCAAGCTTACGTGAACCACCGTGCACCGGCGAGGCGTCCAGCAAACTTCTCGCATATAATCATCATCCCTCACGGGATTCTAACCTGCGTCATGACGATCAGAGTTGCGTAGCTCGAAGCGTATTCCCAACGCTTTACCAATTGAGCACACAAAAATAAAATGCTATCTTTTTTCTGTTTTGGTTACACGATGCAATATTTTTAAGCGCTGTGTATACATGTCCGATTAGTCTATGTCAAATTATAGAAAAAAAACTCGCTGTTTAAGTGTAACTCATTACGATGATGCAACATGTTCAGGATGATCTTAAATTCCTTGTTGATGCCTGAAAATTAATCCTACGAATACGAGAGTTCGGTTGATTTCCATTATAGTGGGCGCGATGGCCTAGTGGTTAGACATGTTGGCATCGCAGGTTGAAGACCTCGAGTTCGAGTCCCGGCGAGTCCGGCTCGCTTATCCACGCCCACCACTCAACCCAGGGTGTAATAACTTGGGTAGGCTAAGCCGAACAGGAAAAGATCATATTAACCCTGTCCGTCTATAAGTGGTCGCTGTTACAGGGCCTTGGACAGGGTGATCCACTCAAAGAAGTGGCTATAAAAAAAAAAAAAAAATTGGCCTTGGACAGGGTGATCCACTCAAAGAAGTGGCTATAAAAAAAAAAAATTGGCCTTGGACAGGGTGATCCACTCAAAGGAGTGGCTATAAAAAAATAAAAAAAATTAGACGTAGATTTTTTCCTATCCAACCTTGAATGATCTGTGACGCAAACATACATACATATTTATTTCGACAAACCATCCAAAAACACGGACATGAACAAAATTAAACAAAAATGATGGAAAGTCCGGAAAAACTGACAAAATCTATAAAATTCAAAACATAAGAGTTTTACGCGCCTGCTTACCTACACATAAACATAACCTAACCGCACATAAACTAAAAAAACACCAGCTATTTCACCCGGACACTTAAATTAGATGATGTACACGAGCGATAGAAATCCGGGCGTCTCTTACTTGAAGACAAACATATATAAATCGTGATGTGATTTAGATTAAGCGCGTTGGTTTGGTAAATGTCGTTTCCCGAGTGCTTGGATGTTTGTTTTTGATTATCAGTGGCAGGCCAGTTCTCCTGTTGCTGCTCTCCCAAAACCAGTTATGCTAACGTTTATTGTGATGAAAAAGCGTGTAAGTTACCATAATGAAAACTGTGTGTCTACAAATTCTTTTCTTTTTCTAATCGCTCAAGATTACGAATTGGAATCACTAACAATTTTGCGATTCGGGAAACGGAAATTTTGAACGAATTGTTGGAAAAATCGAATATTATGCCAACCAATACACGAGGGCACCACTATCGGTGGACAAAAATATCATAATACAAACTTCAATAAAGATAAAGTCCGAAACAAATTAAACATTTTTATTGGAGGTTGTGGTTTGCAATTTTTGCCTTTTTATTGGCTTTCCTCTCCCGCAGGATAAAAATGAAATCCAATAATAACTTGTTGACGAAATTTATGCGATTTGGTTTAGTTCTGAATTAAAAGATTTATAAATATAAAACCTGAAGATAAATATCACGATTCATCCATTATAACTGAAAACAACTCGAAGTTGATGCACGTCAGAAATTTTGCAACTCACAGTTTCTAGGTTATGTGACTTAGATAACGAACTATAACGGAGAAGGTTTAGTACAGGGTTTCTACTCCTTGCTCTTAAGTTGACTAAGGAGAGATTAGTTTTCAGCAGAAAAAAATCGTACATTTTTATCAGAATTTCATTGCAATAGAATGAATGGTTCGAGAATAGATCAATAAGTTCAAATATTATTCATATAACGACATAGATAAGTAACTGTGTTGAGGAGGTTGATTTGAACGGGAGCTTTATTAGCACACATACCTCAATTTCGCCACTGGTTGATTTTAACGGGAGCTTTATTAGCACACATACCTCAATTTCGCCACTGGTTGATTTTAACGGGGGCTTTATTAGCACACATACCTCAATTTCGCCACTGGTTGATTTTAACGGGAGCTTTATTAGCACACATACCTCAATTTCGCCACTGGTTGATTTTAACGGGGGCTTTATTAGCACACATACCTCAATTTCGCCACTGGTTGATTTTAACGGGAGCTTTATTAGCACACATACCTCAATTTCGCCACTGGTTGATTTTAACGGGGGCTTTATTAGCACACATACCTCAATTTCGCCACTGGTTGATTTTAACGGGGGCTTTATTAGCACACATACCTCAATTTCGCCACTGGTTGATTTTAACGGGAGCTTCATTAGCACACATACCTCAATTTCGCCACTGGTTGATTTTAACGGGGGCTTTATTAGCACACATACCTCAATTTCGCCACTGGTTGATTTTAACGGAAGCTTTATTAGCGCACACACACCTAAATTCCGTCTGTAATGAGTCCCGACTTTCTAATGGTCGTATGCCGGCGTATTCCTTCCTGTCGCGCGGTACTGTTCGTCCTTAAGTAGGGCAGAGTCCCAAAAGCCAGTTGTTTTCCTTTCTGATTCTTCTTTTGAGATACATGTTAACAGTTTGGTTGTTTAAAGATTACAGATTGCCCGGTATTCTGTCTTTTGTTAGACGCAGTTGTAGTTCTTGCTTTGTACCTTGGACGCACTGAAATTATTTACTTGTTCTTTCGTTTCTCTTAATCACACGAAGAGTATTTCTGTTTATCCACGACACCTGTTTCCAAAGTACCGCAGTGGTCAAAGAAGTTTACAATATCCGACTTCCGCAAATGCAATGCATTTTTGTAATAATGAATGAGTTTTGATCAAGATCTTTTTGAGAAAGTCAAATATTTTGAGGGGGGCAGCGACGGAATTGAGCTCCTCGCTTTCTGTTGACGCGAACGTGTCCGTCAACGTCTTCTGCCTTTTATTCAACCTAAAACTGAAGCATACTTCTGGAAATGAATGACAAGGAAAGAAATTGACTACACTTAATCACTATAACATGAATAGGTGCATCCTTACTCTGAGCATGTCATGTCAACAATATACTTACTGCATGGGTAGCAGCATCACGGAACAGCAATCAAAGTCAGACAGAACAACCATGGCAATAATTACTGGACTGTGATTATGCAAAGTAGGGGGGCAATTACTGCCTGCAAATAAACACAAAATTTTTTGATAAACAAGTAGGGCTGGGCAAAACCAATTTATTTGGAATTCGAATCTGATTCGAATATTTTTTTCGAATCGAACCACGAATTCCATGTAAATACAATGATAAATATAATAAATAAAATTACAATTTGTCACCATTGTGAAAATCAAGAAATTTATAGGTTATAGTATATTTTCAGTTCACACTCCTTGTCCAAGAGAAACAATTTTCATATTTTAACGACAAGATAAAATCGATTTTGGTCAAATTTGACCAAAATCGATCGTATTTTTTAGTTGAAATTGAAAATTCTAGTTTATTTAGCGAGTTTTTTGTACCTATGAGCGATTTTCGATTGATTCGAATAAACTGTGCTTCGAAGCACCGAATCGAATTGGGCCCTATAAACAAGTTAATTATTATCACAATACATTTTTAGAAATAGGTTCTAAGGAAGCACATACGATTGTATGATACGACTGTCTTTTGCAGAAGAGTTTGATTTTGTTGATTCTGTGAAACTGCCGGCAGGACCCAGATGCGCTGCGAAGTTAGACTTGTTCTATCATCCTACATCTTTCTCTGATAACCGCATTGGCACCAATTGTAAATGACGACAATTATGTACTGGGATGGTAGCATTTTGCATGAAAATTCTTCAGTTCTGTTTTGATGTTTTGTGAGAATTTTCTACTACTTATTATATTAGGATGTTTTTTTTTAGATTTAGAATTGTTTGATATCAAAGAACAATTAAAGAAAACTTATCCTTCCCGATGGAATTGAAGTTGCTGCCAATTAGCCGGCACTTTCCTAGCTACATCGCTGCTTGAAGTATATTCCGACTCGTACTGAAATGCACTGCAAGCACCATCATATCGTTCTTCTTCAACGCTGGAACAGGAATCTGACGTTTTGTCCGTCAATTTTTTTTTTTAATATATATATATAAGGTATCGTAGACGCCTGCTTTCAATGAATTCAGTAGGTCGGTGTAATCATTAAAATATAGTAGTTACCTCGCAGAATCTTTTTACCCAGGACCTCCTACCCGATACATTCACATAATATACAGGCAGCTTATTTTTGTTTGCCGTGTTTAAATTGAAAATGCTTTTTTTCCACCGAAAATCGAAGTGAACTTACTTTACGTATTTTATTCCACATTCATTCCTCTGTTTTTTTTTTTTTTTTGTTACCGTTATTGATATTTGGTCACCCTGCTCTTTTGTGGGGGAATCGGGAAATATTGTCTAAGTACTGGGCAAGACAAAATATAACCCACTTTTACCGGGCACCTTGAGTTTCGCTCAGACCTTTCCATTATTCGGTGTCATGATATACCGATATTTATCTTAACGATGATTAGGAACTTTATTTCACAGCATGCAATTAACAATGTTTACAATTATATCTGCGTCTTGCCATTCCACCCCGTGTGGAACCAATGAGGAACCGGTAAGGTTGTCGGGCATAGCCCCAAGGCTGTGGGTTACAGCGCCTCGACCAAGGCACCCCGCGTGTATTGTTCGTTGAAGGCTTCTTCGTTCATCGATCTTGATAATACTTTTCCGGGATTTGAACCCGCGTCAGTCATTATGTATTACGTTCGGCAGCTATCGTCGCTTTCATCACGCCACCGCGGCCCTCAATTCATATATCAGATAATAATAACGCAATGCTTTCTTGTTGACCGGACAAGACATGGCATCACAATCTTTCAGCTGAACTGCCGCCGTCGACGCTCCTCTAACGCGATAACATGGAACACCGGTGAAATCGCAAGAGGTCAGGGTCGTTTGGTGTGTTTCGGTTGTCTTTTCAGTGTTTATCTGTTGCCGGACTTGACTGTTCTTTCATTACATTGTTGTCATCCTCAATGAATCATATTGTGTGGTTTTGAAGCACATAGTCTTAGGGATGAGGCTTATGGGTAGTACAGGACTGTGCCGGCGAGGGTCGTTATTTCCCAAAACTGCCCCGCTGCAGTGCGGTGAAAATTATTGGATAAAAAACGCATATTACAATGGTGCCGTTGTATTGAAATGAAGTGAACTTTTATTTCAAAGTATGCAACTAACAATGTTTACAATTATATCTGGTTACGAGACTTATCTTGCGTCTTGTCATGGAATTTTAACATCTTGCGTCTTGTCATGGAATTTTAACAAAAAAATGCAATCAATTTTGGTCAAATTTGACCAAAATCGATTGCACTTGTCTTTAAAATTTGGAAATTTTTGCTCTTGGACATGGAGAGATATTAAAAATACATTACTCCCAAGTCTGGTTATGCTAATATTGGCAATTCGTAACTATAACTATAGTCCTAATTCTCATAATGGGGACATTAGTAGTTTTAGTAAAAATGGGATATTTGGTATTTTCATGGAACTACTGATTCGATCAGATCCGAAAACTATCCGATTCGAATTTCAAATAATTCGGTTTTGCCTGCCCCTAATTGAATGATATACCGGAAAAAATAAACGGCTTGGCAAGTTTGTGAGATAGTTACTCATTGTTTGCCAAAACATGCTTTGTTTTCAGTTTTAATTATTTTTAAAGTAAAAATTGGATTCAATATAATGAATTTATTTATATTGTTGATTCATCTTGGCTGAATGAGAAAGAAGACGAATGTTTTTGGTCAAGAACTTCGATTTCATTAAAAGTCAAAGCCATGTCACTCAATCTTCACTATGTTTAAGCCATATTCTCGGCTTTTCGCTCCCGTAAAATAAGAATGAAATCCTGTCATATCCTAACATGATAGAACGGTTACAGGAGCAAACAACGGTAACATTCAGTCTCCATTCCAACATGGTTTATGGTGATTGCCTCTGACGTGATCCGATCTGTCAAAGTTGTTACCAGGAGGGGGTGGGCGAAACCGAATCATTTGGAATTCGAATCTGATTCGGATACCTTTTTTCAAATCGGGTCGAATCGATTACTCCATAAAAATAACAAATATCCTATTTTTACTCCTACTATTATTGTGTCCATTATGAAATGCAAGCCTTAAAACGATGTATTTTCAAGTACACTCCGTTTCATAAGTGACATTGTCATTTTAACGACAAAATACAATCGATTTTGGTCAAATTTGACCAAAATCGATTGCATTTTTGTCGTTAAAAATGAAAACTTCCACTTTATTTGGCAAATTTTTGTTCCTATGACCGATTCAAGATTGATTCGAATAATCTGTACTTCGAATCGAATAGCCCACCCCTACTTACAAGAGAGTTGAGCCAGGAATTCCGCCACACTAATCTAGTTCCAGCTCACAGAAATTTATCGGGTATATTTATTGTGTTCAACATCTTGTGAGTTCTTACCTGTTCGGGCATCGACAATGAAGCAACGACCAGTGCTTCGAATTTCGTCCTGTTTATGAGCGCTCCTGAGGACATATAATGCCGTCGTCTGACTCTGGAAATAAAGTTGATCCTTTCACAATCCAGAATTATTCACTCAATATAATTATAAGTTCAAGAAAGTTCATTATTGTTTGTACAAAAGAGAAATGCAATTTCACAACTATATGAGTCATCACTGTTTGCGCTTCTGTGTTTATTGTAACCGTGAAAAATGCTCGGGGCAGATTTTCAAACCAACGTCCACAAATATTCATTACAAACGTTGTCAAGAAACTGTTAAAATAATAAATAGACACGATCCATATTCTTCTTCTTAATCGTTCTCCCGTTAGCAGAGTTGAACATAAAATAATTTCATCTTTTTTACCGAAACATCTCATTTCTAACCAATCTTACACCTTTTTTGTCGTTTGGCAGATACATATGGCGACAAGAAGCACGATCATGACGCATTCAAGGTCGAAAATATAAAACAACATCACTCAACACATGGGACATATAATATTTCAAATTGACAGCCGAGGAACGAAAACAATATACCTGCGCCGAAAACGTTCCCTGTCAATGTCATATTTGCAAACGTTTTCTCAAGAAAGATTCGATTCAAAAACATCATTCCTTCTTAACACTAAGTCGAAAAAAACTCAAAATTCAAAGATGCCATGTTTATAATTCTCAATAAACCAGTGGAAAAAGGCAAAATTGCCAGATGTAATTTAAAAATACGAGTAAAGATTCATAGGTAGTGGTGTTGGTACTTCTAAGTGCTCGAGGAAGGAAAGGGAATAAAATGTGATCAGGAGAATGATTACACCTGGAACAATAAAAGAACCAACAAAGATTCTGGATTATTTAACTAAAAAAAGCGAGTCCACTGCTTCAAAAGAGTATTATATATTGAAGTTTTTTTACCCGACGTTACCATTATAAAAGAAGTCGGTAAGAACAAAATTTTAGAAATGCTGGAAAGAAAAAGACGCGGTAACTACAAAAGAAATTAGCAGAAGGGCCAAATTTAGCGGGGACACAATATTACTCTGAACATAAAAGTACGTCTAACATTCCGAAATCATTTTAGCGAACCAAATCCCTACTCAAGAATGGCCGGTTTCGTTCTACAATATCGTATTTTAGAATTGGCGATTATTTTGTACTGAAAAAAAAACAACATCTAGTGATTAGTTACTAGAAAAAATATTGAAAATTGTAATTCCATTTCAGGTATCAGGAGCTGTACCTGCCGAACATACTGAACTTGCATTTCAATCAATAAGTGACAACGACTCTTTAAATGTTTCAAAAATATATCAAAATATCAACGGAACTCGACGGCATTACCCCAAACATAATTCGCTGAAACTGTGGGCAACGCATGGTAAGTTCAACAGCATTTCCATACCATGAGGCTAGGCTGGAAGCAAACGACGTCATCGAAAGCAGCAGGGCGACCAGTCGTCTGCTTTAGCAATATGTTGATGAAACTAATAAGATATAAGAATATAATGGATGCAACGTCCGTACGTTCCGTTCCCTTCAAACCGCCATGTGGATGAAGACTAGAAAATAAAAGCATGTCGTGGGTAGAGCTGGGCAAATCGATTCGGTGCTGCCAGACATGCATTTATCTTGAATCGAATCTTGCTTCGAATCGATTCGAATCAAATTGCCGAGCCCTAGTAGAAATGAAGTAAAAAAAAACGCACGCAACCTGCGGCGCCTGCCCATTTGACAAATAATATTGTTTGCTCCGGAAGAAAATCACACAAGGTATGGAAACATATTATTTGATTATTTGATTGGTCAAATTTGACCGAAAGCGATTGCATTTTGTCGTTAAAATGAAAGCATTAAGCATGCTTTCGTTCCTATGACCGATTCACAATTGATTCGCATAATATGTACTTCGAATCACCGAATCGAATTGCCCAGCCCTACTAACTAATGACGCGGATTCGAAACCCAACGAAGTAGGTTCAAGATCGACGAACAAAAAAGGCTTCAATGAGCAATACATGCGGAGTGCCCCTGGGCGAGGCACTGTAACCCACAGGCTTGGGACTATGCTCGTTAACCTCACCGGTTCCTCATACGTTCCACACTGGTTGGAATGACAAGACGCAAGATAAGTCTTGTAACCAGATATAATTGTAAACATCGTTAATTGCCTACTGTGAAATAAAGTTCATTTCATTTCTAGTAGCCATTCCGGCCTTGTTTAGATGGAATTCCGATAGAGAGAAAAATATCGCGTCCGGAGGCAAGTGCTCATACCGGTTCAAGCGCTCTAACCGGGTGCCCGGTCAGCTTAATCGGTAAAAGCGTTGGGAATAGCTCCGACATACGCATCTCCGGTCGTTATGTCGCGAGTCCGAATCCCGTGAGGGATGATGAGTATATGTGCAAGGTCTGCTGGACACCTCGCCGGTGCACGGTGGTTCACGTAAGCGCTGCTTACAGCTTCCTCCACCAACCAGATCCACGCACAGGGGAATGAATGAAAAAACATGATAAATGATAAAAAATCTTCATCCCGATTCGGAACTCCGTGCACCGGCGAGGTGTCACGCAGCCCTCATCATCATCGCTCACGGAAATCCTACGTTTGGACGTCAGAGATGCGTAGCCGTAGCTCGGAGCATATTCGCAACGGTTCAACCAATAAAATAACTGGGCACCCATAGCGCAATCATCTTCTTGTGATCAATTTTATGTTTTTCGCTGATTATACCATCAAAATCGAGAACACTAGCTCAAAAATGTCACGAGCTGCCTTGACCGTGCCTTTTTGGCATCATCCATCTGTCGCTCATGCTTGGCAAAATAGAAATCCGGACTGGAAAATGACCAAACTTCCTTTCGGTTTCTTTGCTGCCAGAGATAATTCGAAGCATGGAAGCACATATCATGAGTGGATCATACATGAACTAAACGCTGTTTCATGATGGTGAAATGACTGCAGTTTCTGTCGAAGGAAAAGCACTTTCTCGAATGTTGAATCATTTTGTTAAAACTCATTACAAAACGTAGCACCAACAATTGCACGCTAAACGGAAGACAACAAGAACTTGGCTGTTTAATACAGTCATCGGCGACGGAAGATCTCCGGGATTTTGGGCGTAGGGGTCCGGCTCCGATAGTTCTAAGTTAACAAAAATCCAAGCAGAAGGCGAACAAAAAGGTTATTTAACAAAACTGCAAAATTTCAGCTGAAAAACAATAATTGCGATATATGTAATTTGTCTTGAAACACAGTAAAAAGAAAATTCGCGCCGAAGGCGTGCGAGTATTCAGCAATTTTCCGCAATTTTATCATAACTTTTGCTGATTTAGAACGGTCGCATCCTCCAATATTTTATATTGAGGATCCCGACCTCCTGCCAATGAATAGAGTAAAATGAGTGGTATCTGCTCTGGACGGTAGCAAAAGCATCTACCACGTCTTAGTTTCGTATACGTCGTATGACTCACAGGAAATTCATCAAGGAAGTAAAGACTTCGCTTCCAAATAATATAGTTGGACCTTGATTCATTTCAATATGGAACTCTTTCCATTAGTAGTAATAATAATATGACCATGCCGCGTTTAGGGCCGCGCCAGTAAGGTTAGAGTTTCCCTAACATAACGCCGGACCAATAAACGCAACCACGCTTTACAACGGCAAAACATCCAATGGTTTATTCAACAGAAAACACAAGCATAACCACGGGCGCACATACAGACGAGACCACGGCAACTGGGAGATAATTGCAACATATGCCCATATTAGGGAATAAGCCAAATCAACCTAATGGCGAAGCCAAATCAACTTACTGGCGCTACCACTTTCTTCCATTCTATTTTTTTGTGAATATACAACAAATCGCGCTGATACTAAGTTATCGACCGAAAAGGGGTTGGTCATGTGTCAACACCCGGAAAAATCTGATTTTGCACAGTAAGTAAGAACAACATTATAACACAAATTGCCTATAATTTGGAATACATATAAAATACCAATCAAGTCTGTCTATCTTCTTCATCCTCTGTTTTTTTTTTTATTTGGTAAAATCATGTGTGAAAAATTGATAAATTATGATTAACTATGAATAGAATGTCAGGCCAAAATGCCCTAACAGCGAATAAAAACGAACGTATAACAACGTCATGTTAGTACGAACTCTATCACTAAAATGGACCAGTTCGCTAAGGCACAAAATAATCCTAGACTGGGATATAGACTGGAAAATTAAGAGATTTCGTAAAAATACTAAATCGAAACAGAATTGTGCATAAACAGTGGATAATAGACTCACGAAGTCACTCGCTGGATCCTTCGTTGAAGAGAAAATTTCGGGATGAAGAAAATATGACAATGTTGATTAAGATAAACCACTGAATGGTAAAACGAAATGAGAAATATATATTATGTAGTAAAGCTGAGTGAACTATAATAATCACAAATACATTGTAAAATTTGTTCTTATAAAATATGAATGTCTGCGATTCCCTCTCTCAGAAAACCTGTTTACTGATTTTAGGTCAAGTCAAGTATAAATTCAATTTCGATAAAATTCCACGCCCGGCGACAAAGAGCATTATCAATTCTCACTGTATGGGATGACATAAGATTGGATAAATTTAATCCAAAAAGACCATATGGGTGGCGCCCTTTTTAAAAGAATAGCACATCAGGTCATTAATGTCAAGAAACAATGAGAAATAATAGGTTTACACGATTCACAAAATAAGCTCAAGATATTATTGAAATACACATTGCTATAGCTGCTTATAGACTGCATTGATGCGAGGAACAATTCTGAAACTATCGACAGCATCCTGTAGATGAACGTAGAATCAGATCCCGACGCTGTCACCACGTCAGTAAGGTTAGAGTATCCCTAACATAACGCCGGACCAATAAACACAACCACGCTTTACAACGGCAAAACATCCAATGGTTTATTCAACAGAAAACACAAGCATAACCACGGGCGCACATACAGAGGAGACCACGGCAACTGGGAGATAATTGCAACATATGCCCATATTAGGGAATAGGCCAAATCAACCTAATGGCGAAGCCAAATCAACTTACTGGCGCTACCGCTTTCTTCCATTCTATTTTTTTGTGAATATACAACAAATCGCGACCGAAAAGGGGTTGGTCATGTGTCAACACCCGGAAAAATCTGATTTTGCACAGTAAGTAAGAACAACATTATAACACAAATTGCCTATAATTTGGAATACATATAAAATACCAATCAAGTCTGTCTATCTTCTTCATCCTCTGTTTTTTTTTATTTGGTAAAATCATGTGTGAAAAATTGATAAATTATGATTAACTATGAATAGAATGTCAGGCCAAAATGCCCTAACAGCGAATAAAAACGAACGTATAACAACGTCATGTTAGTACGAACTCTATCACTGAAATGGACCAGTTCGCTAAGGCACAAAAAAATCCTAGACTGGGATATAGACTGGAAAATTAAGAGATTTTGTAAAAATACTAAATCGAAACAGAATTGTGCATAAACAGTGGATAATAGACTCACGAAGTCACTCGCTGGATCTTCGTTGAAAAGAAAATTCTTGCACAGAATAATATGCTAGTCTAACGAGTGGGAAATGTTGAATCGACTTTGTGCATGGTGCGCTTGGGCGAGTCATGTCTTCCCGCAGATCATTTGCTGAAATCGGGTCTTTCGTATACTTTCAATTTTGCTTGGAAGCACGGCAGATGACAGCGCGTCGCTGAACACCAGCTGCAAGACGACTGGAAAAACGTGACAGGTCACGGACAATTTCCTACAAAAGGCTTTTGGCATCGTTTCGCCGTGACGCCTAGAAAAAATCCTTTGACCTGGACTTAATGAAATGCACATTGCTATAGCTGCATTGATGCGAGAAACAATTCTGAAACTATCGACAGCATCCTGTAGATGAACGTAGAATCAGATCCCGACGCTGTCACCACGTCAGTAAGGTTAGAGTTTCCCTAACATGACGCCGGACCAATAAACACAACCACGCTTTACAACGGCAAAACATCCAATGGTTTATTCAACAGAAAACACAAGCATAACCACGGGCGCACATACAGAGGAGACCACGGCAACTGGGAGATAATTGCAACATATGCCCATATTAGGGAATAGGCCAAATCAACCTAATGGCGAAGCTAAATCAACTTACTGGCGCTGGGCAAAACCGAATCATGTGGAATTCGAATCCGATCGAATCACTAGTTTTATGTAAATAACAAATATCCTATATTTACTAATATAACTTGTCCCCATCGTGAAAATGAAGAAATTCATAGTTTATAGTGCATTTTCAATTCACACTAAAAGCAACCATTTCCATATTTTAACGACGAAATACAGTCGATTTTGGTCGATTGCATTTTGTCGTTAAAAATGAAAATCATTGTTTATTCAACGAATTTTTGTTCCTATGAACGATTCGTGACTGATTCTAATTAATCGTGCTTTAAATCACCGAATCGAATTGCCCAGCCCGGTTTACAGTGATAATAATGGATATGATCCGTGGTTGAATTATCATAATCAACGTTGGCCACTGATGTATCGCGCCGTGCAGCTACGATACAAGACTCGAGTAGTTTATTTCGCCAAATATTAAAACAACGCAAAAATAATATGGAATCAAAATAAGGCGGGAATCGCGAAGGACGAATACGTCATCGAGTCAGCAACACCCAAAGTCCCATAACAATCGGTAACTACTGCTGTGATCGAAAATAAGGCAAACAATAAAGTACATACAAAGCAGGATGTATATCACAGACAATACAGGATATGTATCAAACGAGACATGCATTCGTTAGATTTCAAGGAAAGAGTCTCTTTGCTCAAAAATTTGATCCAAGCTGGCATTCCTGGTTTCTTGGAAAAGAAATACGAACCCTCCATGGTTGAACGAACCATTGTACTTTGGAATCAGTTCCCATTGCGGTAAAAATAATATATATGAACGGGCCTGGGTTGAATAATCTGTTTCCAAAAATAAGGCGATGAACGGACCGCGGTTGATGTATTATAACGAACGTGGGTCACATATGGATCGCGCGGTTCACGCTAGACTCCCTAGTCGAGGGGTGTATCCCTTAAGTTTCGAAAAAGATCCACATTTCCCAAAAATTTGATCAAAGCAAGCAATAGCAGTACTCAGTTTCTAGCAAAAGTAATACGAACCGTCCTGGATTGAACCCTTGTACTTTGGAATCAGTTCCCAGTGCGGTAAAAATAATATATATGAACGGGCCTGGGTTGAATAATCTGTTTCCAAAAATAAGGAGATGAAAGGACCGCGGTTGATGTATTATAACGAACGTGGGTCACATATGAATCGCGCGGTTCTCTCTAGTGGAAGTATGTATCCCTTAAGTTTCGAAAAAGATCCACATTTCCCAAATATTTGATCAAAGCAGGCAATAGCAGTACTCAGTTTCTAGCAAAAGTAATACGAACCGTCCTGGGTTGAACCCTTGTACTTTGGAATCAGTTCCCAGTGCGGTAAAAATAATATATACGAACGGGCCTGGGTTAAATAATCTGTTTCCAAAAATAAGAGATGAACGGACCGCGGTTGATGTATTATAACGTACGTGGGTCACATTTGGATCGCGCGGTTCACGCTAGACTCCCTAGTCGAGGTGTGTATCCCTTAAGTTTCAAGAAAAAGAGCCTCATTTCCCAAATATTTGATCAAAGCAGGCAATAGCAGTACTCAGTTTCTAGCAAAAGTAATACGAACCGTCCTGGCTTGAACCGTTGCACTTACGAATGAATCAGTTTCCAATAATAATAATATCAACGCTCTTGGTTGACCCGTCGTCAGTTTCCAGCAATAGGACCGGGCCATGGACGATCCATCGTACTTTTGAATTCCTTTCCATTCAAGTAATAATAATATGAACGGCCCGTGGTTGATTCATTGTACTTACAAATCAGTTTCCATCTACTTAACAATCGAGGAAATATGACTCGACCAGCTAAACTATGACTAATCGTAACGTCAGTTGCGACTTCTTTCTCTTTTTTTTTAAAAAACTGCCGTGTGATATGAATAGCGAATCCCCGATTGCAAATAACTGTGCAGTTCTTATTTTTTCGTTGCTCTGTGACATTTACAATGAAATGTACAAAATTTTCAAATTATCGGCCAGGTCGACCAACGGCGGAACAGAGCCCGACCGATATCGCTCCTTTGCAACCGATATCGATATTTTGACATTTTCGACCACCGTTATTTTATCTTACGTTTCAAACCTTTTTTGCAGATGGAATAAAATTTCATCTCGCGCAAACAACATCTGCTGGGGATTCCCCCAATGTGAAAGCGAAAAATTTTGCCGTTTGAAAAAGAAAGTCGTCATTTTAAAATAATGTCGATATATCGGCCAGGCTCTAGGCGGAACCAGGAGGAACGTATCCATCCGAGATTTGAAAAGGGATTTTACAACAACATAATATAAAAATAAGCAAACTTTCACGCTTCTTCGGCGCGCTATCAAAACTACTACATACTGATGATGTTTTCGCTTCCCGGATGGCAATTATTCACAAAAAACCCCAAGAATTTTTTGTTTATCAGGCAAAATTTGTATTCTATTCTATTTTTCTTATGTCCTCAAGATTTGAAAACTTCTATCGTCACTGCCCAGGGGATTTACCACTCATTACACTCTACTATAGTGGTTTTGCACTGAATGGTTTTCTGTCGCAGGTTTTACATAAACCGCCACTTGATAAATTAGCTCTGGTTTCACAGATAATTTCACTGTCCAGTTAGCTCAGTCGGTAAAGACCTTCGGAATACGCTTTTTTTATTGAAATTCGATCTGAGCAAGGAGGCAGAGCCCAAAAGAGACCAGTTAATGGCCACTCGATAGCAAAGAGCTAATAAAAGATGTAGTATTAGCAACTGCACTCTAAGCGGAAAACATCCCAAACAGAACTGAACTGCCATGGTAAAGTGCAATGAGTGGTATCTTCCCTGAGAGATGGTGAAACCATCTACCACTTCTTTGCTTCCTTTTAGTCGCTTCTTACAATACGCAGGAAATACATTAGGACTATTCCAAAGTACCTGGGTTCGAATCCTAATTCTCTACATCTATATCTCTAACTAGAGAAATCATGAAATATTGTTCATTTGCAAAACATTCTTCTGATGACCCCTTTTTTTTTCAGGTGTCTGCACAGGCATTTTGCCAGTCAATAATATTTAACCTATAATATTTAGCAGTCTGTAAGTGGCTGGTGGCACAGGGATTTGGTCAGGGTGATTCACTCCAAAAAGTGTCAGTAAGAGATGTGCGATATTTCATGATAAATCTGTGACTAGAAGATTGAAATACTTTTTTGGAGTTCAGCAAACTGTATATAAAGGTTCAAAATCATCAATACTGCTATGAAATAGCAGTGTTGATGGATTGGAGCTTTTTTTGTTCAATCTGAAGAAAATGACATGAGAATTTAGACACCTGAACAAATCCAAGACTCTACAACCTTGACAAAAAATAATGTCATAACAGGCGCCTAAGAATTTCTTTTGAAAATATCGGTATAGCAGAATATAACTAAAAAATCGTGCCGGAGGCTCAAAAAGATTTGGAAACTACGGATTTCGAGGCCTAAAACAGGCTATATATGTGTTATATTTTATGTACGCCGGAAGTACGCAAGAATTTTTAGGATTGCCTACGCTTTAAAGCACTTAAAAGGTCATTTTGGGATTCTTTTTGGTCGACGAGAGGGCCATAGTACAAGGCCCCCTCCCTGAATGTCCATACCCCCTCCCCGCTTGTGATGATTTGCATAACTCAATCCAGAAATAGCTGTACGATCAGAAAAAGTTGTCGACATTGATTTGGTGTACCACCAATTGCTCTTATTGGCTTTTATCATCAATCCCTTTGGAAACTGTTGCCAAGCAACATATTCAAAACAGTATTTCAGTGTAAACAGGTACACTATTTCAGATTTTATACAAATAAATCTTTAACTTGGGCCGGTCATGTGCCGTACTATTGAACACAATATTCTTGGATATTGATTGATGATCGGTTTCGGCCATAGCAGACAGAACAAGTAAGGACTCCACCCAAGTCTGTCGAAAATATTCGATCCACGATATTCGAATCAGAAATTATTAGATTCGTATCGAATTAAACACTACGCCATGGCCTGTCCGTGAACCTACCAGGGGGGGGGGGGGGGCGGAGGCTTATACCCGACAAATGTTAGGCACACACCTTTGCAGTGGCTGTGTATCTGTTCTATGTTACAGCTACCCGCGAAGTGCCTTGCTGAAGCGGTCGAACATTGAACCATTAGCCTTATGGCCAATACGATCGTGCTTGATCGACTGTGCCATCAAGCCGGGCAATCAAATATTATTAAGGCAGTCCTAGTCATGGCGCCTTGCCCCATCTAGTGCGTGCTCTATCCTCGTACTGCGGTGAGATACTTTCATCATAACAAATTGATCTAGTCCATAAAACTGGAGTGGGCTCTTCACACAGTCACGTCACTACTTATCGAGGCAATAGAGGTCGAGAGACAAGAGGACTCCAGCTCGAGGGCCTGTTTTGAAATGGTCATATTTTTAGAGTTGTACGATGTTTTGTCAAGCATGAGCCATATATAAACCGCACCTATGAGGTGCGGTTTATATGTGGCTCATGCTTGACAAACGAAAGTTGTTTATTGAATGAAATAGAGAACCTGATAAAAGTTTTCAATATGAAATGATTTCGATTTCAAATTTAGAAGGGGCGAATGGCTTTACAATCGCCCAGGACAGATACCAATCACTGCACTTTACCATAGAGGTTCAGTTCCATTTGGGATATTTTCAGTTTAAAATGCAGTTGCTGGTTCCACATCTCATAGTAGCTCTTCGCCATTAATATTTTTCTATTTCGAATAAAAAAAATTCTAAAAAAATATTTTGAATATGAAATTTCAAATACATCCTGATTTCAGCCATGTTTTTGATGAAAAAATGACATAAAAACTATTTTAAGAGAAAATGTTTTTTTTACGAAATCTAGAAAACCATCAGTATTGGTCACAATTTTTTTTGTTCCATGAAAAAATATCAATTTAGAGAGCAAAAATAGACTTTTCTGTCTAGTTTGTACCGATTTATAGAACAAAAGCAGTAGATTTACGTATTTTGTCACTATTCTGAATATATCTAAAATCAAAATATTTACAATATAGAATATGTTGATTTCTGAATGTATTCGATGCCTGAGGACAGGCTTTTCAACTCAGATAAACAAACTGCGGATATTGGACCATATTTTGTCAGTCTTGCCGTAAAACTATGATTTATGTCAAATGAATTAATTTAATAAGGAAATTTTGTGGGCGCGATGGATTAGCGGTTATCATGTTGGCATCAGAAATTGAGAACTTGGGTTTGAGTCCCGGTGAGTCAGTAAGGCGCTGATCATTTGTTATTCAACTCTCGGCTTTATCTTACTCAAGCAGTATCCTTGCGGCCTTGTTTGCACACGAATCCATCTTGAGTGGAACATAGGATAGATAGTTCGTTGCACAACACCAGACTCATCTTTACAAATAAATCAGTCAACATGAAATTGCGCAACAAAGTAGTGCTTCATGTTGGCATCACAAGTTGACGATCTCATGCCCACCTTTCAACCCAGGGTGTAATAACTTGAATGGGCTCAGCCAAACCAGGAAGATATTAATCTTATTAATGCTAACCATATTCCGCCACTTTCAACGTGATCCACTCAAACGAGCGGCTATAAGATATAAAAATCTGAATTAAAATAAATTCGAATATATTAATCCAGAGTGAGTCTTTTTTATATTTATAGCCACTTCCTCTGACTGGATCACCCTGTCCAGAACCCTGTAACAGCGGCCACATATAGACGGAAAGGGTTACAATTACTGAAAAGATATGATCTTTTCCTGTTCGGCTTAGTCTACCAAGTTATCACACCCAGGGTCACAGCCATGGATAAGCGAGCCGGACTTGTCGGGGCTCGAACCCGAGATCTCCGACCTGCTATGCCAACATGTTCAACCACTAGGCCATCGCGCCTTAGTTTTCTTCGGGTGTCCGAAATATTTATGTCACTATCTCTAGACGGACAAAAAATCTTCAAAATCATCAACACTGATATTTCATAGCGGTATTGAAGATTTTGAACCTCTCTATACAGTCACAAACAGACACTCAAAAAAAGACATTTTAATTTTCTATCCACAGATATAACATAAATTTTGCCTATTCCCTACTTTTTCTTCTGATGGAACCCATTTTTCGGGTGCCTGGGTAGAAGAGTATCTGACATTCAGAAATGGCAATTTATGTCACATTTTACAACACAAGAATTGACATATATCATGATTTCACTGAAAATGCAATGAAACTCATAATTTAGAATATTAGAATATGAATATTCCCAATATCGAGCATGGGCCGCAGATGGACCATGCCTCGCCTACGCAATGGCCCCAGTGGCCAAACATGGTAGCATCGCAGGTCGATTCTCTGGTTTGATTCACGGCGATTCTGGCTTGTTAATGTACGCCCACCACTCAAGCCTACTTTAAACATTCTTAACAGTAACTCCATCAAACAATGAGTCACATATATACTTTATGATGCATCATAAAACGTAATGGATATTTAATATCGTGCAATAAAGTTTTGATGGACACGACAATATTAATACTGATACATGTTTAATAAGAAAATTTCCTCTAACACATGTTTTATTAAACGAAAAAGTTAATGAAAGGCGTCCCACAAATTTGCAGGCATGTTATATTGAATTTGAATAATAATAATAAATGCTGCCCAAATGAAAATATTATGAACAATGATAATAATAGTTCATTAGTTAGCAGACAACTTTTCAAAATCTCATTAGGATGATATTTATATACATTATGACCTTACGGCGATATTGCAGCCGTTTTCATGTTTATACAAAATCAAAAGAATTCCACAATATCTTCTCAATCTTCAGATAATATTCAACTTATATACAAACCAAGCTAGAACGAGCATAATTCAGGTTGCAAAACTTTAATTCCACAAACAGGTTCGATGAGAATTTTGTTGAACAGTATGTACAGCATGTGCTTGTACGAGCAAAGAATTCATTAAACAAATACTGTGGACGAGATATTATCTTGTACAAATAATTATGACTCTGAGGTAAAACACGTCACCTATGTTGATGATTATTAATAACTTCAATTCGCTCGTTCAGATGGATGAATGATTTCGATAAATTTATGTTCAATCAACTCGTGGAAATTAAAATCTGTTGGAGTTTTGAACACCTTCTAAATCAAAAAGATTACAATAAAATTTTTAGTATATTAATTGAAGCACGAGATATACCATGAACCAAAATTACAAACCGTGCTACAAACTACAAAATGTAGTACCAGCAACTGCACTCTAAACATCCCAAATGAAACTGAACCACTATGGTAAAGTGCAGTGGGTGGATCTGCCCTGGGCAATGGTAAAACCACCTTGTTTTTTCTTTTGGTAACCGAAAAGCTTCAAAACCCTCAACACTGCTATTTCATAGCAGTATTGATGATTTTAAACCTTTTTCTGCAGTTTGGTTACTACCAGACACCAAAAAAAAAGTTTTATTTTTCTAGCAATACATATATTATGAAATATTGCCCATTTGCTAAATTTCTTCTGATAAAGCTATTTTCTTTTGGATGTCGGAGAAGCTGAGCAGCTGACATTCTACCATGTCATTCTACCATTCCTGTCACATACAGGAAACAAAAAACAATTGAGCCCATAAAAAATGTCTATCATTCCTACAGATATAAAGAAGAACAATAGGACAATACTGCTGTGCTTATAAAATACAAACAAACAGAGCATCGATTCATATTCAAACAAACAAGAGTATAAATCTGGTTATTTTTTTGATTCATTGCACTTTAAATCTTGTCTGAAGAAGTTTGACTATGTTCTAACGAAAGCTTACAATAAACTTATATTTCTGTGGAAAGTGAGCATGATATTTTTGTATATTCCTACAGAACACCACCACTTTTTTAACGTTTACGTTTGATTGTATTTAATCAGTGCCAGTATCCTTTGTAAATTTGTATTTATGCTGCTTTTGCTATTTGATGTATTATATTATTATTAATTTTATTATTTTATGTTAATGTATCCTTTGTTTGTTTATGATTGTTGATATTGCATATCGTACCATAATCTAATATGTTTAATCCAATATGGTAATAGGGATTAAAAGTATTCAATCATTTTGCTTTGCTGCAAAGTTAGCCTAGAATTCCCCTTAATTTTTTGGCTCAATGTCCAATGTTTTATTCGTCATTCAGCAAGAAAAATTTGAGCAATAACTACAATTTCATAAATAATAATATAGAAACATTAATAAAAATGGCATTAGTCAAACTTCTGCGAAATTGACTGGTGCTGTGAAAAAATCAGCAAAGGTTATCTACGACACCATGTTCATAAGAAAGAATCAGAAAGCATGAAATAGACAACTGCGCAATCACCATTTATGATGTACATGGTGATGATGTATTCCGCTTACAGGTAGAAGGGCCAATTGGCACAATTTCTGTTGTGGAAAAGAAGTTTTAATATTTACAATGGTGTGATGTTTAATAATGTGAGAAGATTCTATACCATTCAACCGTACACTGTAACAAAAGTATGTTAAATTCACAGGTCATTTGCAGTAATTACATATTTCAAGAGTTGAAAAACGCCAAGTTGATCAGATTTATGCCAATTTTGGGCTGTTGATGGACCGCACCTTCTCGTTACACTCCATCAACACCAGATATTTGGCCAAAAAAGTCAATTTTGATTTTTTCTATACCGCCAAGTAAAATTACTGTCAAAGACCATTGATTTTGATGCATTTTATTACAGTGTATTGTTGACACTGGATACATTTATCCTCGAATCGGACCATTAAGAATCTTATTCGATCTCAAATACCGATCAGGACGTTCAAAAAGTTGCTTACATGAGTCTCAGATGCATCGTGCCTTGGCGCACGCGATATATCAGCGGCTCATTTCAACAAATTTCATTGCACTTTTATCACATATATAAATATATTATATATATAATATTTATATACGTATGTCATAGGTAACAAATGAAGATGAAATGCAAAACACGTTTTTATTGCCTGGTACGCACACCATTGAGTTTGCTTTTTTTTGTTTGACAAAAACCCAATTTCAAGGTAAATATTGACATAATGACGTCTAGAATAGTGGAACGCAACGACGGTTTAATAAGACTACCAGAAACTCGATTGCCCTGTTACTAAAACACAGGAATTTTTGGGTTATTTTCAAAATATGTTCTGTGGGGTCGTGCAACGAATTGTCTATTGTATATTTCACTGTCCTTGTGAAAATGATTTGTGTGTTACTTGGGTCAAATTCCTAAATAAGAGAGAAAAAAGGGATTGATAAAACAGAAAACCAGAATCATATTCCACATTTTCAAACAGAAATGTTTGAAAATGTGGAATAAGATTTTGGTTGTCTGTTTTTTTTTTAAAATGGTAAATCTTTAAACCAATATTTGAAAAGCACACGAAAGAAGTTGCTTCATAATAAAATGTGTGTTGAAAGCAAACTGAGTCACCACGCATAATTGTGCACGTGCGTAGTATACATACATTCTTCCTTCCCCTCAATTTATTAATAAGATTTTATTCCCTGCACACCATAGTGGTATAGAATTTGACATATACCGTGATTTCTACTATTGGTCTGGGGGATATGGACAAACTACTTATCCTTCCTCTGTGCCTTTGTGTTTGCGGATCCGTATGAAGTAAATGCAAGGATACAGTAGCAAGGGTAATTAGGACTAACTATAGAGAGGTTCAAAGTCTTGCTTCATACTTACACAAATTTATATCTGTAATGTTTCGTCTGACCAAAGTCAGACTTCTTCAGATGGGCATTTTAAAAACTGATGATTTAAAAAATTATTTTTCAAAATGCTTGTCTGAAGAAGTCTAACATTTGTCAGAAGAAAGGTTACAGAAATAAATTTGTGTAAGTGTGTTTGAACCTCTCTCCATGATTTTACTGCAAATGGGTTGATTGAAAAGTAGTTAAAATAAAACAAACCCTATTTAATACAACAATGTTTCAACATTTCCGATACACGAAATTGCTGTTATTTGGTCATATTTTGTAGCAAAATCATGATTTATGTCAAATTTTACAACGTAAAATTTGGCATATATCATGATTGTACTGCAAAATGAATGAATTTAGAATAATCAAAATGAAATATTTCTTATCAAAACATACTACACTAGCGATTCAGGGGGCACGTCCCTCTCAAAACTTTTCTGAAAAAATTAGGAATCTTACATTAACGTAGTGAAACAAAGAACAAACGCCGATATGGAATGGATATTTGAATAAAATCCCAAAAAAATACAATATTTTTTCACAAGCAAACTTGATTAATCAAACAATTTGAAAATATAATAAATAAATAATAATAATAAAAAGAAGTAATTCTTATCAAAACACACACAAACACTAGCGATTCAGGGGGCACGTGCCCGAAAACTTTTATGAAAAATTACGAATTTTAAAATTAATCAAACAATAGTCAAAATAAATGTTAACCAGAACGCTAACTATTACTAGGTCACCAGCTTTCCCGATTTAGGATAAAGGTCGAATATTCTTACAAAGAAGGTTCATGACATCCCACATGCAATATTTACTATTTTAGATTCTCGGTCGGACGCAAATAGCATCGGCTTCCACATTTAAAGTTGCCGTAGACGGTTTATTTACAGGAGATACATAAATAAGTCAAACAATGATGAAATATGAATGAACTTGGTCGCAACGACGCTTAAAATATTTATCACTTTTTTCCTAGCCTAGGGATGTCCAAAATATTTGATTCAATTTGTGATAAATGAAATCATGAGCTGTCCCATTCGATATTTTCCGTTATTCGAAGTCAACAGAATCAAGAAGAATATGAATATAAATTTTGAAATTTTTTTAACAATTTAGTAGAAAGATGTGATTGTTATTATTTAAGAATATTGATTGAGTATTTGATTTAATTTGTAAAAAAAATATTGGATTCTGAATTCAGAAGATAATTCTCTATATTCCATCCCTAATCTTGTCGAGGGCGGTCGATGATTAACCACATTAATAAAGTGCAATTAGTGTCACATATGTCACAACATAGTTCAAATTTAAAAGGGTTTAAAAGTTTGAATTAAAACCTTGCGATTTAAATCCTTGCCAGTAATGATTTTGTGTTTATGGCAAATTTTTTAATGCAAATTTGCAAATAGAGTTGAATTTAAACCAATATTCCGGATATTCAGTTTGAACACTGTCTGGGTGCGATGGCCTGTTGGTTAAAAATGTTGGCATTGCAGGTTGGAGATCTCGGGTTCGAGTCCCGACGAGTCCAGCTCACTTATCCCTGCCCACCACTCAACCCTGGGTGTGATAACTTGGGTAGGCTAAGTCGAATAAGAAAAGATCATATCTTTCCAGCGATTGTAACCCTGTCCTTCTATAAGAGGCTGCTGTTACAGGGTTGGCCTTGGGCAGGGTGATCCATTCTAAGAAGTGGCTATAAATAAAAAAAAAAAAGAATGGTAATCCTGGACGAACCACATCCAATTTGGCACGCTAGGTATTCTAGATTTCTCATTAAAAGTATTTTCATTTATTTGCAGTGAAATCATGGTTTATGCTAAATTTTACAACGCAAGCCATGATTTCACTGCAAATTGTGATCAAACATCAACAATTTAGTTTATCTGAAATGTTGAAGCAGCATTCTATTTATATATGGAATGATTTTGGAATATCGTTCAAACCAACCAATACCAACAACCGTACAAGAGATATTTCCTTTCATAAAAGGATGTCTGTGTCCAAATTTAGATTCTTCTTATAGCAACAGAATTCTCATCAAAATTTATTTTATTTTAAATATTCAAAATTGAATTATTGTTTCAGTGAATGATGCTACCAAAATATGCTGAATTTAATTTAAAATTTTTTTCTACAGGCCATTTCTCAGGGTGGATCACCCTGTTCAAGGCCTGCAACAGCGGCCACTTATAGACGGACAGGGTTACAATTACTGGAAAGATATGATCTTTTCCTGTTCAGCTTAGCCTAACCAAGTTATTACACCCTGGGTTGAGTGGTGGGTCTGGATAAGCGAGCCAGACTCGCCGGGACTTGAACCCGATATCTTCAACCTGCGATCCCAACATGCTTAATCACTAGGCCCCCCACAATAGACATGGAATTCCCAAAGCTACATAAAAGAATATTCTGCAACTCTGTAATAGTGAGGGAAATTACATTCAACAAATCGCAATTCACACCATCGAAAAATTTTATTGATGATATTGAAGCTATTGCAAAAAATGATATACCATAGGTTCTGGGCAATGAGAGAAAAACGATATTTATTCACACTGGTTCTGATTATCTTTCATTCGCGTGGCCTGGATGGTAGATGGTTTCACCACCACCCAGGGCAAACACTGACTGCACTCAACTATAGCGGTTCAGATTATTTTCTGCCTGAAGCGCAGTTACTGGACATACATTTTAAGTAGTTCCGTCGTTTTAGTGGGTGGAGTAAATTACAGATACAAGAAAAATAAATATTCGATATAATTTCAAAATTCCATTTTCTGCACTCAATTATTTGTTTCTGTATATATAATGTAGTTTGTTTTTTACATTCTACAACAAAAGTCTCTTAGTAGATGCCTGGAAGCCACTAAACTGTAGGAAAAGGTTTAAAATCATCAATACTGCTATGAAATAGCAGTATTGATGGTTTTGAATCTTTTTCTATCTATCAAAAGAAAAAGACATTAATATTTCAGACACTCTAAGAAGGCCGACCTGTATTGCATTGAAACGGGCAATTGAGTACATTAAACCGGGATTACAGAATTGAGTCGGCCAAATAGGTCTTTATTATAACAGGGGCAACAATAAATGGAAAATTATGATGTAATTAGGGCCGTATATAAGAAATGTTAAGCAAGCAAGAATGATGTTGAACTTTTCGAATTATTTTACGTTATTTTGGCATAAGAATCGAATCCTAAAATTCCAAAGGATTTGAGAGTTTTATTGGCGGCAGCTCTTCACCATTTTAACAGTAATAAGAGGAACTTGAGTATTTTTTATTAATAGCTGCTAACCATCTTCGCTTAGAGTGAATCACAAATAAAAGATAACACATAATCAACATATTTCAAAATCCCTAATTGAACATAAATTCAAATAAAATCTACATCCATTTTGGGCCCTGAATATTTTAATATTGGGATTTTTGTTATCTTCTGTGAATACTAATTGTAGCGTGATTGTTACATGATTATGACATCATGCGTCATGATATAGAACAGCGCACAACGTTCACCTATTGACGTGTTTGAAATTTCTAAATCGATAATCTAGTCTACACAAGCATGATCCATACATGGGCTACACCATAATGGTGTAGCTCATGTATGGATCATGCTTGGAAAGATGGTTTGATTTTCTAATTTATTCTCTATAGCAACGTGCGCACATGGTTTCATTTCCTCAAAAATTCACAACTTATCATGACATCATAAAAACAAGATTTGAAAACCAAGTGACATTTATTGCGTAAAAACAGGGTCGGTTTACGTGCAAATGTGACATTTTTTGACACTTATTTCCGGTAGAATTAATTAAAATTTTATGTACTTTTCGTGAAAGAAAAATTTAAGATTTCCAAATAAAGGCCAAGCGAGAGCGATGGAATCTTATTTCCATTTGTATGTCCAAAATTTCTCGAATCTTTATTTTATACTAAAATACTAATATCAAACACTAAAAAACATATCCTATAATCTACCCTTTATTGGTAGAAGGTTCTACCATCGCCCAGAGCAGTTACCACTCACACAATGTACTATTCAATAGTGGTTCATGTCCCAGTTCCGTCTAGAATATTTTCAACTTCAAGTGCAGTTGGTGATCTTATATTTGCTCACTTGTGTGATACTTGGATAGTATTACCATTGTCCAGTGCAGTCACCACTCCCTCACTGTACTATAAAACTGTTTCAGTTCCATCTCTAGAATATACCATGGCAGTTTAGTTCAGTTTTGGGATGTTTTCTGCTTAGAGTGCAGTTGCTAGCACTACATCTTGTAGTAGCTCTCTGCTATCAAGTGGCCGTTAGTTGGTTCCTTTTATGCACTGCTTCTGGACTTGCTTTGAGTGAATTTCAATAAAAAAAAAAATTGAAAAAAAAATTGAAATTGGCAGGATGCTATCTAAATCCCACCCAACCTTTAAATACCAAGGAAATTTTTTGCTTGAACAACCCAGAAAAGTCCAGGATTTGATACAAAACTTAATATTAAAAACTAAACTTTGTTGAAAGACCAAGAAACATCAGTTTTAGAAATGTTTCTGCACTGAAATTTTAAGTAAAATTACTTCGACTTTTTGAAGAAATGAAAGTAGATTGGTCACTTTTCAACCTTTTTTCAAAAAATTATTTTATATTGAATTGAGCGAAAAATGAGCTTTTTCCAACGACAAAATATTCAAGTACAAAATAGAGGATACAATAAGCCATTATTTATTCCTTTTTATTAAAAAAACTGAGGGTAATGTGAAAATATTCCCCTGTTGATTTAAAATCAATGCATACAGGTCAGTGACCCCAATTCGCCTTTGGACAAACCAATTTGACCTAAAACAGACATACCGGTACAGGAAGTTCCTTCATTTTCCTAAAACTTGACCTTTGAACCTTTCTTCATTAAGTACAGACTCTTGAAAAGTTTCCCTGAACGCAAATCCCAACATTTGCCATTTCATGGAAACAAAGAACCATAAACTGAACCAAAATTCAAAAAAATCATTTGAAAAGTTTCCCTGAACGCAAATCCCAACATTTGCCATTTCATGAAAACAAAGAACCATAAACTGAACCAAAATCAGAAAAATCACTGTTATGCACCTTACACAAATGATCAAAATTGCACTTTATAGATTATAGTTTAGTTTAAAAAGCATTCGAAACTTTAACATAAATAGAATGTTTCAACATCTCAGACGAAAGAAACGTTGATATTTGACCATATTTTGCCCATTTTGTAGCGAAGTCATGATTTATGTCAAATTTTACAACGTAAAATTTGGCATATATTATGATTTCACTGTAAAATGAATCAAATCTGAATTGTGATCAAACAGAATTTTAGAATCGAGAATCTTGAGTTATTTAAGACGTTGCTAGTGCACTGTACTATTCTATATTCTCATATTGCTATAATAAGCACATTTCGTAGGGGGTAATGTGAAGTGGAAACATTCTTTAGTAAATCATATAAATGTTGTTTTCATGTTGGCATTGCAGGTTGAGGATCTCGAGTTAGAGTCTATCCTATTAATCTATGCCTGTCACTCAACAGAAGGTTTCATAACTTGGGTAGGTAAGCTGAACCTAAGGATCATATCTCCCGAACAACTCATAAGGCCGCACTCTACGTTTGCATAGGTTGCGTTTTTTCGTGGTTTGTTTTATTTCAGCCCTGCGTTTTACGCAAACGCAATACTCTGTATGCATTTCGTTACATTTTCAATAAACAGAACGGTTTGCTATGAAAGCTAATGCAGAGTGCTTGTTTCTTTTTTTGCGTTTGCGTTTGTACGCATGCGAACACGATTGAAGCAGAGCAATGCACGCATGTATTACTAGGTATTTTTATTTTATTACCCGAAATGTAATGCAACGCATCGGTAAGACAACTTCACGTGTATTCTGGCATTAACTGCCCGTCTGGCCGCCGCTCAAACAGGGCCTTGGTCAGCATGATCCACTACAAGGAGTGGATATACAAAAAATAAAGTTGAAGTAGAAAGCATGACTCACCAATAAAGTCGAATTAAAAAGCATGACTCACCAACTCGACTATAATATCCACGTTTGCTTGCAATATATGCTGATATAATTCCAATCAGGGTTTGTTGCACCGTGCGTTGTTTGTCACATCAGTATGGTTGATATCTTTTTAGCACCAGAGAACAGAAACAGAGAATGTACTGATTGTACAAAATCTTGTCGGACTTGCTTCAATTCCAATGACGTCAGAAATTGTCATTAGAGGAACAACATTCACAAAATATTTATAGGATTCCCAACTTACGATGGTAGTAACTTAATGCTCAAACATTTCCCAGCAGGGTGAACATAAACTGTTAGAATCTATGCATTGACATTCCATACTACACATGGAACAAGATTCCTATCCCAAAGGTACCTGATCCAGTCTTCATATTACATAATCTGCCCTCACCTAATACCTGTCTCAATCTGTGTATTAGTTTGATTTCAAGAAGCAGCTAGATGGAGATGGAACGCGCGATGGCCTAGTGGTTAAACATGTGGGCATCGCAGGTTGAAGATTTCAGGTTTGAGTCCGGCTCGCTGGTCCATGCCCACCACTCGACCCAGAGTGTAATAACATGGATACCCTAAGCCGAACAGGGTAAGTGGCTGCTGTTACAGGGCCTTGGACATGCTGATCCACTCTAAGGAGCGGCTATAAAAAAAACTAAAAAATGAATATCGGGAAGGGAATTTCTGTTCTAGTGGTTTTGCTGAAGAGCTACACAAAAAATACTGGAAATTTTTTAGCATTCAAAGAAAAAACGAGGCATTATTCAGTCAGATAATCTGAAACTAAAAAAAAATGGATAGGTTTCCAGGAAAGGAGTGCACAATTTCGAGTCAAATCCAGTCGAGTCAAATGTTAGAAAGTTATAACATTTTTCTTGACTACCTCCTAGTAGTAGTGGAACAGCATTTAATGTTTAAAAGTTCTTGGAAAAATTATATGAAAGTTTTAGACACCTGAAAGAATAACAAAATTATTTTGTCCCGTAAACTTCTATTGTAAATAACAAATTCTAGGTTACAAACCAACCTGAACAATTTTTTTACAACAAATAATGACCAATTACTGGAATTAATCACCAAATTTTATTAACAAAATTCCAGCGAAAATAATATGATTTCTCAAAAGTTTGAGGCAAATTTAACGGAAATGTACAAGCGGAAAAAAGCAGAAATTTTCAGTCAGACTGGCATAATATGAAGTGACAATCGATGTTGGACAGAAAGATAATATATTCAAGTCTGGGACGTTTTATTTTAGTTTCAGCCGTCATATTGGCCTAAAGGGTTAGAAATAATGTCAAGATCCAGTACTGATGAGACTGGACCAACTATCACTTCTCGTTTCCTTCAAAGTCATTTCTCAAGACACGCCAGGGTTCAAAGGTCAATAAAATTATATCTCAACACCAGAAATATAAACCCTTTGTGTTCGCTGGCATTTTTTCAAAGACCAAATTGCAAATAATTATAGCGAAATCCAAACTCTTGACACCAAATATTTAATCCGAACCCTGGACCATCCAGGTTAATAATTTGGGAGGCAAACAATTGAATTGGTTGTCACTGATGTTAATTTTCTTTATCGTACACGACAGTTTGAATTGAAATTGCAGGGTCACAAAAATAATTTTGAATCCTTGATCTTAGAAGGGCAATCAGGAATAGATATTTAACAAAAATTCTATGTGAATTTCTTATTTTTGTCCTTCAATAATTCTGCCAGTCTGCTCTCCCCAGTCAAAAAAAAAAATTTTTGTCAAGCATGAGCCATAGATGGATCGTACCTCGGCGGCACGATCCGTCTTTGGCTCATACTTGACAAAATATATTTCATCAACACTTTTTTGACTGGATCTTCCAAATCAACGCAAGCATTGTTGTATATTGAGAGCAGGTGGTAGGGAATAGGGAGTTGTATCTGAATTCACTCTATGCAAGGCCGGAAGCAGTGCTCCAACTGAACTAACAAACGGCCTCTAATAGCAAAGAGCTACTACAAGGTGTAGTACCAGCAACTGTACTCTAAATGAAAAACATTCCAATCAGAACTGAACCATCATGGTAAAGTGCAGTGAGTGGTATCTGCCCTGGGCGATGGTGGAACCATCTACCATTTCTTTGGTTTCTTTTAGGCGCCTCTTACAACATGCAGGAAATATGTTAGGACTATTCTAAAGCCTGTACCTGTATTATAATATTAGAGATCAGATTTAATTAGTTAAATTCTAATCAGAGTCCAAACGTCAAAAAAAATGTTTCAATATCCCTAATATGTTCAATAGACAGAAATTAATTGTACATTAACTATCCCTTTTAATGCTGACTCGGCTTCATAAAATAAAAAAAAAATCTGAATAACGGAAACACAATAATATGAAAAATAAAACACCAATAAAGGTAGAAACGCTAAAAACGAGCATTTCTAGTCAAAGTATTAAGTCCCAACATACACTTACGTGTTTTCGCACTTATTTGTTTTATTCAACCCTTCCATTGAATTGCATAAATGCAAGAATAGAATAAAGACAAAATTAATAAATACGTCACCCACGTAAGTGTCTATTGAAAGTATTGTTAATAAAATATTCATAAACATTAATATTTGCTCTGGAAATTATTGTAAAATTAAAATTTTTATCATAATTTTGTTTCGTCAAGCATGAGCCACAGATGGATCAGGCCTCCTCCGTGAAAATGAATATTATGAATATTATGAAAGAATTCAGATGAAAAATGGTGGACGTAATGAGAGTATTTTCGTAACTTTTATCTGGCTATGGTGAATGTTGGGCAAGCGTGTGACGCTATCTTAAAAATAATGGCTAACAATTTTATCATGGTTATGCTTTTGCGTGAAGCTTACATATGTATGAACGTATATATCATGGTTTTGCTATCCAGATGTGTCCACATAATTAAATTTTACGGTTTGAAAATACGGCAAAGCGATTTTTTGGTAATTGCTATTCAGTATTGCTTATTTTGCAGTAAAATCACGATTTATATCAAATTATACATCGTAAAATTTGACATATATCTTGATTTAGCTGCAAAAATGTACCTATCATGAACAATTAAAATCTTCTTTAAATCAAGAGTTCTCGAACTTTTTCGACCCAAGGATAGAATTAAGGCGTTCATGGTCTGAAATTTAAAATTTCGCCAGTAATGAATAATTTTTCATTACTTGTAATTATGTAATAATAACTATCAAAAAATTTTAGATTTTATTAAACATAGACTTCGAAATTTCCATTAGCCTAGTAAGATAGGTCCTTTGTGGCAATCAAGATAGTGAATGATAATGATCGACCGTATTAAGATGAGTTGGTGGTTCTTTGGTAAACTTTGAAACAACGAAATGAAAAGCATAAATAATGAGAATAATAGTGAATATTAGTAAAAGTCAAAAACAATCCCATTCAGAAATGTTACTTTGTCAAGTATGAGCCACAGATGAATCATGCCTGGTAACACAATCCATCCTTGACCCATGCTTAACAAAGTATGTTTTATCAAGTATGAGCCAAAGATGAACCGCTCCTGGGCGACGCGATTCACCAGCGGCCCGTGCTTGACAAAGCATGTTTTGTTGAACAGTTTTTGATCAGGATATTAGCAAAGAACTGGAGTAAATATTGTTTTATAGCAAACACACACACACACAATTTCTTGGTTAAAACAGTGGAAAAACACATAAAAGTTGGACCCATACAAAACGATTGAATACGGCCATAACTAAAAATAATTTATTTTTAACGATATTTGAGATTCAATAGTTTGTTTACATCGTCTTTCAAGATTGAAGGGGCTGCAATTTGAGTGTATTTCGCACAACTAGCAGTAAACGTAACAATTTATGGTGAATTGTGAAGCGAAAATTTTGCCGGATATTATGATTTTACAATAGAACCAATTTTTATGTTATATACTGCAAAACAGATTATATATTTTTTCCCAAGGACATCCTCGATTTTCAGGATGATCTATCAATTTTCAAGAAATATCAACTTTGCGTGTTAATATTGGGCCAAGCATGATGTGCTACACTTGAAAGGTATAGCCTATCTGTAGCGCATACATGATCTTTCAACCATTTCAATGATCCAGCAGTAAACAAGTCATAATAAATAAAAATTTTGATGGATCACCAATTACGGCAGTCTTGCGTGCAGAAAACTAACCCACCGTGTTAAATTAATTGAGATGTACGATCTCATGTCTCACCCGGATTGACGCTCGAAAAATTTAGTTCAAAAGGTGTTTGTTAAAAATACCTTTTTTAGTTAATTAATCACAATTCAAGATTAGGAAAATTTGAAATTTTTGAGCGTATTATCCCATAAAATCCTAATTTACCCCCACATAAATGCAGGCTTTTGGAATACCTGCTCCACTTTTCCTAAAAGGAAACAAGAAAGTGGTACATGGTTTCCTTACCAATGACACAAGGTAGATGGCGCCTAATGCACTCTACTGTGACATTTCGGTTTTGTAGGAAATTTGTACACTTGGGGTGCATTTATTGGTTTCTCATTCATTTTAGTAGTTTCAAACACATAACTTGAAAACTGTCGTAGAGGGATAGTCGAATTTTATTTTGTCAAGCATGAGCCATAGATGGACCACGCCTCGTCGACGTGATCCATCAATGACTCATACTTAACAAAACATGATTGACCTGGAATGACACATGTATCCAATCAATAATAATTAATAAACATTGTTGAACAGAGAAATTCAATTATTGATATTTACTAAGGTGTAAATCAATCATTAATCGCTCGTATTGATTTTTTTTGTAATGTTCGCTGAAAGCATAGCTGGAAGCAGCATCAAAAAGAAGCCAAAAGTCAGCTATGAGCCACTGAGTCACCAACTACTCACGAAGAAACATTCAGAATTGGCTGAACCCCCATAATAAAGTGCAGTGAGTGGTATCCGTCACTGCTGATATTAAGAATGTTCAGAATATTTGATTGAAAGTAATATCTGCCCTGGGTGATTGTGAAACCATTTACCACTCCAACTATTAAACTATCAAGCAGCCAACGTTATGTTGTGAATAAATTGATTAATTAAATATCAATAATGAAATCACCTATATATACAGTGTTCAAGCTCAAATAATAACACACGAGAAGACGAACACAAAAAACGACGGCACAAAAAAAACGAGAAATTTGATACAAACGCTAACGACAAAGTGCGAATGGCTTCGATGCATAAAGCTAACAAGCTACATGATAGGTATACATAGGAATTATGTGAATATTGAATAATTAAAGAAACAAATAAAATATTAATGACGGCAAAATTAGCTGAGCTGTGGATCAAATTACAAGTTCTTGGTGGTAACAGACGGTATTTATTATTTGACGAGGCGTCGATGACAAGATTAGCAACTTTGCTATTTAGACATCCGAAGAAAAGGGTTATCCGAGGAAAATTAGAAAAATAATTTTCTGATGAATGATGTAATGGAGATTGAAATGCCTATGGTGCAAAAGGTTTTCGAAATCAAAAACTCTGGTTTGGAATATCAGAGTTGATGGTTTTGACCTTTCGGTCAACAAAATGAAACATGAAAGCTAATTAGAGAAATTGCATTGTTCTGATGGAAATTATGCAATGACATACATCTGCTTGGAAAGACCACCAATATCGGCTGTTTTGTGATACGATGAAATTATGCTATACTTGATAAAATTGAACTTCAGAGTAGACAGGTGGCAGCAAACATACGATAATCAGTTGCCTCGTGAGATGCTTGATAATTAATAAGAGTTCATAAACATTCCATTTTGAATCGACAAAAATATCAACAGAAAAAATGAGACAAAAAAAAATATTAAAAGTTGAGTTTCTGGGATATATTGTTAAAATAGTCCCACTGAGGTGCAGGAGCAGGCAGTCGTTAACGCAGTGGATAAAATAGTTAGTGACATAACAATGCAGTAACAATAGTCATTGTCTCATCATTATGAAAGCAGCACACATAATTGTTACCTCATAATAACCTCATTCTGCGCCGTCAGATTTAACAAGACGATTCCTGATTTTTAAGAATTCAGGAGCTTGCTCTTCTGTTTTTCCCTCCCTCTCTTGCTCATCCTGAGCTTTGCGTCGTTTTTCCAGCATTAACTGAAAATCGGATTTCTTTTCTTCCTGCTTGCCGAAATCTTCGCGTTTTTTATCCCGGAATACGCGATCTAATTCACCTTTTTGACCGAGGACGTTAATACCCAATTTCTGATTTATTTTCATCTCTCGTTGCATATTTTTGTGCATCTGTGAGCTCATTACGGGATTTGGAAGTTTTTGTGGGACGATTAGCATTTCGTTGTCTTCTGGTGTTGGCACGTATGTTATGATGTGATCAAACGGGGTGGGATGAGAATAAGGGGATTCCCCATGAATTGGTGACCTTGACGACCTTTCCATACTCTCCATTGTGATAGCACAATATAGTCTACGACAGTGTAAAATATTATGATCTGATTAAAATGAAAGGAACTCTAATTTTTATTTTTAATGAAAATTTGCTCAAAACAACATTGCAAAAGACAATATAATACATGGATTAAAATTAATTCATTTTTATCTCTAAAAAATATTCATTGGTGCAAGCAAGGGAGGCATATTCAGTATTTTTTGTTTTCTAAGAGTTTCTTAAATGCTCATGTCAATTTTCTTTGGTTAGATAAAACTTTCAAAACCATCAACACTGCTATTTCATAGCAGTAAACACCAAAAACAATATAGCCCCTCGACAATGTCGATATTACCCAGAACCGACAATGACATCACTAGAGTCTACATATGGCCTTACAATTGCATATACTGTATAGATACAGCAACAACATTTTCGGATTTTATCTTTATATTCTTTTTACTGGTGACCTTACTTCATCTACTGCAGTTACATCTTGTTTTGCCTGAAGAAGTCAGGCTATGACATCCTAATGTGGGCTGAATGCTGCAAGTATCTTTGTGAAAAATGAGATTGAAAAAAAAATTGTTTTCGTTTATATGGACTAAACTTCATACTAACCATTTTATCAAGCAGTTACATTTTTTTGCAGACAAGTCAGGCCCTACTGATCCGCCAGACCTTTGTGAAAAAAGATGAAAAAAAGATGTTTTCGTTTTGGACTTTCATACTAACTCATTCAAGAATTTTATAAGGAATCACGGTTCACTGCACTCATCTTGAAATTTTATTCTCCATATAGCCAAGGCTAGGTTACTTACAATTTACTTTAAACTTTGATACAAATCTACAGACCTAGGGCACATAAAATGAACGTAGAAAGCTTACAACAGAATAAAATTTGTTAAAAAGTATCGATCCCAGCAACAGGACACAATTTTGTATGAAATTTAAGTTCAATAACCACCCATCAATCTAATAAAGTTACCTTTATTACTTATTATAAAAAAAGGAAACCTTCACCGGATTCGGAACCAGTGTTAGCACAATGGGTCTTCAGTCGTGGTCCACAATATGGTTAAGTCGTATTATTTTCTTTCATCCACCGCACAATAAAAATGAAATCCTACCTACACTGTACATACGGTATTCCGCGTTCCCCCAACACCAGCGACACAAAACATTACAGATCAGGCAAATCGCCAGCGGACAAAGTCGGTATGCCTGGTATGCGATGAATGATGAAGCAGAAGCGATGTTGTTGTTCTGGCGACTGTGGGTGGTGAACGGAGTGCTGTGGACAATAAAATCCTAATAACCATATATGGCGAAATATGCAATAGAATAGAGCGCAAAAATAGTTTTTGAATTTTATATACTTTAATGTACCTAAAATGTCTTTATGAAATTATTAGGTCTGTAGGGAGAGAGTACAACCACTCCATCGTTTAATGTGATATTGTCACTTTCACCGGAGGCGTAACCAATGGTGGCGGGACATGCTCCCCATTGATTGGGGGGGGGAGGATATGAAGTCGTGGCTCGCAATGTGATTGAATCTGTATTATCGGATTTCTTTCCGCGGGAGAAAATAAAATCCTATTCATATCATTGATACAGGAATAGGAACTAAAGAATCTTCATCTTTGACTCAAGTCTTTTAACGCGAGTTTTAAATCCACGCAGGTAAACACGCTCAGGAAAGAAGGGAACTCCAAAGTTCGCATAAAACTGCTTGTGACACTGTGGAACAACTACATTGAATAAATGTGAATTGGAAGACAATCGTGTGAGTCGGTCGAATATTTTGTTCGGAGGAACGAGAGCATAAAGTTTCCTCGAACAAAGACCCTTTTAATATCTGTAAAATATACAAAGTGAGGGTACATTGCGACGATGTGAAAAGCTTTGCAGACCAGAAGAAAGTTTGGGCCAATCATACTGATTATCGAAGTTGAATACGGTGAAACATGCTGAGAGTGACACTGTCTCAAACGTAAGAAGAGACCAAGAAGGGAAATTGATGATGAAGAATCTAAACCAACGGTAAACGTACATAACGAAATAAGCATGAGCGTAGCAAACCGCTCAAATACCCATGTAAACGCGTATTAATCAAGTCAAACTACATATCGACCCTTAAAAATGATCTAAAGCTGATTTTGCGTATTACGTAGTCAAAGACTTGCGGAACCTCCCCAGAATGATGGCGTCATAATCTATGTAAAATACATTTTGTATTTTACGGCCTTGTGAAAATGTTAAGATAGTGGGTATTCTCATGCTGATAGCTTGTTAGAATATATTTCTGAATGTGCTGCAACATAAATTCTTGAAGAATGCGCATTATTGTCACCACAAGGGGTAGTTTTCGACGTATGAATTTATACCAGAGTTTGGCAACCTTTTTGAGTCGCGGGCCATGTTGATAAAATAAAATATACTGCCGGGCCGTCACTGTCGGGACAGATTTTCTGAAACGCGAATTTCTTACTCTTAAATCGCACGTCGTTTTACATTCCTATTCATGCTTGTATAATATGTTCATTGATATGATAAAAGAAACTTATAACTTTGAATGTTGATGTTGTTTGCATTTTTGCCAAATTGTCAAAGTCAGTTCTGATATTGTAACGAGAAATTTGTAAAACATCATTACAATGTTCATCAGATAAACGTGATCAAAGATTATTTTTTGCAAAGTTAATCTTGGAAAATAATTTTTCACAAATATAGGTGTTCCCAAACATGGGTACAACTCTGTTCGCTTTATCTCGTGATTTCGGAAATAGAGTTGCAGATCTATGTGCTATAACAACACTTCCGGAGAAGAACGCAAAACTTCGACTCCAACATTGTATTATTCTGAAGTTCAATCAATTCCATCTGCAAGCTATTATCAGCATCGTCGGGATCAACATCAAAAGGTGTTGCCAGTACCCTGAATTCGTGTTCGTGCATTCGCACGTCCTCGTTACTTACGTTAACTTCTAAAGTCTAAAGAAGTTTCTTAAAACAACCGGTACTTACTACGCAGACGGCTTCGCAGTAGCCTTCGCGTACACTCGTTCGAAATACTCAACCAGTTGCAATTATTACGTCTAAAAAACGAAACGTGTGCAACGAAGCAAAAATTTCTAGCACGAGGTAGTATCCATGGTTTTTTGCACTATGATTCTAGCATGGGAAAACAGCTTATTTCTCGTCGCGGGCCGGATTGCGTGCTTTTGCTTGGAACTGTTCGCGGGCCGGAACGAAGCGCCTGGTGGGCCGGACCTGGCCGGCGGGCCGTAGGTTGCCGACCCCTGAACGACCGCACACTTAGTTGTCAACGCTGTCTTAGATGACTTTTCTCGCGCTTGTGACATTTTGATTAGAGTCTGTTATCCGTATGGATGGCAACGTTCGTCAAACGATTCTCTGTAGCCATTGTAAATGTCAAAATTGACGCACACTGGCTTTATACCGAGACAAGCTAAAAGACCACCAAATAAATCATTCAGAAGTTTTTATAATTCACGTATGTGTTATAGTCTTATCTAATTAAGCGATGATTTATCTTAATTCTTTTATGAAACAAATCCCTCAATTATGCAAATTAATGTTCGATAATATTTATATACCTCAAACATTTGCATGAAAAATGGTATTTTTGAAAAAATGAAAAATAACATGTCTTGTCGTTGATTTTTTAACGAGTCGCACAATTTTACACTCTCAAAACAAATATCAATTCCTAAAATTTTTGGCAGTTGAGTAGTGGTTAAACCTGTTGCCATCGCAGGTTGAAGAGCTCGGGTTCCCGAGTCCGGCTCGCAAATCCATGCCCACCCCCCAACAAAAGGTGTAATCACTTGGGCAGACTGAGCCGAACAGGAAAAGATAATATCTTTCCAGCAATTGTAACACTGTCCGTCTACATTTGAACACATTTTGATTAAACTTCTGACGTTATCCGTATGGATGTCAAGCTTTGTCAAACGATTTGCTGTGGCCGTTTCTAAAGTCTAGGTGAAACTGAAATGTCAAAATGGACGAATACTGGCTCTGTACCGAGACAAGCTAAAAAACCACCGATAAGTAAGAAGTGGTTCAAAGATGACTTCTGTTTGCATAGTCACATTGGAATATATTTATATATGATACTTGCAGAACCTCATTCTAACCAGAAAATTTACATCAACATTAAATACGAAAACATCCGTTTCTCTACTATTTTTAAAAAGCGCCTATACATGAGATTACTTTGCTATGGAAGCTACAAAGTAGTGATTTCCACAAATCTTGGGATATTTTCGGGTAATTGTGGGAGAACTTAAATAAATCATTCAGAAGTTTTTATGATTTATATATTATGTGTTGAAGTTTTAACCAACTAGGCAATGATTTATCTCAGTTCTTTTTAGAAGCAATTCCCTTAGCCATGCAATTTAATGTTTGATAGTATTAATATACTTCAAACATTTAAATGAAAAATGGTATTTTTTTAAAAAAAAAAATGAGAAATAACATGTCTTGTTGTTGGTTTTTCAACTTGTTCCACAATTTTCCACTCTCACAGAAAAATATCAATCCCTAAAATTATTGCAGTAGAATAACTTTTTTCTAGAGATGAACATTGAATAATAGTTCAGTTATTCAGTCCATAATTTTAAATCGTTAAATTATTTTTCAAATTAAACTTTTTCTCTTCTTAAACACATTCTGTGCTGCCCTTTAAATATCACTCAAGTGGAAAAAATATTCAAGTATTAAATATTCCCGGATAAACACTACGAAAAACGCGCAGAGCTGTTGATTCCGACGAAAACATAAGATGCTGCGGCAACGGCTGCGCAAACCCCAACCATTTGGAATTCGAATCTGGTTCGAATATTTTTTTCAAATCGGATCGAATCTCTAATTCCACGTAAATAACAAATGTCACATTTTTAGTAATACAATTTGTCACCATCTTGGCAATCAAAAATTGATAGTTTGTAGTGTTTTTTCAATTTACACTACATTGTCTAAGAGCAACAATTTCCATATTTTAACGGCAACACGCTATCGATTTTGGTCAAATTGAATCAAAATTGATAGCATTTTGTTGTTAAATATGAAAATTCTAGTTTTTTAGCAAGTTTGTGTCCTTATTAACGAATCGGATCGAATCGAATTGGCCAGCCTTACTTGTGTAACAAATCACCCTACCACGCGCACTTCAGCTTAATTAAATCGGTTTCATTTGAATCCGCGTCTTTTGAATCTTTGGGTCGATCTTGTTAAGTATGAGCCACAGATGGGCGCAGGTGTGTGGATTTAAAGAATAACTGGAATTAATTCCTCGCAACATTAATTGAGAAGTCACGGCAATGTTATTTCTCCAACGATCTCTTTAGAATTCCTTGTCTTCTCACTACTTTCCTGATTTGTTGTTTTTGTTTAAATGAATATTTTCACCAGACAACAGAACACCCGGCAGAAATGCAAAAATCTTAAAGTCAATCCATTTTAGGAATGCAACATCACCCTGTTCCGCCGGTTCACTTATTGGACATTATGTAGTTACGCTAAAGAGGGGCCTTCGAGGTTCGAGGCTGAGAATTGAAATCCGAACTGACACTTTCTCTTCCATAGCTCGATCTCCGGAAACCCCGCGCGTTAGTGGTATTGTATTTAATTAACTAAATATATATTCCCTGAAACGTCAATTCTCGTTAATATTTTAATAAAGCTGAGCAAAAATTTCGACTGTTTCTTTATATAACACTAAAGGAGAAAGAAAGGAAAGACGGCTTTATGCCGAACAAGTCTAAAAGTTCACTTAGCATAAACGCCCTCTATACCTGTCCGAAATAAGCGGGTGAGGCTGGGCCGAGAGAGCTGGGTTGGGGTGGACAGCTCATGTAGAGTGCGGCGGATCTGGGAATGGGCCGTCCAGGTAGAGGGAAGTAGGATGGGCAGTTCGGATCCAGTGCGGTAATATTTTGGGAACGAGCAGGTTGACTGGAGAGCGTCGTTTGGTGAGGGGTAGGTCGGACCTAGTGTGGTAACAGTTTGGGAACGGACAGGCTCGCTGGAGAGGGTTGGTTGGGTATGGGCAGCCATCAGGTTAGCGGGAGGTGAGTTGGGGGTAGGGAAGGGCAAGCAGAAGGAGGTTAGTTGCGTATAGGCAGGTCAGGTCTTAGGGTGGATGGGTAGGTAGGTTTGACCTAGTGTGGTAGTAGTTCGGGAACGGACAGATTTGCTGAGAATTGTTTGGGGATGGGCAGCCATCAGGATGGCGGGACGTGAGTTGGGGGTGGAAAGGGCAGGCAGGGGAAGTTTAGTTGCGTATAGGCAGGTTTTTGGTTGGTGGGCTTAGGATAAGCAGGTCTTGCCTGACACAATCTGAGGGGGAGGTTAGTTGCGTATAGGCAGGTCAGGTCTTAGGGTGGTGGGGTGAGGGTAGGTAGGTTTGACCTAGTGTGGTAGTAGTTCGGGAACGGACAGATTTGCTGGAGAAGGTTGTTTGGGGATGGGCAGCCATCAGGATGGCGGGACGTGAGTTGGGGGTGGAAAGGGCAGGCAGGGGAAGGTTAGTTGCGTATAGGCAGATTTTTGGTTGGTGGGCTTAGGATAAGCAGGTCTTGCCTGACACAATCTGATCCAGTCCATTTTAACTATCAGTCCTGTGTACGCAGGTCAATTAAAATATTTAATACTGCGCGTGTCATCTACTACGGTCATTCGATAAAGCAATTTTTCAATTTCAGTGAGGGATGGGAAAAACCGAATCATTTAGAATTCGAATCTGATTCAAAAAATATTTTCGAATCGGATCGAATCACTAATTCCATGTAAATAACAAATATCCCATTTTTACTATTACAACTTGTCTCCATCATGGTTATCAAGACCAGTGATAGTTTGTAGTGTTTTTCAATTCACACTACATTGTCTAAGAGCAACAATTTACATTTTTAACGGAAAAATGCTATCGATTTTGGTCAAATTTGACCAAAATCGATTGCATTTTGTCGTTAAAATGAAAATTCAAGTTTTTGTTCCTATCAACGATCCACGATTGATTCGAATAAATTGTGCTTCGAATTCATTCGAATCCCCGAATCGAATTGCCCAGTCTTAATTTCAGTGTCCTGCCAGTAGAGCAAAAGAAATTAGTACGTGGATTTGAGTGAAATCTGAAATTATTCCCATCGACTGCTAATTGATCATAGGCACAATAACGAATTTTTATATTTCAACGGCAAAAAAAAATCGGTTTTGGTCTTATAAATTGAATGTGACGTAGAAGTTTATTGCATTTCACACTTTGTTTATAACATTATTGGTGAATTTGAATGATTGATAGATTTGTTGCTTATATAAAATTTTATTCGAAATCCAAAAAAACCAGATAAGATAATTGGTTTCCACGGGATTAGGTTTTGCCAACTTCAGCTCACAAGTTTGTTGAAATAGAAAAAATAATGGACAATTTAAACAAACCAATCGTGGCAACATGTTCTCAATTACACACAAGGAGGGCTGGGCAATTCGATTCGGTGATACGAAGCACAATTCGAATCAATCATGAATCGTTCGTAGGAACAAAAACTTGCTAAATAAAATAGAATTTTTTATTTTTACGACAAAATGCAGTCGATTTTGGTCAAATTTGACCAAAATTGATAGCATTTTGCTGTTAAAATAGAAAAATTTTGGCTCTTTGACAATGTAGTGTAAATTAATAACACTACAAACTATCAATTTTCTGATGCCTATGATGAAGACAAGTTGTAATAGTGAAAATAGGATATTTGTTATACATATGGAACTAGTGATTCTATACGATTCGAAAAAATTATTCGATCAGATTCGAATTCCAATTATTCGATTATGCCCAGTCCTACATACAAAGTCAATTCTCCGTGAATTTGTTGTCTAGAATTAATTTATCCCAATTAGTGAATCGTAATGGGGAAGCATTGGCCATAGTATTTATTTTATTTTTTTCAATAAATTTGACTATTAATTTTTTTCAATTCGCGAAAAGTGAAGATTCATATTCGTGTATATTCTATAAACCGCTGTATATCATCTTATATTACTTCTAGATTTTGCCAACTTTTTCAGTCATTGAAATTGTCAACAACGTGTTTTAAATGAAATTCAAAATTTCCATGATGTGCAACCTCGAAGCAGTTAAAACAAAAAAAAGAAAATCAGAAGGAATGTTTACGATATCCTATTTCACAAAACCATTCTCCGTCTGCACCAAACGACGCCAACGAGGTGCACCGCCCTAATCGCGCTTCTAACGAACATAAATCGCTCGACGCGGTTGGAATCAATATAAAAATTGATTTATCGACCTCATATACTTAGTCTTAGCATAACTATATAAAAAACAATTCGGCTACTACTTGTGGTGATCACGGAATGCGTTATTGCAGCCAAAAGCATATTTAGTTAACATACAAGCCCTTGACCAGTTTTGTAAATGCTCTATATCAAAAGTTTCTGACTTTTAAGAGTCGTCTTCATTCGTCCCTAGTTATTGTATTCACTAGACTAGAGTATTGAGGTTGATGGAGGTCTGCTACCAAAGCGCTAATTCAAGGTATCTTATCGTAACTTACAATAAAGCGCTATTTTTCAGGAAAAATTTTTCTGCCTACGTTGCTCATTGTTGCGTCATAATTTGACCACAAAAACTGTTCAAACTTTGCTGGTTCTAAAAAACGTTACTGATTGTGATGTGATAGAATAAGATAATATATCATTCCTTCAAAGTGCGTTCCATCTGTGGCTCATGCTTGACATTTTTATGGGATTCGGACAAGAGTTGTAGTTGCAGATAAAAACCATTCTGCTTTGATCTGTCGAATACTTCTGCTAGACTTTAGGGCGCTTTTAATTTCAAAGCTTATCGACGAAGTGTCAACTAAAATACGTAGCATTTCCCAATTATTCCTCGCAGACGGTATATTTTATTTCCTGAATGCAAACGTACGCACTCTTTGTTTGGTCGTATGGTAAAAAGTATAGTGGTGTCGTCTTTCTGTAAGACCTAATTCCGAGTCTCGGCCAGGGGATTAACAGACGTAAGCGCCGCTCACGGCTTCCTCCGCCAACCACAACCATTCACAGATAAAAAAAAAAAAAGGAAATACATTTTACCAAAACCGTCACCCCGATAAGGAACTACAAGTGGCTGACTAACCAGGAATTTTTGTCAGAATTATGGGTCGCCTAGATGCTTATGGTGATGGTTTCTAAACTGATTTTCACGCAAACGTTAATTCGCGTGAATTCCCGGTATAGACGAGGAAGCAGTGTTTGAACTGAACAGGTTTAAAAGTTCCCTAAGCATAAACGCGCCGTATATAAACCCCGGTTCTGGTCGGAATTCTGCGTAAAACTTTTGGAGCGCCGTCGGCGGTATTTGGTGGTTCATAGGTCAGTCAGGGACGTTGTGTTGGAGTTACGTAGACCGGGTAGAAAGGTATGCGTTGGGTTAGGCAGGTCAGAAAGGGAGCAATGGGTTGGCATTACGTGGTTTAGGTACAGGTGGGTGTGTGGGGATAGGCAGGGCAGGTAGTGCTAGTGGGTTGTGATCATGTAGGTCAGGTGGATAGGGGTGCATGGGGTAGTCAGGTCGAGGGTGGTGGGCTGGGGTTGGAAGGTCTGCTAGTGGGTTAAGATTAGATTGCAAGTGCGTTCAGGAAGCAGGTCGGGAATGGGATCAGGATTCTGGGTTGCGGGTATTCGGAAGGTACTTGTCGGGGATAGGTAAATCGGGTTGATGGTTTGGGAATGGGTAGATCAGAAAAGGTGTGAGTTGGTCGGACTGGCGGGGCTGTAGGTCAGACGGAGGAGACGGTTTGTGAACAAGCAGCTCAGTTTGGGTACGTCAGGTAAAGGGGATGGGCTGAGGATAGGCGGAAGGACAGCGTATTTTGCACCAGCATACGTTTGCTTGCCTGGACAGTCGTGTAGATTTGGAATCAATCACGCCCATAAATATAACCGCGTCTCTTTGCACCTCAGCATATATACACTCAAGCTGTTTGCACACGCCGTATCTTTTCACCTGAGGTAATGAAATTGCTTTATTAAAACAAATAGGCAGCGAATTTCATTGCACTACAGCAAGTAGTCAATGAGAAATGAAATATAATAAATTCCCTATTAAGATATAGACGGAAAGCAGATAAACAACTTCCATCACCCATTGGTCAATAGAATTTGGAATATGAACAGTTGAATATTCAGATTAAAATCAACTTCATTAAATCTTCAATAATAAATTTTGCATATTACAAAAACAGTTTGAAAATATTATAGGAGCAATGTGCAGATAACCAGTTAATACAATACCATTTCTATGTGTGGTAGCGAAGCAATGTGTTTATTCATTATTATTGCCATTGGAATTCGACGATCGATATTTTTGAAACCTTCTACAATTTTCAAAAATAAACGCAAAAAATATTAGAAATAAAATTTGGATGAAGACCTAAAAACCTTAAAAATACATATGGATTCAACAAAAAACATGGATCAAAAAGGAAAATGAAAAACTAGGATATTAGCAACTGATTCTCTTGCTGCAACGCTATTTTTGCTATTTCCATGGAACCAACCAACCAAGGCTTTGCGATGTATTTTAATAATCAAATTATCATTATGTAAGTATTTGTATTTAAGTAGGGGTTCCCGGTTAGCTCAGTCGGTAAAGCCGTTAGGAATACGCTTCGAGCTGCGCATCTCTGATCGTCATGACGCAGGTTCGAATCCCTTGAGGAGTGATAGTTATATGCGTGAGAACTGCTGGACGAATGGCCGGTGCACGGCGGTTCACGTAAGCGCTGCTTACGGTTTCCTCCACCCACCAGGTCCATGCACAGTAAGAATGAGAAATACGATAATCAAAAATCCGATTCGAAACTAGTGTCTGCACGAAAGGTCGTGGTTCGCTATATGGTTAAGCTGTATTGTCGGCTTTCCACCCTCGCAGAATAAAAATGATCTCTATCCCAAGTTTCAATATGACATAGCAACTGATATTACTTTCAATGTACTTGCATGCCTGGTGAATAAATAGGTGTCTGTTCTGCAATTGTCCCAAACGCTCTTATAACAATGAGAAGAACTAAAAACGAATACGACGGATAAATTATTTTTTGACCAGAAGTCGACACTTGTCCTGTTTGTCGTTTTCGTTCCGATGGATATTAATATCAAGATCGATAATACAACATTTTTATCGCTGATCTTCCAAAGCACAATATCAGGCTTGTTGTACCGCTGGGGCTGCGCAAAACCGAATCATTTGGAATTCGAATACTTTTTAGAATCGAATCACTAATTCTTTGTAAATAACAAATATCCCATTTTTACTATTCTAACTTGTCGCCATTGCGATATTAAAGAAATTTGTAGTTTGTAGTGTATAAGCAATTCACACCTCGAGCAACAATTTTCATATTTTAACGACAAAATATAATCGATTTTGGTCAAATTTGACCAAAATCGATTGCGTTTTGTCGTTAAAAAATGAAAAATCCTAACTCACTTAGCAAGTTCCTATGAACGATTCACGATTGATTCGAATAAATCGTGCTTCGAATCGATTCGAATCACCGAATCGGAATGCCCAGCCCTATGTACCTCACTGTCAAGTGGCCAAATTTTTCTAAATTGTTTTACATATAATATTCTTGCCAGTGTAATATGTCGAATTTGAATTCAAATATAGTATTTGCTGAACGCCTCCTGTACGTGCGTTACAATGTCGTCGTTTGCCATCAAATTGCGCGTTTATTGGTTTTTTTTTATCAAGATGTTTGGTCCCTGCATGGAGAGCAAACCTGCTCTTGAAAAACGAACAGGTAGCCTACTGCATTGATGATAAATAAGATTTTTTTATCCATTTTTGTGACGAATTATTGTCGTAACCCAGAATCTTTTCATTTTTCGCGTTTGATGTAGCCATGTTGGATTCCTGCAATCCATCTTTCTTTGTGTCCGCAATTTAGGTTCGTTCGAATCCTATTAGATAACAATTTTTTTTCTATAGCCACTTCTTAGAGTGAATTACCCTGTACAAGGCCCTATTTGCGGCCACTTATAGACGGACAGGGTTGCAATTGCTGGAAAGATATGATCTTTTTCTGTTCGGCTTAGCCTACCAAAGTTATTACACCCTGGGTTAAGTGGTGGGCATGGATAAGCGAGCCAGCTCGCCGGGACTCGAACCCGAGATCTTCAACCTGCGACGCCAACATGTTTAACCTCTAGGCCATCGCGGTCCCGTCTGATTCATTTTCAATAATTTAGTTTTTCTTTATATTATTTGCAAATCCTTTTATCCCGCTCTAATTTTAGAACTCCTTGGAAAATGTTGATAGTCCCAGCTTTAAGTTTCATAAGTTCAGCAATGATAAACATTCGCATAACATGTAGATTGCTATTCAATCCCCTTCCACTATCTTTTCTCGAGGTATGTAGGTCGTTTGCACCCTAGTACGCCTGTATTTGCGTTCAACTCTGTTTTGACCCGCGTACGTTTGCTTGCACGCATATTTGCGCTCCCACGGATGAGCGTATGGGAGAAAGAAAGTGTGGGCGAGTGTAAGCTTTTCTCTTTTTACGATTTTATTATTTAAATGAGGTGAGCAAACCTGCATTCTGACTTTATCTTTTAATATTCAAATAATCACGTTTTTAAATTTAACTTTAGTCTTTGTTTGCTTTCCTGACCTTCCTGGTCAGTTTTTATTGTTCTTTTGTCGTGGTTCGCCATATGGTTGAGCTGTATTCTCGGCTTTCCTGTCCGACAGGATAAAAATGATGCCCTATCCTAACATAGGCCTACGATGCAATTGCATCCACTTTTATATGCAACATCGCACGTTGAAACAATAAACATTATTCTGAGATTGAGCAGCAGATGAAAAAAGTCACTGCATATGTCAATCAAATGTGCATGTCAGAGGCGCGTGAATGCATTGGTCACAGTGCATTTCACCACGTGTGATTTTTTTCTTCTTTTCTTCCATAATATTCGACCCTTTTATTGTTTGCTTTTGCGCGTTACGTGATGAGATAAAGGCTCAAAAGTGTCGGCTGCTTATGACAGAAATTTGGTGATCTGTAACTTGTTTCGCATTTCGTTCAATGGTGCCCACCTTTCCCACAAATACGTACTTAGGTGCAAATGCACGAGGCTACAAATATTCGTGGGTACAAGTATGTAGGGGTTCAAATTTATATGAGATGAAAATATATCCGGGTGCAAGTATGCAGGGGTGCAAATTCCCCTTTGTAAAAAATACATGAGTGCAAATAAGCATTGGTGCAAATGCAATGTCGGAAGTAGCTCCTAAAGCAGTGGTTCCCAAACTTTTTTGAGCGCGAACCCAAACCTGAGGTTTATGACATCTCACGACCCGAGCTTCAAACTCAAAGAAATGATTTTCTAAGGATAGCAATCTACTATTTTTTGAGATATGTATGAAATAGACAAGACACAGACAACCAGCTGTAGTACACAGTACTATGAAACAATGATTTATTACAAACAAATCATTGATTCAGTGTGAATAATGAAGCTGAAATTTTCCCTTCAAAATATCGTCCATACACGGCTCTATTTTACTGAGCGCAATGCGCATATCGTCACCAGGATTTGCGAGCATTTGTTTTAATAACCGTTCTCCAATCGTGTGCGGTTTCAACTCTCTACCTATGCGTAGCGCGACTATGTACGATGCCAGCATGGCTTGCTTGGAGGCTAGAAGCGCTGGATTCGTTGCTGAACAAAATCGGCTTCGTTTCAGTTCCGCTTCTCGGTGCTGGAAATAAATACGATTCGTTCGAAAGATAAGTTCGACAACATTGCATAACAAAGCACACATTGTGGCTTCGTAGAACCATGATCATTAATAGAAGTGAATCCCAAATCAAAAATTCTTGCTTGAACGAATACTTACTCATCCTTAAACGCTAATTTTTAACAATAATATCTTCAATGCAATGTTTTATTTGCCGTAAACTAGGTCAGTTCCTGTTAACCTAAGTTTACGTGCTTAGGAAGTGAAAATGTTTCAAACTACTCTACTACTATAGCTAAAGTTTCACACTATCAACCCTGATACTCCACTGACCTATTTACTGAACTATTCACCTCCAAAATACTTCGGTAATCAGCAAATCTTAAACTAGTCTCAGCAGCAGTTAGTTGGCTAGTTGCGACTAGCCTACGTAGCTGCGCTGCCATTAAAACTCTCAGAAAATCACTTATGATGCAATAGTCCGGTTTTATTGAGGTAAATCCAAATGAAATGCGTATAATGCAATAATTTAGTTATGATGGAATTGAAAGAACTTGAAAAATGAAAAAGGGTTCGTTTGACAAATTTGAATGATCTTGGCGCGACCCATTTTCCGACCCCGCGCGACCCATATTTGGGTCGCGAACCGTACTTTGGGAACCAATGTCTTAAAGGGAACCAACCGACAACCACTCAATAGCAAAGAGTTACTAAAAGATGTAGTACCAGCAACTACACTATAAACGGAAAATATCCCAAACGGAACTGAACCGCCATGGTAAAGTGCAATGAGTGGTATCTGCCCTGGGTGATGATAAAACTAGCTATCACTTCTTTGCTTCCTTTCAGTCGCCTCTTACGACACGCGGGAAATACGTTGGGGGTATTCTAAAGTCCGTACCTGCAGGGCATTGAATGTGCATGGTTTCAAATTTATGTGGGTGCAAGTGTATGTGGGTAGAAATGAACACGGGTGCAAATTTTCGTGTGTGCAAGTGTACATGGGTGCAAATGGACATTGGTGCAAATATGCATAGGTGCAGACATTCAGTGTGCAAATATACGGGGCGCAAAACTACGCGGGTGGACATTAATATTTATGCAAATATAATTCAGTACCTATGCCAGCAGACAAAGTTTTAAAAAATACCAAAATATGTATGCCCTGTGTTTCCGTGCGCCTGTGTGTGCGAGTGTACATGGGTGCAAATGGACGTATGTATGGGTGCAGACATCGGGGTGCGAATACACGGGGCTCAAAACTACGTGGGTGGATATATCTGGAGACAAATATAATTCAGTACCTATGTCGGCGGACAAAGTTTTAAAGAAATACTAAAGTATGTATTTTTTTATTTTATTTTTTTTATACTAAAATATGTATGCCCGTGTTTCCGTGCCTGCTACAGTCCGATGGAAGCGCAATGAATGTCCAGCTTTCGTTAGGTGGCGATCGAGTGCCGCATAAATAATAAATAAACAAAGAGTCGCGCATGCGCAGTGATGTATTCTGTGAAAGGATTCGCCATCTGGCCGATAAGCCGCTGGTGCTCTTTGGCCGAACTTCGTCCATTTACGCGTTTTTTGTCTATTTTAGTGGTTAAAATGATTGAATTTCGAGGACATATTGGAGGCATTTTAGGTATATATCTGCAACTTCTGTGAAGTTTATTCAATTCTGGCAAGTTCTGTTGGATAACGCCTGTTGAGCGGTGCGGCACAAGGTAAATTGATTTAACGTTACGTTAGCTCGTTCATACTCATTTGCCCATCCAACGGTCCGAGGGTCGAGAGATTTTGAACAAAATTGTTATCGTTATAAGGGGCATGGCACATTAGCTTATTCCAGTAGAAAGTTTTTACTGATAGATTATATAGATAAATATTTGCCCATAATTATCTTCCAATATTCGGCTTGTTTTTAAAATTGTCTCAATTCCAGACTAAGATTAAATAGATAGTTTATTTTGACCTCCAAGCCATGAAAAAAGTATTAAAAAAATCATATTCACATTGTAGAATTACACTTGTGGGATGATTATATGCGAGAGGTCTGCTGGACGCATAAACCCTGCTTACGGTTTCCTCCACCACCATGTCCATGCACAGGAAATATGAGTAAAATGTTAAACCAAAAACCTTCACCCTTGATTCGGAACTGGTATCTGCACGAAAGGTTGTGTGGTTCACCATGTGGTTAAGCTGTACTCTCGGCATTTCTCTCCCGTAGGATAAAAATAAAATCCTATCTTAAATTTTAAATTCAAAGTATGAGACAAAGTTGCCAAGCCTTTAATTTTTACATGTGTGATATGATTATTTTCGGTTCTTGTTTGTCTTTACCAGTTTATCTGTTATATGTAGGGTTAGAATAAAAGGAATTACTTTTATTTCACCATGTGTAATTAACAATGTTTAAAACTTTTGACTTCGTTTGTGTGTTATTTATCGTTCTATCCAATGTGAGACCAGTGGCTAATTACAATAATGTGTGATGGAGTCCTTTGTCTTTCAAAAACCAAAAATTATACAATACAAAATAATTTTTTCTGATTGTCAGCAGATCAAACAGTGAAGTTTAGTACCATATATCGGATTATCATAACAATTTACTAAGTTGCGAGCGACTCATCCTAACCAGGGAAACAATGCCAGATGATTGCAGCATTGACACCCCCTAGTTAGGATGAGAATATTCTGCTAGTTTTATTTTGATGACATTCGGGAATATGGGACTAAACTTTACTAGACCCAGAAAAGAAGGTCAATTTTTAAAGAGAAATTAGGAAAATTTGCGAAACTCCGAATAAAGTTTTAAGGTTTTTGAATTTTTAAGCCTCTTCAACCTTTCGTGAATTCTCATTATCTGCAGCACATTTCGAAACTGAGCAAATAAAAGCAAAGTTATTTGTGTACTGGTTATTTTGTTAATGAAAAGTACCAAATTAATTACCAAAGCAACCTACAATTAGAAAAACGACCCGAAAGAATTGGGAAATGTACTGAAAAATATACCAAATTATTACCTGTCATCATTGTGATGTTATTGTTTCGAGTGGAATTATCACTGATCACAGTTTTCAAATTTTGACCCTAGGGAGGAGAGGTTCGCGGGTTTATTTATCTCCGTTTTTAGATTGTTTATCAATAGCCAAGTACAATTGGAGGGGGGGGGGGGGTGTTTTGGTACCTGACTAAGCTAGACCATGCTCTAGCGAGAGCTTGGTAAATAAATCTTGTATGTTTTATTTTTTCCATATTTTCACATAAATTATGATTTTCTTTGCTTAATAAATCAATTTAAGAAAAATTTAACTGTTAATTAGAATCCAGGAATACATCACTATTTGGATAATGATATCCCTAGACATTGAACGTCTTGTCTGTAATTGGTGTATATTATACTATTGATTGATATTGATTTTAATTTCGATGTTTCAACACTAGGTTGTTTGTGGACAGATTGTTTTGATTCATTTTTGTCGTATTGATTTTTATGCAAATTTGATTTTGTTTAAAAATTCTAACGGTAGTCTTTTTTCAGATTCTTTTTAAAGTAAAATTCGTTCATAGTATAGCCGGTAGCAGGGCCTAAAAGGAACTAACTATTGGCCATTTAATAGCAAAGAGCTATTAAAAAATGTAGTACCAGCAACTGCACTCTAAAATGAAAACATCCCAAACGAAACTGAACCAACATGGTAAAGTGCAGTGCGTGGTATCTGCCCTAGACAATATAAAACCATTTATCACTTTTTGGCTTCATTTTAGTCGCCTCCTACATCATGCAGGATTATGTTAGGACTATTCTAAATCCTGTATCTATAGAGCAAATATGTGGTTTTTAAAGTTTGTTGACCTCAAATTGAGGAAATGGGATATATATGATTGCATTCGAATGTGTATGCATGAAATTATGTGAAATTGACTGTGAATTATGTGAAAGTGAAATTATGACCATTCAATATATTTTAAAATAGTGGGTATAAAGACTATTTATCTTTATTTTATAAATTTCTAAAAAAAATCAAATTTTTGACTTCCAAATGGATGCAGCAAAAGGAATACCAGCTTATTCTGTTTTCTTGATTGCATAGTTGAATATTGATCCTTAATTCGTTCAGGGTTAGGGGAACTAAATTCGAATATCTGTTAAATTCAGAATCGAATCAAACAATTTTCACAATTAAAATCGAAAATTCGAATCACCAGTATAATAATAAATAATTAAAGAGATTTTCTCTGGAAATTGTTTAAACATCAAAATATACACAATTGCTAGCGCTATCTTGTTGCAGCTCTTTTGCTATTAAGTAGCTCCAAGTTGATTCCTTTTCGTCTCTGCCCCCAACCTCGCTCAGAGTGAATTTCAATATAAAAAAATCCTGAGTCACATACAGATATGTAACCTAAAAACTTAATAATTTGTTGAAATTTCACATTTATATTACTTTCTCTTCGACGACCTGCTGACAAGATCAGCATTAATCAAAAGATTTAAATTCTTTTTACAATTTCAGATTTAAAAAACAATTAAAATAGTTGTTTATGTCTTAACGTGAATGACGCAAGTTTTAATAGCCTAGAGGCGAGAACCTCGGTACGTTCTGTCCATGTACAAAATTATTTAGAAAAGATTGTTGGTAATAATAGTTCAAATATTTAGCCAATTGTGGTTTGTTTAAATAGTCAATTGTGCTTCTGGTTGATGAATTGTTATTTGCTCGAGTTGTTCTTCATTAGAAAGCGCTCAACTGGTAGAATGTGATCCATTCTGCTGCTGCTATAGTGTTTAATTTTGTTTTGACATCAAGACGTCAATTCTCTAATTCTTGCAAAATAGATGTTTAAATTCAAAGGATTTCATTGGAAATCACTTTTAAGTGAAGCCGGAATATGCGCCTAAAAGAAACCAACCAACGGCCACTTAATAGTAAAGAGCTACTACAAGATGTAGCACCAGCAAGTGCACGCTAAATGGAAAACATCCCAAACTGAACTGAACTGCCATGGTAAAGTGCAGTGAGTGGTATCTGCCCTGTGCGATAGGCAAACCATCTACCACTTCTTTGTTTCTTTTTAGTCACCTTTTATGACACACAAAAAATACATTGGGACTATTCTAAAGCACGTACCTACAGGGGACAAGTTTCCTTATAAAAAGCTATTCGGGAATGTCCAACTCAACGAATGTCTGTTATTCAAGACACCCAAAGATCCAAAACACAGCCAAACTGGCAGAATGCCAGCAACTCTGCTACTCAGAAAATGGTTTTCACCATCAGAAGAAGATTTAGTCAACAGGGAAAAATATTTTAGGCAGAATGACCGTTACTCCCCTACTCAGACACCCGAAGAAAACTGGTTCCTACCGGAAAAATTTAGCAAATTCTTGATAACCATAACTAGAAGATTTAAAAGTTTCTTGAATGTCTGGTAGCAACCAAACTGTACAAAAAAAGTCTAAAATCATCAATACTTTAAAATAGCAGTTTTGATGGTTTCTACATTTTTTTGTCTATCTGGAGAAAATAGCATTGATATTTGGGACTCCGAACAAAATCGAGATTTTGCCCCCCTTTCATTCAGGATATTCCAATCAGAGAGCGTATTTTGTCGATCATGTGCCATGGATGAACCATGTCTTATCGGCGCAAGGCTTCAGTGACTCATACTTAACAAAATAAATATTCAGAAAAAAGGTCAAAAACTGCTATACAAAATAGCGGTGTTAATGATTTTGAAGCTTTTTCATCAACCGAGGAAAATGACATAGACACTTCGGATGTCCGAAGGAAAGCGAAAGTATTTCACCCTGCCAAGCCCCAACACCACAGCCTTGATGTAAACATACATTTGTTTTGCATTTCCCAGGGTTGGTGGGTTACTTACTGTTATGTGTAGTGCCAATATATTGTTAGGACATTGGAATTATATGCAATTGGATAGTACATTGGATACTACTGCTGCTGATGAAGCACGACAGAAATTAGGTGAGTGGTTCAATTCAATCTTGTTTTTCTTCGGGTTTTTGAAAAATTTGTGTCGTTTTATTTGGGCGATAGAAAGGCTTCAAGAGCATCTTTCTACGGGTGACAAATAGGGGTGACCAGAACCGAATATCTTGTGATTTCAGAATCGAATCGGATAATTTTCCCGAATCAAATATTCGTATCAAAGTCATATAATGAAACAAACAAAGACATTCTTTTATCTGCTTGTAGTTTACGTGAAAATTCACACTATGAAAAAAATTTAAAATCATCATTTTGTTGATTTTGAATTGTTGCAGAAAACGAATCAAATAATTTATGATTCAAATATTCAGAGTCGAATATTTTGGACAGCCCTAGAGAACAAAAGCCTAAAAAAATCTTTTTCTAAAGTTTGGTTGCTCTCATTCACTCAAAAAGGGACGTTTCAATCTTCTGGCATGGGATGTATCATTGAAAATTGTCCATCTGCTGAATTTTCTCCAGTTGGAACCCACTTTTTATGTGTGTCTGAATAGTTGATGTTCTGCCAGTCTGGTCCTATTCATTACGCAAAATGACCTAGTGTTTGAAATGTGGACTTCTAAGCTAGGCTGTAGTAGGTCTTGCCGTTTAATTCGGACGCTATTCAAAAATTATATGGTATATTATATGTTTTCATTATATGGTTGGAATAATGTTTCAATATTGAACAAAATTGGAAGTCTAGGGAAGTCTGACCTCGGTCAGAGGAAATGTTACAGGCATAAATTTGTTTATGTGAAAGACTCTTGAACCTCTTGTTTAAATGAGTGATTCATGGTGAATTTTACAACGGAACTGAGGCACCCGAGGTCATGATCCGCCATATGGTTAGGAGTGGTCAAAACTATTATCTTTTTGGTTTCAGAATCAAATAATTTTCCCGAATCGAATATTTAAAGCGAAGTCATATAATACACAAATAAAAACATTCTTTTGATAATTTACGTGAAAATTCATACAGTTTATGAAAAATATTTAAAATTATCATATTGTTGATTTCGAATTGTGGCAGAAATCTGATCGGATAATTTATGATTCGAATATCCCGAACTAATATAATATTTTGGACAGCCCTACATATGGTTAAGCTGTATTCTTGTCTTTCCTCTCCTTTAGAGTGCAAGGGAAATCCTGCCCTGTCACTGATCAAAAATTTCAATTTACCAGGCATGTGCCACATATGAACCGCGTCTCATCAACATCAACGTCAGTGACTCATACTTAACAATAGATCTTCTGACAGGTTTATTTCCGATCAGCTCTAGAGCTCTCTCTCTCTCACATTTTCTTAATTTCATGACAGATTTCTGCTCAAACACAGTGCATTGAAATTTGGCCTTAATCTTTATTTGCATTGTTTCAAGCACTGTAAAAATATTTGCCAAGATTTAATTGAGGTTACTGTCAGTGATGGTCAAAATGTATGTTGAATTCAGAATTGAACAGAATAATTTTCACGAATCAATTGAATATTCAGATTTGAAAATATTATAGTATATATACAAAAATATCATGTTCTCCTTCCACAGGAACATAAGTTTATATGTAAGCTTTCGTTAGAACATAGTCCAACTTCTTCAGACAAGATTAAAGTAACTTAATTTCTGTGGAATGAGAACATGATATTTTTGTTTATATTAGCTTGATATCATCTCATTTGTGTACCCTTGTGAATTCTCTCCTACACGGATCCAGGATTGTAAGGAAACAAGGAGGAGGGATAGGTAGTTTATTGCAAGAGATCAATGAATCACGTAAATATTATAGCAAACAAAGACATTTATTCAGAAAAGGCACCGAAATTGATATCTATTCATCTATAAAATTCATAGTTTTTTTGAATCTCACTGGGAAAATCGAATCGGATATTTGGACAATTATACAATTATGGATGCATATTTCAACTTCAATATTCAGATTGGTTCGTTCACGCATTCGCTGAAATTGGCGGTTCGATACTATTTGGCAAAGTTTTTTTATTGCAAATTCTGTCAGATATGCCAATATTTTACAGATATTTCAAAAATATTTGGCGTTGTCGATTTTTTTTATTTTTCCGCTAAAATCTTTGAAGTACAATTCAGATTCAGAAAGATTAGAATCAACCAAACTGGATGCCAGCTACTTTGCTTCTCAGAAACCCGGGTTCCATCAGGAGAAAATTTAGCTATTAAGCATAATTTTATGATATATCTGTGGTTGAAAGATTTAATTGAACGTCAATATCATGTATCTTGTAGTAACCAAAATGAATAAAAATGTTCAAAATCATCAATGCTGCTATGAAATAGCAGCGTTGATGATTTTGAAGATTCTGTTTCATCCGGAGATATTAACATGAATATTCTGGACACCCGAAGAAAATTATTAGGAAAATTTTAGTCACCCAAAGGAAATCAAGAATATTGTAATCACAGGGTGAAATATGTTCATAGAAACATAAGTGATAGTTATTGATTCCAAGTGAAGCCTGAGTGCATTCAGGCTGCTATTTTGTGATCAATTTCAATGGTTTAATTTTTATCAATAATTTTAAGTATTTTCTTTGCAATTACTTATTTCATGGAGCTTGTACATACATGATAGTCTCATGATAGGGAGTCAAATTTGAGTGCTGTCTTTGGAAAGGTGTGTGCTTTTTTAGTCAGACTGGCCGAATGCCAGCTGCTTTGCTACTCAGACACCCAAAGAAAATGGATTCCATCAGAAGAAAATTCAGCACTCAAGAAATATTTTATGATATTACATCCCCTGATTAGAGAAGGTAAACTTTCTCTTTATGACTCTGCGGTGGAATCAAACTGTGGATGAAGGTTCAGAATCATCAACATTGCTATGAAATAGCAGTGTTGATGATTCGAAGCTTTTGTAAATCCGAGACACTCGAAAAAAATAAGATTCTGCACACTGGGTCAAGCAGAGCAAGTTATTACATCCTGGGTTGAACCATAGACGAAAGATTGAGATATTTTAGCCAGAGAATTACAGAGACTAAAACCAGGACTGTGAAGTCTGTGTTGGAGCTTGCTGAGTCGGTCAGAGTTGAGGTCGGATTCTCTAAAATTCCTCAGACTCCTATTATAATAATTAGCTTTCACGCGAATAAAATACTTTTACAAATAACTTTGCCGATGATTATTTAGAAATATGTTAATAAAATAAAGTTCTCTGAGAAAAATAATGAGGTATGGGTCAGCAGTCTGTCACCAACTACTGCCGGTATCGCCTATATTCAGAGGAGAGTTACAGACGAATCAGTTTTAAGAGTCATTTTTAACTTAAATTTCATTCAAGTTTACTTAATACTTAAATAGATATTGGCGCAATTAAATCAATTTGAGTCTGTAGTTTATAAAATTGGCGAGTCGGAGTTGGAGACGAATGTTTCAATACAGACTCCACAGAAACAATACTGACTCCCAACAAGACTCTTGTCACCTTGCTCAGGGCAAAAATTCCATTCAGATATTTCATTCTGTTCCTATATATTATTGTATTCTGTTTGTTTTTTGATACGGACTCCCTGACCGAAACCTGATGGCATTGTGTTGATTAACCGCTAGGCTTTCGTGCCTCGCTCGGCAATTATATTTCCCTCTGATGTTGAGGAATCAATGATGGGCACTAAAAATAGGAATGCTACAGCAGAATGTTGTTAATCCTCAAGTGTACAATTTTGTAGTTATTGAAATTTACACCCAAAGGGATCAATTAACATTAACCTACACAACTAAGAGTTACTGAGATGTAGTCCCGCTGCCGTCAAAAGAAAACTTAGTAATTATGCAATGCTTTAAGATTAATCTTTTGCTTGGAAGTTAATTTTTTTTTGTTTTTTGACAGAGTTTAGTGGCAACTCAATTATAAAAAAAAAGGTTTAAAATCATCAATACTAATATTAAATAGCAGTGTTGATGGTTTTGAAACTTTTTTCATTGTCATTTCAGACACTCTAAGAAATAAAAAGATTCTGTCGCCTACTTTCACCATCGCTAAGAGTGAATTGCAACAAAAGAAATTAATCATTAGTCTTTTTTCACAGACAAACTAGAGATTTATTCTTCGTCTTCACCAGAAGAAATAGCCATGAACACTGACAACCAAGCCAAACAGCAGAGGCATCATGAACTGTCCAAACACAAACAACACAAGCAGGAAGAGCACGAAGAATTTGAGGATGAGAGTCCAAGATATAAAGAAAAGGTGAGCTGAGTATTTAAGTCATTAAGATATTCGATTTTTGCCACAACACATGTGAAGTTGTCTTACAGATGCATTGCATTTTAGGTAGCAAAACTGCAATACACGTCTGCACTACTACGCGTTAATTGTATTCAGGTGCTGGTAAAGCACAAAAGTACGCAACAAAATGAGCACTCTTCGTCAGCTTGCATAGCAGACCGTTGGTTACACTGGAAAACATACATTGGGTCATGTGTGGCACAGCGTTGGCATAAAAAAAAAAAAAAAAAAACCTAGTAAAAAAAAGCGTATATTCCTTTAGGGGTTTGACTTAGTAGTTTAGTTTAAACTGTATTTTGAATTTTGTTTTAAACTCAGAAAAAGCAATGATTGCTTATTTTTATCATGTTTGTCAATTTTAGTGGCAAATTTAACAACGTAAAATTTGGCAAATATCCTGATTTGACTTCAAAGTCTGGAATACTGACTATCTGAGAGTGTCCCAAGATTTTAAAGAAATGTTATCCGATGATTAGAGATGTTAATAATGGATCTACGAATTTGTTTTGGTTGAAGTGTGGACCTGATGAATGCTGTATGTCTGTGCAAAATGAAACACAATTTATGATTTTATAAATATGGTAATTTGATTCGATTTTTCCAGTGGGTCGAAGTCAACAGCACCGATAAAGCATTTATTTCAAGAAAATACATATAAACTCTGACTGTATTTAGCAAATTTCTTGTTTGTGTATGATAATAGACAGACGAGCTCTCGTTTCAATTTGTGAATGAATTTAAATAAAGAATGTTCGATTTTGGCCATTCCTAATCCTAAAGTCTCCCTGGGACATTTTACCCACCATAAGTTTGTCTATCTCGTTTAGGCATTTCAATTTTCTCCTAAATATCGATGGAGTCGTAAAAAACATCCTCTGTCCTCGAGATTTGGCACTGACTCGTTCTTACCATGTGTTGTCCTCATGAAGAAAAAGGGAAGAACTTCACCTCCTGTTGCTGTTAATGTCGCTAATATTGGACTTAGCGCCACCACTGCAAAGGTAACCAAATATATTATGTTGCGTAGGTGCGGCTTCATAATTATGCTAACATTTTGTCCGCTTGTTGTATGGGGCGACTAAAAAGAAACAAAGAAGTGCTAGATCATACTATCTTCGCATTGCACTTTATTATAATATTTCGATTCTATTCGGTATGTTTACTGCAACGGAGGGAATCTTGATTTTCTTCGAGTGTCTGGAACGCTCATGACATTTTTTTTGAATGGTCCAAAAAGCTTCAAAACCCTCAACATGGTTAATTTATAGCGGTATTGATGCTTTTGAAATTTTTTGTGCAATTCGTTTACTACCAGGCATGCAAAAAGGTCTTTCAATAGTCTAGCAAGGGATATTACCTGTGTATATTATAAAATATTTGCCAATTTGATGAATTTTCTTCTGATGAACCCATTTTTTAGTGTGTCTTGAGTAGCGAAGTTGCTGGCATTCTGACAGTGCTATAGAAGTGGTAGATGGTGTACCATCGTTCAGGGAAGATACCACTCACTGCACTTTACCATGGCGGTTCAGTTCCGTTCGGAATGTTTTCCGTTTAAAGTGCAATTGCTGGTACTACATCTTTTAGTAGCTTTTTGTTACTAAGTGGCCGTTAGTTAGGTCCCTTTTAGGCACCTTGCTCAGAGTGAATATGAAAAAATAGTTGGTGTGTTACTGTTATACTAGGGCCCAGTACTTAGATCCATTTAGCTGCAACTTAGAGTGAATTTCAATGAAAAAAAAAAAAAGGTTCGTAACACCCCTCTCATGCGTTTTTGTATATTTCACGCAGCAACATCACCCACCAAGACATACACACCGTCCGAGCATCACTAGGTGTCATTAAAGAACGGGGGACGGGCGGGGAGGAAGCTACATGGGCCCGTCTTTCTCAACGAAGAAGGACCTCACTTCCAACAACCTTCCATAGCTCAAGAAAACAGGTCAGAACGAAACAGGCGGAATGTCAGATACTAGGCTGCTCAGACATCTGAATAAAATAGGTTTCATCCGAAGAAAATTTAGCGAATCTCTTTTTAGGAGATGGAGAGTTTCGGGTTGCAACCAAACTGTTTAAAAAGGTTATAAATCATCAATACTGCCACCATGATCATAAAATAGCAGTATTGATGGTTTCGAAGCTTTTTTTGTTCATCTGAAGAAAATGACATTAACATTTCAGACACCAGGAGGGAAACAGGATTCCGGCTCCCCCGCTCAAGACAAAAATTCCATTCTGTTCTTATTTGACTCATTCTCAGGAATGTAAATTTTAAAGCTGAAAGTAAAACGGATAGGATTTCATAATGAACCATTAAATTTCTTGCTGAGTCATGCTCCAATAGTTTCAATGATTTCTAGTTTCTTCTTAATCCCCTGCAGATTGTATCTCATTTTCAAAAATGTTTTTTCTGGGTTCAAAGGGTTTGGACTTTTTTTGCTGAGTCATGCTTTCTGACAGATACTTACAACACATGACCCTAAGGTTGCATTTCCTGTATAATGTATCATAAAAGAGTTCAGACTGGCGGAATGTCAGCTACTCAGACACCTGAAGAAAATGGCTCACGTCAGAAAAAAATATAGCCAGAGATATATCCCTCCTACTAGCAGATCAAAATGCCTTAGATCGGTGATTTGCAACCGGTGTTCACTAGTGTTACGCGCAAGATCGTCAACTGTTCCGCAAGGAATTCATTAGTTTTATACAATGGGGTCTAAAGAGCATTTCTTTTATGGAAGTTATTTTCCACTATCACCAGTTTGAATCTTCCAACGTGTTTTGCTTCATATAGTAGGAGAGTAATGATCATGTGGTATACCATTATGGTGAGTCTCTGTTGCGCAATAATAAGAATCTTATTATGTCGGCCTGTTGCTGCTGCAATAACGCAATAACAATTTTGTTCGGTGTTCAGCAAGATTTTTTTAATACAAAAAGTGTGACGTGGCTCAAAAAAGGTTGAAAAACGCTGCCTTAGAGGACAAGCAAACAGTATAAAAAGGTCCAACATCATCAATACTGCTATGAAATAGCAGTGTTGATGGTTTTGAAGCTTTTTTATTCATCCGAAGAAAACGATATTAACATTTCAGACACCCGGAGAAAAATGGGATTCAGCCACTCTGTCTTGGCCGTGCTTAAAAAAACGAAATGTGATTAGTTTGATACAAAAGTAAAATTATGAATGCGTGACCTACTATCAATAGAAAATTTCTCGTTTATTTGTTGATTTTCAGGTCAGTTGAACAACAAGAGATTTAATATTTAGAGCGGTAGTGGAGAATATAATAGAAATGTTAATTCAAAATTTAATATTTTGAAATTATGTTTTTGAGTTGTATAATTGGTGATTTATTTGTGTTTTTAACATGTTATTTCAGTGTTTATTTGTATCGATGAGTTCTCATCAATTGAATCGCATTTTTATTTTTATTATTTGTAAGTGTGGATCAAGATCTTGAACCTCTAAAGTGTGCTTAATATAATGGAGTGGTAGATGGTTTCAACATCAGCCAGGGCAGGTTCTATTCGCTGCACTTTACTATGGTGATTTTGTTCATTATGGGATGTTTTCGGCCTAGAGGGATTATTATTTATCTCCCTTTTCGGTCTTGCTGAAAGCAAATTTCTCTATGAAAAAAAGATGTATTGGCTTAAAGGTTATGATTTATGTCAGATTTTGAAGTGTAAAATTATATATATACCCTGCGGTGGTCTGGGGACATGGACTAACAACTTATCCTTCCTCTGTGCATTTGTGTTTGCGGATCGATAATGCTCAGATAGAATTTTTTTTCTTTTCGAGTTTCCGAAACTTGTATGTAATTATCTTAGGACTACGAAAAAGCTTCGAAATCATCAACCCATTTGTAAAGTTTTCTTCTGATGGGCATCTATTTTCTTCGCTGGGTCTGAGCTTTGTCTGAGTAGCTGGCATTCTTCCAGTTTGATTGTTCTTGTCATGATTTTACTACAAATTAAATGAATGTAAGAATAATTAAGTGTTGCAGATAACATGAGAATACGAGAGCCTTGATCTCATCTGTACTTGTGTGAAGATTTTTACGAGAGTTTTCAGATACTCTCGTAAACAGCTAATTTTTCATAAATGAGAGTGTCTGCATGTTCATAAATTTCTTTTACAATTGTTTGAAACATTCTTGCTGGCTTCCAATGCACTAAACTTATGGTGAAGGCCTATAATAGTAAGTGTAGTAGTGAAAGAATTTTTTTTTTAAACAAAATTAATAGGAGTGTTAGAATTATTTCTGGAGTATTAACTTTACTCTCGTAGGGGAATTCTTATTTGCACTCCTGTAATTGAAAGACAAGATCACTTTCAATCAGAGACCTGACTAATTGGGCCGAAGTATTTGTGAAATGACTTGGCATTTGCTGTGTGTTTAACACATGTTCAACATCAGGTGGCCTTATTACATCACAGATTGTATTAGTTTTTAACCATTATTATGTCACAGTGGTATTTACATTGTCCCCCACATTGTCATTTTGAGGTCATAAACGTGGGTGTGTGGCTGTTTTGTGACGCAACAGTGGTTTTGCTGTCGTACCCTTCTCAAAGTTGTGAAGGATTTATATCTTCCATATGATTAGGCCATGCTTGGTAGATTTTGTTTTCTCATAAAAGTTTTAATGGGACACGCTTGAATGAGTGTGGTGATTCTTTTTACGTCAAGAACTTGCCTTATTCCTGATGGTAAAATTCTGGCTGTCATAAAATTGCTGCACTCAAAGAAGCAAAGAAGGTTTTATATAACGTCGACGCAAAGATAAGATCTGACAGAGAGATTTTAGTCATTCAGAAATCAGATTTTAGTCATTCTAGAAATTTAGTTTGTCAGTGAGACACTTGAAGAAAACAAGTTTCCGTTGAAAGAAAATTTACAAGAACACTAATGTTCCAAGATATATCACATGCAGGGAGATTAAAATAGAATGTCTGTTTCGGGTTTATAGCAATACTACAGGGCGGCAAAATCTTGGATTTCTTTGGTTTGTCATTTTTTTCGAATGTACAGAAAAGCTTTAAAACTGTCAGCACAACAGCAAGTATATTATATGTTACTATAGAGGAAGTGATGACGGCTTATAGATGCTGAGTCATAATCGTAGATACCTATTAAGTCATATTTGCTCAGTCATATAATTTGGGTAAAGTTAAGCATCGGACATAAATAAGTTTGTCCAGTTTTAGTATATTTTAATCTGCACCATATATTTAAAGGTAATTGTATAAATATGATATGTTTCAACATATCAGCGAAATTGTTCACATTTGATCATATTTTGATGATTTTACCATCGTTTAGGGCAGATACTATTTCCTGCGCTTTTCCATAGTGGTTCAGTTCCGTTTGGGATGTTCTCTGCTTAGAATACAGTTGCTGGTACTACATCTTGTAGTGGCTCTTTATTGTTAAACGGCCATTAGTTTTCGTTTTGAACATTGCTTGCAGCTTGTTTAGAGTGAATTTCAATAAAAAAATCTTGCACAGCCAAAAGAAAATGAGGAACAATCCTCGTATTAGCTTTCTCAAAGCTTTGTAGACATTTTAATTACTTTGGCAATTTGTAACTGTCCCGTCACAATTGTTACTTGTATTTCTATTGTTTGTCGTGTGTAGTTTCATTTGTGACAAAACAATATTAGTCTGGATATTGTGGAACCTGACTCTCTGTTGCGTTACAATCGAACTCTGTAAAGTTTCTATGATGTCACAAATAATGATGGACGAGCTCAACAATGTGTCAACATTTTTTTAATGTCAAGCCTTTCAAGTTGAATTCACACATGGTTGCTTTTGACCGATATTTTGTTGTGGCCAAATAATGCAAGCCAAAATAAAGACGCCATTGGCAGGCTGTTAAAAATAATAGATTCGAGCATTAGGCTGTATTTGTTGTACTTGGGGGAATATTTCTAATCATGGTTGTTTAATTCTACTTTGGAAGGTCTGAAACAATGTCTGAAAAGAATTAGCTAGTACATTTGATAGATGAATTTTGCCTCGAAAAACTTCAACACTGCTATGATAATTTTGAAGCTTTTAGTAGATAAAAAAGATATTTAATTTAAATCATGCAGTAAATGACTCATTTAGAAATACTGTTTTTTTGGGAAATTTTTTTTTGCATTTGTTAAGGAATTGACAAGGATACACGAATGAGATAATATCAAGCATAACGGTAAATACAAAAATATCATGTTCTCATTTCACAGAAATATAAGTTTATTGTAAGCTTCAGATAGAACACAGTGTAACTTCTTCAGGCAAGATTAAAGTGAATCACTTAATCTTGTATGAAGAAGTTAGACTATGTTTTAACGAAAGCTTACAATAAACTTACATTTCTGTGGAATGAGAACGTGTGATTTTTATATATTTTCTTCTTTCTATCTGATAGCATATTCTTCATATTCTTTGGGGGATCTGGGCAGTAGAGTGACTGACATTCTATCAATCTGCGTTAAATCTTCATACCTTGATTCCAAGACGTCACTCGATCTAAATATTTTGTGAGATCTGCCACTGATTTCCTTCCCTAGTGAGGACAAATTGAAGCGCACTTTATTAGGTTGTCAAAGGTAACGATTCGTCATGATTATTAGACATATTGTTGGTGTAAGGGATAAGTGGATTTGGGTTAAAAAAATATTTGTCAAAAATTTTGGGAGAAAAATGTTGCTGATGGTTATCCGTTGTTTTATTCTGCTGGGCGTGTTAATAAACCAGTACATGCATGGATTAAAAACATGGATGTTGTTGTTTTCTTTGTTTTTAAAGAAATTTTATCAGAAAGAAACTTTCTCATTATAAATGTAGTTCTGTTGAAAATATTCTTTTGATTCGGGATTTTCGCATCATAAATTATTCGATTTCTGTTACAGCTCAAAATCTACGAAAAAATGATTTAAAAATAAGTGTGATGTTTCATGTATATTATAATTTGGTAGAAAGATGTCTTTGTCTATTATATGACTTCTGATTCGAATATTGAATTCTGGTAAAATTTGATTCAATTCTGACATTAAAAGACGTCTGATATCTTGGACAAGTTGCATAGTGTGAAATGTCACCTCCCAAATATATTAAATTTACGAAAGTCTTTAAAATCACTTATGTTGCAGCTATGTTGATAATTTTTAAGAAAATTGTAAAAATAATAATAGTCAATTTATATAAAAACTTGAATAAGATAAAGGGTTCTGGCACAGTAATAGCAACAAGATAAAAAAGATAGTACCAGTATTCCTTAGCAACGTGTTCGTTTCAAAAAATCATTCACAAATAAATTCCTGAGGCCCCATTACTATCATGTTTTGTTATGGGTTTAGCTCGTAGGTATCTGTCTTATGACAAAGTGTTAGACATTTCCTGCGTCAAACTAATGATACATTCAATGTTTTCGAGTGTTTATGTCATTAGTATTTCCGATAAGCAATATGTGTCCGCATTTGCAGACTGGCTGAATGCTTTCCACAGAATAAAAGAATGTCAACTACAATGCTACTCGGACACCTGGAAAATGGGTTTATCAGAAGAAAATTTCACAAATGGGTGATATTCCATGCTATATCTGTGGCTTGAAGATTTTATCGTCTCTTTTGGAGTGTCTGGTAGCAAGCAAACTGAATAAGTAGCTTCAAAATTATCAATACTGCTATGAAATTTCATAGCAGTATTAATGGTCTTGGAAGATTTGACATAGTTTGCTCGCAACCCCGACACTCGAAAAGAAATGATAAAATCTTCAAGCCACAGATATAGCATGGAATATCACCCATTTGTGAAATTTTCTTCTGATAAACCCATATTCTATGGGTGTCTGAGGAGCTGCTATTGTGCCAGTCATCTCTGTGCCAAGCAATTCTCTTCTCCTTTTCCATTGTTTTATTTATATTGTAAAATTTTCAGTCGGATTTTTAACAACAATATGTCCTCTCTTTCGTGTGAACTTTTAATAACTGCGTCTTTTTTTTTCGGGAGAAATGACTTTTTTATTCAAATTATCTTCGGCCATGTGTGGTTGATGTGAATTGTATTCCTCTTATGACATCATAAACTCTGTATCTGATGATAACGATTAGCGGTAAACAAAAGTTATCTGATGTACGTGTGAGGTGATATTTTGTCAGATTCATAACTATTTTTGTATTTTTTATCAAAAGACATCGGGCATTTTTCATTCATCCGTGGGTCAAGCTAGATGTGTATGCTTTTATCTGAATAGTCTATTTTTTTCTGAGATTCCGATTGAAAGTTAATTCATTTTTCGAATATTCCAATTTTGCAGCACTCATGACTCTGTCAGTGGGAGAATGGGCAAAATCTGTTCAAATGCAGGCAATTTTGTTTATCGTTTTTCAGTAATGTTACTGAGGCCACCAACAATCAACATTTACGATCTGCCCAAAATCCCTCACATACCTTATTGCAAATAGCCTCAACTTCAGACCACTTAGACCAATCTTGCCACCATTGTGCTCAGTGAATGAAGATCTATCTATGTGAATTGACCCAAATAGATCCGGAATTACACTAATCATCACTATTTTGTTGTAGAAGCTGGGTTTTAAGAAGTGGTAGATGGTTTTACCATCGCCCAGGGCAGATACCACTCACTGCACTTCACCATGACGGCATGTTTTCCGTTCAGAGGGCAGTTGCTGTTACCGTATACCCTTGTAGTAGCACTTTGCTATTAAGTGGCCATTGGTTCCTTTTAGGCACTGCTTCTGCTTGCTCAAAGTGAAAAAAAATCTCAGAAAAAATTTTTTGATTGTTCCATCTTTCTGTGAGAGTTTTGAAATTTATTTTAGAAAAAGAATTATCTTATTGTGTTGGCAAACAGAGCCTTTCTAATCTGATATTCAATCATGAATCGATTAGCATTGACCATGCATGGGATAGGTATAACAAAGGTTTGGTAAGTATGTGTCCTATTCATCCCAAGCTTGGTCAGTGATAAATAGTTTAATAAATTAGTTTTCACTAGTGTCATGTAACACGCTTTTCTCCTGGAGTTAATATAAACACAAAAACACTATATAATCTGCGGATTTACGCAAAATATGTCTCAAATTTTATAGTTCAGGAGATATATCAGGCCGAGCTCGATAATTGAATAAAATGCTGCATGTTGCATCAGGTTGTGCCACAAAAATAGGAAATTAGTCCTGCTGTTTGTTATGAAAAAATAACCTTCTGGTGTGACCAAAAATATTTGAACTTTATGAACGTTTGTTGTAATTTTGACCTCGTTATAAAATGAGAGCTGTTACAGTATGCAAGAGCATTGGATGGGTTTTAGGTGCGGCTGCAGTTTAGTTTAAATTGTATTAGAATTGTCTTGATAAAAAGAATAATGTTTCGATATTTAAGATATTAAAAGAAATAGCTTTTTTTTTAACATATTTTGCAGTGAAGCGGTGAATTATATCAAATGGGTTGTAGCAGGCTCACTGCACTTTACTTACAATGGTGGTTCAGTTCCGTTTGAGATGTTTTTCGCTTATAGTGCAGTTGCTGGTGCTACATCTTTTAGTAGCTTTTAAGTGGTCGTTAGTTGGTTCCTTTCAGGTGTGGCTTCCGACCTTGCTCAAAGTAAATTTTAATAAAAAAAAATAAATAAACATAACATAGCACAAATTAGCCTCGATAATTTGCAAACATCTACATTGAAGAATTTTATTTACTTTTGGTCATCATTTACGTCAGAGCAAATAAAAACGACTGAATGAGCGAATTCTGTGGGCGTTGTAAAATCATGTTCGTTCGGTTTATTGTTTGAGATCTTCAAATCATGTTTGGGACGCTGATAATTCAGGTCTCTAAGCGTGATTTATGTTTAACCATACATGATTTTACTATATTTTTTTCTTGTATATCGATTGTAATTTTCTTGCAAATATTTGATTTCAACATCTGACATTCGCGATTATTTGATTTGCGGCATTGTTTGATTGCATTGTGATGTCGTTGCCGGCATTGTGGTGTCACACACATTACCATTGTTGTGAATTCCAGGCTATTATAATGGATTTGTACATAATTGTGATGTCATTGTAGTAATTGTACAGTAAATTATTGATTCATGCTGAAGCAACAGCATTGTGATGTTATAATATGCCTTTATGATCTGACGATGATAGATTAAATCAATAATCTTGGCCCAACTTGATTTGATCGAGCTCTGCAAATGATGATGTTTTCCTTCTCGGTATAATAATCATCCAATATTTTGCTCAATGAGGGACCCGAGTGACAGAATATTGTTTCCTTTGCATGTCTGAAAATTCTTTCTTTAGGGTTAAGCAAAAGCCTGCAAAATCTTAGACACTTCGAAATCTTCGATTCTGATACTTTTATAAAACATTCCTGATGTCAAAAACTTAAAACAGATGTCTAATTTCCATAAAAGAAGGAAAACCTTTAATTGCTGCGTTTTGGATGGAAAAGGCCATGGCCCTAAATATTTACTATTTCGAATACTTTCTGAAAAAATATTTTTAATTATGAAATATCAAATACATTCTAAATTCAGCCGTGTTTTTATGAAAAGCATTATATTATATCTAAATCATCATCGTTCATTTTTGAATGAGTTAGAATATTCCATCTGTTTTAGACATCAGTGGTTCTGGATCAAATCAGGATCCAAAGCCGAAACGTCTTTTTCTTTTTAAAAACAACAATAAATTTTATATTTTTTGCATTTAATTTTAATCCGTCAGCTGAGCTTTTTGATTCTAATAAAATTCTTGTATTTGTAAACAGCTATTTTGTCATAATTAATAATGCTTGAATTGGAAATATAATGAAATTAAACACCGTAAAAGATGAATCTACTGAGCGAAAGGTAATTTGACAGGGTGACAGCGTCTTAGGTTTCTTTGGGTGTTGGAAATGTAACGTTTCGCCAGACGATGGTCAGACTTCCTCAGATGGGCCTTTTTCAACAAGTGTTGAAACGAAGCGTTACAGAAATAAATTTGTGTACGTGTGTGGAAAGACTCTTGAACCTCTTGTCGAGTTAGTTTATCCCCTTTCTATAGCATCCTTGCTTTCAGCATACGGATCCACTTACGCAAAGGCATAGAAGAAGGATATGTAGTTAGTCTCACGTTAACCCGACCAGGACCATTTTCTTCAAACTCAGAACCATCAACACTGTTATTTCATAGCTTTTATATAATTTGGTTGCACTCAGACACTAAAAATATTAAGTTAAATCTTCTAGTCACAGTTAATATCATGAAAAACCGCCCATTTTGCTAAATTTTCGGGTGTCTGGGTAAAAGAGTAGCTGACATTCTGTCAGTTTTACTCTTGACTGGGGGAGAACTACATCATTTGGAACTGGAATAATTTTTTTGAATCTATCGAGACGCTGATTTCATAAAAATATTGTATATTCAATTTTTACTATTGCTCTTATTGTCTCCATCCTAATAATTAAGAGATTTGCAGTTACGAATATTAGCTCGAAAATACCGAATCGAATTGCCCAGCTATGCTCTTGTCACACTACTATAGCAATTTTGTTTTAAATTTCCGTCGTTCTAAAAGAAGGCTATGTTTGGAAATTTTAAATAGCCTAATTTTAATATTCAATTGAAAATAAATTTATCTAAAAGTGGCCCTAACCATAATTGACGTCTAATTGCTACCTAGAAATATGTCCTTATTTTTGGTAATTATTGAAGCGGACTAAAGAATGATATTGTTCATTATAAAAGACATTTTTGACATAATTTAAGTCTAATTATTGTATAATTAAACATAGGACAATGTTGGCTGTTTGTAATTAAACATTTTTTCTCAAAATTTAGTAAAATAGCTTTGTACCAGACCAAATAACAGATAGTAAAATAGCTTTGTACCAGACCAGATAGCAGATAGTAAAATAGCTTTGTACCAGACCAGATAACAGATAGTAAAATAGATTTGTACCAGACCAAATAACAGATAGTAAAATGGCTTTGTACCAGACCAGATAACAGATAGTAAAATAGCTTTGTACCAGACCAGATAGCAGATAGTAAAATAGATTTGTACCAGACCAGATAACGGATAGTAAAATAGATTTGTACCAGACCAGATAGCAGATAGTAAAATAGATTTGTAGCAGACCAGATAATGGATAGTAAAATAGCTTTGTACCAGATCAGATAACGGATAGTAAAATAGATTTGTACCAGACCAGATAACGGATAGTAAAATAGCTTTGTATCAGATCAGATAGCAGATAGTAAAATAGATTTGTACCAGACCAGATAACAGATAGTAAAATAGATTTGTAGCAGACCAGATAATGGATAGTAAAATAGCTTTGTACCAGATCAGATAACGGATAGTAGAATAGCTTTGTACCAGATCAGATAACAGATAGTAAAATAGCTTTGTACCAGATTTCAGATAACTAAATGCTAATATTCAGCCAAAATTTTGCAACACAGCTATGATTTTCTATTGGTCGGGTTAACATGGGACTAATTACTTATCCTTCTTCTATGTCTTTGTGTGAGTGGATCCGTATGCTAAAAGCAAGGATGCCATGAAAAAGAACAAACCTAAAGACAAGATTTATGTCAAATTTTACATTGCAATTTTTGAGAATTTGTTCTCTGATTTTTTTTTTTTGTTGAATTAGCAATGAACCAATTAAGGGCCATTTGTATGGAAAAGAGAGCTGCTTCAAAATGTTGCACCAACAACTGCACCCTGAACAAAAAACCTTCCAAAGTGGTGTATAATAGAGGGCAATCAGTGTTATCTCCCGTGAGTGATAGTAAAACCCACTTTCTACTGCATTTGAGCAGTGTAGTTGGTATTCTCCTTGTCTTTTTACAATATGTTTATATACATTACAATTGCTTTTTACAAGGGTCAAAAAACATGGTTGGCCAAAATCAGTTGAATCCAGGATCGAATTGAAAAAATTTTATGAACCAAATCGAAAATCCGAATCGGTAATTCCGAAGTATTATAATAAATAAACAAAAGATTTCTTCAAAAACTTGATAAAACACCAAAATATACGTCTTTTTTCTGAAAATGTATTGATCACACTGGGAAAATCGAATCGAATAATTTATGATTCACGAATCCAATCGAATGTTTGACCAGCCCTAGTCATAAACTTTTCGAAGCTCATATAGTTTATGTATTTGTCACATTTACGATCTGGTCAATATTTGCTATGTTTTGATACCTACGTGCAAAGCACTATATTTATGGGTTTGCCAGTACTTTGTAGTTGTAATTTTAGACACCGATAATGGTTAGCATGGGCAGGGATGCTGTATTCTTAGATGTTTATTTTTTTTTTTTATAGCCACTTCCTAGAGTGGATCACCCTGACCAAGGCCCTGTAACAGCGGTCACTTATAGACGGACAGATTTAGAATTGCTGGAAAGATATAATCTTTTCCTGTTCGGCTTAGCCTACCCAAGTTATTACACCCTGGGTTGATTGGTGGGCATGGATAAGCGAGCCGGACTCGCCGGGGCTCGAATCCGAGGTCTTCAACCTGCGATGCCAAACATTTTGAAATTAGATCTCTTATCAAATCTTCAGCTCTGCAAATTCTCTGGTTTACGGGTTTCTTGAATCTCACACAGATTTGTAGAATTCTTTTGAAGCCATGATGAAATTAAATATTTCATTTGAGAAAATGTTTTTGCAATTAAACAATAAGATGATTTCTATTTCCATATCTCGTAACCAGATATAATTGTAAACATTGTTAATTGCCTACTGTGAAATATAGTTTCAAAACATATTAAAATGTCTTGGATGCGACAAAGCGACGATCCCTGATTTCCCTGGTTTTTAGTTCTACCCAGTATTGAAAGTAAAACTAGGTTACCTAGTAATACTTCCATAGTTCTCATTTAAATTTGTTTTACGTTCCCTAATTTAAGTGAAAACCAGTTGTCATCTATAGACTGCACCCCTATGATAAAGTGCAGTAATATATGCTCTTTGGAATGACTCCATATAATTCATTATCTCCTTCTTTCAGACTGTGATGTCTTCAGTACTTGTCGAGACTTCAGTGATAGCGGAATTACATTCAGCATTAAATGAACTCTCTGTTGCCTCTAGTGCCGGTGATTCAGATGTAGAAAAGTGCGCAAGTCGGATGCAAAAACTTTTATTGCCTTATAAAGTAAGTATCAGACTGGAAACTGCTATTCCTTGGCAATATTGATGATTTTGAAACTTTGTATTGTTTGGTTAGATTTGCTGGGTTTCAAACCAGCAACCTCAGAGTAATGAATCAAACTATCTAATCCCTACCTGGGTGAAGAATTCTTGACAGATCGCTCTGGTCCATGCTACATGAAGATCTCGTACTTTTGTTTTTTGACCTCCAATATCCGCTACTTTTATGACCATCTGACAGACAAGTAACCGGTCTTCATCAGCCGTCCATTTCAAGCAACCTACAGAATTATGGGTAATGGATCGACCAATAAGAAATATTGTCAGAATATTGCTTTTTTAAGGTGTCCGAAATGTTCACGTTCAACAAGTAGGCAATATTTCAAAAAATATCCGGCTGCTAGAAGATTAAAATGCCGTTTTTTGAGTGTCTGGTAACAACCAGATTGTAGAAAAATTTTCAAAGATTTTGAAGCTTTTTTCGACTCGAAGAAAATTGACATGAACATTTCAGACACCTGAATATAATAAACAAGATACCATCACCTTAATACTATCCTATTTTCTTCTTCTTAGAATGAGAATCTTTGTCCAAGTCAAGTAGTCTGGCTCCATGATTCAATATCAAGCACATCTGACGCTTCTGACGAGGAAGACTCAGGGAGAGGGAGCCGTTCTAACTTTAATAAGGTGAATATAATTTTAATTTTTTTTTTTTTTTGGATTTGTTCTCGTACAACTCCAGAAGAATATTCTAAGAGGAACCAACTAACGAGCTCGTAAATCGCAAAGAACCTCTATAAAATGTGTTATTTAAAAATTCTGAATATATTTAAACAATTCCCCCCTTGAATATATTGAGAAGAAAATTTTCAAATTTAATTTCCTTTTCTCTGATTTTTTAAATAGATTATTCAGTAAGATTAGATAACATAAATGTATTTCCAAAAAGCGGCGTTCTAGCAGTTGACTCTGTATAAAGGCCGTACCCTTGCGTAGGATGCATTTTTCTATGGTTTATTTTATTTTAACCTTTCCAACGCTACTGAACGATTTCCTATGCAAATTAACGAAGAGTGCTCGTTTCGTTACGTGTGTTGTGCTTTGTAGGCACGTGAATACAACGCAAAGCAATGCAAAAGTGTATTGTCGTTTTTATTTTTTTGCCTAAAACGCAATGCATCAGCAAAACAACTCATGTGTTTTGTGGCCTTAATGCCTTGCTTAATCTAGACATCTAGAAATGGCTATTGAAAAAGTAGCTAGTGTCAGGATGGACTTTCGGTTCGTAAATCGTGAATCGTAAATTATTCATTTTCTCCACTGAATCAAAAGATTTAAAAAATACACGTTTCTATAGAATTGATGTCAATTTCGATGCCTTTGACCATTCTGGGTATGTTGGACAATTCAAAATGCTCTACAATTCTTATCAACACATTTTCGTTCTCAGCGAGCCTCCGCCCGACGCCAAGAATGGTCGAACAATGATGGTGGGGTTTGGACGACAACAACGTCAGCAACAGGACTGCCCTCCCATGAACCGGGACCCGTCAAGTCGAAGCGACTCCCGAAGATACAGAAAACGCCATCGTGAGTACTGAATATCAAATGCAATGTCCATTTATTAAAAAAAAAAAAATTTTTTTATTGAAATTTACGCTGAGCAAGGCCGGAAGCAGTACCTAAAAGGAACCAACTAACGGCAACTTAATAGCAAAAACCTATTAAAAGATGTAGTACCAGCAACTGCGCTCTAAACGGAAAACCATCCCATACTGAACTGAACCGCCATGGTTAAATGCAGTGAGTGGTATCTGCCTTGGACGATGGTAAAACCATCTACCACTTCTTTGCTTCCTTGTAGTTCTATAGCCCGCACCTACAGGGTAATTAAAATGCAGAAAACCTCTGCTCACAGCATGGAACTGATATATCTTCAACCCTTATTTTAAGCTATTCTTCCCTGTAAGATATCCATCCATACACCAGGCTTACATGAATTGCAAAACTTATTCTTCTTATAATAATTACAATAATAATGATTATAATATTTTAATGTTTGTTATACGTAGTTCGTGTTTATTAACGACAGATTTATTATCTTTATTTTTCTATCCTCCCACGCAAAATTACACATCCTGCCTAAAAACATTGATTTTTATCGATATTTTATGGAAAATCCCATTTCATTAAAAAGATTATAACATGGGAATACGGTCAAGCATGAGCCATGAGGAACATTTCAGTCACGTTTCATCTATGACTCATGCTTTGGCTAGTCGTAGATTGAATTGTGAAAGTTTTATTTTAAGTGAAACTATGGGTTTAATGTATTATGAATGTTTTTATACTTGGAGAAAATAAAATTCCGTGATTAATCCTTTTCTTTATTTTTTTTTAATGAGAGTTCAATCTAAGCAAGGCTGAAAGCAGTGTCTAAAAGGAGTTAATTAACGTCCACTCGAATGACAGAGCTACTACAGGATAAAGTACAAGCAACTGCACTCTAAGCAGAAAATATCCCATATAGAACTGAACCAGCATGTTATGTGTATCTGCACTGAATGTTTTAAAACCTTCTACCACTCCCATCTAGTTATTGAAAGTATCGCTTTGTTGGCGCTCTTATAAATCTTATGTGCAGAAATAGAGCTGGGTGTCATATCGGTAAGACAGTAAATACCGGTATTGAGATTTCCAAAATATCGTTTCCCGTGATGCTGGTATTTTGCTACATACTACCTAAAATGGTTACAATTTGATGCATTATCACGTCGAGTAATGAAAAAAAAAAGATCTTTAGCCCACTCACACCAGCTGATGCTCATGCCCAAATTGAACTTTTGCAATTCATGAAACAGCAAGTCGTCCGCATTTAAAGTTATGCACCTGCTTTTTTCACTGGGTCGCGCATCACGTGGCTCTTCAGAACAACGTTATATAATTAATTTTTGACAGTTGTAAGCGACTTGGCATACCGGTAATACCGGGCATTTTGGCGGCGGTGTGTCGATACAAAATATATCTAAATGACTCCCAGCTCTTTGCAGGAAGTATGTTGGGGGAATTCTAAAGCCCATCAGGTCATGCAATGACTCATAACCTCAAAAGTTCAGATGATCAGACGGCTTATAGTGGTATTTTCCATAACGTATTCTGATGAAATTCAATGATTTCCTTGTTGCTCTGATTTCAAGAAAAATTCAATAATTCATATAAGATTTCTCTCATTTAGCTATGATTTTTGCTATCTTTTGTGATCAAGATCCGGAAGCCCAGTTCTATTTCGATATTCTCAATCAGTGAAATATGAACAATGAAGTTTGCCAGCGTTGAATATCTCTTCAAACAAGCTTCATCCAAGCAACGAGTAATAAAATAAAAGGCTACTATATATAATCAAAAAAGTTGACTTTATTCGACATTGAATATTTGACTTTTTTCAATATAAAATAGAAGCCTTTTATTTTAATATTCACTGCCCTGATGATGCTCGTCTGAATAACAACATTCGAAACGTTGGGAAATTATATCCTTGTAAATTGCAAGCTGAGAAAATCGAATAGATCTATGAGTTTACCTGGTGGCAACCACATGCTGTCTGGCAATGCAGCTCGTACCGTGAGCATTTCCAGCATAACGTTAATGGCGACCAAAAAGAAACAGAAAGAAGTGGTAGATGGTTTTTTCATCGTCCAGGCCAAATACCATTCACTTCCCTCCAGCTTCATCAGATCATTACCTGACCTGTTATTGACCTGAAGCTGGGCTATGATCTAGCGAAAGCTTGTGTAATAAACTGGTTTGAAAATGTGGAATAATATCATTGTTCTCCCTTAAACAAAATGACAACAATATAACTTTTTCAGAAATACTCCCCACGATTCAAGATGCAGTTCCCCCATTAGTGGCAAAGATGTCGGAAGTTTATCGAGACGACGAACGATTCATAATATTGGACCTTACAGCCCTGGTGAGAGTTGTTTGTATGGATTGTAAAATTGTAACTTGTCGTTGTTTTTTTCTTTTTTTATTCAAATTTTGAAGTACAATAATGACCATATCCCTTAATCCTTGGTTCCCCTAAAATATATAAGGACAAATAGTTTGTCCGAGAGATCTAGGCTACTAGTTAAAATTATGTGTGCCATATTTAATACATAGTCTAAAAACTTGAAATATATAGTAGCTAAGCCTCAGCGTTTATTTAATAATCTTATTCAAGACTGTAAATTTTTCAGATGCTTCGTCTTTTTATTTGTGTGGTTTTTTCATGTTTTTTTGACCATGAGTCGTCTTTTTTTATTAAAATTCATGCCTAGTCTGGAAGCAGTACCTGGAAGGAACCGACTAACGGCCATTTAATAGCAGTGAGCTACTGAAAGATGTAGCACCAGCCACTGCACTCTAAATGGAGAAACATTTCGAACGGAACTGAACCGCTATGGTAAAATAAAGTGAGGGGTTCTGCACTGGGCGATGGTAAAGTCACCTGCCGCTTGTTTTCTCTTAGTCGCCTTTTACAACATGCAGAAAATACGTTACAACTATTCCGAAGTCCCCACCCACAGGGTTGTTCTTGGAATTCTTCTTTTAGATTCGTCAGTTTTTCCAGATTGTTGGTGTATTGTCGTTGTGTCTGTCTTTTTTTTATGGACATCAAGATGAACCATGTTAATATGTATTCTTGTTTCTTGGCCAGGAGACCTGTTGTTGCGAGAGCTTGATCGATATGTTTCAAGTCGTCCCTATAACCTACAGCCGACACGTCAACATTAAATCCTCAATTTCTCTAATTTTTTTCAGGTCGATCGCAAACGTTTTTCTCCCAAGAAGAATCAACAAATCCCGGTCATAAAGAAGGAAAGGAGGGCCGGAGAAGTAAATCGTTTTCGTGTAGGAGCATGCCTTTGTTTGGTTCACCTTTTTATTTTCTTTCCAGTAGATGGGGCTGTCCTGAATATTCAAATATTCCGATATTGCAACAGCGAGGCTCACAACTTCACTTTCCATGAAAAGCATCGTAGACAAAACCAACCTGTCATACTAAAGTAGTAGAAGATTTTACTAGCGCCCAGGGCAGATGTCACTCCCTGCACTTTATCGTAGTGGTTCAGTTGCTGGCACTATATCTTTCAATAGCTCTCTGCTATTGAGTGGCCGTTAGTTAGTTCCTTTTAGGCACTGCTTTTGGCCTTTGCTCATGTTGATTTTCGATAAGGAAAAAAGAAAATATCCATCAAAATATATTTTGACTTTTTTTTGGCTGAGATTTTAGGCAGAAATTTTCAGTATGAAACACAGGACGATGCAAATGAATATTCTGGACAGACCTGTACCTACCCCTGATTCACACACTTATTAACGTTGCTTAAAACTAAAACAGCTTGAAAGCAGAGTCTTCACAATTTCTTTGGTTTCCTCATTGAATAATACAAATAACTATGATAAAATTATGGGGGTGGAGTTAATCTTGCTTTTGAATTATTTGTATTTACTCAATGTGCAGTGAAATCATGATTAATGTCGAATTTTACATTGTTAATAGTTACACTGCACTCTATGTGGAAAACCTTCCGTGCAGAAGTGAACCGCTATAGTAGAGTGCATTATTTCGTGTTATGTTATTTTTTATAAACCACTTCTTAGAGTAGATCACACTGACCAAGGCCTTATACCAGCGGCCACTTATAGACACGCAGGGTTATATTTTTTGGAAACCTTCTGGTTCAGCTGGCCTAGGCATTGTTACACCCTGGATTTAGTGGTGGGCATGGATTAACGAGCTGGGACTCGAACCCGAGATCTCCAACTTTCGATGTCGACTTGTTAACCATTAGGTCGATGCGAACATTTTTGATGATCTACTCCATTGCTTCCTTTTAGTCCCCACTATGAGTGATTTTTCGGGGAAATAAACCATTCTGGGAGCAAAAATGTTGAGAATCATTTGTGCAGCGACGACACAAAAAAATTTAGCTTATTACTATAAACCCAAAATAAAGAATGGACTGTTACTTTTTTCCAAAATTGGGGGAGGGGGCCCCAGATATGCTGCCAGTCTCTGTTCTACTAAAAGGATTGTAACTTTTAAAATTTCGAATCGATTCGTAGGATTTCAAGAAAATTCGTTGTAATCCTAATAGATTTCTGTTGTGCTGCGAATATGAGGTTGTCATACTTTGAAAACAAATACATCTTAAATTTATTTAGCTATTTGGTGATTTTATTGTGCCCGGATGCAAAAACAATACACAGCTATTTCGTTCCTGTTCATTTCGCTCGAATTTGAAGAAAGAATGTGATTTTTGGTTTTACGAATAGATTGGGAATGAGTTTTTTTTTAAAATAGAATCACACTCGAAAAGATTTAAAATTATTTTAGTAGAAATTTGATTAAAAAAACATACTCGAAACACTAGCACCCCTACTTGCTACTAACAATAATTAACAGCATAATTTCACTTATCTGAGTGGTGGCGCAATTAAAACACGGGTGGCTGGATCTTGTTTTTCTTTCATCTCAGTTTCTTCATGTAGATTTTTAATTTTATGATCAATGATTACAATGGGTCACCATGAGTAAGACTGATTCAAGAAATGTTAGACGATTTTACCATTTCCCAGGGCAGATAACCTCTCACTGCCCTTTACTATAACTGTTTAGTTCTATTTGTGATAAACATGGATTTCCATTTTTGACGACGAATGCAAACGATTTTGGTCAAATTTGACCAAAATCGATTATATTTCTTTGTTAAAAATGAAAATTGCAGGTCTTAGTGTCAATTGAAAATTTACTACAGACTATAAATTTCACAATATCACAATAAGACAAGTTACATTATCAAAAATGAAATATTTGTTATTTACTTAAGAGTGGGTGGTTCGAATCCAAAATGATTCGGTTTTGCCCAGCCCTAAGTGCAATCACTTACAATCAGAGAGATCATATCTTTCCAAGAACTCTAACCCTGTTCGTCTCTTAGCGGGCGGTCGTACAGGGCCTTGATCAGGGTGATCTACCTAGAATAAGTAGGCATAAAAAGTAGGTTTTGTGAATCATGGGACTTACCTAATGAAGTAACGAGAACCCATGATCTTGGATTCGCCGTGCCAACATGTTGAGCCCTAGGTAATCACATAACACGGGGTATTTTTCTCTAAATTTTCTTGAAAGAAGGAATTCCTACTCTGAACAAATGCAAGTCAAAACGAAACGAAAAAATACTTTTTGACTCTCAAAGAAAAATGATATTCTGTCTTGTATTGACGTCATATTTCTCATTCTTCATAAATTCATTGATCTATCATTTTTGTTTCAAAAGCAGTGTTCACTTTTATTTTTTGATTTATTTCTTCACTTTGGTTTGATTTTGGCGATCAGTATTCAAATATCTTATCTATTTTCTCCAAAGTGTTTAATTTTTAGTTTCTGGTGTTCTCATACATTTTTTCCATATTCACATTCCTTTTTTCTCTGGTTTTCACATCACAGATTTTTTTTTTCAATGTTCACATTGAATTTTTCACTATAGTGTTCACAATGATTTCATCTCATCAGTGTTCACATTGACTTTTTTTATTTCAGTGTTCACACCATTTTTTTTCCTTTTCAGTGTTCACTTCATCGGACTATGAAAGTTGTGATAACCTACTTACCGACGGCAGCGAGGGGGAGACTGTAAAACAAATGCCCGATCTTCAACAACCAACCTCTGCAGGAAGAAGGGGAACACTTGAGGGTTCCTCTCACGACAACGAACAGAGTCCTAAGATTCGGATGTTGATAACAGAACCAACCATAGATGAGGTAGATGTCTTGTGTTATTGCCACGAGGTTAACACGTTAGTACCACAGGTTAAAGATGTGGGATTGAAATTGAGACCCAGTTATATTAGCTTGTGAATCCATGCTTACTGCTCAACCCAGGGTGTTGTCACTGGCCTGGAACATAGAGCACTTTACCATGGTGGTTCATTCGGTTTTCTGTTGCTGGTACTATGTCTTGTGGCTCTTTGCTATAAAGTGGCCGTTGGTTGGTTCTTTTTAAAGCACTAATTTCGGCCTTTTTTTTGGTGAATTTCCTTGAAACATAAATGGATTCAGTAGATTCAAGCTAATTGTTATCTTTCCACCTTGTGGCCCGGGGAAGCGTAATGAAACTAACGATAGCTTTCGAACGTAATGACTAATGAATGACACAGGTTCCAACCCCAGCAAAGTACGGCACCGTAACCCACAGCCTTGCTGGCAATGCTTGATAGCCTAACTGCTTACTGATTAGTTCAACGGATATAATTGTTAATTACGTACTTTGAAATATCAATTTCATTAGCTGGACAGTGGGAGATCTCTGATCTTCCAGGGCACTGACTTTTTTGAAATAAACAACTGTTGCTCCAGCACAGTTGTTCTCTCCTTTTTCTTTTCGTGTCCCATTTTCGTTGCACAAAAATTCTGTGGCCTAATAAATTTTTATGAAAGCAAGAACCTATAAAACATTGCAACGGTCGCAGACTAAAAAATCGCATTTGGTACGCATTGACAGCCCAATTTATCGCAAGAATTGCAATTGCTGGTCGCTTGCATGCTGGGCAATCCCAGTCGCATTCACAGGCCTGTGTGCACCAGGGTTAACGCTATGTTCCAATCAAATCAAAATCAAGAGCCATTCTTCCTGTAAAATTAAGTATAGTTGCACAAATGAAACTAAATTCTTCAATAAATCTAGCTTTTTTAAATTGGTCTGTGGCTCACTTCAGAATGTTTCCATGGTCCACTGGTTGAGAACCGCTGAGCTAGCAACTGTACGAACCATGCACACTGCTATAGTACAGTGCACATGTGATATCTGCCCTGGACGATAGTTAAACATTATTCCCCTTTGCTTGTTTGTTTTTTGGTGACACATACTAAATACAATACTCGCACCTACTGTGTTACAATTTTTAAGAACGAGATTCTTCAATTTTTCAGGAGGAGGACGAACGACCGTTCGGAAGCGACGAAAGTAGCGACGATGATGGACCTGGTTCAAGTCATAGATCATCGGATTGTGAATCATATCACGAAGATTTAACTATTGATGGGTAGGTTTGGAGTCGTAGATCATTGTTGATGGGAAACCGGGTAGGTTAGGATTAAAGGTCATTGGTGGGTGGGTTTGGGTCATAGGTCATCGGATTGTGAATCATGTCATGAAGATTTAACTATCGATGGGTATGTTGGGGTCGTAGGTCATTGGAGGATAGGAATTATGGGAACCGGGTAGGTTGGTGTTAAAGGTCACTGATAGGTGGGTCATAGGTCATTAGATTACGAATCTTATTACGTAGATTCAACTTCTGATGCATAGGTTGGGGTTAAAGGTTATTTGAAGGTTGTTAGTGGGTGGGTTGTGGTCATAGATTATCAGATTGCGATCATATTGCTATGATTCCACTATTGATGGTTAAGTTGGGGTCAAAGGTTATTTGTGGGTGGGTGTGAATGTAGTTGAATTGTCACGGTTAATGGTTTTTGCAGTAACTTTTTATGGATCTAAATTGAAATTGGAAATACTTTTCGTTTCATGAACTGAGGCTGATACTAGTTATGTAATTATTATCTTTATTGTGGATTAAACTGTTTTTTTAATAATCGTATTTTGTTTTCTCCACAGGGTGTCGCCAGAGGAACTACGAAGGATATTTAATAATGACGATTATAAAGCAGATTTATTAGAAAAAGTTTATAGTTGGAATTTTCCGATATTTGAACTCGCTGACTCAACGCACTGTGTATTAAGCCAGGTACGATGTATGTTTAGGATAAGGTTCCATGTTTGTTTTTACGAGAGAGGAACGCCGAAAAGACTAGTTCACCATACAGCAAACCACGACCTCTCATGCAGTTTCCAGTTTCAGGATGAGGTTTTTGCTTATTCACCACGATTTTTTCTGTGCACAGGGTTGGTGGAGGATGCCGTCACCACAACCTCTCATGCAGACACCAAGTCCCAGAGTCAGGGATGAGGTTTTTGCTTGAATATTTACAGATTTTTCCTGTACATGGTTGATGGAGGAAGCCGTAACCACAGCGAACCCTAACCTCTCATGCAGATACCAGTCCCAAGTCGAGGATGAGGCCAGTGACAGATTTTTCCTGTGCATGGACATGGTTGGTGGAGGATGCCGTAACCACGGCAAACCACAACCTTTCATGCAGATACCAAGTCCCAAGTCAGGGATGAGGTGTTTGCTTGAACGTTTAAAGATTTTTCCTGTGCATGGACCTGGTTGGTGGAGGAAGCCGTAAACTCAGAACTAAAGATCGTGTTTTCAGCCCTATAGCTACGGACTTTACGTGTTAACGTATCTCGTGCCTGTTGAACGAAACGGCTGAAAGGATAAATAAAATACTAAATACCCAATCTTCAATTTTCAGTTATCCAAAGCAAAGTTTTTTTTGCTGTATTTTAGCCGATGTTGCTAAACATTCATTTTATTTCCAGATGGCTTACAAGTTATTCGACGACACCGGTCTATTTGCAAGTTTCAAGATCCCGAGAAAAGCTTTTGTTGATTATATGCGAGCCTTGGAGAACGGATATAGGAACATACCTTGTAAGTGTGATATTTTTACCCTGGTCCTGTCATGGCTCCATGTTTACGTCCTGTACATGCAGGATTCCCCAGCATATCTGTTGTGTCTTGCAAAAGGAGACTACCGGTAAAAGGAAGAATAGAGTGGTAGATGGTTTCAAGCATAGCCCATAGCTAGGGCGGGGCAATTCATTTGAATCGATTCGAAGCAAGATTTTTGAATCGAATGTGAATCGTTCATAGGGACGGAAATTTACTAAATGAACCAGGATTTTCATTTTTAACAAAAAAATACAATCGATTTTGGTCAAATTTGACCAAAATCGATTACATTTCTTCGTTAAAATATGAAAATTGTAACTCCTGGTGTGAGTTGAAAATATTCTATAAACTATAAATTCCTTCAATTTCACAATAAGACAAGTTATAACATTAAAATGGGATGTTTGTTATTTACAAAGAATAAGTGAACCGATTCGATTCCAACAAATTTTCCGAATCGGATTCGATTTCCAAATGATTCTGTTTTGCCCAGCCCTACCCATAACAGATGTCACCCATTGCACATTAATTCTTTTAAAAGTCGTTAAATGAATGCATTGATGCAGAACACTATGCAGGGATGCAAACAAGGATTTCTGTGCAAGAGTGCGCTATACTCTCGTGTTTCAATATTATTTCTGAAACATATCTTGGCAGTTTTGTTCAAAAACACTTTCATTCCAATTCTGTGCTTAATGTCAAAGACTTTTTGATGATTTCTCATCGTCAGAAGCCATCAAGCAAGTTTTAAACAATCTTATGAGAATTTATTAGCTCATTTCAAAGATGAAAATATTTCAATTTCAATTTTGTTCAAAATTTGCTATTTTCAGTATTTGAATTGAGGCCCAGGGTGTTTGAGTGAATAATATTTCCAAAATCTGCGACGAAGGGTTATTTTTTCAAAAATTTCTGGATTATTTGGCACGAACCTACAATCTTTTTATAGATAATTTTCCAGAATTTCTGACCCCCCGCCCCTTTCACGTGTCTCAAAATTCTACCACTCCACACTTTTGTTCGTGTAACATTTTTAAGAAGTGGTAGAGGGCAGATACCATTCACTGCACTTTACAATGGCGCTTAAGTTTCATTTGGGACGTTTTCCGTTTCGAGTGCAGTTGTTGGTACTATATCTTGTAGTAGCTCTTTGCTATTAAGTGGCCGTTAGTTGGTTTCTTTTGGACACTGATCTTGCTCAGAGTGAATTTCAATAAAAAAAAATGAATAATGTTTAACATTTCAGATAAAAGAAATTGACTGTGTTTTGTCCATTAACCAGCAAAATCATGATTTATATCAAAAAATTAAAAATATATCTTTTACCCTTCAGATCACAACCGGATCCACGCCTCTGATGTTCTTCATGGATGTTGGTTTCTAACAACCCAACAGATCCCAGGATTCTCAGAAACTTCACCGTTGTTCAGTTCAGATTCATCAGGTTTGACTTTTTTTCTCACAAATGTGCTGAATCAGCTAAATATTCTATTGCTAAAAATGCTTCGATGTGGAAATTGCTCTTTATATCGAGAAACAACATCACTTTTCACCCAAAATCATACTTCATTTGTATGAATTTCTAATTCGACTTTGCATGGAGTATTGTTGCCAGATCTGCGACAGTTCTGAATATACTTGATCGTAATAAACGACGTGTGATCAATATGATTGGTCCCAAACTTTCTTCCGAGTCTGCGAAGCTTGTCGCATTGCGACTATCATTTAGAATTTGAATCTGATTCGGATATTTTTTCGAATTGGAACCAGGGTGTAATAACTTGGTTAGGCTAAGCCGAACAGGAGAATATCTTATTTTCCCAGTAATTATAACCTGTATAAGTGGCCTCTGTTACAGGGCCTTGGGCAGGGTGATCCACTACAGGAAGTGGCTATAAAAAAATTCTTCTGTTGCATTCATTTTTCTTCGGGGGTCTGAGTAGCTGCCTGTACTTTAACATAGGCGCTTTCTAATAATTCTGCTGCAGCATTACATACTCATCCTCATATTTCCACAGATTCAGACAGCGGCACAGCTCACACACAAGTTAACACTGTTGGGAATGGATCGTTAGCCCAAGCAATACCTGCACTGGAACTCATGGCTCTGTATCTCGCTGCGGCAATGCACGACTACGACCATCCGGGCAGAACCAACGCGTTTCTTGTGGAAACGAGGCATCCTTTGGTGAGATTTTCATTTTTGAAGCTTTCTTATTTGCTATTCCGTAAATAAAATTCATGGGATTAAGTTCTGTTTGGGGATGTTTTCCGCATAGAGGGTAGTTGCTTGTACTACATTCTTTAGTTGCTCTTTGCTACTGAGTGGTCGTTAGTTGGTTAGTTGGCTCAGCCTCCAGCCATGCTCAGGGTGTTATTTCAATAAAATAAGAATTTTGTTTTATTTTATCCATTGAGCAGCAAAGTCAAATTTTTTTTCACGACATCAAATTTAGCATACACCATGATTTCACTGCAAAATTTTAGGAATAATCGAAAATTGAAATTAGTTTTTATTCAAAGTTCTAGAAAACCTGAATATTCGGATAAGGACAGGCCGATACGTCTTCAGCCTCAGTAAAACTATTTTCACAAATTATAATATTTGTTGTTTCATGCAGGCAATGTTATACAACGATCGCTCAGTGTTGGAGAACCACCATGCATCTGCGTCCTGGGAGCTACTTCATTCGAAACATTCGTACGATTTCTTAGTTAATCTTGACGTAGCGGAATGGAAGCGTTTGCGATTCTTAATCGTTGAAGCGATCCTAGCGACAGATTTGAAAAAACATTTTGAATTAATGTCACGATTCTCATCAAAAATTTCACGACGGAGTGATGCAAACTCAGAAGCTTCTGATGCTTTGAGACACGAAGGTTAGCAAATATTATTTTAAAATTTAATATTTTAGGCAAAAATTTCGCACGCGCCTTTGGCGCGGTAGCTCATTTTGTATACGTTTCTACGTCTCATGGTGACGTGTTTTCCATTGAAACTTATGACCTAGCAGTGTCCGTGTGTGGCGTGAAAGATGTTCAAAAAAAGAAAATCGTTGAATGGTTATACCATCAGCTACACCAATGCCAGTTACTCTGCTACTTAGACTCATGAAGGAAATGGCGATTGGGCAATATTTTTGAAGATATATCTCTTGATAGATTAAAATGCCTAAAAATTTTAAAAATCATCAATACTGCTGTGAAATTACCGGTGCCCATTGGGACTACACTTTGAGCTACACATTTCTGATCGTCATGACTCAGGTTCGAATCCTGTGGGTTGTGATGATAATATGCAAGAGGTCCGTTGGATGCCTCGTCGGTGCACGGTGGTCCACGTAAGCACTGCTTACGGCTTCCTCCACCAACCAGGTCCATGCACAGGAAAAATTAGAAATACGATAATCAAAAACCTTCACTCCGATTTGGAACTGGCATCTGCACGAGGTTATTAAGCTGCATTCACAGCTTTCTTCTCCGCAGGATCAAAATGATGTCCTATCCTAAATAGCGGTATTGATGGTTTTGAAGCTTTTTGGCCGTCCAGAAATAAGACATGAATGTTTCTGACACCCGGATAAAGCAATATTCCGCCAGCCTGCACTAGCCCATTCTAAACTATATTTCTTATTAGACGATCCATTACCCATAATTCTGTAGGTTGCTTGAAATGGACGGCTGATGAAGACCGGTTACTTGTCTGTCAAATGGTCATAAAACTAGCGGATATTGGAGGTCCAACAAAAGTACGAGATCTTCATGTAACATGGACCAGAGCGATCTGTCAAGAATTCTTCACCCAGGTAGGGATTAGATAATTTGATTCATTACTCTGAGGTTGCTCGTTTGAAGCCCAGCGAATCTGATCAAAACTTAACAACTTATTCCGGTATCCCGATCAGAAATTTTATTTTGTCAAGCATGCGCCAAAGATGGGCAGCGTCTCATCGGTGCAATCCATCTGTGACTCATACTTAACAAAAGATACTTTGACTATTTTTTCCTGATTGAGATGATCCTGTGTTCAACAGAACATCCCAGCAAGAAAATCTTTTGTGTAGGAGTCCATTGTTCCTTACTACGTCCCGAAGTTTCTTTTTGACATCAAGCGGCGGTAAGTTGATTCCTTCCAAGCGCAATGATGTGCAAGGCAAATGTGTGTAGAAAGACTCTTAAACCTCACATACACAAATGTGTGTAGAAAGACTCTTAAACCTCACATACACAAATGTGTGTAGAAAGACTCTTGAACCTCACATACACAAATGTGTGTAGAAGGAGTCTTGAACCCCACATACACAAACGTGTATAGAAAGACTCTTGAACCTCACATACACAAATGTGTGTAGAAGACTCCAATCTCACATACACAGACGTGTGTAGAAAGACTCTTGAACCCCACATACACAAACGTGTGTGAAGGAGTTTTATACATCACATACACAAATGTTTGTAGAAAAACTCTCGAACCTCACATACACATGCACAGATGTGTGTAGAAATACTCTTGAACCTCACATACACAAATGTGTGTAGAAAGACTCTTGAACCTCACATACACAAATGTGTGTAGAAATACTCTTGAACCTCACATACACAAATGTGTATAGAAAGACTCTTGAACCCCACATACACAAATGTGTGTAGAAATACTCTTGAACCTCACATGCACAGATGTGTGTAGAAAGACTCCAATCTCACATACACAGACGTGTGTAGAAAGACTCTTGAACCTCACATACACAAATGTGTGTAGAAAGACTCCAATCTCACATACACACACGTGTGTAGAAAGACTCTTGAACCTCACATACACATGCACAAATGTGTGTAGAAAGACTCTTGAACCCCTAATACACAGGAGTTTTATACATCACATACACAAATGTCTGTAGAAAGACTCGAACCTCACATACACATGCACAAATGTGTGTAGAAATACTCTTGAACCTCACAGACACAAAAAAAATTTTAGCTTTCATCACCTATTTTATTTATCACACAGGGAGATGAAGAACGACGACTCAACTCCCCAGTTTCCCCGTTCATGGATCGTGAGCAACCTCAAGTGGCACAACTTCAACGAACTTTTATTAAAAATTTGATCGCACCTCTCGTATGCAAAATGCATAAAGCAGGGATACTGGCTGGATATGTGGAAGATGGAGATGGTAAGTAGTGGCGTTTTCAAAACCTTGAAAAGGGGAGGGCGAGCTTGAAAAATTGGGAGGTGAAATGATGTCATAATGGGTGACGCGAGAAAAAATTTGTTTTGAAAATGACTTTTTTTGTTGTACATATCGACAAAACATATCGCAATAGCGGAAAAGGTGCAAAAACATTTGGAAAAAAAAAGATTCCATGAGATTGATCGAGCAAATTTAATAGGAATCGGAGGATGAAGATGGTAAGGATCATGGTGACGTAATCTGTTTTTTTTTCGGGTTTCCGAAATTTAAAGGTCATTTTCTTCTTGTGGACAAAAAAGCCTTTTCCACAGTTTGGCTGCTACCAGAAAAAAAAAATTATTTCCATCTCCTGGCCATATATATATCATGAAATATTGCTCATCCACTTAATTATTTTCAGATAGAATCAATTTTCTTTGGATATCTGAGTAGCTCATCACACAGACAAATGCATCGAAGCAATTTTCGAGAGTCTGTTTGGAAAGGGCAATCATTATCAGATTTCTTGAGTGTCGTATAATTGCGATAGAAACCCATAAATTTCCCAATCTTTTTTATTTTGTTGAAATCCACTTTAATCTCGGCTGAAACCAGACCAAAAGTAACCAACCAACGCCTACTATGAAATAGTACCCAGACTGGAAACTTTCAATAGAGGATTTAACCATTATTATAACGGCAATGATGCATCGAGTTTTGTTTCATGCTTTGTTTTAATTTTCTAGAAAAAGGCGAAGTGGACAATATCCTGGAACCAACGGAAGAAAGTTCGACGATAAACTGCCGGAGTTTAGTTCGAGAACAACTTGCGGATAATTTGCGATACTGGCATTCGATATTAGAAGAAAAGTTGAAAGGTCAAGATGAGATGGAGAAGGTTTTCAAATGCTGTCATAAAGTAACGCTAGAACACGAGTAAGTAGAGGAATTTCCCATGCTATGATGTCATAAACTTACGCTTGAACAAGAGTAAATTTGGGAATACCCTTGTGATGATGTCATAAAGCATTGTTAGAACACTAGTAAGTAGGGGAATTCCCATGTGATGATGTCATAAAGTAACGTCAGGTCATAAATATGTAGGGGAATTCCCATGTCATGTATTAACGCCAGATCATGAGTAAAGAAAACCCCTACAGACACAGGTTTTATCAGAATTGTCACATATTGCCTGTGTGTTGTAAGAGGCAATTAGAGGGAAACAGAAGACAAAACGAAAGTGGTCGTAGGTTTTACTAATGACCAGAAAAATGAACCATCTACTCCACGCAATAAAAAAGTCAGGAAGCATATGGAAACTCGAATAAAATCAAGATCCTGTCGGCCCAACAATGACATGAAAAAGTGTTATTTATAACTTTTTGTTCTTTGTTTTAGAAGCTTTGACGACGTTGATAAAAACTTCGCAAGAAATTTAACGGAAAGTCGACGCGAGAAGCTGCTTTCACTCAACAACAATACTTCAACGACAAAATATTCGCCGAAGTCATCGAGCAAAAAAGAATCGTCATCAAATAATGATAAACAACACAAAAATGAGACAAAAACTCCTATTTTTCCTAAAAAAAATTTCCCCCCTCCAAAATCTCAAATCGAACTTAAATCTCCGACCGCACTGTGCAATACGACTGACAAATCAAAGGCAAAACCAATCCCTAGGTTCTATAGAAAAATACCATGAAATCATATCGGGACGCAGGTTCAAATCCCGCCAAAGGAACGGGAAATTTTTATTCGCATTACGAGAGGAATGTTTGACGGATCAATGGCAAGGACGCAGAAAAATTATACTTTTTGGGATAGGAGGAAAATATAATTTTTAGGAAAAAAAATATTTTTAAAGGAAAATCATTTTCCAGAATTTTGGGCGTGAAGAATGCCATTTTGATATCGAAAATTTGAATCGAATCGATTTGTGTCCGATTCGAAGTCTCAAAATACTCCTCGAATTTGGTACGGTTCGGCAAATTTAATAGATTAAGTGGAAATTTCATCAAAATATAGAAAATTTAGGCTTCCCATTCAAATTCGATTCTAAAATAAATATATCTGCAATGGCAACCATAAGTGACTATCATTATGTATGGTCCATCTGTGGCTCATGCTTGACTAAATCAAATAAACAGTGATAAAATCTCATAACATATTACATTTAATTAATATTTAGGGGAAACGCCCTCCCCAACTGCAGATAATTTTTCCTGTCTGTCCCATTGTATTATTTACATACTCAGGGAATTCATATTGAGGTCGAGAGTTTGAAACTCGGTGGATGCACCACTGCTTATGTCTAGTGGGATTTTTTTCTGAACAAGATGGCTTTCTGATTTATTTCCTGGCTTTTGATTGATCGGATTTGTTCGAACACGCCCACCAAGTTTTTTGCATCCACTCCTTGTAGTCGATCACCCTGACCAAGGCCCTGTATTGGCGGCCACATATAGGCGGACAGAGTTAAAGTTGATCTTTGATATGATCTTTCTCTTTTGGCTCGGCCTACCCAAGTTATTACACCCTGGGTTGAGTGGTTGATATGGATTAACAAACTGGACTCGAACCAGAGTTATTCACCCTGCGATGCCAACATGTTAACCACAGGCCATCGCGCCCACTTTACAAAAAGTCAGTTCTGTAATTGAACTTACGATGCAGTTGTTCTACCTGCTAATAATCACGACTTTCTGAATAGGCATCCAAAACGTCGGCAAACTACATCGTTAGTGTTTCACTGCTTGAGCATATCACAGAGCTATAAATCTTCCTGGTGGCTGGGGCTGGGCAAAACAGAATCACTTGGAATTCGAATAATTTTATCGGATCGAATCGCTGATTTAAAAAATATTGATTATCCCATTTTTACTATTACTGATATTGCCTCCATTATGATAATCAAGTAATTTACAGTTACGAATTACAAACATGAGCTTAAACAGAATTAAATGCGATGTATTTTCAATTAGACTCGAGTCCAAATACGAAAATTTTCAATTTTACGACCAAATGCAATCGCTTTTGATCAAAATCGAGTGCGTTTTGTTGTTAAAATGAAAAATTCTACTCCGTTTAACATGTTTTTGTTCTATTGAACGATTTAACAATTGATTCGAATGATCTTTACTTCCAATCGAATTGCCCAGTCCTACTGGTGGCAACCATTAGCTATATAGGAATGGGATTTCGTTTTTATCCTGCAGGAGAGGAAATCCGAGAATACTGCTTAATAATATGGCGAACCTCTGCCTCTGGTTGGTGGAGGAAAACGGAAGCAGCGCTTACCGTGAAACACCGTGCACCGGCGAGGCAACCAGCAGACCTCTCGCATATAATCATCATACCCTACAGGATTCAAAGCCGTGTAGCGTAGCCTGAAGCATATTCCCAACACTTTACCGATTGAGCTTGACCAGGCACCCAACATATGAATATAAATTCATAAAGAACATGTTCATTTCGAATGTAATCCATTTGTTTTGACATCCCGGTCCTGAAGTCTGCTACGTATTGAATGTTTCCTCTCCAAACTCAATCCGTGCTCGGACCAACCAATCAAATCCATCGAAAACGATCTTTCAATCAATCAAAAACGATCCTTCAACCAATCAAATTCATCGAAAACGATCCCTCAACCAATCAAATCCATCGAAAACGATCAAAATGCCATCTTGTTCAAATTATCATCGGCCACATATAAACAAAGCATAATACTTTTGTGTCTAATGCTTTTTCTCGTTTTCTTTTGCTCGCGTTTCCTTTCGGTTTTCATTTAATATTTTTTCGTTATTATTATTATTATTCAAAAGTTGTTTTTTCGCTCATCTTTTACTATCTATGTATGATTACTTTTCATCTTTGAGTTTATTTTCTGTCAAGCATGAGCCGTAGATGAACTGTGCCTAGACGGCACGGTTTATCTACAGCTCATGCTTGACATAATAGAATTTCTGATTTGGGTATTTATGTTACTGTCCACCCACAATTTGAACAAGGCCATGCATGATCATCTGTGGCCCGATCATGGGATCTAATTATCCTCTGAACGATAGGTTATTCGCAACCGTAGAATAAGACAGATTATTCACATTTTTCCGCTTCAATTTGTGATGTAATAATAATCGATATCACGAAGCCAACAAAATCATTTTTTTTTCGGTGATTTGAAATGAAGGAACATTTTTTGCGAAATTTTTGACACATTTGTTAACTGTCTCAACTTTCCTATTATCATGTATTAGCGGAGTCGGCGGGTCGACTAGGATTTTAGTTTATTATTGATCATTGAATATCTATGATGTCATCATATAATAATAGATGAGGATTTGACATTAGGTCGCTATATTCAGCTTTGGATACATGACCAAGTCTTAAAATTTGAGAGATTGCGGGTCCAGACTCTCATGAAAACTCATACTGAGGCCAAACGTGATTTTTAATGGCCGTTTTCTACGTGCTCCATTCCGGAATATTTGATTCGTAAATCCTAGATTATTCTGTTCAATTCTCCTGGTGATTTGAAATCAACAGAATCAAAAAGTAAGAAAACATTTTCAGAAAATATATGTGAATTTTGATGTATTTTACAATTTCCCGAGGAAAGGTTTTTGTTTATTTATTATAATACCTCAAATTTGATTCGTAAATATTATTCGATTCGATTCTGGATTCAACAGATATTCAATTTTGGCCACTCAAAAACATTGAGGTAACTAAGTTTTTAATTTATGTGGGGAGGGGGGACAAAAATATTTTTTTGTTGAGCATTTAATAAATATGTCATAAATGTAATCACAGACACGCGGGCGGAGTTAACTACAGTATATAGATTTCTTCTTATACATAATAAGATTCTCACTATGACAAGATGAAAAAATTCTGATCTCGCAGACGAGTTTGCAAACCTGAAAATCCGATTCGGACAATTCAAATTCTCCATAAAGGCCGCACTTCAGGTTAAGTTGTCTTTCCGGTGCATTTTGTTCCATGTAATAAAACAAAACCGCAATACATGCTCCGCATTGCTTTGAGTTAATTGCATTCACATGCCTACAAAGTGAAACGCTAGGTCAAAATAACATAAGCCGAAAAAAACGGAATTTACGCAACTGTGTATTACGGTCTTTACTCATTCTTGTCATTCAGTATCATTCTTTTTATTGAAATTCACTCCGAGCAAGATCGGAAGCAGAACCTAAAAGAGACTTACGATCGGTCCGCTTAATAGCAAAATCTACTACGAGATGTTCACTCAAGCCCGGTTTACGCCTCCACCAACCAGGTCCATTCACAGAAAAAATGTTAACATCCATAATCAACACAATCCATCAGTGGCAAAATATGTTTGCTTGATATATTTTTGAGTTGCAATAATAAAAAAATTGGATGTGACGGACACATTACCTTTCCTGATTCTCTGCATCCTTTGTTTTGATTGAGTACATTCAATTTCCATTCTCTTTTCAAGAAAATATTTTTGGTTAGACTCGGTCGCTTCTCACCCACCAAACTCTCTAGAATCTTATCTCGACACCACTACGGTTGCATTTTATTGGAATTTCTGTATAATTCTACGTATCAATGAAATACCGTAACTAAACCGTGATTACGTATCTTACTGCCATTCTTGGTTCTGATCTTATACATATTATTATATCGTTATTTTCTCTATGATGTCACACTGCATGTTATGACACGATACATTGTTACCCATTAATGATGTCACAAAAAGTGCTATGACCTCACAATTTTATGAATATGACATCATAATGCTTTTCTCATTATATTCAGATTTTTCTCTTTTTGCACTTTTGGGGAGTTGCTGTATTACGAGGTATATCTTGGGGAAATCCCCTCCCATTTTGATTATGCGAATTCCTGATTCCCTTGCATGTTGTTTGTCTTGTTATTTTTCAAACTTTTTCAGTTCTAGCCTGTCAAATGACACGTAAGAATTGAATTAGTTTTAATTTTTCGCCAAGATATACCACGTACTTCATATAGACAATTTTGTTCTGAAGGTGAAAATTTATCATCTGATCAAGTTTGATCTTGTGTGGCCCTGAGAAAACATACGCATTGCTCTGTGGTGTGTGGGACTTGTAATTTTTTTTCCAACAATAATCGGAGTCCAGGCAGTTTAGTATAAACAATAATATAAATTCATTTTGGATTTTAAACTATATTTTGAAATTCCAGATTATTGCAGTTTGGTCTCATTCGACCATTTTGCAGTTAAATTCATGTCCACGTCTAATTTACATCGAAAAAATTTGACGAATTTCACCATTTTCCAACCCTTGATTTTTGCCACAGATATACTGCGAGGTTGGAGAACTTCTTGAAAATTCCGCCCCTTTATTGTTTTGTCAAGCATGGGCCACAGATGGACCGTGCCTCGTCGGCGTGTGATCCATGTTTATCGCAATGAAATTCCAGGATATGAGTGACAGTTTATTATCACTGGTCCATGCTTGATAAATCAAAGTTACTTACAAATTTTGTTGTATCTATTGTCCGAGCATGGCCCATGTCTAAACGTTCATTAAATATATATATATTCGAATCAGGCTTGATCATGCTTGACCAAATGATAAATTCTTGCCGGGATCTAATATTGCTTTTTCTTCAATTTTGAGTCTGGTCAACAAGAGGGAGTAAATCACTGTCAAAAAAAGATGTAAAATTAGTGTGGAATTCGCATTTATTTTGTTACATTTACATGAGAATTAACCATAGATTTTACTTTTTTTTGTTGACAGTGTGAGAATGTATATGTTACAAGTAATAAACAAGACGACACGATACAGATTCGAGTTTTATTCATGAAGAGTTGGGGGGGTCGAATCGAGAAAAAATTTTGGAGTAAAAATAATTTTGAAATAGGCCAATGCTACTATTTCCTGTGCAATTTTACTGATTTAGGTCCCAAAATTATGAATGTTTGCAAGTAGACCTAAATATATTTAATGTTCTTTAGACCAGAAATAAATGTTTCTAGGAGGGAACAATTTTATTTTTAAATCGTATGCTCCCTGGAATTCATGTGCTGGAGGCACGGGAAAATTTTCAGGCAAATAAGCAAAGATTTAAACTAATTCCAAATTCAGTTTGGATTGAAAAAACCGCAGTCGACAGTTTTCATTTGTGTTTGCTCTCAAATATAGAGATGTTCAGAAGCGCAGGGTTTTGTATTCGACGAACTTGTATTTTAATACGAGATAAATATAGACGCAGACAAAGTAGCTTAACGTTAAACACGTCTTAACAATACTCGGAAACTACGACAATACATAAACGGAAGGACCCAGACAATAATTACACCAAGCACCAATCTAGTATGTAAACATTAACATATATTGGGTGCCCGGTTAGCTCAATCGGTAAAGTGTTGGGAATACGCATCTCTCTGATCGCCATGACGCAGGATCGGAGCCCGTTAGGAATGATGAATATATGCGAGAGGTCTGCTGGACGCCTCGTTGGTACACGATGGTTCACGTAAGCCATGCTCACGGCTTGCACAAAAAAAAATCCAAAAAGCTTCACCCCGATCCCCGATTCGGAACTGGTATCTGCACGACAGAGGTTTTGGTTCGCCGTATGATTAAGCTGTATTCTCGGCTTCCCTCTCCCGCAGAATAAAAAATGATTTCCTATCCTAACCCTACATCCCTCTTGCAAATACCTAAAAAGCCGCATAGGCTATTATAATATAGGAATACACACAATTAGAAATATTTACAAAAGCACAGAAAATCCCTAATAAGAGAGACGGCCAGGTGCTTTGGATATTCTACCAGATCTGGTGCTTATTTCAGTTTTAGAATCAGGAACTGGGCATCTGATTTCATTCTTAACAACTGGATACAAATTTGGATCGAATTCCTTTTTAATATATGAACCACTCATCGGGTTTGAAAGGCTGGAATTTCTTGTGAGAGCCTTTCTATTTCTTGGAATGGATCCCGACGAAGTGTTTATGATGTAAGAGCGGGGTGTGATTGATTTCACGACTCCTCACCTGATCACGTCAGAATCTTTGTTGAACACATTTTCACAAGGAAATAATTTCGGAAGTGTTTTGACTCCACATCGTTGGTCAAAGTTCGCTTTTTTGTTGAGTTTGATCTTTCTCGTCTCTATGTTTCACCAATTCAAAATCTGGTCATTTTGGAACCAAACGCATTGGACGAACTGGTAAACTGGTTCTCAGCTTTCTTCCAAGCATTAACTCTAAAGGACTGAATCCATTTCTCAGCGCTGTTGTTCCATACGCAAGCATCGCTTTGTAAGGATCGCGAGATTTTCTTCAGGAGTGTTTTTACTGCTCTCTCAGCCTCTCCATTGCTCAATGGATACCTCGGACTTGAAGTTATATGTGAAATACCATAGTCTTCAACAAAATTTATCAAATCTGTGATCTGATTTATCAGATATCATAGTCTCAACAATGCCGTATTGGGAGAACATCGATTTGAGATGATTAATAGTCGGTGCTGAAGTAGACTTGGAGAGTAATGCTATTTCCACCCATCTGGAGAAGTAGTCCACAAGAAGCAGGTAGTTTTTCTTTCGAAATAAATCAGTTCCAACTTTTTCCCATGACCTTTGTGGTCTTCCTATTAAAATTAATGCTTCTTTTCTATTTGCGGAATGTTTAGCGCAGCAAATGCAATTTCTGGCCATTTCTTCCAATGGCTTGCTCATGTTTGACCACCATATTGTCGCTCTAGCACGTTCAAGATATTTCACAAGTGACCTTCATGTATCTTTTCCAAGATATCAAGTCGCAAAGTAGAACGAATGTCTATTGTCACGCATAAGTAAACCATGTTAACAAGCTCACTGCGCACTGAATAATATCTCTTCAGGCTGTCATTAAGCTTGTTCAACTCTGCCAACCGTTTTCACAGTACTATATTATCTGCTGACAAATCGGATCTTCTTTCAAATGAAGTTTTATTTCAGCCAGTTTATCTGTAGCTGGCAGACTATCAGTTATTGTATTCAAGAATGTATCCGAAGCATCATTAAAATTCTTATCTTCGGTAGTAGCATTCCCTACTGGAGATATGGATAAGACATCTGCTATGATTAAGTTTTTTCCAGGGATATGCTTTACTTCATAACTGAATCTCATTAAACGTATCCTGAACCTATGGATTCGCGGTGAATGATCATCCAATCTTTTGCTCCCGAGGATTGAAACGAGTGGTTTGTGGTCCGTATGAATGGTAAAACGCACACCGACTAAATAACTCGAGAATCGTTCACTAGACCATGTTACACTCAATGCTTCCTTTTTCTATTTGAGCATGGCGTTGTTCCGTGTTGCTGAGAACTCTCGAAGCAAATATATATTGGGAACCATCCATCGTTATTCTGTTTTTGCAGTATCACCTCCCCCAGGTCATAAGACGAAGAATCTGCTGAAACTACAGTTTACGGTTGTGTTAATAAAATGCTAGCACTTGCGTTGAGCTGCAAATGTCTTTCATTTTTTCAAACGATTTTTGCTGATTTTCGCCCTCGAACCATTGATTTCTCTTGCTCAACAGTTTACTCCCAATTGCCGAAGAAAAGTTTGCTAGCTGATTTACCAAACCGAAAAATCTTCTCAATTCAGTAATATTCGTGGGAGGTTCTATTTCTTTTATGGCACTAACTTTACGTGGATCGGCTCTTATTCCAGAGCCGTCAATTATTTCGCCCAAAAATTTCACGAAACTTCCTGAAAATTGGAATTTTTTCGGATTTTAAGTCAAGCCACATTTAGCCGTTTCGGGCAGCACTCGGGCTGCATTAATTTATCGTGTTGTCGTTGATTAGAACCAAATATAAGAACATCGTCCATGTCACAGACAATACCTTGAATTTTTTGTAATATTTCCAGCATTTGTCTTTGGAATATCTCCGGGGCGTTGGTAATCCCGAATGGGAGTTTATTAAAGCGAAAGCGGCCAAACGGACTTATGAAAGTGGTCAAGAATTTGACTTTTCTGAAAGTTTCACTTGCCAAAATCCGGACTTCGCATCTAGTTTGGTAAAAGTTTTGCGCCAGATATTTATCCAAGTATCTAGTCCACCACTCGTAAAGGATGTTTCTCACGTTTGACGCTTTTATTTAAATTTGTATAGTCCACACATATATACGCACACTATTGTCCTTTTTGGGAACCACTACCATTACCGCACACCAGTCTGTTGGGTCACTAACTTTTGAAATTATACCCCCGCTTAATATATGAATAAGTTCAGATTTAACTTTGGACGTAAGAGGTAAAGCAACACGCTTAGGTACACTTATTTGATACATAGTGGCATTATCAGATAATTTTATATCATATTCACCACCCAGCTCCCTCAATCTATTTAAAAATAATTCTGGGTTCTCTCAATTCTTTCTGCTGGCGTTCGATCGATTCACTTTGTCGAGCTTGATTTATGGTTTTCTCAAGCGTCAGATCTTCGTTGAGTTGTAAACGCTCTGACAAATTTCTGTACCGCAGACCAATAACAATACTATCACGCAAAAGTTGATCATGAAGTTCGCCGAATTATAGATTTTCAGCTATATAGACATGTGATATATTCTTCAACTGATTTAAATGTCTTTTTGATCTCTCTTATTGCACTGGGAGCGTTCAAAAATCGCGTTTCTTTGAATGATGAAATGGATTTTAAACTTATCTCTCACTACTGTATGATTCATGATGTGATCTACATCCAGATTGAACGATGGAAGTATTTCATTCGCTTCCGTGCCCATTGCATAAAGTAAACTATTTTCTTGCATTTCCTGAGACTCTTTATTCAGTCCCGATGCCAAGCGATATCTTACAAAACGCTAAATCCATACCAGCCATGTTTCCGACTTCGAGAATTGAAACTTTCCGAAGGGTTAACTTGAAATGCAGCCATTGTCTATCTCCGTACGGATTCTACTATGCGGTGTAACTTTATTTTCAAGCCTCAATACGCTGACGATTGGCTGCAAATACTTCCGTAAATTTATCTCGCCTTGATTTTTCTTGTTCCTCATGTGCAGTTACGGACTTTTTACACACCCGGTATCATGTTGTATTCGACGTATTTGTCTTTTAATACGAGATAAAGAAATGATTATGAACGAGAGATCTTCTGGACGCCTGGCCGATGCACTGTTCAAGGCTGGTAGTACGGTACGGTACGGTACGAAGTTCGGTACGGTACGATTGAATTTTCCGGTACGATAGTACGGTACGATTCATTTTTCAATTTCCGTACTTGGTACGGTACGGTACGAAGTTCGGTATTTATTCCGTACCGTACCGTACTCTTTTTCGTACCTTCGCATTACACTTTGTCCTTCTCAAATGAATTCGAAGAAATAATTTCATTTAACATCTATGTTTTTTCTTAACGGGATAATATAAATTGTGTTTAACAAAGAATTTTTGAACTAAAGGGCAATTTTAAAATGATTAAAAACGGTGCAGGTATGGTAATAAAAATGCAACTGATTCACTTGAGCTGATTAGATGAGCTATGTCGTATATCGGTTTTACTGCAGTGGCGTAGAACTTTGTGATTGCGTGGAAATACATATAGGCCGATGATTTATGACGTCTTAATCTGAATGCATTTTTCTGTAATAACGAAAGTTGGGATAGCCCAATTAAAATCGACAAGATAAGCAGCACTCATAACACTAAAATCACATTATCACGTGTTATCAATTGTTATCACGGTGCCCGAATATACCAACTGCAATGGCGGATACAGAAAAAAATTTGGGGGGGGGCACATTTTTTCCAACATGTAAACACAGGCTTTCAAATTTACAAAAAATAGGGTGCCGGAAGCGCGCAAAATTCTATTGAGAACGAAACAAAAATACATGTTTTAAGAGTGAAATAAACATTACCAGACCGGAAAATGTATCTGCGCGCTGGAAGCCCGCTGAAATTTTTGTTAAAATTGAACAAAAATTTTCACTTTGAAGGCTAAATGCTACGAAATATACAAAATTAATCAGGGAATATTGCGCAACGCTTGAGTCCGAAAATGTTAGGAAAATTAAATTAAAAACTCTCTCCCTCTGACCAACTATGCAACTAAGCTAACCAGTAACCACCGCTATTTGTTTGTACTCTGGCACGCAGAAGTATATTATCAGAGCAGAAACATCAGAATATAAAGATATATTTAGGCTGTTTTGAGTTGAATGTTGGCTGATGCTCATCTTAAATAGAAGATATATTTTGTAAAAAAAACAGCCAAGTCACTATATAGACAATGGCATGTAGGGAATACGTCTGTCTGGTATGAAAAAATAAATAGCATTATTCGGCGATGTGAAGAGAACGTAAATTGAACCAGAAATACCAGCGGCACAAATGCACAATGATAATGTTCTTATAACCATGCCTTCGGACGAGACCGCGCGAAACCCATGTGTGGTACACAACGAACATTTTTTTGTCGAGAGAGAATTTCTTGTGACGACACAGTGCCAGATTTTTTCGCGAAAACTGTGCTCATCCTACCACCGGTCCACCATTCTCATATCATACGCAATGTGAACAATGATATTGGGGTGACATATGCTTAATTACGCGCATGTTTTACTGTCCTGGATTTTAAACCAGATATCATAAACTGCATCACTTTGATGTAAGATGTTGGTGACGTTTCTTGCGGTGGCCAGATCTTACAAATAAAAGCTGATTTGGACATTGGTAGTTGGTACGGTACGAAATTGCTGCTTATCGAATCGTACCTGTTTTTGTACTGGTACGAAATTTAGTACGATAAATGAAAAATATTAATCGAACTTAATTTCGTACTGGTACGAAGTTCGGTACGATGTACGAAAAAAATAATATCGTACGGTACGGTACGGAAAATTTTCGAAAGGTACGGTACGAAGTTCGGTACGAAATTATTTTGCTGGTTCGAAGTACGATAAAAATTCCGCACCGTACCGTACTGCCACCCTTGGCACTGTTACGGCTCCCTCCACAACCAAGTTCACGCGCAGGAAAAATGGGAAATATGATAAGCCAAAATATTCCACCCCGCTTCGGAAGTGTTATATGTTCGAGAGGTCATAGTTCGCCATATGATTCAGCCGTATTTCCGACTCCCCTCTCCCGCAGGATAATCTGGTAATTCAGCCGCCATTGAAGAAAGTTTTATTTCAAAGTACAATTTGGGATGAAGTCGGTTATCGTGAAGGAGTTGGTTTATTTCGACCTTCTCGCCGATACAATAGTATTAAATATTATTATTTAAACTGCTTCCTGGCTGACAATCCCAATAGGATTATTTCCAAAACATCTTTCACCGAATAAGGCTCACTGGCGAATCGCGTGGCTCGTGCTCGTGGTTCGTGCTAGATTAAATAAAGTTTATGATTGAAGCAAAGCGATAAAATACTCCAATGAAGAGTCATAAATATCAGGGATGTATCGAGATCGGTGAGTATCGACTATTTTGGGAGTATCGGCCGCAAAATAGCCGATACTTTTAATTGTTTGGAAATTTGGGAAATTCGCTCTAACCGAGGCCTAAATCAGTTTCTATAATGTCCAAATAACGGTCACTTGAATGCGAAGTATGTAATGGGGTGGATCAGTGACCTACTCGTTTTTGTGATTCGGCAAATTTTTCCCAATCAAGATTTTTTTGTCGGGAAGTAATTTTTTTGAATGTTCTTCAAGGGTGTCTTAATGCAGTCGTTAATTTTGGATGTTGTTTTTGAATATTTCTATTTGCGGGTACGCGGAGTGCCACTGGGCAAGGCACTGTAACCCACAGCCTTGGAACGATGCACGATAAGCTTTCCCGTTCCTTATTAGTTCCCCACCGGATGGAATAGCAAGACCTGAGATCAAACTCGTAACCAGATATAATTGTAAACGTTGTTAATTCCATAATGTGAAACAGATTTTTACTGTTGCTAATATTGTCGCCGATAAGTTAATAAAGAAATTTACAGCTACGAATTACAAAAATAAGCATAAACAGATCTAAAAGCGATGTATTTCCAACTACACTCCGGTCAAAATATTCGTAATTTAGTGTTTATAACTTATGTTCAGTGTTAAGTTGCAAGTCCATTGCCATGCGTCTATATGTGTCTACTTCTAGTCCCATAATCGGGAAAAAATGGATAGATTTATTTCGACCTTCTCGTGATGGCAATAGTATTAAAAAATATATATATCATCTTTACATTTCAGAGTTACATGAAAGAAAGATCAAATGAAGCTCAAAACACGTACTAAGTCGCGCGCCCTTTAGCTCGGATCTTAGACCTACGGTATATTACAGAATATGACCCAATGTGTCATGAAACAGAATATTGTTCGTATCAAGTTGACCCCCCTGATGTTGAAACTGAACAGGATAAATTTCGCAGCCAGATAAAATTGTAAATATTGTGAATTGCATACTGTGAATAAGTCAAGTATTTAATAGAAACAAAGCTTAACTAGCTATTACTTGCATATTTGAAGGCATTTGTGATGACAATTGGCCGGCCGGTATAGGTAAATTTTGAATACCGGTGGCATCGGTATCAGCAAAAAAGTGGTATCGGTACATTTCCAATAAATATAACAAGACAAATATGCCACATAACTAGTTTTGATGGCGACAATTTCAATTTAGAGATTGCTTGACCGCACATGTTTTGTTATGTCACTGATGGATCGCGCCGCCATGTCACGGTTCGTCTCTGGCTCATGTGTGACAAGATATTATTACTAAAATGGTTTTGGTAAAAACTAGTTTTACCAAGTTGTTGGGTCACGTCATAGGAGATAAGATATTGAAATTCTTCTGAAAAACGTGAAAACTGATCAGCAAAGTACAAAAGAGATCGAATATTGAGTGTGACGGTAAAGGTGCTTATGAGAGAGCAGCGTTTTGTAATGGTTCCCAATGAAAATTTTTTCTCAAGAATTGAATGAATATATTTTGTTTCATTTTTAGATATATATAAGTGTAAAAAAAAGATATTAGACATTCAAGAAATCGGTTTTGTAAAGCATGGACCGCAGATGGGCCGCACCTTAGCGATGCGATCCAGCGGGAACTCATGCTCCACAAAGGATGCCCAGGAAAGACCGACTCGGTGGCTCAGCCGCGATTGCATTGTCCGAATAAACCGTTTCACCACCGAGCGTGCGCTTCAGCAAGGCATCTCGTGGGTAACGGTTGTAAGCCCTCCAGAGGTTCATTGACAGGCCATATATACAAAACAGGATTTCATTTTTATCCTGCAGGAGAGGAAGCCGAGAGTTCAGCTTAATCATATGGCGAACCACGACCTCTCGTGCAGAATAACCCATATAATCTAACGCCCTCAATATAAACATTTTTAGAAAAGAAGTTTCTGACTGAGTGACAAAGTCTAAAACTCGGTTTTGTAAAGCACGAGTCATTGACATAGACGTCTTGACGGCAGGATATAATGTTTGGGTTTAACGTTGTACAAACTTATCGTGGCGAGAGTCGTTTGCAATGATGCGAAGTTGGTTTTACCATCGAACAAGGCAGTAAATTGAGCAAAAGTCTTAGCAAACGCAGAGGCAAATTGCAAACAGAATTTGCTTCTTATTTCAAATAATAATAATGACAAAAACTTGGCAATGAGCTGTTTGTGAACAGTTTTTGCCTAAAAACTTTTGCGCCAAAGGCAAAAAAATTTAAAGGCAGTATTTTTGTTGCAAATCACATCAAAGTAGATATAAAATCGCGCCAGAGTCTTGGAAATTGTTTATAAAATAGAATTTGAAGGGCCCAAAACCGGTTAAATAAGCACGACAGTCATTGCACACCAAAGATGCGCGAAATTTTTTTGGATTTTTTACGTTTTATAGGCCGTTCTGCGTTTTTTTTTTTCGGTCGGCGAAGGTGGGCATACCCTTAAATACGCCAATGCTGTTCGTATCAGTGGTCACATTGGTCCTTAAGTGAGAGTGCGAGAGGCAGAAACCGCAACGCTGTGTATATTCATTAACATGATCACTTTACCACACCCATTCACACCAGTGTATAATGTTTTCCGCTTGGGAAGCATATAGGCCCAATTGAATTCTTTTTTTCAAAATCTCGTAGCTCAAAAATTCGAAATCCCGTTGAGGTGCGTTCTATGTTTCACAGTGACGCCACAAGTGTCTGTGAAAAATCCAAAAATCGAAACTTAGTTTGTGTTGCAAAAAATGCAAGAAATTGTTTGGCCTGATTAGTGAAAATTGGGTCAATGAGGAATTAATTCTACAAATCGATTTGAGGCAAGAAACGAATATAGAGGTGGTTTTAGCAATAATAGTAAATAAAAATTTTAGCAATGTTGCACATAAAAGCACACAATTTATAAATAATTTTTTTCTTTATGGTGAGAGAGAAGAGGAAAATTATTTATTATTATTTATCAATCACAACAGGATAAAACATGGCGGGTATCATAACTTTTATCCTGAGGGCGAAAAATGGCGGACGTTTTACGTATATATTTTACTGTTTAGACTTCGAGACTCTGCCACGTGTTTTGCAGACTTTTGACCTTCGCTGACAGATTTGCCCCGGAGCGATGAGATCAGGTGAAAGTTTTCCGGCGTTTTGTGCTTTTGGGGGAATAATAGATAATGAGGGGTGCGCGTTAGGGACATGGGAGCGGATTTTTGATTGTAATTAAAAACCTGTGGAATTCGGGTTTTGGAGGAAGTCGTGGAAATGGGATGTCGGGGTATCCGAATTCCTGAACTAAGGAAAATATTTTATCCAACTGTCAAGGGAAATGAAAATGTAGTTTGGTTTCTATGCAGGATCTTGAGTTGGATCAGTGTGTGAGTTGTTTTATTATAATAAAGTGGTAATGTACAATATATTCTTTTTTTGTGTGCGGCAGCAAAATCATGATGCTGGTGAAAAAAGTGTAAAAAGACTAATTAAGCGGGGTTTCCATTGAATACGGTAGCCAACCAACTTGAATTTTTTCACAGTATGCAATTACAGATTAACAATGTTCACAATTTTATCTGTCTACGAAATTTATCTTGTTTAGTGTTAATATTAGGGGGGATTTAAATTTGATATGAACACTGAACATTACCGGTACTGGGTATACAGTATATACTGTATAGTTATAATGCAGAATGATATAGACCTAGATCCGGGCTAACTGGTGCGCGTACTTAGTACCGTACTGGTACATGTTTTTAAACTTCATTTAAATTTTGTCCATCTGACTGATCTTTCTTACATGTAACTCTAAAATGTAAATATATATATATATATTTTTTAGATACTCAGTACTCTGTACTATTGTCAGGCCGAGAAGGTTGAAATCTAGTTATCTATCTATTGTTTACCGAGTATGCAACTAGAAGTAGATAATAGACACATATAGACAAGTAGGCTTGTAACTTAACACTGAACATAAGTTATAAACAATAAATTACAAATATTTTGATGAAAGATCTCCAACAATTGGGAAGAAATTCTTCTTGTTCAACTACAGTTTTAGCCTATGCAGTATGTAAAATATATTTGAGTCTTTCTAAATATGAAGGAAATCTTCGGTGAAATCCTATATTAATGATAATATTTGGTCGTAGTCCCCCAGAAAAGAATTATCATTTTTTTCTCTCACAATTTTAAGTCAATTGTCAGTGGTTGGGAAGTAGTCGGCCCCAAATATTTGGCACCACCGTCAGTTAGGACTGGGCTATTAGATTCGGTGATTCGAAGTGCAAGTTATCTGAATTAATCGTGAATCGAACATTGGGACAAAAACTTGCTAGATGATGTGGCATTTTTCAATTTTAACGACAAAATGCAATCGATTTTGGTCAAATTTGATCATTTTGTTGTTAAAATGACAATTTTCTCTCATGTGTATGGAGTGTGATTGAAAATACATTGCTTTTGAGTCTGTTCATGCTAATATTTGTCCTTCGTAACTGTAAATTTCATCTAAATAATCATCTTATTGGCGATAATATTAGTAACAGTAAAAACGGAATATTTGTTATTCCCATAGAATCATTGTTTTTATTCGATTCGAAAAAAATTATCGAATCAGATTAGAATTCCTAATGATTCGGTTTTGCCCAGCTCTACCGTCAGTGTTGACATGGTTGTAGCGATACAGCCTTCTAAAAGACAAGTGTGCAACCATTAACCATGTTTCACTTCACACGTTGCAAAGTACGTTTGTTTTTGAATTCCTTCACCACAGTTCAAGAACCCGTTCTACCGAAGTGGGACAGCTGTGCTGATGACACCTGTGCTAACGAAGAAAAAAATTGGGTCTCATGACAGTACCATATATCCGATTATGAGACAAGTGCATCCTAACCCGGGAACAATGCCAGATGTTAACAAAGTACCAGGGATGAGAATATTCTGCCAGTTTTTATTTTAATGACATTTGGGAATATGGTACTAAACGTTACTAGACCCGAAGTTTGTTACCATTAATCATGTTCCACTTCACACGCGGCAAAGTATGTTTGTTTTTAGCTCTTTCAGCACAGTTGAAGAATGCCGTTCTATCGAATTGGGACAACCTGATGAAATGTGCTAATAAGAAAAATTTTCTGTCACCGGTTTTTGAAACATGTGCCCTGAATAAGTGTTAACAAGTACGGGAAGACTGAATAAAATTTAATGTAACCAGATTAAAAAAGAATACATGTGATGTACCCCTGGGCAAGGTACTGTATCCATTGCCTCATTGATGCTAGAAACCCAACCAGTCCCTCAAAGAAATAACATTGTAACAATAAAATTGTAAACATTATTGAACCAATAGGCCCATTGTTAAAAAACCTTAGTGCATTTCAAAGTCTGTGTGTGGAACCCGATCACGAACTGCACTCCTATTTAAAAGTCTGACGTACTACAGCCTTGATGTCAGAGTTTCTGTCATCGACCTATTTTGATCGTCAACTCTCGTCCATCGTTTTAATTATTCCTTTTTTTTCCTGCAGCCAATCATAATTTTATCTTTATTTATTTTAACTCAATGATCATCCAATCATGGCTCCGTCCTCAAAAGACACCGAACCGAAACGTACAGGTATCAGGGCGATCTTACTAGGGCCACCAGGGGCTGGAAAGGGCACACAGGTAATTGATTTCATATTATGCAGTTTTTCAAATTGTATGGCAATTTGATGTGTGAGCCTGTTAGGGTCTGGTTTTGTCAACCAAATATTGGTTGGATAATATGATAGTTTTATCTTGCGGCAGAGGCAGGCTTTCAAAAGCTAGTTCATAAACCAGATATTTGTAAATGCTAGTTCCAAGAAGAATGGCAGAACACCAGGTTGTCTCTGTAACCTGCTCTGAGACAATTTCAATAAAAAAAATGGCTTTCGATCAGAATAAATTTTGGCTGGTAGCAAACGCTACCAAAGGGAAGACAACCAATACACTAAAAATTTGTCAGGGTAAAGTACATGTATTTCTTTCTAGTGGCATCTGCCCTGGGTGATGGCTCCCAAAAACCATCAACACCATTTCTAGCAAAGGGCTATAAGATATGTACAAGCAGGAAGTATGTTACTTTTTAAAAAAAAAACAGAACTGAACTGCCATGATATAGTGACTGCCATGAAATAGCCCTGGTTGATGAAAACCATCTAATGCGTTTTTTTCACTTTAGTTGCCTCCAATGAAAAAATGACAGGAACATTTTGGACGGCAACACCTGAAGAAAAACTAGATCCTGCCATTTTAGTTCCAAACATTGGATAGTCATTTGAATCTAAACAGTACGCTACCGAATACCGAACCCTGGATTAAATAAAATGGAAGATAAAGATTCCACCTCTATTCTGCGGGAGAAAAATACAGTTCAATGAACTCTTACGTAAAGGCAGTTCCAGGAATGGAGTTGTGGTTTTTGATTAACGGATTAAAGACTTTTTTACCATTCAGGACAATTCAGAATACTTCACTATTTCGGATTTGTTGAGTTCAAATATTCATTTTGGATTCAGATCCTTTAATCCAAATTCCAACCATAAATCATATTATCTGTATGTAGAATTGTTCGCCTCAAAATAGTAACAATTAAGTCCAGACACACCGAATCCTATTCCTAAATGAAGTTCCTGACATGTCGCCCTTCGACTTTTTTTTTGGAACTTAAAACGCAAAAAAAGCGAAATTAAATGAAATATCAGGGTGAGATAAATTTAGAAAACATTGTTTTCAACTGTGTGTTGTCTACGTATGCTCGGCCAATGTGATAATTAGCAATTCGAATTGGATTCAGATACTTTAATATTTGAGTCCACCAGGTTTCTCGTCTTACTGAATTATTAGTACTTTATAGAATGAACTCAAACTAAATAGAGTTAACACAAAATTAAACTCGCAGAGCGCACTGCGCTTGTCATCTTGCAACAGGAGATATATAAATAGGGCGATGGTCTCGTCACTCTGTTGGGTCTCCTCACTCAGAAAGTTAAAAAGGTGAATATTGTCGCTGAGTGCGCTACTACGGAAATTGCAATTCGTGTATGTTGTCAATATATAGTGGTCCGTTTTCTTATTACTAACGTCGGAAGAAAAAAACTACTTTTATTTTATGTAAATAATCGCCATGGAACTTGATCTTCTATCTTCAACTCTGCTCTCTATTGTATCGGCAAAAGGTCATTTTATTAATCTTAATTGGTTTCATAATAATCATCGGATGAGTTACTATAATATGGGGGTAATAGGATAGCATTTTATTAGTATGGAATCATATTATAATAATAGGAGCCGGAACTCGAAAGGATTTATACCAACTCCTTGACTGCCGAGCGTTACTCAAGCCCCAAAAAGCAACAGACTGCTCGACTCCAGCTCCAAGCCCCAGGATCAGACCTTGGTTGGAAAGTGGGCATGTTAAACGAGCCGCCACTCAGTGTGCTATTTTGAAATGTATCAACCTGCAATGACCGATATTGATAACAACTAAGCCACTATCTGTATCTCCGATTTCTTTGACACAATAAGGCATAGAAAATATGTCAGGAGATTCCTCGCATCTCTCACTTATGGGTTATAATATTGAAAGCCATATTAATACTTTTTTGTTTTCGGTAGTTTTTTTTTTTTAGAGTCACTTTCAAGGACCAGATCATTGATTTTGCAATGAACCATATCCTTTTTAATCTGTGTCTGAAAAAGTTGGATCTTATGTTTTCACACGGAAACACGAATGCCATGTTCAATTCCACAGAAATATATTTCTGTGGAATGAGAATATGATCTAACTTTTCATTAGATTAACGTTCAATGAATCTGAAAATGACTGGTCAACGTTGTTGATATATTTTGCACTTTTTGCCCATTTTGCAATGAAATCATGATTTATGTCAAAAAAATGTATGTTAGCGTGATATTTTCTTCACCCATCAAGCATTTAATTTTATTAAATTAAAATTCAGGAACAACAAAACAGCATAATCTCTTTCCACAAAATTGCAAGTATATTTGTGCGCTTTCGTTAGGTCATGGGCCAACTTTTTCAGACAAAACAAGATATAACTGCAGAAGATAACTTCAGACTGTCGCTAAAATAAATATAACAATAAATCCAAATATTTTGTCATCGTTTCCTCCACCAAAGAGTTCTCTTGTCCTAACTAGGAAATTTTAATTACTGAAAAAAAAATTTAGCAAGAATTTTTTCTTACCCAGGTTATGGATGAGGGAAAACTCGTCTCCGATGAATTAGTAGTTGAAATGATCAATCAAAACTTAGATAAAGAAGAATGTAGGAAAGGTTTCCTATTGGACGGATTTCCAAGGACGGTCGTTCAAGCTGAAAAGGTAATTTTTTCTCGTTTTGAATATGAAGCGTTCTTCATTCCTAAAGTCTGTCAATAGCAGATCGTCAACATGCCACCTACCAGTTTCCAATCATACATCAAACGCAGCTAGGATTCGCTGAATTCAAAATCGGGAAATTTTTACAAATCTCAATGAATATTCGAATCTGAAGTGTTGTATTGAGCAAACAAATACGTTTTCTCGGAATATTGTCAAAGAATAACATTTACATCCATTTCTTGAAATTTATTCTTTTTGAATCTGTTGATTTTGAATCGAATTATTTATGATTTGTGAATATTGAAACGAATATTTTGCACATCCCTAGTTAGAAGCGTTGTGAAACGTAGTTTGCTACGTTGCTGCACCTGATTTTGGAGTATTGATGGCTCATTGGTAAATTTTTATCCTTCGACTCTTTTCCTGTTGTAATTTTTAATTTGCATTTTTTTAATACTTGAACAAAATACACTGTTAATCTCATCAGTGTCAGCTATTCTATGGTTTCCTTCCAGTACGACCATGTCATAATTCCATTGCGAAAATAAATCAATTTAAGAATCTTCAAAAAACAGAATTACTTTTAATAAAAATTCCAGAATACTGACTGTCTTGCCCCAGGGAAGAACACCTTGTGACTACACTTTACTTTTTCTGGAGATTCTGACTGGAATTTCCTTGAAAGTCCATTTTTGACATCGATACTTTTTTTTCTTTCAGCTGGATGTTTTACTCGACAAACGAAATCAGGCTTTAGATTCAGTTGTTGAATTCGGGATTGATGATTCATTACTTGTACGAAGAATTTGCGGAAGGTTTGTATGTTTTTTTTTATTTAACTTGTCTATGAACAGATAATATCCGCCATCACTATCACTACGTGTGTTTGGGTATTTTTCTACGAAGGTCAATGTGCAGATCATATCGTCATCGGAAATTGATAATGAGTCGCTCGTTAAAAATCACATTAAATCCTCTGGAATCATATTCATAAGTTTTTTTAAAAATTCGCTCATCACATTCGAAAAAATTTTGGAATTTACAAAATATTCATTTCGCAGGCGAAATACTGAAAAATTTTACAACTGAAATACTGTTTCACTGTTCTTTTTTCTTTCACTTTTTTTTGTGTAATTCAATGAAAGTTCTTTTTTAACTGGAATTTGACTCCCTGTGCGCTGGCAAGATTTTTTTGGAATCTTGCAAATTTTTGTGTACAGAGTACGATAGCCTTACTCTCGTCTGATCTCTCCTGAAGACCTTTACAAAGTCTTCAAATACTCTCGTAAACAGGAAGTATCTGCATGTTCATTTTTTCTTTTACAATTGTTTAAAACATTCTTGATAACTTCCAATGCACTAAACTTGTGATGAAAGGTCTGTAATAGTAGGTGTAGTAGTGAAATGAAGGTTTTCTAATCACTATCACCGGGATTAAGATATATTTGTGACATACTCTCGTATTGAAAATCAAAAAAATTATAGCTTACTCTTGTAAAGGAATCCTTATTTGCACCCCTGAAGTCCTCCCCTTCCTCCCTCCCCCCCTTTGTTTAATGGGGGTGAATTTGGCCCCAGATTGAGCTGTGATCAATGTAATTTCTTCACAATGGATGAAAAATTAAATTTTTATTTTCTCAAATTTTGGAATCAAGGTTATATATGTTTTGAATAGTAAGGCTGGAAAGAGTGATTATAAAAAAAAATGAAAATTTTTATAGCGATTGGCAGAAGTGTGCGGGGTTTAGAATAGTCCTAACATATTTCCTTCGTGCCTGAGGCGACTAAAAGGAAGAAAATAAGTGGTAGATGGTTTTTGCCATCATCCAGGGCAGATATCGCTCACTGCACTTTACCATGATGTTTCAGTTCTGTTTGGGATGTTTTCTGTTTAGAGTGCAGTTGCTGGTTCATCAAAATTGTGATTTTTGAAAAAACCTAGAAGTTTTTTGGTAGATGTTGACAGTCTTCCGTATGGTGATCTGTTAAAGTGAGCGACTATGGATAAGGGATGAGTCTTGATTGAAAGAATGTAAAACTGAAAAGGAGAGGAAAAAGTAAATGATATGGAAGAATGTCGAATGAATGATTGACACCCGAAGAAAAGCTAGATTCTGCCACACTGGATTGCGCAATGCATCTTTCCCGCATAATCACTGTTTTTTTGGTTTTGATCAATCTTATTTCGGTATTTACTGCTTCTTCTGTGATGTTATTGAAATCAAAGATAACGTGCAGTGAACTGTCGGTCCCTTTTCCTCATTTTTCTTACAATTTCGGATCCGTATGTAGATTACTCTACAAAGATGCTTGAATAAGATAGTATTATAGTATTAAAACAGACTGACAACTTCTCATTCCACGAGAAAGTAAGTTTGTTGCGAGGGTACAGGGCATAACCTAACTTCATCAGGCAGAAGAGGTACCCGGTTAGCTCAATCAGTAAAGCGTTGGGAATACGCTTCGAGCTATGCTTCTCTGATCGCCATGACGCAGGTTCGAGTCCTGAGTTCAAGGGATGATGAATATATACGAGAGGTCTGCTGGACTGGACTGGACGCCTTGCCGGTGCACGGTGGACACAGAAGAGCTGCTTATGGCTTCCTCCACCAACCTGGTCCATTCACAGGAAAAACGGAAAATACGATAATCCGGAAACCTTCACCTGATTCGGAACTGGTATTTGCACAAGAGGTCGTGGTTTGCCATATAGTTGGGCTATATACTCGGCTTTCCTCTCCCACAGGATAAAAATGAAATCCTATCCCTATCGAGTGATAACTATAACAAAGGTCAGGCGAGCCGCACTTTCACAAAAAAATAAAATAAATGCTATATCATGATTACCTTGCGCAGAGATTACTATTAAATGTGTTCAGGTCCGAATATCTTTCAAAGAAAATATATATAAATTGGTTGATCTGCCAAGCATGAGCCTTGGATGAAACGCGCTTTGAAATCTCGTTTCATCTGTGGCTCATGCTTGACGGATGTTGACTTGAGAATATTTTAGTTTTTAGCTCCCACGTTTAAAATTGTTCAACGCGGTGACTGTGTGCAAAAAGGGCGTTGAGAAAGCGCGGCAAAGCTTCAACATTGCGTAAGAACACGTTCATCAAATTTTGTAAAAATTGCCAGGTATAGTTCAGAGATGAAAATCGGTTTTCTTCTTTGTGTTATGCTTGGTAACTTCAAATTTATAATTGCGGACGCATTTACTGGGTTAAAGCGCTTATCTCGCTCTAGATCCGGGAACAAGTCATGCGGAGCGAGACGTCACAAAAGATCTTTGTTATAACATAATGGAAGAGAGTTCCGCTCCATTTAACCAGCGTTATGTAGCTCTCCAAAGCGCGCGCAATGTTTTATTTACTTTATTCTTTACAAACGCGCGGCGTAAGCGCACATACATCCTAAGGGCGTACTATAACGCATCTTATATTTCGTTTTATAATGAAAATTCCATAGCGAGCTACGTGGCTACATACGAGTGTAGGGCGTCGCCGAGTTTGGGCGCTCTTTTCGCTAAGTTTTGATGGAAGAAGCCAACCACATATCGTGGCGATATTTTGATGCAAAATGACAGCAAAATGGCGTAAATACGACTTTATAGGTAAGAAATTTATTATGTTAAGTTTGTATATTTTTAATTCGCCAGTTTTTCGTTTCGATTTTTGCAACGTGTATTGACCTCGTGCTTTTTCGCGCCATTTTTTCTCGACCAAGGTCCGCGTTATGGACCCACACGCATAGTTACTGGGTGTATAGAATATATGAGGTATGGAAATCGTTAGCATCATTTATTGATTTTTTAGTATTTCCTTTGAAATAATCGTTGTTTTCGGTTTTTTTCGGTCATTATTTAATTCAACAAAATCATGATTTTGATGAAATTTGCTATCAAGTTTAAATAATTTGATATAACTTGTAAATGCCAGCAAGCACGTAGCCCGCGTAAATTGCAGTTCACCCGTTTATATGTACAATTTCACTTCATCATGTTTAACTTTTTTGAGTTCAAAATTATTTTCAATAATCGTCTGTTGAGGTGTATTTGATCCAGCATGGACCGCGCCGACAGGGCGCCTTCCAACTGTGACTCGGGCTTGAGACAAAAATGAAATTTCTGATCTCCTCAGTCCTGAAGAAGTGTTATATTAATGTGAAACGTGCCCAGAGCGAAATAAATATAACTCAGTTCTCGAGTTCGAAAAATTTGAATGTCGGCAAAATTTTCTTACATTAATGGTGTACCGTATATCTTGTTTAAATATTCATTGTTATTTGTAATTTGTGGGGGGGGAGGGGTCATTAGATTGCGCGGTGCTGCTTTAGACGAATCATGTCATGTGTGTATTGGTCGTTTCGATTCTACTAAACGCTAAATGTTCAGAACTATTTCGAAATACGGGAAGAGTCGTTTTTTAAAGTAGAATTTAGGCAAAAGCAGGCCTAAATCGACTTCCATGCATTGGTAAATCGAAAAATGATTTGAAAAATATTATAATTTTGAATATTAAAAAGTCAAGTTACCATAAGTTGTTTTCCGTTTCTAAAGGCGCGTTAACTGGTTTTAGCAGCTTTCTAATTCTTTATTGGTTCGTAAGCGATTATTTTTATCTAGGAATAGGTTTGGTTCCTACCAGACACTGCTTCCGGCCTTGCCCAGAGTGAATTTTAATAAATAAAAAAAAAATAGCTGCGCCGATAGATACCCGGCGGTATTAGTCGGTCCCGATTTTGTATCTTTTATGTTACTGAAAATACCCAGGGAAATTTAGGTATTTCTGCAAATTTCACTGAAAAGCATTCACGAGGGAAGATTTCTGTATATATTTTATCAACTATTAGTCACTGATGTAGCGCGCCGCTTAGGCGCGGTCCATCTGTGGCTCAATTCTGATAAAATAAATTTTTTAATCAAAATACCCATATTCAACTTATCCGTATTTTATGTAGTTCGAATCCAAATCGAATCGAACCCCCCTCCCAACTAATTATGATGGATCGACCTCGTAATTTAATGTCCGGTCTCCCACGGTACCGCGCTATTTTGTCCAATTTTAAGTGTTCTTGAAAATGACGTAGTTGATTGATGATGTCATATAAGGCAGCTGGTGCCTGGATAATTGCGAAATATGTTCGCTATTGTATTCAGTGATGGACGAGGGAGTAGTTAGTTGGTGGGACATGAGAAATGAAACTATAATTCTAAACTAGAACTTGCGAACAGAAGGCTTGGTATAATTATTTGGATTCTCCATTTAAATCATTCACTATTTCTGGCACAAAAATAATAAAAATCTAAATTGTGTCGAAGGCGCGCAAGAATTGTGCATACAATATCTATGATAATTGGTCTAAAATTTTAACGGCCTTCTGTGTCCACGTATTTTATGGCTCCCCGCCAGATTCTTGCTTCAGGTGTGAGTCACAGAACGACCGCGCCTCGGCGGCGCCATCCTTCATTGCCGTCGTCGCATAACTAGTGCAATATTCCCACGCAGAAATTAAACTTCGTTAAGCATGAGCCACAGATGGACCGCGCCTTCGCGGCGTGATCCATCAGTGGAACATACTTAGAAAGCGCGCGGAATTAGTAACTTGTTTTTATTCTTTTGATAGGATTAACCCAATTCCTGGCCACTTGTTAATTAGGAGGTCTAGTCCGTATCCAGAGCGTTTTTTTTCGACTTCAAAACAGGTATATATTTGATAAAAGATCATTCCCGATCAGTGAAACTCAAAACATATTGCCAGGTATGATTCACTGATGGATCGCGCCGCGGAGGGGCGGTCCATCTGTGGCTCATGCTTGACATAACAAAACTTCTAATTAGGTTGGAATTGGCGGAATAGTACTTTTACAAACTTTCGAAAAATAACTATAAATTTTGATGTAATTGTCGAAGGCTTCCAGATTCACGAATCTTTTTCATTCGATTCCGCCTGGGATCCGTAATCGGCGGAATAATACATTTGTAAAATTTCGCAAAATTATCATGCGTTTCTATGCATTTGCAAACTTTATAAAGATTTTCCTTATTTTATGTAAGACTTTTGATTCGAAATAAATGTATGTGTAAAATAGCGAACGATGAAGCTCGTTCTGTCACAAACAGATCGCGCCGCCGATGAGATATGTTCGTTCGTTCGTTCGTCTAATTTCGCATTTAGATGAATCATGTTTTATCCTAAGAAATGGGCATGTTGGCGTGGGTCACTCACTGATGGATTGCGTCGTCGAGTCCATATGTGGTCATTCCTGGCAAAATGAAATTTCTGATCTGGGTTCATCAGCAGAGATTGGGGTAGGGTAGGAATATTATTTTTATCCTATGGGAGAGAAAAGCCGAGAATACAGCTTAACCATATGGCGAACCGCGACCTCTCGTGCAGATACCAGTTCCGAATCGGGGTGAAGGTTCTTGATTATCGTATTTCTCAAGGAGCAGGAGTGATTTGCCTGCTTTAAAATTTTCGATATTTTCTGCGATCGGGTGGGACTCGAAAAGATCCGATTCAATTCAAAAACGAATGTATCCAAGACCATTATTGCCGACTTTTCCATCTAGCCACGGCGTTGGCATTACTCCCCATTCATGTGCGAGGTCAACTTGTCTACTACTCGTCTACTATATTGACGTAGGGACGCCAATTGTGACGTTTTACCATGCTCCGGCATCACAAAACGGAAGTTCTTGACATACATTTGTGTCGTCATAATCAATTTGCTCCAAAACGGGAATATTTGTAACGGGTGTGTGTGCATGTGCGCATTGCGCAATTTTCTAGGAGTGGAGCGTCTTCGAGAGAAGTTTTTTTGTGGAAACTTTTTTGCCAAAATGTTGTATTTGGTTATTTTTTATGAAAATTAGTTTAAATATATTGGCTCTTGAACATTTTTTTGCTAAAAATTGCTCACCTCATTTTGAAAGAAATCCTGCATTTTCTTTTTTTTTTTTGGTTCAGCGCTTTCTAGCCGTAAACTCTATTTTGACGAAGTTGTATTAAGCTCATTGTTTGCAATTTCAGCATAATATCGACGGCGGCTTTAATTGAAGATAATTACTCTTGAATTTCTGCGTCATCGTCTTCGTGATTATTTTGTAACAATTCTTGAACACGTAATAATTACGATATTTAGAAGACCAATCGTTTCGTAATAACGGAATTGTGACATCATAATTTAGCACTATTGTGATTCATAATTGAACAATTTTATCGAAGAAAACCTGATGATTTTATAGAAAAGGAATTCAATAACAAGGCACGTCATCAAGAATTATTTCCAATGCGGTTATGCGTGCAGTTTAGTTTAAACGTCGTTGAATATATGAGTTAAGGGTCTTGACATTTCGGATAAAAACGAAATTGTTGATTTTTCACCCATTTTGTAGCAAAGTTATAATTTACGCCAAATTTTTAACCTAAAATTTAAAAAAAAAAACATCAATTCATGTACAATTAAAAAACTAGAAAAATACTTTACTTCGGATTCTACAATAACCGACATTTCGGACAAGTACATCCCCGAATAACGGCAACGCGGCAATGTTGTCTGGTTATCGTCACGTTCTCACCGGAAGCCCAGATCATTGTTAACGATATTACTGTCTTCTCCCTAGAGGTCTGTTACCCGAGGCGCAACTCAACGCAGGGGGATACATTTCTAGCGCCTTTTTATAATGAAAATTTTGCAAGAGTGTAAACATACGATAAAGAGATTCTGGTATAACCCAATTAAAGTTTTATTTTGTCAAGCATGCGCCACAGATGGACCGCGTCTCATCCACGCGGTCCATCAGTGACTCATGCTTAACAAAAGATGTTTTGGCGAAATTGGAAAGCGGTTAATAATATTGATAAGAACGTTTTGTTGAGTATCTGTTACTTCAAGAGACATTTTGTTCAAATACGTTTTGAGTTGCGAAAGCGCGGTTCGTCAATAAAATATTTGATTTGAACAGAAGGTTCGTTAGCTGAGCTTACTCACTGATCGTTCGCGCCTCCACAAAATGACTCATGCTTGACAAAAAATGAAATGCAAATGGATTTCGAAACATTGTATATAGCTGATAACATTTTTACTCAAAAACCTTTTTCGAATCGGACTGAATCTCTAGAAACGAGCATTCGTTTCCTAACACCATCGCTCAGGCAGATACCACTTATTGCACTTTACCATTGCGGTTCAGTTCCGTTTGGGATGTTTCCGTTTAGATTGCAGTTGCTGGTATGGGTACTAAGTGGCCGTTGGTGGGTTCCTTTAGGAGCTGCTTTCGGCCTTAGAGTGAATTTCAATAAAAAAAATGAATAAATAAAAAAAATTATGTCAACCCTAGTTTGAACGTCAAGAGCTCGGGCGTTGCTATCCTCCGTTCCACTGTTCTTGTGTAGATAGTTCCTTGTGCGACTATGCTCTGGCAAAGACTGGTTGAATAAATTTTGTAATACCTATGTGGAATAAGATTCTGCTCTTATAAAGTTTGAATCTTGTTGAAATCGGCCAATATTAATCGGATTAAAATTAAGCTGCGATGGAAATTCCTCGTCGACCGCAAAGCCGGGATATGCGGTATATTTTTACGATCTTAACCCGCGAATTTCTTGTATGTAAACGCTGCCTTAGTAAGATCAATTGAGAAGCGCTCTTCTAATTTACAGGGAGATATTTTGTCAAGCTGTTACTTTTGTTCACATTTTTGAGAACTATTATTTTGACTTCATTTTGGATCATCCTAACCACGTAAAACCACATAAAATAAACGAATCCTGAGGCCACAATACGCGTGGAGTTACCAATGTTGCGTCTCAGGTAACAAAAAAAGGCAACACACGTTTGCAATGCTCAGCGTTAATTGTATTAACATGCCCAGAAAGTACAAACGGGCGCTCTTCCGTTAGCGTGCATAGCAAATCGTTCGGTTGTGTTGGAAAACGTAGAGAACTGCACGCAGAGCATTGCGAGCGTGAAACGCGAGGGTAAAATAAAGCAAACCTGAAAAAATGCAACCTACGCACACGTGTATTGCGGCCTCTAGTGTCGTCTGCAAATCAGAAATTGTTTATAATAAAATTGTAATTTGATGAAGATTTCATGGAAAGCAAGAATTGGTGGAAGCGCGGTCTATCAGGGACATTCACTGGTTTTCTATTCCGAGCTATAAACTGAAAATCCCAAAGCATGATGTCGAAGAGAGGCATCTTTTGTTAAGTGGGAGTCACTGAACGGTCATGCCAGCAATGCGCAGTCCATCTGTGGCTCAGGCTTGACAAAATTAAATTTATTGCCGATAAAAGTCGCATGTCTGAGTCGAGCTTTCCGCTACCCTTTTTTACTTCTTAAGCGCCGAAAAGGTTAAGGTATTTTCGTCTGCTAAAAGATGTCCCCCGCGGCAATGTTAGGCGCGGTTTTCGTTTAACCCGTTTTAAAGCGCGGGAATGTTGCTTCTTTATGAGGCAACAATGGTCGATTGGTTTTGTATTATGTTGTAACAGTGGCGTGTTCTGGTGTTTGTGACCAACAAAAGCGATATTATGACTCGATCAAAAGGGCGTGTTTGTTACGTATGAATTGATATTGTTTAGTCATCATGCTAATTGCCTTTGCAAACTTGTGTGATTTGTCGAATTGTAGAAATGATATGGAAATGCCCTCAATGTCGGATATAGAAATTGAGATTTTTTTTTATTTCATGTCTCGTCAAAATTAAAAATAACCGATGAAGGATTTTTTGGTATTTCTTCGAAAACGCTAGTGAACCTGATGCAGCTCAACATAAACGGGAAAGGAGTATTCTTGTCACTAGATGTTGTGATAAATTAGCGGTAGAAAAGAATTATTATAGTATCAGAACGATGGCAATAGGGAGGTGTTAACATGGAGTATCGATAGTCCAAAGTCCGACGAAGTTTAACAAAACATCTTTTGCAAAGTATGAGTTACAGATTGATCGCGCCTTGATCGCGCCCTCAGGGCGCGTTGAATCTGTGTCTCATGCTTGACAAAATAAAATTTTTATTTGGGTTGATGCTATAGAACTGTGATTAAAGGTGTGTATTAGATTAAGAAAAAAAAATATTTTATTTTTGTGTCGAAATTCACTCTGAGTGAAGCCTGGCGCAGTGTTTAAGAAGGAACCAACTAACAGCCGCTTAATAGCAAGGAACCGCTACAAGATGTAGCGTCATCAGCTTCACTCATCCCAAATGGAACTGGACTGGTATTATATAGCGCGGTGAGTGATATCTGCCCTGGGTGGTGATAAAACCATCAACCACTCTAAAATGCAAACTGTTCTGATAAGGGCATACGTACTAAGAGTTGGGGTGAATTTACATTTTTACGGAATTACGCAATGGTGGCAGAATTACTTGTTCAGCGCACATACATAATTAAGCTATAAAGGCTGTGTTTTCTCAAATGTTAACCTTTACAAAATTTCTTAAAAATTCTGATGTAAAGCAAACAGAAATCACAACCTATATCTACTTCCATGTCACCAATGCACAGTGCTACAGGAAAGTATGTTCTTTTATCACATCTACTTTCATCTAGTACTGTGATAATGGTGGCATGAATTATCTGCATCTGTGCTAAAGGACGAAGGTTTGAAACTTAGTGTGGTAGTGAGGTAGTTTCCAAACAAACATCCATTGAAAACCCAACGAGTCCTGATTTACTACATACCTGCAAATGACTTCCAAATGCTTGTTTTATAAAATTAGAGCATGGTTCTTATTACAACTCCGTGATGTTAGAAATTGAGCCTCGTTACATCATGTGTGAGGGTAACCACTGGTAACAACTTCCTCCACCAAACTGAATTAGAATACCGGTCTACCCAAAAGAAAAAAATTTGTCAAAAAAAACCACAAGGGTAGATACCACTCGATGCACTTTATCATGGCGATTCAGTTCCATTTTGGGATGATTTTAGTTGAGTGCACTTCTGTTGAGTATGCGTCACTGATGGAGCGCGTTGATGAGACGCGGTCCATCTGTGGTGCATACTCGACAAAGATTACGTCAAGCATGGGCCTTCAAATTTTTCAGTGATTAAGATGACGGGAGTGATATTTAAAAAATCTTTTATGGATTTGAATACTCTGAACGTCAAGATCACAGTGGTTGTATACTGCCTGTGTAAGTCGTTTGATCAGGAGGCAGTAACAGCCCTGTGCTATTGCAGTTTCAGAATTTCTTCTAAACTTTTTTATTGGGTAGGATTTAATTTTTATCGTGTGGGAGAGGAAGGCAGAGAATTGTGCAGATACCAGTTCCAAATCGGCAAGAAGGTTTTGGCTTATCATATTTTCTATTTTTCTGTGCATGGACCTGGTTGGTGGAGGAAGCCGTAAGCACTGCTTACGTGAACCACCATGCACCAACGAGGTGTCCAGCAGACTTCTTGTAGATAATGATTCCTCAGAGGATTCCCAGGGTGTTAAATATACGTGATTCGATGCGCATTCCCAATGATCTAACCAATTAAACTGACTGGGCACCCATGAACTGAACTGACCGTGCATATGCAACGTTACAAATACAGTACTTTATTTTGCCGAGATCAATTATAATTTTTTGATATCGACGTTGGCGTGTGGAAAGATAGCCTTGAAATAACCAACATTCTTATTTACTGGTTTAAAATTAACGTTTTCCAAGTACAAGCTTTTAAAATATGTGTCGCGGATGGGTACACTGCGGAATTTTTTGCAGAACATGAATTATTAAATATAATAGAGCTACAGAACGACCGCAAGGCATCTTGATTACTCGTACTTGTCAGAACATGTTTATCTCTGTTTATTCATCATGAATGAATAACAAGACATTTATAATTACAAATCACTAAAATAACATAAACAATCTTGAAGGCAGAGTATTTTCAATTCATAATTCCTGTCAAAAAGCGAACATTTTCATTTTTCAACGACAAAATACAATCGATTTTGACCAAAATCGATTGCATTTTTTCGTTAAAATGAAAATTAATTCTACTTTGTTTAGCAAGTTACTTGCCCGTAAGGCGTTACTCGTACTTATCAGAACATGTTTGGTTACACCAGACACACGATGACTAAGAGTGCTCGGGTTATCAGACTAAAATGTTGTTTTCTCACATTGCAGGTTGATCCATAAACCAAGCGGAAGGTCGTACCACACAGAATTCAATCCTCCGAAGAAGTTCATGACCGATGACGTAAGTTTTCAGTTCTTTTTGTACAAATTCCAATGAGCTATTTCAACCAGCTCACACATAGCATAAGTGTACATAGTGGTATTGGCGAGTCTGGGTCAAAGTACCTACTTTACCCAGTTTACTGGGTTTGTTTTAAAAGTACCTTTTTTCACAGATATATAACTGACCTAGTTCAATTCTTTATCGAATTTTATTTTTGAAACTGTATTTACTAGGTAAAGTAGGTAAATTTATTTATTTTTCAATTAGGTGCCATGTTAAAAAAAAACTGGCGTAATCGTATTTTCAGCTTGTGAAATTGATTATTTAATTATTTCAATCTCCAAATATATAAAATGCATACAAACAATGATTACCTTATTAACCTGATTTTTAATAAAATTACAGACTAGTTTTGTTAGTGAAACTAGGTCACCTTTAACCTACTTTTGTTTAAACTTCTTTATATTTAACCTGGTTTAAGGAAAAAAAATAGATTTCCATCACTAGTACACAGCTCTAAAAGTATTCATTCTTATTGCATTCAATGTCCGAGCTAACTCGAAAAAACTAATCAGTGTTTGCTCCTACAATTTATTGAAGTCCCTTTAGATGCATTAGATTGTTACTGTCTAGTTACATTTTATCTAACTAACAGCCACTTAATAGCAAAGAGCTACTGAAAGATGTAGTATTATCAACTGCACTCCAAATAGAAAATATCCCAAATGGAAACTGAACCACCATGCCAAAATGCAGTGAGTGGAATCTGCTTGGGCGATAAACCATCTACCACTTCTTTGCTTTCTACGTTAGGACTATTCCAAAGCCCAAATATTAGCAAATTCGTTTATCTAAAATGTGGACACTTTATCCTATTTATATAGTGAATTTCGAATACTGTTTATTAAACAAAGCTAAGAGAACAACCTTCCGCATCAACTCACCATTCATTTTTGACTTGACAGGTGACAGGGGAACCACTTATCCGTCGATCGGACGACAATGAAAAAGCGTTAACAACAAGGCTCGACGCGTACCACAAAATGACTCGACCTCTGGTGGACTATTACTCGAAGCGTAATCTTCATTCTCTCGTCGATGCTTCGCAATCACCTGATATCGTTTTCAAAAGTATTTCAGCAATTTTTAACAAGTGCCGTAAGTATTTGTTATATTTTTGTCAAGAAAGCTGAGGGCTGGGAAAACTTTCCTATATGTGATTTGACAAAGTGTAAATTATTTGTTTCAGTGTCTTCAGATAATCCAAATCATCCGAGTCTGTAACTTATATTAAATTGAAAAAATATTTTGGTTTCTGAATCGAATCGAATAATTTCCCTGAATCAGTCGTATAATAAACAAACATGCTTGTACCAGCACATAATTTACTTGAAAATTCACGCTCATATTTTGATAAATTCAGAACTATCATTTTGTTGATTTCGAAACTGTTGCAAAAATTGAATAATTTAATATTCGAATATTTCGGACACCCCTAGTGGTCATTAGTTAGTTCTTTTTTTGAGTTCTGCGTCCGACCTTAATAGGAGCTGTCTCCAATATTTTTTTTTTTTATTTCGAGTAAACATTTAAAAAAAACAGATATTTAAATACCTCCTTTTATTTCACAGTTTGAAGATTGAAGAACTAGAACCTAGAAAAATTTGCAGAAACGAAGACACTTCTGGTAGTAACCAAAATCATGCAAAAAAAGTTGTTTTAAATCTTTATCTATTCTCTCTAGCTGAACTCTAAATATCGATAGTACATTTTATTGCATTGAATGCATTGATAGCAATATTCCTGAGTCTTGACAAACAGTATAAATATATCGCAAATATGTTTTGTAAAAGTTTGCTCACAGTTATTGTTGAATCGCGCCACAGCCGCTGTTCTACCAAGAAAAAATCTTAAAAAATGTGTTTTATTCTTAGTATGTATGCGTCGCTGAGGTGCGATCCATCAGTAACTCAAGTTGGGCAAAATTAAATTTTTGATTTGTTGCTTGAACCGTTTCCCAATCCAGAATTCTATTAAGTCGAGCATGGGCCACAGATGAACGGTGCCGCATCACAGTGATCCATCAGTGACTCATACTTGTTAAGATGTTATCAAAAACATCTCAAACCCTAGAAAAGAAATTTCATTTTGTCAAGCATGAGCCACAGATGGACCACGCCTTGCCGGCGCGATCCACTCATGCTTGACAAAAGGCGTTTGGACAAACTTTTCTGATTGGTTGAAACTTATTTTCAAAAATTTCCCGCTCTTTTATGGAACGGTAGCTTTAGTTTTTCATTAATTGGAAATTACTGAACTGTGAGAAAATATTCAAATTGGGAAATTCTTTTACATTCCTAGTATTGAAGTTCGATTCTAATGTGCCAATAATACCCTTTCCTCCCTGACCAAAAAAATTTGATTTGCCATTTGTCGTCATTATCCTCCCCGGCCAAAAAAGTGCTTCAGCAAGTACCTGTCGCCTATCTCTTCGCCTGCCAAGAGATGTGCTTTTCGGAGTGCCCGTCTCTCATCTCTTTCCCGGCCAAAAATATTATTTGCTGAGTACTTGTCTATCACTCATTTATCATATTATAAAATTTGATAACTAATTATGACACGAAAATTTGTGCCGTTACAAATGATCTTCGGGTGATATTTTGTGAGCATATACTATTACGAAACATCTTGAAATTCTATTTTTCAATAAAAAAATTCGCGCCTACGTCATGATTTCTGAGCTGTGTTGATGTCATATGCGATTAAAATGTTGTTTAAAAAAAGAATTGGTTGCGCCGTTCATTATGATTAAATTACATTGCGCCGCCGATTGTGGTTTCTGAATAAGTCATTGGGCATCTCCACAGTTACGAATTTCACGAAGGGCGATTTTCTGTCGACATTTTCAACTACGAACAAATTGAGGATTGGTGCCTTGTTGAGTAATTTTTGGTGCGATAATGGTGCGCAATCCATCTTATACAACGGCCTCCTGAGAATATTTGAATCAATTTCAATAAATAAATCATTGTGTGGAATTGTGCATTTCTTATTTTATTGCAATAAATAATGTTTGGGAAAGTTTTAGCCATGTTTCTTGTAAAAAAGTCTGTGGGAATAACTGGTGACAGAAATAGATTTACTTCAAAATCTTAGAAAAATTTAGAAGTCGTTTGTGGGTTATCATCCATTATGTCGTCAAACTTTTCTGGGATGCACTAACTTTGCATTTAGAACGCGATTGCTACGACTGCGTTATGTAGCATTACTTTGCTATTTTAGCTTGGGTTTTTATAAAGCGCGACTTTTAGCCTTGTTCGGGATGAATAAAAAATGGGGTTAGCATGGACCACATCGTTCAAACCGAGAGGACAGTTAGATTTGTTTTGTCGATTTTATTAAATAAGAGTTTATCCATTCACAACGAGAGTCGCCTTCCAAAATATATTTGCGATCATGTTGTGCAAATATTTGAAAGAAACCTCTTGCATTTCTTGCAACTACATGCAGCAGACTCCTGACCAAAACATAAATGGTCATGCAACTACTGAGGCAAAATTGCAACAAATTCCGACTTCCCAGCCAAGTAAGTGTACCGATGACAAGTTTTCCAAATCCAGTGAACTCGTTTCATAACGCTCCACGCTTCAACCTTTTCTCACACGATTCTTCCACAGTGAAACAACTTAACGCTCCGAAAAGTTATTCACAGCAGCAACCAAATCAATCTCCACTTTCAATTCCCGTCAAAGTCTTCCTTGCTTTAATAATAAAATGGTAATGAATTGCACATCATCTATGTTCGCAGAAAAAAGGAAGAGCCGATTCAACGATTAGTTCTGAATTCGGATTAAATATTTCCTCGGACGAACTTAAAAAAAACATTCAATATTGAGGTTTAGCGATGGAACTGTAGAAGCTTATATTGTTAACTCAATGATTTGAAATATTTTATAGAGAATCTAGATAACCCTCCTGACTTTTTAGCATTACAAAACTCCTTTTTACAGCTTTACACGCCAGTCATTTGTAGACATACTCCAATCCGGAACGATAGGACGATCCATGGTGGTGGTCTGTGCTTTTTTATATTTCCGTATTTTATATCTTTCAGCCGCATGTTTGCCAGGGGATCGTTTCCGAAGGGGATTGTGACACCCTCTTCATAACTTACACTGCCGGATTATTTAAGGCGGCAAAAGAATCTATACCATTATTGACTTACCGTTTAACAAATTTGAATTACTAAAAGTTCTTGGCAATAGAAAAAGTACAGCTCCCGGGGAAGAGAGTATTGGATATCAAATGCTCAAAAATTTATCTGAAGTTCTGTACTCTTAGATTTGTCTAATAGTGCATGGATATCCTAATAAGTCCCAATCAAATGGAAACATTCGATTGTAGTAGCGATTCGAAGAGGGTAAAAATGTACTTTCGCCATCGTCGTATCGCCCGATATCATTAACGAGTAATTTATGCTAGGCATTGGAGCGCTTGGTTACCAATAGGCTGAGATTGTACTTGGAACATAACAATCTACTGAATCGATATCCAAGTGGTTTTAGATGTCACGATCCGCAAAAGAAAATTTGATTTCCTTCCATGATGAAGTCTATAAAGTTTTGGCTAATAAGCGGTCTGTTCTTGGCGTTTTCTTAGACTTCGAAAAAGCGTACGGCATAGTCTGGCAATCAGGGTTCCTGCACAAGTTGCCGAAATTAGGAATTTCTGGTCGTGTGTTCACATGGATCAGATCATTTTTAAATTCCCGTACATTCCGAGTTCGAATCGGTAACGCGCTGTCTGGAGCTTAGTTACTTGAGAACGGAATTCCTCAGATGGGTATAATTTAATGTTAAACGTCCAGACAATTTAGAGAATTGACAAGAAAAACAATACTTTTACATAATTTATTGGTCAGGAGTTACAACTCTCGCAAAAAGAAGTTCGTCCACTTATCAGAAATTTCTGCCTCAATGTGTGGAATGTGAAATATCTTTCACAGGACACTGGAAAACAGTACGAAGAATTTTCTCCTTCTGTTTTAGCAACCCCGGATGATCCGCCAATGCCGAAACGCTATCCTACAATTTTGTGCCGCCTACGATCCGGTCACTGTCGATTGAGGTCACTTATATCGAATAAACAAATTCATGATACTGGTTTGTGCGACAAATGTAACGTGCAAGGTACTATGAAGCATTTTTAATGCAATGCACGGAATATGAAGCTCAACGAGATCACTTCCTAGAGACCTAGACATTGTTAATAAGTTCGGTATTCGACCCAGGCTGGTAGTACGGTACGGTACGGTACGAAGTTCGGTACGGTACGATTGAATTTTCCGGTACGATAGTACGGTACGATTCATTTTTCAATTTTCGTACTTAGTACGGTACGGTACGAAGTTCGGTATTTATTTCGTACCGTACCGTACTATTTTTCGTACTTTGGCATTACACTTTATTGTTTTCAAATTAATTCAAAAAAAAATTTTTATTTAACATCTATGCCGTTTTATAAAAGGGCGCTAATAATATAAATTGTGTCTATCAAAGAATTTTTAACTAAAGGGCAATTTTAAAAGGATTAAAAGCGGCGCAGGTATGGTAATAAAAATGCAACTGATTCACTTGAGCTGATCAGATGAGCTATGTCGTATATCGGTTTTACTGCAGTGGCGTAAAACATTGTGATTGCTTGGAAATACATATAGGCCGCTGATTTATGACGTCTTAAACTGAATGCATTTTTCTGCAATAACGAAAGTTGTGATAGCCCGACAAGATAAGCAGCATTCATAATGCTAAAAATCACGGTGTAGTTTCTGAATATATCGTTAGCATCGCCGATGTGTTTTGACCTGTTTTTATTTAAAATTCACAGTGGAGTAGGAAGCACTGCCCAAATACAGTGGCGGATCCAGAAAATAATTTAGGAGGGGGGCATATTTTTTCCAACATGCAAACATAGGCTTTCAAATTTACAAAAAGATTAGGGTGCCGGAGGCGCGCAAAATTTTATTGAGAACGAAACAAAAATACATGTTTTAAGATTGAAATAAACATTACCAGACAGGAAAATGTACCTGCGCGCCGGAAGCCCGCTGAAATTTTTGTAAAATTTGAATAAAAATTTTCACTTTAAACCCTAAATGCCTACAAAATATACAAAATTAATCAGGGAAAAATATTGCGCAACGCAGGCTCGCGAAAATTATATGAAAATTAACTTAAAAACTCTCTCCCCCTGACCAACTATGCAACTAAGTTAACAAGTAACCACCGCTATTACGTTTTGTTTGTACTCAGACACGCAGAAGTATATTCTCATCCGAATATAGAGATATATTTAGGCTTTTTTAAGTTGAGTGTTAGATGAAGCTCATCTTAATTAGAAGATATATTTTGTAAAAAAAAAACAGCCAAGTCACGATATAGACAACGAGGCATGTCGGGAATACGGTCTGGTATTAAAAAATAAACAGCAATTTTCAGTAATTTGAAGAGAACATAAATTGCACCAGAAATACCAGATTTAAAAATGCACAATGGTAATGTTCTTATAACCCTACCACTATTTATCACCACCGGTCTAACATTCTCATATTATGCGCTATGTGAACAATGATATTGGGGTCACATATGCTTAGTTACGCCCATGTTTTATTGTGCTGGATTTTAAACCAGATGGCATAAAACTGCATCACTTTGATGTAAGATGTTGCAGATCGATAACAACAGAAGTGGTCATATTTTTGCAAGGAAGAGCAAACGGAAATCTGCTGTATTCATCAACCACAATGCCCAAGTCAGGATTACTGACTTGGACAGGACCCTTGAAATCTATGCTAAATCTTCCCCAAGGACGGGTAGCTTTTGGGAGCTCATTTTCATTTTTCAACGACAAAATGCAATCGATTTTGGTCAAATTTGACCATTGCCGATTTGTAATTACAAATATCTTTCTATTCAATCATGCTGGGAACAAGTTGTAATAAAAAATGGGATATTTATTATTGATATGGAATTAGTGATTCGAAAAAAAATATCCGAATCAGATTTAAATTCTAAATGATTCGGTTCTGCCCTGCCTTACTGGTGCGTTGGGACATGCGTTTTAGAATATCAAATCGATTTTAAAAATTTTAATAAAATTTTCTCTGATCCTAATAGATTCCTGTTGGGTCACGTAAGTGAAGCTCTGTCGTCGTCGGAACTCGAAAGCAAATATTTTGAATGGCTATTTGATGAATTGTTGTGATAACCTTTTGCCAATTTATTGTGCCCAGTCGTAAAGTCAATATACAGGCTATTACGTTCTTGTTCGATGATGCTCGAACTGGAACGAAAGTAGTATTTAATTTTGTAAACTTATATGATATAGTAATATGCTAAGAAACTTGGGGGGTTGTCTTGTGAATCGAATATCGATAAACTCCCGAGTTGGTAATTGTTGCTAATGTAACAGTTTTGACCGCACGAGCGTGGGCAGCATAGTACTTGTCGGATCCCAATATTTTTAATTTTAGCGTCATTGGGAGGTCAATGTTATCGGTAGGAGGTTAAACGCCCACTGCCCATATAACAAAAAGATTGAAATTGAAAAAGATTTCCAATTGGGTCAGATTGGCTTTCTGAACTCGAATTACTGGTCTGTTTATTAGGTTTCGCGCGCTTTTTTGAAAGAAGATACGTAGAATTTAATCATAGGATAGGAATAGGGGTGAAGGTCTTTGTCTTAACATTTTACTCATGACTGGCAGAGGAAGCCGTATGCGGCGCTTACGTGAACCACCGTGCACCGGCGAGGCGTCCAGCAGGCCTCTTGCATATAATAATCCTTCACGATATTCGAACTCTTGACGGTAGTGATGCGTAGCTCTAAGCGTATTTCCAATGGTTGATCTTACCGGGCACTCGCACATAGACATAATTTATTTCGACATCTCTGTCGACACAAAAGGCGATACAGATGAAGAAGACATCACATTACAGAGTTATCAGGAAAGCAGACAAAACCTAAAATAAAGTTTAAAACGTGCCACGGAAAGAGTTTCATAGAAACAATCGATGAGAGTAACATCTTTTAAAAATATATACTAAGGCCACGTAAACATCGGGAGGTCTGACAGAAAATATATTGACTCAACATGTTTCGTTAAACTGAAGCCACTGACAGATCGCGCGGTCCATCCGTGGCTCAAGCTTGAAATGGTATCTGGTTATCTCAACTCGGGGTGCTTGGTTTGCTCAATCGTCGGGTGCAGTAAAGTAACAAGTAATGTACCCGGAACAGCTCTCCGTCACTAGCTAAACCAGGATGGCACTGGACATGCTATTTGGATAAATTACCATTATTATGTTAAATTGTTGACTTATTTCGATCTTGAAATGATAATTTTTGTTTCATTCTTAAAAAATTTATGAGCGCTAAATTTTGGAGTCTGAATGTTTGAAAAAAATAGCGCCCACCCCCAATTTTTTATGGATCCGCCGATGCAATGAGTGTTTTGTTCCGATTTAAAAAAAAAAAACACGAGCGCCGGAAAGTTAATTTTGAAAAAAATTGCGCCCCCAAAATTATTTCCGATTCCACCACTGCACTTGACGGACTGCACCTCAAACGAACGATCCGAGGGTCAGGCTGCAAAAAAAAGATCCTGATAAATGACTAAACAAAACTTAGATCAAGTAAAAGGTCTATTTCTACGCCCTCCCCCCAACAGTATTCACTCTCGCTTAGACCACACATCAAATATTTCGTTAAATTTATTAACATTGATATAAATATATTATGTTGCATCTGTTGGTTCCGCATAGTTAAGATTCAATAAATAAAAAGTTAAAACAAAGGCCGGGCATTTTTGATTAGGTAACCATATCGACCATTTCTGCTCTATTGAGAGCAAAAATGTGACGAAACTTTCTCTTCTTGTTGGCGGTGGCCAAAATTGAATAACTCTTGATTTCAGAATTGAATCAAACAATTTTCCTGAATCAAATCGAATTGGAAGTCGTATATTAACTAAACAAAGGCATCTTTTAATCGGCTTATAATTTTCGTGGAAGCTCGCAGATTTTTGCAAAGAATGTATAAAATCATCATTTGTTGATTTTGAATTTTTGCAGAAATCGAATCGAATATTTTGGACAGCTTTATTTCTTGTGGACTGTTTTTCAGAATTACAAATCTAGGTAAGTCCGCATCAGAAAACCGTCTTTACTTGCTTGTAGGCCACCCTTGTCTGTAAGCCGCATGTGATAGTGTTAAAAATTTAATGTAAGCCGCATATATTGTGTCGGTGCTTATATGGGTTGATGACTGATAGAGATGACCAATAAAGTTTAGACAGAGTATTGGCATCGCAAAGAAAAATGTAAGCCCCCTTGAATTTAAACCGCAAAAATAATGGAAAAAAAATTTATAAGCCGTGGCTTACAATCGAGTAAATCGAGTGATAGTCAAATATTCTACAATTCTGATTAAAAATAACTTCGTTCTCGATTATTCTTAGATTGATTTATTTTGCAGTAAAATCATGATTTATGCCAAATTTTACATTGTAAAATTTGACATAAATCATGATTTTGCTGCAAAATAAGGTCAAATATCAGTAATTTATTATTGTAAAAAAGTTTTCTTGCAACACTTTGGTGCCAATATCCATGAGCGTCAGACTGCCAGAATGTCAGCTACTCAGACACCCGAAGAAAATGCTTTCAACCCAAAGAAATTTAGCAGATGGTCAATATTTCATAATATATCTGTGGCTGGAAAATATTTAATGTCTCTTTTTGGATACTGTTGCGAAATGCCCTTTAGGTACAGGTTTTAGAATAGTCCTAACGTATTTCCTGCGTGTCCTGCGACTATAAAGGAGCAAAGAAGGGGTAGATGGTTTTACAATCGCCCAGGGCAGACGTCACTCACTGCACTTTACCATCACAGTTAAGTTCCGTTTCGGTAGTTTTCCGTTTAGAGTGCAGTTGCTGGTACTGCATTTTTAGTAGTATTTTGTTATTGAATGGTCGTTGGTTGATTTCCTTTGGAAGCTGCTTCGACCTTGTTCAATTTCAATAAATTGAAATTGAATTTTAATAAAAAAATAGCAGATTCGATGGTTTTGAAGCTTTTTCGTCCATTCGAATAAAATGACATTCAGACACCTGAAGAAAACCAAAGATTATGTCACGCTGATTGATGGCTCCATGAAATGAACTGCAGATTAGATTGAGTTCCGTAGTTAAATATTTTCATCAAAAATGCCCAGCCCTAGTTTAATTGCAACAAAAATAACTTCAGTAGCCGATTACTCGAAAAAATGTAAATAAGGAAAAGAAAATCAATGGGGAGTGACATGAGTGCTTGTCAAGGCTGGGCAGTTCGATTCCTTGATTCGGATCAAAGTAGAAATTATTTGAATCAATCGAGAATCGTCCATAGGAAAAACGATTTGCTTAATGAACCAGAATTTTCATTTTTAACGACAATATACAATCGATTTTGGTCAAGTTTGACCAAAATAGATTATCTTTTTTTAGTTAAATATGAAAATTGTTGCTCTTAGAGATGGACCATGAATTGAAAATGCAATAGAATATTTTCACAATGGAGACAAGTTGTAATAGTAAAAATGGGATATTTGTTATTTACATGAAATTTACGATTCGATCCGAAAAAAACTATTTTCGAATCAGATTCAAATTCCAAATGATTCGGTTATGTCCAGTTCTAGTGCTTGTCCAAAAGGCAACAATTTTTTTTATATTGAAATTCAATCTGAGCAAGGCCTGATGCAGTTTTTTAAAGGAACCAACATCGGCCACTTGTGTTATTGGAACAGGCAGTTTTGAGATAAAACCCAAGTAACTTTCAGATAAAAGAAGGCTGGAAAATGTGATTTTAAACTGGCAGAGTTGACATATAAAGGGGAGCGAAATTTAGCAAAATACAAAAACAATCTGGTCGATGATTTTTAAATGCAAAAAAGATCAACAATTTATCCAAATCATGATTATGCTGCATAATAAATTGGTCATAATAACAAAACATTAGAATATTCACCAAATCAAATAGTCCAGTCCTAACTGTGACCTTGGAGGAATAGCGCTAAAAAGTACGCAAGTGCACTAAAATAGACAGCACGCTTATCCAGATCTGACAAGTTTGTGCAAAACATACGAAAATGAGTGGTTTAAGAAGGCAGTGTTAAATATTGCGAGAAAAATTTAAAATTTTCGCAAATCGGGGGAATAATTTCATTAGTGGATCTCACACAAGAAGAACCATAATTCAACTAAATCAAGATGCTGGATAAAGAATTAATCTAAAACACTATGATGAAAACACATTTCAAAGTTATAAGAATTAACTAAAATGTACCTGTTCACCACTAGAGACACAAAAAAGGGCAAAAACAGGGAAAATGTAACCGTATAACGCAAAAACAACATAGAATTGATAACGGCAGTGTAGAAAAATAATTTCGAAATTTAGAATAAATCGAAATTACAGTTATACTTCACACAATATGGAGTCTTTTAAAATTATCAAAAACCAACGAATTCTAGCTATATTGTGAGAATATCTAAATTTTTAAATCAGATGACAAGTTCCAAAACCACGATTTCATATCGAACTTTACAAAAATAACATAGATTCTAATTCTACTTCTATCTAACATAATCTCCTAAAAATTATAAAAAAGAAACTAATAATAGCTACATTTTTAGAATATTCAAACATACGGTTCCAGCTTCTGATTGTCCTGATACTGGTTAGGATCCCGCGACGTTTGACGATTATATGCGAGAGGTCTGCTGGACGCCTCGCCGGTGCGCAGTGGTTCACGTAAGCGCTGCTTACGGCTTCCTCCACCGACCAGGTTCATGCACAGGAAAAGTTAGTAATATGATAATCCAAAAAACCTCCTCCCGGAACTTGTATCTCGTAACTTGGGACTATGCTTCGAGCTATGCATCTCTGATCGTCCTGATGCGCATTTGAACCTCGTGAGGGATGATGATTATATGCGAGAGGTCTGCTGAACGCCTTGCCGGTGCACGATGGTTCATGTAAGCACCGCTTATGGTTTCCGCCACCAACCAGGTCCATGCACAGGAAAAATGAGAAATACGATAAGCCAAAAACCTTCACCCGATTCGGAACAGGTGTCTGCATGAGAGGTCGCGGTTCGCCATATGATTAAGCCGGCTCGGCTTTCCTCTCCCGCATGATAAAAATGATATCTTATCTATACATAAACAAGATTAATAAATAAAATCATTCAAAAAATATATATTTCTGGGTGAAAAGAGAATAAATTTTGGTCGGCAAGAGGTGGCATGTGACGTCTCAGCCCATATAAGCTCAAATACTCAACAAATATTTCGTCCATATTTAGACCAAAACGAACAAATGTATTATTAAAAGTACAATGAATAAAAGGTGCATAAACCCACTGAATATAGGTAAAGCGTTAATTAACGATATAAATAAAATTATAAAATTTTTATAAAACCGAATGAATACTAAAGATTCTGTAATGACAGTCTATTAATACCTTGTTAGATATTATGATATATCATTTATTATGTAAAGTATATTATGAAAGAAAATAAATGCTTCAAGTTTTGTTTGGTTTTGTCTGGTTTGTTTGGAAAAAAAAATAGGACACGATTTTCTGAATTGGATTGGATACTGGTATAGACCCGTTTCAAGAGCCTCTGTAAGCAAAGATATTTGGAGACAAAAAATACAGATTATAAAAATTTTAAAACCATTATGAGTTTACGTGATTCGTTGATATCTTGCGATGAACTACCTATCCCTCCTCTTTGTTTCCTTAAAATCCTGGATCCGTGTGCAAGAGAATTCACAAGGATACACGAATGAGATAATATCAAGCATATATACAAAAATATCATGTTCTCATTTCACAGAAATAAAGATTTATTGTGAGCTTTCGTTAGAGCATAGTCTAACTTCTCCACACAAGATTAAAGTGCAATGAGTCTGAAAATGACCATATTTATACTCTTGTTTGTTTGTATATTGAATTTGTATCGATGTTCTGTTTGTTTTATAAGTACCGCAGTATTGTCCTATTATTTTTGTTTGTTCGTTTTAATCGATTTAATCCTTAATGTTTTTTATTCCTTTCGGTTTCCGATTGTGCAGTTTGTTGATCCAAAATTTTTCTATGTTCTTTCAACAGCCTTCACAATGTGGAATGAGAACATGATATTTTTGTATATTATGAGTTACTTATAATTATTAAATATAATTTTTGCACCGTAGATCTATCTATACTATGGATATCCTTATCAGAGTAGCAAGATGTTCTGTTTTTTTTATTGCTTTTAAACCAATTCATTTTGCAGTGAAATCATGATATATGCCAAATTTTACGTTGTAAAATTTGACATAAATCATGATTTTGCTGCAAAATATGTTCAAATAACAACAATTTTGTTTATCGGAAATGTTGAAGTGTTATTAAAGCAGTGAAGTTCAAATACCATTTAAAACAAACGATAAGGACAGAATTTGGATTAAGAGTAATTTTGTTTTCCAATTATTTTCAAATGGATCGATTTTGCAGTGAAATCATGATATATTTCGATGACTTTTTCGCTAAATAAGATCAAATATCAGCAAAGTAAGTTTTATCAGAAGCCTTGAAACATCATCTTATTTATTCTGATGAAAGTAATTTTGTTTTCAAGCATTCTTAAATTGATACATTTGGCAGTGAAATCATGATATAGGCCGTAAAATTTGACCTAAATCATGATTTTGCTGCGAAATATGGTCAATAAAGGACGACCAGAAAAATGTAGTTTTAAAACTGGCAGAGTTGACATATAAATAGAGCCAGACTGATATTGGTTTTTTGCAACCGATATCGACAGCAATATTTTGACATTTTTGATAACTGACAACTGATATTTTAGCTCACGCGTAACTCTTTGAACTCTCCTGAAGAAAAGCAATAAATCGTTAAACATAATAAAAGAAAATGTGTATTGCTTAAGAAAGGCAAATAAACATATAATATTTTGATGTGTTTGCTGAGCAATGTTTGTGGCGGGGGGTTGGAATAAGACACCATCTCACGCGAATAACATCTGTTGGGGATTTCCCTAAAAGGGAGCAAAAATATTGTCCAATTTTTGCGATTTGAACAAAAACACATCATTTTAAAAGAAATGCTCATGGCATTATGTGTGTTTCGGTCGGCCGATATTATCGACTGCTTTTGTGACCTGCCCGTATATCGGCGATCAGCAATATTAGGCCGATATATCGGTTTATCGATATATATCGGTCGGGCTCTTCATGGAAAATTTAGCAAAACACAAAAACAATTTGGTCAAGGAATTTTAAATGCAAAAAGATCAACAATTTATCTAAATCATGATTGTGCTGTATAATGAGTTGGTCATAACAATAAAGTATTGAAATATTTTATGTTAAAAAGATGAGAGTTCGAAGTACATTCTGAATTCGATAATATTCTTAATATAAATCGGCAATTTCAGTTTTCTCAGAGATGTTGAAGCATCAGTGAATTGTTTAAACTAAATAAAGGACGACCTGGCTATTCCTCAGTCTTTAATCTCCAAACTTTCAACGGCGTCGGTGAAATCATCGCAATCATCTCTGGCGAACTCAGCAGCCAAATCCGCATCAACGTTGGAACTAGGCTCCCATTCATCCTGCATGGAAGATGGAAAGTTTTAATAATTCCCCCAGGGCAAATAGCGCTTATTGTACTTGATTACAGTCCAGTATGTATGAGATGTTTCCTTCCTTCTCTAATAAAATCCACTTAAAAAAAAGGCGAAAGCAGCAGCTAAAAGGAACCAAACTATGACAAGGAGTCCAAACTATAGCGCCAGTAACTCAAAAGATGAACCATTCCCCCACAGAACGGAAGACCATTGGTAGAGTGCAGTGAGTGATATCTGCCCTGGGTGATGATAGCTCTTTGTCATATCAGTGTTTGTAAGTTGGTTCCTTTTAACGTAGTGATGCGTGGATACTAATATTTCGCCAATACCGATACGTACTTATATGTTAGAGGCTTTTTTAAATCCACACACTTTTGTACCCATGAATGTTTGCACCCATTTACGTCTGCACTGTTGCACTCTTCAATTTATTAGAGTGTAAATTTTTATGTATGCAAATATACCAATTGAAACTGTGTCAAGCATGCTTGGGTCCAAATACCAAATGAAAAAAATCTCTCCCCACATATCCTTGTTCAGTAAGTCCACTATCACCCAATTCTAATTAAAATGACAGTATCCCAAATTTTGTGCAATGAAATTCACAAACTCTACGGTTTTATGTTGGCGTCGCAGGTTGACAATCCCGGGGAGTCCGGCTCGTTAATCCATGCCCACCACTCAAACCAGGGTGTAATACCTAGGGCAGGCTAAACGAACAGGAAAAGATTTTATCTTTCCAGCAATTTTAACTTTGACCTAAGTGACTGCTGGTACAGGGCCTTGGGAAAGGTGATCCGGCCCAAGAAGTGGCTATAAAAAAATTTTGTAATTCTATTCCATCCACTGCATTTTCATAAATTTCCCAAATTTGTGGAAAAAATTAAATTTTTATATCAAGTTACCCCGAGTGGCAGAATCTTGTTTTTTTTTTCGAGTGTCCGAAATGTTCATAACATTTTCTCTGGATGGACAGTTTGGCCGCTACCAGACACTCAAAGACAGACATTTTCATCTTCTAGTGAGGGATATATCCACATAATCTTGCCCATTTGTTGAATTTTTTTCTGATGGATTCCATTTTCGTTGAGTGTCCGAGCAGGTAACATTCTGCCAGTCTGATGTTACCTTTCCTCCTAAGACGACGTGTAACTGCTCAGGTGTCACAAATTTCTCAAGATCTTTCCTCGAACAATGACGCGTTCGATTCTTTATGTTTTCATCAAACCAGACTTTGACAATGTTCCAGATCGCTGAAAAATAAGAAAAAAAAAATATTATTCAACCTTTTCAATATAATCTTAGCCTTGTTTATTCGAGACCATTTATTCCACCTCTATGCCGTTACCATCAATGGACCAGATTATTGGAGAAGAACAAGGAGTTGTACAAAATACATTAACAACTCAAGCAAGAGAATATGCTCTTATCTTATTCTCGGACATTTTGGGACTTGAACTTGGACATTTTTTTCCACTCAAAGTTTAACCAACAGCCACTTAATACCAAAGAGCTACTAAAAGATGTAGTATCAGCAACTGCACTCTAAATGGGCAACACACATCATGCGGCACTTATTCAGAAAGTTATCCAACATCCATTATGGCTTTACCACAGTGCACACTAGAAAAAAGCCAATTTGACAATGTGATTTCATTTTTATCCTGGGATAGGAAAGCCGAGAATATGGCTTAACCAAACCTCTTCTGCAGACACCAGTTTCGAATCGGGGTGGAGGCTTATAGTATTTCTAATTTTTCCTGTGTATGTACATGGTTGGTGGAGGAAGCTGTAAGCCGTGTTTATGTAAAGCCCCGTGTAAGTACCACGAGGAGAAATTCGAACCCACAATCTGATTGCACATAACTAGAGCTGGACAAAACAGCATTATTTAGAATTCAAATTTGATTTAGATAATCCTTTGAATCAGATTTAATCATTATTTATTGTTATTACTTAACATTATTACTAATACTAGCACGGACAGACTTTGAGGCAACATATTTTCAATTCACTCTCTAAGTCTAAAAACAGAAACTTCATATTTTGATAAAAAAAATGCAATTGATTTTGATCAAATTTGACCAAAATCGTTTGCATTTTGTTGTTCAAAAGAAAAAATTCCACTGCACCAGTTAGTAAGGATATGTTCCTATGAATGAATAATTTGTTCTTCGAATCGATTTGAATCACAGAATTGAATTGCCCAGCCCTATATATAACCCTGTACAACAAGTTATATGAAGGTTTTACCTGTTAGAACAACCGGCAAGTCTACAACATAAGTATTTCCTGGAGAAATAGAAAAAAAAAAGTAATTTATATTTTGTTTCTCATTTGCGGATTGCAAATAATTAGCAGCAAAGAATCACGAAAACAGTAAGTAAAGCCCACTTGGAGGTTTTTTTTACAAAAGTTTTTCCAATGACTACATAGAAAGATGCCAGAGACGAAAGCGACAGCCCGACCAACAAAAATGTGGCAAAGACAAAGTTGTGCCAAAATAGAATTAACGGCCACTCAAATGCTAAATAGCTATAACAAGATAAAGTGACATTAACTGCACTGAGCGTAAAACAGCCCATACAGAACTGAACCACTATGGTAAAACGCAGTGAGTGGTGTCTGCCCTGAACAATGATAAAACCATCTACCACTTCTTTTTCCCCTCGGAATCGCTTCTTGACACATGTAAATGCATTTGAACTGTTCTAAGGTTATACCAACATGGCTAAAAAAAGAATAATAAAACGTACCAAGAAGGTTCGGAAAATAATACATGAACGAATCCGTGATCAATTTGATGAGACCGAGATCAACGTTATTTAATCCGCATCCACCTGCATCAAGAACAAACATTACGCGCGACCCGGGGTCCTCCCGCTGGATTCTCTCTAGTAAATACATCCATAACTTCTTCGCTTCCGCCTCTTCTTCTTTTGAGAAGCGTTTTCCGATGTAATATACTGGAAAAAGATAATTTTTTTTACAGCACTCACTTTTTGGATGTGGGACACCCTGACCACTGTGGATGTGGGACACCCTGGCCCTGTTCTAGTATCTGCCTGTAGAGTTAGAGTTGTTGAAAATACATGTTCATTCCAGTTTGGCTTAGGCTACCCAGGTTATTACACCCTGGGTTGAGTAGTGGGCAAGGATTAACGAGGATGGACTTGCGTCAGAAATCTTCAACGTTCGAATGAAACATGATAACCACTAAGCCATCGCACAAACAATTCTGATAACAAAACTGGAAAAGGACTAGAAATTGACCATCAATAGGATTCCACTTTTATCCAGTTGGAAAAGAAAGCAGAGAATACGGCTTAACAATATAGCGACCCACGTCCCATGACAATAGCAACTGTATGAGTTTCTAACATTCTGACAATTCAGTATACGTTACTCAGCTATAGAGCTGGGTGATTCAGATTACTTTACCATTCCGAATTGTTCCGGGATAGTAAAATCGAATCCAGAATCCTTTTCCTAAATGTCCTCATTTAATTCGGCACTAAAACGAGAGAGTTGAGATTAATTTGTTGTCATCGTAGGCAGGGCGTAATCTAGGTGCTTTTGGGGCAGGGTGTATCCTCACATTCACTCTTTTACAATGTCTTCAATTGTGTTTCCTTTGGGTGTCCGAATGTCATTCTTTGCGAATGACCAAAAATAGCTTCACAACCATCAATACTGCTATGAAATAGCAGCAAATAGCAATTTTGAACTACTTTATACAGTTTAGCTACAACCTGTCACTCAAAAAGATACATTTAAACCTTCTAGCCACAGATATAGCCGTGGGCAGTGGGGGGGGGGGGTGCGCGGTGGCATGACTTCACACGCCTGTCACACCTAATGAATGATGCGGGTTCGAACCCTAATAAGTATGGTCCAGATCGATGAACGAGAAGGCCTTCAAAGAGCAATTCATACACGATGCCCTAGACGAAGCACTGTAACCTTTCGCCTTGGGATGGTGCTTGATAACCTTACCAGTTCCTCATAGCTTCCACACTCTATGGGATAGCAAGATGAATCTCATAACCAGATATAATTGTAAACATTGTGAATGCATGCTGTGAAAAAAGTTCTTTTCATTCAGCGTGAAACATTGCCCATTTGCTAAATTTTCTTTCTGATGAAACCTAATTTCTTCGGGTGTCTGAGTAGCAGAGTAGCTGGCATTCTGCCAGTTTTTGGTCATCTCTACTCACTTATTCTATTTCCTTCTTTATCTTTCCCCCGAACGAAAAAACTTTTCTTTTTGTAAAATTCCTCCTCTATGTCGGTCATGGAGAGATCTGTAAAAAAAAAACGAAGAATAATTGATGGGAATCACCGATATGAGTATGAATGAGAGTGAAAAATATATTACAATCAAAAATGAGGACACACTTGAAGACTCAGACTTGGGTAGTTTATTTCGCTGTATAACAAAGAAACACAAAAATGAACTCAATACAGTGGTGAGAATTGCGAAGGAAGGAGAACGTCACCAGAAACTGGTGGCCTCATCGAACCAGACATCAAAAGAACAGATGAAAGGACAATAATATGTCCTATCGCTGGCCCAAACTAATCCAGCACCTGTTCAGCAATCGGTCCAACACACGGTGATAAAGGCAGAAAATACACTACGTGCATACATATGTAGCATATAAAAAGCCGGCCAATTCCAACCTCACAATACCATGGGAAGGCGAGAAATAGCAAACTGAATTATCGTCAATAGCAACATGACCAGCAATTGTAACATACACAGTGTTCACAGTACGGGGTGAATTATTCACAATTTATTGATTAGAACACGACTAGGTGCTAATGTTAACTGTGATTTTTTTATTTTTATTTTTTTTTCATTTATCCCAAATGGAACTGAATCGCCATGATAAAGTGCAGTGAGTGATATCTTCCCTGGATGATCGTCTCTTACGACACACAGGAAGTACGTTAGAACAATTCTAAAGCCCGTATTTACAGGGCTTATACATAGAGGTAAGTGAGCGTGTGTTAAAGTCTCATTACTCTCTTTTAATCTTTGTTTAAAACTTTTACGTTTTAAACTTTACTTTGGGTTCTATTTGCTTTCCTGATAACTCTGTAATGTGATATCTTTATTCGTATCGCCTTTTGTGTCGTCAGAAGTGTCGAAATAAACTATGTGTGTATTCCCTGAGATAATAAGCTCATTTTTTAAAAAGTTTCTAATGGGAGCTATTTAGTCTTAGAAGAGTAGCGTTTCAGGCACTGCTTCTGGCCTTGCTCAGAGTCGATTTCTACAAAAAATGTAAACTGGGAATAAAAGTACCGGTAATAACTATAACTAGCATGTGCCGATATTTTATCAGCATTATCATAAAAAACAAATCTGCCGGGGCCCCTAATATGGAGCTTTGCATACTAATCGGTTTTATCTGCCGGTACGATTCTCGGAAATTTACGCTTGAAATTGTCCCAAACTATCTAAGTCTTTAATTAGACCAATTTTAAATTTAGCTGATGTACATTCACAATCCAAATTTTGCCAAGCATGAGCCACAGATGGATCGTGCCTGAGAGGCATAATCCATCAGTGACTCATACTTGGCAGAGCATGTTTGATCAAAATATTACATCAATTATAAGTTCAGCTGACAAAGAAGCCTGCATGCATTAAGAGCATTAAATCTGCTCTCTCATGCAGAAAGTAAAGACTCCTTCAAAGATAATTAATAAAATGATAGATCGGCAAAATTTCTTAGGAATAGATCCACTCATTGGAGCATATCGTCCTTAGTAGGGATGTAAGTTTCAAATATTTTTTTCCGAATCAAATCTCAACAAAAATAATTTCGAATCGAATCTTTTCGAATAAGATTGTTTAAAAATAAAACTCACTCCCAAACTATTTACGAATAAAAAAAAACATTCATTGTTCAAATTCGAGCAATATGAACAGGAACGAAATAGCTGTGTATTGATTCCACGGCTGGGTACAATAAAATACGGAAAAAGTAAACATAAAAAATCACCAAAAATGCAAATAATTTTCTAAATTTAGACTTATAAGGTTCAAAATGAATGAACTTCACACATGCAACGCAACAGGAATCTATTAGAATCGCAACGAATTTTTTTGAAATGCCGAGAACCGATTAGAATTGACCGATCCAAAAATCTAGAAAATGCTCCCTTGTAGCCCTTAGCATCCTAATCTGCAATTTTATTTTGTCAAGCATGAGTCACTGATGAACCGCGCCTCATCGACATGATCCATCAGTGACTCATGCTCTGCAAAACATGTTGGACAAGAAATTTTTCTCGGAAAAAACCTGTTATAACAACTTATACATGTAGAATTTTTTTTCTATTGAAATTCACTCTGAGCAAGACCGGAAGCAGTGCCTAAAGGGAACCAACTAACAGCCACTTAATAGCAAAGAACTACTAAAAGATGTAGTACCAGGAAATGCACTCTAAGCAGAAAACTTCCCAAACTGAAAGTGAGCCAACATAGTAAATTGCAGAGTGGTATCTGCCCTGGGCAATGGTAAAACCATCTACCACTTCTTATCCCTGTGCGAGGTTCTAGAAACCCATAATCACACAAACTTGCAAGCCTGACTACCCGATTGGAAAAAATTCAACCGAACATATATTGTTAATTATGTGCCACTGATGGACCGCGACGATTAGACGCGGTCCATCTGTGGGGCATACTTGAAAAAAGAAAATTTATGATTGGGTGCATTATTTTTAAATGGGGAAATTATCAGTATTAGTGGCGAAAGTCTGAAATCAGCTCCAAAAAGTGACATCGGCCGATCCCTAATAACATCATGGAACGATAGCATATTATTTTCACTAAAAGCAATTAACATGTAGGATTTCAAATTGATTGCAATTTGCGAGGGACGAATTTTTTTTATTTTCTCATCGGGAGCATGATATAGTAGAACAGCAAAAATCAATACTTGGATTACACAGGAAATAAGCAAAAGAAACCTGAAGGGATCCATCCTTCATCCTTGAAATGTACATTTTAAAATTTCATCATGGATTCGTGCGGTTTCACCAGAGTCAGTGCAGGATCTAGAAACCCGTAAACGTGTGAAGTTTGCGAGTCAATGGGAAAAATTTGATCTTTTGTTTAGTATGTACCAGTGATGGATCGTGTTGATTTGACACGGTCCATATGCAGGGTATACCTTTTAGCTAAACGTAGCTAAACGAGTTGACCACTTTGTTCAATTTTCAATCACTTTGTTTGACCAATTTTGTTCGGAGAAACAAGAGCAGAAAGCTCCTTCGAACAAAGGCCATTATAATATTGATAAAATATACAAAGTGAGGCATAGTTACGACAAGCTTTGAGGACCAGATGAAGGTTTTCGACAGACCATGTAAACCACGTCACTGAACCAGATCAAGCATGTTCAGGACTGTAGCAACAGAGGAACCCCAAATGTGACAGCAATACTCCATTCAGGGTCGAATCAGATATTTATATAAATGAAGTATAATTTCAGGTGAAAGATGAGGATGGACACAACTTAGAGAAGCAACTTTCATAGAAGCTTTTTTAGCAATACTCATGACATAGTCATTCCATGTCATATCCTTTGAAAGAATCAGACCAACTAGTCAAATATTCGATGATTCCTCAAGAGCTGTACTGGATAGTGCAATTTGTGTTTTCTCATTTGCACGAGTATACTCATATGCCATGTTTGCTATAAGTAATTAGTATTTATTAGTCATCATCGACCACATTGACTAATGATCAACCAGGTAATCGACTTTTCCATGATAATACGAACTCTGCCATCATTTTGGTTGATGAGGAAGTTTGCAATAACTCATATCACATCTGGCATGGGCCATTATATAACTGCCCATGTTTCTATGTTAGAGTCATCTATGGAGTTTGAGTGTTTGATAAAATAGTCAAATAGATAAAGTCATGTGATGTATTAAATGAGGAAAACATCCATAAATATAAACTATGGCTTCCAGCTTTTTACATTGAAATTCACCTTATGCAATACAAGTAAAGCTTGGCAATTCGATTCGGTGATTCGAATCGATTCAAAGCACAATTTATTCGAATCAATCGGAAATCGTTCATAGGAACAAAAAACTTGCTGAATGAACAAGAATTCTTATTTGTAATGACAAAATGCAATCGATTTTGGTCAAGTTTGACCAAAATTGATTGCATTTTGTCATTAAAATATGAACATTGTTGCTCCTAAACATAAGTTGTGAATTGAAAATACACCATAAACTATAAATTTTCACAATAGAGACTAGTTATAATAGTAAAATTTGGATATTTGTTATTTACATGAAATTCATGATTCGGTCAGATTCGAAAAAATTATTCGAATCAAATTTGAATTCCAAATGATTCTATTCTGCCCAGTCCTAAAGACAAGCAATAACGTAAAAAATGAATCAACTACACGGCTTGTAAATTTGCGGGATTACGTATTTCTAGAGTCTCTCATAGACTCTCGTAAAACTCTTATGAAGCATTTGATGAAATTTTATTTAACATATTCATTTCAAGGATGCAAGATTGCTCCCCTAGTGTTCTTTTTGCTTTTTCCTGTATAAACCAACATTGAATCCTTCTAATCCACTACATAGACATAGTTTATTTCGACACCTCTGTCGACACAAATAAGGATATACAGAGTTATCAGGAAAGCAAACAAAACTTAAAATAAAGTTTATAATGTGCCAGGGAATAGTCGTAAACCAAGATTCAAAGGAGTAACCCGCGTTCGTCCTCCTTCAAAGCTCACACTCCCTATGAAAAAATAAAAAATTTGTATTCTCACAAATGACAACGAATGTACAAGCCTGAACTACGATCACTTATATCAGCAACTGAACTCTCAAGCTTAAAACATTCCAAACAGAACTTAACCACTGATAAACTGAGAAAAATCCATTTTAGCAGAGATATAGTCATTTTAGTAGGATTTTAGCATTAACATACATATTCTAGCCCCAATCCTCACAGTCAATGACCCCACCTCAACCACCTTTTAAAACCCCACCTCAACCACCTTTTTTAAAACTTATATTTCTGTGGAATGAGAACCTTATATTTTTGTATATCTTCCTTACCCGTGACATTATTCTTTTTCCTCCATTCCAAAACATCAGACGCAAGTTTGGCGGAATCGTTTATATTATTTTTTTTCCACGCTAAAAAGGACCAAGCGTACCAATCTTCTTCGTTTAATCTTGCTACATCTCGTGGATCGAAGTTTTCCTTTTTTGTCGATTCTGTAAGACAATATGATTGAAAGGGATGATAAAATCATGGTGTCCATTGAACTTTTGTACCATATTTCCAAAAAGAATATATTCATTATAACCAGATAGCCCTATGCAAAACAATTTGGCATTGCCTCGTGATCCAGCAAATCTCTTCCATATAGCCATGCCTTGTGAGATTTCAAACCCTCACAGGATAATGAGAGATACGTTGCCCAGAGCATATCCTACACAGGAAAATAAATGTCCCATATTTTTTACTCATCGTCAGGGTCGGCCAAAACCTATTATCTTTTGGTTTCAGAATCGAATCGAATAATTTTCCTGAATCGAATCAAAATCATATAATAAACAAACAATGACATTCTTTTTATCAGATTGTAATTTACATAAAATTTCATGCTTATTTTTGAAAAAATTTAAAATTATCATTTTCTTGATTTCAAATTTTTATTGAAATCGAATCAAATAATTTATGATTTGAATATTCCGAATTGAATATTTTGGACAACTCTACTCAACGTTTGCACTTTAATAAAACATGAATGGAATATAAAAAAAAATGGGAAACAGGATCATTGCAAGACATTCATGACAAATTTAGATCCTGAATGAAGAGCGAGGCAAATATGGGATCAGGCAGAATAATTTCCGCAAAATGAGAAGTTAAATTATAGTTTTATTTATAATTTTAATTTTTAGTTTTCAAAAAACAAACAAAGACCATCAGAGATCCATCTCAAACAAGAAGTACAAAAGATTGTGGTCGGGCCAATTCCACGAAACTGGGTGAAAGAAGCGTATTATCGAAATTGATGTTAGCAAAATATTTTCTTTCCAATTATACTTAATAAAGCTTACTGCATATAGTTTGATGAAAAAAAACCAACAACGAATAAACAACCACTAAGGGCAAAATTTACATACTAAATCGCAGGCCTTGAAAAATTTGTGTCATGTAGCAAAAATGCACATGTCACAGTGATCAGAGATGTGTAGCTCGAACTCTTTATCGATCGAGCTAACTTCAAAACAAGCCTATCTTACCAAAATATTGCGCTGAAAACTTCTCCCTGAATTTCTTTATCAAATCAACATCCATGTTTTTCTACTTTAGAAAAGATCTATGCATCAGTACTGAACAACAGAGACCAACAGTCAAAACGAAGCAAAAATTGATTGGTGCGCACGATCGTGCCGAACGTCATCGAGGGAAATGTCAGAATGGTTTTTCAAAACAATAACATTGGCTTCAAAAAGGTAGTGGATGGAGACAAAATTTCAATATTCGACACATTAAGCTAGTGGAACTTGGACAATAATATTGTCGGAATGAGAGTTAGTCCTCATAATTTTTAAACTTTATACAAAAAATTCTTTTCTGAGGCTTTTGTTGTAGTATCCCCAAAACAAATTTGCACGCCTTTAACTCCATCAAGTTTTAATGCCTCTGCTGCTACTCCTGGCAATAGTGTCATTAATAATAGACTGAATTTTCTCAAGGTACGGTAAGCGAAATCTTTGCAGGCATCACGGCGCAGAACCGTATACTGTACATAACTTTAGTTTCTGTCCCATAAGTACTAAACTTTTATAATAAACAGGCAAAAAAGAACAGCCATTCAGTTATCTATTCATAGTTCTTAAATTAAGGTTTTCCCTTTTAATGTCCCCCCTTTCACAAGAGGGTAGAAAGATCCATCAATGACCTATATTACAATAAGATTTTATTTTTATCATGTTGACGGGAAAACCGAGAATATGGCTTAATATTATGGCGAAGCACGACTTTACGTGCAGAACCCAATTCCAAGTCGAGTATGTTTTTTTGCCTGATCGCCATAGATTTTTCCTGTGCATGGTCGGAAGCCTTAAACTTCAGTTACGTGAACCACCGCGATGTCCTGCAATACTCTCGCAGCCTTCACGAGTCGAACCCCAAGCCCGGACGTATTTCCAACGCTTTTACAGACTGAGCTAATTCGGCTAACAATAGATTGGCCACCTCAAACATTCCCCACCCCAAAACATTGACATTAAAATTAATCTAAACTTGTTTTATAAGAAGATATATTTTGTGTATCAGAATAAGAGCAACCAACGAGTAGAAGATTCATTTTTTCATTGAAATTCGCCGTAGCAGTGCGTGAAAGGAACTGTTGTACACTCAAATGGCAAAAAGCCACCATAAGAAGCAGCGCCAACAACTCTACTACAAGCAGAAAACACGTTGTGCAGAGCTTGAACTACTATAGTGCAGTCAGTGGTATCTGCCATGGGCAGGGTTGCAAACTTGATTGATTTTGAACCCAGTGAGTTAAGAGTTCAAGACAGTTTAGTGACACCATGCGACCAGATTTTACACTTACGAGGACTCGGCCCCTTTGTTTCATGAAAAAATTTCAATTTTGAAGGTTTCAACATCGAAAAACCAATGTGACGAGACTGTTTAGCGTCCTCGGTTGGTAAAATTAATCCGGTTCAGTTGAACTTCAATTAATTTAGTGCCTCGACATGCGACAAAACGACGTCATAGTTACGTTTAATATTGAACCCAAACCTGATATTTGTTTTTCAAGTTCACAAGCCTGGCCATGGGTGATGGTAAAACCATCTACATCTACTACTTCTTAAGGTAATCACTGATGACATGGATGTTCATTTAATTTTTGAAAGCCAGTGCCTAAAGTGGCGAAAACGGGACTCCAATTTTTATCCTATAAATTCATACACTTAAAATGAAAAAAGAAGAAGTAGCCAAGAAAATATATAGTTTTATAGATCCGAAATAGTAGAATATTCCGTATCAACTGACAATAGGTATTATCGTACACGTTCAAATATACATTAATAATGTAACAACCAGTTACGAACTAAAAGCAACCAAATACCATTAAAGAGTTTCACCAAGAAAAAATTTAACGAAATCACGACCACACAATGAACTATAAAAATTCTGAAAAATTGAACTATTAGGTTTCCGATGAAATAATCAAGTACATAGTCTGTGAGAGGGAATTCAACAACTGTTCGGGGAGAAGGGTCAGCAAATATAAAGTTTTAAGGGTTTTAGATACGAAATACCGCCATACCCTGACGAAATCCTATGAAAGGGTAATAATACAACGGCAATGTTTGATAGTTTTGAAGCCTTTTGACACGTAAAAACAGATCAATATGAAGGTTCCAGATGACTGGGCGAAAATAAGATCCCACCTTGATGTCCAGTGGCATGTTTAGAACTTGTGGGAGCCAAATTTTGAAAGCGAAGAATTATGACATCATAATGGGCCACCACAGATAAAAATTTAACAATAGGGTTTTCATTGTTATACTATCAAAACAACTGATTTTCGTGTAGGAGGCACGAAAAATTTTTGGCGAATGGACATTTTGGAGCCTAAAATGAGCCTAATTACAGCATATTCAATTTTGCTGCGTGCTGAAGGCGCATGAAAATTTTTCAGATATCCTATGCTTAAAGGCATTCTACCACTCCACATAAAACCATTCATATTGATTAAATTTCGAAATTGGCATCGAAAGAATCGGTCAGAGACATAAACACTGGCAAGATTTCTAATAGAAAGATAAACAATCTGATGAAATCTGAAATATTATTTTGCCAAGCATGAGCCACAAATGGACCGTGTGCATCGACGCGATCCATCAGTGATGCTTGACAGAGCAAATAAGTATTTCTGTACGGGAGTGTCATGTTTTTTAGCATGCTGGTATTTATTAAAAAAATCAATACATTTTTGTATAGAAACACTCTCATTTTGATATTGAGAAATCAACGTTAACTCCCTAGTCATCATAAGCGATTAAGTAAGTTTTAAATGACCGTTTTGAGAACACCTTCGAAAGATGCAAATACCCCCATTTGGTTCAAAAGTTGCTATTTTCGGGAGTATCTGAATACTCTCGTAAACGGCCTAGTGGTTAAACATGTTGGCATCGCAAGTTGAAGATCTCAAGTTTGAGTTCGGGGGACTTGGGCAGGCTAAGCCGAACAGGAAAATATCATATCTTTCCAGCAATTGTAACTCTGTCCATCTATAAGTGGCCGCTGCTGAGCGATCCACTCTAAAAAGTGGTCATAGAAAAAAAAATACATAAATAAAAAAATAAATGAAATGTTATTTGCACCCCTGGAAGTATCAACTCAACAGATAGGGTATAAATTATTGACAATTGGAACTTGAAAGAATGGTGCAGGAAAATTCAATTTTAAATATATTTTAATATTCAATAAAATTTTAGGCTGAAGTGTTTTGGTTATGGCAAGCATGAGCCATAGATGGACCATAACAGACGGGAAGAAAGTCAGCTACTCAGGCACCCGAAGAAAATAGGTTCCATCAGAAGAAAATTTATCAAAAGGAAAACATTCCATGATACAACTGCGGCTAGAGGATTTCAATTTTTTTGTCTGGTAGTAATTTAACTGTAAAAAAAAAGGTTCAAAATCATCAATACTGCTATGAAATAGCAGTGTTGATGGTTTTGAAGCTTTTTTCCTAAATAAAATGAACATTTCAGACAACCGAGGAAAACTAAGATTCTGCGACCATGGACCACACCTTCAGTGGTTTGATCTAGAACCAGGCCGATGTCGGTGTCTTGACATTGTTTCAACAACCGATAATACATTGGCCCGCGAAACACACACAATATAAGTCATGAGAATTCGTAGCATATTTCAGTAGAAAAGTTGTCTGTAAAGATCTAACACCTGAGCTTAAATGTTATTTGCAGCCATGGTGAAAGAAAAATGTCATGTATACCAACAGACCATGTTATGGAGACGGACAGAGCAATCAAATAGGTGAACACACAACATGTGTTCTAGCTAATAAAAAAGAAAAGTGAATAGGAAATTAATACACAAGAAATAACAGCAGAACAATCTGTTCCAGCAAAATATATGGAACTTATGAAATGAAGTTTTCCTAAAATATTATCGTACTACGGACATGGCAATCAAATAAGCACTCACAGCAATATGTGTTCTATCTAAATATTTGGAACTTATCAAATAAAGACGGTGGGATATTAATAAGAACAGAGCAATCAATAGGTCCGAGTCAACAGCCATACAAGTTCTAGCCGAGTATGGACTGGGCAAATCAGACTCTTTTAGAATTTGAATCCAATTCGAATAATTTTTTCGAATCAAATCACTATTCCACTAACATACCTAATTTTTTTTATTGAAATTCACTCTGAGCAACGCCGGAAGCAGAGCCTAAGAGGAACAAACTTATAACGGTCACCTAATAACAAAGAGCTACTAAAAGTATTACTAGCTAATGCACTCTAAACAGAAAACATTCCAAACCGGGTTGAACTGCTATGGTAAAGTGCAGTGATGGTATCTGCCCTAGGCGATGGTAAAAAAAAACTTTTCTTAACTAATACAATATTTTGACTTTGCAACTTGAGTTGAATATGAAAATAAAGAAATTTATATTCACAAATTACTAACATTATATTGAAAGAGGCAGAGTATTTTGAATTCACTCTCCATTACGGACAAAACAATCAAATAAGTCATCATAAGATTATGTGTTTAAGCTACAAATATTTGGAACTTATGAAATAAAGTCTGTAATTAGGTATTGGAGCTGTTGATTAATAAGTTATTAGTAATTAACTATTGAAGTTGGTGATTATTTATTAGTAATGAACTATTATATTTATTTGAAGTTTTTTCTATAACAGACAGAGCCATCAGATAGGTCATCACAGCGTATGCATTTTAGCTAAAAATTAGTATAGAATTAGATAATGATATTGAGACGGACAGAGCAATCGGATAAGTTATCACAGCATAATGTGTTCTTGCTAAATATTTGAAACACACAAAATTATGTCAATAATTAGCTGATGGTATTGAGACGGACAAAACAATCAATGAAGCATCACACTTAAATATGTGTTCTAGCTACAAAATCCATCGGAAAAATAAAAATATCAAATATATCATTCAATTCCGTATTTGATAAGATCTGTCTGACAGTGTTTTGGATTTAGAAATTTGCTCAGAATAAAAGTCCAAGGAGTAAATCACAGAAACCAATGTATTGCTCTAATGTTTTGTTGACCACAGTTATATGAGTAGCGTTGAACAAATTCCATTCAAATATTCATCAATTATTCTATTTGGTTTGTAATCGGCAGAAATAAAAATGTATAACTTTTCAGAAAATAGTAGTAAATTTTGATTTACGGTACCATTTTCTGGTAGAAAAATATCCTGTCTGTTATTTTCATCACAAGACAATGATTCAAGATTCAAATATCCGAGTAAATTCACAAAAATTATTTGAATTTTAAAGCACAGAATGTTCAATAATGGCTTCAATAACGAGTTCGAGCTAACGAATTTATAGATGATATATCCAAGATAGACTTTTTAGAATGAGGTCCCAAGACAATAATAGTAATAACTTGAGTAGGGTAAGCGGAACAGGAAAAGATCATATCTTTCCAGTAATTCTAACCCTGTCTGTCTATAAGTGACTGCACGTCGAGGGCCTTGGTCAGGGTGATCTACTCCAAAAAGTAGTTGTAAAAAAAAGAGACCTTCCAAAAACCGTCTTTTGTGTCGAACAGAGTTGTTGAATAGCAAATAACGGTAACAGAATTGCACAGAAGAAGGCTTCCAAACCATCAACACTGCTATGAAATAGCAGTGTTGATGGTTTCGAATGCCTTGATAGTTGACCAGAAAAAAGTACATAGAAGTTTGAACAACAAAAATGCGCCTTGTATGTGTTTTGTTGAAAGCCTATATACATTTCCACACATATATTGATAGAATGAGATTTTATTTTCATACTACAGGTGATGAAAGCAGAGAGTACGGCTTAACCATATGACGTACCTCTCGTGCAGACACCGGTTACGAATCGGGATGGATGCTTTGGCCTAACTTGTGTTTTTGGTTGTTTGACATTTATTAAATCTTTGTAAACTTCAACAAGCCCATTAAAGTTTAGGAAAAACAACATTTTCAAAATCTATAAAATTAGATTTATCAATTGACCACTATAACAATATAAACAGGCAATGGAACGAGTATGTGAAGAATTCAAACTACAAAAATTCATAAAATTGTGACATCAGAAAAAGTTTAAAACACAGCACTATTGCATCATAATTATAAGTACTGGTCAATGCGACACAGTGCCATTATTACAAAATAACACATTAAGGAACTTATTATTATTACTTCATACAGGTATGACATGGACCGATTGTGACATCAACAATGTTGATTGTGAAATCACACTGGTCTCAATTGCTTAACACCGAGTATATATTCTCCGATTCCAAGAAAGTAAACACCTTGCGCAATACCAAACAATGGTGCAATAACCATCGCTCGTGGCAACGCTCCACGGAAGAACGATTTCACTCCCTCCTCGCGGTAGATACGTCTGAAATGAAAACGATATCGATCAAAAAGGATGTGACTGTGCATGGATCCAATTTCAGTCCCACAACCGACATTGCAGAAAATATGTCAAGAAGTATTCAGAAAACATAAACATTGCGTTGAGTTGAGGGCATTGAAGGCCTTGTGGGTAAGAGTCAGAAAATCTTTTAATTCCATTGCGTTCAAGATTTTGGACGGGACTGTCGGGAAAATGTTGGCATCGGCAGGTCTATTAATCCAAGCCCTTTTAACCCAGAGTGTATTAAATTGTGTGGGCTCGGTCGAACTAGAAAAATCACATCCATCCAACAACGCTAACTCTCTTTATCGATGAGTTGCCGCAACTTCTTTTTTTTTTCATTGAAATTCACTATGAGGCCGGAAGCAGTGCCTAAAAGGAACCTACTAGCGGCCACTTAATTGCAAAGAGCTACTACAAGATGTACGCTACAAGATGTAGTAGCGGCAACTGAACTCTTAAGCAGAGAACATTCCAAGCGGAACTGAACTGTCATGGCGAAGTTCAATGAGTGGTGTATGCAAAATCATCCACCACTCCTCAAATACAGGGTCTTGTTCAGGATGACCCACTTAAAAGAGGCTGAATCTCTTAAAAATCTGTCCACCCACCTCGCACAGTCCTGGACTCCTTTATATTTCTTGTTGTTTGTTGAAGGCGTCAGAGTCTGTAGTCTTGTTTTAATAACTGAAGAATGGAATAAGAATATTGTTAATAATGAGGGGATGGGTCTAGAACTGGGGTCACCACCAGTCATACTGTGCTACTCAGATAACAAAAAAAAAGTTCCATCAAAGAGGAAATTTAGCAAATGTTTTTTTTCGAGTGTCTGGAGTGATTAAACTATGACTTGTGTGTCAGTTATCGATTAAACTATAACTTGTTATAGGTATCACTCGTTGTTTGATGAAGCCAGACAAAACCTCACGATAAACTTACTTTTTCGTGGGATGAGAAGTTGTCAGCCTGTTTTATCACTCTAACACTACCTTATTCAAGTATCTTTGTAGAGTTATATACATACGAATCCGGGATTGTAAGAAAAAAGGAAAAGGGACCGAGAGGTTCACTGCATGATATCTTTGATTTTAAATTTTAAAAAGACTCAATAATAATCTCAGTGCTTCACCAAATCCCATAGAAAAAACTGAAATACTTTAATCAATTAATAATTAATTCGTGGGCGCGATGGCCTTGTGGTTAAACATGTTGGCATCTAAGGTTGACGATATCAGATTCGAGTCTCGGCGAGTCCATTTCGTGAATCCATGCCCATCCCTCAACCCAGGGTGTAATAACTTGGGTAAGCCAAGCTGAACAGAAAGAGATCATATCTTCCCAGCAATTTTAACCCTGTCCGTCCGCCAGGGCCCTAAACCTGTCTGTCTTTAAGTGGCTGTTGGTACATGTCCTTGGTCAGGGTTGATGAAAAAAAGAAATTTTTCCAAAAAACAAAACTTCTTCAGTCGAATTATAATTAACACCCACCATCCAAAGGATTGACAGACACGGCAGCTGTGGCTCCTGCAATCATCCCCGCAAGCATGGAAACCATAAACGGTGAACGAGTATCGTCGCTTTGTTGGAGTCCGATCGCATTCAGATGAGCAAATAACGGAAAATATATCACAGAAAATGGGATATCTCTGGAATACATAAGATGAAAAATACAAAATACTTTTTTATTTTATTTCAAACCCAGGGGTGGCTGAAATCCAATATCTTAAGGTTTCAGAATCGAATCGCATAATTTTCCCGAATCAAATCAGTCATAAAATAAACAAAGAAAGACATCCTTTTATCAACTCATAATATGAGCAAAACTTCACACTTATTTTTGGAAAAAATTTGAAATTATTCGTTTGTTGATTTCAAATTGTTGCAGAAATTGAATCGGATATTTTGCAGCCCAGTAATAACTTGGGTAGTCTAGTCTGGACTGGAAAAATCATATCTTTCCAATAAATTTAAACCCTGTCCGTCCATAAGTGGCCGCCGGTATAGAGCCTTCGCTAGGTGTAAAAAATTCATATGCAGCACAGTTCAGGGTGGCAAAACGTCGGTTTTATTCGGGAGTTTGAAATGTTTACGTCATTTTCTTCGGATGAAAAAAAAAGCTCCAAAATCATCAACACTGCTATTTCATAGCAGTATTGATGACTTTGAACCTTTTTGTTTTTTTCTCTAACGTTCCAGTGAGCATTTATTGAATTTTCATTTTGTCATTAGACAATGAACTGATTGGATGATGAACATGAATGGTAAAAATTAAGTGATTGTGAAGAACTTCCATTCAGAACTGATAATAACATATGAGAGGTCATGGTTTGTCATAGGGTTAAGACATGTTCTCAGGTTCCTTTTCAAACTTTCCTTCAGGTTTTGTTTGCTTTCCTGATAACTCTGTAATGTTATATCGTTATTTGTATCGACAGAGGTGTCGACAGAGGTGTCGAAATAAACTGTCTATGTCTCTTCTCAAACATAAAACTGATGAATCATCATACCTCATCAAAGTGGCGCTCAGACCTTTATACAGTCCAGGTATACCTTCAGTTCGGAGTAAATTCTTAACGACGGTCAACGTAGATTTTGATTGGATACTCAATGTTCCTTTCTGTCCAATCACAGCATTCTGGGCAGCTAAAAATAATTGTAAAAGGTTGGCATGGCGTTTTCTTCGTGTATGCAAGAATTTCATGCAGTTTCATTGGACGAAAAAAATCCTTTTTTCATCGAAATTTAACCGCAGCAAGGCAGGAATCAGGGTGTAAGGGACCCGCAACAACTACTTTTATGACAAGGAGCGGAATCTGGTTTTGGGTAGGAAATGTGGGGTTTTTTATTGACATTCACTCTAGGCAAGGCAGTAAGCAGTGCAAAAAAGAAACCAACTAATTAATGGCCAACTACCGTACTAGCTATGAGCTCCCCGTACTATAAGATATAGTATCAGCAACTGCACTTTAGATGAAAAACGAAACCGCTATGGTAAAGTGCAGTGAATGATATCTGCCTTGTCCGTGAGCAATGGTAAAACCATCCACCACTTCTTCGGTTCCTTTTAGTCGCTTCTCACAAGAAACAGGAAATACAATACGTTAGGACTATTCTAAAGTCCGTACCTACATGGTTCAACTTACCAGTTGAGGCGTTCAGCTGCTGGTACTGGTACCAGCAACTGAACTCTTCTGGTAATTTGAAAATATCTCTCAAAACATTTAAAAAACCTAAATTTATACCCAAAAATCATCTTTTTTCTAAATTGAATAACCAACCCAATCTCCCAGCATCCTGTCCGTGAATCTTCAACATTTCCATCGGAGTTGTCACGATAACTTGGAACAATCCTGCCCCAGCGCCTGCTGCAATCTCTTGCAACAACGTTAAATGTCCACCCTGAGACATGGAATGACGTAACGAATCATTTGCAGCGAGCTTTATCGCTTTTTCGGGCATAATGAGGAGGAGATTGACCCCCGAACCTGTAAAGTCAAGTTTAGGCGGTTGAATTGGGCTTTAAAATAATTAATATATTAAAATATATTCCAAATATGTTCGCAAGGATGGAATTTCATTTATATCCTGTGGGAGGGGAAAGTCGAAAATAAGGCTTAACCACATGACGATCCACGCACGACCTTCTCGTGGAGACACACAGCAGTTTAGAATCGGGATGACATTTTTTGTTTAACATTTCACTCATTTTGTCTGTACATGGACATGAATGCATTGCATGGACATGGTTGGTGGAGGAAGCCGTGAGCAGCTCTCACGCACCAGTGAGGCGACCAGCAATCCTTTCGCATTATAACCATCCTTAACTGGTTTCGAACCCAGGAAGTCAGATGCGTAGCTCGAAGCATATTTCCAATGCTTTACAGACAAAGTTAACCAGGCACCACATACAAAAGTAGAAGGCACCGAAGCAAATTATGTGGCAATGAAAGATGTCGTTATCAAAATAGTCAAGACATACTTGAATCTTGATGAAAATTGCAAAATTAATTTATTCGCAGCGAAATCATGATATATGACAATTTTATGTCGCAAAATTTGACAACATCATATCTTTACAGTAAAATTGGCAAAGTACGGTTAAAATATCGGAAATTTTATTTATCTCAAATGTCGGAAAAGAATAAATATGTCATAGAGCAGGAAAGCCTGTTTAGATTTGTTTGCCTGACGATGTGACCTGTGGCCGAATGAACAATGCCCACAGCAGAACATATGCTGGTAGATTTTCCACTAGTAAAGAGTGAATTAGGGAGGGAATACAGAATGTTGACAAAACATTTTCTGTTAATGATGAGTCACTGATGGATCACGCCGCTAAGACAAGGTTCATCTGTGGTTTATACTTGACAAATTTCAATTTCTGACTGGCAAAATGTCAGTTACTCAGTCACCCGAAGAAAACGGGTTCCAACAGAAGAACATTTGGATTATACTTCATAATATATATCTTGCTAAACGATAAAAATATCTTTTTGAGTCTCTGATATCAATCAGACTGTAGAAAAAGATTTAAAACCATCAATCAATACTGCTATGAAAAAGTTTTTGTTGATCTGAACAAAATGAGCTCAACATCTTAGACATCTGAAGAAAAAATAAAAAGAATTCTGTTGCCCTGGTACATATGAACTACTGGTACAACTACTAACACATGGACTATGATGGGCGTACCCAAAACCATGACAGGCCACAGGCTATATTTAGTGAAACTTTAGACCAAAAATACGCCAACTCGACATGATATAAGCATTTTTAGAATAAAAAGCTGATAAAGAATCTAAAAACAACGCCCATAATATGACCTCAAGAGCAGGGAAATGTTCTAAAGATAAATTAAATGTTCGTTCAAACCGCAACATATCATGGCCTATATTTAGTGAACACAAATGAAAAACCAGACACGAACGAGTCTTTTAAGATAATGAATGACTTGAAACAAGGGTCTATTGCCTTTCACAACTTATTGGCTTTGCAAACGGCCACCACTAAGCTCAATGTACTAGAGTTCAATTTTAAACAATGTTACTTTTACTCCCTTGTGGAATTTTTATTTGATATTGTTGCATTCAATGTATTGTGCATTAAGGAAATAAAATAAATCCCTCAGACTGCAATTTAGGCTCAACAGAGAGAGGGAGAGAGAGAATTTTTTTATTGAAATTCACTCAGAGCAATGCCGTAAGCAGTGCCTCTAAGGAACCAGCTAACGGTCACTTAATAGCAGAGGTACTGCAAGATGTAGTACCAGAAACTGCCCTCTGAGCAAAAAAACATTCAAAACGGAACTGAAGCACCATGATAAAGTGCAGTGAATGGTATCTGCCCTGGGCAACCATCCATGGCTTCTGCATTGTTATTAACCAGAAATTCATCAAATGGGCTATATTTGTGCCTAGAATATATAATTGTCTCTCTTTGAGAGTTTGGTAGTAAGCAAACTGTAAAAAAAGTTCAAAATGAAGAAAAAACAAAGTCAATGCTGCAATGATTTCGCAACTCAAGTTTACAATCGTGGCTCATGCCACAAAAACAAAATATTCTCACAGGATATTTCTTCCAGTTTACAATCGACACATTGCGTATTTCAATATATATTTCAATACACCTACCTAGCCTGGGCCACTGATAAATCACACCTTTATGTACAATTTATCTTTGGCCATACCAATAAAAATTTTATATTAAAAAAAAAGCAATAACCGCACTTTATTGACAAAACCGGTCTTGTGGAGGCGTGTCTATTTGTCCTCTTTTCATTGGTTGAAAATAATATTGCGAAACAAGTGTTTAACTAGTTTTTAATTATATAGGCCTAATCTTGCTATCTGCAACAATGCTTTAAAAAATTTGGCAAAATAAATTGAATTAAAGAATAATTGGTATGAATGTCATTTTTTGTTATATATACTCTTTGTTGGAGTGGACAACCCTGGCGAACACCCTGTACCGGCAGCCACCTATAAACGGACAGGGTTAAAGTCGATTTTTGAAGAGATATGATCTTTCCAGTTCAATCTACTCAAGTTATTACACCCTGGGGTCCAGCGTTCCTCCCAGAGTTGAATGGCGAGCTGGAATTCGCTGAGGCTCAATTGAAGTATATTTGAACTAACATGTTAATTAATCCCCCACATCATTCGTTAGTCTCTAAAGAATATCATTACCTTCGGCCTAGCCTCCCAAAGAAACCTTCATTTTTGAAAAGCTTTGAATAAGAAAACAAACCGAGTCGAATCAAGATTTACATAAAAGTTACCAGTCAAAGACCATTCAAAACTGGTGCAATTTACTATTATTTTGATGAATTGAGTTGAGAAATCATGAAAGAGATATTTTCAGATCGTAAAATGATTACGCTTTGAAGCTAATTACATACAATAGCATTATTTGATTGTAAGGGGTTTTTTTTCAATCAAATATTCTGGCATGATTCACTTTCAATGACTCTCAACAAAATATTAACTAAGTACAATCTCGACCAATGGCATCAACAAATTATTAATTTTGCAAGTAAATTGAAAAATAGTAATTAACCCATCCGTGAACATTTTTAATATAATTGCCTTTATTCATCCCAAAGAAATTCATTTTTGAAAACTTTCATGAAAGTGATTTGAAGATTCAATCAAAAGATTGGTCAGAACCGCAATGGTCAAATATATTTTTATGAGAAACGGCTTTTTAATTTGAAGTAAGGTCGAAATCCTATCGAGATTATTTAATTTTGGGGGTGGGCAGAATTAACGGATGGGACACTAACTACTGATCAGAATCTTTCTTCTGATGCCTTTTTGTAAGTGAATTGCCAATCAACCGTATGTTAAAACGCATGGATTTACTCTAACAAAATAGAATAAACTAATAGACAACATGTTCAAGAAATTATTAATTTTGCACACAAGAAAAGTATTTCCAATCCTAATGTTTTGTCTTACTTCCTCAGACATGCAATTTTATTTGCAAATTCTTGTCTGAGGAAGTCTGGCCTCAGTCAGATGAAACGTTACAGAATGAAATTTGCGTATATGTGTAGAGAGACTCTTGAACGTATCCCATTGAGGTGTAGAACCTAGTTAAATTGCAATAGTGCAAATTATTAGTTCGGTTTTGATTTAACTTTATTTTGACATAATCCGAACCCTGTTCATATTTCTTAACAAATTAAATTTGTATTTGATAATGCTCAGCCCCAACTATCTATTGAATTGATGAGTAATGAAATATCAAATAATTTTGGACATACGTCATGATCATGCTGCACAATAATTCAATTGTGATTGTAAAATAGTAATAGAAGCTGACACCGTGTACAGGTGTTTGAAATATTTAAACGATTTTCTTCGAAAAGCTAATTCGTACTTTGGAATATATTACATTTCAGATTCTGTTTAAATGCATCTATAACTTTGAAAAGCCAAATTTACTATGTAATACATAAAAATTAAAAATTTTGAATAAAAATTACATGGAAGTATATTAATTAAACTAAAAACTAGATGAAATGTACGTTTGATATTGGCCACCATCTTCCAGTGTTTCAATCCCGTCTGAAAAATAAGTCGTTTGTTACAAGGAAAAGACTAATTAACGAAGCTAATTAATAAAACAGAAATTGCAAAAACAGATTATTACATGAATTACACTGAAAAGCTAAAAGAAAACAAGGTTTCATTCCGAGACCTTAAAAATTAAGTCTAAAAGTCCAATGATGCCACAAATCATCAGGTCAATTCACACGAAATAACTGGAATTTTTTGAAAAATATGTGGATACCACTCAGAGCAAGGTTTTAAGATACTTTCAATAATAAGAGTCACACAAAACTACTATTGTGCAAAGAGCTACATGAGGGCGGGAACGGAGGCTGAAGAATCTCCATTCACAAAAGATACTTATTGTCTCAAAACAAACTGCCGTGGTTAAGTGCCATCTGTTCTCTTCCATGGTAAAACCGTAATGCAGCGTAATTACATGAGATTCTAGAATAAAACAAATTTGATCTAGAAAACTGTAAAAACAACAGGGGAATTGTGAATAGCAGTCTCGATGTCCGCTGGGAATACACGTCAACAGAAACATGAATGAACGCTGTAGAACTCAACAGACAAGACACCGCAGAAAACACATGTTGTCTGCAGCCAAGAAATCGCAATGATTTAAGTACAAGGTACGCATTGATTGACGTACAGGGTTACAGAATCGTGTTTTTCTTATGATGTCGGAAACTCACAGATCATTTTTTCACACAGAAACAAAAAGATTCAAAATCATTGACACTGCTATTTCATACCAGTATTGATGATTTTGAAACTTTTTCTACAATTTGGTTGCTACCAGAAACTCAAAAATAATATTTTCAAATATATATTACGAAATATTGATCTTCTGCCAAATTTTCTTACGATGGAACCTATTTTCTTCGGGTTTCTGAGTAGCAGAGTAGCTGACACTCTTGTACAATGTATGCACAAATCTTTTCAATATGTGGCTGTATGTATATATTTAGCCCATGAACACTAGTTAAATAATGGCAGCAGTTTTCTGCAAGAAGGTTTTAATTAAAAACAGTCTGTGGTAAGACAAAAAATGTACAATTATACATATACAAATTGTAACTCAAACTAAGTAAGATTGTACGCAGGGTGACAGAATTTTTCTTTTCATATCTGTGAAAAATTTCATTTTCTTCGAATAGACAAAAAGCTTCAAAATCATCAACACTGGTATTTCATAGTGGTATAAGGTGATTTTGAACCTTTTCCCTACAGTTTGTTTGTTACAAGAACTCAAAAACAAACATTTTATGCTTCTAGAAAGAGATAAATCTCTGAAAACTGTACATTTGCTAAATTTTTCTTTTGAATAGTCTGAGCAGCCGACATTCTGGCAGGTGTCTGAGCAGCCGACTGTCCGTCGATATGCAAAGAACTACGTACAAAATAAATCCTCAATTGCATTCCAAGCAGAAAACATTCCACACGCAACTGAAGAGTATCTCGGGCAATGTTAACACTATTTACCATTTTGTGCTCGCTTTTTGTCGCCTTCAAGACACTCAAGAAATGTTTCGTTAAATTTTAATTATATTTCAGTGTATGGACCAAAGGCAAATTGACCGTTTTATTCATAAACGTACGCCCAAAATTTTTGTGATTAATATGATACATTTCTTCGATGTTGTGACTTTGGTTTTTTATCTTTCTTATGAATTCTTGCTCCTAACTCCTTTACTGACTGAGCTAACTGGGCTGATAGTTGACTGCCCAGCCCGTAACAGATTCAGGGGCGGCCAAAATCGAACATCTATGAATCAATCTTCCCAAAAACTTTTAAAAATGGTACATAAAAATTTCAAAAGATCAGAATCTTTATTCCGCATATTATAAGATTTATTTATCAAGTTTTCGCCAGAGAGCATAGTCTAGCTTCGTCCGATATTGTGAACAATATACAATTATGCCACAATACCTGACAAAGGTATACTAGGCTCTAGCAAAAACTTGGTAAATAAATCTTGTAAGATGTGGAATAAGATCATTCTTTTTCGTTGTTTAACTTTCAACCCATCTTATTCAAGTATCCATGCGGCCTTGGTCGTAACACGGACCCATCTTCATAAAAAGGAGTGGAACATAGGCTAGACAGATCGTTGCCCAACACATCTCTTGGCTTACAGAAAAAAAAACATATTTTCCGAAAATCTATGTATACATTTATTTATCCTGCTAATTTCAAATCGCTGAAAAAATTTGAATCAAATAATTTATGCATTTATGAGTCGCCTGTTGACCTGAGTAATATCGAAAAGATCCGAAGCCCAAAATTATCCGAATCAAACGTGAATGTTGCAAAAACTTGTCGCATATTTAACAATCGATTTTGGTCTAATTTTTACAAAAATCGATTGTATTTAGTCGTTAAAATATGTAAATTTTTGCTCTTAGACATGACGTTTATATTAATGCCAATATTAGTAATTTTATTACTAAACATTCCTTTATTTTTATAACAGAGACAAATTGTAATGGTAAAAAAGTAATAATTTATATGGAATTAGTGATTCGATCATATTTGAAAAAAATATCCGAATCAGATTTGAATTCTAAATGATTTCGTTCTGCCCAGCTCTAGTCGCCTACTCTGGACAACTATAAAAAGGTTATCAAGAGAATTCGCAGTTTACAAACAAGATACCATAAACTCCCTCTAAGTTAGATCAAGAATTTTGTCTTATCATTATTACAAATAAGGAACACTCACCAAACAGTACTGTAATACATTATTGTAAAAGATTAATCAAACAAGGAAAAAAGAATAGAGACTTACGTGTTCTTATACAGAAGCTCTCCGTTAACTTTTGTTTGGTTATGGAGGCGAGTTTTTACTAAATCCAGCGGAAAAGTACACGTTACTCCCGTCAATCCTGCAATGCCACCGTTTAGAATACGAGCTGGAAGGCTGCGGAAAATATAACAGATGAAGATAGAGAATGCAGCCTTTAGTAAACAAGGGTTTTTTTTTGGGCAGAATCTAGTAATTTTTAGACCACAAAGAAAATTAGGATTCTTGATTCCATATGAATCATCCCACAAAGGTTCTTGTAAATGAAATATTTTTCACAAGTTTTTTGGTAGATGTAAAGAGCCTTTATTAGCCCTTTGACTAAATTGAAAATGGAACACGGTAATGTAAAAGTCTTGAAGGAAGAATTTGAATAAAAACAGATTCTTGTCACCTAGAGTCATTTAAGAATATCTCAAAAGTAGAATTTGTAATAGATATAAGAATCCAAAATTGAAAGTCGATTGTAATTTGACAATGTTTTTCATATATCAAGGCAGCTTGACAGAATATTGTTTTTTTTTTCGAGTGTCTAAAATGTTTGTATCATTTTCTTCATTTCAAAGCAGCACTAATGATTAAAATCTTTTTCTCCAGTTTTGTTGGCACCAGTTCACAGTCAAAAAGAATCCTTTTTACCTTCTACCAAGAGACATATCATTAAATATTGTCGTTAATTTGGTAAATTTTCTTCTGAAGGGACTGTTTTCTTTGGGCTACTTAGTAGCATCTGACATTCTGCCGGTCTGTATCAAGGGATATATCAACATTATTCTTATTTTTTCCATATTCAGCGATATTTCGAATGCCTATTACATCAAAAGATCAGAATCTTGTAATATGTGGAATAAGATTCCTATCTTTTGTTGTTCTCGACCTCATCCTATTCAAGTATCCTCATGGTCTTGGTCGTACTCGGATACATCTTCGTCGCACAACACCTGACGCATCTCTTGGTATAATATGACTTGATTAAAAGGAAGCAAAGAAGTGATAGATGGTTTTACCATCGCCCAGGGCGGATACTACTCACTGCACTTTACCATGGCCGTTAGTTGGTTCCTTTTAGGCACTGCCCCCGGCCATACTCAGAATGAATTTCAATAAAAAAAAAAACATTTGAAGAAAATGACATGAACATTACAGACACCCGAAAATAAAGTTCTCCCACCAAGTGTGGAGTTATGGATAATTATGGAATATGACTCAAGTATTTAGAAATATTTACGAACTATCGATTCATCCCGAATTACCGTTATCTACTGTCCCCCAATGAAACGCATAACAGAACTTACTCAGAAGCAAATGTCTTCGTGCTCTCAATCTTTAATTGTGTTGCCATTCAATTTTCAGTAAAGTTTCCAGAAATAAAAAATATGTTATAGTTATTATAAGAATAGGGATCAACTATTCCACAATAATTATCAATAAAGCCTATAGCTGCTATGATTGCTGAAAAATAAATCAAATTTGTTTGAATGTAAAATAATATTATTGAATTAAAATAAAAACAGCCTTTATTAGCAGAAAGTTATCAACAAAATGGCCACAACCAGGGACGAGCGTATTCAAATATTTCACTATCACAAATATATTCTGAATATGAAATACCGAATCGATTCTAGATTCAGTCATATTTTTGATGAAAGACAACATTATAACTCTTTCAGTGATATTATTGATTAGAAAATCGAGAAAACAATATGTATATAACTGGCAATTTTCATTTGTTTATGTAGCAATATCAATTTGGAAAGCAAAAATGTTTTTTTCCGTTGAATTTGTAATTATTTATGTAAGAATACCAAAAAATTTTAGTAGTCACTATTCCGAGATATATCTGAAAAAACAAGAATTTTACGAGATTGTATGTTTATTTTCAAGGGAAATCCCTGGCCATGTCAATGTTTGAGGTCACGCCGTGCCGTAGGTCCATGCACAGGAAAAATGAGAAATATGAAAATCCAAAATCCTTCTCCCGACTTGGATCTAGTGTCTGCATGAGAGGCCGTGGTTCGCCATATGAGTAATGGGTTATATGCTCAGCTTTCCTCTCCCATGGGATAATAAAATAAAATTCTATGTCCAGGCACCTAAACATCACTAGTTAAAATCACATAGCACTTTCTGACCTCAGTCTGTATTCAAGTGTCGTTTATAATAATATTGAACGACGACTGACGATTCTGTCTAAATTGACTTAACAAAACAGCTGATGACAATCTCATGACATAATCTATGACTCATGGCGACATAAGAATGGAATGTGCTACTCCAGTGAAAACATATGCCGAGTGTTATTTCTGAAAGTATTGGTTATTGAGCAATGTATGTTAATACCATGACGATTACAGGATTCCAGAGTTACAGAATCTTATTTTTCTTAGAGCCCGACTGATATCACTTTTTGGCAACCGATATCGATAACGATATTTTGACATTTTAGACCACCGACACAGATATTTTATCTCACATGAAACTAATTGAAAAATCTCCCAAAGAAAAGCAACGATTCGATAACATAACAAGTTTATAGCTTAAGAAAGGCAAATAGATAAGAAAAAATTTACAGTACTTCAAATAAAAAAATGATTATTCGAATTGCTGTTACCTCTTCATTCCATCTCCAATACATATTTCTAACATTTCGATCTGCTGGGGATTTCCCCAGATGAAACAGAAAAATATTGCGCAATTTTGCCATTAGAACAAAAAATGGATTGTTTTAAAAGAATTGCGAATGTCCATAAGTGTATTTTGGTTGGCCGATATTATCGCCTCTGTGATTGGTAAACAGCAAATTTAGGACGATATATCAGTCGGGCTCTAAACAGAATTATGTTGAAGTGCAGTGAGTGGTATCTGCCTTGAGCGATGATAAAACCATCTACCACTTCATTGTTTACTTTTAGTCGCTCTTACAACACGTAGGAAATACGCTAGGACTATTGTAAATCCCGTACCTACAGGACTCACCAACTAAGCTTAACAGAGAAGAAAAAATCTTCATATCAACACCCTGTATGACTAGTCAAATGACTGACTGGTATTAAAAACTTATTACTTATATAAGTTATGCTTGAAAGTAAAGCCACATAAGTAATTGCTTCGCTTCAAGTATTGATCAATTCACAAAATTTTCTTCAACAGATCAATCACTAAGTACGTGCATTTTAATCATTTACCAAGGATAAGACTATAAACACAGGAAATGCTCATATTTAAGACACAATTACAAGGGACATGAACACAAAAATTATTCATTGTGATCGAATTGCAGCGAAAAATCTGTTGATCAGAAAACGATACAATAACGACGCAATAAAAATTACTAAGCTGTACTCGATCATCTGAAAAAGGTGGTTGAGACCTCAACCAAGAAATTTATTTTCTTGCCTTCTGGCGTATTACTACCATCTCAAATTTCTTTTTCATCAAAATTCTTTCAAAGCAAGGTCACATGGGAAGTACCATATGAGAAAGTCTCCTGGAACACCGGTGCGTAGAGAGTTACATAAATGCAGAAACAAAGGAAGATTAAAGAATCTTCATCCCTAGAAGACATTAATTGAAACTAGTTATTTTCTAGTACAAGCTTTACTTTCTGTGATATGATATCGTATCGTATCGTCTTTTCTATCCACAGAGGTGTGGAAATAAACTAAGCCTATGTCTTTCAAAGATTCTGCAAATTCGCAATCAAAGATATAAAAAGCGACAGCATCAGTCAATTTTGCTAAATAATATTAACAATTGGCCAACTTCTGACCAGGCTTGTGATTGCAGCACTAATGACTATTAAAAGCACCCCTGCGTGAATGATTACCGAATCTAGAAATTTGGCAGTAATCATAATTTCAATCTCTGGAATTAGGAAACATTATTCAATTAAATTGAACTTTAAATATTTTTCAGGCCTATAACTCTCTACATCTCTAAATCTGAGTGCACTTGTCGATTATCATCAGGGTTGGGCAAAACCGAACAATTTAGAATTTTGTATAATTTTTTCAGATATGATTGAATCACTAATTCCATACGAACCTTTTTAGGTAACACAACCTGCGTTCATCATGAGAATCAAGGAATTTATAATACCAACAGCATAATAGTCTTATAGGCAATGTATTTTCAATTGGTTGTTCATCTCATTTAAGCATCCTTGGGACATGAGTCACATACAACACAGAGGTCCAAGTACACAAGAAAGAAGGACCCACAGTTCATTGTACTCTAATTGATAAACACATTTAGGAAAATTACCTTTAAAATTTATAAGTAAAATGTACAGTACGGTAAAATATGAGGCATGGTGCCTTAGGGCAGACTGGAACAATGTCTGCGAGTCTTCCACTCAAGTGACGAGGAGATAGATAGATTTCATTTCGATTCATTCGCTGACGCAAAACAGCCAACCAATACAAAAGGCGAAGGAAAAAAAACAAAAAAAAAAAGATCAACACCTGGCTCCCTGCCTTTTTTATTTGTTAGGTTTTATCAGAAGAAAATAACAGGTAATATTTCATGGTAAAACACTCATAAAAGGATGAAAAAATGTCTGAAAGATTATTGTCTGGCAGCAACAAAACCGTACAAAAAAAAGATTCAAAATGGTCAACACTCCTATTAAATAGCAGGGTTGATTAATGGTTTTGAATTTTTCGTGTCAATTCAAAGAAAATGAGTTTCGGGCATCTCAAGAAGACAAGATTCTGTGATCCCGGTCATTCATAGTTCGAACACAAAAAGTAATGCGCAGTTAATGGGTCACATGAAATACCATATACCAGACTATCATGAAAATTACCCATGCTGCAAGAGACTCATCCTAACCCAGGAGACAATGATTGCAGCATTGGCACCTCCTAGTTCAGAGTTAGAATAAGAATATTCTGCCAGTTTTTATTTTGATGACATTCGGGAATATGGTACTAAACTTCACTAGACCCCAGTAAATGCACTAAAGGTTCGCGAGGGGATCTATATAAATGTACATGCCAAGATGGCAAGGAGAAATATGCAGTGATTGATAGATAACCGCCCTGGGCTGAGAAATGAGGTACTGTTCTCTAGTACTTTTTTTTTACTGTATGCATATTTTCAGCTTTAACGGCCATGGAAAAAGAAGAGAAATGCTAGAATTATAGGCGATAAACAAAGCGAGGCCGAAAGAAGCACCTAACTACTATAAGGAGCCAAGTAACATATGCAATAAAGAACTGAATCGTTATGGTAAAGTGCATTGTGTGATATCTGTACTGGGTGATGATCTAAGTTCTGAGTTACCACTTCTTTGATTTCGTTTTGATACAGCTGTTAAGTATTCTGGGCATTTATAGAGAGTAAGCTTACAATAAACTTACAATAAATATTTCTTTGAAATAAGATAATTATTCTTGTTCATATACCAAACTTACTCAATCTTTATTTCAATGGAAAAAACCTTTCACTAGGTAACAATCGAAATGATACTTCTAAGTTGGATTCTTATTGGATATAAAAATAAACATCTGTTGCCTCAACGTTCGGGGCTACAGGCGGCTCCGTGACGTCACAATTCTAGCAAGCACTTTCATAATCTACAGCGAAATTATCACCAGCATTGAACATTACCAAAGCCTAAGTTACCTTCGATTCTTCGTTATCGTTTCCTCCACCACCCATCCCGCCTGTTTTGCGACCTCTGATTCACCGAGTGCTTCGAAATGATAAGCTAGAAAAGCACTACTCTGCAACAGTCTAAATTCAGCGCCTTTTTCACAAACTACTTCTAATGTTAAGCTTGAATAACTTAAAACTGGCACTGTCCAAGAAGATGTCAGTATATGCCGGTGCTGACTAAAAGCTAAAACTGAGTAAAAAGATTGGTTTATATTGGTAAAAGCAGACCTAATATAGGTAACATCCCTATTATTATTATTAACAGAACAAAAGCGGGGATTTTAGATAAAAAAAAAAATAAATAAAATACTACGGTGATATTTACGGTACGCTGTGCAGAACTGCTCTAAGCTAACACGAACCAGTTTAAAAGTAACATCCAACTTGCACCTCAGAAAAAAACTATGGTACTTTTATCATAAAAATAACCTTTTAAATTTTTCCCTAAAAAATTAAAATGACAAATCATCAAAATTGTATGGAATGAAATAAAAAAAAATAACCCTTTACCGATATCGATGTATGGCGTCACAATTCAGAGTTGCGGCGAAAAGCAGATTCGTGCAAAAGCACAACGCCGTGTCCAGCAGTCACGGAGGAGGTCGGACGCGTTTGCTGTCTCTCATGTGTTTAAAAGGTTTTTAATACATTGAAAGCGCAGATGACATATATTGTATTTTTCTGCAATATTTCACCAAATTTTTATTCCGGAATAGATGATATATCCGTTATGCTGCAATATTGCGAGGAGTCTAGACTATTTAATAAAAGTCAAAATACTAGTTTATGCAATTTTGCTCATAGCAATATTTCATGTAGAAATATTGCATTGGAAATATATTCAATGCAGAAATTCACGAAAAAAAACGGAAATACACGTTTGCATCGCTTTGCGTTAACCTGCAAAGTGCAAATGTACGCAACGGGACGAGCACTCTAGGTCAGCTTGAATAACAAACCGTTCGTTTGCGTTTTTTTTTTAATTGACAATAGGGCTGGGCAAAAAATATCACGAATCATTGGGGGATTCGAATAATTTTTTTTTCGAATCGGATCGAATCACTAATTCCATGTTAAAATAACAAATATCCCATTTTTACTATTACAACTTGTCTCCATCATGTTATCAAGAAAATGATAGTTTATAGTGTTTTTTCCAATTCACACTACATTGCCTAGAAGCAACAATTTTTCATATTTTAATGGCAAAATGCCATCGATTTTTTATCAAGGTTTTTTAAATGATCTCTGCATTCAAAAAAAGAAATTCGTCTTGTTCTCAAAAAAAGATATAGATTTACTAAACATAAACTAAGGTAATGATTGTCTGGGTAATTTTCCAGTACAGTACAGTTCAAAAAATAAAAATACAGGTCATTTACACACCTACATAATAAATTTATCAGTATTTCTATTGGTGGCGTGACTGGGACTTTGTGGTTGGCGGGGAGGGGGGGGGGGGGCATAGATATGAACCGATAATTTATGACATCATAAACCTAAAAGCATTTTTTGTGATAACGAAAGTTAAGATAGCTACAAAAATATTCGCCAAGATAAGCAGAATTCATAATGGTAAAAACCGCGGTGTGATTTCTAAATATATCGTTGGCATCAGTGATGTGCTTTGATCTCCTTTTTTTTTTGAAAATTCACAATGCCGTAGGAAGCAGTGGGGGATATATATATACTACAGAAGTAATTTTGAGTAAGGACACATTTTTTTCAATATCCAAAAATATGCTTTCAAATTTAATAAAAAATCAGAGCGCCGGAGAGGCTCAATTTTTTTTTTTTTTATCCGAAACAATAATACATAGAGCGAAACAAAATCAGCCAGCAACATTTACGCGCAGAAGGTTTTTGTAAAAATGATTAGAACTCTCACTTTGAGGGGAACATATGCCACCAAATTGATCAGGAAAAAGAAATTGCGCGCGAAAATTTTATAAAAATGGAATAAAAACCTCACCCTGGATCCGCTACTGACCAAGTAACCACCACTATTACGTTTTCTTTGCACGATCATACTCTAACAAATGGAAGTCATTTATCAGGACAAAAATACCAGAATATCATGATATATTTAGGCAATTTGTAGTTGAATGTCAGCTGACGCTCATCTCAATCAGAAGGTATATTTTTTGTAAAGAATAAATAGTCGAGTCACGATACAGGCTACAAGGCACATTAGATATACCCATGTATGATTTGAACAAATAAATAGCATTATTCAGTAATATGAAGAGAACTTGAAAATTGCACCAGAAATACCAGACGAAAAAATGCATAACGACAACGTTCTTATATCCATGCCTTCGAATAAGACTGTACGAAACCCGTGGATGGTGTACCACGGAGATGCTTTCGTCATGACAAAATTATCTGTGACGACACATAGCTGCTATTATGCTAAATATTGTTTCATGCCAGATTTTTTGCAAAGGCAATGCTCATATACACATTCACTCTGAGCGAGTCAGATACAGCTCCCAAAGGTAACCAACCAACGGTCACTCAATCGCAAAGAGCTACTAAAAGATGTACTACCAGCAACTGCACTACAAGCTGAAAACATCCCAAATGGAACTAACCCACCATGGTAAAGTACAGTGAGTGTTATCTGCCCAGGCGTGGCCAACTACCACTTCCTTGTTTCCTTTTGATCGTGTCTTACGACACATTTAAATAGGATCACTAATATTGGGGGGACATAGGCATATCCGTCTCCCCCGATTAAATTATTGGGGTGACACGTCCCCTCTGAACATGATTTGCGAATCATGAATCAAATATTTCGGACAGCCCAAGCTACAACAACGTCGAAATATACCAGCATCTCATCTTTTTTGAAGGTGATTTTCGAAATTACTTCAACGAAGTATCTATGTTTATTGTAATTCATCGGCCGGACGTCTCGTTGGTGTATGGTGGTTTACGTAAGTGCTTCGCCATTTGGTTGAGCGGTAGGCTATTAGGATAGGGGAAAGCCGTAATGCGGCTCAACCGTATGGCGGAGCACGGCCTCTCGTGCAGACACCAGTTCCGAATTAGGGTGAAGGTTTTCGCTTAACATTTAGCTCATTTTTCGTATTCATGGACCTGGTTGGTGGTGGTCACCGTGCGCCGGCGAGGCGTCCAGCAGTAGGGCTGGGCAAAACCGAATCATTTGGAATTCGTATCTGCTTCGAATATTTTTTCGAATCGGCTCGAATCACTGATTCCATGAAAGTAACAAACATCCCGTTTTTACCACTACAACTTGTCACCATTGTGAAAATCAAATTCATAGTTTATAATGTACTTTCAATTCACACTATATGTCCAAGAGCAACAATTTTAACGACAAAATAAAATCGATTTTGGTCAAATTTGACCAAAATCGATTGTATTTTGTAGTCAAAATTGAAAATTCTGGTTTATTTAGCGAGTTTTTGTACATATGAGCGATTCCCGATTGATTCGAATAAATTGTGCTTCGATTCGAATTGCCCTGCCCGCATATATTCAATAGTCAGAGGATTCAAACCATTGCTTCAACGATTGACCTAACCGGGCACCCTTCTCGTCTTTCTTTTCCCACAAGGAAAAAATGAATCTTAATCATCATAGGCAAATCATCGTTTTCACATCACAGGTTGAGCCGTTTGAAAAAATTATCCTGCGTTTTATTTCACGGCTGAACATGGCTGTGTTACTACACACTTGCCAGCATGTTCATCCAACTAGCAAATTTTTTTTTGTGTTTACTGATCTCTCTTTCGCCCTCATGCAGGATATGAAGTAGAGGAATTATCACAAACGGCGTAATTATTTTGGCACTTTCATATACATTTCGAATCAAATTTTTATGAATCAGACCCTTCCAGAGAAAAGTTTCGAACTTCGGACAGTATATGTAATATTTCAATATATAATTATACAAGTTTTTCGAATCGAATCGAATCACTAATTCCATCCAATATAACAAATATCCAATTTTTACAATCATTATTATTGTCTCCATTGTGATAATTAAGAAATTTATAGTTACGAATTGCAAATATTAGCTTAAACAGACTTAAAAGTAATATATTTTAATTACACTCCAGGTCCAAGAGCGAAAATTTTCAATTTTTAACGGCAAATTTGGTCAAATTTGACCAAAATCGATTGCATTTGCCATTAAAGATTAAAAATCCACTTTATTTCGCAAGTTTATGTTCCCATGAACAATTCACGATTGATTCGAATAATCTGTGCTTCGAATCGATCCGAATCACAAAATCGAATTGCCCAGCCTTAAATATAGGCCTATCCGATGAATTTCTTGTCCAGAGCCTTAGTCGAGCCGTATCATTCGACAGAGGTGAGTCGAACTAGGTCGTCATTACCAGTCCTGTCTATTTCCAAAGTTAAAAAAATGCCATATTGATTTATGCCAATTACGGGGTGTTGATGGACCGCACATTTCAACACCCCATATCGGGCCAAAAAAATCAATTTTGAATTATTTCAATACCACCAAGTAAAATTACTGCCAAAGATCACTGATTTCGTTTTTTTTTTTGACAGTGTAGGTTCAGTTCTGAATAAAATGTTTTCTGCTTAGGCTGCTGTTTCGGGTCATACTTTTTGTTGTTGGTCTTAGAAATTAGCGACCGTTGGTTCTTTTTGGGTTTTACTTCCCGTACTTCCGGTCTCCCGAGTGAATTTCTTTTGAAAATTATAATCATACAACTTTCAACACAATGAAACTTGATTGAAACAAGCTGAACGGGGTTGAAATAATTAATATTAAAATATTTAAATAAATGAACAAGTTTGCAGTTTCCATAAACTTATGTAGGAATTTGAGGTTTTTTAAAAAAAAATACATTCAAAATGTTCCACTTGATAGTATTGCGATTCTTGTAAAATGTGTGATATTCTCTCAGCTTAACGACAAGGTTTCACCCGATTAACGATAAGCTGAATCGAGATATTTTTCTTTATGAATTTTCTGAGCTTCTATGTGATATACCTTTCCTAGCATCGAATTCATATAAATATTTCGTTTATCCAGAGTTACAAGAGAATACGGTACGCCTTCTCCGGGTGTTGTTCTGAGAAAAAAACTTGTTGGGAAAATCGTTGTGAAGAGAAATTTACATGACCTTATTTCTTGTTTCGTGGTGCCGTCATCTGAAAATTTTACACATAATAAACCGTGAGTTTTTGAAAAAAATCTCCAATAAATAATATCAGTAATTGAAACATGAACAAAATATGTTTTTTTCGAGCAACACGGATTAATGTTGACCTTTCACTTGACCGTTTGAGCGTAATGTTCAATAGTACTGTACACTTATTCTGGCTGTGATAAGTCTGAAAAAATAGAGACAGATAGATCTCAAAAAGTCTGAGTTTTTTATACTCCAAAGTAACATAGAATTTTTATTTTGGCCAGAATAACCATCGGAGAAAAATGACAATTCTTCTTCACCTCTTTCATCGACTTCCTCAATAAACCTGTGAAGCAGCTTTATTGGCTCATTTTCTAGCGATTCCTTCATGTCAGAAAAAGGAGTGACCTTTACTTGATTATTCATAAATCGTAAAATTGTAGCACTAGAATCTCCGTTTTAAAATAATTTTCGGCCTTCTAGATTGTGGGTTATAAATTATTTGCTGTAAGTCAAAGCATGTTGCAACGGAAATTTGACCAAAATCGATTACATTTTGTCGTTAAAATATGAAAAAAAACACTATAAATTATTTTCCGATTTTTTACAATGTAACCATAAAAACGGATATTTGTTATTTACATAGAATTTGTGATTCGATCCGATTCGAAAAATTATTCGAATCAAATTGGATTTTCGAATGATTCGGTTTTGCCCAGTCTTATCAGATACGTGTCGACAAACCCACTCTCTTTCTCGATGCGAAGAACCAAAAAATAATAGAATTTCAATTTTATCCTGCGGGAGAGGAAAGCCGAGAACACGACTTAACCATATGGCGAACCACGACCTCTGGTACAGATACCTGCTCCGAATTAGGGGTTAAGGTTTTTGGTGCAACGCATTTTTTCCATCCGTGGACCTGGTTAGTGGAGGAAGCCGTAAGCAGCGCCGTGAACCACCGCGTGCCGGTGGTTCTCCCTCTCGCATATAGTCATCCCTCACGGAACTAAAGTCCTAGGTGTGCAACTACGTTGTTGTCGGCATATGTTCCAACCATGTATCAATGATATAACCCGCCACCGAGTAGTAGTCTATTCGTGGCACATGCTTGTATTTTTACTTTATGATTTTGCATCAATACGATTAAATACGATTATTCAACCAACTTCAATTAAATACGTGTTACTCTCTTTCAATTTTTGTTAAAGCGAATTCTCTGGTACCTTTTTAAACGTTATCTTGAGTCCTGTTTGCTTTCCTATTAACCATGTAATTAGGGCTGGGCAAAACCGAATCATTTGGAATTCGAATCTGATTCGAATTATTTTTTCGAATCGGATTGAATCACCAATTCCATGTAAATACCAAATATCCCATTTTTACCATTACAACTTGTCTCATTTGTGAAAATCAAGAAATGCATAGTTTGCAGTGTATATTCAACTTGAACCGCATGTCTGATAGCAAAAAAAATATATATATTTTAACGACAAAATATAAAAAAAATGACCAAAATCGATTGCATTTCGTCGTTCGTTTAAAATGAAAATTCTAGTTTATTTAGCAAGTTTCTGTTGCTATGAACAATTTAAGATTGCTTTGAATAATGTATGTATGTATGTATGTATGTTTATTCGCCTCGTAATAATCAATATAAAATTTAAGGATACAGAACAATAAAAGACAGGATAGTTGCACAAGGCCCTGTCGACCTAAAACACTGGAGTGCGGCAAAAACCCTTGGAAAAAAAATATATGTAAAAAAAAAACAAAAAAAAACAATAATATTAATATGTAGAAAAAGACGCAAATTTACAAAAACACAACATAGAAATTTATACAGGTAATGATACAGATAATGCAAAGTATATATATATATATATATATATTTAAAAGAAAAGAATCTGTTTGCATCAAATTGGGCTACCTACATATAAGGAGTTAAAAAAAAATACAGCGGGGTAGGAGTGGAGGCAGGTTCTATCAAAATTTTTAATGAGTCTGAGTGACTCAAATGCCGATTTACCTAATTACCCGAAGTTAATATTCTAATGAGGGGAAAAAAAAAAGTAATAATTTAATTTTCATTCTATATCAGTCAAATTCTTCGGTTTTTAAGGTTAGGGTGGATTTGCTTAAAATAGTGTTAAATTTGAAATGGAAGTCTTCACATTCTCCAGGCATGAGCCAAAGATGGACCACATCTCGACAAAGCAATCCATCAGTGGCGCATTTGACAAGAGATGTGGCAATGAGTGGATTTAGGCCGAAATTCTTTGGGATTGGTTATAGAAGACACGAATCCTAAAATGATGCATAAAAAGTATAAAGTAGAATAAACAAACTCCTGACTGTGAATACCAATCATTAAAGGGGTTTCCTGTTTTTAGTAGTTTGTCTGTTTTTTTTTTTAGTTAATGAATGTTATATCCGAGTTTCGAAAGAGCCAAATTGAAATTCAAATTATGCTGCTGCTAATAGCCCGAAGACCGAAATCATGGAAGGTCTAGACAGCCAGGAGATTGGTATAGGTAATTTGAAGGAAAAAGGAGAAGAAAATTAATTAAATACTGATACAAGTTATTCAACAATAGCACAGTGTGAAATCCTGTTGATACAATCATGTCAAGGGTAGTTAATATATTATTTATCGCTTGCACTATGGGGAAGCTGCTTTGTTCCAAGATAGAGATTGGCACATGGCGGTTTACGTACAGCTGTTTTTTGTAGCCTATATCTATTGTTTTTTTTTAAATTGATCTAATTATCCAGCAGGCAGAAAATTTAAATAATTGATTGTATGCTGAGAACCTAATTAATGCATTTTTATTGTCCAGTTGTGAATGTCTGTCCCACTTAAGATATCTTTCATTTGATTCATCTTGATACCGGATGCTGCTACACAGTAGTCCTCAACTTTAAACACCAAAATCACCTGAAAATAAAATCTTGAAACCAGTAACACAATCTAGAGAAATCAACGGGTCTAATACAATGCTAGCATTGTTTTTTTCAGTTTTGTTCTGAATTCGGAAGTTGACTTGGAATGTTTGACGTTGTTTGGCAATGAATTCCAAGCCTTAGGCCCACAAATGGTAATAGATTCTTGTGATATAGTTTTGCTTACGAATGGAATAAAGTAAGCGTCCCTATTTCTGTTAGTTCGAATTGAATTGTTTTTCGTAAACATATTATCAAAGCAAGAAGGATTAAGATTGTTAAAATGAGTAAACATCATGGTGCATAATTCCAATTTAGCTAAATCTTCGACATTAAGCAATTTGTAAGTTTTCATCAAGTCCTTAACACTTTCTCTATTTCCTCTATGAAACACTACTCTTAGGAAACGATTGCAGACACTTTGCAATTTTTTAATCAATGATTTTTGACGGTGCATATATGTTTGAAGCACAGTATCGGATATGACTTTCTATTATCGAATGATGCAGTTGTAATAGAGTTGATTTATCAAGATTGTTGGCTATCTTGGTGATAGCACCAACAGAGGATCTAACTTTGGATAGAACACCATTGATGTGCATTTTCCAAGATAATTTTTCCTCAAGAATTATACCCAGAAAGCGAGTATGTGCCACTCTTTCCACTACTTTGTTATTAAGCGTCAAATTTGATGTAACGGGGCTTTTTAGTCTTGGCGAGCTGAAAATCATGTATTTCGTTTTGTCAACATTGATAGTGAGTTTTGTTCGTAGACAGCCATGCTTGGATATTTTCGAGATCTTTATTCGCTTTGTATATCAGATCGTTCAAATTTTTTCCTTACAAGTATGGAGTCGAGTCATCCGCAAAAAGAATGACCTCTGAATTTTTCAAAACGCATTTGGAAAATCATTTATAATAATACTGAAACAGAGTGGGGCTAAAATGGATCCTTGTAATGTGCCCACAGTTAGATCACAATATGTACTAGATGCTGTCCCTTCGTAAACTACAACTTGCTTTCTCTCAGAGAGATAACTTTCAAACCATTTGAGAGCTTTGTCCTCTGACCCCTATATGATATAATTTTGAAAGTAAAATGCTGTGATCAATACTGTCAAATGCCTTCGACAGATCAAGAAAAATTCCTAAAGTGAATTCATTGTTTTCAAACGCATTCAATATTTTACTTGTTAACAGAGAGGTTGCATGATGAGTCGAATGGCCTGGTCGAAAGCCAAACTGTTGAGGATGGAAGAAATTGTTTTGATGAAGGAAATCACTGAGCCTTTTGTGCATTATTTTTTCCAAGATTTTTGAAAATGCAGGAAGTAGGCTGATAGGTCTATAGTTTTGTGGTTCATTCTGGCAGCCCTTCTTAAATAAGGGCATTACTTTTGATAATTTGAATTGATTAATGAAAACACCGTTTTGTAGTGAGCAATTGAACACATGTGACAACGCTACCATACAGTTCCAAGGGCATTGCTCTGATAATTTTAAATGGTATGCCATCAATTCCACAACTTGTTTTAGGCCGAAACGACTTAACGATGGTTTGAATTTCTAGTGACGAAGTTGGGCTGAGAAACATAGAAGTTTTGCTTGATACGCCCATATACTTTTTGAAATCAGTGTTAGTATTATGAGAAAAAATTTCTCATTCATTTTTTTTGCCAATGGTGGAAAAATGTTCATTGAAATAATCTGCGATTTTGACTGGATCACTTGTATCTGAACCATTGATGGTGAAAACTCTGGAAAGTCTATTTTTATTTCGGCCCAGTAATTCATTCACAGTTTGCCATGTTTTTTTTCAAGTCATGCCCATGCTTTCCTATCAGGCTCCTATAGAAAGTTCGTTTTTTATCACAAAGCAATCTTTCATAGCACTTTTTGTATTCCAAGTATTTACTTTTTGCTAAAGTAGTTTTCTCTGTTAGGAATTTCTTGTACAGCATTTGCTTCTTTTTTTGCATTTTCGTGAGTTCCTTATCAAACCACTTATTTTCATTGTGTTTGCTCCTGTTTTTTCAGTGGAAAACATTCATGGAAGGAGCTCATAATCAAGTCACTGAAAATTTTGAAACCCTTGTCGGGGTCTGTTTCACTGTATACTTGGGAAAAATCTTTGTGTGTCAAAGAAACCCTAAACCTTTCAATGTTTGATTTGGTATAAGACCTGAAACGTTCATTGGAAGTACTGCTCTGTTTTTTATTCAATGGAATACATTGAATTACCGGTAAGTGGTCAGAAATTGAGTCTGTTAACACGGCTACACAAGGTTTTTGGTCATATATATTGATCCAAATGTGATCTAGAAGAGACGCAGTTGTTTCAGTGATTCGAGTTGGCTTACATATAGTTGGATAGAAAGAAAAGGATGCCATCAAATCTATAAAGTCATTTACATATTTATCAGAAATGTCTAGTAAGTTGTAGTTAAAATCACCCATAATAATGCTGTTTTTTGATACATTGCCAAGTACGCTGTTTAGAGTCTGAATAAAGTCAGCATTGCTCTTGCTCTCTGTCGAAGGTGACCTATAAATTGCTCCACATGTTACGATTCCATTTTTTAAATATAAGTCAACAAAAATGGATTCGAATAATTTCTCTTTCATTAAGGATAAGTCAGGTCTTGCTTTGAATGCAATATCATTTTTTATGTACAGGGCCACACCACCACCCTTGAAGTTCTTCCTCGAGTTTGAAATAAATTTATAATCAGTAAGATTTAGCCATGGGCCAAGTTGGTCCTGTTTACTCCAGGTTTCTGTGACTGCAATAATGTCTGGCTGAGTTTTCATGGAAGCCAGTAGTGCTTCAAGTTTAGCAAAATTCCTGGGATTTACCAACGATCTCATGTTTACTGATAGCGTAGTGAAATGACCGTGGGTACATATTATATCACTTTCATGGGCATATAAATATTGACAATCAGCCGCATTCATGGAAATTGAGTCAATTTCCGTTTTATCATTATCTACTGGTATATCAAAGTATCCATTTAATACTTCAGGATCAAGCCTTAAAGTACCGATATTTGGTTGTTTTCTTAGGTTTATAATTTCTTTTGGGCATATGCTGTTAAAAGGTAATTCTTTTTGAAGGCAAAATTTACATGACCAGGGATAGTGGTCGGGTTCATCGCAAAGTATCTGGAATTCATTTTCATTAAGTTCACTACATTTTAGGTGGATCCAATGATTATTTTGGTTACAGAATATACTAGCTTCCCCATTTCTCACAGTTTTAACGCACCCAGGACATGATAACTTTGATTTCCTAATGGGCATAGACCCGACAAAATCAAAAAAAAAAAAAAAAAAAAAAAAAAAAAAAAAAAATTCTAAATGTCACCAAGTTCTCTTGGCTTATAAGAAAGCATATGCGAGGCTATTTTTTTAGCTGACAAATTATATATGCATTTTTTTGCAGTGATCACGAACCTAACTGGATGTTTTGATTGCTTTACTGTAGGCAGCCTTAGAATGTGAAATAAGATCATTAATATCGTCGAGACTTCTAATCAATTTTTTCTTACCTTCGTAAATTCCAAAAATGTCTCCATTTATGGTCCAAACTCCTCTGAGACCAAGTGCTTCTCTTGCTTGTTTCAGAAGAACAATTCGCTTTTTTGTGAGAGATTCTGTTATTGACAATCCGCTACCTTTGAGTCTTTTTTAAGAGCGTAAACCATATTTTTTGTACTCCGACGAACGAATTTGATGATGATTGGAACATTTCCCTTGTTGTCTGGTGGCAGTACATGGGTGATATCGATGTCACCATATTGTATTGGTAGTTTTAGTTTTAAAGCAGAATTTAAAGTACTGGCCACATAATATTCGAATTCTCCATAATGATTTGTAGTTGGAAGATTCCGACAACCATGTAGTAGGATGCAGTTTCTTCTCCCATATTGCTCCAAGTCATCAATAGCAGTTTCATTTTTAATTGCGCAGTCTTTTATTTCATAAACCATCTTTATTAAGTTCTCTACTTGATCCATTATATTTTTAGACCTAGTGTCCAGTTGGTCGAATGAGCTCGTCGTGGACCGAGAAAAATCTGTGGTATCGCTGGCATGCGTTTCACCTTTTGATTGGCTGCTTTCCATTTTTGTCCTGGCTTCTCTTTCTTTAGTGATGTCCAATTGTAATATTTCCTGGTCTTTTTTTACACAGAGTTTATAGTCGAAATTACATTTTCAAGTACCTTCATCAGATTGTCTTTATTTTTCACGTCCAATAAGCTATTAGAATTCATATTTTCTGAGTTCTTGGTTGAAACCCTAGCAGCAGAAGAGTACCGGTACCGGTATTGTCCTAATAGGCTATCTCCAGTGGTTTCGCAGATCAACAGCAGGTTTATAGTATTGTATGAAATTAGTCAGCTAAAATTAGCCTATACTTAGCTACTAATCTGCAAACATATAAAACAGCGAATATTCAATATGTGTTTCGACTCGATTGGAATATACCGAATCGATTTGCCCAGGCCTATCTGTAAAGAGTAATTCCTTTACATAGTCACTTTCAAGTGTATACTTACTTCAAGGCTACCCCAACAAAATTATTGCGAATTAGCGCGTCACTGACAAGGTGAAAATCGAAATATCTCGGGGATATGGATTTTGTTGAAATAGGTTTGCCAGTAGAGCTGGGCAAAACCGAATCATTTGGAATTCGATTCTATTTGGATAATTTTTTCAAAACGAATCTGTGGTAGCCAAGTTACATGTATGATTATTCGCCGTACCTCGTATTTCTAAAAACAGCTCCTCCCTTTATTGACTCGCCATTCACTCAAGATCACACTTGATCAAAGATTTGTATGGTTTTATTATAAAAGTTCCCAACGTAAACCAAACGCAAAAAAAGGAGGCAAGAAAATACACTCAAGATTCAACAAAGCTGGCAGCTCCAGTCAAGACGGGCAACCCTGGTCAGTTAGTTGTAACTGTAATTGGTGTTACTGTTTTAGGACGTTCGGAATAGGTGTTACTGTTCGGACGTTCTAAAGCAAAACAGAGTTGGGGAATATCCTAATCGCATATATTTCACAAAAAAACCCTAGCGCACTAGATCACTACAAATTTCGGCATAATACCGCTCACTTCAAGCTAAACAAGGCTAACGCGGCACAACCTCACGCATCTCGGCATATAACACAGAGAAAACGTAAATTCAAATAATTGCTTCGATACGACGGGCAACAAAGGTGAGGTTTTGAGTCTCCGGAAATTGCCAGCATTTGTTGATTTATATACGTTTTGTCCTCTACAGGATCGAAAAGTCGACGAATATTTTACTGTTACTATTATTGTCTCCATCATGATAATTAAGAAATTTACAGTTAAGCATTACAAATGTAACCTTGAACGAATTTAAATCATGTATTTTCGATTACACTCCAGTCCAAAAGCCAGTCCATTTTGACGACAAAATTCAATCGACTGAAAATATTTTCCCATCCTCTCCTTCAAAAAAAGAAAACTAAATCCCGCTCGCACCGCTGCATATATCCAGTGCATTGAGTGATATCTAAGTAAGTAAGGCTATTTAGCACTTCACATTTTGTTTTCGTTTTATCCAGGTGTCGCTTTTTTCTCTCCATCATTCCTCCGCTCCACTTTACCAAATCCCTCCCCCTTCCCTTCGTATTTTCAACTCTGAAAATGGGGCATGATGATATTGAGTGCTCGATTATCTCCCTCTGTAAAGTGTTTGGAATACGCTTCGAATACTGGAATGAAAGATTACATTCAAGGGGGTTACCGTAAGAACGGGCTCCGCTACCTACCAGGACCATGCGCTACCAACCAGGACCATGCGCTACCAACCAGGACCATGCGCTACCAACCAGAACCATGCGCTACCAACCAGAACCATGCGATACCAACCAGGACCATGCGCAGGAAAAATGAGAAACATGTTCAACATTCACCCAGATTCGTAAAGAGTGTCTGCACGAGAGGCTCAGCTTACCTACCGCGGCATATAAATAAAATCCTCAACCTAAATAGGCAAAATGAACAAAATTTTGTGATAGAAAAAATATTTTTATGCGAACTTAGCTGACAGGCCATTATAAAATGATGGCTACCGAATCAAAAATTGGATTTCACAAAACATCTGGCACAGATGCACAGAGCATCAACGGTCTAATGTTTAAATACACATACATTTATATCTATAAATGACAGAAGTTACACAGACATGGGGTGCCAAGTCAGCTCAATGGGCATAGTGTCGGGAATATACTTCTAGCTACACATCTCAGATCAGCCAGACGTACGACCCATCACCCAGATGGGTACAGATGCCTGCGCAAGAGGTCGTCATTCTCCATGCGATTAAGCCGTATTCTCGACTTTCCTCTCTGATAGAACATAGCAGTGTTGGGAAAGAGTCACTTAGAATCACGTTGTCATTATTGGGTAGACAAACAAAGCTTCCATAGCAGGGTGCATTGCATGTTTTATGTCCTTCTGTGAGGCACGTTTTCTTGTCTGATGAGTCACATAATGGCAGAAAACATGATTTTTCAAGATGATTGTAGACTCGGGCTGAAGTCCTGAGTCAGGTCATTTCCTCACTTTGTCGTAGGCCAAAATCGAATTTCAGTTGAATTCAGAATAAAATCGTATAAGTAACAAATCGAATCTTCAAATCAGAATTATTTTAATAAACAAACAAAATCATTTTCTGAGAAAATTGATGAAGACATTTACATAAATCATGACTTCGCTGCAGAATGGGTATCCCGCAATTCCGTTCGTCTAAAATGATGTGTCATTTGTATTAAATAATGGAAAAAAAAAAGAAATTATAAGGACAATCGCAAGACCCGGAGAAAATGGCTGGCATTAGTAAAACTTGCATATGGGCAATGTTTCAAGTTATATCTTACGCTGAACAGTCTCCTTTACAGGGTCTACCAGACTACAAAAAGGTTCAAAACCATCAATTCTGCTACGAACCTTTTTTGTCCATTCAAAGAAAATATGATCATTTCAGACACATGAAAAAAAGATATTCTATTACTCTGGACAGCCCTATATAATAAGCGCGAGCGATAAACAGGGACTATATACACAAATAAACCTATTTCATCTTTTCCTTCAAAACCTTTATAATTTCAGGAAAGACGTTGGACTGGAAATGCCCCCTGTCAGTGTATTTATGGAATTCAGTATTCAGTTGTTCAGCTACTTCCTTCTGTTCAGTCCAATCCAAGAAAGGATCGTCTTCTGAGCCGAACTGAATGATCCAGTCTGAAGTAAAGAATATATATCAATCATAATTTAAGAACTTGGAAAAGTCGTGGGAGGGCTAAAATATAAAAAATTCTATGACTCTATAAAGAGATTGTAAACTCAGGAGTTGGCAGAACCTCAGGGCCTGGCCAACTTATGTTGGGAACATCTCATTTTTCTTCGAGTGACAAAAACCACCAACACTGCTATTTCATAGCATTAAGCATTATTGATGATTTTGTACAGTTTGGTTGCTATACGATACACAAAAACTCATTTTAGTTAAGAGATATGGCATAATATTTGCTAAATTTTCTTCTGATGGAAGCCACTTTCTTCAGGTGTCTGGGTAACAAAGAAGCTGACATCTTGCCAGACTGTACTAGGCACTGCCCCAACGGCCATTTATTAAAGACGAACAGAGTTACTGTTTCTGGAATATATATATTATATCATAAAGTTATAACACCACGGGTTGAGCAGTGAGTATATCTTTACAACCAACTTTTAAAGACTCTCTGGCTCTAACTAGAACTTCGTGTATATAGTCGTTTTAACCACGATGGCAGGATGGCAGAACCTGCTTTTCTCCGGGGGACCAGAATGATTTCCAGAGTCATTTTCTTAGGATGAACAAAGAAGTTTTAAAACCATTAACACCGCAAGGGTGTGAAAAGGGGAATTGATTTTTCCAGCATGAGATAAATCCCGAAAAATTGCTGATTTGCTAAATTTTCTTCGGATTGTAAACATGCTTCGGGTGTCTGACATTTTACCATCCTGTACTATGTCATCACTGTTGAGTGAACAAAAAGGGATTTGTTCTTCTATCATGCGATACTTCAACCCGTTTTGAATAGCGAAGTTTGACTTAAATCATGATAATGCTGCACAATTGGCGAATACCATTTCCCAGGGCAGGTACCACTTACTGCACTTTACCATGACGGTTCAGTTCCGCTTGGCATGTTTTCCGTTTAGAGTGCAGTTGCTGGTACTACATCTTTTAGCAGGTCTTTGCTGTTGAGCTGTTGGTTTGTTCCCGTTGAGAGCTTCCGGCCTTGCTTAGGGTGAATTTCAATGAAAAAAAAATTACCCGTATTCTTCTTTGCTTCCTGCCACTTCCATGGTCGGTTAAAATATCCTGATAATCTTTCATTTTCTTCGCCACCATCAGTTGTATACGCACCAACGAGGATTATTCCTTTAACTTTGTATTGTTCGCTGTAACGAATCGCGGCCACAGCACCGGAACTGTGTCCTATGAATGAGGTTGCCACATTAGGATTTTAGATTCAAATTTCCCAATCGAAAATATAATACCGGTAGTCAAAATATCATGTGTCGAGCATGTGTCACTGATGGATCGCGTCGATGAGACGCGGTCCATCTGTGGCGCACGCTTGACAAAATAAAACATTTCATTGGGCTTGGTAAGCAGTTGCCATTGATAGGCTATCTGATATCGATTCGTAATTCGTGAATTAAAAAAGAATTTAAGAAAGAAAAGATTTTCAGAAAATTAAGATATATTTTCGTGTTTTAACAATTTTCTGAGAAAATCTCCTTATTTGTTTATTATAATACTCCTAATTCGAATAATCAATCCGATTCGGGAAAATTATTCGGTTAGATTCTGAATTCAACACATATTGGATTCTGACAACCCTAGTCACTGATGTGCAAAACTTTTGATTGGGATGTAGGGCTGGGCAATACAAATCGGAGTTTCAAAGCACAGATTATTTGAATCAATCGTGAATCGATCATAAGAACAAAAACTTGCTAAATAAAACTGGATTTTTCATCTTTAACGACAAATGCAGTCGATTTTGGTCAAATTTGAACAAAATCGATTGCATTTTGTCGATAAAAATTGAAAATCTTCGCTCTTAGACGTAGAGTGTATTTGAAATATATTTGAAGTCTTCAAATGAACGAAAAACCTTTAAAACCATCAACAATGCTGTATAATATGTTACAAGTCTGTTTATAATAATATTTGCAATTCGTAACAATAAATTTCTTAATCGTCATGATGGAGACAATAATAGTGATGTTTGAAATTGGATATTTGTTATTTTTATGGGATTAGTTATTCGAATCAGATTCTAATTCCAAATGATTCAGTTTTGCTCAGCCCTACTAGGATGCGTTGTTTAAAATAAATTCGAAGAAGTATTCTAAGCTTCTGTGATGATAGAGAAATATCATGTTTTAATGGATCTAATCCTGCAGAAATATTTATAATGAGCATTTACTAGAATAGGCTAGAATACTCAAGACCAGAGTGGCAGAATCTTTTCTTCGGGTGTCTAAAACGTTCACACCATTTTTTTCGGATCGACAAAAATCTTGATAACTATCAACACTAGAATTGGGCCGATGTCTCGTCGTCGACAAGTATCCGTGATTTTTGAAGTATCGGTACTGATATCGAAAAATTTTCATCACCGATACCGACAATAACGGATACGTCTTTACAACAGAACCTACAAATACGCTTTATTTACGTGATAATAAATGGAAAGGCAATTGTTTTGTTACGCAACAATGAAACTCTTTTAAGAAATTTTCTATTTGCTCAAGACTTGTTCAGTTCGGGCACTATTTTATTTTTATTAAATAAAACCCATCAATCCACTGTCATTATTTTTGACACTTTGATGCAGAAAAAAGGTGTTGGGTGTCCCGTTAGTGGTGTAACCACAAACATTTGCAAGCAATCTTCGGACCCATGCATGCTTGAAGGCAGCGTCAATTCAGTATCTTTTCATCCATGGAAGTTTGCACCCAAATGGATGAAGAGTTCAAACGGAGGTAGGCGCACACAAACATGATTGCAACTATACCAAGGGCACAAGTATTTTGATACTAAAAGACCTTTAACATATTTAATTAAGTACCCGGTATCGGAATATAAATTACGAAGGTGGTATGGGTACTTGTATCGGTACCTGCGCAAATTTTGGTCATCGGCCCATCTCTAATCAACACTGCTATTTTCATACGAGTATTGATGATTTTGAACATTTTTCTAAAGTTTTCTTGGTGCCAGGCACTCAAGAGAACATCTAGCCACAGATTTACCATGGAATATTGCCCATTTGCTAAATTTTCTCAAGATTTCTCTGGGTTCCAGACCTTGCAGGGTTGAGCATTGGTGCCCTCTGGAGAAGATGAAAATGTTCCGCCAGCTTGAATTTTAATGACATTTGTGAATATGGTACTAAACTTTGCTGAACTCATTTGTAAATGGGAAATTTAGGCCTTTTGGTCCAACCTAATTAGAAATTTTATTTTGGCAAGCACGCGCCACAGATGGACCGCGTCCCATCGACGTGATCCATCGGCGGCTCATACTTGACCTAAGACGCTTTGACCAAATTTTTTAGATTTGGAACCCACCTATGATCACAGTCCCTTCACCAATCTTCATCTCATCTCTCATGAACGGAATCCAAATCTTCTCTCGTGCTACTACCGGATCCGGCATGTTATGCATCTTCACTTCGATGGAAGGGAACTGAAAAAATAATAGTTGCATGCAGTAAAATCAGTTGCTATTGAATTTTCATATTTTCAATGATAAAATCCAATCGAAAAACTTCCAATTTTTTCTGTGTCTTGATATTTTGCTTTTATAGAAGTCCTCTCTAGCAGCTAGGCTGAAAGCAGTGCAACTACTACTACAAAATGCAGTACCGGTACTAGCAACAGCACTCTAAAGCGGTAAACATCCCATAACTAAACCACTATGGTAAAGTGCAATTATTGGTATCTGCCCTGGACGGTTATAAAACCATCTACCACTTTTTCATTTAGAGGTTAGAGGTTGTCTTCGAAGTTGGTACGGAATTCAACAGGTACTGGGTAATAAATAATGTTGAAATTGCAGGTAATTTAAGTAATGAGTTAAGATAATGAGTTTTTGCTGTTATCATTTTTTTTTCTGAAAGCTTAAGAGATACTGATTCCGGTGATACGGTACTCTGGACGTCGAGCTGTGGGGAAGGGGAGGTTCTAGTCCGTCTATATACACATGCAGCTTTAAATAGCTCACCTTCTCCTTAAGTTTGTCATAAACCCAACGGTACCACATCCCATCAGCGAAAACGTCGCCTCCTCCGTTTCCAGGGATTATTGCAATGTCATTAATTCCTGCCATTGCTACCCCTTTGCCTCTGCCTTCTCAGTTCTACAGCTCTTGCTAATTTCAGTCCTTACTTGGTTCGGCGTCAATTTGTCAGAGTATATACGTTTATTTCCATAACCAGGCATTTCGACCAGGGGAGACAAAAAAATGATGTCAAATTTACTAAACGAAAAAAAACGCAAGCAGGCGCGAACTTTATAATAATTCATCATAATATCATGAGATATATTGACCAGTTATTCTGTATTTATATTATTTAAACAATATCAAGTTTCAATAAGTATGGCAAAAGAAATGCACAAATAAAAAACATAACACAATATAACGGTGTTTTGGCACAATATAAGCCCACTAAAAACGGTGTTTGCTCGGCATATTTTTTTTTTTTTTTTTTTTTAGAGAAGAAGAAAACAATGCTTAATAATTTGTAAGCCCATTAAAAAATATTTAAAAAGGAATTATGTTAAGTATAAAGTTTACTCGGAACAAAATTTTATCTCGAGTGCACGATTTTGAGCTCTTTTACGCCCTCCCTGACTGGTGAACAGATCATGGAAGACGACATAGGAGACATAGACCTAGTTTATTTCGACACCTCTGTCGACACAAAAGGCGATACAAATTAAGATATAACATTAAAGAGTTATCAGGAACGCAAACAAAACCTAAAAAAAAGTTTAAAAACATGCCACGGAATAAGTTTCAAAAAAACATTAGCAGAAAGTAACACTTGCTTTCTCAAAACTTAAACATTGTTTATTTTGACACCAGAATTCCGTTCTCCGCTTTCTCCCGTCGGGCCCCCGGTCTAGTTGTCCTCTTACGCCCGGTTAGCTTAATCGGTAAAGCGTTGGGAATGCACTTGGAGCTAGGCATCGCTGACGTCCTATCCCGGCTGTGCTTGGTACGGCACTAACGCTTACCGTACTCTCACTGATTATAATAATTTCAATCTCTGTATTCAGCAAGACTACAAATGCTGCATGTCTTCTCAGTTTCAGAGAAATGAATGTTTTTTTAAGGAATTCAGAGTAGTTTTCGCGTACCGGTACCAAAACATCCTACCCTACGCTCAATGGACATAGTTTGTTTGGACATCTCTGTCCGCACAAAAGGCGATACAAATAGAGATATCGCCCCACAGAGTTATCTGGAAAGCAAACAAAACTTAAAACGAGGCTTAAAAACGTGAACAAAATACGTTTCAAAGAAACATTCGAAAAAAGTAACACGCGTTTGCTTACCTCAAGAATATATAAATATTACTAAATTCGGCCAAGCACATCAATTGGGACCCCTCCCCTACAAATATAATATAAAGAGTTCTATACACAAACACACTATAAGTTGAAACACAGGCGAAAAAGAAATTAGACTGTACTGGAGAAACTGTACACGAGAAAAAATACGTATAAACTATAAAAAAAAATTGATGTAAAATGAGAGAGGGGTAAAACGGAGATAGAAGGAAACGAATGCTCGAGAAAAAAACATTGCTAAAAGTATGACGACCGCTTTCCAGGATAGACAATGGTGTTTGTGCCAAATTTCTTGATCCAAAATTAAATACACCATACGAGTGGCAAATTCTTACATTTATTACATTACATTATTATATTGATTTCGTTTTGGTATTTGAAATACATTGATCGTTACATAGATTGATTAAAAAACATTAAAAATATGATACAATGGACAACTTTAATAAGGATCACAATCGCTGTGGCAAATAATTCACTAAGGTCTTTGCCAGTTGACAAAAGATGACTGTCATCAGCAAACATAATGGATTCACAATCTCTCGGACAGTTGGGCGAATCGTTAATATAAATTGAAAACAATGACGGCCCAAGTACAGATCCCTGAGGTACTCCATGCTTCAAGAAACATGTGGTGTTAGACGTTGCTTCTTCGACTTGAACAATTTGTTTTCTGTCGGTCAGATAACTTTGAATCCAAGTGTTTGGGAGATCCCTTATTCCATACCGCGCAAGTTTCTCAAGAAGAATATCGTGATATAATGGAATCAAATGCTTTTGAAATGCACAAGAATATTCTAATAGCATGTTGATTGCTGTCAAAGCATTTTATAGTTTTATCAACAACATAACTAGCTGCTGAGGCAGTTGAAAATTCTTTACGGAAGCCAAATTGCCGTGGATGAATTATTTCTTTTGGTCAAGATAACTTATCATCCTGCTTTACATAATTTTCTCAAGAATTTTCGAAAAGGATGGGAGTAGGTAGACTAATTGGCCTGAAATCACCAAGGTTTGATGTGCTTTTTTTATAAAGAGGAAGAACCTTTGCAATTTTAAACTTGTTGATATATAGGCCAGATGTTGAAGATAGGCTGAAAAAATGAATCAGAATACGTAAAATGTGCTGTGGAAGGTGTTTGGGAATGCCATTAACTCCAAAGCTCGATTTTAGTCTAATTTCTCTGATAATATTTTTACCAATACAGAAGAAGTGGGTCTAAGATACGTTGAGGTTATGCATGATTTGCCATAAAATGTTCGACTTCATATTTCTCATTTTCGCAGAAATCGAAGTTTTAAGGGCGACTTCAATCATTCAGGAAGATAGCGATACCATTGAAGTTCAATACTCTTTGTATTTTTTAAGTGAGGAGACGTCACTCCAATTTAACGTCTGGTTCACATAACCGAAATACCAATTTGGCTCGACTAAGATTTATGATTGTATATAATTCCAAAGCTTTCGCCAACATATAAGACATCGAATATTTTAATTACGGGATCAACATTTGATTTTTAAACAAATATATCTGAAAATTGAAGCCCCGTTATTTGCATCTTTTGGTTAAGAGCGCTAATGTTTCGCCTGATTGTCATTCGTTTCTCAGTTTCTTTTGAATCTAGTAAAATGAACTGTTCCGTCCACAGAGACATCGCTTAAAGCAATATTTGAGAAATTTTGACACCAACTTATTCCGAACTGATACAAGCAACTTGCTGGTACCTGCATCAAACACTCTGGATGTAAATAACTTTGATATTCTCTTTGATAACTTTCTACAAAAATCAGTCAGCCTGACAAACAAACATACCCAACGAAAATCATGAGACGAAAGTAAAGAAAGCTACGTCAAAAACCTTGGATTACTAGACGATCACTTAGGTCTATTAAGCACAAACATAAAATACACAAGAAATTTTCTCTTTATGGAAATGCGGTACAGAGATGTACATACATAAAGTTAAGTTGGGGCGTTATTAGAGAGATAGCCACCTTTCGAAAAAAAGAAGTCGCCAATAAAAGTGACTTTTAGAAAAATGTTTTACGATATGGGATTTCATTTTAAATTGCCACTTGCCATTTCATGTCATATTCTTACTACGATATTCGAGATATAGCTTACACACAAGTCCAATAATAAACAGATTTAAAAATAAAGGATCCTAATTTTTCCTGTTCGTGGACATGGTTGGTGGAGGAGGCCGTGAGTAGTGCTTACGTGAACCACCGTGCCGGCGAGGCGTCCAGTAGACCTCTCGCATACAATCACTTTCATATATTTGATTATAATCGTGTCATTTGGAATGAAATTGTTAGTATTACATTCTGTAGTAACCTTTTACCATTTGAAAGACCGTTAGCTGGTTTCTTTTATGCATGAATGAAAAAAAAAATTTCTGGTAGTCACGGTTTGTTGCGCGTGAGTAATCTGACCCCACCCGAAGTAAACTGTGGCCCCGCCTACTGTCAACAAACCAGCTGTTGAGCAATCCTGCAGCTGTGTCCCCTGCAACCTTTGCGGCCGGTTTATCTCGGACGGCGAAGGTGTTTTGATGATTTCCGGACATGCACCGCGACAAAATATTCGAGGCACCATTCAGTCATACTTGGCGAAGTAAACTTCTATATTAACATGGTGACGCCGAGTGATTGCCTCTAAGCTTCTGTCCCTTTCGTTGCAAAGTGCTAATTTTTTTTAACCTATTTAGACACTACCGGTACCTGGTAACATACCAGATTACGCATATCGGACCAGCCAATATGACAACCACCCAAAACGTAAAAGGAGAGGTATAAGACACAAAATGCATTTGATTCAGAGCAGTGACACAGGAAGGATTTTGCTTTGACTGAAAGGCCTGGAATATTTCTCGGGCCAAGTTGAATTTTTTTACGCAACAAAATGCGTTTCGTTTCAACTACACAGTACAAGAAAGTGTTATGAATCCTGCAATAGGCAAATAGTTGCAAAAATATAAATTTAAAATACTCAATGTTTAAAATACTCAAGCTGTGGAAAAACCTGGGATGGCTGATTTATAGTTGGATAAATTGTTTCGATATTTGAATGAATGCTTTATGTGGAAATTAATAAATAATCAGGTTTGCAAAAACACGTCAATCTAAAAGTCGCTGAGTCTCAGGAAAATAGTGAAGCGATGTTGGTACGCTTCATGGTTATCCCATATTCTCAGCTTTCTTCTCCCTTAAGGTAAAATAACATTCCATTTTAACCCGGAGGATCAGGCATTTACGTTCAAATCGGGTGAGGGCCGGAATTATGACCATTTCCACAAATTTGCTCGAATCCCAAAAATGACCACATAGGTCAGTTCGCACTCTGTTGAAATTTGCATTGGATTGACTACGAAATGTTTGGGATAGCTAATTTCACCCGCAGAATAAAATCAAATCCAATTCTAACCCAGAAGAGCAGGCATTTTGGTTTGAATCAGAAAAGAACCGGATTTCAATTGCCTATTAAAAAGGGAATGAATATCACATTAATAATGAAAATTTTCACAAATTTTACTTTGAGCTATAGGTTACAAAATTGATAAGATTTTGAGCTGACTGACTATTTTCGCAAATTTTTATTTGATCCTCTTGCTACTGCACTGCTAAACTTAAAATCGTAAACAGGTAAAATCCTGCGATAAGTCAGCAAGGGTGTGGGCTGACCAACGGCGATTTTTTACGGGGTACGAATTGACCAATCGCTCTCAAATAATGGAGTTGTATACTGGTACGAATTGACCAGGGTACAAATTGTTCGTCACCAATGAAAACATTTTGAAAGACAATGTTTTCTGACTCATGTACCGGGAAAACCCACATTTTTCACCATGGAATTTGACATAAGTCATGATATTGTCAAACATAGAACAGTCGACAAATTATGCTCAATCTATAATCCTTTAATTTGATTCTCAGACATCATCCCAAATATTGTAGTTTTTATGAATTTTTAAAGCACTATGGATATATCTTATGTGGCCAATGCAACAGATAATTTGATTATATATCTGGCAACTGTAATTGAAATCGCTCATTATACGTTGGTGATCTATGGAGTAAGGAATGATTGGGGTGAGTTCTGACTACTACCTTAGTTACAACAGTATATTTGATGATTTTTACTTAAGTACTTTTATATGATGAAGATTCCTTAGTCTTCATTTCTGCAGTTATGTGAATCTTTGCATCGCATCATCCGTGCAGTGCAGAATATTTCCATTCTGTTTTTAACTTTGGAACATTGGTTAAACAATGATTTAACCAATCGTGCAAAATACTAATTTACGGCATGTGTTTTGATGATTTGAAAATGATTTTGAGCAAAAATTGCATCGGATATTTTGCATATATTTAAAAATAACATTGTATTGAAAATTTTTGTCCATTTTTAAAATTTCTTCATGAATTGCTAAAATTGAGTGAGAAGTTCTAAATGATATGACTCTAGACTCGATTCGAAAATAAATGTATCTAAAAGAAGCCCTACCGATATTGCTTTTTAGCAACCCGTATCAATACCAATATTTTGACATTTTTGACCAGTGATAACTGATATTTTATCTCTTGCCAAACTCGTTGAACTATGCCGAAGAAAATCAATAAATCGGAAAGGAATGTCAATTGCATAAGAAAGTCAAATGCTTATATCCAATTTTGATGTGTTACTATAAAATTGCATTTCACACGAATAACATCTGCTAGGGATCTCCCTAGATGGAAGCAAAAATATTGTGCAATTTTTGCTATTTAAACAAAAAACGTATCATTTTAAAAGAATTCATCGTGCCTGTGTATTTTGGGTTGGCCGATATTTTTTTCTTAGTTATGCGATAATTAGGTACGGGTATGTGTCGTTCACAGTGCGCCTGATAAATTATTCAAATTGGTTCAGGCAGTTACTCTGCTACTAGGAAACTCTGCTACCAAACACGGAAATGAAATTCAAATACAGTATTAGTTATAAGATGTAGATGTAAGATAATGTTAAGTATGTCTGACTGACTGAACTGTAATTAATTAATGGGTTGGTGCTGTGTCTTAGAGTATTTAAGATACATTTATTTTCTAATCAATATTGAATAATATTTCATAAAAGATTTTGTATTCAAAAATAAAATTTTGAAATTTTATGTTAATTTCATCTAGCATAGTTCTTACGCTATCAGGGAAACCTGAAAAGCCAATGAATATCAGGGTTTTTAAAAAACCATCCAGGAAAGCTAGGAATGTTGGGGAATTTTTCATGTTTTTTGGAAGATAATTTGGGAACAGGTCGCTGGTACAAATTGTGCTTGAGAAGAGCATAAAACAGAAAATGATCTGTAATGTTTTAGTTGATTTTATGAAATAATAAATAATTGTTTTTATGATGTAATAATAGTATTGCAATGATGGTTAAGTGATTTTGTTGAAGCTTCAGCGTCTATTATGCAGCTAGTAGGCAATGACTGCTCATGGAAAGATTTTTCAAATATAACTGAATATGAGCCAAATTTTCAAGAGAAATTACACAAAAACAGCCAAGACTCACCTGAAGAAAATTCCATCAGAAAAAAATTTACCAAACAGTCAATATTTCATTTTATATCTGTGGCTAGAAGATTTAAATGTCACTTTTTGAGTGTCTGGTTGTAACCAAACTGTATAAGTTTCAAAATCTTAAATACTGCTATGAAATAGAAGAAGTGTTGATGGTTGGAAGCTTTTCGTCCATCTTAAGCAATTAAATGACCTTTCATCTCTGAACCATTACAAAATTCTTGTACCAATGCAATGAATATATATCTTTTTTAAGTTTACTTCAACAATTAACTGAAGTTTTTGTTTATATGTTATATTTTTGCTTCAACGAACGACAAATAAAATATCAAACATTGAAACGCTACTTTCATTGCTTCCAGATATCAACAAAGCACGAAACCAGCCGATCGCAACATGGATGACATCCGTAGCTTGCTGCTTCGGGGGGGGAATGATTATAAGCGTTTGCGTCGGAAAACCTGCTTTGACTCCGCTCAGCAATAATCAGGTGAATATGGGAGATACGGCACCAGACTCGCAGGGCTTATTCTATATTATAGTCCTGCCGAGTCCAGCTAGCAATTCTATGCCCAGTTTCCCACCACTGAACCAGGGTGTAATAACTTGGGTAGGCTAAGCAGAGCCAGAAAGATCATATCTTACCAACAATTCTAACCCTGTCCGTCCACAAGTGGCTGCTAGTACAGGGCGTGGTCAGGGTGATCCATTCCAATGTTCCAAATATGTTTTGTTAGTATGTGCCAGTGATGAATTGCGTCGTCGTTGTCTATTTACAAAATAAAATTTTCTGATGCGATAATCTTGAATCAAATTAGATCCATTTCGATTGACAACTGCACTTTAAGCAGAATCTGATAGGCACTAAATAGCTAATAAAATTCAATCAGTGGTATCTACCCTGGGCGATGTAAAACTATATACCACCTTTTTTTTTCTTTCGATTGCCTATTACGAAACAGGAAAAAATGTGTTAACGCTAATAATGTGCAGTGAGTGGTATCTGCCTTGGGCGATAGTTGAACTCTCTACCAAGCAGTGCCCAAAAGAAACCAACTAATGGCCATTTAATTGCAAATACAGTTAGGTTCATTCTGAAGCCCGTATCAACAGATATGAAATTAAATATCCTTCGTTTTTTTTCAGTCTGTAATGCTGATGACTATAGTGTGGTGGCACGTATTCTACTCACCCAAAGATGTTATTTATTCTCTGTTGTCATGGAAACCAGCGATGCTAACGATCGTTCTTGGTAAAGAAATGATCAGAACAAGGAAAATTATTAAAGGTTTGGTGAATGTTTACAAGTATTTTTTTTAACGAAATTTACTCTGTGCAAGGCTGGAAGCAGTGCTTAAAAGGAACCAACTAACGGCCACTTAATAGCAAAGAACTACGGTACTAAAAGATGTCAGTATCAGCACTCTGAATGGCAAAGTGCAATGATTGGTATTTGCCCTGGGTGATGATAAACCATATACCACTTCCTAATTACCTTTAGTCACTTTTTTAAAAGTCCAACTTTGGTCAAACGAAACATTACAGAAATAAAATTTATGTAGTTGTGAACCAGGACTTTGAATCTCTCTAGTAAGTCATAGTTACTCTTGCTACTGTATCCTCACATTCACTGCATACGGATCCGCAAACATGAAGGCATAAAAGAATGATAAATCGTTCATCCATGTCCCCCAGAGAACAGTTGCGTATTTGAGACTTTGCCATGAAATGGCCAAATAATTTAATGGCAATCGCCTTAAATCTAAATAGTTGGAACATTATTCTATTGTACAATGTAAAATTTTGCATGTATCATGATTTTACCGTTGAATGAATCGATTTATTAAGAAAAATTGAAAAATCCTTTGATCAGACAAGGACTATGACTAGGTTATAACTAGGGCTGGCTAAAATGGAATAATTTGAAATTTGAATCTGATTCAGATAATTTTTTTGAATCGGACCTAATTTCTAGTTCTATAAAAATAACAAATATGCCATTTTTCCTAATGTTATTATTGTCTCTTTCATGATAATTGAGAATTTTACAACTACGAATTACAACAATCAGCTTAAACAGACTTTAAAACGATGTATTTTTAATTATAGTCCAGGAGGGAAAATTGTCATTTTAACGACAAAATACAATTGATTTTGGTCAAATTTAACCAGAATCGATTGCATTTTGTCGTTAACAATCTAAAACTCTGCACGCTGCATTTGGAGAGTTTTTGTTCCTATGACCGATTCACGATTGCTTTGCATAATTTGTTCTTCGAATTATCGAATCGCCCAGCCCTAGTTATAACCCTTCTTTTGATCTGAGTTGCAGCCAGAGTGACAAAATCCTGTTTTTCTTCGGGTGTCCAAAACGTCCATGTTAATTTCTTCAAAAAATTTCTTCAAACTGATGACGCTAAAACAATAAAAAGTGATTTTAATCGAGAGATCATATCATAAAATATTGCTCCTTCTATCGATTTTCTTCTGATCGAACTGATTTTCTTCAGTGCTTTAGTGCAGGATGACAGAATACTATTTTCTTCGAGTTTCCTAAATGTTTTTCTCTGGGTGTCAGGTTCTTTTTTTTGGTGGGCAAAAAAGCTTCAAAACCATTCATTTCATAGCAGTATAAATGATTTTGATGAAGCTTTTTAGGTAGTGTTGTTGCTACAAGATACTCCGGAAAAACACTTGAATATTCTAGGTAGAACTGGGCGGTATCAGGTATATTTTGTACCGGCATACCGCCGCCAAAATGCCGGTATTACCGTCACGCCAAGTCATTTTCTGCTATCAATAACCTGCTGCTATTGTGTCGTTGTAAAGAGCCTCACGATGCGTGATCTAGTTAAAAAAAAAATCAGGTGCATACCTTGAAACGCGGGCGAGTTGTTTCATGGTACTGCGAAAGTTCAAACGAGACATACCAGGTGTAAGTGTTCAAAAGACCCGTTTTTTGTCGTTTCTTGATGCGATATTGCATCAACTTGTAACCATTTTAGGCGGTATGTCACAAAATACCTGTATAATAGCAAACCGACGTTGCAAAAATTAACGCAATACGATATTTTGGAAAAATCAATACCGGATTTATCGTCCTATTGATATACCACCCAGCTCTACTTCTAGCCACAAATATGAATAAAATATTGTCCATTTACTAATTTTTCTTCTGATGGAACCCATTTTCTTGGTGTGTCTGAGTTTGTAGAGTAGAGTAGCAGACATCTGCCGTTTGCTTCACTGATTCTCAGAATATTTCAAAGAAAGTTTGAGAAATGTTTCTTTGCACAGGTTAATTGAAAAATTGTGACGTAAATTGGTTACGAAGGTGAATTTTCATTCCATGTTTCCCAACAGGTGTTAAGCTTGGTCGCCAGGCGTTTCCTGACTCTCTATTGTTATGCACCATCCTCGGTATGTTTGGAGCCTGTGGTGGAGGATTTGTAAAAAATGCCGCGAATTTTTTGAGAAAACAATGGAATCATGAGACGGTGAAAACAATTCATTTTGCAACGTAAGTTTCGTTTTTATTCAGAAATGCTCATTTTTGGAAAGACAAAAAAGCTTATCCCTATGAAATAGCAGTATTGATAGTTTTGAATATTTTTCTGCAGTTTAGTTACCAGACATGAGGTATTTTAATTTTACTCTTTATTTATCTTTCAAGGCTGCTCATTTGGAAAATTTTCTTCTGATGGAAGCCGTATTCCTCAGGTGTCTGAGTATCTAGTATCCTGCCAGCCCGGATCAGATATGGATACCTTGAACCGTATTTTTTTTTTTACTAGTTGGTCTAACAGTGCATTGAACTGTGGGTCCTTTTTCCTTGTTTTCTTACAATTTCCGATTTGTATGTAGAATAAAACTCCACAAAGATGCTTGAATAAGATAGTATTAAAGTGATAAAGCAGACTGACAATATCTCAACATCAATATCTCACTATAGCAAACGTTATCATTTGTTGTCTGATGAAGTTAGATTATGCCCCGACGAAGCTCACAATAAACTAACATTTTCGTGGAATAAGATGTTGTGAACCTGTGCAATTTTAAATTTCTGTTTGCTTTCCAGAATCACTAAACTGAGTCTCTTATTCTCGTTCCTTTACAATCTCCAACTTCGAGGAATTCTTCCAATTACTTTCAACACTGTTGTTCTCCTACAACTAACCGTGATGTATTTATTCTCAGTAAGTAACAGCTTTTATTATCGTTTGCAAATATTCATTTTCATTCTATATTTTGTAAAATGCACACACAGTTTTACTATTCAATGGCTGTGCGATTTGTTTACTGAAGTTCGCTCTTAGCAAGGCCGCAAGCCGTAGCTAAAAGGAACCAAATCAAACAGCAATGAGCTACTACAAATTATAGTACTGGCAACTGTACTCTAAGCGAAAACATCTTGAATGAAACTGAACCGCCATGGTGAAATTCAGTGAGTGATATCTTCCCTGGGCGTTAGTGAATCTATTCTACCACTTTTTTGTTTTCTTTCAGTCTCTTCTTCACGACAGTAGATATGTTAGGACTATTCCATCTGCGACATACGCTTGATGAGATTGTTTTTCTGTTTGGGTCAAAGTAATAAAAACAAACATTTAGCCATACATCACTGATCTTGGTCAGATCCACAGGTCGCTTGTGCGTTTTGTTCCATCGATGAATTTGATAAAACAGTTTTGATGGATTTTTCTTATGGGGAGACTGTCAACCACCACGAGCGTAGTTGGTGATATTTGCCTGTAAAGTACAGTAATGAAAAAAGTTGTCAAAATTGGAATTTCAAATGATTTTGTCACTTTTTACCAAAAATTAAGATTTTTCGCAAAATCTTTAATTCATTAGATATCATAGAAAACTCTTCATTTTGTGCTGGAACATTGATTTTTGTTTCTTTTACATCTAATTGTATTTATTTCTGTACGAATTAGCCAAAATAATTGAAACTAATCAAAAATTAGAAAAATTGAATACATTTTTCTGTTGCCAGATTTCACTTGAAACTGAAAATTTCAAACCACCGGCTTTTTAAAACCGCTTTTTAAAACTTTTTCGAATGACCTACAATTTCTTGTGTGTTCTTTTTTACCCAACCGCTCCTTTGGGGTTGTGGCTATGTTTTTCAAAAATTTCAATGAACCACCTCAATGGTCACGGTTTGGGGAAGGAAGCCAAAATCACCGACTACGTAAAACAATGTTAGTCGACGAGGTGTTCAGAGACCCTTTCGCATATAAGCATTAAACTAACACCATTTGTTTTCGTTTTAGGCCGGTTCTAAGCTTGGTATCAACGTTGACCCATTTTATCCAGTTGAAAAAATAATCACAGGTTTTATGGTCGATTACTCTGCGTTCGGAGAAACTGAGGAGGGGAAATCACCACTAAAAAAATCCATAGCTAGCAAGAAAGGAAAAGAAACTGAAAGCAAGAAAAAGGATTGAGTAACAGAAAGAATCCTCGATAAAAAAACAAATAAATAGATCAATGAAAATAGCAGAATTATATAACCAATTATACATATAACTATCGGGGCAGCATCAGGTGTTCAAAACTTAAGGCCACAATACTCGTAAAGTTGTGTCACTGATGCGTTGTGTTTAAGGTAACAGAACAAGAACTGCAATACACATCTGCATCGCTTTGCATTAATTGTAGTCAAACAAAGCAAACTCTATGTCCTAATTAGAAATTTTATTTCGTTTATAAGTTTGAGCCACTGATGAGTCATGCCTGATGATAATTCATTTGGTCAAATATGAGTTACAGATGGATCAAGACGCAATTCATCAGTGACTCATACTTAACCTGGAGTGGGTGATTCGACGCTGGGGCGATTCAGTTAGTGGGATCTGCCCTGGGCAATAATAAAACCATCTACCATTTCTTTTATTTTGCCAAGCATAAGCGGCACGATTCATCAATGACTCGTACTTCAAAACATATCTGATCGAAATCTTTTTCATAGCGGTGTTTGCTTACATAGCTGGTGTTTCTTTGAAAAACGTAAAGAAATGCAAAGCGTTGAGGTTGAGCTAGTGTGGTATTGTGGCCTTTTGTTGTTGAAAAATTAAATTTTGGCTTACTAGACAGGTCCAGGGTCTTGTGCTTCGCATTTTCGCAGATATTTTTCTTTAATGTTTCGTCTGAGCAAAGTCAGACTTCTTCAGACAAACATTTTAGAAATGGTATAACAATCCTTAAGATGCTTATCTGAAGAAGTCTGACGAAACATTGCAGAAATAAATTTGTGTGTGAAGCAAGACTCAGAATCTCTCTTGTTATTCACAGTAACTCTTGTGTGCGGATCCGTAAAGGCCTAGATGAGGAATGAGTAGTCAGTCGACGTTCCCTAGATCCATAGCAGAATCCTGGCTTTACTGGAAAACATGGCCAAGTATCAACGATTTCGTTTATATGAAATGTTATTTACAGCCTGAATTATTTCATTCAAACTACACTAAAAGGAGGTTGTACCTCATCTTCTGCTGCTGTAATTTTTGCACTTTTCTGTGGTAACTTATGAGCTGCTTAGTTATTTATAATTATTTATACATGTAATTTGATTTATTCATAAAAGGTGATTTTATTTTATTTCGATTTTTATAATTTTAACTCTTGTGCTGTTACAACCGATTAGGTTTGATTTAGGTTGCGGATATATTGATTTCGATTTACATCATTTTGATGTAAATCCATGTCTAAGAGTAACAATTTTCATATTTCAACATCAAAATATAATCGATTTTGATCAAATTTTTCTCCTTCAAATGAAAATTCTAGTTCATTCAACACATTTTTGTTCCTGTGAATGATTCACTATCGATTTGAATAAATTATGCTCCGAATCGAATTGCCCAGCCCTGGTTACGTATGAGTCATTGATGGATCGCGCCGGCAAAACATGGCCCATCAATAGATCATACTTGACCAAATAGGAACCAAGGAGGAAGGGGTAGATAGTTTTATCATCGCCCAGGGCAGATATCACTTACTGCCCTTCACCATATCGGTTCGGTTTGGTGAGTTTTCCGCTTCAAGTGTGTAGGTCTTTGACATCGTTAGTGGGTTCCTTGCAACACTGCTTCCTGCATTGCTCAGAGTGAATTTCGAAAAACTTATTGATTGTGTCTATTAAAATTTAAACATCAATGGAAAAATTAGGAATCTGCCAATTTTTCTCATATCCATTGCAGTTTTTAAAACATGTAAAATCGCAAAATATGAGAGGAATTTTGATAAAAACCATTCATGAATATTTTGTGTTCACGGTTCAAGTCTGTATTAAGCTTGGGACACTATTGGAAGTTACATTAATCTATTGTAATTTTACATCAATTTGATTCAGAAAATGTTCATTTTTAATACTTTTCAGAAGAACTAATTCCCCCTATTCATTGTGGCTCCATTCGTCATCAGCAATCTAAGTTTTGCTCAAACATGAGCCATTGATGGGCCGTACCTCAGAGACCAGATCCATCAGCACCCCGTACTTAACGAATGTGGGTGCGATGGCCTGGTGGTTAAACATGTTGGCATCACAGGTTGAAGATCTCTGGTTCGAGTCCCGGCTAGTCCGGCTCATTAATCCATGCCCAACACTCAACCCAGGGTGTAATAAATTGGGTAGCCCAAGCAACTCTAACCCTGCCCGTCTATGGAGAGCCTGGGTCAGTGTGATCCACTCCAAAAAGTGGGGAAAAAAATAGTTGCTCTGATATTTCCTGATAGAGTGGTGGAAGATAGTTTCCCTAAGGCAGACTCCAGCCACTCACTGAGGCACAATACACTATATATATATATGAGGCCAGATGCAGTGCCTAGAAGGAAACAACTAACGACAACTCAATAGCAAAGAGCTACTATAAGATGTAGTACCAGCAACTGCACTCATTCCAAATGAAACTGAACTACCATGGTAAAGTGAAGTGAGTGATATCTGCCCTGGACGAAGGTAAAACTATCACCCACTTTTTTGCTTCTTTTTAGTCTCCTCTTCAGACACAGGAAATGCGTTAAGGCTATTCTAAAGCCCATACCTACCGCGGTTTGGTCAGAGGCAAATAAAAGGAAGAGAAGCAGATGTTTTTATCATCGCCCAGAGCAGACACCGCTACTATACTGCACCGATCCTTTTTATATCTCTTTGACTACTCCGCCCTTATAATTGAATGCAGGTTTTACCTAGTTTAGTAGGGTCAGGGTCAGAGGCAATTAAAAGTATAAAGTAACTGTCTGGTTCTACCTTTGCCCAGGGCAGACACCACTTGCCGCACTCTACTATAGCAATTCAGATAGGAATAGAATGTGTATAGTACGGTTACTGTTTTTTTTTTTATTATGTAGTATAGTGATCTTTTTAATTGGAATTCACTCAAGAGCAAGTCCCGAAGCAGTGCCTGAAGGGAACCAACCTACAGTCACCTAATTTGCAAAGATCTACAAGATATGGTGCCAGCAACTGCAGTCTGAGCGGAAAACAACCCAAACGAAACTGAACTGATATGATAAAGTGCAGTTAGTGGCATCCGCCCTGGTTGATGATACCACCATCAACCACAAATCTATTTCCTTGAAACGAAAAAACTTTTGCTGTATAGGAACATCACCTCCAAGTCCTGAGCAATTATTCAAAGACTTCTTGAACAATTTTCCTTTTTTGTGGTACGTTACCTTTGATTTTATCGATATATACATATATTTATATATACCAATGCACTGTACCAAATGTACACTAAATATCCTGGTCATTTACAGTAATTTCATATTTCCAGAGCCATGTTTCCAAAAAGCCATGTTGGCCAATTATGGTCCCGTAGAGGGGCCGCAGCTTCGCTGTGCGTTCCATTAACGTCCGCTATTTGGCCAAAAAAGTCAATTTTGAATTTTTCAAATACCACCAAGTAAAACTACTGTCAAAGACCAGTGATTTTGTGCATTTTTTGTGACAGTGTGTGTATTTAGTGTTTGCAAATCCTAACAATATGCAGTAAATTAATTTACATAATCATTTCGTGTTGAGTTTATCTATGACTAATTATGGTAATCCAAAATGTAAGGACATTTCCTCAAATTTTAAAGAAAAGATGTCTTTTTCAACCTTCCCGCCAAAGTTATTCATTACAATTTGATCATAAGGTTGTCGGAGATATTTGACTCGATTCTCAATTCGTGAATCATAAATTATCCGATCTGTTTTTCGATACATTTGAAAAAATACTCAAAATAAATGTAATGACACATTTTCATTCGAGATTTGATTCGAATATTCGTGAATCATATATTGTACGATTTCTGATATTGGTGATATTTATACGAGTGTGATTACTGTGATTTTAAGTCTTGTTTCACACTTGCACAACTCTAGTCAATGACTCGAATCAAGTCGCACTTGTGTCACCTTTTTCAAGGACCTGATTGGACTCGAGTCGTCTTAGATAAATAATTCGATTCCTAGCCCGAGTTTGCAATCACGTTTTTAAAAAAAACACGTTGCCTGCCGTTGCGCGAGTCATCAGAGAAGAGAACGCGCCTTCCAAGAGAATATAAAACATGCTATGTACCCTGCTGTGAAATCTGTGTTCGTCTGCCCAACAATAATGATCAGATTATGATTCTAAGTTGGGACTTATAAATTGAGAAGTGTTAAATTAATCTCTCATTGCTACTGCATAGAATTAGGAATCGACTCGTAAATGTATGACTCCACTTGAAAGTACAGTGACTCGAGACTTTATATTTTGGTAATACTTGAACTCGACGCGCAACTCTTGTATCCTTCGACTTGACTTGGGACTCGAAGTACAATGACTCGTTCCCAACATTGCACAGATTTGTGCTGTTTGGCAGTTGAAGGAGATCTGCCGAACACGCGGGGCATCGCTGATGATTTTTAACGCTCTTGGAAAAAGGAATTTTAATGATATATTTATATTTCTGAAACATATCAGACGGTTTGCTCTCTTATTTTTGTTGTCCGATGAGGATTTTGAGAAAATGCCGTCAATTATTTTACATCGTTTTTTCTTCATAGGTTACATGTAGTATGAACTACTGATGTATCGGGATTCGGGTCAGTGGTGGCCAATATGTCTTTGACAGTCTGCATTATAAATTACAATAATAGCATTAAGATTCCAGCGATAAATCATTCTTTATTTCTTTGAATAAGATATCTAGCCGTGGTCGGTGGTGTGGGAATTTTGTTCCGCTTATCAAGCCTAACATTTTCAGAAAGTTATTCCACCGTGACAATCGACATGAATAACGATAGAAGAGAAGACCTTATAGTAACTAGCTTTACAAATTTGACAAAATGATGCAGTCGGTTCTAGGTGTCATTCTAACTTAGAACTGCTTTTGAGAAAGATCAGTAACAAATCAAGTGTTTTTGTTGTACAAGAACCAATGCAGAGCAAATAGACAGTGTAATAAGTCTCATTGAATAGAAATTGAATTAACTTATTTTCCCAATTATGTGTCTCAGCGTAACTTAACTTGCTGTAGAAGCTCCCACGTATTATACATCGGGACAAATTGAAAGCTGCAACTGAGAACAACGAAGGTACGTCGCTTATATTCTAATATCTACATAAAATTAAACCATCTGTACTTTCTTAAAACGCGCTACTCACCACGTGGAACCGAGGACCACGTATAAAAAATACTGTAAATCTGTAACAATCGGTGATTTTACTATGATTTTATTTCACTGTAACAAATGCGCAGTAAATTTAACATTCGTTTTTTTTTTTATTGAAATTCACTTTGAGTAAGGGCGGAAGCAGTGCCGACAAGGAACCAACTAGGGCTGGGCAATTCGAATCGACTCGAAGCACAATTTATTCGAATCAATCATGAATCGTTCATAGGAACAAAAGCTTGATAAATAAACTATAATTTTCATTTTTAACGATAAAATGCTATCGATTTTGGTCAAATTTGACTTAAATCTATGGCATATTGCCGTTAAAATATGAAAATTGTTGCTCTTAGACCATGTAGTGTGAATTGAAAAACACTATAAACTATCAGTTTCTTGAAAACATGATGAAGACAAGTTGCAGTAGTAAAAATGCGATATTTGTTATTCACGTGAAATTAATGATTCTATTCGATTCGAAAAAATTATTCGAATTCCCAGTGATTAGTTTTTGCCCAGCCCTAGCCTATATCGTGCATTGAATTTTTCACAACTGAGATGAGCAACACCGAACTGTCCAATATATCATAATATCCCAATTAAGACGGCGCAAAACCGATTCATTTGAAATTCGAATCTGATTCGAATGATTTTTTCGAATCGGATCGAATCATAAATTCCATGTAAATAACAAACATCCCATTTTTATATTATTATAACTTGTGAATCCATTGTGAAATATTATATTTTGTAAGACTTTGAATCGATTCGAATCACCCGTTCGAATTGCCCAGCCCTAATCCCAATGTTTATATTCCCTTATATTTTACTTCTATGAATATGATTGTGCAAACGTAATCTACGAGTTAATTGCAGCTAGCGCACTAAAGTCAGTTCTACTTATATTATTGATGTTTACTGGTTAGTTACATAGTTGGTATTTTTCGGGCACTGCTTCCTACCCTCGCAGTGAATTTTAGTCCTATTTTAAGTTTTGTTTCATTATCGCAGAGTGAAATTATTGTCAAAGAACGACGAATTTACTGCATTTCTTCATAGTGCATAGTAGATTTTATATTTTTATTTTCACACTCACTAGCATAGGGATCATAGTGATAGTACCCATGATTGATCGAAAAAATTCCATAATGGAAATTCATGTACTTCGGGAAATCCCGAACGTTTTTTATGCCTTCGACGTGCAGCTCGTATTTGCAAGATTTATCTAGTTTCAGACGCGCCTGAGCTCTGATTTACTTTCACAGCGAATTTTGAACTGTTTTACTCCGATTTTTTTATTTCACTATATTCAACGGCGTGATATATTAGTGAACTGAAAATAATAGTTTGAAAAGACTTATTCGATTTTTTTTTGTATAGCCACTTGGAGTGGATCACCCTGTCCAGCGGCCACTTATAAACGGACAAGGTTGCAATTACTGGAAAGATACGATCTTTTCCTCTTCGGCTTAGCCCACCCAAGTTATCACACGCTGGGCTAAGTGGTCGGCATGGATAAACGAGTCGTACTCGACGGGGCTCGAAGCCGAGATCTTCAACCTGCGATGCCAACATGTTTAACTACTGGGCAATCGCGCCCCACTCAGTAGGCCCTATTGACTTGAGTAGGAACATATTAGGAATAAATATAAAAAGGGGTATTTTCAAATTTTTTATCGGGGATCCAATTAGCGTACATGCATCTGTCATCAATATTGCGTATCGTAGGTAGATATTAATTTAAATGCACGAAAGCCTGTCCTGTAGCACATGCTTGATAAAATACATTTTCTGATAGCTCGAAATCAACCAGCTTAAGAAATTCGTATTTTACATTGAGGATGGACAGGACAGTCATTAATCACAACAAATTGTCTCCATTTGTACCATACTTAGGTACACGACAATACCCTTTACCCTTCAGTGTGTATGTTTGCAACTTTATATATTGTTGAAATAATAGAAGGAAGTTGAACGCAGTGTAGGGTTTAGTAAAAGACAGTAACCGCGAAGTAATAACGATATAGCATAGTGAGGCCCAGTCAGAATTATATTCATCAAATACGTTTTGTTGGGCGTGGGTCATTGACGGATCGCGCCGCCGATGCGCGGTTCATGTACGCCCGTTAAAATTATTGGATCACAATTTCTGATCGCTCAGAATCAAGGCAAATATGAACTTGTGATTTTTTTTATGTCCTACGAAAAATTTGATCATACGCCGCCACTGCTCTTGGCGATATTCCCCCAATTCTTGAGCGCGGTACAAGGAAAATCGACAATATTGGTTTACGGAAATGTATTTAAGTTTCAGCAGTTTCATAGTAGCTACAAGACGTATATCCTCTAAAAGCCGCAATTGAAAGCCATTGCTCTGAAGGATTCGTAATTTTCGTTTTATAGGTTTGTTTTATCTTAATCTTGCATCCTTCTTCAAACTAAACTCCCATATTTTTTAAAAACAAACTACCATAATCCTTCAGACCAAACTGCCATCTTCCTTCAAACCAAACTTTTTTATAGTCACTTCTTGGGGTGAATCAATCTGACCTATCCCCTCTACAAGGTGCCACCTATAGACGGGCAGGGTTAGAATTTGCTGGAATGATATGATCTTTTCTTGTTCGGCTTAGCCTGCCTAACTTATTACACCCTGGGTTGAGTGGCCGGCCAACATGTTTGACCACTAGGTCATAGCGAACACTAATCAAACATTTGAAAAACATAACATTATTTGGTTTTATTAGCGGTTTGTCGGAATCGAATACAGTTTGGCTTGACAATCGAATCGAATGATTTTTGCTAAATAAATCAAATATTCGAATAATAGCCTTATAATGAACGAACAAAGAAATCTTCCCAGAAAATTGAGAAAATCACATAATAATTGAAATATTTTGGACAACCCTGATCAGAAGTGTATTCGAAATGATAAATGCTAAGCTAATCAAACTACCACCCTCCTTCGAGCCGAACTTTCACCCTTCTTTAAACTAAACTTAAAACAATTCCAATCCTTCTTCAAACCAACCCCCCCATCCATTTTTCAATCCAAATTAACCACACATCCCTCTTCATACCAAACTACCATCCTTATTTAAACAAAACTACCATCCTTCTTCAAACCCAACTCCTATCCTTCTTCAATAAGAACTACCATCCTTATTGAAACCAAACTACCATCCTTCTTCTAAGCAAATTACCATCTTTTTTCAAACCGAACTTAAATTTATCTTCAAGCCAAATTGTCATTCTCCTTCGAACCAAACTTCCAACCTTTTTCAAAGGAACTCCCACTCTTCTTCAAACTGAACTTCTCCCTCCGTCAAAACAAAATACCATCCTTCTTCAAGCCAAACTTCCATCATTCTTTAAACCAAACAGCCATCCTCCACTCCCACCTTTCTCAAACAGAACACCCTTCTAAGTTTAAACGAAACTCCCATCCTTTTCCAAATCATACTTCCATCCTTCTTCAAACCAAACTTACATCCTTCGCTAAGCCAAACTGTCATCCTCATTCAAACCATAATACTATGCCTTTACAAACCTAACTGCCAACCTCTTTCAAACTTAATAACCACCCTCCTGCTAAACAAACTACCATCTTTCTTCAAGTCATACCTCCATCCTCCTTCTAACTAAACTTCCAGCACTTTTCAAACCAAACTCCGATCCTTCTTTAAACCAAACCCCATCCTTCTTCAAACCACACTTACAATATTTTTCAAACCAGACTTGCCAAAAAGCCATGTTGGCCAATTATGGTCCTGTAGAGGGACCGAGCTTCGCTGTGCGTTCCATTAACGCCCGCTATTTGGGCAAAAAGGTCAATTTTGAATTTTTTCAATACCGCCAAGTTAAATTACTGTCAAAGACCAGTGATTTTGTTGCATTTTTGTTACAGTGTATGTATTTAATGTTTGCAAATCCTAACAATATGCAGTAAATTAATTTATATAATCATTTCGTGTTGAGTTTATCTATGACTAATTATGATGATCCACAATGTAAGGACATTTCCTCAAATTTTAAAGAAAAGATGTCTTTTTCAACCTTCCCGCCAAAGTTATTCATTACAACTTGATCATAAGGTTGTCGGAGATATTTGACTCGATTCTCAATTCGTGAATCATAAATTATTCGATTTTTGATACATTTGAAAAATACTTAAAATAAATGTAATGACACATTTTCATTCAAGATTTGACTCGAATATTCGTGAATCATATATTGTACGATTTCTGATATTGGTGATATTTATACGAGTGTGATTACTGTGATATTAAGTCTTGTTTCACACTTGCACAACTCTAGTCAATGACTCGAATCAAGTCGCACTTGTGTCACCTTTTTCAAGGACTTGATTGGACTCGAGTCGTCTTAGATAAATAATTCGATTCCTAGCCCGAGTTTGCAATCACGTTTTTAAAAAAAAACACGTTGCCTGCCGTTGCGCGAGTCATCAGAGAAGAGAACGCGCCTTCCAAGAGAATATAAAACATGTTATGTACCCTGCTGTGAAATCTGTGTTCGTCTGCCCAACAATAATGATCAGATTATGATTCTAAGTTGGGACTTATAAATTGAGAAGTGTTAAATTAATCTCTCATTGCTACTGCATAGAATTAGGAATCGACTCGTAAATGTATGACTCCACTTGAAAGTACAGTGACTCGAGACTTTATATTTTGGTAATAATTGAACTCGACGCGCAACTCTTGTATCCTTCGACTTGACTTGGGACTCGAAGTACAATGACTCGTTCCCAACATTGCACAGATTTGTGCTGTTTGGCAGTTGAAGGAGATCTGCCGAACACGCGGGGCATCGCTGATGATTTTTAACGCTCTTGGAAAAAGGAATTTTAATGATATATTTATATTTCTGATTTGGAAACATATCAGACGGTTTGCTCTCTTATTTTTGTTGTCCGATGAGGATTTTGAGAAAATGCCGTCAATTATTTTACATCGTTTTTTCTTCATAGGTTACATGTAGTATGAACTACTGATGTATCGGGATTCGGGTCAGTGGTGGCCAATATGTCTTTGACAGTCTGCATTATAAATTACAATAATAGCATTAAGATTCCAGCGATAAATCATTCTTTATTTCTTTGAATAAGATAGCTAGCCGTGGTCGGTCGTGCGGAAATTTTGTTCCGCTTATCAAGCCTAACATTTTCAGAAAATTCTGTTTGTATTATATGACGCGATAAAAGTTATTCCACCGTGACAATCGACATGAATAACGATAGATGAGAAGACCTTATAGTAACTAGCTTTACAAATTTGACAAAATGATGCAGTCGGTTCTAGGTGTCATTCTAACTTAGAACTGCTTTTGAGAAAGATCAGTAACAAATCAAGTGTTTTTGTTGTACCAATGCAGAACCAATGCAGAGCAAATATACAGTGTAATAAGTCTCATTGAATTGAAATTGAATTAATTTATTTTCCCAATTATGTGTCTCAGCGTAACTTAACTTGCTGTAGAAGCTCCCACGTATTATACATCAGGACAAATTGAAAGCTGCAACTGAGAACAACGAAGGTACGTCGCTCATATTCTAATATCTACATAAAATTAAACCATCTGTACTTTCTTAAAACGCGCTACTCACCACGTGGAACCGAGGACCACGTATAAAAAATACTGTAAATCTGTAACAATCGGTGATTTTACTATGATTTTATTTCACTGTAACAAATGCGCAGTAAATTTAACATTCGTTTTTTTTTTATTGAAATTCACTTTGAGTAAGGGCGGAAGCAGTGCCGACAAGGAACCAACTAGGGCTGGGCAATTCGATTCGGTGATTCGACTCGAAGCACAATTTATTCGAATCAATCATGAATCGTTCATAGGAACAAAAGCTTGCTAAATAAACTACAATTTTCATTTTTAACGAAAAAATGCTATCGATTTTGGTCAAATTTGACTTAAATCTATGGCATATTGCCGTTAAAATATGAAAATTGTTGCTCTTATACAATGTAGTTTGAATTGAAAAACACTATAAACTATCAGTTTCTTGAAAACATGATGAAGACAAGTTGCAGTAGTAAAAATGCGATATTTGTTATTCACGTGAAATTAATGATTCTATTCGATTCGAAAAAATTATTCGAATTCCCAGTGATTAGTTTTTGCCCAGCCCTAGCCTATATCGTGCATTGAATTTTTCACAACTGAGATGAGCAACACCGAACTGTCCAATATATCATAATATCCCAATTAAGACGGCGCAAAACCGATTCATTTGAAATTCGAATCTGATTCGAATGATTTTTTCGAATCGGATCGAATCATAAATTCCATGTAAATAACAAACATCCCATTTTTACTATTATAACTTGTGAATCCATTGTGAAATATTATATTTTGTAGGACTTTGAATCGATTCGAATCACCCGATCGAATTGCCCAGCCCTAATCCCAATGTTTATATTCCCTTATATTTTACTTCTATGAATATGATTGTGCAAACGTAACGTAATCTACGAGTTGATTGCAGCTAGCGCACTAAAGTCAGTTCTACTTATATTATTGATGTTTACTGGTTAGTTACATAGTTGGTATTTTTCGGGCACTGCTTTCTACCCTCGCAGTGAATTTTAGTCCTATTTTAAGTTTTGTTTCATTATCGCAGAGTGAAATTATTGTCAAAGAACGACGAATTTACTGCATTTCTTCATAGTGCATAGTAGATTTTATATTTTTATTTTCACACTCACTAGCATAGGGGTCATAGTGATAGTACCCATGATTGATCGAAAAAATTCCATAATGGAAATTCATGTACTTCGGGAAATCCCGAAAGTTTTTTATGCCTTCGACGTGCATCGCGTATTTGCAAGATTTATCTAGTTTCAGACGCGCCTGAGCTGTGATTTACTTTCACAGCGAATTTTGAACTGTTTTACTCCGATATTTTTTTATTTCACTATATTCAACGGCGTGATATATTAGTGAACTGACATTTTCTAAAAATTCTGTTTGTATCAAATTTTCTGTCCAGTATTCATTGCCAGGCAGATATTTATAGTAACTAGATTTGCAAATTTGATAAAATGATGCAGTCGGTTCCAGGTGTCATTCTAACTTGGAACTGCTTTTGAGAAAGATCAGTAACAAATCAAGTGTTTTTGTTGTACAAGAACCAATGCAGAGCAAATAGACAGTGTACATCCATGGGATTACTGCCTTGTCGCGGCGGATGGGCTTATTACCTTTGTAATCTGTAGCGCTATACTGACTGGAGATATTCTCTCCTGGCAGGGTCACCCTTATCAGGAAGTTCTACAGACAGAAGGTAAACCAAACGTAATCCCAATCTCATGAAGTGGTAGAGAGTCATACTCTCGTCCAGGGTAGATACCACTCACTGCATTCAACGATGGCAGTTCAGTTCCCTTGGAATGTTTCCTGCTCAGCGTGCAGTTGCTGGTTTTTTCACATAATATGACGCGTCGGAATAAAGCCAATGGCCCCCAGTCCCGTGCACCCCGTAATAGGGGAGGGGGTGCTAAGAATCTCACGGTCAACAATTTTTCAATTTGTTTTTCTAACGTTCGTGGGTTGAGAGGAAACTTCGTTTCTGTGGAATCATTCCTTGCGAGGAATAGTCCAGATGTCTTTGCACTCTGCGAGACCAACCTTAATCCTGGAATCTCATCTTCTGATTTCGGGGTCGAGGGTTATTTGCCGCTCATACGCAAGGATTCTCCAAAGCATATGCACGGACTAGCTGTCTACGTTCGTAGCAATCTGCCTGTAGCTCGTGCATTTGCTTTTGAGTCCACATCACTTTCGTATCTGTGCCTTCGCATGTCGCTTCTGACATCGACATCATTTCTATTCTTTGTATACCGATCCCCCTCAACCCAAGATTGTTCTGTCCTGGATGACATCTCTTTGCAGATGGACAAGATTTTGATGTCTTGTCCATCTGCCAAATTTTGCATAATGGGAGATTTTAATGCTCATCACGATACCTGGTTGAATTCAGCTGCAACTGACCTAGCCGGAATTAAAACTCATAATTTCGCCATCACTGAATCTCTGACACAGGTGGTGGATTTTATGACTAGGATCCCCGATAACCCGGCTCACGCTTCTTCCCGACTGGATCTTTGTTTTGTCTCAGATCCAGGTGATGTATTCTCCCTGGTTCCCCAGCCCCCACTTGGTACTTCAGACCACGTCATTTTGCAGCTGAGATTAAAAAATTCGACTCTCATAAGTAAAGAGTCTCCTTTTCACCGCACTTCTTATAACTACAAGGGCGGTGACTTGGACTCTTTTCGGGACTTCCTTCGCGATGTCCCGTGGAATGATGTTTTCTTGTTGCCTGCTAATGAGTGTGCGGTGGAAATCGCAGAGTGGATACGCCTTGGAATTGATGAATTCATTCCTCACCGAAGATTCCAGGTGAAGCCCCACTCTGCCCCATGGTTTTCACCTGAATGCTCGGCGGCAATAGCGACGAGAAATCATCATTTCCACCGCTATCGTCAACATCCCAACGTCAATAATAGACGACTTCACAGAAAGGCTAGAAATAATTGTGGAAGAATTTTCAGAATTGCTAGAACTCGATACATGGAATCCACCAAATCCAAAATTTCACAACAAAAATTGGGTTCCAAAGATTTTTGGAAAATAATAAATAATGTAATGAACAGGGGTAAATCTAGTATCCCTCCTCTTTTAAATGGCCCTGAAATTGTGTGTTCTTCCAGAGACAAGGCGGAGTTGTTTGCGAGGATGTTCTCTAATAACTGCAGCCTTGGTTCGGTTTCTGGTACCTCACCACCTAATTTTCCAAATCGAACCGACGTTACATTGGAGAGCATGTCAGTAACTCCGCTGCTTGTCTCTAGAATGATTGCCAAACTCGATTCGAACATATCTCCTGGTCCTGACTGCATTCCATCTGTGATTCTGAAGATTCTTTCACCTGAGTTGTCCTCTATTTTGGCCAAACTTTTTAATAAATGCTTAAAAGAATGTACCTTCCCAAATACATGGAAATGTGCAACGATTGTGCCGGCATTCAAAAACTGTGGCGACCGAACTGATCCTAATAAATATCGTCCAATTAGTCTCTTACCAATTATAAGTAAAATTTTTGAATCAATTATTAATAATAAAATTTCTGGACACCTGGAGTCGCTTTGTCTCCTCACGGACAAGCAGTATGGTTTTCGTCGTTCTCGCTCTACTGCTGACTTGTTGACAGTAATAACTGAACGAATATTTCGCGCCCTTGATCGTTGTGGGGAGGCAAAGTCGGTTGCTCTAGACATTTCTAAAGCATTTGACAGAGTTTGGCACCAAGGTCTGTTGCAGAAAATTCAATCGTATGGGATTTCTGGACAAGTTTTTTTCAATTGTCAAATCTTTCTTATCCAATCGTAAAATTAATGTTGTTTTGGACGGACAACGTTCAGGTAATTATTCCATTTCATCCGGTGTCCCTCAGGGGTCGATCCTTGGTCCAACTTTGTTCTTGATATATATTAATGACCTGCCCGATAATTTGATATGTGATTTGGTAATTTACGCTGATGATACAACTCTATATTCTTGTCTCAATGAAAAATCCCTCCCGGAACAACGTCTAGCTCTGGCAAAATCACTTGAGTGTGATTTGGCCACAGTATCTAATTGGGGTGACACTTGGCAGGTAACTCTTAACTCGGAGAAGACTAAAGTTTTATCAAGTAATCGTTACACTAATACGAATGCAACCCAAATTTCATTCTCTGGTACTGTTCTGGAGGAATCCTTAAATATTCGTCTTGTTGGACTCACACTGTCTAAGGACATGAGTTGGAATAAATATGTCACCAGTATTGCTGAACAAGCCTCGATGAAAGTCGGTTCTCTATGTCGAGCTCGCCATTATCTCACTCCCGAAATCATTCTCCATTTGTACAAATCATTGATTCGACCCTGTATGGAGTATTGCTGTCACATTTGGGGCAGTGCCGCTGTCACTGTTCTTAGCATGCTCGATCGTATTCAAAGGCGTGTGGTCAATGTGATTGGTCCTAAACTTTCCTGCAGTCTGCAAAGTTTGACACACCGCCGCAACGTCGCCTCACTATGTTTATTTTACAGATATTGTAATGGTCTTTGTTCAAAGGAGATTTCTGCTCTCGTTCCTCAGAACAAAATTTTCAATCGATCAACACGATTGGCTACCAATTCGCACCTATTCACTGTGGAGGTTCCACAATGTCACAAACAGTTTTATGCAAGAAGCCTTTTTCCAAGAATATCAAAACTTTGGAATTCCTTGCCTTCTTGCTGTTTTCCTGATCGTGTTGATCTACAAGGCTTTAAAACTCGCGTTAATAGACATCTATCAGGGATGGGAGTTCTTTAGTTCCTGCTCCTGCATTTTATGTAGCTCTTTGCACTTTAGTGGATGCAGGAGAATTTTCAAGTTTGATTCTTCTTCTGTGTCCTTGCTCTGAGCGAATTTCAATAAAAAAAAAAAAAAAAAAAAAAAAGTCCCATTGAATTGAAATTGAATTAATTTATTTTCCCAGTTATGTGTCTCAGCGTAATTTAACTTGCTGTAGAAGCTCCCACGTATTATACATCAGGACAAATTGAAAGCTGCAACTGAGAACAACGAAGGTACGTCTCTTATATTCTAATATCTACATAAAATTAAACCATCTGTACTTTCTTAAAACGCGCTACTCACCACGTGGAAACGAGGACCACGTATAAAAAATACTGTGAAACTGAAACAATCGGTGATTTTACTATGATTTTATTTCACTGTAACAAATGCGCAGTAAATTTAACATTCGATTTCTTTTTTTATTGAAATTCACTTTGAGTAAGGCCGGAAGCAGTGCCGACAAGGAACCAACTAGGGCTGGGCAATTCGATTCGGTGATTCGAATCGACTCGAAGCACAATTTATTCGAATCAATCATGAATCGTTCATAGGAACAAAAGCTTGCTAAAAAAACTAGAATTTTCATTTTTAACGATAAAATGCTATCGATTTTGGTCAAATTTGACTTAAATCTATGGCATATTGCCGTTAAAATATGAAAATTGTTGCTCTTAGACCATCTAGCGTGAATTGAAGAACACTATAAACTATCAGTTTCTTGAAAACATGATGAAGACAAGTTGCAGTAGTAAAAATGCGATATTTGTTATTCACGTGAAATTAATGATTCTATTCGATTCGAAAAAATTATTCGAATTCCCAGTGATTAGTTTTTGCCCAGCCCTAGCCTATATCGTGCATTGAATTTTTCACAACTGAGATGAGCAACACCGAACTGTCCAATATATCATAATATCCCAATTAAGACGGCGCAAAACCGATTCATTTGAAATTCGAATCTGATTCGAATGATTTTTTCGAATCGGATCGAATCATAAATTCCATGTAAATAACAAACATCCCATTTTTATATTATTATAACTTGTGAATCCATTGTGAAATATTATATTTTGTAAGACTTTGAATCGATTTGAATCACCCGATCGAATTGCCCAGCCCTAATCCCAATGTTTATATTCCCTTATATTTTACTTCTATGAATATGATTGTGCAAACGTAATCTACGAGTTAATTGCAGCTAGCGCACTAAAGTCAGTTCTACTTATATTATTGATGTTTACTGGTTAGTTACATAGTTGGTATTTTTCGGGCACTGCTTCCTACCTTGCAGTGAATTTTAGTCCTATTTTAAGTTTTGTTTCATTATCGCAGAGTGAAATTATTGTCAAAGAACGACGAATTTACTGCATTTCTTCATAGTGCATAGTAGATTTTATATTTTTATTTTCACAATCACTAGCATAGGGATCATAGTGATAGTACCCATGATTGATCGAAAAAATTCCATAATGGAAATTCATGTACTTCGGGAAATCCCGAACGTTTTTTATGCCTTCGACGTGCAGCTCGTACTTGCAAGATTTATCTAGTTTCAGACGCGCCTGAGCTCTGATTTACTTTCACAGCGAATTTTGAACTGTTTTACTCCGATTTTTTTATTTCACTATATTCAACGGCGTGATATATTAGTGAACTGAAAATAATAGTTTGAAAAGACTTATTCGATTTTTTTTTTGTATAGCCACTTGGAGTGGACCACCCTGTCCAGCGGCCACTTATAAACGGACAAGGTTGCGATTACTGGAAAGATACGATCTTTTCCTCTTCGGCTTAGCCCACCCAAGTTATCACACGCTGGGCTAAGTGGTCGGCATGGATAAACGAGTCGTACTCGACGGGGCTCGAAGCCGAGATCTTCAACCTGCGATGCCAACATGTTTAACTACTGGGCAATCGCGCCCCACTTAGTAGGCCCAATTGACTTGAGTAGGAACATATTAGGAATAAAAATAAAAAGGGGTATTTTCAAATTTTTTATCGGGGATCCAACTAGCGTACATGCATCTGTCATCAATATTGCGTATCGTAGGTAGATATTAATTTAAATGCACGAAAGCCTGTCCTGTAGCACATGCTTCATAAAATACATTTTCTGATAGCTCGAAATCAACCAGCTTAAGCAATTCGTATTTTACATTGAGGATGGACAGGCCAGTCATTAATCACAACAAATTGTCTCCATTTGTACTAAACTTAGGTACACGACAATACCCTTTACCCTTCAGTGTGTATGTTTGCAACTTTATATATTGTTGAAATAATAGAAGGAAGTTGAACGCAGTGTAGGGTTTAGTAAAAGACAGTAACCGTGAAGTAATAACGATATAGCATAGTGAGGCCCAGTCAGAATTATATTCACCAAATACGTTTTGTTGGGCGTGGGTCATTGACGGATCGCGCCGCCGATGCGCTGTTCATGTACGCCCGTTAAAATTATCGGATCACAATTTCTGATCGCTCCGAATCAAGGCAAATATGAACTTGTGATTTTTTTTATGTCCTACGAAAAATTTTACCCACCCCTTTTCAAACCAAACATACATCCTTCCTCAAGTCAAACTGTTATTTTTATTCAAACCAAGCCACCATCCTCTTTCAAACTAAACTCTTCCTCTTTCAAATTGAAATACAAACCAAGTTAACACTCTTCTTCAAGCCAAATAACCAACCTTCTTCAAACCAAACTTACAATATTTTTCAAACCAGACTTACGATCTTTTTTTAATCAAACTATCATCCTTCGTCAAACCAAACTACCGAACTTCTTCAAACCAAATTGTCTTCCTCATCAAAACCAAACTTCCATCGTTCTTCAAACTAAACTTCCATCGTTCTTCAAACCAAACTTACATCGTCCATCAAACCAACACCCATTCTTTTTCAAACTCAACCACTTTCTCCTCCGAACAAAATTTCGGTCTTCTTCAAGCCAATCTACCACCCCTCATCAAACCAAACACACATCGTTCTTCAAACCAAACTGTCATATTCATTTGAACCAAGCTACCATCCTTTCGTAAACTTCCTCTTTCAAATCAAAATACCAAATTTCTTCACCCAAACAACCATTCTTTTCAAACAAAACTTACACCCTCCTTCAAACCAAACACCCATATTTCCTCCACCCAAACTGCCATCATTTTTTTAAACAAACCACCATCCTTCCTCAATCCAAACTCCCATCCTCCTTCGGATCAAACTAACATTCTCCTTCAAACTAAACTTCTTACTCATTCAAATTGAACTGCCATTTTCCTTCAATCCGAATTGTCATCTTCAATCAAACCAAGCTACCATTCTTTACTCGAAAAACCATCTTCCACTTCCATCCTTCTTCACACAAAACTCCCATCCTCCTTCAAACGAAACTCCCATTCTTCTCCAAATCAATCTTTCATTCTCCTCCAAACCAAACACTCACCCTTCTCCAAATCTAACTACCATCCTTTTTAAAACCAACTCCCATCCTTCAAACCAAAGTCCCATCCTTCTTTTAACCAAACTCCCATACTCCCCCAAACCAAAATCCCTTCCCTGTTCTTTAGAACAACTCCCACCTTCCTTCAAACTAAACTTAGATTCTTCTTCAAATCAAACTAGCATTCTTTTTTAAACCAATCTACCATCCTACTGCAAACCAAACTTTCATCCTTCATCAAAGCAAACTGTCATACTCATTCAAACCAAATTACTTTATTTTTCAAATCTAACTGTCATACACATTCAAACCAAACTACCATCCTTATTCAAACAAAATTACCATCCTTATTCAAACCCAACTCCTATTTTTCTTCAAACAGAACTACCATTCTTATCCAAATCCAAACCACCATCCTTCTTCCAACCAAACTACCAACATTTTTTACCAACCAACATCCGTCTTCAAGCCTAACAACCATCTATTTTTAAACCAAACTTACACCCTTCTTCAAACCAAACTGCCATCATCATTCGAACCAAGCTACCACCCCCCTACAAACTCAACTTTATCCTCCATCAAACTAAAATACCGTCCTTTTTCAAGCCAAACTTAATCCATCTTCAAATCGAACTACCAGCCTCCTTCAAACTAAACAACCATCCTCAACTTCCATACTTCTCAAATTAAAATTCTATCATTCATCAAACCAAACTGTCATATTCATTCGAACCAATCTACCATCCTATAGCAAACTAAACTTCTTCCTCATTCAAATCAAACTGCCATCTTCATTCATACAAACTACCATCCTCCATGTCCATGCTTCTTCAAACAAAACTCTCACCCTCCTCCAAATCAATCTTCCATCTTCCGCCAAACAAACCTCCATTCTTTTTCTGATTAAACTAGCATCCTTTTTGAAACCAAACACCGATCCTTCTACAAACCTAACTCCCATCCTTCTTCAAACAAAACTTCCATCCTCCCTCAAACCAAATCCCACCCTCCTTCAAACCAAATTTACATCCTTTTTCAAACCTAACTTACATTCTTCTTTAGGTCACATTAACATCTTTCATTATAACAATCTACCATCCTTCTTCAACCCTACTTTCATCTTTCTTAAAATTAAATTTCTTCCTTTTTTAAAGCAAAGTTACTTCTTCATCGAACCAAACTGCAATATTCATCCAAACTAATATTCATTCATTCAAACTACTATCCTTCTACAAACTAAACTTTATCCACCTTCAGATCAAAATTATACCATCCTTTTTTCCCCGCCCTCCTCCAAATCAACCTCACATTTCTCCCCAAAACAAACTACCATCCATTTTCAGATAAAACTACCATTCTTATTCAATCCCAGCTCCTATCCTTCGTCAATGAGAACTACCACCCTTATTCAAACCAAACTATGGTCCTTCTCCCAACCAAACTACCATCCTTGTTCAAACCAAACTCCCATATTTCTTGCAAGCAAACTACCATCATTTTTCAACCAACCACCATCCATCCTCAAACCAAACTACCTTCCTTCTTCAAACCAAACTTCCATCCTTCTTTAAACGAACTCGCATCCTTCTTCAAACCAAACTTCCATCATTTTTCAAACCAAACAGGAATGCTCCACTCCCACTTTTCTCAAACCGAACATCCCTTCTAGTTCAAGCAAAACTCCCATCTTTCCTCAAATCTTTTTTCCATCCTCCGCCAAACCAAACTCTCATCCTCCTTCTGATCAAACTTACAAACCAAACTTACATCCTCCCCCAAGTCAAACTGCGATCCTCATTCAAACCAAAATACCATCCTTCTTCAAACCTAACTGCCAACATTTTTTTACCAACCAACATCCGTCTTCAAGCCAAACAACCATCCATCTTCAAACCAAACTTACATCCTTCTTCGAACCAAACTGCCATCATCATTCGAACCAAGCTACCATGCCCCTACAAACTCAACTTTATCCTCCATCAAACTAAAATACCGTCCTTTTTCAAGCCAAACTTACACCCATCTTCAAACCGAACTACCAGCCTCATTCAAACTAAACAACCATCCTCAACTTCCATACTTCTCAAATTAAAATTCTATCCTCCATCAAACAAAACTGGCTTCCCTCTTCAAGCCAAACTGACATCCTTCTTTAAGCGAAAAACTCACATCCTTTAAATCAAACTGCCATCCTTCTTAAAACCAACACCCATGCTACGAACCAAATAGCCAGCATTCAATAAACCAACTCCCAGCCTTGTTCAACAAAACAACTATATTTCTTTAAACAAACTTCCACACTCCATTACACCAAACTTACATCGTTTTTCAAACCAAACTTGCATTCTTCTTCAAGTCAATCTACCATCCATCTTTAAACCAAATTCCACCCTTATTCAAACCACACTTACAATATTTTTCAAACCAGATTTACGTTTTTCCCCAAACCAAACTACCATAATTCTTCAAACTAAACTTACATCCTCATCCAAACCAAACTTACTTTCTACATCAAACTAAACTTCTTCCTCATTCAAATCAAACTCCCATCTTCATTCATACAAACTACCATCCTCCATGTCCATGCTTCTTCAAACAAAACTTTCACCCTCCTCCAAATCAATCTTCCATCTTCCACCAAACAAACCTCCATCCTCTTTCTGATTAAACTAGCATCCTTTTTGAAACCAAACACCGATCCTTCTACAAACCTAACTCCCATCCTTCTTCAAACAAAACTTCCATCCTCCTTCAAACCAAATCCCACCCTCCTTCAAACCAAATTTACATCCTTTTTCAAACCTAACTTACATTCTTTTTCAGGTCACATTAGCATCTTTATTTATAACAATCTACCATCCTTCTTCAACCCTACTCTCATCTTTCTCCAAATAAAAATTTCTTCCTTTTTCAAATCAAAGTTACTTCTTCGTCAAACAAAACTGCAATATTCATCCAAACTGATATTCATTCATTCAAACTACTATCCTTCTACAAACTAAACTTTATCCACCTTCAGATCAAAATACCAACTTTTTTCAAGCCAAACTTTCACCCTTTCTTTAACTGAACTATAACCTCCTTCAAACCAAACAACCATCCTCCACTTCCATCCTTCTTCACACCAAACCAAGATCCTTCTTTAGGACAAACTACCAAACTTCCATTCTTTTTTAAACGAACACACATCCTTCTTCGAACTGAACATCTTCTTCCTTCAAAACAAATAAAATTCCCATCCTTCTTCAAGCCAAACTTTTCCTTCTAACTAAACTTCCACCAACCTTTCAAACCAAACTCCGATGGTTCTCTAAACCTGACTCCCATCCCTTTTTAAACCAAACTCCGATCCTTTTTTATCAAACTCTCACCCTTCTTCAAACCACAGTTACATTATTTTTCGAACTACTCTAACGATCTTTTTCAAATCAAACTACCATCCTTCTTCAAACCAAATTACCGTCCCTCTTCAAACCAAATTGTCATCTTCATCAAAACCAAAATTCCATCGTTCTTCAAACCAAACCTTACATCGTCCTTCAAACCAACACCCATCCTTCTTCAAACTCAACCATTTTCTCCTTCGAATCAAAATATCGTACTTCCTCAAGCCAATCTACCACCCCTCATCAAACACACATCCTTCTTCAAACCAAATTACCGTCCCTCTTCAAACCAAATTGTCATCCTCATCTAAACCAAACTTCCATCGTTCTTCAAACCAAACTTACATCGTCCTTCAAACCAACACCCATCCTTCTTCAAACTCAACCATTTTCTCCTTCGAATCAAAATATCGTACTTCCTCAAGCCAATCTACCACCCCTCATCAAACACACATCCTTCTTCAAACCAAACTGTCATATTCATTCGAACCAATCTACCATCCTATTGCAAACTAAACTTCTTCCTTCTTCAAATGAAAATACAAACAAAAATACCAAATTTCTTCCCCCAAACAACCATTCTTTTCAAACAAAACTTACACCCTCCTTCAAACCAAACTCCCATATTTCTTCCACCCAAACTGCCATCATTTTTTAAACAAACCACCATCCTTCTTCAATCCAAACTCTCATCCTCCTTCGGATCAGACTGACATCCTCCTTCAATCTAAATTTCTTACTCATTCAAATCAAACTGCCATTTTCCTTCAATCCAATTTGTCATCTTCAATCAAACCAAGCTACCATCTCTTATCCGAAAAAACCATCCTCCACTTCCATCCTTCTTTACACAAAACTCCCATCCTCCTTCAAACAAAACTTCCATTCTTCTTGAAGTCAATCTTTCATCCTCCGCCAAACCAATCACCCATCATTCTTCAGATCAACTCACCATCCTTCTTCAAACATAACTGCCAACTTTCTTCAAAAAAAATAACCACCTTCCTGTTAACTAAACTACCATCCTCCTTCCTTTTTAAAACTAAACTCCAATCCTTCTCCAAATCTAACTCCCATCCTTTTTAAAACCAACTCCCATCCTTCAAACCAAACTCCCATCCTTCTTTTAACTACTAAACTCCCATAGTCCCCCAAAACTATCTCCCTTCCTTCTTTAGACGAACTCCCACCTTCCTTCAAATCAAACTTACATTCTTCTTCAAAGCAAACTAGCATTCCTCTTTAAACTAATCTACCATCCTACTTCAAACCAAACTTTCATCCTTCATCAAAGCAAACTGTCATACTCATTCAAACCAAATTACTTTATTTTTCAAATCTAACTGTCATACACATTCAAACCAAACTACCATCCTTCTTCAAACAAAATTACCTTCCTTATTCAAACCCAACTCCTATCCTTCTTCAGACAGAACTACCATTATTATCCAAACCAAACTACCATCCTTCTTCCAACCAAACTACCAACATTTTTTTACCAACCAACATCCGTTTTCAAGTCAAACAACCATCCATCTTCAAACCAAACTTACATCCTTCTTCGAACCAAACTGCCATCATCATTCGAACCAAGCTACCATCCCTCTAAAAACTCAACTTTATCCTCCATCAAACTAAAATATCGTCCTTTTTCAAGCCAAACTTATATCCATCTTCAAACCGAACTACCAGCCTCCTTCAAACTAAACAACCATCCTCAACTTCCATACTTCTCAAATTAAAATTCTATCATTCATCAAACCAAACAGGCTTCACTCCTCAAGCCAAACTTACATCCTTCTTTAAGCGAAAAATTCCCATCCTTTAAACCAAACTACCATCCTTCTTAAAACCAACACCCATGCTACGAACCAAATAGCCATCATTCAATAAACCAACTCCCATCCCTGTTCAAACAAAACAACTATCTTTCTTTAAACAAACTTCCACACTCCATCACACCAAACTTACATCGTTTTTCAAACCAAACTTGCATTCTTCTTCAAATCAATCTACCATCCATCTTTCAACCAAATTCCGCCCTTATTCAAACCACATTTACAATATTTTTCGAACCATATTTACGCTTCTCCCCAAACCAAACTACCATAATTCTTCAAACTAAACTTACATCCTCATCCAAACCAAACTTACATTCTTCATCAAACAAAACTTCTTCCTTATTCAAATCAAACTGCCATCTTCATTCATACAAACTACCATCCTCCATTTCCATCCTTCTTCAAACAAAACTCTCATCCTCCTACAAATCAATCTTCCATCCTCCGCCAAACAAACCTCCATCCTCTTTCTGATTAAACTAGCATCCTTTTTGAAACCAAATACCGATCCTTCTACAAACCTAACTCCCATCCTTCTTCAAACAAAACTTCCATCCTCCTTCAAACCAAATCCCACCCTCCTTCAAACAAATTTACATCCTTTTTCAAACCTAACTTACATTCTTCTTCAGGTCACATTAACATCTTTCTTTATAACAATCTACCATCCTTCTTCAACCCCACTTTCATCTTTCTTCAAATTAAATTTCTTCCTTTTTTAAATCAAAGTTACTTCTTCGTTGAACCAAACTGCAATATTAATCCAAACCAATATTCATTCATTCAAACTACTATTCTTCTACAAACTAAACTTTATCTACATTCAGATCAAAATACCATCCTTTTTCAAGCCAAACATTCACCCTTCTTATAACTGAACTATAACCTCCTTCAAACCAAACAACCATCCTCCACTTCCATCCTTCTTCACACCAAACTCCCATCCTCCTTCAAACCAAACTCCCTACCTTCTTCAAACCGATCAGCCCCTTTAGTTCAAACATAACTCTGATTCTTCTCAAAATCAATCTTCCAACCTCCGCCAAACAATATTCTCATTATTCTTCTGAGCAAACTACCATCCTTCTTCAAGCCAAACCAAGATCCTTCTTCAAAACAAACTGCCACCCTCAATTAAACCAAAATACCATCTTCCTTCAAACATAACTGCCAACCTTTTTCAAACAAAATAACTATCCTCCTGCAAACTAAACTACCATCCTTCTTGGAGCCAAATTTCCATCCTCCTTCTTTTTTAAAACCAAACCACCGTCCTCCTCCAAATCAACCTCACATTTCTCCCCAAACTAAACTACCATCCATTTTCAAATAAAACTACCATTCTTATTTAATCCCAGCTCCTATCCTTCTTCGATAAGAACTACCATCCTTATTCAAAGCAAACTATGGTCCTTCTTCCAACCAAACTACAATCCTTATTCAAACCAAACTCCCATATTTCTTGCAAGGAAACTACCATCATTTTTCAACCAACCACCATCCATCCTCAAACCAAACTACCATCCTTCTTCAAAGCCAACTCCCATACATCTTCAAACAAAACTACCTTCCTTCTTCAAACCAAACTTCCATCCTTCTTTAAACGAACTCACATTCTTCTTTAAACTGAACTTCTTCTTCTTTCAAAACAAACAAAACTCCCATCCTTCTTCAAGCCAAACTTCCATCATTCTTCAAACCAAACAGCCATGCTCCACTCCCACTTTTCTCAAACCGAACATCCCTTCTAGTTCAAGCAAAACTAACCTCTTTCCCCAAATCTTATTTCCATCCTCCGCCAAACCGAACTCTCATTCTCCTTCCGATCAAACTTACAAAGCAAACTTACATCCTCCCCCAAGCCAAACTGCGATCCTCATTCAAACCAAAATACCATCCTTCTTCAAACCTAACTGCCAACCTTCTTCAAACGAACTAACCATCCTCCTTCTAAACAAACTATCAAACTTCTTCAAGCCAAACATTCATTCTCCTTATAACTAAACTTCCACCCACCTTTCAAACCAAACTCCGATCCTTTTTTATTAAACTCCCACCCTTCTTCAAACCACACTTACATTATTTTTCGAACTACTCTAACGATCTTTTTCAAATCAAATTACCATCCATATTCAAACCAAACTACCCTCCTTTTTCCAACTAAACAACCATCCTCAACTTCCATAGTTCTCAATTTAAAATTCTATCATCCATCAAATAAAACTGGCTTACCTCTTCAAGCCAAACTTACATCCTTCTTTAAGCGAAAAACTCCCATCCTTCAAACCAAACTACCATACTTCTTCAAAGCCAACTCCCATACTTCTTCAAACAAAACTACCTTCCTTCTTCAAACCAAACTTCCATCCTTCTTTAAACGAACTCACATTCTTCTTTAAACTGAACTTCTTCTTCCTTCAAAACAAACAAAACTCCCATCCTTCTTCAAGTCAATCTTCCACCATTCTTCAAACCAAACAGCCATGCTCCACTCCCACTTTTCTCAAACCGAACATCCCTTCTAGTTCAAGCAAAACTAACCTCTTTCCCCAAATCTTATTTCCATCCTCCGCCAAACCGAACTCTCATTCTCCTTCTGATCAAACTTACAAACCAAACTTACATCCTCCCCCAAGCCAAACTGCGATCCTCATTCAAGCCAATCTACCACCCCTCATCAAACCAAACACACATCGTTCTTCAAACCGAGCTGTCATATTCATTTGAACCAATCTACCATCCTATTGCAAACTAAACTTTTCCCTCTTTCAAAGCAAAATACAAACCAAAGTACCAAATTTCTTCACCCAAACAACCATTCTTTTAACAAAAAATTTACACCCTTCTTCAAACCAAACTCCCATATTTCTTCCACCCAAACTGCCATCATTTTTTTAAACAAACCACCATCCTTCCTCAATCCAAACTCCCATCCTGCTTCGGATCAAACTAACATCCTCCTTCAAACTAAACTTCTTACTCATTCAAACTAAACTGCCATTTTCCTTCATTCCAAATTGTCATCTTCAATCAAACCAAGCTACCATCCTTTACCCGAAAAACCATCCTCCACTTCCATCCTTCTTCACACAAAACTCCCATCCTCCTTCAAACGAAACTCCCATTCTTCTCCAAATCAATCTTTCATCCTCCGCCAAACCAAACACCCATCATTCTTCAGATCAACTTATCATCCTTCTTCTAACAAAACCTTGATTCTTCCTTGAGCCAAACAATCATCTTCAATTAAACCGAAATACCATCCCTCTTCAAACATAACTGCCAACTTTCTTCAAACAAAATAACTACCTTCCCGCTAACTAAACTACCATCCTCCTTCCTTTTTGAAACTAAACTCCAATCCTTCTCCAAATCTAACTCCCATCCTTGTTAAAACCAACTCCCATCCTCTAAACCAAACTCCCATTCTTCTTTTAACCAAACTCCCATACTCCCCCAAACCAAACTCCCTTCCTTTTTTAGACCAACTCCCACCTTCCTTCAAACCAAACTTACATTCTTCTTTAAATCAAACAAGCATTCTTCTTTAATAAACCAAACTACCATCCTACTTCAAACCAAACTTTCATCCTTCATCAAAGCAAACTGTCATACTCATTCAAACCAAATTACTTTATTTTTCAAATCTAACTGTCATACACATTCAAACCAAACTACCATCCTTATTCAAAAAAAAATTACCATCCTTATTCAAACCCAACTCCTATCCTTCTTCAAACAGAACTACCATTCTTATCCAAACCAAACTTCCATCGTTCTTCAAGCCAAACTTACATCGTCCTTCAAACCAAACACACATCCTTCTTCAAACCAAACTGTCATATTTATTCGAACCAATCTACCATCCTATTGCAAACTAAACTTCTTCCTCTTTCAAATGCAAATACAAACCAAAATACCAAATTTCTTCACCCAAACAACCATTCTTTTCAAACAAAACTTACACCCTCCTTCAAACCAAACTCCCATATTTCTTCCACCCAAACTGCCATCATTTTTTTAAACACACCACCATCCTTCCTCAATCCAAACTCCCATCCTCCTTCGGAACAAACTTACATCCTCCTTTAAACTAAACTTCTTAGTCATTCAAAGCAATTTCCTTCAATCCAAATTGTCATCTTCAATCAAACAAGCTCCCATTCTTTCACCCAAAAAACCATCCTCTACTTCCATCCTTCTTCACACAATACTCCCATCCTCCTTCAAACGAAACTCCCATTCTTCTCCAAATCAATCTTTCATCCTCCGCCAAACCAAACACCCATCATTATTCAGATCAACTTATCATCCTTCTTCAAACAAAACCTTGATTCTTCTTAGAGCCAAACAGTCATCGCCAATTAAACCAAAATACCATCCTTCCTCAAACATAACTGCCAACTTTCTTCAAACAAAATAACTACCTTCCTGCTAACTAAACTACCATCCTCCTTCCTTTTTAAAACTAAACTTCAATCCTTCTCCAAATCTAACTCCCATCCTTTTTAAAACCAACTCCCATCCTTCAAACCAAACTCCCATTCTTCTTTTAACCAAACTCCCATACTCCCCAAAACCAAACTCCCTTCCTTCTTTAGACCAACTCTTACCTTCCTTCAAACCAAACTTACATTCTTCTTCAAATTAAACTAGCATTCTCCTTTAAACCAATCTACCATCCTACTTCAAACCAAACTTTCATCCTTCATCAAAGCAAACTGTCATACTCATTCAAACCAAACTACCATCCTTCTTCAAACAAAATTACCATCCTTATTCAAACCCAACTCCTATCCTTCTTCAAACAGAACTACCATTCTTATCCAAACCAAACTACCATCCTTCTTCCAACCAAACTACCAACATTTTTTTACCAACCAACATCCGTCTTCGAGCCAAACAACCATCCATCTTCAAACCAAACTTACATCCTTCTTCGAACCAAACTGCCATCATCATTTGAACAAAGCTACTATCACCCTACAAACTCAACTTTATCCTCCATCAAACTAAAATACCGTCCTTTTTCAAGCCCAACTTACATCCATCTTTGAACCGAACTACCAGCCTCCTTCAAACTAAACAACCATCCTCAACTTCCATACTTCTCAAAGTAAAATTCTATCATCCATCAAACCAAACTGGCTTCCCTCTTCAAGCCAAACTCACACCTTCTTTAAGCGAAAAACTCCCATCCTCTAAACCAAACTACCATCCTCCTTAAAACCAACACCCATGCTACGAACCAAATAGCCATCATTCAATAAACCAACTCCCATCCCTGTTCAAACAAAACAACTATCTTTCTTTAAACAAACTCCCACACTCGATCACACCAAACTTACATCGTTTTTCAAACCAAACTTGCATTCTTCTTCAAATCAATCCACCATCCATCTTTAAACCAAATTCTACCCTTATTCAAACCACACTTACAATATTTTTCGAACCATGTTTACGTTTTTCCCCAAACCAAACTACCATAATTCTTCAAACTAAACTTACATCATCATCCAAACCAAACTTACATTCTTCATCAAAACAAAACTTCTTCCTTATTCAAATCAAACTACCATCTTCATTCATACAAACTACCATCCTCCATTTCCATCCTTCTTCAAACAAAACTCTCATCCTCCTACAAATCAATCTTCCATCCTCCGCCAAACAAACCTCCATCCTCTTTCTGATTAAACTAGCATCCTTTTTGAAACCAAACACCGATCCTTCAACGAATCTAACTCCCATCCTTCTTCAAACAAAACTTCCATCCTCCTTCAAACCAAATCCCACCCTCCTTCAAACCAAATTTACATCCTTTTTCAAACCTAACTTACATTCTTCTTCAGGTCACATTAACATCTTTCTTTATAACAATCTACCATCCTTCTTCAACCCCACTTTCATCTTTCTTCAAATTAAATTTCTTTCTTTTTCAAATCAAAGTTACTTCTTCGTCGAACCAAACTGCAATATTCATCCAAACTAATATTCATTCATTCAAACTACTATTCTTCTACAAACTAAACTTTATCTACATTCAAATCAAAATACCATCCTTTTTCAAGCCAAACATTCACCCTTCTTTTAACTGAACTATAACCTCCTTCAAACAAAACAACAATCCTCCACTTCCATCCTTCTTCACACTGAACTCCCATCCTCCTTCAAACCAAACTGCCTACCTTCTTCAAACCGATCAGCCCCTCTACTTCAAACATAACTCTGATTCTTCTCAAAATCAATCTTCCAACCTCCGCCAAACAATATTCCCATCATTCTTCTGAGCAAACTACCATCTTTCTTCAAGCCAAACCAAGATCCTTCTTTAAGACAAACTGCCACCCTCAATTAAACCAAAATACCATCTTCCTTTAAACATAACTGCCAACCTTTTTCAAACAAAATACCTATCCTCCTGCACACTAAACTACCATCCTTCTTGGAGCCAAACGTCCATCCTCCTTCTTTTTTAAAACCAAACCCCCGTCCTCCTCCAAATCAACCTCACATTTCTCCTCAAACCTAACTGCCATCCAATTTCAAATAAAACTACCATTCTCATTCAATCCCAGTTCCTATCTTTTTTCGATGAGAACTACCATCCTTATTCAAAACAAACTATGGTCCGTCTTCCAACCAAACTACCATCCTTATTCAAACCAAACTCCCATATTTCTTGCAAGCAAACTACCATCATTTTTCAATCAACCACCATCCATCCTCAAATCAAACTACCATACTTCTTCAAACAAAACTACCTTCCTTCTTCAAACCAAACTTCCATCCTTCTTTAAACGAACTCACATCCTTCTTCAAACTGAACTTCTTCTTCCTTCAAAACAAACAAAATTCCCATCCTTCTTCAAGCCAAACTTCCATCATTCTTCAAAACAAACAGCCATGCTCCACTCCCACTTTCCTCAAACCGAACATCCCTTCTAGTTCAAGCAAAACTAACCTCTTTCTCCAAATCTTATTTCCATCCTCCGCCAAACCAAACTCTCATCCTCCTTCTGATCAAACTTACAAACCAAACTTACATCCTCCCCCAAGCCAAACTGCGATCATCATTAAAACCAAAATATCATCCTTCTTCAAACCTAACTGCCAACCTCCCTCAAACGAACTAACCATCCTCCTTCCAAGCAAACTACCATCCTTCTTCAAGCCAAACTTCTATTCTCCTTCTAACTAAACTTCCACCCTCTTTTTAAACCAAACTCCGATGGTTCTCCAAACCTGACTCCCATCCCTTTTCAAACCAAACTCCGATCCTTTTTTATCAAACTCCCACCCTTCTTCAAACCACACTTACATTATTTTTCGAACCATTCTAACGATCTTTTTCAAACCATCCTTCTTCAAACGAAATTACCGTCCCTCTTCAAACAAAATTGTCATCCTCATCTAAACCAAACTTCCATCGTTCTTCAAACCAAACTTACATCGTCCTTCAAACCAACACCCATCCTTCTTCAAACTCAACCATTTTCTCTTTCGAATCAAAATATCGTACTTCCTCAAGCCAATCTACCACCCCTCATCAAACCAAACACACATCCTTCTTCAAACCAAACTGTCATATTCATTCGAACCAATCTACCATCCTTTCGCAAACTAAACTTCTTCCTCTTTCAAATGAAAATACAAACCAAAATGCCAAATTTCTTCATCCAAACAAATATTCTTTTCAAACAAAACTTACACCCTCCTTCAAACCAAACTACCATATTTCTTCCATCCAAACAGCCATCATTTTTAAACAAACCACCATCCTTCCTCAATCCAAACTCCCATCCTCCTTCGGATCAAACTAACATCCTCCTCCAAACCAAACTTCTTACTCATTCAAATCAAACTGCCATTTTCTTTCAAACCAAATTGCCATCTTCATTCAAACCAACCTACCATCCTCCTACAAACTAAACTTCATCCTCTTTTAAATTAAAATACCACATTTTCTTCATGTCAAACTTCCGTTCTCCTTCAAACCGAACAACCATCCTCCACTTCCATCCTTCTTCACACCAAACCTCATCCTCCTTCCAACTAAACTGCCACCCTTTTCAAATTTCCATCCTTCTTCGGATCAAACTAACATAACAACTTTCTTCAAGCCAGACAACCATCCTTCTCTAAACCAAAGATACATCTTTCTTCAAACGAAACTGCCATCTTCATTCAAACCAAGATACCATCCTCCTACAAACTAAACCTCATCCTCCATCCAACCAAAATACCATCCTTTTTAAAGGCACACTTCCATCCATCTTCAAACCGATCTACCAACTTCTTTCAAACTAAACAATCATTCTCAACTTCCATACTTGTCAAATCAAACTTCTATCCATCTTCAAACCAAATTCCTCCTCAGGATAAAATTAACATGACCTTCCAAGCCGAATTTACAATCATTTTGAAGCCAAATTGCCATTCTCATTTAAACGAAACTACCATCGTCCTTCAAAGTAAACTTCCATCCTTCCTCAAACCAAAGTCCTAACTTTCTTCAAACCAAACCCCCTTCCTCCTCCAAATCAACCTCCCATCCTTCTTCAAACCAAACTACCATTCTTCTTCAATAAGAACTGCCATACCAAGCTAACTTCTTCCCTTTTTCAAATCTAACTCCGATGCTTCCTCAAACCTAACACACATACTTTTTTTTAAACGAACTCCCACCGTCCTTAAACCACACTTACATCCTTCTTCAAACCAAACTACCATCCTTCTTCAAAAAACTGTCAGCATCATCCAAACAAAACGTATAACTTTCTTCAAACCAAACTTCTTTTTTAACCCAACTCCCATCTTTCAAACTAAATTTCTTTTTCCTTCAAACCAATATACCATCCGTCTTCAAGTCAAACCCCCATCCTCCGTCGAACCAAACTCCCATACTCCTTCTGATCAAACTACCATCCTTCAACAAACCTATCTTGCATCCTTTCCTAAGCCAAACTGCCATCCTCATTCAAACCTAAATACCATCCTTTTTCAAACCTAACTGCCAACCTCCTTCAAACAAACTAACCAGCCAAATTATAACAAAACTAACATCCTTATTCAAACCAAACTACCATGCTTCTTCCAACTAAACTACCATCCTTATTCAAACCAAACTTCCATCATTTTTCCAACCAACCATCATACATCCTTAAACAAAACTGCCATCTTTTTTCAAACAAGAGTTACATCCATATTCAAACCAAACTCTCATGTTTTTTTCTTTCAAATCCCATCATTCTTCAACCCAACCTCCATCCTTCTTCGAACCCAACTCCCATCCTCCTTAACACCAAACTACCTTCCTTCTTCAAACCAAACTATCATACTTTTTCAAACTGAACTTAAATTCATCTTTAAAACAAACTGTCATTTTCTTTCAAACCAAACTTCAATCCTTCTTTAAACGAAAGCCCATCCCTCTTCAAACTGAACTTCTTCCTTCTTCAAAACGAAATACCATCCATCTTCGAACCAAACTTCCACCATTTTTTAAACCCAATAAGCAATCCTCCACACTCAACTTCCTCGAATCGAACACACCTTCTAGTTCAAACGAAACTCCCATCTTTCTCCAAATCATACTTCTATCCTCCGTCAAACCAAACTCCCATACCCCTTCTGATTAAACTACCATCCTTCTTCAAACCAAATTTACATCCTTTCCTAAGCCAAACTGCCATCCTCATTCAAACCAAAATATCATCCTTCTTCTAAAAACCTAACTGCCAACCTCGTTCAAACGAACTAACCATCCTAGTTCGATCCAAACTACCATACTTCTTCAGGCCAAACTTTCATCCTCCTTCTAACTAATCTTCCACCCCTTTTCAAAGCAAATTCTGATCGTTCCCCAAACCTAACTCCCATCCTCATTCAAACCAAAATACCATCTTTTTTCAGGCCTAACTGCCAACCTCCTTCAAACGAACTAACCATCCTTATTCTAACCAAACTACCATCCTTCTTCAGGCCAAACTTTCATCCTCCTTCTAACTAATCTCTCACCCCTTTTCAAATCAAATTCTGATCGTTCTCTAAACCTAATTCCCATCCGTTTTGAAATTAACTCCTCTCCTTCACACCGAACTCCGATCCTTTTTTAAAAAAACTCCCACCCTATTTCAAACCACACTTATATTATTTTTCAAACCAGACCTACGATCTTCTTCAAATCAAACTACCATCCTTCTTCAAACCAAATTATCGTCTTTCAAACTAAACTACCATCGTTCTTCAAACCAAACTCCCATCCTTCTTTAAACCAACCCCTATGCTTCTTCTAACTCAACTTCTTCCTCTTTCAAACCAAAATATCTTCCTTCTGCAAGCCAACAAACCACCCTGTTCAAACCAATCATACATCCTTTTTCAAACCAAACTACCATCTTTCAAATCAAATTCACATTTTTCTTCATAACAAGCTGCCATCCTCATTCAAACCAAACTTCCATCCTTCTTAAAACAGGCTTCCGTCTATCGTCAAACAAAATTTTTTCCTCATTCAAATCAAACTAACACCCTTCTTCAAACCAATCTTCCATCCTTTCTCAAACTAAACTGACATCCTTCTTCAAACCAATCTCCCATCCTTTCTTAAACCAAAATAACTTCCTTCTTCAAACCAAACCACCATTTCCTTTAAACCAATTTTACATTCTTCTTCAAACCAAACTGTCATCCTCATCCAAAAAAACTTCCATCCTTCTTTAATGCAACTCATATTTTTCAAACTAATCTTCTTCCTCCTTTAAACCAAAACACCATCCTTTTTCAAGTCAACCCACCACCCCTCTTCAAACCAAACATACATCCATCATTCAAACCAAGCTTACATGCTCCTTCAAACTAAATTTCATCCTTCTTCATGCCAAAATACCATCCTTCCTCAAGTCAAACCCCCATCCTTCTTTAAACCAAACTACCAACCTCCTTAAAATCAAACAACCATCTTCACTTCCATCGTTTTTCATTCTAAACTTCCAACCTTCTTCAAACCAAACATACCTTCTAAGTCAACCGAAACTCCCATCTTCCAAATCAAACTTCCATCCACCTTCAAACCCAACTCTAATCCTCTTTCTGATCAAACTACCATCCTTTTTGAAGCCAAACCGACATTATCATTCATTAAACCAACTTTCAAGCCAATCTTACATCGTTTTCAAACCAAGCTTACATTCTTCTTCAAATCAAACTACCATTCTTCTTAAAACTAAACTTTCATCCTTCTTGAAACAAACATACACTCTTTTTCAAAAAATACTACCACCCGTTTTCAAACCTGACTACCACCCTTTTTCAAAATTAAATCACACCCTATTTCAAACATATCTCCCCTCCACCATCTTCATTCAAGCCAAACTTCCATCCTCCTTCAAACTAAACTCCCACCCTTATTTCAAACCAAACTCCGATCCTTCCCCAAGCCTAACTCCCATCCTTTTACAAAGCAACTCCCATCCTTCGGACAAATCTGTAATTTTCTTTTAACCAAATCCTACGCTCCTTCAAACAAAACTTACAACCTTCTTCAAACCAAAATGTCATCCTCATCCAAACTAAACTTGCATCCTTCTTCGAACCAAAACATCACTCTCATTCAAACCAAACTTCCATCTTCCCTTCAACCAACTGCCATCCTTCAAACTAAGCTTCTTCCTCCTTCAAACCAAAATACCGCCCTTCTTCAAGTCAACCTACCACCTCTCTTTAAACCAAACATGCAGTCTTCTTCAAAATAAACTGTCATCTTCATTCAAACCAAGCTTTCACCCCCCTTCAAACATAAATACCATCCTTCTTCATTTCAATCCACCATTCTTCTTCAAATAGAACTACCAACCTCCTTTAAACCAAACAACCATCGTCCACTCCCATTCTTCTACACACTAAACTTCCAACCTTCTTCAAACTAAACACACCCTCTAAGTCAACCGAAACTTCCATCCTCCTTCTAACCAAACTCTTATCCTCTTCCTGATCAAACTACCATCCTTCTTCGAGGTAAACTTACATCCTTCTTTTAGCCAAACTGCCATCTTCGTTCAACGCAAACTACCATCCACCTTCAAGCCAAACTTTCACCCTTCTTTAAACTAAACTTAAAACTCCTCCTTTCTTCACACCAACCCTCCATCCATTTTTCATTCCAAATCTACCATCCATCCCTCTTCAAACCAAACTACCATCCTTATTTAAACCAACTGCTATCCTTCTTCAATAAGAACTGCCATCTTTATCGAAACCAAACTACCATCCTTCGCTGAGCCAAACTGCCATCCTCATTCAAACCATAATACTATGCTTATACAAACCTAACTGCCAACCTCTTTCAAACTTAATAACCACCCTCCTGCTAAACAAACTACCATCTTTCCTATAGTCATACCTCCATCCTCCTTCTAACTAAACTTCCAGCCCTTTTCAAACCAAACTCCAATCCTTCTTTAAACCAACCCGCACCCTTCTTCAAACCACACTTACAATATTTTTCAAACCAGACTTACGATCCTCTTCAAATCAAACTACCATACTTCGTCAAACCAAACTACCGACCTTCTTCAAACGAAACTGTCATCCTTCTTCAAACCAATCTTTCATCCTAATTCAAACCAAACTTACATCGTTCTTCAAACCAAACTCCCATCTTTCTTCGAACTCAACTTCTTCCTCCTTCAAATCAAAATATCGTCCTTCTTCTAGCCAACCTACCACCCCTTTTCAAACCAAACTTACATCCTCCTTCAAATCAAACTATTATCGTTATTCAAACCAGGCCAACATCTTCTTTCAAACTAAACTCTTCCTCTTTCAAATTAAAATACAAACCAAAATACCACCCTTCTTCAAGCCAAATAACCATCCTTCTTCAAACCAAACTTAAACCTTTCCTCAAACCAAACTGCTATATTCATTCAAACCAAGCTACCATCTTCCTACAAAATAAACCCCATCCGCCTACAAACCAAAATACCATTCTTTCTCAAGCCAAACTTCCATCCTTCTTCAAACCGAACTACCAACCTCCTTCAAACCAAACAATCATCCTCATCTTCAATACTTCTCAAATAAATTAAACTTCCTTTCTCCTTCAAACCAAACTAACATCCCCTTGAAGCCAAACTTACATATTTCCTAAGCCAAATTGCCATTTTCATCCAAACCAAACTACCATCGTCCTTAAAATTACAATTTCAACCTACTTCAAAGAAAACTAACAACCTTTATCAATCCAAACCCCCATCGTTCTCCAAATCAATTTCTCATACGTCTTCAAACCAAACTACCATCCTTCCTCAACCAAAATTACCATCCTTATTCAAACCCAACTCCTATCCTTCTTCAAACAGAACTACCATTCTTATTCAAACCAAACTACCATCCTTCTTCCAACCAAACTACCAACATTTTTTTACCAATCAACGTCCATCTTCAAGTCAAACAACCATCCATCCTTAAACCAAACTTACATCCTTCTTCGAACCAAACTGCCAGCATCATTCGAACCAAGCTACCATCCCCCAACAAACTCAACTTCATCTTCCATCGAACCAAAATACCGTCCTTTTTCAAGGCGAACTTAGATCCTTCTTCAAACCGAACTACCAGCCTCCTTCAAACTAAACAACCATCCTCAATTTCCATACTTCTCAAATTAAACTTTCATCTTTTTTTAAAGGAACTCCCATCCTTCAAACTAAACGTCTTCCTCCTTCAAAACAAAATATCATCCTTCTTCAAGTTAAACTTCCACCATTCTTCGAACCAAACAGCCATCCTCCACTCCTACCATACTCAAACTGAACACCCACTTCTAGTTCAAACAAAACTCTCATCTTTTTCCAAATCATACTTCCATCCTCCATCAAACAAAAGTCCATACTCCTGAACAAACTACCATCCTTTTTCAAACCACACTTGAATCATCATTCTGATCAAACTACCATCCTCCTTCAAAACAACCTCCCATCCTCATTCTAATCAAACTACCATATTTCTTCAAACCAAACATACCACCTTCCCTAAACCAAACTGCCATCCTCATTCAAACCAAAATACCATCCTTCATCAAACCTAATAAACCATCCTTCTTCAAACAAAATAACCTTCCTTACGTTATATTTTAAATCAGACTTACGTTCTTTTTCAAATCAAACTTCCATCCTTCTTCAAACCAAAGTACCGTCCTTCTTCAAACTCAACTTACATCGTTTTTCCATCCTTCTTAAAATCAACTCCCATCCTTCTTCCAACTCAATTTCTTCCTCCATCAAACCAAAATATCGTCCTACCACCCTTCTACAAACCAAACTTACATCCTTCTTCAAACCAAACTGTCATCTTCATTCTAACCAAGCACTTTCAAACTAAACTTCTTTCAGATCAAAATACAAAATAAAATACCAACCTTGACCAAACCAAACTCCCATATTTCTTCCAACCAAATTCCTATCATTTTTTTTTTGAAGCAACCACCGTCATTTCTTAAACCCCAAACTCTCATCCTCCTTTGTATCAATCTAACATCATTCTTCAAACTAAACTTCTTCGTCCTTCAATTCAAAATGCCATCTTCATTCATACCAATTACCATTCTCCATTTCCATCCAATTTCAAAAAAAACTCTCATCCTTCTCCAAACCAATCTTCAATCTTTCGCCAAACAAACCTCCATTCTCCTTCTGACTGAACCTAGCAATCTTTTCAAATCAGACTTAAATCCAAATTGCCATCCGTATTCAAACCAAAATACCATCCTTCTTCGAACATACCTGCCAACCTCCTTCAAATGGAATACCCATCCTCCTTCAAACTAAACTAACAAACTCCTTCAAACGAAATACCCATCCTCCTGCTAATTAAACTATCACCTTTCTTCAAACAAAACTTCCATCCTTCTTCAAACTAAACTTTCAACCTTTTTAAAACCAAACGGCGAATCTTTTACAAACCTAACTCCCATCCTTCTTCAAACCAAACTCCTATCCTTTTTTAAAACTTCTTCTAACTCAACTAACTTCTTCAAACCAAAATACCGTCCTTCTTCAAGTCAGCGTAACACCCTGTTCAAACCAATCATACAATCTTTCTCAAACCAAACTAACTTCCTTCTTCAAACCAAACTACCATCCTCTTTCAAACCAATCTTACATTCTTCTTCAAAACAAACTCCTCTTCAAACTTATCTTCTTCCCTCCTTCAAACCAAAATACTATCCTTTTTCAAGTCAACCGAAACTCCCACCCTCCAAATCAAACTTCCATCTTTCTTCAAACCAAACTGTCACCTTCATTCAAACCAAGCTATCATGCTCTTTCAAACTAAACTTCATCTTCCTTAAAATCAAAATACCCTCCTTCCTCGAGTCAAACCCCATCCTTCTTCAAACCAAACTCCTGTCCTTTTTCAAACCAACTCCCATCCTCCAAACCAAACTACCATCATTAAACCAAATCCCACCCTCCTTCAAACCAAACTTCATCATTTTTCAAACCTAACTTACATTCTCCTTCAGGTCACACTAACATCTTTCTTTATACAAATCTACCATCCTTCTTCAAACCAGACTACCACCCTTCTTCAACCCTACTTTCATCTTTCTTCAAATTAAATTTCTTCCATTTTCAAATCAAAGTTACTTCCTTTTTCGAACCAAACTGCAATATTCATTCAAACCAAGCTACTATCCCCCTACAAACTAAACTTTATCTACCTTCAGATCAAAATACCATACATTTTCAAGCCAAAGTTTCATTCTTCTTTTAACCGAACTATAACCTCCTTCAAACCAAACAAACATCCTCCACTCCCATCCTCCTTCAAACCAAACCCTCTATCTTCTTCAAACCGATCAGCCCCTCTACTTCAAACGTAACTCTCATCCTTATCAAAATCAATCTTCCAACCTCCGCCAAACAAAATTTCCATCATTCATTTGAGCAAACTTCAAACAAAAATCCTTTTTTTAAGACAAACTGCCATCCTCAATTAAACCAAAATACCATCTTTCTGCAAACATAAATGCCAACCTTTTTCAAACGAAATAAATATCCTCCTGCTAACTAAATTACCGTCTTTCTTGGAGCCAAACTTCCAATCTTCCTTCTTTTTTAAAACCAAACCCCCATCCTACTCCAAATCAAACTCAGATTTCTCTCCAAACCAAACTACAATTCATTTTCAAATAAAACTACCATTATTATTCAAACCAAACTAAAGCCGTTTTTCCAACCAAACTATCATCCTCATTCAAACCAAACTACCATCATTTTTCAACCAACCACCATCCATTCTAAAGCAAAACTAACATCCTTCTTTAAACGAACTACCATCATTCTTCAAACAAAAGTTCCATCTTTATTCAAAACAAAATTCCCATATTTCTTCCAAATAAAGTCTCACCATTCTTTATACCAACCACCATCCTTCTTAAAACCCAACTATCATACTTCTTTAAACCAAACTACCTTCCTTCTTCGAACCAAACTTCCATCCTTCTTTAAACGAACTCACATCCTTCTTCAAACTGAACTTCTTCTTCCTTCAAAACAAAATATCATCCTTCTTCAAGCCAAACTTCCATCATTCTTCAACCCAAATAGCCATGCTCCACTCCCACTTTTCTCAAACCGAACATCCCTTCTAGTTCAAGCCAAACTCCCATCTTTCTCCAAATCATATTTACATCCTCCGCCAAACCAACTCTCATCCTTCTGATCAAACTTACAAACCAAACTTACATTCACCCCCAAGCACAACTGCGATCCTCATTCAAATCAAAATATCATCCTCCTTCAAACCTAACTGCCAACCTCCTTCAAACTAACTAACCATCCTCCTTCTAAACAAACTACCATCTTTCTTCAAGCCAAACTTCCATCCTTCTTATAACTAAACTTTCACCTTTTTTCAAACCAAACTCCGATCGTTCTCCAAATCTAACTCCCATCCTTTTTCAAAACAACTCCCATCCTTCAAACCAAACTCCGGTCCTTTTTTAATCAAACTCTCACCCTTTTTCAAACCAAACTCCGATCGTTCTCCAAATCTAACTCCCATCCTTTTTCAAAAAAACTCCCATCCTCCAAACCAAACTCCGATCCTTTTTTAATCAAACTCTCACCCTTCTTCAAATCGAACAACCATCCTTCTCCAAACAAAATTACCGTCCCTCTTCAAACCAAATTGTCATAATCATCAAAACCAAACTTCTATCGTTCTTCAAACCAAACTTACATCTTTTTTTAAGCCAAATTGCCATTCTCATTCAAACCAAACTACCATATAAACTTTTCTTTAAACCAAATCCGAATCCTTTTCAATCTAAACCCCATCCTCCTCCAAATAAACATCCCATCCTTCTACAAATCAAACCGTATCCTCATTCAAACCAAAATTCCATCCTTCTTCAAATCTAACTGCCAACCTTCTTCAAACGAACTAACCATCCTCCTTCTAAACAAACTACTATCTTTCTTCAAGCCAAACTTCCATCCTCCTTCTAATTAAACTTCCATCCCCCTTCTAAACCAAACTCCGATCGTTCTCAAAGCCTAACTCCAATCCTTTTTCAAACAACCTCCATCTATCAAACTAAATTCCCACCCCTCTTCAAACCAAACTTACATTATTTTTCAAACCACACTAACGATCTTCTTCAAATCGAACTACCATCCTTCTTCAAACCAAATTACCTTCTCTATTCAAACCAAATTGTCATCCTCATCAAAACCAAACTGTCATCGTTCTTCAAACCAAACTTACATTGTCCATCAAACCAACACTCATTCTCCTTCAAACTCAACCACTTTCTCCTTCTAACTAAAATATCGTACTTCTTCAAGCCAATCTACCACCCCTCATCAAACCAAACACACATCATTCTTCAAACCGAGCTGTCATATTCATTTGAACCAAGCTACCATCTATTCGCAAACTAAACTTCTTCCTCTTTCAAATCAAAATACAAACGAAAATACCACATTTCTTCAGCCAAACAACCACCATTCTTCCTCAAACAAAACTTACATCCTTCTTCAAACCAAACTCCCATATTTCTTCCACCCAAACAGCCATCATTTTTTTAAACCAACCACCATCCTTCCTCAAACCAAACTCCCATCCTCCTTCGGATCAAACTAAAATCCTCCTTCAAAATAAAACTTCTTACTCATTCAAATCAAACTGCCATCTTCATTCAAACCAAATGGTCATCTTCATTCAAACCAAGCTACCATCCTTTACCAGTAAAACCATCCTCCACTTCCATCCTTCTTCACACAAAACTCCCATTCTCCTTCGAACGAAACTCTGATCCTTCTCCAAATCAATCTTTCATTCTCCGCCAAACCAAACACCCATCATTACCCAGATCAAACTTCCTTCTTTTTTTAGACCAATTCCCACCTTCCTTCAAACCAAACTTACATGATTTTTCCAACCAAACTTATATTCTTCTTCAAATCAAACTACCATTCTTTTTCAAACCAATTTACCATCCTTCTTCAAACCAAACTTACACCTTTCATCAAAGCAAACTGTCATACTTATTCAAACCAAATTACTTTATTTTTCAAATCTAACTGTCATCCACATTCAAACAAAACTTCCAACCTTCCTCAAACCTACTTCAATTTTTCAAACTAAACTTCTTCTTTCAAAATTGCCATCTTATTTCAAATCAAACTCCCAGCTTCATTCAAACCAAGCTACCATCCTCCTACAAACTAACCTACAAACTAAACTTTGTCTTCTTTCAAACTAAAATAGTACCTTTCTTCAAGCCAAACTTCTATCCTCCTTCAAACCGAACAACCATCGTCCACTTCCATTCTTCTTCAAACCAAACCTCATCCTCCCTCCAACAAAACTTACACCCTTCTTCAAACCTAACACCTCTTCCACTTCAAACTAAACTCCCATACTTCTCCAAATGAAACTTCCATCCTCCTTCAAACCAAACTTCCATCCTTCTTCGGATCAAACTAACATCCCTCTTCAAGCAAAATGAACATCCTTCTTTGGGCCATATTGTCATACTCATTCAAACCAAACTACCATCGTCCCTCAAATTAAACTTTGAACGTACTTCAAAAACAAATTCAATCCTTCTCCAAATCTAACTCCCATCCTTCAAACCAAACTCCCATCTTTCTTTAAACCAACCAACCTTCAAACAATATTTAAATCCTTTTTCAAACAAAACTTACATTCTTCTTCAGATCACACCACGATCCCTCTTTAAACCAATTTACCATCCTTCTTCAAACCAAATTTACATCCTTTATCAAACTAAACTTCACCCTGCTTCAAACAAAAATAACATCCTTCTCCAAGTCAAATCTCCATCCTTCTTCCAACCAAACAACCAACCTCCTTCAAACCAAAACACTATCCTCCACTTCCATCTTCTTCACACTAAACCTCTACCCGCCTTCAAACCAAACTTCCAACTTCGAAATGAAATTGCTATCCTCCGTCAAACCAAACTCTCATCCTCCTTCTTATCAAACTACCTATCTTCTTCAAGCCAAACTTATACCTTTTAAAGCCAAACTACCATCCCCATTCAAATCAAACTACCATCCTACTTAAATCCAATTTCCAATTCCGTGATACAAACCAAATAGCCATATTTCATTAAACCAATTCCCATCCCCGTTCCAACCAAACTACTATCCTTCTTTAAACGAACTTCCACCCTCTGTCGAACCAAACTTACATCGTTATTAAAACCAAACTTACATTCTTATTCAAATCAAACTACCATCCTTTTTTAAACCAACTCTTACCCTTCTTTAAACCATACTCACATTATATTCAAACAAGACTTACGTTCTTCCTCAAACCAAACTTACATCCTTCTTCAAATCAAATTGTCATCCGCATCCAAACTAAACTTCTTCAAACCAAAATATCGTCCTTCTTCAATTCAACTTACCACGCCTCTCCAAACCAAGCATACATCCTTCTGCAAACTGTCATCTTCATTCAAACCAAGCGACCACCCTCTTTCACACTAAACTTCTTCCCCTTTCAAATCAAAATACAGACAAAAATAGCAACCTTCTTCAAGCCAAACAACCATCCTTCTTTAAACCAAAGATACATCTTTCTTCAAACGAAACTGCCATCTTCATTCAAACCAAGATACCATCCTCCTACAAATTAAACCTCATCCTCCATCCAACCAAAATACCATCCTTTTTAAAGGCACACTTCCATCCATCTTCAAACCGATCTACCAACCTCCTTCAAACTGAACAACCATTCAAACCCAACTCCTGTCCTTTTTCAATAAGAACTACTATACCACGCTAACTTCTTTCCTTTTTCAAACCAAACTTCGATCCTTCCCCATACCTAACACGAATCCTTTCTTCAAACAAACTCCCCCCGTCCTTAAACCACACTTACATCCTTCTTCAAACCAAACTACCATAATTCTTCAAAAAAAACTGCCATCCTCATCCAAACCAAACTTGCAACCTTCTACAAACCAAACTGTCGCCTTTATTCAAACCAAACTTCCATCCTTCTCTAAACCAACTCCCATCTTTCAAACCGAATTTCTTTTTCCTTCAAACCAATATGCCATTCTTCATCAGCACAACCTACCACTCCTTTTCAAATCAAACATACATCCTTCTTTGAACTAAACTTTCATTTTCATTCAAACCAACCTACCATCCTCCTTCACACTAAACTTCACACTCTTTCAAACTAAAATACCATCCTTCTCCAAGTCAAACCCCCATCCTCCGTCGAACCAAACTCCCATACTCCTTCTGATCAAACTACCATCCTGCTTAAAACCAAATTACATGATACAAACCAAATAGCCTTAGTTTATTAAATCAATTCCCATCCCCGTTCCAACCAAACTACTATCCTTTTTTAAAAAAAACTCCCACTCTTTTTCAAACCACACTTACATTATTTTTCAAACCAGACCTACGATCTTCTTCAAATCAAACTACCATCCTTCTCCAAACCAAATTACCGTCTTTCAAACTAAACTACCATCGTTCTTCAAACCAAACTCCCATCTTTCTTTAAACCAACTCCTATCCTTCTTCTAACTCAACTTCTTCCTCCTTCAAACCAAAATATCGTCCTTCTGCAAGCCAACAAACCACCCTGTTCAAACCAATCATACATCCTTTTTCAAATCAAATTCACATTTTCCCTCAAAACAAGCTGTCATTCTTATTCAAACCAAATTTCCAACCTTCTTAAAACAAACTTTCGTCTATCTTCAAACAAAATTTTTTTCTCATTCAAACCAAACTAACCTCCTTCTTAAAACCAATCTCCCATCCTTTCTTAAACCAAACTAAATTCCTTCTTCAAACCAAACTATCATTTCCTTTAAACCAATCTTACATTCTTCTTCAAACCAAACTGTCATCCTCATCCAAAAAAACTTTCATCCTTCTTCAAAGCAACTCACATCGTTTAAACTAATCTTCTTCCTCCTCCAAACCTAAATACCATCCCTTTTCAAGTCAACCCACCGCCCCTCTTCAAATCAAACATACATCCTTCTTCAAACCAAACTGTCACCTTCTTTCAAACCAAGCTAACATGCTCCTTCAAACTGAATTCCATCCTCCTTCAAGTCAAACCCCTATCCTTCTTTAAACCAAACTACCAACCTCCTTCAAATCAAACAACCATCCTCCACTTCCATCGTTTTTCACTCTAAACTTCCAACCTTTTTCAAACCAAACATACCCTCTACGTCAACCAAAACACCCATCTTCCAAATCAAACTTCCATCCACCTTCAAACCAAACTTTAATCCTCTTTCCTATCAAACTACCATCCTTCTTGAAGTCAAACTGACATTCTCATTCAAAGCAAACTGCCATCCTCCTTAAAAGCAACTACCATGTTTCGCACCAAACACTCATCCTTCATTAAACCAACTTTCACCCTCTTTCAAGCCAAACTTACATCGTTTTTCAAACCAAGATTACATTCTTCTTCAAATCAAGCTACCATTCTTCTTTAAACCAAACTACTATTATTCTTAAAACCAAACTTTCATCCTTCCTAAAACCAAACACACACTCTTTTTCAAAAAATATTCCCACCCGTTTTCAAATCTGACTGCCACCCGTTTTTAAACCTAAATCACACCCTATTTCAAACATATCTCCCCACCATCATCTTCATTCTATCCAAGCTTCCGCTCTCCTTCAAACTAAACTTCCAGCCTTTTTCAAACCAAACTCTGATCCTTCCCCAAACCTAACTCCCATCCTTATACAAACCAACTCCCATCCTTCGGACAAATCTGCAATTCTTCTTTTAACCAAATCCTACGCTCCTTCAAACCAAACTTACATCCTTCTTCGAATCAAATCGTCACTCTCATTCAAACCAAAGTTTTATCCTCCTTTTAACCAACTCCCATTCTTCAAACTAAGCTTCTTTCTCCTTCAAATAAAACTACCCTCCTTCTTCAAGTCAATCTACAACCTCTCTTCAAACCAAACATACATTATTCTTCAAACTAAACTGTCATCTTCATTCAAACCAAGCTTTCATTCCCCTTCAAACCAAAATACCATCCTTCTTCATGTCAATCCTTCATTTTTCTTCGAATAGAACTACCAACCTCCTTTAAAACAAACAACCATCCTTCACTCTCATCATCCGAATCAAACTTCCATCATCCTTCAAACCAAACTCTCATCCTCCTGATAAAACTGCAATCTATCTTCGAGCCAAACTTACATCCTTTTTTGAGCCAGACTGCCATCTTCATTCGAAGCAAACTACCATCTTCTATAAAACCAACTCCTATGCTCAAAACCAAACACCCATCCTTGTTTGAACCAACATCCACCCTCAATCAAGCCAACCTTACATCGTTTTATAAAATTAAATTAAATCATTATTTAAAGAATGCCTTCATCTTACATCAAAATCTACTCTCGTCCAAATCAAATCCTCATCTTCATTGACACCAATCCCTTGTAATTCTTAAAACTCAACTTTTCCACAATAAAATTTTTCCTTGCTCAAAACAATCCCCCATCCAACCAACATCTCACTTTAACTAAAATCAACCGCAAAACTAAACTTCCCAACCACATTTTCAACATTCTGCGAACAAAAATGACCGTATATCAAATCATATTTTTTTTTTTGTTCTCGTTAGAACGATTTCGCAAAATTCTAGAAAACATTTATTCCGATCCTTTTCCGAAACGAAGAATCCTCACGAATAAAAAGATCCATCTTTCTCAATACGAAACTCCGATGCTCGTATAGCTTTATGTTTTATATATATTTTTTCATCCCAATTTCCGTGTTTGCGTATAAGAAGTAGTTAGTTACTTTAACAAAGGACGAACTACTAAACGCTGATGGTCGCGTAACTTTACCTTTTAAATATCTTATTGTATTCAATTATTACCGATACATTTAGAAAATAAAAACGTTAAAGAAAAACTATGGAAACACATATCACTGACAATGCTGCGAAAGAAATGAGCGTAGAAAGAGCGCAAAATGTTGCAGTTGCTGCTCAGCAGGCAGAAATAACATCACATGAGACAACTCTTTATGCTGAACAAGCCTCCGTTCCAGCTGAACAAGCAACTGTGCCAGCAACAGGAGCAATTATCTCTGCAGAAGTTTTGCAACAAACTAGCATAAGTGGTGAGTACATTGGATTGGAGCTGAAGAGGCCTCTATCATAACATGAAATTTAAATATTTTATTTTTTTTTCTGTTCACAACGCGATTAAAACACCTTCAAACTTACACTGGGTTGATCGAAAGAATAGAAATGTGACAGAGATAATTTGTATGAAGAAACACGTCATTTAATGCGTTTTCGTGGATATTTGACACCTGTAGGTTATTTATGACTCGATTTGTAATTTTTGCTTTGAACTGGTCTAATTAAACTCCGGCTAGATTTGTCTCAATATTAAATTAAGTTTGAATTGCAATTTTCTTTCAACATTGTAAATGAATGAAATTGCTGTTTTTAGCAGATCTGGGCAAGTATGCAACAAAATTCTGATCCCAAAATTAAATTTTAATACCGATTCGGTTCAGACTATTGCCACTCTCTACATATCTTACGTTTAATTTATGTAGAATTGATTACAATATGTGATCCAAGCAAGGCTGGTAGTACGGTACGGTACGGTACGAAGTTCGGTACGGTACGATTGAATTTTCCGGTACGATAGTACGGTACGATTCATTTTTCAATTTTCGTACTTAGTACGGTACGGTACGAAGTTCGGTATTTATTTCGTACCGTACCGTACTATTTTTCGTACTTTGGCATTACACTTTATTCTTTTCAAATTAATTCAAAAAAAAAATATTTTCATTTAACATCTATGCCGTTTTATAAAAGGGCGCTAATAATATAAATTGTGTCTATCAAAGAATTTTTAACTAAAGGGCAATTTTAAAAGGATTAAAAGCGGCGCAGGTATGGTAATAAAAATGCAACTGATTCACCTAGATTAGATGAGCTATGTCGTATATCGGTTTTACTGCAGTGGCGTAAAACATTGTGATTGCTTGGAAATACATATAGGCCGCTGATTTATGACGTCTTAAACTGCATTTTTCCGTAATAACGAAAGTTGTGATAGCATTCATAATACTAAAAATCACGGTGTAGTTTCTGAATATATCGTTAGCATCGCCGATGTGCTTTGACCGGTTTTCATTTAAAATTCACAGTGGAGTAGGAAGCACTGCCCAAATACAGTGGCGGATTCAGAAAATAATTTAGGAGGGGGGCACATTTTTTCCAACATGCAAACATAGGCTTTCAAATTTAGAAAAAAATTAGGGTGCCGGCGCGCAAAATTTTATTGAGAACGAAACAAAAATACATGTTTTTAAATTGAAATAAACATTACCAGACAGGAAAATGTACCTGCGCGCCGGAAGCCCGCTGAAATTTTTGTAAAATTTGAATAAAAATTTTCACTTTAAAGCCTAAATGCTACGAAATATACAAAATTGATCGGGGAAAAATATTGCGCAACGCAGGCTCGCGAAAATTATATGAAAATTAACTTAAAAACTCTCTCCCCCTGACCAACTATGCAACTAAGTTAACAAGTAACCACCGCTATTACGTTTTGTTTGTACTCAGACACACAGAAGTATATTCTCATCCGAATATAAAGATATATTTAGGCTTTTTTAAGTTGAGTGTTAGATGAAGCTCATCTTAATTAGAAGATATATTTTGTAAAAAAAAAAACAGCCAAGTCACGATATAGACAACGAGGCATGTCGGGAATACGTTTGTCTGGTATTAAAAAATAAATAGCAATTTTCAGTAATTTGAAGAGAACATAAATTGCACCAGAAATACCAGATTTAAAAATGCACAATGATAATGTTCTTATAACCCTACCACGATTTATCACCACCGGTCTAACATTCTCATATTATGCGCTATGTGAACAATGATATTGGAGTCACATATGCTTAGTTACGCCCATGTTTTATTGTGCTGGATTTTAAACCAGATAGCATAAAACTGCATCACTTTGATGTAAGATGTTGGTGATGTTTCTTGCATTTGCCAGATCTTACAAAAAAGCTGCTTTGGACATTGTTAGTTGGTACGGTACGAAATTGCTGCTTAGCGAATCGTACTTGTTTTCGTACTAGTACGAAATTTAGTACGATAAATGAAAAATATTAATCGAACTTAATTTCGTACTGGTACGAAGTTCGGTACGATGTACGAAAAAATAATATCGTACGGTACGGTACGGAAAATTTTCGAAGGGTACGGTACGAAGTTCGGTACGAAATTATTTTGCTGGTTCGATGTACGATAAAAATTTCGTACCGTACCGTACTGCCACCCTTGGATCCAAGTAGTATTACCAAATTTGAGACCTACCTCGACACGGTTTTGGTGCCCATGTAATTGTTCGATCACAGTGAAATGCTTAAGACTTTTATATCAGTGTTTTGTCACATTCGCATTCTCGAACACCTTAGGCATTGTTTGTATTTTGCTACACTTGCAGACAAAAGGTTTAACTCATTTTTTTACCAAATATACTTTGGCTATCTTCATCTGTCAATGCTTCTGAAACACCTCAGATCATATTGAAAATGTGTGTCTTAACACGTATGCTCCTTTCTAACGGGACAATTTGTTTATTGTGGAATTAAATTAGATTCTAATAAATCGCACATTAAAAAAATAAAATAAACCTTCGTCATGACATAAAAATCCATGTTTCGTCTTTTTTAAATGAACCTTCAAACTTTCCAGAAATGAAACTTTTAACAATTGTCTTAATATTTCATAAAATTCATGCTGCAGAAACCAACATCTCTGATACCGTTGTGCAAGAATTGGGTGTAGAAAAGGCGGAGAATGTTGCAGTTGTTGCCGAACAAGCAGAAATTGCTTCACATGAGACAACTCTTCATGCTGAAGAAGCCACCGTTTCAGCTGAACAAGCAACTGTGTCAGCAACAGAAGCAATTATCTACGCAGAAGTTTTGCAACAAACTAACATAAGTGGTGAGTACATTAAACGTCACCTATATAGAGCATGAATATCATACGTGCGATAAACAACACATAAAAGTTGTTTTCAAATCCCAAAACAAAGGAAGTTCAATGTATATTAATCAACTACCGAAATATAATATAAAAAAATGTTAGCGATTCTCTATTCAAATTTCTGTAGTTGTATTTAATGCAAATCAAAGAAGTGGTGGGTGGTTTTACCATCGTCCAGGGTGAAAACCATTCACTGCACTTTACCATGGCGGATCAGTTCCGTATGGGATGCTTTCCGCTCAAGAGTGCAGAGTGCAGATTTTGGAGTGTAAGCCATGCGAGGCTGGGGGCAACAGTGTAGCTTTTGAACTAGGCTAATTGAATTCCGGCTAAATTTCTCCGAATATTAAACGTAGTTGGAATTGCAATTTTGTTTCAACATTGTAAATGAATGAAATTGTTGTTTTCAGCAGATCTGGGCAAGCATGCAGCAAAATCCTGATAACTAAATTTAATTCTGCAACGAATTCGGTCCAGAAAATTGCCAATATGTGATCCAAGTGGCATTTTCATATTTGACATATGCATGGCTACGTCAGCTTACGACGGTTGTCGGCGAATACCAATGCACACATCCCCGATTTCGCTGTCTGGTGCGATTTGTACGACTGAATTTCTTGCTGCTACGGCTCTACGACAAAGTTGAAATTGTTTAACTTTGACGTAGAGCCGTACGAGTGACTGACTTTTTGTTGCAGATTTTGGCGTTTGTTTTGACTTGTTAGTAAGGTTTTCAAAGAGTAGATGCTAATAGTCGATTTCTTTGGGGATGGGAACATAATTCTACACCGTATTATTTGGTAATATTACATTGCCGATATTAACGTTACCGGTATGAAGTAGGGTAACGGTACTAGTAAGCGTATGTCTGTTGAATCATTGAAAATATATATGTTTTAATGAATTCAGGTTGTAGTTTGCTATTCATATGCAGCTATTTATATCAATTGCGGAGTGTTAAACAATTTGTAGCCGTCGGTTATCGTATTGGGGACACATGTACCGAGCATCGGCCATGAAATGGCGGATCGAGAATTCCCCGATCGTTGCCTTCTACCGGTTATGCGGACAGCGCCTTTAAAACTTTCATTTCAGTGTTTTGTCACATTCGCATTCTCGAACACCTTCGGCATTGTTTGTTATTTGCTACACTTGCAGGCAGACACAAAGTGTAGCGCAGTTTTCTGTCAAATATACTTCAGCTATCTTCGTCTCTCAATGCTTCTGAAACACCTTAGCTGATATTGAAAATTTATGTCTTAACACCTATGCTCCTTTCTCATAGGATAATTTGTTTATTGTGGAATTAAATTAGACCTTAATGAATCGCACGTTTGAAAATAAAATAAAGTGTCGATTAAAAAAATTCTTTTTTCGTTTTTTTGAATGAACCTTCAAACTTTCCATAAATAAAACGTTTGACGATTGTCCTAATATTTCATAAAATTCCTGCTGCAGAAACCAACATCTTTGATACTGTTGTGCAAGAACTCGGCGTAGAAAAAGCCGAAAATGTTGCAGTTGTTGCTGAACAAGCAGAAATTGCTTCATATGAGACAACTCTTCAGGCTGACGAAGCCTGCGTTTCAGCTGAACAAGCCGCAGAAGTTTTGCAACAGACTAACATAAGCGGTGAGTACATTAAACGTCACCTATATAGAGCATGAATATCATACGTACGATAAACAACACATAAAAGTTGTTTTCAAATCCCAAACAAGGAAAGTTCAATGTATATTAATCAACTACTCAAATATAATATAAAAATGTCAGTGAATCTCGATTCAAATTTCTGTAGTTGTATTTAATGAAAATCAAATAATTGTTAGGTGGTTTTACCATCGACCAGGGTGGAAACCATTCACTGCACTTTACCATGGCGGATCAGTTCCGTATGGGATCTTTCCGCTCAAGAGTGCAGTTCTGGCACTACGTCTTGTAGTGGCCGTCAATTGACTCCTTCGATACTTTCGGCCTTGCTTAGAGCGAACTTCGATGACAAAAAAAGATTTTTGAGTGTAAGACATGCGAGGTTGGGGGCAACAGTGTAGTGGGTACTTTACAAAATATCCAATTCTATAACTTATCATATTTGCTTTAATTTTGAATTCACATAAAATTCTCGCTTCAGAAACCAACATCACTGATACTGTTGTGCAAGATATGAGTGTAGAAAAAGCGGAAAATGTTGCAGTCTTTGCTGAACAGGCAGTAATCGCTTCACATGAGACAACTCTCCATGCAGAAGAAGCATCCGTTTCAGCTGAACAAGCAACTGTGTCAGCAACAGAAGCAATTATCTCTGCAGAAGTTTTGCAACAAACTAACATAAGTGGTGAGTATATTTCTGATCGTGTTGATCTACAAAGCTTTAAAACTCGCGTTAATAGACATCTATCAGGGATGGGGATTCCTTAGTTCCTGTTCCTGCATTTTATGTAGCTCTTTGCACTTTAGTGGCTCCAGGAGAATTTTCAAGTTTGATTCTCCTTCTGTGTCGTTGCTCTGAGGGAATTTCAATAAAAGCTAAATAAAAAAAACACTTGATCAACGGATACAATGAGTAATGAAATTGAGTTACAAACGTGCCTACTCTTATCAGCTTCAAATTGCGACAAAGCGCTTTTTTATTGAAATTAACTCTGAAGAACGCCATAAGCCGCGCTATAATCATTAGTGGATAGCATAGAGCTACTAAACGATTAGTACCAGCAACTTCGCTGTTAAAGGAAAACACCCCATACAGAACTGAACTGCCTTGGCAAAGTACCGGGGTATCTGCCTATGCGATGGTAAAACCATCTACCACTTCCTTCTAGTCGCCGCTTACAGCACGCAGGAAATACGTTACGATTATTAAACCGCACTCATGACCTAAATTTGATTAGTGTTAAATGGTTCAAAAACATAGGTCAACCAACGTTTGAAGTAGCCTGTTGAAATAATTGACTACTTCTTTTATGCAAACACGGACGATAAGGGAACAACGCACAAACAACTGAACTACCGGTAGAGTGTAGATGTACCTTCTAAGATTAACATGCAAGTAACCCTATTCTACAACATTTACTTAGATCACATCACTACATCTTTATTTAAATAATATTCTGATATGTACCTTGTGGTATCCTGCATGGCGTTGGATAATTAGCGCCGTCGTAAATGGTGTTCTAAGCCAGGCTTGTAATACGGTTTGAAGTTCGGTACGATTCATTTTTTCAATTTTCGTACTTGGTACGGTACGAAGTTCGATATCTATTCCCTACCGTATCGTACTTCTTTTCGCACCTACGGATTACACCATATTCTTCTCAGATGAATTCAAAAAAATAATTTTATTTAGTCTCTATGCCATTTCATAACGGGGCGCAGGTAATATAGCTTGTATCTATCAAAGAATTTTTTAACCTAATAGGCAATTTAAAAATGATTTGAAGCGGCGAAGGTGGGGCAATAAAATATTAAACTGAATCATTTGAGCTATGTGGTACATCGGTTTTACTGTCTTGGATTTTAAACCAGATAGCATAAAACTATATCACTTTGATTAAAGATGTTGGTGATATTTCTCACGGGGCCAGATTTTACAAAAAGGCTGTTTTGTACATTGGTAGTTGGTACGGTTCGTAATTGCTACTTAGGAAATCGTACCTATTTCCGCACTGGTCCGAAATTTAGAACGATAAATGAAACATATTAATCGAACTTATTTTCGTACTGGTACGAAGTTCGGTACAATGAAAGAAAAAAAATAATATCGTACAGTACGGTGCGGAAAATTTTCGAAAGGTACGGTACGAAATTATTTTGCTGGTTCGAAATACGATAAAAATTTCGTACCGTACTACTAAATTAAATTTTAATACCGATTCGGTTCAGACTATTGCCACTCTCTACATATGTTACGTTTAATTTATGTAGAATTGATTACAATATGTGATCTAAGTAGTATTACCAATTTTGAGACCTACGTCGACACGGTTTTGGTGCCCATGTAATTGTTCGATCACAGTGAAATACTAAGGCTTTTATTTTAGTGTTTCGTCACATTCGCATTCTCGAACACCTTTGGCATTGTTTGTATTTTGCTACACTTGCAGACAAAAGGTTCAACTCATTTTTTTTACCAAATATACTTTGGCTATCTTCATCTGTCAATGCTTCTAAAACACCTCGGCTCATATTGAAAATATGTGTCTTAACACCTATGCTCCTTTCTAACGGGATAATTTGTTTATTGTGAAATCAAATTAGATCCTAATAAATCGCACATTAAAAAAAAATAAAATAAACCGTCGTCATGACAAAAAAATCCTTGTTTCGTCTTTTTTAAATGAACCTTCAAACTTTCCAGAAATGAAACTTTTAACAATTGTCTTAATATTTCATAAAATTCCTGCTGCAGAAACTAACATCTCTGATACCGTTGTGCAAGAACTGAGTGTAGAAAAGGCGGAAAATGTTGCAGTTGTTGCTGAACAAGCAGAAATTGCTTCACATGAGACAACTCTTCATACAAAAGAAGCCTCCGTGTCAGCTGAACAAGCAACTGTGTTAGCAACAGAAGCAATTATCTCTGCAGAAGTTTTGCAACAAACTAACATAAGTGGTGAGTACATTAAACGTCACCTATATAGAGCATGAATATCATACGTACGATAAACAACACATAAAAGTTGTTTTCAAATCCCAAAACAAAGAAAGTTCAATGTATGTTAATCAACTACTGAAATATAATATAAAAAAATGTTAGTGATTATCGATTCAAATTTCTGTAGTGTATTTAATGCAAATCAAAGAAGTGGTAGGTGGTTTCACCATCGTCCAGGGTGGAAACCATTCACGGCACTTTACCATAGCGGATCAGTTCCGTGTGGGATGCTTTCCTCTCAAGAGTGCAGTTTTGGCACTACGTCTTGTAGCGGCCGTCAATTGGCTCCTTCGGGCGATACTTTTGGCCTTCCCTAGAGCGAACTTCGGTGATAAAAAAAGATTTTTGAGTGTAAGTCATGCGAGGTTGGGGGCAACAATGTAGTGGGTACTTTACAGGATATTCAATTCTATAACTCATCATATTTGCTTTAATCTTGAATAAACATAAAATTCTCGCTTCAGAAACCAACATCTTTGATACTGTTGTGCAAGAACTCGGCGTAGAAAAAGCGGAAAATGTTGCAGTTGTTGCTGAACAAGCAGAAATTGCTTCACATGAGACAACTCTTTATGCTGAAGAAGCCTGCGTTTCAGCTGAACAAGCCACTGTGTCAGCAACAGAAGCAATTATCTCTGCAGAAGTTTTGCAACAAACCAACATAAGCGGTGAGTACATTAAACGTCACCTATATAGAGCATGAATATCGTACGTACGATAAACAACACATGAAAGTTGTTTTCAAATCCCAAAACAAAGAAAGTTCAATGTATATTAATCAACTACTGAAATATAATATAAAAAAATGTTAGCGATTCTCGATTCAAATTTTTGTAGTTGTATTTAATGCAAATCAAAGAAATGGTAGGTGGTTTTTTACCATCGTCCAGGGTGAACATTCATTCACTGCACTTTACCATGGCGGATCAGTTCCGTATGGGATGCTTTCCGCTCAAGAGTGCAGTTCTGGCACTACGTCTTGTAGCGGCCGTCAATTGGCTCCTGCGGGCGATACTTTCGGCCTTGCTTAGAGCGAACTCCGATGATAAAAAAAAGATTTCGGAGTGTAAGCCATGCGAGGTTGGGGGCAAAAGGGTAGTGGGTAATTTACAAGATATCCAATTCTATACCATATCATATTTGCTTTAATTTTGAATAAACATATAATTATCGCTTCAGAAACCAACATCACTGATACTGTTGTGCAAGATCTGAGCGTAGAAAAAGCGAAAAATGTTGCAGTCGTTGCTGAACAGGCAGAAATCGCTTCACATGAGACAACTCTCCATGCAGAAGAAGCATCCGTTTCAGCTGAACAAGCAACTGTGTCAGCAACAGAAGCAATTATCTCTGCAGAAGTTTTGCAACAAACTAACATAAGTGGTGAGTACATTTCTGATCGTGTTGATCTACAAAGCTTTAAAACTCGCGTTAATAGACATCTATCAGGGATGGGGATTCCTTAGTTCCTGTTCCTGCATTTTATGTAGCTCTTTGCACTTTAGTGGCTCCAGGAGAATTTTCAAGTTTGATTCTCCTTCTGTGTCGTTGCTCTGAGGGAATTTCAATAAAAACTAAATAAAAAAACACTTGATCAACGGATACAATGAGTATTGAAATTGAGTTACAAACGTGCCTACTCTTATCAGCTTCAAATTGCGACAAAGCGCTTTTTTATTGAAATTAACTCTGAAGAACGCCATAAGCCGCGCTATAATCATTAGTGGATAGCATAGAGCTACTAAACGATTAGTACCAGCAACTTCACTGTAAACGGAAAACACCCCCCATACAGAACTGAACTGCCTTGGCAAAGTACCGGGGTATCTGCCTATGCGATGGTAAAACCATCTACCACTTCCTTCTAGTCGCCGCTTACGGCACGCAGGAAATACGTTACGATTATTCGACCGCACTCATGACCTAAATTTGATTAGTGTTAAATGGTTCAAAAACATAGGTCAACCAACGTTTGGAGTAGCCTGTTGAAATAACTAACTACTTCTTATATGCAAACACGGGCGATAAGGGAACAACGCACAAACAACTGAACTACCGGTAGAGTGTAGATGTACCTTCTAAGATTAACATGCAAGTAACCCTATTCTACAACATTTACTTAGATCACATCACTACATCTTTATTTAAATAATATTCTGATATGTACCTTGTGATATCCTGTATGGCGTTGGATATTTAGCGCCGTCGTAAATGGTGTTCTAAGCCAGGCTTGTAATACGGTTTGAAGTTCGGTACGATTCATTTTTTCAATTTTCGTACTTGGTACGGTACGAAGTTCGATATCTATTCCCTACCGTATCGTACTCCTTTTCGCACCTACGGATTACACCATATTCTTCTCAGATGAATTCAAAAAAATATTTCATTTAATCTCTATGCCATTTCATAACGGGGCGCAGGTAATATAGATTGTATCTATCAAAGAATTTTTTAACCTAATAGGCAATTTAAAAATGATTTGAAGCGGCGAAGGTGGGGCAATAAAATATTAAACTGATTCATTTGAGCTATGTGGTACATCGGTTTTACTGTCTTGGATTTTAAACCAGATAGCATAAAACTATATCACTTTGATTAAAGATGTTGGTGATATTTCTCACGGGGCCGGATTTTACAAAAAGGCTGTTTTGTACATTGGTAGTTGGTACGGTTCGTAATTGCTACTTAGGAAATCGTACCTATTTCCGCACTGGTCCGAAATTTAGAACGATAAATGAAACATATTAATCGAACTTATTTTCGTACTGGTACGAAGTTCGGTACAATGAACGAAAAAAAATAATATCGTACAGTACGGTGCGGAAAATTTTCGAAAGGTACGGTACAAAATTATTTTGCTGGTTCGAAATACGATAAAAATTTCGTACCGTACTACTAAATTAAATTTTAATACCGATTCGGTTCAGACTATTGCCACTCTCTACATATGTAACGTTTAATTTATGTAGAATTGATTACAATATGTGATCTAAGTAGTATTACCAATTTTGAGACCTACGTCGACACGGTTTTGGTGCCCATGTAATTGTTCGATCACAGTGAAATACTAAGGCTTTTATTTTAGTGTTTCGTCACATTCGCATTCTCGAACACCTTTGGCATTGTTTGTATTTTGCTACACTTGCAGACAAAAGGTTCAACTCATTTTTTTTACCAAATATACTTTGGCTATCTTCATCTGTCAATGCTTCTAAAACACCTCGGCTCATATTGAAAATATGTGTCTTAACACCTATGCTCCTTTCTAACGGGATAATTTGTTTATTGTGAAATCAAATTAGATCCTAATAAATCGCACATTAAAAAAAATAAAATAAACCGTCGTCATGACAAAAAAATCCTTGTTTCGTCTTTTTTAAATGAACCTTCAAACTTTCCAGAAATGAAACTTTTAACAATTGTCTTAATATTTCATAAAATTCCTGCTGCAGAAACTAACATCTCTGATACCGTTGTGCAAGAACTGAGTGTAGAAAAGGCGGAAAATGTTGCAGTTGTTGCTGAACAAGCAGAAATTGCTTCACATGAGACAACTCTTCATGCAGAAGAAGCCTCCGTTTCAGCTGAACAAGCAACTGTGTCAGCAACAGAAGCAATTATCTACGCAGAAGTTTTGCAACAAACTAACATAAGTGGTGAGTACATTTCTGATCGTGTTGATCTACAAAGCTTTAAAACTCGCGTTAATAGACATCTATCAGAGATGGGGATTCCTTAGTTCCTGTTCCTGCATTTTATGTAGCTCTTTGCACTTTAGTGGTTCCAGGAGAATTTTCAAGTTTGATTCTCCTTCTGTGTCGTTGCTCTGAGGGAATTTCAATAAAAACTAAATAAAAAAACACTTGATCAACGGATACAATGAGTATTGAAATTGAGTTACAAACGTGCCTACTCTTATCAGCTTCAAATTGCGACAAAGCGCTTTTTTATTGAAATTAACTCTGAAGAACGCCATAAGCCGCGCTATAATCATTAGTGGATAGCATAGAGCTACTAAACGATTAGTACCAGCAACTTCACTGTAAACGGAAAACACCATAGAGAACTGAACTGCCTTGGCAAAGTACCGGGGTATCTGCCTATGCGATGGTAAAACCATCTACCACTTCCTTCTAGTCGCCGCTTACGGCACGCAGGAAATATGTTACGATTATTCGACCGCACTCATGACCTAAATTTGATTAGTGTTAAATGGTTCAAAAACATAGGTCAACCAACGTTTGGAGTAGCCTGTTGAAATAACTAACTACTTCTTATATGCAAACACGGACAATAAGGGAACAACGCACAAACAACTGAACTACCGGTAGAGTGTAGATGTACCTTCTAAGATTAACATGCAAGTAACCCTATTCTACAACATTTACTTAGATCACATCACTACATCTTTATTTAAATAATATTCTGATATGTACCTTGTGGTATCCTGCATGGCGTTGGATAATTAGCGCCGTCGTAAATGGTGTTCTAAGCCAGGCTTGTAATACGGTTTGAAGTTCGGTACGATTCATTTTTTCAATTTTCGTACTTGGTACGGTACGAAGTTCGATATCTATTCCCTACCGTATCGTACTTCTTTTCGCACCTACGGATTACACCATATTCTTCTCAGATGAATTCAAAAAAATAATTTTATTTAGTCTCTATGCCATTTCATAACGGGGCGCAGGTAATATAGCTTGTATCTATCAAAGAATTTTTTAACCTAATAGGCAATTTAAAAATGATTTGAAGCGGCGAAGGTGGGGCAATAAAATATTAAACTGAATCATTTGAGCTATGTGGTACATCGGTTTTACTGTCTTGGATTTTAAACCAGATAGCATAAAACTATATCACTTTGATTAAAGATGTTGGTGATATTTCTCACGGGGCCAGATTTTACAAAAAGGCTGTTTTGTACATTGGTAGTTGGTACGGTTCGTAATTGCTACTTAGGAAATCGTACCTATTTCCGCACTGGTCCGAAATTTAGAACGATAAATGAAACATATTAATCGAACTTATTTTCGTACTGGTACGAAGTTCGGTACAATGAAAGAAAAAAAATAATATCGTACAGTACGGTGCGGAAAATTTTCGAAAGGTACGGTACGAAATTATTTTGCTGGTTCGAAATACGATAAAAATTTCGTACCGTACTACTAAATTAAATTTTAATACCGATTCGGTTCAGACTATTGCCACTCTCTACATATGTTACGTTTAATTTATGTAGAATTGATTACAATATGTGATCTAAGTAGTATTACCAATTTTGAGACCTACGTCGACACGGTTTTGGTGCCCATGTAATTGTTCGATCACAGTGAAATACTAAGGCTTTTATTTTAGTGTTTCGTCACATTCGCATTCTCGAACACCTTTGGCATTGTTTGTATTTTGCTACACTTGCAGACAAAAAAGTTCAAACTCATTTTTTTTTACCAAATATACTTTGGCTATCTTCATCTGTCAATGCTTCTAAAACACCTCGGCTCATATTGAAAATATGTGTCTTAACACCTATGCTCCTTTCTAACGGGATAATTTGTTTATTGTGAAATCAAATTAGATCCTAATAAATCGCACATTAAAAAAAAATAAAATAAACCGTCGTCATGACAAAAAAAATCCTTGTTTCGTCTTTTTTAAATGAACCTTCAAACTTTCCAGAAATGAAACTTTTAACAATTGTCTTAATATTTCATAAAATTCCTGCTGCAGAAACTAACATCTCTGATACCGTTGTGCAAGAACTGAGTGTAGAAAAGGCGGAAAATGTTGCAGTTGTTGCTGAACAAGCAGAAATTGCTTCACATGAGACAACTCTTCATACAAAAGAAGCCTCCGTTTCAGCTGAACAAGCAACTGTGTTAGCAACAGAAGCAATTATCTCTGCAGAAGTTTTGCAACAAACTAACATAAGTGGTGAGTACATTAAACGTCACCTATATAGAGCATGAATATCATACGTACGATAAACAACACATAAAAGTTGTTTTCAAATCCCAAAACAAAGAAAGTTCAATGTATGTTAATCAACTACTGAAATATAATATAAAAAAATGTTAGTGATTATCGATTCAAATTTCTGTAGTGTATTTAATGCAAATCAAAGAAGTGGTAGGTGGTTTCACCATCGTCCAGGGTGGAAACCATTCACTGCACTTTACCATAGCGGATCAGTTCCGTGTGGGATGCTTTCCTCTCAAGAGTGCAGTTTTGGCACTACGTCTTGTAGCGGCCGTCAATTGGCTCCTTCGGGCGATACTTTTGGCCTTCCCTAGAGCGAACTTCGGTGATAAAAAAAGATTTTTGAGTGCAAGCCATGCGAGGTTGGGGGCAACAATGTAGTGGGTACTTTACAGGATATTCAATTCTATAACTCATCATATTTGCTTTAATCTTGTATAAACATAAAATTCTCGCTTCAGAAACCAACATCTTTGATACTGTTGTGCAAGAACTCGGCGTAGAAAAAGCGGAAAATGTTGCAGTTGTTGCTGAACAAGCAGAAATTGCTTCACATGAGACAACTCTTTATGCTGAAGAAGCCTGCGTTTCAGCTGAACAAGCCACTGTGTCAGCAACAGAAGCAATTATCTCTGCAGAAGTTTTGCAACAAACCAACATAAGCGGTGAGTACATTAAACGTCACCTATATAGAGCATGAATATCGTACGTACGATAAACAACACATGAAAGTTGTTTTCAAATCCCAAAACAAAGAAAGTTCAATGTATATTAATCAACTACTGAAATATAATATAAAAAAATGTTAGCGATTCTCGATTCAAATTTTTGTAGTTGTATTTAATGCAAATCAAAGAAATGGTAGGTGGTTTTACCATCGTCCAGGGTGAACACCATTCACTGCACTTTACCATGGCGGATCAGTTCCGTATGGGATGCTTTCCGCTCAAGAGTGCAGTTCTGGCACTACGTCTTGTAGCGGCCGTCAATTGGCTCCTGCGGGCGATACTTTCGGCCTTGCTTAGAGCGAACTCCGATGATAAAAAAAAGATTTCGGAGTGTAAGCCATGCGAGGTTGGGGGCAAAAGGGTAGTGGGTAATTTACAAGATATCCAATTCTATACCATATCATATTTGCTTTAATTTTGAATAAACATATAATTATCGCTTCAGAAACCAACATCACTGATACTGTTGTGCAAGATCTGAGCGTAGAAAAAGCGAAAAATGTTGCAGTCGTTGCTGAACAGGCAGAAATCGCTTCACATGAGACAACTCTCCATGCAGAAGAAGCATCCGTTTCAGCTGAACAAGCAACTGTGTCAGCAACAGAAGCAATTATCTCTGCAGAAGTTTTGCAACAAACTAACATAAGTGGTGAGTACATTTCTGATCGTGTTGATCTACAAAGCTTTAAAACTCGCGTTAATAGACATCTATCAGGGATGGGGATTCCTTAGTTCCTGTTCCTGCATTTTATGTAGCTCTTTGCACTTTAGTGGCTCCAGGAGAATTTTCAAGTTTGATTCTCCTTCTGTGTCGTTGCTCTGAGGGAATTTCAATAAAAACTAAATAAAAAAACACTTGATCAACGGATACAATGAGTATTGAAATTGAGTTACAAACGTGCCTACTCTTATCAGCTTCAAATTGCGACAAAGCGCTTTTTTTTATTTGAAATTAACTCTGAAGAACGCCATAAGCCGCGCTATAATCATTAGTGGATAGCATAGAGCTACTAAACGATTAGTACCAGCAACTTCACTGTAAACGGAAAACACCCCATACAGAACTGAACTGCCTTGGCAAAGTACCGGGGTATCTGCCTATGCGATGGTAAAACCATCTACCACTTCCTTCTAGTCGCCGCTTACGGCACGCAGGAAATACGTTACGATTATTCGACCGCACTCATGACCTAAATTTGATTAGTGTTAAATGGTTCAAAAAACATAGGTCAACCAACGTTTGGAGTAGCCTGTTGAAATAACTAACTACTTCTTATATGCAAACACGGGCGATAAGGGAACAACGCACAAACAACTGAACTACCGGTAGAGTGTAGATGTACCTTCTAAGATTAACATGCAAGTAACCCTATTCTACAACATTTACTTAGATCACATCACTACATCTTTATTTAAATAATATTCTGATATGTACCTTGTGATATCCTGTATGGCGTTGGATATTTAGCGCCGTCGTAAATGGTGTTCTAAGCCAGGCTTGTAATACGGTTTGAAGTTCGGTACGATTCATTTTTTCAATTTTCGTACTTGGTACGGTACGAAGTTCGATATCTATTCCCTACCGTATCGTACTTCTTTTCGCACCTACGGATTACACCATATTCTTCTCAGATGAATTCAAAAAAATAATTTCATTTAGTCTCTATGCCATTTCATAACGGGGCGCAGGTAATATAGATTGTATCTATCAAAGAATTTTTTAACCTAATAGGCAATTTAAAAATGATTTGAAGCGGCGAAGGTGGGGCAATAAAATATTAAACTGATTCATTTGAGCTATGTGGTACATCGGTTTTACTGTCTTGGATTTTAAACCAGATAGCATAAAACTATATCACTTTGATTAAAGATGTTGGTGATATTTCTCACGGGGCCGGATTTTACAAAAAGGCTGTTTTGTACATTGGTAGTTGGTACGGTTCGTAATTGCTACTTAGGAAATCGTACCTATTTCCGCACTGGTCCGAAATTTAGAACGATAAATGAAACATATTAATCGAACTTATTTTCGTACTGGTACGAAGTTCGGTACAATGAACGAAAAAAATAATATCGTACAGTACGGTGCGGAAAATTTTCGAAAGGTACGGTACAAAATTATTTTGCTGGTTCGAAATACGATAAAAATTTCGTACCGTACTACTAAATTAAATTTTAATACCGATTCGGTTCAGACTATTGCCACTCTCTACATATGTTAACGTTTAATTTATGTAGAATTGATTACAATATGTGATCTAAGTAGTATTACCAATTTTGAGACCTACGTCGACACGGTTTTGGTGCCCATGTAATTGTTCGATCACAGTGAAATACTAAGGCTTTTATTTTAGTGTTTCGTCACATTCGCATTCTCGAACACCTTTGGCATTGTTTGTATTTTGCTACACTTGCAGACAAAAGGTTCAACTCATTTTTTTTACCAAATATACTTTGGCTATCTTCATCTGTCAATGCTTCTAAAAACCTCGGCTCATATTGAAAATATGTGTCTTAACACCTATGCTCCTTTCTAACGGGATAATTTGTTTATTGTGAAATCAAATTAGATCCTAATAAATCGCACATTAAAAAAAATAAAATAAACCGTCGTCATGACAAAAAAATCCATGTTTCGTCTTTTTTAAATGAACCTTCAAACTTTCCAGAAATGAAACTTTTAACAATTGTCTTAATATTTCATAAAATTCCTGCTACAGAAACTAACATCGCTGATACCGTTGTGCAAGAACTGAGTGTAGAAAAGGCGGAAAATGTTGCAGTTGTTGCTGAACAAGCAGAAATTGCTTCACATGAGACAACTCTTCATGCAGAAGAAGCCTCCGTTTCAGCTGAACAAGCAACTGTGTCAGCAACAGAAGCAATTATCTCTGCAGAAGTTTTGCAACAAACTAACATAAGTGGTGAGTACATTTCTGATCGTGTTGATCTACAAAGCTTTAAAACTCGCGTTAATAGACATCTATCAGGGATGGGGATTCCTTAGTTCCTGTTCCTGCATTTTATGTAGCTCTTTGCACTTTAGTGGCTCCAGGAGAATTTTCAAGTTTGATTATCCTTCTGTGTCGTTGCTCTGAGGGAATTTCAATAAAAACTAAATAAAAAAACACTTGATCAACGGATACAATGAGTATTGAAATTGAGTTACAAACGTGCCTACTCTTATCAGCTTCAAATTGCGACAAAGCGCTTTTTTATTGAAATTAACTCTGAAGAACGCCATAAGCCGCGCTATAATCATTAGTGGATAGCATAGAGCTACTAAACGATTAGTACCAGCAACTTCACTGTAAACGGAAAACACCATAGAGAACTGAACTGCCTTGGCAAAGTACCGGGGTATCTGCCTATGCGATGGTAAAACCATCTACCACTTCCTTCTAGTCGCCGCTTACGGCACGCAGGAAATATGTTACGATTATTCGACCGCACTCATGACCTAAATTTGATTAGTGTTAAATGGTTCAAAAACATAGGTCAACCAACGTTTGGAGTAGCCTGTTGAAATAACTAACTACTTCTTATATGCAAACACGGACAATAAGGGAACAACGCACAAACAACTGAACTACCGGTAGAGTGTAGATGTACCTTCTAAGATTAACATGCAAGTAACCCTATTCTACAACATTTACTTAGATCACATCACTACATCTTTATTTAAATAATATTCTGATATGTACCTTGTGGTATCCTGCATGGCGTTGGATAATTAGCGCCGTCGTAAATGGTGTTCTAAGCCAGGCTTGTAATACGGTTTGAAGTTCGGTACGATTCATTTTTTCAATTTTCGTACTTGGTACGGTACGAAGTTCGATATCTATTCCCTACCGTATCGTACTTCTTTTCGCACCTACGGATTACACCATATTCTTCTCAGATGAATTCAAAAAAATAATTTCATTTAGTCTCTATGCCATTTCATAACGGGGCGCAGGTAATATAGATTGTATCTATCAAAGAATTTTTTAACCTAATAGGCAATTTAAAAATGATTTGAAGCGGCGAAGGTGGGGCAATAAAATATTAAACTGAATCATTTGAGCTATGTGGTACATCGGTTTTACTGTCTTGGATTTTAAATCAGATAGCATAAAACTATATCACTTTGATTAAAGATGTTGGTGATATTTCTCACGGGGCCAGATTTTACAAAAAGGCTGATTTGTACATTGGTAGTTGGTACGGTTCGTAATTGCTACTTAGGAAATCGTACCTATTTCCGCACTGGTCCGAAATTTAGAACGATAAATGAAACATATTAATCGAACTTATTTTCGTACTGGTACGAAGTTCGGTACAATGAACGAAAAAAATAATATCGTACAGTACGGTGCGGAAAATTTTCGAAAGGTACGGTACGAAATTATTTTGCTGGTTCGAAATACGATAAAAATTTCGTACCGTACTACTAAATTAAATTTTAATACCGATTCGGTTCAGACTATTGCCACTCTCTACATATGTTACGTTTAATTTATGTAGAATTGATTACAATATGTGATCTAAGTAGTATTACCAATTTTGAGACCTACGTCGACACGGTTTTGGTGCCCATGTAATTGTTCGATCACAGTGAAATACTAAGGCTTTTATTTTAGTGTTTCGTCACATTCGCATTCTCGAACACCTTTGGCATTGTTTGTATTTTGCTACACTTGCAGACAAAAGGTTCAACTCATTTTTTTTACCAAATATACTTTGGCTATCTTCATCTGTCAATGCTTCTAAAACACCTCGGCTCATATTGAAAATATGTGTCTTAACACCTATGCTCCTTTCTAACGGGATAATTTGTTTATTGTGAAATCAAATTAGATCCTAATAAATCGCACATTAAAAAAAATAAAATAAACCGTCGTCATGACAAAAAAATCCATGTTTCGTCTTTTTTAAATAAACCTTCAAACTTTCCAGAAATGAAACTTTTAACAATTGTCTTAATATTTCATAAAATTCCTGCTGCAGAAACTAACATCTCTGATACCGTTGTGCAAGAACTGAGTGTAGAAAAGGCGGAAAATGTTGCAGTCGTTGCTGAACAAGCAGAAATTGCTTCACATGAGACAACTCTTCATGCAGAAGAAGCCTCCGTTTCAGCTGAACAAGCAACTGTGTCAGCAACAGAAGCAATTATCTCTGCAGAAGTTTTGCAACAAACTAACATAAGTGGTGAGTACATTTCTGATCGTGTTGATCTACAAAGCTTTAAAACTCGCGTTAATAGACATCTATCAGGGATGGGGATTCCTTAGTTCCTGTTCCTGCATTTTATGTAGCTCTTTGCACTTTAGTGGTTCCAGGAGAATTTTCAAGTTTGATTCTCCTTCTGTGTCGTTGCTCTGAGGGAATTTCAATAAAAACTAAATAAAAAAACACTTGATCAACGGATACAATGAGTATTGAAATTGAGTTACAAACGTGCCTACTCTTATCAGCTTCAAATTGCGACAAAGCGCTTTTTTATTGAAATTAACTCTGAAGAACGCCATAAGCCGCGCTATAATCATTACTGGATAGCATAGAGCTACTAAACGATTAGTACCAGCAACTTCACTGTAAACGGAAAACACCCCATACAGAACTGAACTGCCTTGGCAAAGTACCGGGGTATCTGCCTATGCGATGGTAAAACCATCTACCACTTCCTTCTAGTCGCCGCTTACGGCACGCAGGAAATATGTTACGATTATTCGACCGCACTCATGACCTAAATTTGATTAGTGTTAAATGGTTCAAAAACATAGGTCAACCAACGTTTGGAGTAGCCTGTTGAAATAACTAACTACTTCTTATATGCAAACACGGACGATAAGGGAACAACGCACAAACAACTGAACTACCGGTAGAGTGTAGATGTACCTTCTAAGATTAACATGCAAGTAACCCTATTCTACAACATTTACTTAGATCACATCACTACATCTTTATTTAAATAATATTCTGATATGTACCTTGTGGTATCCTGTATGGCGTTGGATATTTAGCGCCGTCGTAAATGGTGTTCTAAGCCAGGCTTGTAATACGGTTTGAAGTTCGGTACGATTCATTTTTTCAATTTTCGTACTTGGTACGGTACGAAGTTCGATATCTATTCCCTACCGTATCGTACTCCTTTTCGCACCTACGGATTACACCATATTCTTCTCAGATGAATTCAAAAAAATATTTCATTTAATCTCTATGCCATTTCATAACGGGGAGCAGGTAATATAGATTGTATCTATCAAAGAATTTTTTAACCTAATAGGCAATTTAAAAATGATTTGAAGCGGCGAAGGTGGGGCAATAAAATATTAAACTGATTCATTTGAGCTATGTGGTACATCGGTTTTACTGTCTTGGATTTTAAACCAGATAGCATTAAACTATATCACTTTGATTAAAGATGTTGGTGATATTTCTCACGGGGCCAGATTTTACAAAAAGGCTGTTTTGTACATTGGTAGTTGGTACGGTTCGTAATTGCTACTTAGGAAATCGTACCTATTTCCGCACTGGTCCGAAATTTAGAACGATAAATGAAACATATTATTCGAACTTATTTTCGTACTGGTACGAAGTTCGGTACAATGAACGAAAAAAATAATATCGTACAGTACGGTGCGGAAAATTTTCGAAAGGTACGGTACAAAATTATTTTGCTGGTTCGAAATACGATAAAAATTTCGTACCGTACTACTAAATTAAATTTTAATACCGATTCGGTTCAGACTATTGCCACTCTCTACATATGTTACGTTTAATTTATGTAGAATTGATTACAATATGTGATCTAAGTAGTATTACCAATTTTGAGACCTACGTCGACACGGTTTTGGTGCCCATGTAATTGTTCGATCACAGTGAAATACTAAGGCTTTTATTTTAGTGTTTCGTCACATTCGCATTCTCGAACACCTTTGGCATTGTTTGTATTTTGCTACACTTGCAGACAAAAGGTTCAACTCATTTTTTTTACCAAATATACTTTGGCTATCTTCATCTGTCAATGCTTCTAAAACACCTCGGCTCATATTGAAAATATGTGTGTCTTAACACCTATGCTCCTTTCTAACGGGATAATTTGTTTATTGTGAAATCAAATTAGATCCTAATAAATCGCACATTAAAAAAAATAAAATAAACCGTCGTCATGACAAAAAAATCCATGTTTCGTCTTTTTTAAATAAACCTTCAAACTTTCCAGAAATGAAACTTTTAACAATTGTCTTAATATTTCATAAAATTCCTGCTGCAGAAACTAACATCTCTGATACCGTTGTGCAAGAACTGAGTGTAGAAAAGGCGGAAAATGTTGCAGTCGTTGCTGAACAAGCAGAAATTGCTTCACATGAGACAACTCTTCATGCAGAAGAAGCCTCCGTTTCAGCTGAACAAGCAACTGTGTCAGCAACAGAAGCAATTATCTCTGCAGAAGTTTTGCAACAAACTAACATAAGTGGTGAGTACATTTCTGATCGTGTTGATCTACAAAGCTTTAAAACTCGCGTTAATAGACATCTATCAGGGATGGGGATTCCTTAGTTCCTGTTCCTGCATTTTATGTAGCTCTTTGCACTTTAGTGGTTCCAGGAGAATTTTCAAGTTTGATTCTCCTTCTGTGTCGTTGCTCTGAGGGAATTTCAATAAAAACTAAATAAAAAAACACTTGATCAACGGATACAATGAGTATTGAAATTGAGTTACAAACGTGCCTACTCTTATCAGCTTCAAATTGCGACAAAGCGCTTTTTTATTGAAATTAACTCTGAAGAACGCCATAAGCCGCGCTATAATCATTACTGGATAGCATAGAGCTACTAAACGATTAGTACCAGCAACTTCACTGTAAACGGAAAACACCCCATACAGAACTGAACTGCCTTGGCAAAGTACCGGGGTATCTGCCTATGCGATGGTAAAACCATCTACCACTTCCTTCTAGTCGCCGCTTACGGCACGCAGGAAATATGTTACGATTATTCGACCGCACTCATGACCTAAATTTGATTAGTGTTAAATGGTTCAAAAACATAGGTCAACCAACGTTTGGAGTAGCCTGTTGAAATAACTAACTACTTCTTATATGCAAACACGGACAATAAGGGAACAACGCACAAACAACTGAACTACCGGTAGAGTGTAGATGTACCTTCTAAGATTAACATGCAAGTAACCCTATTCTACAACATTTACTTAGATCACATCACTACATCTTTTTTATTTTAAATAATATTCTGATATGTACCTTGTGGTATCCTGCATGGCGTTGGATAATTAGCGCCGTCGTAAATGGTGTTCTAAGCCAGGCTTGTAATACGGTTTGAAGTTCGGTACGATTCATTTTTTCAATTTTCGTACTTGGTACGGTACGAAGTTCGATATTTATTCCCTACCGTATCCTACTCCTTTTCGCACCTACGGATTACACCATATTCTTCTCAGATGAATTCAAAAAAATAATTTCATTTAGTCTCTATGCCATTTCATAACGGGGCGCAGGTAATATAGATTGTATCTATCAAAGAATTTTTTAACCTAATAGGCAATTTAAAAATGATTTGAAGCGGCGAAGGTGGGGCAATAAAATATTAAACTGATTCATTTGAGCTATGTGGTACATCGGTTTTACTGTCTTGGATTTTAAACCAGATAGCATAAAACTATATCACTTTGATTAAAGATGTTGGTGATATTTCTCACGGGGCCAGATTTTACAAAAAGGCTGTTTTGTACATTGGTAGTTGGTACGGTTCGTAATTGCTACTTAGGAAATCGTACCTATTTCCGCACTGGTCCGAAATTTAGAACGATAAATGAAACATATTAATCGAACTTATTTTCGTACTGGTACGAAGTTCGGTACAATGAACGAAAAAAATAATATCGTACAGTACGGTGCGGAAAATTTTCGAAAGGTACGGTACAAAATTATTTTGCTGGTTCGAAATACGATAAAAATTTCGTACCGTACTACTAAATTAAATTTTAATACCGATTCGGTTCAGACTATTGCCACTCTCTACATATGTTACGTTTAATTTATGTAGAATTGATTACAATATGTGATCTAAGTAGTATTACCAATTTTGAGACCTACGTCGACACGGTTTTGGTGCCCATGTAATTGTTCGATCACAGTGAAATACTAAGGCTTTTATTTTAGTGTTTCGTCACATTCGCATTCTCGAACACCTTTGGCATTGTTTGTATTTTGCTACACTTGCAGACAAAAGGTTCAACTCATTTTTTTTACCAAATATACTTTGGCTATCTTCATCTGTCAATGCTTCTAAAACACCTCGGCTCATATTGAAAATATGTGTCTTAACACCTATGCTCCTTTCTAACGGGATAATTTGTTTATTGTGAAATCAAATTAGATCCTAATAAATCGCACATTAAAAAAAATAAAATAAACCGTCGTCATGACAAAAAAATCCATGTTTCGTCTTTTTTAAATGAACCTTCAAACTTTCCAGAAATGAAACTTTTAACAATTGTCTTAATATTTCATAAAATTCCTGCTGCAGAAACTAACATCTCTGATACCGTTGTGCAAGAACTGAGTGTAGAAAAGGCGGAAAATGTTGCAGTCGTTGCTGAACAAGCAGAAATTGCTTCACATGAGACAACTCTTCATGCAGAAGAAGCCTCCGTTTCAGCTGAACAAGCAACTGTGTCAGCAACAGAAGCAATTATCTCTGCAGAAGTTTTGCAACAAACTAACATAAGTGGTGAGTACATTTCTGATCGTGTTGATCTACAAAGCTTTAAAACTCGCGTTAATAGACATCTATCAGGGATGGGGATTCCTTAGTTCCTGTTCCTGCATTTTATGTAGCTCTTTGCACTTTAGTGGTTCCAGGAGAATTTTCAAGTTTGATTCTCCTTCTGTGTCGTTGCTCTGAGGGAATTTCAATAAAAACTAAATAAAAAAACACTTGATCAACGGATACAATGAGTATTGAAATTGAGTTACAAACGTGCCTACTCTTATCAGCTTCAAATTGCGACAAAGCGCTTTTTTATTGAAATTAACTCTGAAGAACGCCATAAGCCGCGCTATAATCATTACTGGATAGCATAGAGCTACTAAACGATTAGTACCAGCAACTTCACTGTAAACGGAAAACACCCCATACAGAACTGAACTGCCTTGGCAAAGTACCGGGGTATCTGCCTATGCGATGGTAAAACCATCTACCACTTCCTTCTAGTCGCCGCTTACGGCACGCAGGAAATATGTTACGATTATTCGACCGCACTCATGACCTAAATTTGATTAGTGTTAAATGGTTCAAAAACATAGGTCAACCAACGTTTGGAGTAGCCTGTTGAAATAACTAACTACTTCTTATATGCAAACACGGACAATAAGGGAACAACGCACAAACAACTGAACTACCGGTAGAGTGTAGATGTACCTTCTAAGATTAACATGCAAGTAACCCTATTCTACAACATTTACTTAGATCACATCACTACATCTTTATTTAAATATTATTCTGATATGTACCTTGTGGTATCCTGCATGGCGTTGGATAATTAGCGCCGTCGTAAATGGTGTTCTAAGCCAGGCTTGTAATACGGTTTGAAGTTCGGTACGATTCATTTTTTCAATTTTCGTACTTGGTACGGTACGAAGTTCGATATTTATTCCCTACCGTATCCTACTCCTTTTCGCACCTACGGATTACACCATATTCTTCTCAGATGAATTCAAAAAAATAATTTCATTTAGTCTCTATGCCATTTCATAACGGGGCGCAGGTAATATAGATTGTATCTATCAAAGAATTTTTTAACCTAATAGGCAATTTAAAAATGATTTGAAGCGGCGAAGGTGGGGCAATAAAATATTAAACTGATTCATTTGAGCTATGTGGTACATCGGTTTTACTGTCTTGGATTTTAAACCAGATAGCATAAAACTATATCACTTTGATTAAAGATGTTGGTGATATTTCTCACGGGGCCAGATTTTACAAAAAGGCTGCTTTGTACATTGGTAGTTGTTATGGTTCGTAATTGCTACTTAGGAAATCGTACCTATTTCCGCACTGGTCCGAAATTTAGAACGATAAATGAAACATATTAATCGAACTTATTTTCGTACTGGTACGAAGTTCGGTACAATGAACGAAAAAAATAATATCGTACAGTACGGTGCGGAAAATTTTCGAAAGGTACGGTACGAAATTATTTTGCTGGTTCGAAATACGATAAAAATTTCGTACCGTACTACTAAATTAAATTTTAATACCGATTCTGTTCAGACTATTGCCACTCTCAACATATGTTACGTTTAATTTATGTAGAATTGATTACAATATGTGATCTAAGTAGTATTACCAATTTTGAGACCTACGTCGACACGGTTTTGGTGCCCATGTAATTGTTCGATCACAGTGAAATACTAAGGCTTTTATTTTAGTGTTTCGTCACATTCGCATTCTCGAACACCTTTGGCATTGTTTGTATTTTGCTACACTTGCAGACAAAAGGTTCAACTCATTTTTTTTACCAAATATACTTTGGCTATCTTCATCTGCCAATGCTTCTAAAACACCTCGGCTCATATTGAAAATATGTGTCTTAACACCTATGCTCCTTTCTAACGGGATAATTTGTTTATTGTGAAATCAAATTAGATCCTAATAAATCGCACATTAAAAAAAATAAAATAAACCGTCGTCATGACAAAAAAAATCCTTGTTTCGTCTTTTTTAAATGAGCCTTCAAACTTTCCAGAAATGAAACTTTTAACAATTGTCTTAATATTTCATAAAATTCCTGCTGCAGAAACTAACATCTCTGATACCGTTGTGCAAGAACTGAGTGTAGAAAAGGCGGAAAATGTTGCAGTTGTTGCTGAACAAGCAGAAATTGCTTCACATGAGAAACCTCTTCATACAGAAGAAGCCTCCGTTTCATCTGAACAAGCAACTGTGTTAGCAACAGAAGCAATTATCTCTGCAGAAGTTTTGCAACAAACAAACATAAGTGGTGAGTACATTAAACGTCACCTATATAGAGCATGAATATCATACGTACGATAAACAACACATAAAAGTTGTTTTCAAATCCCAAAACAAAGAAAGTTCAATGTATGTTAATCAACTACTGAAATATAATATAAAAAAATGTTAGTGATTATCGATTCAAATGTCTGTAGTGTATTTAATGCAAATCAAAGAAGTGGTAGGTGGTTTCACCATCGTCCAGGGTGGAAACCATTCACTGCACTTTACCATAGCGGATCAGTTCCGTGTGGGATGCTTTCCTCTCAAGAGTGCAGTTTTGGCACTACGTCTTGTAGCGGCCGTCAATTGGCTCCTTCGGGCGATACTTTTGGCCTTCCCTAGAGCGAACTTCGGTGATAAAAAAAAGATTTTGGAGTGTAAGCCATGCGAGGTTGGGGGCAACAATTTAGTGGGTACTTTACAGGATATCCAATTCTATAACTTATCATATTTGCTTTAATCTTGAATAAACATAAAATTCTCGCTTCAGAAACCAACATCTTTGATACTGTTGTGCAAGAACTCGGCGTAGAAAAAGCGGAAAATGTTGCAGTTGTTGCTGAACAAGCAGAAATTGCTTCACATGAGACAACTCTTCATGCTGAAGAAGCCTGCGTTTCAGCTGAACAAGCCACTGTGTCAGCAACAGAAGCAATTATCTCTGCAGAAGTTTTGCAACAAACCAACATAAGCGGTGAGTACATTAAACGTCACCTATATAGAGCATGAATATCGTACGTACGATAAACAACACATGAAAGTTGTTTTCAAATCCCAAAACAAAGAAAGTTCAATGTATATTAATCAACTACTGAAATATAATATAAAAAAATGTTAGCGATTCTCGATTCAAATTTTTGTAGTTGTATTTAATGCAAATCAAAGAAATGGTAGGTGGTTTTACCATCGTCCAGGGTGAACACCATTCACTGCACTTTACCATGGCGGATCAGTTCCGTATGGGATGCTTTCCGCTCAAGAGTGCAGTTCTGGCACTACGTCTTGTAGCGGCCGTCAATTGGCTCCTGCGGGCGATACTTTCGGCCTTGCTTAGAGCGAACTCCGATGATAAAAAAAAGATTTCGGAGTGTAAGCCATGCGAGGTTGGGGGCAAAAGGGTAGTGGGTAATTTACAAGATATCCAATTCTATACCATATCATATTTGCTTTAATTTTGAATAAACATATAATTATCGCTTCAGAAACCAACATCACTGATACTGTTGTGCAAGATCTGAGCGTAGAAAAAGCGAAAAATGTTGCAGTCGTTGCTGAACAGGCAGAAATCGCTTCACATGAGACAACTCTCCATGCAGAAGAAGCATCCGTTTCAGCTGAACAAGCAACTGTGTCAGCAACAGAAGCAATTATCTCTGCAGAAGTTTTGCAACAAACTAACATAAGTGGTGAGTACATTTCTGATCGTGTTGATCTACAAAGCTTTAAAACTCGCGTTAATAGACATCTATCAGGGATGGGGATTCCTTAGTTCCTGTTCCTGCATTTTATGTAGCTCTTTGCACTTTAGTGGCTCCAGGAGAATTTTCAAGTTTGATTCTCCTTCTGTGTCGTTGCTCTGAGGGAATTTCAATAAAAACTAAATAAAAAAACACTTGATCAACGGATACAATGAGTATTGAAATTGAGTTACAAACGTGCCTACTCTTATCAGCTTCAAATTGCGACAAAGCGCTTTTTTATTGAAATTAACTCTGAAGAACGCCATAAGCCGCGCTATAATCATTAGTGGATAGCATAGAGCTACTAAACGATTAGTACCAGCAACTTCACTGTAAACGGAAAACACCCCATACAGAACTGAACTGCCTTGGCAAAGTACCGGGGTATCTGCCTATGCGATGGTAAAACCATCTACCACTTCCTTCTAGTCGCCGCTTACGGCACGCAGGAAATACGTTACGATTATTCGACCGCACTCATGACCTAAATTTGATTAGTGTTAAATGGTTCAAAAACATAGGTCAACCAACGTTTGGAGTAGCCTGTTGAAATAACTAACTACTTCTTATATGCAAACACGGACGATAAGGGAACAACGCACAAACAACTGAACTACCGGTAGAGTGTAGATGTACCTTCTAAGATTAACATGCAAGTAACCCTATTCTACAACATTTACTTAGATCACATCACTACATCTTTATTTAAATAATATTCTGATATGTACCTTGTGGTATCCTGCATGGCGTTGGATAATTAGCGCCGTCGTAAATGGTGTTCTAAGCCAGGCTTGTAATACGGTTTGAAGTTCGGTACGATTCATTTTTTCAATTTTCGTACTTGGTACGGTACGAAGTTCGATATCTATTCCCTACCGTATCGTACTCCTTTTCGCACCTACGGATTACACCATATTCTTCTCAGATGAATTCAAAAAAATATTTCATTTAATCTCTATGCCATTTCATAACGGGGAGCAGGTAATATAGATTGTATCTATCAAAGAATTTTTTACCTAATAGGCAATTTAAAAATGATTTGAAGCGGCGAAGGTGGGGCAATAAAATATTAAACTGATTCATTTGAGCTATGTGGTACATCGGTTTTACTGTCTTGGATTTTAAACCAGATAGCATAAAACTATATCACTTTGATTAAAGATGTTGGTGATATTTCTCACGGGGCCAGATTTTACAAAAAGGCTGTTTTGTACATTGGTAGTTGGTACGGTTCGTAATTGCTACTTAGGAAATCGTACCTATTTCCGCACTGGTCCGAAATTTAGAACGATAAATGAAACATATTAATCGAACTTATTTTCGTACTGGTACGAAGTTCGGTACAATGAACAAAAAAAAAATATCGTACAGTACGGTGCGGAAAATTTTCGAAAGGTACGGTACGAAATTATTTTGCTGGTTCGAAATACGATAAAAATTTCGTACCGTACTACTAAATTAAATTTTAATACCGATTCGGTTCAGACTATTGCCACTCTCTACATATGTTACGTTTAATTTATGTAGAATTGATTACAATATGTGATCTAAGTAGTATTACCAATTTTGAGACCTACGTCGACACGGTTTTGGTGCCCATGTAATTGTTCGATCACAGTGAAATACTAAGGCTTTTATTTTAGTGTTTCGTCACATTCGCATTCTCGAACACCTTTGGCATTGTTTGTATTTTGCTACACTTGCAGACAAAAGGTTCAACTCATTTTTTTTACCAAATATACTTTGGCTATCTTCATCTGTCAATGCTTCTAAAACACCTCGGCTCATATTGAAAATATGTGTCTTAACACCTATGCTCCTTTCTAACGGGATAATTTGTTTATTGTGAAATCAAATTAGATCCTAATAAATCGCACATTAAAAAAAAATAAAATAAACCGTCGTCATGACAAAAAAATCCATGTTTCGTCTTTTTTAAATGAACCTTCAAACTTTCCAGAAATGAAACTTTTAACAATTGTCTTAATATTTCATAAAATTCCTGCTACAGAAACTAACATCGCTGATACCGTTGTGCAAGAACTGAGTGTAGAAAAGGCGGAAAATGTTGCAGTTGTTGCTGAACAAGCAGAAATTGCTTCACATGAGACAACTCTTCATGCAGAAGAAGCCTCCGTTTCAGCTGAACAAGCAACTGTGTCAGCAACAGAAGCAATTATCTCTGCAGAAGTTTTGCAACAAACTAACATAAGTGGTGAGTACATTTCTGATCGTGTTGATCTACAAAGCTTTAAAACTCGCGTTAATAGACATCTATCAGGGATGGGGATTCCTTAGTTCCTGTTCCTGCATTTTATGTAGCTCTTTGCACTTTAGTGGTTCCAGGAGAATTTTCAAGTTTGATTCTCCTTCTGTGTCGTTGCTCTGAGGGAATTTCAATAAAAACTAAATAAAAAAACACTTGATCAACGGATACAATGAGTATTGAAATTGAGTTACAAACGTGCCTACTCTTATCAGCTTCAAATTGCGACAAAGCGCTTTTTTATTGAAATTAACTCTGAAGAACGCCATAAGCCGCGCTATAATCATTACTGGATAGCATAGAGCTACTAAACGATTAGTACCAGCAACTTCACTGTAAACGGAAAACACCCCATACAGAACTGAACTGCCTTGGCAAAGTACCGGGGTATCTGCCTATGCGATGGTAAAACCATCTACCACTTCCTTCTAGTCGCCGCTTACGGCACGCAGGAAATATGTTACGATTATTCGACCGCACTCATGACCTAAATTTGATTAGTGTTAAATGGTTCAAAAACATAGGTCAACCAACGTTTGGAGTAGCCTGTTGAAATAACTAACTACTTCTTATATGCAAACACGGACAATAAGGGAACAACGCACAAACAACTGAACTACCGGTAGAGTGTAGATTACCTTCTAAGATTAACATGCAAGTAACCCTATTCTACAACATTTACTTAGATCACATCACTACATCTTTATTTAAATAAATATTCTGATATGTACCTTGTGGTATCCTGCATGGCGTTGGATAATTAGCGCCGTCGTAAATGGTGTTCTAAGCCAGGCTTGTAATACGGTTTGAAGTTCGGTACGATTCATTTTTTCAATTTTCGTACTTGGTACGGTACGAAGTTCGATATTTATTCCCTACCGTATCCTACTCCTTTTCGCACCTACGGATTACACCATATTCTTCTCAGATGAATTCAAAAAAATAATTTCATTTAGTCTCTATGCCATTTCATAACGGGGCGCAGGTAATATAGATTGTATCTATCAAAGAATTTTTTAACCTAATAGGCAATTTAAAAATGATTTGAAGCGGCGAAGGTGGGGCAATAAAAAGATTAAACTGATTCATTTGAGCTATGTGGTACATCGGTTTTACTGTCTTGGATTTTAAACCAGATAGCATAAAACTATATCACTTTGATTAAAGATGTTGGTGATATTTCTCACGGGGCCAGATTTTACAAAAAGGCTGCTTTGTACATTGGTAGTTGTTATGGTTCGTAATTGCTACTTAGGAAATCGTACCTATTTCCGCACTGGTCCGAAATTTAGAACGATAAATGAAACATATTAATCGAACTTATTTTCGTACTGGTACGAAGTTCGGTACAATGAACAAAAAAAAAATATCGTACAGTACGGTGCGGAAAATTTTCGAAAGGTACGGTACGAAATTATTTTGCTGGTTCGAAATACGATAAAAATTTCGTACCGTACTACTAAATTAAATTTTAATACCGATTCTGTTCAGACTATTGCCACTCTCTACATATGTTACGTTTAATTTATGTAGAATTGATTACAATATGTGATCTAAGTAGTATTACCAATTTTGAGACCTACGTCGACACGGTTTTGGTGCCCATGTAATTGTTCGATCACAGTGAAATACTAAGGCTTTTATTTTAGTGTTTCGTCACATTCGCATTCTCGAACACCTTTGGCATTGTTTGTATTTTGCTACACTTGCAGACAAAAGGTTCAACTCATTTTTTTACCAAATATACTTTGGCTATCTTCATCTGTCAATGCTTCTAAAACACCTCGGCTCATATTGAAAATATGTGTCTTAACACCTATGCTCCTTTCTAACGGGATAATTTGTTTATTGTGAAATCAAATTAGATCCTAATAAATCGCACATTAAAAAAATAAAATAAAATAAACCGTGTCATGACAAAAAAATCCAATTTCGTCTTTTTTAAATGAACCTTCAAACTTTCAGAGAAATGAAACTTTTAACAATTGTTCTTAATATTTCATAAAATTCCTGCTGCAGAAACTAACATTTGATACCGTATTGAGATTAACTGAGTGTAGAAAAGCCATAAAATGCGCTATTGCATCATTAGCTGAATTTTTGCATAGAGCTACCATAAAAGAAGCCTCCGTTTCACTGAACAAGCAACTTTACTGTAAACGGAAGCAATTATCTCTGCAAACGGCAACTGAACTGCCTTGGCAAAGTACCGGGGTATCTGCCTTTGCGATGGTAAAACCATCTACCACTTCCTTCTAGTCGCCGCTTACGACACGCAGAAAATACGTTACGATTATTAGACCGCACTCATGACCTGAATTTGCTTAGTGTTAAATGGTTCAAAAACATGGGTCAACAAACGTTTGGAGTAGCCTGTTGAAAGTAACTAACTACTTCTTATATGGAAACAAGAACAATAAGGGAACAACGCACACACAACTGAACTACCAGTAGAGTCTAGAACATGTCACCTTCTGTTGAAAGTATAACTACTCACAACAATGGGAACAACGTAAATCTATACCAGTAGAGTCTAGATGTACCTTCTAAGATTCACATGTTAGTAAATCTATTCTACAACATTTACTTAGATCACACGACTATATCTTTATTCAAATTATATTCCAATATGTACGTTGCGGTATCCTGCATGGCGTTGGACAATTTGCGCCGTCTTAAATGGTGTCCTAGACAAGGCTTGTAATACGATACGAAGTTCGGTACTATTCATTTTTCAATTTTCGTACTTGCTACGGTACAAAGTTCGATATTTATTCCCTACCGTACCGTACTCCTTTTTGTACCTACAGATTACATCATATTCTTCTCAAATGAATTCAAAAAAATAATTTCATTTAATCTCTATGTCATTTCAGAATGGGGCGCAGATAATATAGATTGTGCCTGTCAAATAATTTTTTAAACTGATTGGCAATTGAAAATTATTTGAAGCGACGAAGGTGGGCCAATAAAATATGGAACTGAATCATTTAAGCTGATAAGATGAGCTATGCAGTACATCGGTTTTACTGTCTTGCATTTTAAACCAGATAGCATAAAACTATATCACTTTGATTAAAGATGTTGGTGAGGTTTCTCGCGGGGCCAGATTTTACAAAAAGGCTGTTTTGTGCATTGGTAGTTGGTAGGGTTCGACATTGCTATCCAAGAAATCGTGCCTATTTCCGCACTGGTCCGAAATTTGGACGATAAAGAAAAAATATTAATCGAACTTATTTTCGTATTGGTACGAAGTTCGGTACAATGGACGAAAAAAAATAATATCGCACAATACGGTTCGGAAAATTTTCGAAAGGTGCGGTACAAAATTATTTTGCTGGTTCGAAATACGATAAAAATTTCTTACCGTACTGCCACTCTTGGTCCTAGGGAGGTTGATTCCATTTTCAAATCTACACTGAAGTGGAGATTGCAATGTGACGTTGTATAAAGAAACAAAACTCTCACTTCAAAGAACATGGTGAACAATACCGAAAACAGTCAAAAATAATTTCCAAGATTGAGACCAAAATGTAATTTCGACGGCCGCACTATTAGAGCGAACATAAGTAAAAAAATATTTTGATACTTAAGCCAACCGAAGTTGGGGGCAGCAGTAAGATATCCAACTCTGTAAGTTTATTTGCTTTGGTTTCAATATTTCAAGTTTACATGAAATTCTCGCTTCAGAAACCAACATCACGGATACTGTTGTGCAAGATCTGAGCGTAGAAAAAGCGAAAAATGTTGCAGTTGTTGCTGAACGAGCAGAATTTGCTTCGTATGAGACAAATCTTCATGCAGAAAAAGCCTCCGTTTCAGCTGAACAAGCAACTGTGTCAGCAACAGAAGCAATTATCTCTGCAGAAGTTTTGCAACAAACTAACATAAGCGGTGAGTACATTAAACTCGGTCAACCGATACAATAAATATTCTAATTTTGTTGCTGTTTTAGGATGTTCTAGTAAATCGTGTTTCCTGCAGTAATCGATCAAAAATTGCATGAATTGTGTGCGTGCTTTACTCAAGTATGATTTTTTTATGATATTCGTGTTTACAACGTGATTATCTCGGCAGGAGTTTTCCAGCAAACTAACGTGAACATTAAACACATGCGCTGCCACCGTTTTCGTCGCCGTGTATTCTAAGCATGTTAGATTATATATAAAAGCATGTCGTTCTTTAGAAATACTTCTGCCGTTTTACATGATTAATAGTAAAACCGCTTTTAAATCGCTTAAGAGAGCGCCTGTAGGGCAAAAGTAATTATAGATATATTTGATATTCAGGAATTAGAGCTTTTCTGTTCAGTTTATAAATATTTTATTCTTCAGTTTCACTCAACTGGCAAAACTTCGTAATTCAATATAGTTTAGTTTCTTAATCTTTTAGTATAATTGTCTCACAGAAATCAACATAACTGGAGCTGCCGTTAATGAAATGAGAGTGGAGAAAGCAAAGAATATAGAAGCAAATACAGTTGTTCAACATATCCACGTGCACGGTTGGTTCATTTATTTCTTACATTTCACGCAAAGCATTAATAAATTAAGCTTTGAGGGTGTCTGAGTAACGGTTACTTGTCAAAGCAGCTGCTCATCATGATATCACGTCGAAATATGTATATTAGATAGAATCCATGGAAAAAACAAACAAATGAAATGATAAAATATAATAGTCTTTACAGATTAGCACGATGAAAATGCGTGTGGAAGGCTCGCGTAACTTAATGCTACCTACATTTTACTTCATCTATGGAATGTTTCTACGGAGAACTGGTGGAAATAGTGTTGTAGTTTTTGTTGTATTTTAAATGAAAAGTAATAACTCGAGCGTCAAACATTACATCAATGGAATGTTTATACGTAGTGTTTTATGGAGCTAAAATAAGTAAAATTGCAGTTGTAAACTAGGTACTAATGACGTGCATCTTCTGTGAGGGTATGACTGATGTAGGTTTTGCCTCTCCGCTTCATAGTTACCTTACTTCCCGGTAATAATAAATATTGGTTCCGATAATACATATTAATATTGAAAGGACTGTATACTGAAATAATGGGCAAATTCAAAACTTCACGAATAAGAAAAAAAAAGTTCAAAACTTTTATAGGGAATTATATGTCTGCATCGTCGGGGTCAACGACACAATCGGATCCGACTATATCAGTGACGAGAAATGAAAAAGCCGGGCAGGATGAAATGACGCAGGAAACAGTAAAAAAATCTGGTAAATATCTTGTTTTTGAAATACCTGTAAATTTGTTTTTTTAATTGGAATACCATGTCTCAAATTAATCTCAAAATGTTGATAAGGTTAAAGGCATGCGGGGTTTTTTTGGAACGATTAGAATAATCTATTAGAGTTTATTTATTACACGCTACATTTTTTTGATGACGCATTTTCAATTTGAAACGCTGTTTTTTTTCAAAAGTTGTGCAGCTACGAATGAGAGTTATTTTAATATATTAATTTTTTTATGGTACTTTGTAATTGTTGATGAACGTCATTGATTGTTTGTTATGAACTTGCCAGCCATATTTTAAAGTTTATAATTATGTAAAAACAATTGGTACTTCTGCAGATCGGGGAAGATTTTTCAAGACTTCTACAAGACGCCGTGAGTCCGTATCTTAACGTATTTAATAATTGAGTGCCGTGTTTTACAACTAGTATTGCTTTCCTAAAATAATATGACAGTGGTTTACAATTTGAAATTAATTTACAAATTAATTTTCCGCTTCTCATTTTATAAGTACCCACTTAAAATCACCGTTATTGTGTAGACGAACAAGGATTTCACATATCCGTCTGGGAGACGTGTTTTTTCTCTGATAAGTCACGCAACCGCGGACAACGTGTTTTTCAAAGGATGATTGCACTCCGGCTGAATTCCTATAAAATCACGTCTGCATTTTTGCAAATCGAGTACGAGTCAATGCATTTTTTCTAAGTCGGTCCGAGTAAAGTCATCAAAATTGTGGACTCGAATCGAGTCATTGTTCAACTTTTTCACGTGGATTTTAAAACTCAATTCTATGTTTTGTCTGAGTTGAATCAAAAATCCTATTATTTATCGTTCGGCAAACGTATAAATCCACTTGTAACTTAACAATGGCAAGGGATAAATGCGATAGAGGTATTTTTACGACAGCGTATGTTTAATCTATAAGGAAGGCACTAGTTTAAATGCGGAAAAGATTAAAAAAGGTTTCAGAAATTTTGAATTTCGAATCGTGTCTATGATTTTTGGTGGCGACGGCGTTTGTTAAGGTCGGTAGAAGAATTGTTTTATCGGTGTACATAGTTTTATCGTGTACGAATTCAGCCGATTTGAAAGTTAGTTTTATGAGTAAAATACATTTTGTTTATATCTGTAACATGTCAGAGTTACAATTCTGAATAGTAAGTACTATGGTGAATCGTATTCGAAATGTTTGCAGGAAAATACGAACCAAAGTTTAAGAAAGCTGTCAACCGATATTCAGAAGAGAAAACAAAAGGTGGCATTACCAAAGCATATAAAGACCAAAGGCTGGTTGAACCAAAGTTTGAAGTAAATCCGCGCATACGGAAGTTAACATATTTCTTCGGGGGTGAGATGGCGCCAAAGCTTAAAGAATACAGGAAGGATACTGGATTCAGTGCATTAGAGGAGCATGCTAGTGGAGGAGAATTTGTTACCATGAACGAAATGATTAAGAGTTTGGATTCAAAGAAAAACCGACACATTGCAATAGTTGGTCAAGCAGGAAGTGGAAAAACTACGTATATGAAGCGGATGGTTCGTCAGGTGCTTAGAGTCAACGATTTGTGTGAGAATAAAACCGGGGGAAGATTTAAACGTTTGTTCAATAAAAGATATAGACGTTTCGAGGTGATTTACTTTGTTGATCTTCGTGACCTTCCTGTCTCGGACTCAATCAGTGCAAGGGAGTTGTTGTTTGGTAAAATCATCACAGATCTAAGTGAGGAATGTTTGAAATACGGATATAAATGGATCATTGAAAACCAAGAAAAAGTTGCTTTTTTCCTAGAAGGACTGGACCAGGCAACTTGGTTACTCCAGGAATCGCATCGTCGGTTAAAGCACGGGGAAAAAGCCAGCACAGCAACAGTGATGTTCAATATTGTCATCGGTCAACTTTTCCCCAGGGTTCAAATCATTATGTCTTCACGTGAGCATTGTGTAGCACCACTCACAGGCGAGCTTCGACCTCATTTAATTTACGCTTTAGCAGGATTAAGTGCGGATGACGTGAAGAAGTTATACATTGCACTCTTGGATGACATCGATCAATGTCAATGGAACAAGATGTGTTCAACTTCTCCCACCCTGATTCCTCTTTGCTCTGTTCCAGTGTTTCTCATCTTCAACGCCATTGTACAGAAGTTCAACCCAGATAACCCACCGGACACCGTGACCGGAGTGATTCTGCAGATTCTTCATATTCTTGTGGAATCTGAGCATGTACGGGATAAAGAAGTTATTCACAAGTTGAAGGAAATGGCATTTAGAGGAATGAAAGAAGGTAGAGTGGTATTCACCCACGAAGAGTTAGTTGAAGTCGGTATAGATGCCAAATCAATTCAAGACCTTGTTATTAAAGTCCCAGGTAGTACGATGACAAGTCAATATTTACTCGAGGGAGATGAACGCTTTTTCTTTTCACACCAAACCCTTCAGGAGATACTTGCTGCAATATTTGTCTCCGAAATGAAACCGAGTGAGTTCGTAGAATTTGTCAAAAATTATCTTCACTGCAATCACTGGTCTATTGTTCTCAGATTTGTGTGTGGGATTATACTCAATCAAGATTTGTCAACAAATTTGTCTACAAAATTGATGAAAAGTGAGTAGAAGTTAAATAATCAGCAACTCAGAAGTATGATCTCTGTATTTACCCGTTCGCCGTATCAATAACTTTTATTTAAATATTATTTTGAATATTTTTAGGATTTTTGGGAATTTCCGAATATCAACAACCTTTATTTTTTCTACAGCTCAACTAATATACGATCCATAGTCTGACCATCGCTATTACTTGCCTTTTATTCGTTTTGTTTTCTGTTATTTAAGAAAACTTTAAAAATTGAGTTAAAAAACGAAAATACTTATGTTGGCTAACTGCACATCACATTAGTAATAATTTGTAATCATGTATGTACTTTTTGAAGTGCGCACTCAGCATTTTCCGATTCAGTGTTTCTTGCGGATTCCAAAAAGCAATCCTGTAACTTAACATTTCAGCGGATATGGCATCAGAATGGCCGAATACTAAAACATCCCTGTAATACTTCAAACATTTCTGGATCAAGCTAGCTAATGTGCTTTCCTTGAATACTAGATCCTAGATCTATTTTAACAAAACTTGTCCGAAAATACAATGAATAAAGAATGAACAACGTAAAACAATCATACGGATGTATATATTTATAAACTAATTGTTCAGGTTCAGGTTTTCGACTCTCAAATACATGGTGCTAATTCTTGGCACATTGTGATGGCGTAATGATTATTATATAGTCATAGATTCCAAATTTGAATTCTAAGTTGGTGATAAATCCAGAGGACTATGCCCCTACAAATATTCCATGACGTTTTAAGCGGAGGCCCGGGTCATAAATCGTTGCCTAAAACTTGCAGTATTCAATAAACTAGAAAAAACTAAGCAAAAAGCCTGTCCCAGTCCGGAGAATTATAGCGAGTTGCGGTGGAGCGATGAAAATGACAATAACCGACAAACTTAGCGCTTAATGAATGACGCGGGTTCGTTTTTCGTTGGATAAAGGATAATATTGCTAAAAACGCATCGAAAAGAACGAGGCACTGTAATCTACACCCTGGGTCGTAACCATGGTAACCGATTCCTCATTTAGTTCCACACTGGATAAAAGACATAAGCTCAATCTCGTGACCCGATTAAATTCTAAACATTGTTGATTGCCTACTGTGAAAAATTCCACTGTCCATCTGTTAAGTTTTGTCCTGTATGGGTCACTAGGATGAATCGCTACGAGAGGTATGGTACCCCACGTGGTTCATGCTATACAAAGGTAATTTCTGCTTGGACCAGACGACTCAAAACTATCTTGAATAGACAATTTTCGGGGATGGGAATTTATTAATATTCATTGCGACTTTGCACGAAGTGAATTTGATAAATAAAAAAAACTGTTGAGGTATGACCGGTCTGTGTGGACTATGGCCAGTTTGTAGGACTTGCTGCTGTAGGATTTCTAATACAGTGAAATTTATTACTTTCTTCAATGCCATACGTGGAATTTTATCTGAATTGAATTTAGCCTGATTTGACATTAAACAAGTTTTCCAAGCATGGAAATCACAGACAATCGTTTTATTCTTCTTTTACTCAGCTTCACTAGATAACTTTGCTTCCTCACGTCTTGTTCACTTACGGTTTTTTATTCAAGGAAATGACACGTATATAGTTTATTTCTTCGTTTGATTTAGCATTTTGATTCAGCCTTATTTGACAAAGTCAAATTACATTGTTTTATATACCCCACTCTGGGACTTCACCTGTGCCCTGAATTAGCTTGACGAAAATTGATGATTGAGATCGTGAGAGCGAACGAAGCCTAGCGACTGGTGTCTGCCCTTGGCGATGGTGAAACCTACCACTCTTTTTTCTTTTAATCGCTTCCTACGATAATCAGAAACGTCAGTTAGGAAAATTTTAAAACCAGCAGCTGCATGTAGTTACGAGGTCATTTGCACACTGTTCGAATCTTATCTACGGTAATATGAATAGGTGTTTGTCCAATATGCCGTCATGTGCAAAAACCAACATAAGCGCATAAATGAAAACTCTGGATGTTTGTTTGTGGTATGAAATATATTAGCTATACTCAGCGCTGCAAAGCAAATCGAAAATGAAGTTTTTGCCACCAATCCTGAATAGAAAATTTGTAGTATGATTTATCGAGCAATTCATGTTCATTTTTCTGTTTCTTTATCATATTTTTTCAACACATATTATAATGCTATATAAGATTAGGTTATTCCAGCGATAGATTAATAAGAATAGGTTAGCACGATGCAAATGGGCTGATCATCATGACAACCAAAAAAAATAATAACTTAGGGTATTCGATCATTATGACGTCATATCCGATAAAAAATATGAGGTTACAAAAATGCCAACATGGCTTTCTGGAATACCGGAATCAGAAAATGTTAAGTTCACTCAAAACCCATTTTGGTGAAATGTTTGACTGCACTATTCCACCAGCACTACACTGCATATGAGGTGTTTTAATTTTATTCAAAATCTAGATTCACAAAATTAATTAAAATTAAATTAACATTTTAAAATTAGCGTTACTTTCATCCTGTTGTTGTATTTTCAATATTCCTTTTTTCCTCCACACTTCAATGAATAAATATGAATGATGAATGACATTCGAGTATTTTGTTGCTTTAGTAGTTGCGAGGTTTGATAACGTTTGTTTTGCAGTTGATAGAAAAAAAGAAAAAGAAGAAGTATTGAAGCAAAGTTTGCATGAAAAATTAAGCAGCAGTGATGATGGAATATATATGATGGAATTGTTTGGAGCTTTGTACGAGGCAAATGATGCTGATTTCATTCAATCTCACATAAAAGAAATCAAACTTCATAAAACAACCATGAATCCCCATAGAATGCTGGCAGTATCATCAATTATGCGTCGCTGTAAAATTATCAATCTGCTCCAACTCACACTTTGCGATCTTAACGCTGAACTTGCTGCAATCATGGCGACAAATCTCAAGGGTGCAGCTTTGAAGGTAAGAAGCATCGACTCATTCTATCAGTTCATATACTCATTATAGAAACTAAGTACACTCGATGTAATCGATCTCTGTTAAGTGTAGTCTTTACCAAGCATTCTTTGTAACAAACTGTTTCAAATAAATATTGCAGTTTTAGTTTAATACAACAATCTGTACTTTGTACTGTTCTCACTGTACCTTCCCAACAGTACAATTTTATTTTGAGATTCCACATAGAACGGAACACCAAAAACACACGACTGCACCGAGGGAAAATCCGGAAAATAAGCAAAATCGCTAAGTGAACAAAGTACACGTGTCGTAACTCAGTTTTGTAATCAGTCCGGACCAAAACAAAACAATGGATAAAAATAGTGAGGATGGGAGAGAAAAACCTAATATAGCAAAGAACAATAGTTCGGCGTTTACTCTTCCAGTCTTCTTGGTATAGGCAATATCCACACTAATTCCAATATATAATCTCAATTTGCCTAGTTATGAACGAAAGTTCCTCCTTATATATCCATTTCTGTTATTGTTTTCCACATCTGTTATGAAACTGTTTCTCTTGCCACACCACCGTATCATTTTTTTGCATCCGTCAAGTTTTATTTGTTCTTCAACACAATTCCACATATATAGATCTGAGTTAAATATTGATTCCATTTCGCTCGGTCGAATCCAAAACGCGTCAAGTTGAAATTCTGTATTGAAATTCACTGCTAAACACTGAAGTGAAATAGTCCAGAATTCCAATTGAATTCGTGAAGGTTGTCGAACAGCCGCATAGGAGGCCGGAGAGACGTCCGAACTCCTCTGAGTTTCGTTTCGGATGTTTTCCGCCTACAGTACAGTTGCTGGTTTTATATTTTGTAGTGACTCTTTAATGCTAAGGGACCGTTAGCTGGCTGCTTCTCGGTATTGTTTCCGGAATTGGGTAGAGTAAATTTCCATAAAAGTAATGAAATACGTCCGTTCCGTCAGTAACGATTTACTATCCAGCGTTTACTATTCCTCCGACAAAACAAAACCGTCTGCCCCAAATTTTCAGTAAATGCCCACATGCTAACACCCCGTGTTATTACATTTTTCGATTTTTCTTTAATAAAGAAATTAATTTAGTCGTATTTGTTAATAGTTCTCAAGTCGGAAAAATACTTGAGCAATCAGTCTACAAAAATGATAGCTGTCTATGGTGATGAAACATGCAAAAATATGAATACAGTATCTAATTGGGGTAACACTTGGCATGTAACTCTTAACTCGAAGAAGACCAAAGTTTTATCAAGTAATCGTTACACAAATACAAATGCAACTCAAATTTCATTATCTGGCACTGTTCTGGATGAATCCTCAAATATTCGTCTCGTTGGACGCTGTCTAAGGACATGAGTCGGAATGAATATGTCACTAGTATTGCAAAACAAGCCTCGATGAAACTCGGTTCTCTATATCGAGCTCGCCATTAACTCACTCCCGAAATCATTCTCCATTTGTACAAATCATTGATTCGACCCTGTAAGGAGTATTGCTGTCACATTTGGGGCAGTGCCGCTGTTACTGTTCTTAGCATACTCGACCGTATTCAACGGCGTGTGATCAATATGATTGGCGCTAAACTTTCTTCCGGTCTGCAAAGTTTGACACAACACCGCAACGTTGCCTCACTCTGTTAATTTTATAAATATTATAATGGTCTTTGTTTAAGGGAGCTTTCTGCTCTCGTTCCTCCGAACAAAATTTTTAGGCGGTCAACACGATTCTCATTTTATCCACTGTGGAGGTACCACAATGTCACAAACAGTTTTATGCAAGAAGCTTTTTTCCAAGAATGTCTAAACTTTGGAATTCCTTGCCTTCTTGCTGCCTTCCTGATCGTGTTAATCTACAAGGATTTAAAACTCGCGTTAATAGACATCTATCAGGGATGGGAATTCCAAAAAAAGTTTGAATCATATTTGTCATTTTCCGATTTTGAGACAAAATGTATAGTGTTTAAAGCTGATGTTGAAATCGATACAAATAAATATATACTACATTATAGAGTTATCAGAAAAAAACACTCCGATACATATATTTTCAAATAAAGATTTAGAGAAATTAATTAAGCCTTTGATGACCTCGTCTTATGAAAAATAATAATGAAAAATAAACTATTACATACTTACATTAAACGGGATTTACGGTAGTAAATGAATTGGATTTCATACTACACGTACACTGTGGTGCACACAGACCCCCCCTTTTTTTAAAAAAATAAATTGTAAAACCCTCCTGTACATGGTATTAATTTGTGCCATTTGGGAAAAAAGCATTTTGATAGTCTTTTTGGAAAGATATTCGCAAATTTAAGGGGGCCTCCAACATGTCAAAATATTACCATAAGGAGTGTAAAATAGCAATTTCACACATTCTTTTAGTATTTATGAACTCTACACCATATCTAATCCTCGATCAAGCAAACCAAGTTGTCGACACTGAAGGCGATACCAATAAATCTATTTCATTATAGAGTTTTCAGGAAACTTGAAAAACTTCAGAACATAAATTTCAATTGAATGAGGTTCCTCTTTTTTATATTAAAGGAACAGAACTGCTATCGTAAAGTGCAGTGAGGGGTATCTGCCCTGGGCGATGGTGAAATCATCCACCACTTCTTTGTTTTCTTCAAGTTGCGGGAAATATGTTCGGACTATTCTGAAGCCCGTATCGTATGATAGATATTAGTGTTTATGTCGAAAAGTCAAGACTAAATACACTACAAGGGTGTCAAATCTTTACATGCATTACTCAGTATAGTTTCTATAGCCAATGTTGTGGTGTGGATCCCTCTGACCAAGGCCCAGTACAACCACATATAAATGGACAAGTTTATTGAAATGATATGATCTTTTAGTTTCGGCCTAGCTAGGGCTGGGGGAAACCGAATCATTTGAAATTTGAATATGATTCGAATAATTTTTTCGAATCGGATTGAACCATAAATTCAATGTAAATTACAAATATCCCATTTTTATTATTACAACTTGTCTCCGTTGTGAAAATCAATAAATTCATAACTTATAGTGTATTTTCAGTTCACGCTAAAAACAACAATTTTCATATTTTGATGTTAAAAATTCTATGAATGATTCGCCATTGATTCGAATAAAATCACCGATTCGAATTGGACAACCCTAGGCCTAGTAATTAATCTTCGATATCGTTCCAGTAGAATTGATTTGGCACGTGACACAGAAATGGACGAGGGACCCTTGTGACATGCGACTAAAAGTACAGTTCAGATCGTCTTTTACTCCAACTCCTTTCTGCAGTTGTAGATTTGTAACAATTGTACGCAAATTCAGCTTGGTTTGAAAGGAACGTGATTTTGTATCCATCACGTACAAGTGTGGATATTTGTAGGTGCGTTCCCATGACATTGACTCAGATCGCCACACCATTTCTTTTAAACTTGAGCTGATTTTATCGGTTCTGTGGGCCAGTTTTTTCAATCAGGTTTTTCTACTTTTTCTCTTAGGGAACCCATGTAGAAGGCATTTGTCTTCAATGAGTGTATAAAGCATCTTGAGACATTGTCAAAGTGATCCAACATGCTGTTATACAATGTGTTGTATGTAACACTATACATTCTCCACGGAGATGCAGTATAATATCATCAGCTCACATTCCCAACTTTAGTTCTTGAGTCGACAAGTATATTCTTGGCGATCAGTTTCCAAAAGAAAGAAAGAACCGGACAACGAATCTACTTCCCGCAATTTCGCAATCACATCAGAGAAGAGGGATGGGTTTACAATTTTCTTTATCTTTCTTGGAAATTAGAGTTACCTGTGATAATTTTTGGGCGGAACTTTTATTGTTAATACAGAGTACATGATTCATGCTCCTATTGGGGAAAATATTTTATTTTATCATTAAAGCATTTGTAAAATTCGGTTAAACGGCCGTCAATATCAAGGCATTTATCGTTTGGCATGTCTTTTAGCGCGTCTTTGGGCAACAGTGGTAGTACGGTACGGTACGAAAATTTTTATCTTACTTCGAAGCAGCAAAATAATTTCTTACGGAACTTCGTACCGTACCCTTCGAAGATTTTCCGTACCATACGATATTATTTTTCCGTACATCTTATCGTACTTCGTACCAATACAAAATTAAGTTCTATTAATATTTTTCATTTTTCGTATTAAATTTCGTACCAGTAAGAAAACAGGTACGATTCGCTGGGCAGCAATAATATTTGTACAATCTGGCCACCGCCAGAAACATCACCAACATCTTAGATCAAAGTGTAACAGTTTTATGCTATTTGGTTTAAAATCCGGGACAGTAAAACCGATATACGACATAGTTCATCTAACCAGTTCAAGATTTTTATTGCCACACCTGAGCCGCTTCAATTTATTTTAAAATTGCCATCTAGTTTAAAAAATCTTTGGTTGACACAATCTACTTTATCTGCGCCCCGTTATGGAACGACATAGATGTTAAATGAAATTATTTTTTGGAATTGATTTAAGAAGAATATGGTGTAAAGGGAAGGTACGAAAAAGTGTACGTTCGTACCGTATCAAGTACGAAAATTGAAAAAAATGAATCGTACCGGAAAATTCAATCGTACCATACCGAAGTTCGTATCGTACCGTACTACCAACCTTGTCTGTTGGAGATAGCGGGGTTGGCATTTGTTCCGATTTATTTTCTGGTATTTTGGCTTCCTGGAATCGGTATGTGGTGAAGTTCTTTGGATCTTGATTACTGGGTGTGGTTGGTAGTTGTTACGTAATGAATTGTTTTATGGGTTTAAGAATGCCGTTCCAGTTAGTTATAATGCTATTACCGCGTATAGATTTATCTCTGATTATTTCGTTTTCCTGGTTGAAGAAATATGGAGTTGACTTTTCGCAATATCAGTCCACCTTGCTTTATAGGTACGTAGTTTGTCATAGTCAGTTTTTTTAAAGTGAGTTTTAAGACAGAGGCTTCATCCGTGTTTTGCTGGATTCTCTGGTTTTACTATTTTCCTACTCTTTGGAGATGCGTATTTTATACTTTCGCCTTTCATAACGCATTCTATTGTGACCTATAATATATTTGGTGAAGTTATTGGTATTTTATTCAGCTTTGCAATTGCGTTAATGACATTCTCAATGTAGGAAATGTACTTTTAATCGTCGAGCAGTTGTGTATTGAATTACCAGTACCTATGGGGAGACATTTTCTATTTTTCGTAGAAATCCTTTGTTACGAAGTGGATACACACGACGAAATGAAATCTCTCGAAATTTGACGCATTTTCGCTTCGTGAGGGCTGAGATGTCGTTCAAGAGGAACACTTATAAAGACTGTAATACACGTTTGTGTAGGTTGCGTTTTCCCAGGTTTGTTTTATTTTACCCTTGTGTTTCTCGCTCGCAATGCTCTGTATGTAATTCTCTACGTTTTCCAGCGCAACCGAACTGTTTGCTTTGCAAACTAACATAGAGTGCTCGTTTCGATGCGTTCGTTTGAGCTATGTAGGCAAGTGAATGTGATTAACGCAAAGCAATGCAGGCGTGTATTGTCCTTTTTATTTTGTTACCAGGAATGCAGCGCAGTGCATGGGTAAGGCAACTTCACGTGTATTGTGGCCTTAATGCATGCTTGCAGGGCAAATAACTGAGACCTGTCGCGTGATATTTGGTTCAAGACCAGTGCAAGTCGTAGGATTATTCTGTCCCCTTAAATTGCTCGAAAACACAGATAATGACAACGCCAAAAGTGTGATTGAACACACAAACCTACCTTATTCATCCCACCCAAATAGCACTACCAATAACAATGATTTCAAACAGGACGACTAGTCTATCTTTATATCTTCAATGCGACGATAAATAGAAAATTTACTCATAATAATGATACTTTAAAAAAAAATGAGGGAGGTTAATTCAAAGCACTGAGGCTTGAAAAACACCAGAAGACACAACTAGACATTTTACTTTGTACAGAACAGGCTACAAATGCGCCGCGGCTCCATCCCAGACTGAAATATTTTGTGCATACATGTTTTTGTTGAGCTTGAGTCACTGGTGGATAGCGCCGAGGAGATTTTGAAGGCGGCGGTCAGGTATTGGTGTAGAACACTTGTCCAGTTTTATTGTACTTATTCGCCGTGGTGTGATATGGGCTATTTTGTGGTCTTCGTTTTTGAAGATAGTATCTCAAGATTTGTTTACTTAGTTTATTGGCTTATTAGTCGAGTCTGATTGCGACCAGTCTGAAAGTACACTAAGACTTCTTTTATGGTCTGGAGCAATATGAATTGTTTTGGTTTTATTTGGTCAGTAAATTCTGTTAAATATAACCTTCCTTTTAACGTTTTCGACGGGTTTCTGGTTGTCATTTACGAACTATTACAATGATTCCGTTCCGGCATTTGAGATACAGCCGTTCGCCATTTAAAATATTGATGTTTGGAAAATAACTTCATTAAAGAAAAGTTTTAATCCAAATACATTGACAATGGGGATGCTAGTTTCAAATATTTTTATTTTCGAGTCGTATCTCGTATAAAATAAATGAACCGCGCACCGACTGTGGAATCTGTGATTGATTAAAGCAGTTAGTCTGTGGCGCATATATGATTTCTGTGGATTATACCGGCAGTGTGGATAGCCTGATTTAAAATCATTGCAAGTGAACTTCGATTCTCGCATAACTCTGTTTGTCAGCTAGAATTATGGTTAGCAGGATCTATGGAAAATTTAAAAAGTGTCCAAAGTGGTCAAGCAAAACCCTAAGTACTGTGCACACAGTTCTAGTTATTATTGTTATGCTATTTGGCTCTAGCGTCAAAGCTAATTACAGATCTCAAGACTCAGTGAAAGTTGATGAAACTTTTCGTTCCACATTTTTAATCTAAGCTTTCAAGTAAGCTTCAGGATCTTAGATTTCCCTTCCATTTAAGTAAATAAGCGATCATAAGAAATTGCCGGAGGCTTTTGTAGGAAAAGATTTAGTGTGGAATTTATGTTTAAAATCATAGTCAAAGAGTTAATGGAGAACTCATGCCACGTACTATGTCGGGCCGAAATTGTCGGTTCTGGCATTCAGATTTGAGGCTATTTATTAAAAATATAGATTATATCATGGTTTGAAGGTCTTTGCGAATGTTTGGTGGTTTCAAAATATTTTAGGACCTATAATGACGGGTAATTACCTGTAACGAAAGACTGGGGTTACTAGTTAACTAACTCCTAATAAAACCTGACCCCTTATCAGAACCTTTAACCTGGAAGGATGGGTGTCTATTTAATTAAGGATTATCTGCTTAATTGGTATAAACAATGATTTAAAAGACTATTTGTGGGTTAAGATACATTTATTGCTTTATCCAAATAATACGGTAATATAGAATCAATCAATAAGGATAATATTGCAAAGATGAAAGATGCAGTAAACGTAAATTAAAACACACCCTATTCTTAGAAAATATTTTATAAACATATCTTATACAATGTCGTAGGTTCTATCAGTCGTCAAACTTCCAGTCAGCTAAAAGCAAACAAGTCTTGATTAAAATGACCAGGCAAACCTCGAGTACTGACTTTTTATATCAAAACTTCCACACGACAATTACTCATCGAAATCCAACGTGAAGAATACATTTTCCTTGTTTCAATTTAACATAAATAAACGAGTATGTAGCAATAATATTGCGACATTGGAATGTCTAATGTACGTTCGAAAGTCTATTTTACGTTACTTCTACGTTCGAACGTCTAATGTACGTTGCTTGTGAACTAGAGTTTTCTATAAATCAAATGCATGTAATTTTGCGATAATATGGGGTATTTATGTTGTTTTTGCATCATAATCATTACAATCATCATTATAATCATCCACCACTTCTTCGTTTTTATTAAGTCGCGGGAAATATGTTCGGACTATTCTAAAGCCCGTACTGTATGATGGATATTAGAGTTTATGCCGAAAATTGTGAAGTCAAACTAAATAGACTGCAAGGGTAGCGAATCTTTACATGCGTTACTCAGTATAGTTTCCATAGTCAATGTTATGGGGTAGATCACTCTGACCAAGGACCTGTGCAACCACATATAAATGGACAAGGTTATTGAAAAGATATGATCCTTTAGTTTCGGCCTAGCTAGGGCTGCGCAAAACCGAATCATTTGAAATTTGAATTGATTCGAATAATTTTTTCGAATCGGATCGAATCATAAATTCCATGTAAATTACAAATATCCCATTTTTATTATTACAACTTGTCTCCAGTGTGAAAATCAATAAATTCATAACTTATAGTGTATTTTCAGTTCACGCTAAAAACAACAATTTTCATATTTTGTTGTTAAAAACCCATGAACGATTCGTGATTGATTCGAATAAAATCACCGAATCGAATTGCCAAACCCTAGGCCTCGTCTAACTTATAAAAGTGTTAAAATATGAACATTTATAATCCGACCCATCTTTGGAAGTACTTGTGAATAATACAATTTTTTCGGTTGAAATGATCTGTCTAACCTAGTGCCGTATATTCAGTCTTCCCTGCACCTTGGCCCTGTGTATAACAAATCTGGCGCACATCGATATTGCATTACATGCTGTTTTGTGACAGTATGGATTAGTTGAATCAATCCCAAAACGTCTAGTTTGTGCTGACGAAACTTGATTGGGAAGTTTGTTTGATAATTTATCTTCGATATCGTTCCATTAGAATTGATTTGGCACGTGGCACAGAAATGGACGAGGGACCTTTGTGACATGCGACTAAAAGTACAGTTCAGATCGTATTTTACTCCAACTCCTTTCTGCAGTTGTAGATTTGTAACAATTGCACGCAAATTCAGCTTGGTTTGAAAGGAACGTAATTTTGTATCCATCGCGCACAAGTGTGGATATTTGTAGATGCGTTCCCATAACATTGACTCAGATCGCCACACCATTTTTTTCAAACTTGAGTTGATTTTATTGGTTCTGTGGGCCAGTTTTTTCAATCAGGTCTTTCTAGGTTTCCCCGTCAGGGAACCAATTAAGAAGGCATTGACTTTATTGGATTTATAAAGCGTCCAGAGACATTGCCAAAGTGCTATAGTACAATGTGTCGTATGTAACACTATACATTCTCCACGAAGATACAGTATATTATCATCAGCTAATATTCCCAACTTTAGTTCTTGAGTTGACAAGTATATTCCTGACGATAGGTTCTCAAAAGAAAGAAAGAACCGGATAGAGAATCTCCTTCACGTACACCTCTACGGATATTGAATCTTTCGGACATGAATTTGTTATTTATAATCGTAGTTTGGGCATTATTGTAAACGTTTTTTATCTACCGATTAAGTTCGGGTATGAAGCCAAAGATTCGGAGAGATTGTTGGATAAAATCCCATCTCAAGGTGTCGGAAGCCTTGAAAAACCGAAAGTTAAGATCGTTGCGGAAAAACGCTATTATCCGAGTATTCAGTTACAACAATTAGTATTAGAATATTGTCTCCGATATATCTTTGCCAAAGAAACCCGTTCTGACTCGAATCAATAATTCTTGGAAGAATTTTTAGAATTCTGTTGTTTATGGTCTTTGTTACTATTTCGTAATCACAGCAAAGAAGAGGGATAGGTCTATAATTTTCTTTATCTTTCTTTGAAATTAGAGTTGAAATTGAAAGAAATATGTGATAATTTTCGGGAGAGGATCTTATTGTTAATGCAGAGTGAATGAATCCTGCTCTCATTGGAAAAATATTTCACAATACTACAGAAGAAGTTGTGAAATTCGGTTAGATAGCCGTCAATACCTGGGTATTTATCGTTTTTCATCTCTGGTGCCCGGTTAGTTTAATCGGTAAAACGTTGGGAATACGTTTTGAGCTACGCATCACTAAATTCTTGGGTTCGAATCCCGTGAGCGATCATATGATCTGAGAGATTTGATGGACGCTTCGTCGGTGCACGGTGGTTCACTCAAGCACTGCATACGGCTTCCTCCGCCAACCACGTCCAGCCAAAATAAGTATAAATGTTAGGCCAAAAACTTCACCCCGGATTAGGAACTGGTGAGACGTCGTGGTACGCCATATGGTTGAGCCGTATTCTCGGCTTTCCTTTTTCCCAGGATAAAAATATATCCTACCCTTTTAGCGTGTTCCACAATTCTGTAGGAGATAGCGGCGTTGCCATTTGTTTCGAGTAATTTTCTGGGATTTCGGCTCCTTGGAATCGGTATGAGGTGAAATTTTTTGGATCTTGATTCCTGAGTGTGGTTGGTGGTTCTTTGTATAGAGTCTTAAAGAATTTTTTTATGGGGTTGAGAATGTCGCTCTGGTTAGTTATAATGGTATTATCGCGTATAGATTTTCTGTGGTTATTTCGTTTTTTCTGATTGAAGATTCTGATTCCCCATCTCCGTCCACCTTGCCTCATAGGTACGTAGTTCGTCATATTCAGTTTTTATAGTGAGTTGTATGTAACACAGAGGCTTTATCCGTGTTTTGCTCGATTCCCTGGTTTTACGATTTTCCTTTTCTTTGGAGATGCGTATTTTATGCTTTTGCCTATTGTAGCGCATTGCATTGTGTCCTATAATATGTTTGGTGAAGTTACTGGTAATTTATTCAGCTTTACAATTGTGTCAATGACATTTTTAATGTACGAAATGTGCTTGTTATCGTCGAGCAGATATGTATTGAATTTCCAGTAACTTTGAGAAGGCATCTTTTATTTTTCGCAGAAATTCTTTGTTACGACACCTAAGATTGTCACCCGACGAACCTTTGAATTTTCGCCAATAAAATCTGCAAAGACTTTCGCTAGAATTGAAGTGGGGTCTTACACACGACGAAATAAAATCTCTTGAAGTTTTACGCATTTTCGCTTCGTGTAAAAAGGCTGAGATGCCGTTAAAAGGAATACTTTAGACTGTAAAGACTGCAATACACGTTTGATTAGGTTGCGTTTTTTCAGGTTTGTTTTATTTTACCCTTGCGCTTCACGCTCGCAATGCTCTGCATGCAGTTTCTCTACGTTTTCCAACGCAACCGCACTGTTTGCTAAGTAAGCTAACGGAGAGTGCTTGTTTAGATGCGTGCGTTTGAGCTATGTAGGCACGTGAATACGATTAACGCAAATCAATGCAGGCCTTTGTTGTCTTTTTTATTTTGTTACCAGGAACCTTTACTTTTGCTTTGCACAGCATAGGATACAAATGCGCCGCGGCTCCATCCCAGCGTGAAATATTTTGTGCAGACGTGTTTTTGTTGAGCTTGAGTCACTGATGAATCGCGCAACAAGGCGCTATGCGCCTGTGTATCGTTCTTGCTTGCTGTTTGTGTTTGTCATTTCGGTGGTCGTCAGCTGGGTCCTTCCTGAGAGAAAATGACTAACATTAAAAGTTTCTGTTTGAAGAGCCCTTTTGAGGCTGAGTGAGTAAGACGTTAGCCTACGTTTTAATAGACCTTGTCGGCATAGTACACTTGCACGTTCCATTTCAAAATTGAGCAGATTTCCGTCTGTGGTATCTGGGGTACAAGAACGGAAGGATTTTATTTGGTTGCGCCGACTTATTCGTGGGCAAGGGTGGCAGTACGGTACGAAATTTTTATCGTACTTCGAACCAGCAAAATAATTTCGTACCGAACTTTGTACCGTACCTTACGAAAATTTTCCGTACCGTACGAGTACTAGTACGAAAACAGGTACGATTCGCTGGGCAGCAATTTCGTACCGTACCGACTACCAATGTCCAAATCAGCATTATTTGTAAGATCTGACCACCGCAAGAAACATAACCAACATCTCACATCAGAGTGATGCTGTTTTATGCTATCTGGTTCAAAATCCAACACAGTAAAACATGGGCGTGACTAAGCATATGTCACCCCACTATCATTGTTCACGTTGCGCATAATATGAGAATAGTAGACCGGTTGTGATAAATAGTGGTAGGATGAGCACAGTTTTCGCGAAAAAAAATCAGACATGAAGCAATATTTAGCATATTAGCAGCATTGTGTCGTCACAAGAAATTCTCTCTCGACAAAAGAATGTCCGTTGTGCACCACACATGGGTTTCGTGCGGTCTCATTCGAAGGCAGGGTAATAAGAACATTATCAGTGTTCATTTTTGCATCTGGTATTCCAGGTGCAATTTACGTTCTCTTCACATTACTGAATAATGCTATTTATTTTTTAATACCAGACAGACGTATTCCCGTCATGCCTCGTTGTCTATATCGTGACTTGGCTGTTTTTCTTACAAAATATATCTTCTAATTAAGATGAGCATCATCTAACACTCAACTCAAAACAACCTAAATATATCTTTATATTCTGATGTTTCTGCTCTGATGATATACTTCTGCGTGTCAGAGTACAAACAAAACGGTAATAGCGGTGGTTACTGGTTAACTTAGTTGAATAGTTGGTCAGGGGGAGAAAGTTTTTAATTTAATTTTCATAAAATTTTCGCGCGCCTGCGTTGCCTCCGGCGCTCGGCTACATTTTCCTGTCTGGCCATGTTTATTCCACTCTTAAAACATGTATTTTTGTTTGGTTCTCGATAAAATTTTGCGCGCCTCCGGCACCCTAATCTTTTTGTAAATTTGAAAGCCTATGTTTGCATGTTGGAAAAAATAGGCCGCTAAATTTTTTTCTGGATCCTCCACAGTAGTTGGTATATTCGGGCAGTGCTTTCTACGACATTGTGAATTTTGAATAAAAACCGACCAATTCACATCGGCGATGCTAACGATATATTCAGAAACTACACCGTGATTTTTAGTATTATGAATGTTGCTTATCTTGTCGATTTTAATTGGGCTATCACAACTTTCGTTATTACAGAAAAATACATTCAGATTAAGACGTTATAAATCAGCGGCCTATATGTATTTTCACGCAATCATAAAGTTTTACGCCACTACAGTGAAACCGATATACGACATAGCTCATCTGATCAGCTCAAGTGAATCAGTTGCATTTTTATCACCATATCTGCGCCGCTTTTAACCATTTTGAAATTGTCCGTACGGTACCGTACCAGGTACGAAAATTGAAAAATGAATCGTACCGTACTATCGCACCGGAAAATTCAATCGTACCGTACCGAACTTTGTATCGTACCATACCATACTACCAGCCTTGTTCGTGGGCGCCTATCTTGAATACACAATCTTGCCCAAAACTATCGCCAAGGTCGGGATAAGCAACTAGATTTTGAAGGCGGCGGTCAGGTATTGGTGTAGAACACTTGTCCAGTTTTATTGTACTTGTTTGCCGTGGTGTAATATGGTGTATTTTGTGGTGAAGAGCTCCGTTTTTGGTGATAGTATATGGAGATTTGTTTATTTAGTTAATTGATTTATTTAGTCGAGTCATAATTGCGACCAGTCTTTGCGAACGCCGAGGTTTATTTTGACTTCATTGGCTATATTACTTCGATTTGTTTTGGTCTTATTTGGCCAGGAAATTCCGTTGCAAATGCCCTTCGTTTTCACGTTCTCGACAGGTTTCTGGTTGTCCTTCATTTCGCACTGAGATACATAAATATAGCTTTTAATTAAATGTATTTCGATTTTTTTTGGCACACTTTTGTCATCACAATAATTGTTTCGCTTTTCTCAATAGTTACCGGAGCTGTATTGAGAGCATTTGCAGCTTCCCTTGCTAAGCGATCCACATCATTTCCTTCAACCTGCTATGACATCATGTTAATCGCTAAATCATCGCACCCACTAGTCCCCAAAACAGACAAAATCCCGACTCTGATTCAGCAAATTATTCGTCATTGACAATGGAGATGTTAGTTTCGAATATTTATATTTTCGAGTCTAATCTCGTATAAAAAAAATGACCCGCGCACCGACTGTAAAATCCCCGATTGATCCATTCCATAGAGCAGGGCTTCCCAAACTTTTTCGCTCGCGACCCCTGTTAATCTCCCAAAATTTCCCGCGACCCCCTTCACGGCTAAAATGATAAGTAGTGTGAAATATACATTTGTGACATTTATTGAAATGAAAGGTCTAAATTCAAGCTACACTTGCATGAAACCAAGCAGTATGCCCTGTCATTGCAGCAGCTCTGTCAGTACGCACACCGACGCATTCCGTCCGAGATAGCCCCACTTCCGTGAAAAAATTGTCAACTTTCTGAAAATTATCCAACCCTGTGGTACGTTCTTGCAATGGATGACAACACAGTCAATCCTCGTGAATGTCATTATTGTAAATGTATCTAACATATGACAAAAGATGTGCCATTTTGGTGATGTCCGTCGACTCATCAATTTGTAGAATGAGTTGCTCGCGTTGATCTTCCCTGATTTCGCAAATTCACCTTGAGACAGTTTTGTTTGACAATGGAATTTGCGCATTTCATTAGACTCTTTTTTGCCGTGAACTATCGCGCTCATTTTAATTGCGGCTGGTAAAATTGGTTCTTCGCCGATGTTGTGAGGTTTCTCATTTTTAGCAATTAATAAGGAAGCCTCAAAGGATGCTCTTGTGTACTTCTCTTTGCCTGCAACTTCACTTCCAAATGATTGTCTTTCCGATATCCGCAGTAAGCGTTGAAAAAATTCTACTGGCTTGTTGCGATGAGAATCATGCTTGGAGTGAAGATGTCGTTTCAACTTGACATGCTTGAGACTCTCGCTTGCCAGCACTTCATTGCAGATCAAACAAAGTGGACCGTGTTCATTGTTTTCCGATATAAAAGTGAAAGCATACTGCAAAAAACTTTCGTTATACTTTCTCTTTTTCGTATGACTAGCCACCTTTTCCTTAATGCACTTGCGCTTTTCTGATGTGCAAGCTGTTGTTGCATTTGCCTCTACCGCAGCTTCAACAGGATCTGCCATAGCGACCTATCCATTTGATCAGTCTTTTTTAATATCTAGCTACTGGCACGCTCTACTTCCTGGGCTCCTGAAGTTTAATTAAACTGTGTTTTCGTTAACTTGGCTCTGGTCTGTACAAGTTTTATGGTGTCATAAATACAGTGCTGTGCAAAAGTTTAAGACCAAGTATCAACACATCAGTACAAATGAAAATACTTCATTTTATTTAGTAACAAAACCCAATAATCTACTGAATTCAAAGTAAATTATATTTTCGAACTTCATATAGCATTCTCAGGTAAGTTTTGCTCTTTGTAAACTCACAACCTGCTGGTGTTTACTTATTTTAGCTTCCTTAAAAAATGGGCAGAAAAACGAGCTCAGATAAATCTATTAAAAGAAGGGGGGTATACAGAGCGACAAATATCCATCAGGCTTGCCGTTAGTAAAACTGCTGTGTATCAGGCTATAGTTAAGCTTAAAAAAGTAAGAAAGAAAAATACAATAGCATATGCAGTACTTCATGTGAAATTGCGATACACTCCGCGACCCCTGAAGTTCGCTACGCGACCCCCCAAGGGGTCGCGACCCCCAGTTTGGGAAGCCCTGCCATAGAGCACAACCCGGTCGCTGTCACCTTAATCAGCTGAATCAGTAAAGTAGTTATATGGACATTTATAATTCGACCCATTTTTGGAAGTACTTGTGAATAATACATTTTTTTCGGTCGAAATGATATATTTTCGGTCGAAACGCATATTCAGTCTTTCTTGCACCTTGGCTCTGTGTATAACAAATCTGGCGCACATCGATATTGCATTACATGTTGTTTTGTGACAGTATGGATTAGTTGAATCAATCCCAAAACGTCTAGTTTGTGCTGACGAAACTTGATTAGAAAGTTTGTTTGATAATTGATCTTCGATATCGTTCCAGTAGAATTGATTTGGCGCGTGACACATAAATGTACGAGGGACCCTTGTGACGTGTGACTGTGACAGGTCAGATCATCTTTTACTCCAACTCCTTTCTGCAGTTGTAGATTTGTAACAATTGAGCGCAAATTCAGCTTGGTTTGAAAGGAACGTAATTTTGTATCCATCGCGCACAAGTGTGGATATTTGTAGATGCGTTCCCATAACATTGACTCAGATCGCCGCATCATTTCTTTCAAACTTGAGCTGGTTTTATTGGTTCTGTGGGCCAGTTTTTCCAATCAGGGTTTTTCTACTTTTCCTCTTAGGGAACCAATGTAGAAGGCATTTGACTCTAATGGGTTTATAAAGCATCCAGAGACATTGCCAAAGTCTTCCAATGTGTCGTATGTAGCACTACATTCTCGTTCTGATTCGAATCAATAATTCCTGGAAAATTTTTTAGAATTCTGTTGTTTATGGCCTTGTTACAATTTCGTTTTTTTTTCGATTTTATCGCTAATACAGAGTTCAGTTTTTTATAGTGTGTTGTAACACAGAGGCTTCAACCGTGTTTTGCTGGATTCACTGGTTTTACGATTTTCCTTTTCTTTGGAGATGCGTATTTTATGCTTTTGCTTATTATAACGCATTTTATTGTGTCCTATAATATATTTGGTGAAGTTGTAGGGTGAAGAGTATTTCGTGCACCTAAGTTTGGTACAAAAGGAGCTAATTCATTGTTATTGTAGTTGTTGTCTGTCCTTTCCATCCTGATGTTATTGACAAACCATGAGCCAAGTCTTCAATATATTCATTAAGATAATATTACAATTGTTTCGAATCCAATATAAAAGTAAATCGCCTGAACAGATGGCTAAGGGCCGGTTATTTCATATTACACCCCGGTTGGTGGCTCGGTTTTCTATGCCCTCCCAAAACAAGTTATACGGTCATTTTGAATTGGCCAAAACATGCCCTGAAGGCTCAATAAAATAATTTGGTTCGTACTTGTTTTTAAATAGCCACACACGCGTTATAATCGGGGCAATGTAATATAATTCAGAATATAAATTTGTTGTGATATTATTTAAAAAGAAACGAATTTAGCCAAATTAAAGTGAATTTAACATAATATATGCTACAAAGTTATTGTTAATTTATTTATCTTTACTATTGTGTCAATGTACGAAATGTGCTTTCTTTTTATCGTCGAGCAGTTATGTATTGAATTTCCAGTACCTTTGGGAAGGCATTTCCTATTTTTCGTAGAAATCCTTTGTTACGACGCGTAAGATTGTCACTCAACGAACCTTTGCATTTTCGCGGATGAAATCCGCAAAGACTTTCGTTAGAGTTGAAGCGGAGTCTTAGGCACGACGAATGTAGGTTGCGTATTTTCAGGATTGTTTTTTTCCTCGCGTTTCACGCTCGCAATGCTCTGCATGCAATTCTCTACCTTTTCCAACGCAAACGAACTGTTTGCTGTGTAAGCTAACAGAGAGTGCTGGTTTCGTTGAGTACGTTTGAGCTATGTAGGCACGTGAATACGATTAACGCGATGCAGGCATGCATTGTCTTTTTTGTTTTGTTACCAGGAACTTTTACTTTTTTCCTATGTACATCATAGGCTACAAATGCGCCGCGGCTCCATCCCAGACTGAAATATTTTGTGCAGACATGTTTTTGTTGAGCTGAGTCATTGACGCAGTGCGCCTGTTTATCGTTCTTGCTTGCTGTTTGTGTTCATCATTTTAGTGGTCGTCCCGAGAGAAAATGATTAATATTAAAAGTTCTTATTTGAAGAGCCATTTTGATGCTGAGTGAGTAAGACGTTATCCTACGTTGTAATCTTGGTCGACATAGGGGTGTAATCTTGGTCGACATAGGGGTGTAAACTTGCACTTTCCATTTAAAAAGTGAGCAGATTGTCGTCTTTGGTATCTGAGGTACAAGGACGGAAGGCTTTTGATCGTTTAGTTGCAGCCACTGATTCGTGGGTGCCTATCTTAAATACACAATCTTACCTAAAACTATCGCCAAGGTCGGGGAGACAACTAGATTTTGAAGGCGGCCGTCAGGTATTGGTGTAGAAAACTTGTCCAGTTTTATTGTACTTGTTCGCCGTGGTGTGATATGGTATATTTTGTGGTTGAGATCTGCGTTTTTGGTGATAATAAGTCTGTACTGTTCGTACGCCGAGGGTTATTTGGACTTGTTTTGGCCTTATATGGTCAGGAAGTTCTGTTGCAAATGACCTTGCTTTTCACGTTTTCGACAGGTTTCTGGTTGTCATTTCGCTCTGAAATATAATACTACCCCCCCCCCCCCCCCCCCCCCCCCCACACACACACACACAAACAGAGCTCTTGATTAAATGTGTTTCGATTTCTTTCTTAACAAATTCTATTTAGCGAAAAGATGATTAGGTATTGGATTTTCCAATACATCCATAATACATAAGAGATTTTTATTTGGATGAATTAGGCTTCATGCCGTGCGATCGGCTTCGATGTTTCCTGGTTCGCTGGCGCTTCTGCTTACCACAATGGTAAGTTGCAACACCCAATAATTGCTAGTAATGAATGGGATGGGATAAAATATTTCAACGTCGCTTTCACCTCAACAAGGCTTCTTGCGGAAGGGAAGGTTTGGACCAGTGCTTCTCAAAGTTTTTTTTTCCGATTCCTCCTTTACCGACCCAAACACTGTCAATTCCTCCCCCCTCAAAAAAAAAAACACAAAAAATAATCGCCAAAATTTTACACTACCTGAATATTGTCTCTGGATGATGTCTTTTGAGGATTTATCTCAGGAATTAAGTTAAAAATTTACAAAAAAAGAACGCTCTTACAAAATAACCAAACAAATTTACAAACAAATCGTTGTTCATTGTTAGTGAGAACCGTGAGCCTCATGTTGCGCTGTTAATAAAGAAAATCGAGGAGAAAAGCGAGTTTTGCTCGGGTCGGGTGTTCCTCTTATTTCATCAGAATATCTGTAACAACACTAAAAGCACATTCAACTAAATACGTAGTTGGAAATGGCAAAAGTGCTTGCTCTGCCACTATAGCTAATTTGGCATACTTTGTACAGACTTGCGAAGCCAACCACATCAGCTGCTTTTTGGATGCATAGATTGGTTTGATGCTGTCATCGTTTTGCAGATGTAGTAGCTCGTCCGCCAGATCGCAGTCCATTGCCAAACCTTCCTCACTTGTGCAGTTAAAAAAGAAAGGGCTGAGTAATCCATGAAGGAAACTTCATCAGTTTTAGATCTGAAAATCTGGAGTTAAACTCAACAACCAGATTTGAAAGATGTTCCAATAATATTTGAAGGGTAGTATCCGTTGATTCGCAGCTGCCAAGATGTGTGAATCCAGAAAAGGTTTTTATTGAAATTTGGGCAATAAAATACTTCAGTTTGTCGAGAAAACCAAAAATTATGGTTTCGCAGTCAATGAGTGTCCTTTCTTTTCCCTGTAGCTCCTTGTTCAAAGCATTCAGTTTTCCAAAAATATCTCCTAGATACGAGATCAAGGATTTGGATTCACTTGATTTTGAAATTCTTCTCGGCCACCAACAAATTCCAACACCGTGCCATACAGGTTTACAAACCGCTCCAAACAGTGCCCTTTTGATAACCTTGAATCGTGTTTGAACCTGGTATAACCCAGAAGTAAGGCTTCACTATCTCGAACGGTCGATTCATCGAGAGCCAACGAAAATTTTGTCTTGCGAAGAATGTCATTTAGTTGCGACTGAACATCAATCGCAGTTTTGTCAATGCGGCGGCGAACAGTGTCGTTACTTAATGGCAAAGCGGCAAGTTGAGGGCCTGGTGTTCCACTGTCAAGCATTGTTCGGTGGTATATTTTAAAGGCTGGTTTGATCAACTCTTTGCCATCGATGTTCGGTGCGTTGGAAATATTCAAGAGGTTTCCCTGCATGCTCTGAGTGAACATTTTTAAGCTCCTCCAGTTTTTGGTTCCTCATCGAATCATTACAAGGAGATTTACAGCACAACAAGCCATACGGTTTTGTTTCGTCAGTAAAATCTGGAACAAATCCTAGCTTTAGATAGCTTACAGAATATATACGAGTCCTCTTTCATTTGCTGTTATTCGATGAAAACACGTTTTCTAAAATTCTCTTTCTTAGCATTTTGACTTCAAAACACTCTACTTATAAATTTGGGTATTGCTCTCGCACTACTGAAAAGTAAATGTGAATTATCTGTAATAAGTACTTAACATTATGACAGCAAATTCAGCCTAACCAGAAGGGAAGTGTACGGCTGTATCCCAAACAAAATAGTTCAGTAATATGACTCGTTACTGTTGAGTTTTGCTAAAAAATTACTGCCCATTAGAAAAAATTGGCTAGCAGTCTATTTCTTCCCCTTTTTAAATGCTGCAGCTATTCAACGCAAGCTAAGCAATTTAATATCTAACTAATCTAATAAACCTTATCTAATCTACCCTACTTCCTAGCTAGTTCTATACGTACCTTACTGAAAATCAGCCTACTGTATACTGTGAAGTGTAGGTAAATGGCTATTACTGTGAACAATAAAGAAATAAAGAGAAAACAATAGCCATTATGAACCAAACAAACACGTTTATAACGTCAGTCACTGCAGTTAAGGAGCTTCTCCTTGCGCACTATTGTAGACATCTAAACAAACTCTTCGAGCGGATTTTTCTGTTGCAAATAAAATTGAAAAATTAAAGTTTTTTTCATGTTCGGTTTTTCCTCCCCAATTCCTCCCTGGAGCAAATTTCCTGTCTGGGTTTAAAAATTCCTCCTTCAGTGAGCCAAGTGGCCCGGTTTGAGAAGCACTGGTTTGGACAAAAAAAGAAGCATGTTAAAAACATGTTTAAAACACGTATTACAATATTTTACCATGTCAATAAGTATTTTTGTCTGAAAGGAATATCACGTTCAAATGACAGTTTAAGTCGGTTTGATCTTTGGTATGGAAAGCGGTTGCGAAACAAAATCATATGGGCAACAGTCACTTTTATAGGACAGACTTAACAAAATCCATTTCATGGCATCCAATCTGTAGAGATCACAATTTAAGCGACAATGACCAATTTCACGGCATCCAATTTTGTAGAGATGAAAATTTAAACGACAATGACCGGTTTGAAGGCGGAAAAGAATTACTAGCGACATAAATTATTATTTTTGGGAAATTGGAAGCTTTGGATGAAACGTCTTATGACGGATAGCATCTTCACTATGGAACCATACTACATATAATTCGTTTTGACACACTTCTGTCATGATAATTGTTTCGCTTTTCCAAATATTTACCGGAGCTTTATAGTGAGCATTTGCAGCTTCTCTTGCTAAGCGATCCGCATGTTCATTTCCTTCAACCTGCTATGGCCATATGATAATCGCTAAACCATTGCACCCACTAGTGTCCGAAACAGTCAAATCCCGATAATGATTCAGCAAATTATTGCTATTAAATGTAATTATTATATGATTTCGTTTTGGCATTGGAGATACAACCATTGACCATTCAAAACATTGATGTTTAGACTTTTCATTTATGTGTCATAGACTGACTGTTGCAAAACTACTTTTCTATCTGTCGTCGTCGATTTAAATAAGAATCGCAATCGCAGATTTGAAAATCCTATTGAACTTCTGAACCTGCTATCTTTGCAGCAAAAATAATTATTCATTTCTATTATTATTATTGAAATTTGAGTTAAAAATTTTTAATTGAGGTATCGATTCTTCAAGCATGGCCCGAAGATATATATATCTTGTTCATAGTAAACCTGAATGTTATTTCTTTATTCAGTTGAAGGAACTCAATGTTGACGGCAATCGTGACCTGGGTATTGAAGGTGTTGCTGAAGTTGGATCCGTTGTTTCACAATGTGAAGTAGAGAATGTTAGCATGAGACTATGCAGGGTAACAGCGGAAGGGATGAAAGCATTCAAAAAAAAAGTTGGTGATACAAAGGTACGAAAATAATATCTTTATTATTTATGATTACAAACAAATGCTTAAAGTATGAAATTCCAATCCTTACAATATTTATATTTTAGTTGCGTTTGCTAGTTTGAATCATTTTGATATTTTCTAATTTTAATACGAAGATGTCAAGTGTTGATATTTGTATTACATTGCAGTTTGCAGGAAACCAAAAAATTCAAAGTAAAGTTCGATACGTGTCCAAACATAAGTTTCGAACAAATTTTTGAAGAGAGTAAGACACCTTTGAATTATAAAAAAAAATGAAAATAAGGTATTGCTTGAACAGAACAGACATAACATAGCAGCCTTCCTCCTAAAAAATAATTGCCAGCCTCCTACCATATATACAAAACAATACATTAAAAGTTATAACGCAAGCGAATGAACAAAAGTTTTAATTGAAATACATTGACAATAGGAATGCCTGTTTCGTATATTTTTATTTTCCAGTTGAATCTCGTATAAAATATATGACCCGCGCACCGACTGTGTAATTTCTGATTGATTCATTCCCTACAGAGCACAACCTGCTAATCGTTGCCAAGCTTAATTAGTGACGTAGTTTAAAATAATAGACGTAGTTTTTATATTAAATTTCAAATAAGAATCACAATAGCGCTGATTTGAAAATTTATTGGACCTCCAAAGATGCTACATTCGCAGCAATAAATGGTTTTTATTGAGGCCTTCAGTCTGAAGCGAGAGTCCTATTGAATTCTACGTTTTCGATTATGGATGCCTGCTTAGCTTAGTCGGTAAAGCTTTGGTAATATGCTTCGAGCTGCGTATCTCTGATCGTCATGACATAAGTTCGAATCCCGTTCGGGATGATGCACGAGAAGTCGTAGTTCGCCATATGATTAAGCTGTATACTCGGCTATCTTTGCCTGCAAGATTATGCTATTTGGCTTTGGCATCAAAGCTAAAGGAGGGATCACATCATGTTTTTTTTTATGCGTGGCGTAATCATATTATATCATTGGATAGATTAAAAGTGTGTGAATATATGCTTTTGAACTGATTTCTCATTGTCCTGAATTAAACATTCCAATTGCAATTTCAAGACTCCGCACCTTGTCTTTCCCATCGATGACCCATGCATATATCATTGGATAGATTGAAAATGTGTAAATATGGTTTGGCATAGTTCCGACATAAATAATCCAATTGCAATCTCAAAACTATGCATCATGCTTGTCCCATACATATATCATTGAATAGAGCAAAAGTGCTAATATAAGCTCCCGAAGCTGAATTAATACAGTCGTGACATGTATGATCCAATTGTAATTTTAAGACTTCACATTGTATCTGTCTGATGGATGGAAAAGCACTTTTGCAGCAGTTAGTCTGTGGTGCATAAATGAACTTTGATTTTTGTATAACTCTGATTGTCAGCTAGAATCTTGTCCCAGCAGTCTGTGTGCTCTGAATCATTTTTAGAGCATTTACGAGTACCCATGGGAAATCTGTTGTTGACAGTGTTTAGCATGGTCAGGCGAAAGCCTAATTACTGTGTACACGATTCTAATTAATATTGTTGAGCTATTTCACTATAGCGTCAAAGTTGATTATAGATCTCAAGTCTTTGATGAATGAATCACAGTGAAAAGTCGATGAAAACTCTCTTGTTTCATAGTATCTTTGCTCCAGGATCTTATATTTCCCTTTAAATTTAAGTAAAAAAATGATCATGAGAAATTGCAGGAAGCTTTTGTAGGAAAAGATTTGGTGTGGGATTCATGTTTGAAATAATAGTCAAAGAGTTAGTGGAGAACTCATGCCACGTACGACGTCTGGCCGAAATTGTCGGTTCTGGCATTCAGATTTGTGCTATTTATTGAAAATATTAAATTATATCATGTTTTGAAGGTCTTTGCGAATGTTTGGTGTTTTCAAAATATTTTAGGACCTGTAACGAGGGGGTGACTAACTGCAACCAAAGACTGGGGTTACTATTTAACTAACTCTTATTAAAACCTGACCCCTATCAGAACCTTTAACCTGGAATGTTATACAATGAGGTAGATTCTATCGTCAAACTTCCAGTCAGCTGAAAGCAAACAAGTCTTGATTAAAATGACCAGGCAAACCTCGAGTGCTGACTTTTCAGAACTGCCGTACGGCAATTACTCATCAAAATCGAACGTGAAGAATATGTTTTCTTTGTTTCAAATTTCAAACCTAAATAAACGAGTATGTTGCAATATTATTGCGACATTTGAATGTCTAATGTACGTTCGAACGTCTATTGCACGTTGCTTGTACTTTCGAACGCCTAATGTACGTAGCTTGTGAGTTTTCTGTGAGTCAAATTCATGTAATTTAGCGATAATTTGGGGTATTTGTGCTGTTTTTACATTCTAATCATTTCCTCGTGGATCCTCCGTAACTGTTGCGATTCCGGTCATATTGTGATAGCGCAATAACTGGAGAGATTAATTAAATATTATTAGAGATTACTACAGACCACACGGTAAAACTCAACATTGTGTCTCTCTCATACGAAACAAAAATCGCGTAAAGATCTAGTTCAAGACTGATTTGGCATATTCCTGGCACGAATGACCCAATCATAAATTCATGACCCCCATCGTGTTTGGCTCATGCATGAACCACATATATATCATTCATTGGATCAAACAATATTTGAAGATGTGCTTTGGGTCTGTATTGGTCCTCACACAAATAATCCAATACTAGTTTCAGTGGGTCATAGTAGTATTATGTATGGCCCATACATACATCAATGATTCGATCCAAAAGCGTGTGAGCATGTGATTTGAGCCTGATTGGACACGATCCTGTTATATTTTTAACACTGCACATCGTCTGTCATACAGATAGAAAAGTAGTTTTTCAACAGTCAGTCTATGTCACATATATAATTTCGTTAGGTTTCACCAGCAGTATGCAGTGTGGCCTGATTTAATATCATGAATATCATTTAATATCATTTTCATATCATGAACATATTGAAAATGTTTTAACTGAGAAATCAATACTCAGGGCAGTTTAGCAGTTGGATCCGTTGTTTCACAATGTGAAGTGGAGAATGTTGGCATGGAAGATTGCAACATAACAGCGGAAGGGATCAAAGCAGTCAAGAAAAACGGTACAATGATACCGAAATAATATTTTCCCAAAATATTTTTAGTTTTGAGACAATAATATCTAGTGTTAAAGAGAAGTTATAAACATAGGCGTCATTTGTTTCGACAATTTTGTTGGCATTAATGAAGATAGAAAATATATTGCATTACACAGACATCAGGAAAGCAAAGAAGAGTTCAAAGTAAAGTTCAGTGCATGATTATTTTAAAATAAAGATTGAAAGAGTAAGATTATCCCAACGAACCTTTGAATTTTCGTAGATGGAATCCGCAAAGGCTTCCGCTGTAGTTAATGTTGAGTCTTACACACGATGAAATGAAATTTGACGTATTTCGCTTCGTGAAAAGGGCTGAGATGCCGTTCTAGCGGAACACTTGTAAAGACTGCAATAGACGTTTGCGTAGGTTGGGTTTTTTCAGGTTTGTTTTATTTTACCCTTGCCTTTCACGATCGCAATGCTCTGCATGCAGTTCACTACGTTTTCCAACGCAACCGAACTGTTTGCTATGCAAGCTAACGGAGAGCGCCCGTTTCCATGCGTACGTTTGAGCTGTGTAGGCCACTAAATGTGATTAACGCAAAGCAATGCAGGCGTGTATTGTCTTTTTTATTATGTTACCAGGAATGCAGCACAGTGCATGGGTAAGGCAACTTCGGGTGTATTGTGGCCTTAATGCATGCTCGCAGAGCAAATAACTGAGACCTGTCGCGTGATATTTTGTTCGAGACCAGTGCAAGTCGTAGGGTAATCCTGTCCCCTTAAGCACGAAACACACAAATAATGACAACGCGTAGAATGCGATTTAGCACGAAAAGCTACCCTATTCAATCCACGAAAATAGCACTACAAATAACAATGATGTCAAATAGGACTAATCTATCATTATATCTTTAATGCATCGATAAATGAAAAATTTTCTGGAAACTAGAAGGAAAAAGGGAAGGGTAATTCAAAGCACTCTTAAGGTTTAAAAAAATACTAGATGGCACAACTAAAAAATTTACTTTCGCTCTGTCCAGCATAGGCTACAAATGCGTCGCGGCCCCATCACAGCCTGAAATATTTTGTGAAGACTTGTTTTTGTTGAGCGTGACTCACTGATAGATCGCGCCGACGAGGCGCTGCGCCTGTGTATTGTTCTTGCTAGATAGCGTGTGGGAAAGACGTTAGTCTACGATGCAATCTTGGTCGACATAGGGGTGTACACTTGCACTTTCCATTCAAAAAGCGAGCAGATTGCCATCTGTGGTAACTGAGGTACAAGGACGGAAGGCTTTGATCGTTTGGTTGCAACCACTGATTTGTGGGTGCTTATCTAGAATACACTATCTGTGGTAACTGAGGTACAAGGACGGAAGGCTTTGATCGTTTGGTTGCAACCACTGATTCGTGGGTGCTTATCTTGAATACACTATCTTCCCCAAAACTATCGCCAAGGTCGGGAGAGGGAACTAGATTTTAAAGGCGGCGGTCAGGTATTGGTGTAGAACACCTGTCCAGTTTTATTGTACTTGTTTGCCGTGGTGTATTTTGTGGTTAAGAGCTCCGTTTTTGGTGATAATCTCTGGATATTTGTTTATTGAGTTAATTGGTTTATTAGTCGAATCATATTTGCGACCAGTCGCTGAGGGTTATTTTATGGGCTGTGCCACTTCGATTTGTTTTGGTCTTATATGATAAGGAAATTCTGTTGAAAATGACCTTCTTTTCCACATTTTCGACAGGTTTCTGGTTGTCATTTCGCTTTGAGATATAATGTTGTCCCCCCTCCCAACCCAAACATAGCTTTTTATTGAATGTGTTTCGATTTCTTTTGTAACAATTTCTATTTAACGAGAAGATGCTGAGATCCGTTCTGGTATAGTAGTATCCAATCCATTTAATTGTTGTTTTGTCAACTTTAGATTTTTCCAGTACATCCAATAGGAGATTTTTATTATGATGAATTTAATTAAACTTTATGCCGTTCGATCGGTCTACATCGATGTTTGCTGGTTCGCTGGCGCTTCTGCTTATGACAATGGTACGTTGCGGCTAAAGATGATTGCCAGCAATCGGTCTGTCTCTAATCTTCTCTGTCACATAGAGCAGTGGTCCTCAAACCCCAGTCCGCGGAACGGTACCGGTCCGTGGGTCAGTTGGCGCCGGTCCCCACAAGAAAATGTTAAATAGTGTGGGAACCCCCTTTATCACACCATAACCTTGGTTTATTACATCACGAGCCTTCGTTATGCTGAAGTTCTTTTATTTAGAATTTATCAGCCAGTTCTTATAATTTAGTATTTCTTGCCCATTCTAGCAACCCGATGCCCTTTCTCCAGGAGAGTAAGCTTGTTAAATTCAGTTTTTGGAGGCGCTCAAACGTTAATTTTCACAAGTTGGGGTTTATAGCCAGTATTCAGAGTATTTTTGCTGAGGTTCAGGTTTTTCGATTTTTGCTAGTGTTGGGCTTTGGCATGATCTTGAACCTGGACATTTACGCAGTTTATGTTTTTTAGCAGTACAGTTTCAACATCTCAGTTGTTTTTTAATTCTGGTACGTGTTCTGCTTTGCAGGCTAATTCAGCTTTCTTTTTTAGTGAAGCTATATCTCATTAAATTATTATAACAGTCAGTTGCTTAAGTGTTAAAATTTATCAAAAATGAGTACCAAACAGACGTTGTTAGAAAGCTTCATTGTGAATGGGAAAAGGCCCAATGAAGAGACAGAAGAAGAGTCTTCAACATCAAAGAAAGAGAAAACTTTTAACATACGATACCATAAGTCCTACTTGAATTATGAATTTATTGCGACAGGTAATACCCACGCACCAACACCGCTCTGCATACTTTGCGGTGACAGGCTCTCAAATGGGTCAATGAAACCGTCAAAACTGCTTCGCCATTTGAACAGCAAGCACGCTACATCAAAAGACAAGCCCCTGGAGTATTTTGAAATGAAAAAAACGGGAACACGAAGGACAGGAAAAATTTCTGAGGGCCACCACATCAATAAATGAGAATGCATTGAGAGCATCATTCACCATCGATGAAGAATTAATCTTGTCCTCCACTAATAACATTAGCCGTGAGCTTGCCGCGAAAGTCTATTTTACGTTACTTCCACGTTCGAACGTCTAATGTATGTTGCTTGTGAACTAGAGTTTTCTATAAATCAAATGCATGTAATTTTGCGATAATCTGGGGTACTTATGTTGTTTTTGCATCATAATCATTACAATCATCATTATAATCATCCACCACTTCTTCGTTTTTATTAAGTCGCGGGAAATATGTTCGGACTATTCTAAAGCCCGTACTGTATGATGGATATTAGTGTTTATGCCGAAAATTGTGAAGTCAAACTAAATAGACTGCAAGGGTAGCGAATCTTTACATGCGTTACTCAGTATAGTTTCTATAGTCAATGTTATGGGGTAGATCACTCTGACCAAGGACCTGTGCAACCACATATAAATGGACAAGGTTATTGAAAAGATATGATCCTTTAGTTTCGGCCTAGCTAGGGCTGCGCAAAACCGAATCATTTGAAATTTGAATTGATTCGAATAGTTTTTTCGAATCGGATCGAATCATAAATTCCATGTAAATTACAAATATCCAATTTTTATTATTACAACTTGTCTCCATTGTGAAAATCAATAAATTCATAACTTATAGTGTATTTTCAGTTCACGCTAAAAACAACAATTTTCATATTTTGTTGTTAAAAACCCATGAACGATTCGTGATTGATTCGAATAAAATCACCGAATCGAATTGCCTAACCCTAGGCCTCGTCTAACTTATAAAAGTGTTAAAATATGAACATTTATAATCCGACCCATCTTTGGAAGTACTTGTGAATAATACAATTTTTTCGGTTGAAATGATCTGTCTAACCTAGTGCCGTATATTCAGTCTTCCTTGCACCTTGGCTCTGTGTATAACAAATCTGGCGCACATCGATATTGCATTACATGTTGTTTTGTGACAGTATGGATTAGTTGAATCAATCCCAAAACGTCTAGTTTGTGCTGACGAAACTTGATTGGGAAGTTTGTTTGATAATTTATCTTCGATATCGTTCCATTAGAATTGATTTGGCACGTGACACAGAAATGGACGAGGGAATATTGTGACATGCGACTAAAAGTACAGTTCAGATCGTATTTTACTCCAACTCCTTTCTGCAGTTGTAGATTTGTAACAATTGCACGCAAATTCAGCTTGGTTTGAAAGGAACGTAATTTTGTATCCATCGCGCACAAGTGTGGATATTTGTAGATGCGTTCCCATAACATTGACTCAGATCGCCACACCATTTTTTTCAAACTTGAGTTGATTATATTGGTTCTGTGGGCCAGTTTTTTTAATCAGGTCTTTCTAGGTTTCCCCGTCAGGGAACCAATTAAGAAGGCATTGACTTTATTGGATTTATAAAGCGTCCAGAGACATTGCCAAAGTGCTATAGTACAATGTGTCGTATGTAACACTATACATTCTCCACGAAGATACAGTATAATATCATCAGCTAATATTCCCAACTTTAGTTCTTGAGTTGACAAGTATATTCCTGACGATAAGTTCTCAAAAGAAAGAAAGAACCGGATAGAGAATCTCCTTCACGTACACCTCTACGGATATTGAATCTTTCGGACATGAATTTGTTATTTATAATCGTAGTTTGGGCATTATTGTAAACGCTTTTTATCTACCGATTAAGTTCGGGTATGAAGCCAAAGATTCGGAGAGATTGTTGGATAAAATCCCATCTCAAGGTGTCGGAAGCCTTGAAAAACCGAAAGTTAAGATCGTTGCGGAAAAACGCTATTATCCGAGTATTCAGTTACAACAATTAGTATTAGAATATTGTCTCCGATATATCTTTGCCAAAGAAACCCGTTCTGACTCGAATCAATAATTCCTGGAAGAATATTTAGAATTCTGTTGTTTATGGTCTTTGTTACTATTTCGTAATCACAGCAAAGAAGAGGGATAGGTCTATAATTTTCTTTATCTTTCTTTGAAATTAGAGTTGAAATTGAAAGAAATATGTGATAATTTTCGGGAGAGGATCTTATTGTTAATGCAGAGTGAATGAATCCTGCTCTCATTGGAAAAATATTTCACAATACTACAGAAGAAGTTGTGAAATTCGGTTAGATAGCCGTCAATACCTGGGTATTTATCGCTTGTCATCTCTGGTGCCCGGTTAGTTTAATCGGTAAAACGTTGGGAATACGTTTTGAGCTACGCATCACTAAATTCTTGGGTTCGAATCCCGTGAGCGATCATATGAAATGAGAGATTTGATGGACGCTTCGTCGGTGCACGGTGGTTCACTCAAGCACTGCATACGGCTTCCTCCGCCAACCACGTCCAGCCAAAATAAGTATAAATGTTAGGCCAAAAACTTCACCCCGGATTAGGAACTGGTGAGAGGTCGTGGTACGCCATATGGTTAAGCCGTATTCTCGGCTTTCCTTTTCCCCAGGATAAAAATATATCCTACCCTTTTAGCGTGTTCCACAATTCTGTAGGCGATAGCGGCGTTGCCATTTGTTTCGAGTAATTTTCTGGGATTTCGGCTCCTTGGAATCGGTATGTGGTGGAATTTTTTGGATCTTGATTCCTGAATGTGGTTGGTGGTTCTTTGTATAGAGTCTTAAAGAATTTTTTTATGGGCTTGAGAATGTCGCTCTGGTTAGTTATAATGGTATTATCGCGTATAGATTTTCTGTGGTTATTTCGTTTTTTCTGATTGAAGATTCTGATTCCCCATCTCCGTCCACCTTGCCTCATAGGTACGTAGTTCGTCATATTCAGTTTTTATAGTGAGTTGTATGTAACACAGAGGCTTTATCCGTGTTTTGCTCGATTCCCTGGTTTTACGATTTTCCTTTTCTTTGGAGATGCGTATTTTATGCTTTTGCCTATTGTAGCGCATTTCATTGTGTCCTATAATATGTTGAGTGAAGTTACTGGTAATTTATTCAGCTTTACAATTGTGTCAATGACATTTTTAATGTACGAAATGTGCTTGTTATCGTCGAGCAGATATGTATTGAATTTCCAGTAACTTTGGGAAGGCATCTTTTATTTTTCGCAGAAATTCTTTGTTACGACACCTAAGATTGTCACCCAACGAACCTTTGAATTTTCGCCAATAAAATCTGCAAAGACTTTCGCTAGAATTGAAGTGGGGTCTTACACACGACGAAATAAAATCTCTTGAAGTTTGACGCATTTTCGCTTCGTGTAAAAAGGCTGAGATGCCGTTAAAAGGAACACTTTAGACTGTAAAGACTGCAATACACGTTTGATTAGGTTGCGTTTTTTCAGGTTTGTTTTATTTTACCCTTGCGCTTCACGCTCGCAATGCTCTGCATGCAGTTTCACTACGTTTTCCAACGCAACCGCACTGTTTCTTTTTTTTTTTTTTTTTATAGCCACTTCTTTGAGTGGGTCACCCTGTCCAAGGCCCTGTAACAGCGGCCACTTATAGGCGGACAGGGTTACAATTACTGGAAAGATATGATCTTTTCCTGTTCCGCTTAGCCTACCCAGGTTATTACACCCTGGGTTGAGTGGTGGGCGTGGATAAGCGAGCCGGACTCGCCGGGGCTCGAACCCGAGGTCTTCAACCTGCGATGCCAACATGTTGTTTAGATGCGTGCGTTTGAGCTATGTAGGCACGTGAATACGATTAACGCAAATCAATGCAGGCCTTTATTGTCTTTTTTATTTTGTTACCAGGAACCTTTACTTTTGCTTTGCACAGCATCGGATACAAATGCGCCGCGGCTCCATCCCAGCGTGAAATATTTTGTGCAGACATGTTTTTGTTGAGCTTGAGTCACTGATGAATCGCGCAACAAGGCGCTATGCGCCTGTGTATCGTTCTTGCTTGCTGTTTGTGTTTGTCATTTCGGTGGTCGTCAGCTGGGTCCTTCCTGAGAGAAAATGACTAACATTAAAAGTTTCTGTTTGAAGAGCCCTTTTGAGGCTGAGTGAGTAAGACGTTAGCCTACGTTTTAATAGACCTTGTCGGCATAGTACACTTGCACGTTCCATTTCAAAATTGAGCAGATTTCCGTCTGTGGTATCTGAGGTACAAGGACGGAAGGATTTTATTTGGTTGCGGCGACTTATTCGTGGGCAAGGGTGGCAGTACGGTACGAAATTTTTATCGTACTTCGAACCAGCAAAATAATTTCGTACCGAACTTTGTACCGTACCTTACGAAAATTTTCCGTACCGTACGAGTACTAGTACGAAAACAGGTACGATTCGCTGGGCAGCAATTTCGTACCGTACCGACTACCAATGTCCAAATCAGCATTATTTGTAAGATCTGACCACCGCAAGAAACATAACCAACATCTCACATCAGAGTGATGCTGTTTTATGCTATCTGGTTTAAAATCCAATACAGTAAAACATGGGCGTAACTAAGCATATGTCACCCCACTATCATTGTTCACGTTGCGCATAATATGAGAATAGTAGACCGGTTGTGATAAATAGTGGTAGGATGAGCACAGTTTTCGCGAAAAAAATCAGACATGAAGCAATATTTAGCATATTAGCAGCATTGTGTCGTCACAAGAAATTCTCTCTCGACAAAAGAATGTCCGTTGTGCACCACACATGGGTTTCGTGCGGTCTCATTCGAAGGCATGGTTATAAGAACATTATCAGTGTTCATTTTTACATCTGGTATTCCAGGTGCAATTTACGTTCTCTTCACATTACTGAATAATGCTATTTATTTTTTAATAGCAGACAGACGTATTCCCGTCATGCCTCATTGTCTATATCGTGAATTGGCTGTTTTTCTTACAAAATATATTTTCTAATTGAAATGAGCATCATCTAACACTCAACACAAAACAACCTAAATATATCTTTATATTCTGATGTTTCTGCTCTGATGATATACTTCTGCGTGCCAGAGTACAAACAAAACGGTAATAGCGGTGGTTACTGGTTAACCTAGTTGAATAGTTGGTCAGGGGGAGAAAGTTTTTAATTTAATTTCCATAAAATTTTCGGGCGCCTGCGTTGCCTCCGGCGCTCGGCTACATTTTCCTGTCTGACCATGTTTATCCCACTCTTAAAACATGTATTTTTGTTTGGTTCTCGATAAAATTTTGCGCGCCTCCGGCACCCTAATCTTTTTGTAAATTTGAAAGCCTATGTTTGCATGTTGGAAAAAAATAGGCCGCTAAATTTTTTTCTGGATCCTCCACAGTAGTTGGTATATTCGGGCAGTGCTTTCTACGACATTGTGAATTTTGAATAAAAACCTACCAATTCACATCGGCGATGCTAACGATATATTCAGAAACTACACCGTGATTTTTAGTATTATGAATGCTGCTTATCTTGTCTATTTTAATTGGGCTATCACAACTTTCGTTATTACAGAAAAATGCATTCAGATTAAGACGTTATAAATCAGCGGCCTATATGTATTTTCACGCAATCATAAAGTTTTACGCCACTACAGTAAAACCGATATACGACATAGCTCATCTGATCAGCTCAAGTGAATCAGTTGCATTTTTATTACCATATCTGCGCCGCTTTTAACCATTTTGAAATTGTCTGTGCGGTACCGTACCAAGTACGAAAATTGAAAAATGAATCGTACCGTACTATCGCACCGGATAATTCAATCGTACCGTACCGAACTTCGTATCGTACCATACCATACTACCAGCCTTGTTCGTGGGCGCCTATCTTGAATACACAATCTTGCCCAAAACTATCGCCAAGGTCGGGATAAGCAACTAGATTTTGAAGGCGGCGGTCAGGTATTGGTGTAGAACACTTGTCCAGTTTTATTGTACTTGTTTGCCGTGGTGTAAAATGGTGTATTTTGTGGTGAAGAGCTCCGTTTTTGGTGATAGTATATGGAGATTTGTTTATTTAGTTAATTGATTTATTAGTCGAGTCATAATTGCGACCAGTCTTTGCGAACGCCGAGGCTTATTTTGACTTCATCGGCTGCATTACTTCGATTTGTTTTGGTCTTATTTGGCCAGGAAATTCCGTTGCAAATGCCCTTCGTTTTCACGTTCTCGACAAGTTTCTGGTTGTCCTTCATTTCGCACTGAGATACATAAATATAGCTTTTAATTAGATGTATTTCGATTTTTTTTTTTGGCACACTTTTGTCATCACCATAATTGTTTCGCTTTTCTCAATAGTTACCGGAGCTGTATTGAGAGCATTTGCAGCTTCCCTTGCTAAGCGATCCACATCATTTCCTTCAACCTGCTATGCCATCATGATAATCGCTAAATCATCGCACCCACTAGTCCCCGAAACAGACAAAATCCCGACTCTGATTCAGCAAATTATTCGTCATTGACAATGGAGATGTTAGTTTCGAATATTTATATTTTCGAGTCTAATCTCGTATAAAAAAATGATCCGCGCACCGACTGTAAAATCCCCGATTGATCCATTCCATAGAGCAGGGCTTCCCAAACTTTTTCGCTCGCGACCCCTGTTAATCTCCCCAAATTTCCCGCGACCCCCTTCACGGCTAAAATGATAAGTAGTGGGAAATATACATTTGTGACATTTACTGAAATGAAAGGACTAAATCCAAGCTACTCTTGCATGAAACCAAGCAGTATGTCCTGCCATTGCAGCAGCTCCGTCAGTACGCACACCAACGCATTCCGTCCGAGATAGCCCCACTTCCGTGAAAAAATCGTCAACTTTCTGAAAATTATCCAACCCTGTGGTACGTTCTTGCAATGGTTGACAACACAGTCAATCCTCGTGAATGTCATTATTGTAAATGTATCTAACATATGACAAAAGATGTGCCATTTTGGTGATGTCCGTCGACTCATCAATCTGTAGAATGAGTTGCTCGCGTTGATCTTCCCTGATTTCGCAAATTCACCTTGAGACAGTTTTGTTTGACAATGGAATTTGCGCATTTCATTAGACTCTTTTTTGCCGTAAACTATCGCGCTCATTTTAATTGCGGCTGGTAAAATTGGTTCTTCGCCGATGTTGTGAGGTTTCTTATTTTTATCAATTAATAAGGAAGCCTCAAAGGATGCTCTTGTGTACTTCTCTTTGCCTGCAACTTCACTTCTAAATGTTTGTCTTTCCGATATTCGTAATGAGCGTTGAAAAAATTCTACTGGCTTGTTGCGATGAGAATCATGCTCGGAGTGAAGATGTCGTTTCAACTTGACATGCTTGAGACTCTCGCTTGCCAGCACTTCATTGTAGATCAAACAAAGTGGACCGTGTTCATTGTTTTACGATATAAAAGTGAAAGCATACTGCAAAAAACTTTCGTTATACTTTCTCTTTTTCGTATGACTAGCCACCTTTTCCTTAATGCACTTGCGCTTTTCTGATGTGCAAGCTGTTGTTGCATTTGCCTCTACCGCAGCTTCAACATGATCTGCCATAGCGACCTATCCATTTGATCAGTCTTTTTTAATATCTAGCTACTGGCACGCTCTACTTACTGGGCTCCTGAAGTTTAATTAAACTGTGTTTTCGTTAACTTGGCTCTCGTCTGTACAAGTTTTATGGTGTCATAAATACAGTGCTGTGCAAAAGTTTAAGACCAAGTATCAGCACATCAGTACAAATGAAAATACTTCATTTTATTTAGTAACAAAACCCAATAATCTACTGAATTCAAAGAAAATTCTATTTTTGAACTTCATATAGCATTCTCAGGTAAGTTTTGCTCTTTGTAAACTCACAACCTGCTGGTGTTTACTTATTTTAGCTTCCTTAAAAAATGGGCAGAAAGACGAGCTCAGATAAATCTATTAAAAGAAGGGGGGTATACAGAGCGACAAATATCCATCAGGCTTGCCGTTAGTAAGACTGCTGTGTATCAGGCTATAGTTAAGCTTAAAAAAGTAAGAAAGAAAAATACAATAGCATATGCAGTACTTCATGTGAAATTGGGATACACTCCGCGACCCCTGAAGTTCGCTACTTAATCAGTTAAGTAGTTCAAAAACTTTTTTTTTAAATTGAAATAAGAATCACAATCACAAATATGGACATTTATAATTCGACCCGTTTTTGGAAGTACTTGTGAATAATACTTTTTATATACATTTTTTTCGGTTGAAATGATCTGTTTAACTAGTGCCGTATATTCAGCCTTCCTTGCACCTTGGCCCTGTGTATAACAAATCTGGCGCACATCGATATTGCATTACATGTTGTTTTGTGACAGTATGGATTAATTGGATCAATCCCAAAACGTCTAGTTTGTGCTGACGAAACTTGATTAGAACGTTTGTTTGATAATTGATCTTCGATATCGTTCCAGGAGAATTGATTTGGCACGTGACACATAAATGTACGAGGGACCCTTGTAACGTGTGACTGTGACAGGTTAGATCATCTTTTACTCCAACTCCTTTCTGGAGTTGTAGATTTGTAACAATTGAGCGCAAATTCAGCTTAGTTTGAAAGGAACGTAATTTTGTATCCATCGCGCACAAGTGTGGATATTTGTAGATGCGTTCCCATAACATTGACTCAGATCGCCGCATCATTTCTTTCAAACTTGAGCTGGTTTTATTGGTTCTGTGGGCCAGTTTTTCCAATCAGGGTTTTCCTACTTTTTCTCTTAGGGAACCAATGTAGAAGGCATTTGACTCTAATGGGTTTATAAAGCATCCAGAGACGTTGCCAAAGTCTTCCAACGTGTCGTATGTAGCACTACATTCTCGTTCTGATTCGAATCAATAATTCCGGGAAATTTTTTTAGAATTCTGTTGTTTATGGCCCTTGTTACAATTTCGTTTTTTTCGATTTTATCGATAATACAGAGTTCAGTTTTTTATAGTGAGTTGTAACACAGAGGCTTCACCCGTGTTTTGCTGGATTCCCTGGTTTTACGATTTTCCTTTTCATTGGAGATGCGTATTTTATGCTTTTGCCTATTGTAGCGCATTTTATTGAGCCCTAAAATATATTTGGTGAAGTTGTAGGGTAAAGAGTATTTTCGTGCACCTAAGTTTGGTACAAAAGGAGCTAATTCATTGTTTTTGTAGTTGTTGTCTGTCCTGTCCATCCTGATGTTATTGACAAACCGTGAGCCAAGTCTTCAATATATTTATTAAGATAATATTACAATTGTTTCGAATCCAGTATAAAAGTAAATCGCTTGGCCAGATGGCTAAGGGCCGGTTAATTCTTACTACACGCCCGTTCGTAGCTCTGTCCTCTATGCCCTCACAAAACAAGTTATACGGTCATTTTGAATTAGCCAAAACTTGCCCTGAGGGCTCAATAAAATAATTTGCTTCGTACTGGTTTTTTAATAGCCACGCACGCGTTATAATCGGGGCAATGTAATATAATTCAGAATATAAATTTGTTGTGATATTATTTAAAAAGAAACGAATTTAGCCAAATTAAAGTGAATTTAACATAATATATGCTACAAAGTTATTGTTAATTTATTTATCTTTACTATTGTGTCAATGTACGAAATGTGCTTTCTTTTTATCGTCGAGCAGTTATGTATTGAATTTCCAGTACCTTTGGGAAGGCATTTCCTGTTTTTCGTAGAAATCCTTTGTTACGGCGCGTAAGATTGTCACTCAACGAACCTTTGCATTTTCGCGGATGAAATCCGCAAACACTTTCGTTAGAGTTGAAGTGGAGTCTTAGGCTATCTGAGGTACAAGGACGGAAGGCTTTTGATCTTTTAGTTGCAGCCACTGATTCATGGGTGCCTATCTTAAATACACAATCTTACCTAAAACTATCGTCAAGGTCGGGGAGACAACTATATTTTGAAGGCGGCGGTCAGGTATTGGTGTAGAAAACTTGTCCAGTTTTATTGTACTTGTTCGCCGTGATGTATTATGGTATATTTTGTGGTTGAGATCTGCGTTTTTGGTGATAATAAGTCTGTACTGTTCGTACGCCGGCGGTTATTTGGACTTGTTTTGGCCTTATATGGTCAGGAAGTTCTGTTGCAAATGACCTTGCTTTTCACGTTTTCGACAGGTTTCTGGTTGTCATTTCGCTCTGAAATATAATACTACCCCCCCACACACACAAACAGAGCTCTTGATTAAATGTGTTTCGATTTCTTTCTTAACAAATTCTATTTAGCGAAAAAAAGATTAGGTTCGCTGTGGAATAGTAGGATACAGTCCATTTAATTGTTGTTTTGTCAACTTTGGATTTTCCAATACATCCATAATACATAAGAGATTTTTATTTTGATGAATTAGGCTTCATGCCGTGCGATCGGCTTCGATGTTTCCTGGTTCGCTGGCGCTTCTGCTTACCACAATGGTGAGTTGCGACACCCAATGATTGCTAGTAATGAATGGGATGGGATAAAATATTTCAACGTCGCTTTCACCTCAACAAGGCTTCTTGCGGAAGGGAAGGTTTGGACCAGTGCTTCTCAAAGTTTTTTTCCGATTCCTCCTTTACCGACCCAAACACTGTCAATTCCTCCCCCCTAAAAAAAAACACAAAAAGTAATCGCCAAAATTTTACATTACATGAATATTGTCTCTGGATGATGTCTTTTGAGGATTTATCTCAGGAATTAAGTTAAAAATTTACAAAAAAGAACGCTCTTACAAAATAACCAAACAAATTTACAAACAAATCGTTGTTCATTGTTAGTGAGAACCGTGAGCCTCATGTTACGCAGTTAATAAAGAAAATCGAGGAGAAAAGCGCGTAAGTTTTGCTCGGGTCGGGTGTTCCTCTTTTTTCATCAGAATATCTGTAACAACACTAAAAGCACATTCAACTAAATACGTAGTTGGAAATGGCAAAAGTGCTTGCTCTGCCACTGTAGCTAGTTTGGCATACTTTCTACAGACTTGCGAATCCAACCACATCAGCTGCTTTTTGGATGCATAGATTGGTTTGATGCTGTCATCGTTTTGCAGATGTAGTAGCTCGTCCGCCAGATCGCAGTCCATTGCCAAACCGTCCTCACTTGTGCAGTTAAAAAGAAAGGGCTGAGTAATCCATGAAGGAAACTTCATCAGTTTTAGATATGAAAATCTGGAGTTAAACTCAACAACCAGATTTGAAAGATGTTCCAATATTATTCGAAGGGTAGTATCCGTTGATTCGCAGCTGCCAAGATGTGTGAATCCAGAAAAGGTTTTTATTGAAATTTGGGCAATAAAATACTTCAGTTTTTCGAGAAAACCAAAAATTATGGTTTTGCAGTCAATGAGTGTCCTTTCTTTTCCCTGTAGCTCCTTGTTCAAAGCATTCAGTTTTCCAAAAATATCTCCTAGATACGAGATCAAGGTTTTGGATTCACTTGATTTTGAAAATTGAAATTCTTCTCGGCCACCAACAAAATCCAACACCGTGCCATACAGGTTTACAAACCGCTCCAAACAGTGCCCTTTTGATAACCTTGAATCGTGTTTGAACCTGGTATAACCCAGAAGTAAGCTTCACTATCTCGAACGGTCGATTCATCGAGAGCCAACGAAAATTTTGTCTTGCGAAGAATGTCATTTAATTGCGACTGAACATCAATCGCAATTTTGTCAATGCGGCGGCGAACAGTGTTGTTACTTAATGGCAAAGCGGCAAGTTGAGGGCCTGGTGTTCCACTGTCAAGCATTGTTCGGTGCTATATCTCAAATGCTGGTTTGATCAACTCTTTGCCATCGATGTTCGGTGCGTTGGAAATATTCAAGAGGTTTCCCTGCATGCTCTGAGTGAACATTTTTAAGCTCCTCCAGTTTTGGGTTCCTCATCGAATCATTACAAGGAGATTTACAGCACAACAAGCAATACGATTTTGTTTCGTCAGTATAATCTGGAACAAATCCTAGCTTTAGATAGTTTACAGAGTATACACGAGTCCTCTTTCATTTGCTGTTATTCGATGAAAACACGTTTTCTAAAATTCTCTTTCTTAGCATTTTGACTTCAAAACACTCTACCTATAAATTTGGGTATTGCTCTCGCACTACTGAAAAGTAAATGTGAATTATCTGTAATAAGTACTTAACATTATGACAGCAAATTCAGCCTAACCAGAAGGAAAGTGTACGGCTGTATCCCAAACAAAATAGTTCAGTAATATGACTCATTACTGTTGAGTTTTGCTATAAATTACTGCCCATTAGAAAAAATTGGCTAGCAGTCTATTTCTTCCCCTTTTTAAATGCTGCAGCTATTCAATGCAAGCTAAGCAATTTAATATCTAACTAATCTAATAAACCTTATCTAATCTACCCTACTTCCTAGCTAGTTCTATACGTACCTTACTGAAAATCAGCCTACTGTATACTGTGAAGTCCAGGTAAATGGCTATTACTGTGAACAATAAAGAAATAAAGAGAAAACAATAGCCATTATGAACCAAACAAACACGTTTATAACGTCAGTTAAGGAGCTTCTGCAGTTAAGGAGCTTCTCCTTGCGCACTATTGTAGACATCTAAACAAACTCTTCGAGCGGATTTTTCTGTTGCAAATAAAATTGAAAAATTAAAGTTTTTTTCATGTTCGGTTTTTCCTCCCCAATTCCTCCCAGGAGCAAATTTCCTGCCTGGATTTAAAAATTCCTCCTTTAGCGAGCCAAGTGGCCCGGTTTGAGAAGCACTGGTTTGGACAAAAAAAGAAGCATGTTAAAAACATGTTTAAAACACGTATTACAATATTTTACCATGTCAATAAGTATTTTTGTCTGAAAGGAATATCACGTTCAAATGACAGTTTAAGTCGGTTTGATCTTTGGTATGGAAAGCGGTTGCGAAACAAAATCATATTGGCAACAGTCACTTTTATAGGACAGACTTAACAAAATCCATTTCATGGCATCCAATCTGTAGAGATCACAATTTAAGCGACAATGACCAATTTCATGGCATTTAATTTTGTAGAGATGACAATTTAAACGACAATGACCGGTTTGAAGGCGGAAAAGAATTACTAGCAACATAAATTATTATTTTTGGGAAATTGGAAGCTTTGGATGAAACGTCTTATGACGGATAGCATCTTCACTATGGAACCATACTACTTATAATTCGTTTTGACACACTTCTGTCATGATAATTGTTTCGCTTTTCCAAATATTTACCGGAGCTTTATAGTGAGCATTTGCAGCTTCTCTTGCTAAGCGATCCGCATGTTCATTTCCTTCAACCTGCTATGCCCATATGATAATCGCTCAACCATTGCACCCACTAGTGTCCGAAACAGTCAAATCCCGATAATGATTCAGCAAATTATTGCTATTAAATGTAATTATTATATGATTTCGTTTTGGCATTGGAGATACAACCATTGACCAATCAAAATATTGATGTTTAGAAAATAACAAGAAAAGTTTCAATCCAAATTCATTGACAATAGGGATGCTAGTTTCGAATATTTATATTTTCGAGTCGAATCTCGTATAAAATAAAATACCCGCGCACCGACTGTGAAATATCTGATTGATCTTTTTCCTGGAGCACAACCTGGTCATTGTCACCAAGCTGAATCAGTAACGTAGTTTAAAATCGTCGACTTTTCATTTATGTGACATAGACTGGCTGTTGCAAAACTACTTTTCTATCTGTCGTCGTCGATTTAAATAGGAATCGCAATCGTGGATTTGAAAATCCTATTGAAACTCTGAACCTGCTATATTTGCAGCAAAAGTAATTATTCATTTCTATTATTATTATTGAAATTTGAGTTAAAAATTTTTTTAATTGAGAAATCGATTCTTCAAGCATGGCCCGAAGATATATATATCTTGTTCATAGTAAACCTGAATGTTATTTCTTTATTCAGTTGAAGGAACTCAATGTTGACGGCAATCGTGACCTGGGTATTGAAGGTGTTGCTGGAGTTGGATCCGTTGTTTCACAATGTGAAGTAGAGAATGTTAGCATGCGATGGTGCAATGTAACAGCGGAAGGGATGAAAGCATTCAAAAAAAAAGTTGGTGATACAAAGGTACGAAAATATTATCTTTATTATTTATGATTACCAACAAATGCTTAGAGGAGGAAATTCCAATACTTACAATATTTATATTTTAGTTGCGTTTGCTAGTTTGAATCATTTTGATATTTTCTAATTTTAATACGAAGATGTCTAGTGTTGATAAATATATTACATTGCAGTTTTCAGGAAACCAAAAAATTCAAAGTAAAGTTCGATACGTGTCCAAACATAAGTTTCGAAGAGAGTAAGACACCTTTGAATTATAAAAAAAAATAAACATAAGGTATTGCTTGAACAGAACAGACATAACATAGCAGCCTTCCTCCTAAAAAATAATTGCCGTCCTCCTACCATGTATACAAAACAATACATTAAAAGTTATAACGCAAGCGAATGAACGAAAGTTTTAATTGAAATACATTGACAATAGGAATGCCTGTTTCGTATATTTTTATTTTCCAGTCGAATCTCGTATAAAATATATGACCCGCGCACCGACTGTGTAATTTCTGATTGATTCATTCCCTACAGAGCACAACCTCCTAATCGTTGCCAAGCTTAATTAGTGACGTAGTTTAAAATAATAGACGTAGTTTTTATATTAAATTAAATTGTCATTTCGCTTTGAGATATAATGTTGTCCCCCCTCCCAACCCAAACATAGCTTTTTATTGAATGTGTTTCGATTTCTTTTGTAACAATTTCTATTTAACGAGAAGATGCTGAGATCCGTTTTGGTATAGTAGTATCCAATCCATTTAATTGTTGTTTTGTCAACTTTAGATTTTTCCAATACATCCAATAGGAGATTTTTATTTTGATGAATTTAATTAAACTTTATGCCGTTCGATCGGTCTACATCAATGTTTCCTGGTTCGCTGGCGCGTCTGCTTATGACAATGGTACGTTGCGGCTAAAGATGATTGCCAGCAATCGGTCTGTCTCTAATCTTCTCTGTCACATAGAGCAGTGGTCCTCAAACCCCAGTCCGCGGAACGGTACCGGTCCGTGGGTCAGTTGGCGCCGGTCCCCACAAGAAAATGTTAAATAGTGTGGGAACCCCCTTTATCACACCATAACCTTGGTTTATTACATCACGAGCCTTCGTTATGCTGAAGTTCTTTTATTTAGAATTTATCAGCCAGTTCTTATAATTTAGTATTTCTTGCCCATTCTAGCAACCCGATGCCCTTTCTCCAGGAGAGTAAGCTTGTTACCTTCAGTTTTTGGAGGCGCTCAAACGTTTATTTTCACAGGCTGGGGTTTATAGCCAGTATTCAGAGTATTTTTGCTGAGGTTCAGGTTTTTCGATTTTCGCCCGTGTTGGGCTTTGGCATGATCTTGAACCTGGACATTTACGCAGTTTTATGTTTTTTAGCAGTACAGTTTCAACATCTCTGTTGTTTGTTAATTCTGGTACGTGTTCTGCTTTGCAGGCTAATTCAACTTTCTTTTTTTAGTGAAGTTATTCTCATTTTAGCTATTTTTAGTGAAGGTATATCTCACTAAATCTTTATAACAGTCAGTTACTTAAGTGTTAAAATTTATCAAAAATGAGTACCAAACAGACGTCGTTAGAAAGCTTCATTGTGAATGGGAAAAGGCCCAATGAGGAGACAGAAGAAGAGTCTTCAACATCAAAGAAACAGAAAACTTTTAACAGACAATACCATAAGTCCTACTTGAAATATGGATTTATCGCGACAGGCGATACACACACACCAACACCGCTCTGCATACTTTGCGGTGACCGGCTCTCAAATGGGTCAATGAAACCGTCAAAACTGCTTCGCCATTTGAACAGCAAGCACGCTACATCAAAAGACAAGGCCCCTGGGGTATTTTGAAAGGAAAAAAAGCGAACACGAAGAACAGGAAAAATTTCTGAGGGCCACTACATCAATAAATGATAATGCATTGAGAGCATCATTTTCGCTGGCTAACCGTATTGCTATAGCGAAAAAGTCATTCACCATCGGTGAAGAATTAATCTTGCCTTCCACTAAAGACATTTGCCATGAGCTTCTAGGAGAGGCTGCCGTTTTAAAAGATAATACATGTGCCTTTGTCACCAAGCACTGTGACTAGGCGCATTAAAGAAGTAGCCGAAGACATCGAAGCACAATTGTTGGAAAGGATTAATACATCACCGTGGTACGCACCCCAGGTTGACAAATCTACAGATATCGACAGCAACGCAATACTACTTGTTTATGTACGATATCTTTATCACGAAGATATGCATAAGGATTTGTTATGTGTACTATCGTTACCAATCAACACCACACGAGCAATACTATTCAAATCACCGAATGGCTATATACGACAGGAAAATTAAAATGGTCTTTTTGTGTCGGCATATGTACAGACGGAGCTGCTGCCATGGCGGGACGATTGTCTAGTTTGATTTCTCGGATCAAGGAGGTTGCACCTGAGAGTGAATCTACTCATTACATCATTCACAGGGAATTGACTGATGCCGTTAAAGTTACCAACTACATCGAAGCACACGCGCTTAACTCGCGTCTATTTGAGCAACTCTGCGAGGAGATGGATGCAGAGCACAGACGCCTACTTTCGCACACGGAAATAAGATGGTTATCCCGAGGAACCTTGCTAACCAGAGTGTTTGAACTACTAGAGCCATTGCAAAGATTTCTTTCAGAAAAGAAGTCACCTCTGGCAGCACATTTCAGTGACAAGGTATGGGTTGCAACACATGCTTATCTGTGTGACATATTCAGCCTGCTCAATGAACTCAATCTCTTCCTTCAAAGGAAAACGACAACTATTTTCAAGTTGGCACACAAAGTAGCTGCATTCAAAGGGAAACTGGAGTTGTGGGAACGACGCGTGAGAAATGGTATTTTGAATATGTTTCAAACATTAGCGGGGATGTTGGGCGAAACTGAACCTGAGCCTTCATTTTCGAAGTTGGTGCACGATCATCTGTTTTTTCTTTTGAAAGAGTTTGAGCGCTACTTTCCAAGAACAAAAGACCCACGAACTGGTAAAGAATGTATGCGCAACCCATTTGTCAGCAAACCAGGTGAATCTGGCATGTCTGTGCAAGAAGAATATCAGCTGATAGGTATTGCAAATGACGGCAGCCTTAAAGCTACGTTCAACACAACAACTCTGCCAGTGTTCTCGATTAAGGTCATGGCGAAATACCCGGACATCACCACCACAGCGCTTAAAAGCCTATTACCATATCCTATATGTGCGGAACGGGGTTTTCTGCAATGGCAGCAACCAAAACAAAACAACGGAATAACCTGGACGTAAGCAAGACACTTCGAGTGTCATTATCTCCTATTACCCCCAGATGGAACCGTCTCGTTGCAGAGAAACAAGCTCAGGGTTCTCATTGATTTAACGATGAATCGAAAATTTTAATCACTTAATATTCGTTTACGGTTCAACTGAATTTATTTTGAATGCATGTTCAAATACAAGTAAATTAAAAACAAGCTGCATCTCCCTCTCCCTTCTGGTGGGCCGCGGTAGAATTATCAAACGAAGGCCGGTCCGCGGAGACAAAAAGGTTAAAGTATGGGATGGGATAAAATATTTCAACGTCGCCTTCAGCTCAACAAGGATTCTTGCGCCAGGTAGGTTTGGACAAAAATAGAACCATGTCAAAAACATGTATTATAAAATTTTGTCATGTCAATAAATATTGTTGTCTGAAAGGAATATCGACAGATTAAATCGGTTTGATCTTTGGTATGCGAAGCGATTGCGAAACAAAATCATGTGGGCAAAAGTCACATTTATATGACCGACTTAACAAAATCCATTTCATGGCATCCAATTTTGACTATTTAAGCGATAATGGCCAGTTTGAAGACAGAAAAGAATTAATTACTTGCGACATAAATTATTATTTTGGGAAATTGGAAACTTTGGATGAAACTTCTTATAATGGATAGCATCTTCACTGTGGGAATATTCTACTTACCATTTGTTTTGGCTTCTGTCATCATGATAATTGTTTCGCTTTTCCGAATTTTTAACGGAGCTTTTGCAGCTTCCCTGGCTAAGCGATCCACATGTTCATTTCTTTCAACCTGCTATGCCAACATGATAATCGCTAAACCATCGCGCTCACTGGTCTCCGAAACAGCCAAATCCCGATATTGATTCAGCGAATTATTGCTATTAAATGTAATTATTAGAATGATTTCGTTCTGGCATTTGAGATACAACCATTGGCCAATTAAAATATTGATGTCTGGAAAATAACAAGAAAAGTTTTAATCTCGGCTTTCCTCTTCCCCAGGATACAAATGATATCCCATCCTATTAGCGCGTTCCACAATTCTGTAGGAGATAGCGGCGTTGCCATTTGCTCAGATTTATTTTCTGGAATTTTGGCTCCTTGGAATCGGTATGTGGTGAAGTTCTTTGGATCTTGATTACTGGATGTGGTTGGTGGTTGTTCGTATAGAGTCTTAAAGAATTTTTTTATGGGTTTAAGAATGCCGTTCTGGTTAGTTATAATGCTGTTATCGCCTATAGATCTTCTGTGGTTATTTCGTTTTTCCTGGTTGAAGAAATATGGAAATATAAGAAATATAATAATATAATATATTTGGTGAAGTTATTGGTATTTTATTTAGCTTTACAATTGTTTCAATGACATTTTCAATGTAGGAAATGTACTTCTAATCGTCGAGCAGTTGTGTATTGAATTACCAGTACCTATGGGGAGGCATTTTCTATTTTTCGTAGAAATCCCTTGTTACGAAGTGGGGTCTTGCACACCACGGAATGAAATCTCTCGAAATTTGACGCAGTTTCGCTTCGTGTAAAAGGGCTGAGATGCCGTTCAAGCGGAACACTTATAAAGACCGCAATAGACGTTTGTGTAGGTTGCGTTTTCCCAGGTTTGTTTTATTTTACCCTTATGTTTCCCGCTCGCAATGCTCTGTATGTAATTCTCTACGTTTTCCAACGCAACCGAACTGTTTGCTATGCAAGCTAACAGAGATGGCTCGTTTCGATGCGTTCGTTTGAGCTGTGTAGGCAAGTGAATGTGATTAACGCAAAGCAATGCAGGCGTATATTGTCCTTTTTATTTCGTTGCCAGGAATGCAGCGCAGTGCATGGGTAAGGCAACTTCACGTGTATTGTGGCCTTAATGCATGCTTGCGGGGCAAATACCTGTGACCTGCCGCGTGATATTTGGTTCAAGACCAGTGCAAGTCGTAGGATTATTCTGTCCCTTTAAGTTGCACGAAAACACGGATAATGGCAACGCCAAGAGTGTGATTGAACACACAAACCTACCTTGTTCAACCCACGTATATAGCACTACCAATAACATTGATTTCAAACAGGACGACTGGTCTATTTTTATGTCTTCAATGCGACAATAAATAAAAAGTTTACTCATAATAATAATACTTTAGAAAAAATAAGGGAGGTTAATTCAAAGCATTGAGGCTTGAAAAACACTAGAAGACACAACTAGAAAATTTACTTTGTACAGCACAGGCTACAAATGCGCCGCGGCACCATCCCAGACTGAAATATTTTGTGCAGGCATGTTTTTGTTGAGCTTGAGTCATTGGTGGATCGCGCCGAGGAAATTTTGAAGGCGGCGGTCAGGTATTGGTGTCCAGTTTTATTGTACTTGTTCGCCGTGGTGTGATATGGGCTATTTTGTAGTCTTCGTTTTTGGAGATAGTCTCTCAAGATTTGTTTACTGAGTTTATTGGCTTATTAGTCGAGTCTGATTGCGACCAGTCTGAAAGTACACTAAGGCTTCTTTTATGCTCTGTAGCACTATGGATTTGTTTTGGTTTTATTTGGTCAGTAAATTCTGTTAAATATGGCCTTCCTTTTAACGATTTCGACGGGTTTCTGGTTGTCATTTACGAGTTATTCCAATGATTTCGTTTCGGCATTTGAGATACAGCCGTTCGCCATTTAAAATATTAATGTTTGAAAAATAACTTCATTAAAAAAAGTTTTAATCCAAATACATTGACAATGGGGATGCTAGTTTAGAATATTTTTATTTTCGAGTCGGATCTCGTATAAAATAAATGAACCGCGCACCGACTGTGGAATCTGTGATTGATTGCAGCAGTTAGTCTGTGGCGAATATATGATGTTTTTTGGATTATACCGGCAGTGTGCATAGCCTGATTTAAAATCATTGCAAGTGAACTTCGATTTTCGCATAACTCTGTTTGTCAGCTAGAATTTTGGTCCAGCAGTACCAATGGAAAATTTAGTGTCCAAAGTGGTCAAGCAAAACCCTAAGTGCTGTGCACACAGTTCTAGTTATTATTGGTATGCTATTTGGCTCTAGCGTCAAAGTTAATTACACATCTCAAGACTCGGTAAAAGTTGAAGAAACTTTTTGTTCCATATTTTCAATCTAAGCTTTCAAGTAAGCTCCAGGATCTCAGATTTCTCTTCAATTAAGGTCTTTGCAAATGTTTGGTGGTTTCAAAATATTTTAGGAAGAGGTCATTACCTGTAACGAAAGACTGGGGTCACTAATTAATTAACTCCTAATAAAACCTGACCCCTATCAGAACATTTAACCTGGATTCTTGGATGCCTATTCAATTAGGGAATGTTTGTGGATTAGGATATATTTAATGCTTTATCCAAATAATACGGTAATATAGAATCAATCAATAAGGATAATATTGCAAAGATGAAAGATGCAGTAAACGTAAATTAAAACATACCCTATCTTTAAAAAATAATATTTAAACATACCTTATACAATGGCGTAGGTTCTATCAGTCGTCAAACTTCCAGTCAGCTAAAAGCAAACAAGTCTTGATTAAAATGACCAAGAAAACCTCGAGTACTGACTTTTCATATCCAAACTTCCACATGACAACTACTCATCGAAATCCAACGTGAAGAATACATTTTCCTTGTTTCAATTTAACATAAATAAACGAGTATGTAGCAATAATATTGCGACATTAGAATGTCTAATGTACGTTCGAAAGTCTATTTTACGTTACTTCTACGTTCGAACGTCTAATGTACGTTGCTTGTGAACTAGAGTTTTCTATAAATCAAATGCATGTAATTTTGCGATAATTTGGGGTATTTATGTTGTTTTTACATCATAATCATTACAATCATCATTATAATCATCCACCACTACTTCGTTTTTATTAAGTCGCGGGAAATATGTTCGGACTATTCTAAAGCCCGTACTGTATGATGGATATTAGAGTTTATGCCGAAAATTGTAAAGTCAAACTAAATAGACTGCAAGGGTAGCAAATATTTACATGCATTACTCAGTATAGTTTTTATAGCCAACGTCATGCGGTAGATCACTCTGACCAAGCCCCAGTACAACCACATATAAATGCACAAGGTTATTGAAAAGATATGATCTTTTAGTTTCGGCCTAGCTAGGGCTGGGGGCAACCGAATCATTTGAAATTTGAATATGATTCGAATAATTTTTTCGAATCGGATTGAATCATAAATTCCATGTAAATTACAAATATCCCATTTTTATTATTACAACTTGTCTCCATTGTGAAAATCAATAAATTCATAACTTATAGTGTATTTTCAGTTCACGCTAAAAACAACAATTTTCATATTTTGTTGTTAAAAACCCATGAACGATTCGCGATTGATTCGAATAAAATCACCGAATCGAATTGCCTAACCCTAGGCCTCGTCTAACTTATAAAAGTGTTAAAATAGGGACATTTATAATCCGACCCATCTTTGGAAGTACTTGTGAATAATACAATTTTTTCGGTTGAAATGATCTGTCTAACTAGTGCCGCATATTCAGTCTTCCTTGGCCCTGTGTATAACAAATCTGGCGCACATCGATATTGCATTACATGCTGTTTTGTGACAGTATGGATTAGTTGAATCAATGCCAAAACGTCTAGTTTGTGCTGACGAAACTTGATTGGGAAGCTTGTTTGATAATTTATCTTCGACATCGTTCCAGTAGAATTGATTTGGCACGTGACACAGAAATGGACGAGGGACCTTTGTGACATGCGACTAAAAGTACAGTTCAGATCGTATTTTACTCCTTTCTGCAGTTGTAGATTTGTAACAATTGCACGCAAATTCAGCTTGGTTTGAAAAGAACGTAATTTTGTATCCATCGCGCACAAGTGTGGATATTTGTAGATGCGTTACCATAACATTGACTCAGATCGCCACACCATTTTTTTCAAAGTTGAGTTGATTTTATTGGTTCTGTGGGCCAGTTTTTTCAATCAGGTATTTCTACGTTTCCCCGTCAGGGAACCAATTAAGACGGCATTGACTTTATTGGATTTATAAAGCGTCCAGAGACATTGCCAAAGTGCTATAGTACAATGTGTCGTATGTAACACTATACATTCTCCACGAAGATACAGTATAATATCATCAGCTAATATTCCCAACTTTAGTTCTTGAGTTGACAGGTATATTCCTGACGATAAGTTCTCAAAAGAAAGAAAGAACCGGATAGAGAATCTCCTTCACGTACGCCTCTACGGATATTGAATCTTTCGGACATGAATTTGTTATTTATAATCGTAGTTTGGGCATTATTGTAAACGTTTTTTATCTACCGAGTAAGTTCGGGGATGAAGCCAAAGATTCGGAGAGATTGTTGGATAAAATCCCATCTCAAGATGTCGGAAGCCTTAAAAAACCGAAAGTTAAGATCGTTGCGGAAAAACGCTATTATCCGAGTATTCAGTTACAACAATTAGTATTAGAATATTGTCTCCGATATATCTTTGCCAAAGAAACCCGTTCTGACTCGAATCAATAATTCCTGGAAGAATTTTTAGAATTCTGTTGTTTATGGTCTTTGTTACTATTTCGTAATCACAGCAAAGAAGAGGGATAGGTCTATAATTTTCTTTATCTTTCTTTGAAATTAGAGTTGAAATTGAAAGAAATATGTGATAATTTTCGGGAGAGGATCTTATTATTAATGCAGAGTGAATGAATCCTGCTCTCATTGGAAAAATATTCCACAATACTGCAGAAGCAGTTGTGAAATTCGGTTGGATAGCCGTCAATACCTGGGTATTTATCGTTTGTCATCTCTGGTGACCGGTTAGTTTAATCGGTAAAACGTTGGGAATACGTTTTGAGCTACGCATCACTAAAGTCCTGGGTTCGAATCCCGTGAGCGATCATCTGATCTGAGAGATTTGATGGACGCTTCGTCGGTGCACGGTGGTTCACTCAAGCACTGCATACGGCTTCTTCCACCAACCACGTCCAGCCAAAATAAGTATAAATGTTAGGCCAAAAATTCACCCCGGATTAGGAACTGGTGAGAGGTCGTGGTACGCCATAGGGTTAAGTCGTATTCTCGGCTTTCCTTTTCCCCAGGATAAAAATATCTCCTACCCTTTTAGCGTGTTCCACAATTCTGTAGGAGATAGCGGCGTTGCCATTTGTTTCGAGTAATTTTCTGGGATTTCGGCTCCTTGGAATCGGTATGCGGTGAAATTTTTTGGATCTTGATTCCTGAGTGTGGTTGGTGGTTCTTTGTATAGAGTCTTAAAGAATTTTTTATGGGCTTGAGAATGTCGCTCTGGTGAGTTATATTGGTATTATCGCGTATAGATTTTCTGTGGTTATTTCGTTTTTTCTGATTGAAGAAATATGAAGTTGGCTTTTCCCCATCTCCGTCCACCTTGCCTCATAGGTACGTAGTTCGTCATATTCAGTTTTTATAGTGAGTTGTATGTAACACAGAGGCTTTATCCGTGTTTTGCTGGATTCCCTGGTTTTACGATTTTCCTTTTCATTGGAGATGCGTATTTTATGCTTTCGCCTATTATAACGCATTTTATTGTGTCCTATAATATATTTGGTGAAGTTACTGGTAATTTATTCAGCTTTACAATTGTGTCAATGACATTTTTAATGTACGAAATGTGCTTGATATCGTCGAGCAGATATGTATTGAATTTCCAGTACCTTTGGGAAGGCATCTTTTATTTTTTGCAGAAATTCTTTGTTACGACACGTAAGATTGTCACCCAACGAACCTTTGAATTTTCGCCGATAAAATCTGCAAAGACTTCCGCTAGAATTGAAGAGGGGTCTTACACACGACGAAATAAAATCTCTTGGAGTTTGACGCATTTTCGCTTTGTGTAAAAAGGCTGAGATGCCGTTAAAAGGAACACTTGTAAAGACTGCAATACACGTTTGATTAGGTTGCGTTTATTCAAGTTTGTTTTATTTTACCCTTGCGCTTCACGCTCGCAATGCTCTGCATGCAGTTTCTCTACGTTTTCCAACGCAACCGCACTGTTTGCTAAGTAAGCTAACGGAGAGTGCTCGTTTAGATGCGTGCGTTTGAGCTATGTAGGCACGTGAATACGATTAACGCAAATCAATGCAGGCCATTATTGTCTTTTTTTTGTTACCATGAACCTTTACTTTTGATTTGCATACAAATGCGCCTCGGCTCCATCCCAGCGTGAAATATTTTGTGCAGACATGTTTTTGTTGAGCTTGAGCCACTGATGAATCGCGCAGCAAGGCGCTATGCGCCTGTGTATCGTTCTTTCTTGCTGCTTGTGTTTGTCATTTCGGTGGTCGTCAGCTGGGTCCTTCCTGAGAGAAAATGATTAACATTAAAAGTTTCTGTTTGAAGAGCCCTTTTGAGGCTGAGTAAGTAAGACTTAGCCTACGTTTTAATAGACCTTGTCGGCATAGTACACTTGCACGTTCCATTTCAAAATTGAGCAGATTTCCGTCTGTGGTGTCTGAGGTACAAGGACGGAAGGCTTTTATTTGGTTGCGGCGACTTATTCGTGGGCAAGGGTGGCAGTACGGTACGGTACGAAATTTTTTCGTACTTCGAACCAGCAAAATAATTTCGTACCGAACTTTGTACCGTACCTTACGAAAATTTTCCGTACCGTACGAGTACTAGTACGAAAACAGGTACGATTCGCTGGGCAGCAATTTCGTACCGTACCGACTACCAATGTCCAAATCAGCATTATTTGTAAGATCTGACCACCGCAAGAAACGTAACCAACATCTCACATCAGAGTGATGCTGTTTTATGCTCTCTGGTTCAAAATCCAACACAGTAAAACATGGGCGTAACTAAGCATATGTCAGCCCACTATCATTGTTCACATTGCGCATAATATGAGAATGGTAGACCGGTTGTGATAAATAGTGGTAGGATGAGCACAGTTTTCGCGAAAAAATCAGACATGAAGCAATATTTAGCATATTAGCAGCATTGTGTCGTCACAAGAAATTCTCTCTCGACAAAAGAATGTCCGTTGTGCACCACACATGGGTTTCGTGCGGTCTCATTCGAAGGCATGGTTATAAGAACATTATCAGTGTTCATTTTTACATCTGGTATTCCAGGTGCAATTTACGAAAAAATTTACGGAAAAAATAGGCCGCTAAATTTTTTTCTGGATTCTCCACAGTAGTTGGTATATTCGGGCAGTGCTTCCTACGACATTGTGAATTTTAAATAAAAACCGACCAATTCACATCGGCGATGCTAACGATATATTCAGAAACTACACCGTGATTTTTAGTATTATGAATGTTGCTTATCTTGTCGATTTTAATTGGGCTATCACAACTTTCGTTATTACAGAAAAATGCATTCAGATTAAGACGTTATAAATCAGCGGCCTATATGTATTTTCACGCAATCATAAAGTTTTACGCCACTGCAGTAAAACCGATATACGACATAGCTCATCTGATCAGCTCGAGTGAATCAGTTGCATTTTTATTACCATATCTGCGCCGCTTTTAATCATTTTGAAATTGTCCGTACGGTACCGTACCAAGTACGAAAATTGAAAAAAGAATCGTACCGTACTATCGCACCGGAAAATTCAATCGTACCGAACCGAACTTCGTATCGTACCATACCATACTACCAGCCTTGTCCGTGGCGCCTATCTTGAATACGCAATCTTGCCCAAAACTATCGCCAAGGTCGGGATAAGCAACTAGATTTTGAAGGCGGCGGTCAGGTATTGGTGTAGAACACTTGTCCAGTTTTATTGTACTTGTTTGCCGTGGTGTTATATGGTGTATTTTGTGGTGAAGAGCTCCGTTTTTGGTGATAGTATATGGAGATTTGTTTATTTAGTTAATTGATCTATTAGTCGAGTCATAATTGCGACCAGTCTTTGCGAACGCCGAGGCTTATTTTGACTTCATTGGCTGTATTGCTTCGATTTGTTTTGGTCTTATTTGGCAAGGAAATTCCGTTGCAAATGCCCTTCCTTTTCACGTTCTCGACAGGTTTCTGGTTGTCCTTCATTTCGCACTGAGATACATAAATATAGCTTTTAATTAGATGTATTTCGATTTTTTTTGGCACACTTTTGTCATCACAATAATTGTTTCGCTTTTCCCAATAGTTACCGGAGCTGTATTGAGAGCATTTGCAGCTTCCCTTGCTAAGCGATCCACATCATTTCCTTCAACCTGCTATGCCATCATGATAATCGCTAAATCATCGCACCCACTAGTCCCCGAAACAGACAAAATCCCGACTCTGATTCAACAAATTATTCGTCATTGACAATGGAGATGTTAGTTTCGAATATTTATATTTTCGAGTCTAATCTCGTATAAAAAAAATGACCCGCGCACCGACTGTAAAATCCCCGATTGATCCATTCCATAGAGCAGGGCTTCCCAAACTTTTTCGCTCGCGACCCCTGTTAATCTCCCAAAATTTCCCGCGACCCCCTTCACGGCTAAACTGATAAGTAGTGTGAAATATACATTTGTGACATTTATTGAAATGAAAGGACTAAATTCAAGCTACTCTTGCATGAAACCAAGCAGTATGTCCTGTCATTGCAGCAGCTCCGTCAGTACGCACACCAACGCATTCCGTCCGAGATAGCCCCACTTCCGTGAAAAAATCGTCAACTTTCTGAAAATTATCCAACCCTGTGGTACGTTCTTGCAATGGTTGACAAAACAGTCAATCCTCGTGAATGTCATTATTGTAAATGTATCTAACATATGACAAAAGATGTGCCATTTTGGTGATGTCCGTCGACTCATCAATCTGTAGAATGAGTTGCTCGCGTTGATCTTCCCTGATTTCGCAAATTCACCTTGAAACAGTTTTGTTTGACAATGGAATTTGCGCATTTCATTAGCCTCTTTTTTGCCGTGAACTATCGCGCTCATTTTAATTGCGGCTGGTAAAATTGGTTCTTCGCCGATGTTGTGAGGTTTCTCATTTTTATCAATTAATAAGGAAGCCTCAAAGGATGCTCTTGTGTACTTCTCTTTGCCTGCAACTTCACTTCCAAATGATTGTCTTTCCGATATTCGCAGTAAGCGTTGAAAAAATTCTACTGGCTTGTTGCGATGAGAATCATGCTTGGAGTGAAGATGTAGTTTCAACTTGACATGCTTGAGACTCTCGCTTGCCAGCACTTCATTACAGATCAAACAAAGTGGACCGTGTTCATTGTTTTCCGATATAAAAGTGAAAGCATACTGCAAAAAACTTTCGTTATACTTTATTTTTTTCGTATGACTAGCCACCTTTTCCTTAATGCACTTGCGCTTTTCTGATGTGCAAGCTGTTGTTGCATTTGCCTCTACCGCAGCTTCAACAGGATCTGCCATAGCGACCTATCCATTTGATCAGTCTTTCAATATCTAGCTCCTGGCCCGCTCTACTTACTGGGCTCCTGAAGTTTAATTAAACTGTGTTTTCGTTAACTTGGCTCTCGTCTGTACGAGTTTTATGGCGTCATAAATACAGTGCTGTGCAAAAGTTTAAGACCAAGTATCAACGCATCAGTACAAATGAAAATACTTCATTTTATTTAGTAACAAAACCCAATAATCTGCTGAATTCAAAGTAAATTCTATTTTTGAACTTCATATAGCATTGTCAGGTAAGTTTTGCTCTTTGTAAACTCACAACCTGCTGGTGTTTACTTATTTTAGCTTCCTTAAAAAATGGGCAGAAAGACGAGCTCAGATAAATCTATTAAAAGAAGGGGGGTATACAGAGCGACAAATATCCATCAGGCTTGCCGTTAGTAAAACTGCTGTGTATCAGGCTATAGTTAAGCTTAAAAAAGTAAGAAAGAAAAATACAATAGCATATGCAGTACTTCATGTGAAATTGGGATACACTCCGCGACCCCTGAAGTTTGCTACGCGACCCCCCAAGGGGTCGCGACCTCCATAGAGCCCTGCCATAGAGCACAACCCGGCCGCTGTCACCTTAATCAGTTAAGTAGTTCAAAAACTTTTTTTTTAAATTGAAATAAGAATCACAATCACAAATATGGACATTTATAATTCGACCCATTTTTGGAAGTACTTGTGAATTATACATTTTTATAAACAATTTTTTCGGTTGAAATGATCTGTCTAACCTAGTACCGCATATTCAGTCTTCCTTGCACCTTGGCCCTGTGTATAACAAATCTGGCGCATATCGATATTGCATTACATGTTGTTTTGTGACAGTCTGGATTAGTTGAATCAATGCCAAAACGTCTAGTTTGTGCGGACGAAACTTGATTAGAACGTTTGTTTGATAATTGATCTTCGATATCGTTCCAGTAGAATTGATTTGGCACGTGACACATAAATGTACGAGGGACCCTTGTGACGTGTGACTGTGACAGGTCAGATCATCTTTTACTCCAACTCCCTTTCTGGAGTTGTAGATTTGTAACAATTGAGCGCGAATTCAGCTTAGTTTGAAAGGAACGTAATTTTGTATCCATCACGCACAAGTGTGGATATTTGTAGATGCGTTCCCATAACATTGACTCAGATCGCCACATCATTTCTTTCAACTGGTTTTATTGGTTCTGTGGGCCAGTTTTTCCAATCAGGGTTTTCCTACTTTTCCTCTTAGGGAACCAATGTAGAAGGCATTTGACTCTAATGGGTTTATAAAGCAACCAGAGACATTGCCAAAGTCTTTCAATGTGTCGTATGTAGCACTACATTCTCGTTCTGATTCGAATCAATAATTCCTGGAAAATTTTTTAGAATTCTGTTGTTTATGGCCCTTGTTACAATTTCGTTTTTTTTCGATTTTATCGCTAATACAGAGTTCAGTTTTTTATAGTGAGTTGTAACACAGAGGCTTCACCCGTGTTTTGCTGGATTCACTGGTTTTACGATTTTCCTTTTCATTGGAGATGCGTATTTTATGCTTTTGCCTATTATAACGCATTTTATTGAGCCCTATAATATATTTGGTGAAGTTGTAGGGTAAAGAGTATTTCGTGCACCTAAGTTTGGTACAAAAGGAGCTAATTCATTGTTATTGTAGTTGTTGTCTGTCCTGTCCATCCTGATGTTATTGACAAACCATGAGCCAGGACTTCAATATATTTATTAAGATATTATTATTATTGTTTCGAATCCAGTATAAAAGTAAATCGCTTGGCCAGATGGCTAAGGGCCGGTTAATTCTTACTGCACGCCCGTTCGTAGCTCTGTCCTCTATGCCCTCACAAAACAAGTTATACGGTCATTTTGAATTGGCCAAAACTTGCCCTGAAGGCTCAATAAAATAATTTGGTTCGTACTGGTTTTTAAATAGCCACGCACGCGTTATAATCGGGGCAATGTAATATAATTCAGAATATAAATTTGTTGTGATATTACTTAAAAAGAAACGAATTTAGCCAAATTAAAGTGAATTTAACATAATATATGCTACAAAGTTATTGTTAATTTATTTATCTTTACTATTGTGTCAGTGTACGAAATGTGCTTTCTTTTTATCGTCGAGCAGTTATGTATTGAATTTCCAGTACCTTTGGGAAGGCATTTCCTATTTTTCGTAGAAATCCTTTGTTACGACGCGTAAGATTGTCACTCAACGAACCTTTGCATTTTCGCGGATGAAATCCGCAAAGACTTTCGTTAGAGTTGAAGCGGAGTCTTAGGCACGGCGGATGTAGGTTCCGTATTTTTAGGTTTGTTTTTTTCCTCGCGTTTCACGCTCGCAATGCTCTGCATGCAATTCTCTACCTTTTCCAACGCAAACGAACTGTTTGCTGTGTAAGCTAACAGATAGTGCTGGTTTCGTTGAGTACGTTTGAGCTATGTAGGCACGTGAATACGATTAACGCAATGCAGGCGTGCATTGTCTTTTTTGTTTTGTTACCAGGAACTTTTACTTTTTTCCTATGTACATCATAGGCTACAAATGCGCCGCGGCTCCATCCCAGACTGAAATATTTTGTGCAGACATGTTTTTGTTGAGCTGAGTCATTGACGCAGTGCGCCTGTTTATCGTTCTTGCTTGCTGTTTGTGTTCATCATTTTAGTGGTCGTCCCGAGAGAAAATGATTAATATTAAAAGTTCTTATTTGAAGAGCCATTTTGATGCTGAGTGAGTAAGACGTTATCCTACGTTGTAATCTTGGTCGACATAGGGGTGTAAACTTGCACTTTCCATTTAAAAAGTGAGCAGATTGTCGTCTGTGGTATCTGAGGTACAAGGACGGAAGGCTTTTGATCGTTTAGTTGCAGCCACTGATTCGTGGGTGCCTATGTTAAATACACAACAATCTTACCTAAAACTATCGCCAAGGTCGGGGAGACAACTAGATTTTGAAGGCGGCGGTCAGGTATTGGTGTAGAAAACTTGTCCAGTTTTATTGTACTTGTTCGCCGTGGTGTGATATGGTATATTTTGTGGTTGAGATCTGCGTTTTTGGTGATAATAAGTCTGTACTGTTCGTACGCCGAGGGTTATTTGGACTTGTTTTGGCCTTATATGGTCAGGAAGTTCTGTTGCAAATGACCTTGCTTTTCACGTTTTCGACAGGTTTCTGGTTGTCATTTCGCTCTGAAATATAATACTACCCCCCTCCTCCACACACAAACGGAGCTCTTGATTAAATGTGTTTCGATTTCTTTCTTAACAAATTCTATTTAGCGAAAAGATGATTAGGTTCGCTGTGGAATAGTAGGATACAATCCATTTAATTGTTGTTTTGTCAACTTTGGATTTTCCAATACATCCATAATAGATAAGAGATTTTTATTTTGATGAATTAGGCTTCATGCCGTGCGATCGGCTTCGATGTTTCCTGGTTCGCTGGCGCTTCTGCTTACCACAATGGTAAGTTGCGACACCCAATGATTGCTAGTAATGAATGGGATGGGATAAAATATTTCAACGTCGCTTTCACCTCAACAAGGCTTCTTGCGGAAGGGAAGGTTTGGACCAGTGCTTCTCAAAGTTTTTTTCCGATTCCTCCTTTACCGACCCATACACTGTCAATTCCTCCCCCCTCAAAAAAAAAAAACACAAAAAATAATCGCCAAAATTTTACACTACCTGAATATTGTCTCTGGATGATGTCTTTTGAGGATTTATCTCAGGAATTAAGTTAAAAATTGCAAAAGAACGCTCTTACAAAATAACCAAACAAATTTACAAACAAATCGTTGTTCATTGTTAGTGAGAACCGTGAGCCTCATGTTGCGCAGTTAATAAAGAAAATCGATGAGAAAAGCGCGTGAGTTTTGCTCGGGTCGGGTGTTCCTCTTATTTCATCAGAATATCTGTAACAACACTAAAAGCACATTCAACTAAATACGTAGTTGGAAATGGCAAAAGTGCTTGCGCTGCCACTATAGCTAATTTGGCATACTTTGTACAGACTTGCGAATCCAACCACATCAGCTGCTTTTTGGATGCATAGATTGGTTTGATGCTGTCATCGTTTTGCAGATGTAGTAGCTTGTCCGCCAGATCGCAGTCCATTGCCAAACCTTCCTCACTTGTGCAGTTAAAAAAGAAAGGGCTGAGTAATCCATGAAGGAAACTTCATCAGTTTTAGATCTGAAAATCTGGAGTTAAACTCAACAACCAGATTTGAAAGATGTTCCAATAATATTTGAAGGGTAGTATCCGTTGATTCGCAGCTGCCAAGATGTGTGAATCCAGAAAAGGTTTTTATTGAAATTTGGGCAATAAAATACTTCAGTTTGTCGAGAAAACCAAAAACTATGGTTTCGCAGTCAATGAGTGTCCTTTCTTTTCCTTGTAGCTCCTTGTTCAAAGCATTCAGTTTTCCAAAAATATCTCCTAGATACGAGATCAAGGTTTTGGATTCACTTGATTTTGAAATTGAAATTCTTCTCGGCCACCAACAAATTCCAACACCGTGCCATACAGGTTTACAAACCGCTCCAAACAGTGCCCTTTTGATAACCTTGAATCGTGTTTGAACCTGGTATAACCCAGAAGTAAGGCTTCACTATCTCGAACGGTCGATTCATCGAGAGCCAACGAAAATTTTGTCTTGCGAAGAATGTCATTTAGTTGCGACTGAACATCAATCGCAATTTTGTCAATGCGGCGGCGAACAGTGTCGTTACTTAATGGCAAAGCGGCAAGTTGAGGGGTGTTCCACTGTCAAGCATTGTTCGGTGCTATATCTCAAAGGCTGGTTTGATCAACTTTTTGCCATCCATGTTCGGTGCGTTGGAAATATTCGAGAGGTTTCCCTGCATGCTCTGAGTGAACATTTTTAAGCTCCTCCAGTTTTTGGTTCCTCATCGAATCATTACAAGGAGATTTACAGCACAACAAGCAATACGGTTTTGTTTCGTCAGTGTAATCTGGAACAAATCCTAGCTTTAGATAGCTTACAGAATATATACGAGTCCTCTTTCATTTGCTGTTATTCGATGAAAACACGTTTTCTAAAATTCTCTTTCTTAGCATTTTGACTTCAAAACACTCTACATATAAATTTGGGTATTGCTCTCGCACTACTGAAAAGTAAATGTGAATTATCTGTAATAAGTACTTAACATTATGACAGCAAATTCAGCCTAACCAGAAGGGAAGTGTACGGCTGTATCCCAAACAAAATAGTTCAGTAATATGACTCGTTACTGCTGATTTTTGCTAAAAATTAGTGCTCATTAGAAAAAATTGGCTAGCAGTCTATTTCTTCCCCTTTTTAAATGCTGCAGCTATTCAATGCAAGCTAAGCAATTTAATATCTAACTAATCTAATAAACCTTATCTAATCTACCCCACTTCCTAGCTAGTTCTATACGTGCCTTACTGAAAATCAGCCTACTATATACTGTGAAGTGTAGGTAAATGGCTATTACTGTGAACAATAAAGAAATAAAGAGAAAACAATAGCCATTATGAACCAAACAAACACGTTTATAACGTTAGTCACTGCAGTTAAAGAGCTATTCCTTGCGCACTATTGTAGACATCTAAACAAACTCTTCGAGCGGATTTTTCTGTTGCAAATAAAATTGAAAAATTAAAGTTTTTTTCGTGTTCGGTTTTTCCTCCCCAATTCCTCCCTGGAGCGAATTTCCTGCCTGGATTTAAAAATTCCTCCTTTAGTGAGCCAAGTGGCCCGGTTTGAGAAGCACTGGTTTGGACAAAAAAAGAAGCATGTTAAAAACATGTTTAAAACACGTATTACAATATTTTACCATGTCAATAAGTATTTTTGCCTGAAAGGAATATCACGTTCAAATGACAGTTTAAGTCGGTTTGATCTTTGGTATGGAAAGCGGTTGCGAAACAAAATCATATGGGCAACAGTCACTTTTATAGGACAGACTTAACAAAATCCATTTCATGGCATCCAATCTGTAGAGATCACAATTTAAGCGACAATGACCAATTTCATGGCATCCAATTTTGTAGAGATGACAATTTAAACGACAATGACCGGCTTGAAGGCGGAAAAGAATTACTAGCGACATAAATTATTATTTTTGGGAAATTGGAAGCTTTGGATGAAACGTCTTATGACGGATAGCATCTTCACTATGGAACCATACTACATATAATTCGTTTTGACACACTTCTGTCATGATAATTGTTTCGCTTTTCCAAATATTTACCGGAGCTTTATAGTGAGCATTTGCAGCTTCCCTTGCTAAGCGATCTACATGTTCATTTCCTTCAACCTGCTCATATGATAATCGCTAAACCATTGCACCCACTAGTGTCCGAAACAGTCAAAACCCGAGAATGATTCAGCAAGTTATTGCTATTAAATGTAATTATTATATGATTTCGTTTTGGCATTGGAGATACAACCCTTGACCAATCAAAATATTGATGTTTAGAAAATGACAAGAACAGTTTTAATCCAAATTCATTGACAATAGGGATGCTAGTTTCGAATATTTATATTTTCGAGTCGAATCTCGTATAAAATAAATTACCCGCGCACCCACTGTGAAATATCTGATTGATCTTTTTCCTGGAGCACAACCCGGTCATTGTCACCAAGCTGAATCAGTAACGTAGTTTAAAATCGTCGACTTTTCCTTTATGTGTCATAGACTGACTGTTGCAAAACTACTTTTCTATCTGTCGTCGTCGATTTAAATAAGAATCGCAATCGCAGCTTTGAAAATCCTATTGAACCTCTGAACCTGCTATATTTGCAGCAAAAATAACTATTCATTTCTATTATTATTATTGAAATTTGAGTTAAAAAATTTTTAATTGAGAAATCGATTCTTCAAGCATGGCCCGAAGATATATATATCTTGTTCATAGTAAACCTGAATGTTATTTCTTTATTCAGTTGAAGGAACTCAATGTTAACGGCAATCGTGACCTGGGTATTGAAGGTGTTGCTGAAGTTGGATCCGTTGTTTCACAATGTGAAGTAGAGAATGTTAGCATGCGATGGTGCAATGTAACAGCGGAAGGGATGAAAGCATTCAAAAAAAAAGTTGGTGATACAAAGGTACGAAAATAATATCTTTATTATTTATGATTACCAACAAATGCTTAGAGGAGGAAATTCCAATACTTACAATATTTATATTTTAGTTGCGTTTGCTAGTTTGAATCATTTTGATATTTTCTAATTTTAATACGAAGATGTCTAGTGTTGATATTTATATTACATTGCAGTTTTCAGGAAACCAAAAAATTCAAAGTAAAGTTCGATACGTGTCCAAACATAAGTTTGCTTCATTAAAGAAAAGTTTTAATCCAAATACATTGACAATGGGGATGCTATTTTCGAATACTTTTATTTTCGAATCGAATCTCGTGTGAAATAAATGATTCGCGCACCGACTGTGATTGGGAATCACAATCGCGCAGATTTGAGAATTTTATCGAACCTCTAAAGATGCTATGCTTTGAAACTAATTTCACGTAGTCCTGAATTAAATATTCCAATTGCAATTTCGAAACTTGTCAGCTTGTCTGTCCCATGGATAGCCCGTGTATATATCATTGGATATATGATAGATTAAAAAGGGTGTAAATATATGCTTTGACATTGATTTGACATAGTCCTGATATATTCCAATTGCAATTGCAACACTCTACATCAAGTCTGTTCCATTCATATATCGTTGAATAGATCAAAAAGGGGGTAATGTATGCTTTGTAACTGATTTGAGCAGAGCAGCAGAACTTTTGCAGCAGTTAGTCTGTGGTGCATATATGAACTTTGATTTTTGTATAACTCTGTTTGTCAGCTAGAATCTTGGCCCAGCAGTCTGTGTGCTCCGAATCGTTTTGAGAGCATTTATGAGTACCAATGGAAAATCTGGTTTTAAAAGGACCTGCAACTGTGGAATCATTCATGGTTGTTCATTCTCTATAGAGCACAAATGAATACACTATCTGTGGTAACTGAGGTACAAGGACGGAAGGCTTTGATCGTTTGGTTGCAACCACTGATTCGTGGGTGCTTATCTTGAATACACTATCTTCCCCAAAACTATCGCCAAGGTCGGGAGAGGGAACTAGATTTTAAAGGCGGCGGTCAGGTATTGGTGTAGAACACTTGTCCAGTTTTATTGTACTTGTTTGCCGTGGTTTAAAATGGTGTATTTTGTGATGAAGAGCTCCGTTTTTGGTGATAATCTCTGGATATTTGTTCATTGAGTTAATTGGTTTATTAGTCGAATCATATTTGCGACCAGTCGCTGAGGGTTACTTTATGGGCTGTGTCACTTCGATTTGTTTTGGTCTTATATGATAAGGAAATTCAGTTGAAAATGAGCTTCTTTTCCACGTTTTCGACAGGTTTCTGGTTGTCATTTCGCTTTGAGATATAATGTTATCCCCCCCCCCCCTCCAACCCAAACATAGCTTTTTATTAAATGTGTTTCGATTTTTCTTGTAACAATTTCTATTTAACGAGAAGATGATGAGATCCGTTGTGGTATAGTAGTATCCAATCCATTTAATTGTTTTTTTGTCAACTTTAGATTTTTCCAATACATCCAATAGGAGATTTTTATTTTGATGAATTTAATTAAACTTTATGCCGTTCGATTGGTCTACATCGATGTTTCCTGGTTCGCTAGCGCGTCTGCGTATGACAATGGTACGTTGCGGCTAAAAATGATTGCCAGCAATCGGTCTGTCTCTAATCTTCTCTGTCACATAGAGCAGTGGTCCTCAAACCCCAGTCCGCGGAACGGTACCGGTCCGTGGGTCAGTTGGCGCCGGTCCCCACAAGAAAATGTTAAATAGTGTGGGAACCCCCGTTTATCACACCATAACCTTGGTTTATTACATCACGAGCCTTCGTTATGCTGAAGTTCTTTTATTTAGAATTTATCAGCCAGTTCTTATAATTTAGTATCCCCTGCCCATTCTAGCAACCCAATGCCCTTTCTCCAGGAGAGTAAGCTTGTTACATTCAGTTTTTGGAGGCGCTCAAACGTTAATTTTCACAGGCTGGGGTTTATAACTAGTATTCAGAGTATTTTTTTTCTAAGGTTCAGATTTTTCGATTTTTGCTAATGTTGAGCTTTGGCATGATCTTGAACCTGGACATTTACGCAGAGCACCGTTTTATGTTTTTTAGCAGTACAGTTTCAACATCTCAGTTGTTTGTTAATTCTGGCACGTGTTCAGCTCCAGGCTAATTCAGCTTTCTTTTTTAGTGAAGTTGTTTTCATTAAATCTTTATAACAGTCTGTTACTTACATTAAGTGTTAAAATTTATCAAAAATGAGTACCAAACAGACGTCGTTAGAAAGCTTCATTGTGAATGGGAAAAGGCCCAATGAAGAGACAGAAGAAGAGTCTTCAACATCAAATAAACAGAAAACTTTTAATACCATCAGACAGACAAGTCCTACTTGAAATATGGATTTATCGCGACAGGTGATACCCACACACCAACACCGCTCTGCATACGTTGCGGTGACCGGCTCTCAAATGGGTCAATGAAACCGTCAAAACTGCTTCGCCATTTGAACAGCAAGCACGCTACATCAAAAGACAAGACCCCTGGAGTATTTTGAAAGGAAAAAAAGCGAACACGAAAAACAGGAAAAATTTCTGAGGGCCACTACATCAATAAATGAAAATGCATTGAGAGCATCATTTTCGCTGGCTAACCGTATTGCTATAGCGAAAAAGTCATTCACCATCGGTGAAGAATTAATCTTGCCCTCCACTAAAGACATTTGCCATGAGCTTTTAGGAGAGGCTGCCGTTTTAAAAGATAATAGATGTGCCTTTGTCACCAAGCACTGTGACTAGGCGCATTAAAGAAATAGCCGAAGACATCGAAGCACAATTGTTGGAGAGGATTAATACATCACCGTGGTACGCACCCCAGGTTGACAAATCTACAGATATCGACAGCAACGCAATACTACTTGTTTATGCACGATATCTTTATCACGAAGATATGCATAAGGATTTGTTATGTGTACTATCGTTACCAATCAACACCACACGAGCAGTACTATTCAAATCACTGAATGGTTATATACGACAGGAAAATTAAAATTTTTTTTTGTGTCGGCATATGCACAGATGGAGCTGCTGCCATGACGGGACGATTGTCTAGTTTGATTTCTCGGATTAAGGAGGTTGCACCTGAGAGTGAATCTACTCATTGCATCATTCACAGGGAAATGCTGGCAAGTCGAAAAACTTCTCCGGAATTAAACAGCGTATTGACTGATGCCGTTAGAGTTACCAACTACATCAAAGCACACGCCCTTAACTCGCGTCTATTTGAGCAACTTTGCGAGGAGATGGATGCAGAGCACAGACGCCTACTTTTGCACATGGAAATAAGATGGTTATCCCGAGGAAACTTGCTAACCAGAGTGTTTGAACTACTAGAGCCATTGCAAAGATTTCTTTCAGAAAAGAAGTCACCTCTGGCAGCACATTTCAGTGACAAGGTATGGGTTGCAACACATGCTTATCTGTGTGACATATTCAGCCTGCTCAATGAACTCAATCGCTCTCTTCAAGGGAAAACGACAACTGTTTTCAAGTTGTCACACAAAGTAGCTGCATTTAAAGCGAAACTGGAGTTGTGGGGACGACGCGTGAGAAATGGTATTTTGGATATGTTTCAAACATTAGCGGGGATGTTGGGCGAAACTGAGCCTGAGCCTTTATTTTTGTTCTTTCCAAGAACAAAAGACCCACGAACTGGTAAAGAATGGGTGCGCAACCCATTTGTCAGCAAAACAGGTGAATCTAGCATGTCTGTGCAAGAAGAATATCAGCTGATAGGGTTTGCAAATGACGACAGCCTTAAAGCTACGTTCAACACAACTCTGCCAGTGTTCTCGATTAAGGTCATGGCGAAATACCCGGATATCGCCACCACAGCGCTTAAAAGCCTATTACCATTTCCGATATCCTATATGTGTGAAGCGGGGTTTTCTGCAATTGCAGCAACCAAAACAAAACAACGGAATAACCTGAACGTAAGCAAGACACTTCGAGTGTCATTATCTCCTATTACTCCCAGATGGAACCGTCTCGTTGCAGAGACGGGTCCGCGGAGACAAAAAGGTTAGAGTTTGGGATGGGATAAAATATTTCAACGTCGCTTTCAGCTCAACAAGACTTCTTGCGCCAGGTAGGTTTAGACAAAAATAGAACCATGTCAAAAACATGTATTATAAAATTTTGTCATGTCAATAAATATTGTTGTCGAAAAGAATATCAGGAGAATATCCGACAGATTAAATCGGTTTGATCTTTGGTATGCGAAGCGATTGCGAAACAAAATCATATGGGCAACAGTCACTTTTATATGACCGACTTAACAAAATCCATTTCATGGCATCCGATTTTGTAGAGATGACATTTTAAGCGATAATGCCTAGTTTGAAGGCGGAAAAAAATTATTTGCGACAATAATTTTTGGGAAATTAGAAGCTTTGGATGAAACTTCTTATAACGGGTAGCATCTTCACTATGGGAATATTCTACTTACCATTTGTTTTGGCACACTTCTGTCATCATGATAATTGTTTCGCTTTTCTCAATAGTTACCCGAACTGTATTGAGAGCATTTGCAGCTTCCCTTGCTAAGCGATCCACATGTTCATTACTTTCAACCTGCTATGCCAACATGATAATCGCTAAATCATCGCGCCCACTGGTCTCCGAAACAGCCAAATCCCGATATTAATTCAGCGAATTATTGCTATTAAATGTAATTATTAGAATGATTTCGTTCTAGCATTTGAGATACAACCATTGGCCAATTAAAATATTAATGTCTGGAAAATAACAAGAAACGTTTTAATCTCGGCTTTCCTCTTCCCCAGGATACAAATGCTATCCCATCCTTTTAGCGCGTTCCACAATTCTGTAGGAGATAGCGGCGTTGCCATTTGCTCAGATTCATTTTCTGGAATTTTGGCTTCCTGGAATCGGTATGTGGTGAAGTCCTTTGGATCTTTATTACTGGGTGTGGTTGGTAGTTGTTACGTAATGAATTGTTTTATGGGTTTAAGAATGTCGTTCCAATTAGTTATAATGCTATTACCGCGTATAGATTTATCTCTGATTATTTCGTTTTCCTGGTTGAAGAAATATGGAGTTGACTTTTCGCAATATCAGTCCACCTTGCTTTATAGGTACGTAGTTTGTCATAGTCATTTTTTAAAGTGAGTTGCAACACAGAGGCTTCATCCGTGTTTCGCTGGATTCTCTGGTTTCCCTTTTTTCCTCCTCTTTGGAGATGCGTATTTTATGCTTTCGCCTATTATAACGCCTTTTTCGTGTCCTATAATATATTTGGTGAAGTTACTGGTATTTTATTTAGCTTTGCAATTGTTTCAATGTAGGAAATGTATTTTTAATCGTCGAGCAGTTGTATATTGAATTACCAGTAGCTTTGGGGAGAAATTTTCTATTTTTCGTAGAATTTCGTCGAAGTTTTATTTTAAATTTAAATAAGAATCACAATCGCGCAGATTTAAAAATCCTATTAAACCTCTGAAGCTGCTACATTTGCAGCAAGATTATTTATTACTATTATTGACATTTAAGATGAACATGTTCTAATTGAGAGATCCATACTTTAGGCATGGCCCGAAAAAATATATATCTTGTACATAGTAAACGTGAATGTTATTTCTTTATTCAGTTGAAGGCACGAAAATAATATCTTCATTAAATATGATTACAAACAAACGCTTTAAGGATGAAATTCCAATATCTAAAATATTTATATTTTAGCTGAATTTGCGAGTTTGAATCATTTTGATATTTTCCTAGTTTAATACAAAGATGTCTAGTGTGGATAAATATATTACATTGCAGTTTGCAGGAAACCAAAAAATTCAAAGTAAAGTTTGACAAGTGTCCAAACATAAGTTTCAAAGTTATTTTTCAAAAGAGTAATACACCTTTGCTTACCTCGAATTACGAAAAAAATAATAAAAATGAGTTAATGCTTGAACAGAACGAACATAACAGAGGATACTTCCTCCTAAAGATTAATTGCGGGCCTCCTACCATATATACAAAATAATATAATAAAAGTTATGACGCAAGCAAATGGACAAGGATACAATACGGAAAAAACAAATGGATACAAAATTTATAAAATAAAAAAGGGGGAAAAAAAGAAGAAAATATGAAACATGCTTAGATATGAGAACGCTAAAGGAATCGCCTCGTCTTTAATGACAAACAGTAGTTTTTTATGCCGGAAATTTTAATGGCAAAGTAAATACAGTACAAGGGTGGCTAATTCTTACATGTATTACTACTCCATTGTTCAAAACAGCCCAATTAAAACGAATTATTACAATGATTTCGTTTCGGTATTTGAGATACAACCGTTGGCCAATTAAAATATTGATGTTTGGAAAATACCTTCATTCAAGAAAAGTTTTAATCCAAATATATTGACATTTTTTAATCCAAATATATTTGAGAATTTTATCGAACCTCTAAAGATGCTATGCTTTGGAACTAATTTCACGTAGTCCTGAATTAAATATTCCAATTGCAATTTCGAAACTTGTCAGCTTGTCTGTCCCATGGATAGCCCGTGTATATATCATTGGATATATGATAGATTAAAAAGGGTGTAAATATATGCTTTGACATTGATTTGACATAGTCCTGATATATTCCAATTGCAATTGCAAGACTCTACATCAAGTCTGTCCCATTCATATATCGTTGAATAGATCAAAAAGGGGGTAATGTATGCTTTGTAACTGATGTGAGCAGAGCAGCAGAACTTTTGCAGCAGTTAGTCTGTGGTGCATATATGAACTTTGATTTTCGTATAACTCTGTTTGTCAGCTAGAATCTTGACCCAGCAGTCTGTGTGCTCCGAATCGTTTTGAGAGCATTTATGAGTACCCATGGAAAATCTGGTTTTAAAAGGACCTGTAACTGTGGAATCATTCATGGTTGTTCATGCTCTATAGAGCACAAATCGTTGGCGGCTAAAACAAAACAAAGAAGTGGTAAGGGTTTCCCAGGGCAGATATCACTCACTGCACTTTACCATAGCATTTCAGTTCCTTTCGAAATGTTTTCTGCTTAGAGTGCAGCTGCCTGTACTAGATCTTGTAGTATCTCTGTGCGATTAAGTGGTCGTAAGTTGGTTCCTTCCCGGACTTGCTCAGCGTGAATTCTAATGAATTCCAAATCAACGAGTCGTAACCTCTGTCGACGTTGGAGGCAATATAAAAAATTACTTGTTCCTCATTAAAACTTTTTTTCAATTCTGACCTTTCAGTCGAACAAATTTTGAAAAAATTCTGAAAATTCTAAAAAAAAACTCTAAAAATTTTTTTAATCAAAATTCGTAAATAAGATGACAGTGTCAGCATTTCTTCAAAATACAAAATATTCAGAATTCAAATAGCACAAATCCAAGTGGCAAGATCTTGTTTTTTCCGATGAATTAAAAATTTTCAAAACTGTTAACATCGCTATCGCATAGCAATTGGCGATATTTCATTACCACGAAACTCTCGACATACGCATTTCAGTCATCAAATATGTAGTTTATCAGAAATATTACATTATTGATATTTTTTTTTTCGTTGTCGGTAATTTTTTTCGGCTGACCAAGTAGCAGAGTAACTGACAATCAGTCTGTGTATTACAGATAAAGTATCTGGATCTGAGTTCGAACGAAATCGGCGAGCTCGGAGGAGATGAAGGATTATCTACAATCAGTGAAATCGTTCATCAATGTAAGATTGAAACATTGTTGATGTATAGTTGCGGCTTCAACGGAGATCAGTTGGGAAGATTAAAAGCATCGATCGCTGATACCGGGGTTCATTTGAATCCTTAATTTAACATTGAATGAAAATTATTGATGATAAATTTTGCAGAACAACGATGAAAATGAAGATATAGCAGAATTCTTTCATTTTATTGTTTCGTTTTTTTATGTTTTTGGAAAGTACATATAAGGTTGTGCGTTGCGTCTGCACTTACCTTTGTACTAGTTGTGTATATATTGCCTTTTTTCAGATAGCTGTGAAGTGCTTGCTACAGGGAGAGTTAAATGGTGTCATGGGCAAGCATTGAACCGTCGACTTAGCGAGCAATATTCAATAAAAAAAAATTTAAACATACACCGACCTTACGTTTGATAAAATTGAAGATGAGCTCAGGAACTTAATACACTTAAATTTATTGTGAAATAATCGCTTTCTATGTTCGAATTCTAAATGAGAAATGGAATTCGTATCTTTGTACATATTCAATGCTATATCGTTGTGTTAATTTCATCAAATATGGTCTAAAGAATAATCAGAATAATTCGCTTTTGTCTCACCGTGTTCAGTTCACCAACTCCTTTTGATAATGTCTCGCAACCTTGTATTGCGTTATGTATATGTAGTCCTATTATATGTATCAACTCGAACCCAATAATAAGTTATTATTACTTCATAATTACTCATCTAACCAAGGCTTTAATACTTTTAATTACCAAACTTCCTTCTATCTTTATTACTCAAGAAACCGCAATGATTTTTATAATGAGTTTGTGGTTGTGAGTTGTCTGCTGCGATATTGCTTATATATCTTCGTAAATAAGATATGATTTTCTGTTGTGTGATGATAGATTTTTTTTACATACATCTGAATACTAACGCAGATACTTTTCATTGATTTATATTTGGTGATTTTGTGTGATGTGTCAAGGCCGATTTCCATAATGGAGACAATTAATTCGTGATAGTGAATGGCAAATTTGCTATTTATATTGAATTGATTGGTTCGATCCGATTTCAAAAAATTATCCGAATCCAGATTAGAATTCCAAATGGTTCGATTCGCCTTGTATCCGCGCACGTGTGTTTTCGTATTACACATTTTATTTTGCTATGTTGATTTGAATCATGATATTTTATTTACGGATGGGGAATGAGCTGGGTTTACGTAGGTCTAACTACTTTTTAATTTTTGTTTCCCTCGAATCACCCCGGGCAATGATCTTTATAGTAAAATTGAAAATGTTATAAAAAGGAAATAAATAGCACAAATAAGAGATTCAAAAGGTTTAAACACACATACACAAAATTATCTTTGTAATGTTTCGTCTGATCAGGGAATAAATAATTTTGTGCATGTGAGTAGAAAGATCTTGAGCCTTCTTGACTAGATGAGGAATGATTTGAAATTTTTTTGTTATCAAATTTTTCACTTATCAACTCAAAATACACCGGTTCTTCACTTAAACCACCTTTTGAAGTTGAAATTGTATATTTCATTCGCGGTAGGATTGGATGTAGCACCTGAGAGAATTACCCAGCACTAGGACTGTGCAATTCCATTCGACATTTCGAATTGATCCGAAGCACAACTTTATTCGAATCAATCGCAAATCGTTCATAGATTCAAAAACTTGCTGAATGAACCAGAATTATTAACAATAAATATACGGACATTGTTGTTTTTGGTGTGTATATTAAAATGCACTATAAATTATAAATTTGTTGATTTTCACAATGGAGACAAGTTGTAATAGTAAAAATGGGATATTTGTAATTTACACTGAATACATGATTCGATCCGATTCGAAAAATATTCGAATTCCAAATGATTCGGTTTTGCCCAGCCCTACTCGCACATATGCAAATGCCCACAATCCATATAAAAATAACAACAACAACATTCTGAGAGAAACGCATTCCAATCAGAACAAAACAACAATAGTAGAATGCAGAGAATAATATCCGCCCTAGGCGATGATTAAACTGTCAACCACTTCTTCCTTAAATTCGTTTTTACGACAAATTCATAGCTCCCACCTGTTGTGTCTAATATTACATACAATATGAATAACGATTACTATATTATACGATACTATATATATTAACGATTATTATAAGTAACGATTACTTGATTTTTTCATGTTATTAATTTACCGGAATAAATAAATATATTCAGATGCATTGCTTGTTCACTTATGGTTAGTTTCAATGAAATCGGGTATTTGTTGCTTGATCAAGGGTTATTATTTCAAAAATAATCAATTCGTCATTAGCAGTAATAAAAAATATATGAAATAATGTTATTTTGATATATTTTACAATTTTAAGAAAAGGCGTCTTTGGTTATTTATTTCAAAACTATGATTCAAAAATTCAGGCATTCAAAAACTGTGGCAATCGAACTGATCCCAATGAATATCGTCCAATAAATTTCTTATCAATTATCAGTAAAATTTTTGAATTAACTATTAATAATTAAAGTTCTGGACACCTGGAGTCGCTTTGTCTCCTCACTGACAAGCAGTATGGTTTTCGTCGTTCGCGCTCTACTGCTGACATGTTGACAGCAATAACCGAACGAATACTTCGTGCTCTTGATCGCTGTGGGTAGGCAAAGTCGGTTGCTCTGGACATTTCCAAAGGGTTCGACAGAGTTTGGCACCAAGGTCTGTTGCAGAAAATTCAATCGTATGAGATTTCTTGTCAAGTTTTTTCAATAGTCGAATATTTCCTATCCAATCGCAAGATCAATGTTGTTTTGGACAGACAACGTTCAGGAAATTATTCCATTCCATCCGGTTTCCCTCAGGGGTCGATTCTTGGTCCACAATTATTCTTGATATATATTAATGACCTGCCTGATAATCTGATATGTGATTTGGTAATTTACGCTGATGATACAAATCTATATTCTTGTCTCAAAGAAAAATCCCTCCCGGAACTATGTCTGGCTCTGACAAAATCGCTTGAGTGTGATTTGGTCACAGTATCTAATTGGAGTAACACTTGGCATGTAACTCTCAACTCTGAGAAGACCAAAGTTTTATTAAGTAATCGTTGCACCAATACAAATGCAACTCAAATTTCATTATCTGGTACCGTTTTATTTGAGTAGGAAGAGATATATAAAACATGCACAATGGCACGAGGATGGGCGTTTTTGTTCATGAGGATTCTACGGTTCGAAGATGTATGGAAATCAAACTCAGTGCTGAATAATTTGTAGGGAGGAGTTTGGTTTGGATAAGAAAGAAGAATAAGAAAGATGTTTTCTTAAAAATTTGCGGAATAGTTCTGAGGTGAATGTAGGGAATATGATTTGAAAAAAGAGCATTTTGTTCGCAGGATGTTGCAAATGTGGTTGGGAAGTTGGGTTTGTGGATGATTAGAGTTTATATTGAAGGAAGCTTCGATTTGAAGAACTACTGGAGTTATTTCAAAATAGTGTGTTTCAATTAAGTCGTGCGTTGGGTTAGGGATTGTTTTTGAATTGTGGTTGAATTGAGGATCAAAGGTGTCGGAAGAAGGTGTGTGTTCGGTTTGAATGGAAATGGGAGTTTGGTTTGAAGGGAAATGGGAGTTTGGTTTGAAGAAAGATGGGAGTTTGGTTAAAATGATGGGAGTTTGGTAAATGAAGGATAGGAGTTTGGTTTGAAGGATCGGAATTTGGTTAAATGAAGGATGGGAGTTTGGTTAACTGAAGGTTGGAAGTTTGGTTTGAAGGATGGGAGATTGGTTAAATGAAGGATGGGAGTTCGGTTTTAGGGATGGTAGTTTGGTTTGAAGGGTGGGAGATTAGTTAAATGAAGAATGGGAGTTAGATTTGAAGGATGGGAGTTTGGTTGAATGAAGGATGCGATTTGGAGGATGGGAGTTTGGTTGAATGAAGGATGCGAGGTTGGTTTGAAGGATGGGAGTTTGTTTAGATGAAGGACGGGAGTTTGGTTAAATGAAGGATGGTAGTTTGGTTTGAAGGATCGGAGTTTGGTTAAATGGAGAATGGGAGTTTGATTTGAAGGATGGAAGTTTGGTTATAAGGAGGATGGAATATCAATTTGAAGGAGTTAGTTTGGTTTGAAGAAGGATGAAAGTTTGGCTTGGAGAAGGATGGTAGTTTGGTTTGAAGAAGAAATGGAGAGTAGTAGTTTGATTCGAAGAAGGATGTGGGTTTTGTTTGAATGGGAGCTTGGTTTGAAGAAGAATGGAAGTTTGGCTTAAAAAGGATGAGAGTTTGGTTCAAAGAAGTATGGGAGTTTGGTTTGAACAGTGATGAGAGTTTGGTTTTGAAGGATGGGGGTTTAGTCTAAAAAGAATTATTTTTTATCAAGCATGGGCCATACATAGACCACGTCTCGGCGGCGCGATCCATCAATGACCCACGCTTAACAAAATATGTTTGGTGAATATTATTCTGACTGGGCCTCACTGTGATATATCGTTATTACTCTAGGGTTGCTGTCTTATACTAAACCTTGAACTGCGATCAACTCCCTTCTATTATTTCAACACTATATATAGTTGCAAGCCTACACGCCAGAATTTGGTAAAAGTTACGCATATAATGCAGATTTTCATAGGATATATTGGCGCGATCCCTCAGGCCCGTGCTTAGCAAAATACGAATAGCTTTAAGTTGTTTGATTTAAAGCGATCAGAAAGTGTACTTCCTCACGTATTAACCGTCCACCGGTGACTCGATATTTCTCTGAGCAAAAAAGTTGATGAAAAAAAATGCTCAAGACTTTCTTGGTTCAAGTTGTTTCGACATAAATTGGCAATCGTTAATTCTTATTGATATATTATAAAAGAATATTGAAAAGAATACAGAAGCTCGAATGCGAACTGACAAAATATCAGCTAATCTACTGATCAGACGCCCGAAGAAATCTTTTTTACCGATTATGGTCTACTTATGGAACGCACAGTCGAGGTGTGTTTTATCAACGGCCATTCCTGACATAAATTTCATCAGAAAGACGGTTTCCAGTTTGGGAAATTGAAATTTAGCTATTGTTTGCATAAATATTTTAATAAAAACGACTTAAAATAGGACAATTGAAATAGACGATGACTGTGAAAGAACGATAAATTTACTGCACATTTGTCACAGCGCATTGAGAGAACAGTAAAATCAATGTATGTTGCAGATTTAAAGTGACTAACAATAATTCAATAATCGACCAAAAGTCAATTTTGAAGTTTTATTTCAATCAAACCAATTAAAATTATTGCCTAAGCTCGGCTGTTTTACCGCATTTTTGTCACATTGTGTTAGGTGATTTCAGAACCAAATTCCTTGGCTGAAAGAAATCTACAAAAGACTCAACTTTTCACTTTCACAAGATATTCACTTTGAGGAATGAAGCAACGTCAAAAAATTGAACCTCTATGCAACATAAGAAATGTAGAACCAGAAAATAAACTCTAAGCGGAAAACATCTCAAACAGAACCAAACATCTGTAATGAAATACAGAGGATTTTAATTTGATGCAGATCGTTGCATATCAACTATGTACCCTAGTTGTTCTCAGTTGCGGCTTCACATTTGCCCTGCTGTAAAATTTAATTGAAAAGGTAATGGTGTTTGAGCGCGTCCACAGAAAGTTAAAGTATTGTAAATTAATGTAATAGGTTCCTGGGGGAGGGGGAGGGGGCATTGAACTAGTTAGGGGTAATCCCAGGAATCTATTACAATTTCTCCTTTGCTCTTTAATAACAAAACACTCGGATTCGATACGTCCCCGATTTCCCCGGTTGAACATATCCTAAAAACTGTGAGTCTATCTGGTGTTAACAGAGTTGCACAATCCGGACAACGGTACCCGGATATTTGCAACTTTTTACCGGATAATTTTGTCCTTTTATCCGGATAATGCAAACGATAAATTTTTGCTTTTTATAGGGAATTTGTATACGTAAACACTGCATATTTTCTCATTAATTTATTGATTAATTCCTTATTACAAGATTCATAAACCAAGCGCATTTTGTTCAGTAAAAAAATTCAACTTGGCCTGAGCAATATCCCAGGCAAATGTAAGTATCATAATCTTGAAAGCTTCAGAAATCAATGCATAACAAAGTATCTTTTCACTGTTACTAATGCATCTTTAATATCCGGGTAACTGGATGACAAATATCATATTTATCCGGATAATTCCATTATTTGGATAGTACAATTAGTCAAGGCAAATTTTTTTTAATTTATTGAAATCCGCTCAAAGCAAGGCCACAGGCGAAGAATCAAACTTGAAAATTCTCCTGAAGCCACTAAAGTGCAAAGAGCTACATGAAATACAGGATTAGAAACTAAAGAACCCCCATCCCTGATGGATGTCTATTAACGCGAGTTTTAAAGCCTTGTATTTCAACACGATCAGGGAAGCAGCAAGAAGGCAAGAAATTCGAAAGTTTAAAGATTCTTGGAAAAAGAGTTTTGCATAAAACTGTTTGTGACGCTGTGAAACCGCCACAGTGAATAGGTGCGAATTGGTAGTTAATCGTGTTGATCGATCAAAAATTTTGTTCGGAGGAACGAGAGCAGAAAGCTCCCTTGAACAAAGACCATTATAATATCTGTGAAATAAACATAGTGAGGCAACGTTGCGGCGGTGGGCAAACTTTGCAGATCGGAAGAAAGTTTAGGCCCAATCATATTGATCACACGCCGTTGAATACGGTCGAGCATGCTAAGAACAGTGACATCGGCACTGCCCCGAATGTGACAGAAATAATCCATACAGGAAGTGCGGAAAGCCCCCCCCCCAAAAAAAAAGGTTCAGAGCATATTATGTAGATTTTGTGAGATAGACATTTACAAAGCTGGTCAAGGGCTTGTATGTTGTCTAAACAAGCTTTTGGCGCACTACGTCACAATAAAACGCATTTCGTGATCACCACAAGTAGTAGCCTAATTATTTTTGATATAGTTATGTGCTAATCCCAGATAGTAAATGTGGTCGTTGATGTTTTTTTGGGATAGGGAATCGCGAACGCTCACACTGGTTTTTTCCTTTCTGTGTTTTCACTACTTTCAGGATTGCGTGTCAATGGAATTTTGGTTTTCATTTAAAATGCGATTTCGACAACTTCAATAACTGGAAAAAGGGCGTAATCGAAATGTAATATCAGGTGATCAACAGCAGTATAAATTGGGTTTCTGTATCGACCCTCGGTTAGAAACTTTCATTTCCAAATTTACTGCAAAAAATCGTAGTCAAATACACTTGACAGGAATTGTAACTTGGTATGAAACAACGATTTACAAGTGGACACATATTTGGGAAGTGAACTTTACAAAAATGAATAATCCACACCTGAATGTTCGAAATACACGCATACCCATATCTTTCTGTAACTAATACACCAACTAATCTTATACCATCCGACTATTCCTCCGGGCGAAACAAACAAATAGCATTGTTCCCTATATGATTTTGACGTATAATGAAATATGATAATTTGGATAAATCTTATACATACGTACAATCTATAATTCAGTTTTGCACGAGCTTTCTAATAATAATTTAAATGTTCAAGACGCAAGTTTCATCTATTACTGGTCTCCCACAACCACAAATTAAGATGAATTAGATGACATCAGTGGTATCTGTTCATCCGAGCTTTCCTCTCTAACCCCCAAAAAAGTATTTAAATGGAGAACTCGACTTGCAGCTGACTCTCATCCATATATAGTTGAGTTTGTTCAATACAAAAATGGTGTGTTTAACCCAAGGGTATAATGAATGCAACGTAACCTGCTGTAAAATCCGTATTCGTGTATCCAAGCAGTAGCCTGTATATTTTGGTAATTAAACAGTTTTTTTAATTAGGCAAATATGAAACGGGTATTTGTTATTCAGTCGGTAATAATGGATTTGAAAAAATTATCGGATCTATCAGAGGCCGATTCATTCAAATACGATTTCGTTGAAAGTTTGTTGATTTGGATCAATCAGAAATCTTACCTGTATTAAGCACGAGGTACGAATGTATCGCATCTCGTGGAGCGATCAGTAACCCATTCTTTACAAACGTATTTCGCTAATTAACTCAGAATTTTTTTTTCTTGGTTTGTAGTTTTCTCCAGCAAGTCGAGAACCATTAAGTAGTAAAAAGCTACAACAAAATGTAGTACTATCATCTGCACTCCAAAAAAGAAAGCATTCCAAACAAAACTGCACCGTTATAGTAAAGTGCAGTACATGGTGTCTGCAATGGTCTAACATCTACCACTTCTCTACTCTCTTTTAGTTGATATAAAACTGTTCATTTTACTTTTCTCGTAGATAAGTCAAGTTCCCTCAATGTCTTAGATCTAATCAGTGCTTACGTGAGGCGTTCAGCAAATCTCTCGCATATATTCATCATTCCTCTGCACGAAGCGTCGTGGAACATTATATGTATGGTTAAGCCATATTCTCAACTTTCCTTTCCCGTACGATAAAAATGAAATCCAATCCAAGGCGCCTGTTATCTTAGTACCCATACTAGATTAGCCCTGTAAGTAATGGCGGATCAAGAGAATAATTTCGGGTGTACACACTTTTTATAATATTGAAACGTGCATTTAAATTACAAAAAATAGCATGCCGGGGGAGGGCAAAAATATTTTGGGAACGTAAAACGTCGCGTTTTAAGAGCGAAATAAAAAAAAAATGTATCCCCGCATCGGAGGCGGGGAAACTTAAAAAAAGGAGTAAAGGCACTCGCTTTAGAAGCGAAATGTCATGAAATAGGCTGCGTAGTGAATATGAAAAAAAATTCGTTCTTTTTTTGTAATTCAACCTAAATAATAATTTAAAATAGCGTCTTTTCATTGTTTTAGCCAGTTTTTTTTCTGGGGAAGAGGGGGAACTCTTGTGCGTGTAAGTCACTCAAAGGATTTCTAGAGTATTAACTTTTGTCTATTCAAGATTTTTTGATACTGAAATTTCAAATAGATTCTAAAAATTATACAGAAGTGACAAATCCTATGAAATATATTTTCAAAAACATATGGACCATATCTTCGACAAGCTTTCTTGTGCCGTTGGATCTCAATGCGACCATTGCCCCAAGGATTTAGGCATGAGATGATATTTGAAGTAAAAAAATCATGATCTCATTTCCACGAGATTGCATTTTTTATCGAAATTCACGAAGCAAGGCCGGAAGCAGTGACTAAAAGAAACCAACCAACATTTCATAATTATCCTGTGCATCTGGAAGCCGAGAATATAGCTTAATCAAATGACGAACCAGACATGGCCTCGTGAAGATCGTTGTGAATTATTTTGGCTTCCTACACTTGAACCTAATATTTTAACGACAAAATATAATCGATTTCTTCAAATTTGACCAGAGGCTCTTGCATTTTGCCGTTAAAAATAAAAATTATAGTCCATTTAGTGAGTATTTGTTCCTATGAACGATTGATTCGAACATATTGTGCTTCGAATCGATCCGAATTGTCCAGCCCTAATTGCCTTCGCGTCTGTTTTCGTTAATAGTATGAATTCGTAATCATGAATTTCTTGATCTTTATAATTGGAGCGAATGGAGCAGCCCTACCCGTCACTAAACTAAAACCTTACACTTCGAAGGTCGCAATCGTCAAAGTTTGTCTCATTTTAAGCTTACCATTCACGCTACCACATGCGTTGTTTACGTTTTGCAACACAACCGAACAGTTTGCTATGCAAACTAATAGGGAGTGCTCGTTTCATTGCGTACCTTTGTGCTCGGAGGCATGTGAATACAAGTAACGCGAAGCAACGAGGACGTGTACAGCCCTGACTGTTTTGTTCCTTTAAACGCAAAAAAGTGCATCTGTAAGACAACTTTTAAGTATTCCTAGTTAAAGAGTAACAATTATTACAGAGTATAGTGTATACATTTGGCAGTCAATAAAAGCGGTAAATTGTTACAAAATTACAAATGTTTTTTTGAAGCATTTCGCGCATTTAGAAGCAAGTAATGACTAACTAGCATTTTTTAGCATAATAGATCAAGGCAACTGTAAATTTTCTTTTGATAGGCCTCATTTTCCTCCGGTGTCTAAGTAGCAAAGCATTGGCCATTCTTGCCCATCCATGGTACAAACTTGATAAAACCAAATTTTGATTTTGTAACAAAGATATGAATGAAAATATATAAAAAAACATGCATTGTGATTATATAAAGATGATTATTGCTTCATAAAGGCACCTAAAAAGTAAATGTGTATTGCTATATTATAATGAATGAAAAATTGTGTACGAGTTCAATATGAAGGTAATTGGACGAATGTAGGTTTATATTGAATGATCTATACAAATCAAAAAAACATAACTAGGGCCCGACCGATATATCTGCAGATAATAATAAGTTATTCATTGTCTATTTTGAGGCTTATCTTCGAGATCTGTTCGCCGTTATCACTGCTTATAGGGCTCGTACATAAGGGGATGATATCGGTCATCCTAAACAACGCACAGGCCAAAACGGTTTGTTTTTTTACTATTATCAGTATTTCCATCATATTAGATTGTTCATTGTCTATTTTGAGGCTTATCTCTGAGATTTGTGCGTCGTTATCATCGTTTGTAGGGCTCGTGTATGTGGCGTCCTAATGCTCTATTTTCCGGTGATCTCGGGGGCGAAGTACGAAATGGTTGTGCCGACAGGCTGCTGATTCAACGGCTTCCTGTGTCCATTAGCGAAGTTTGTACATAGATATGGTAAAGTATTTGGGACTTATTCGTGACAGCAAACAAGCAGTTCGGTTCAATAGTTGGAACACACCAAGCCCTTGTCTGCGGTATATACACTGGGCTGGAGAAAATCGACAATCATGATATGACCGGGTGCGTTGAGAATACGAGCTACGCATCATTGACTTCTCGGGTTCGAATCCCACGGGGGATGCTGGGTGCCGCGCCAGCACACTGCTTACTGCCCCTCCACCAACCATGTCCAGCAGTCACAGGAAAAAGAAAATAAATTTTGATCCAAAACCCTTGGATCCGGAACTGGTGTATGCACGAGCGGTCGTGGTTCGCCCTACGGTTAAGCCGTGTCCTATCGTAACTCAGGCAATCCGATTAAAGATTCCGCGTGATCAAATTTATGAAACTATAAATAAATTTCTTTTATTCAGAACCACAATTTATATCACTGAAATGCCGGAAACGAACGTAGTTTGATGAGAAAGCAGTTACGGCTATGCTCTACCAGCAAAAATACACTTTTTAGCGTCCATGATTCATAGGATGACGTTATTCATGACACAGGCGCACAAGCTCTATAGGTTGTCGAAAAGGTCTATATTTAGTTATCCGCTATGAAAAATCGATATCGGCCAGGCCCTAAATTAAAAAAAAAAACGTGTACAGAAGACACCTATACTCACAATTTGGTTAACAAGAGCAAGGAGGGGAATTTCCCTTGGTTATCAAAATAATAATTGTATACAGTTCGCTAATATTAATATGGAAGCAAGAATAAATATAGCACCAAGCAAATCTTAACAATTTATTCTAAAAATATTGTTTAAATAATTCTTCTCAAAGTAGGGTGGCAGAACCTTGGTTTCTCCGGAATGTCATTTTCTCCGGATGAACAGAAAAAGCTTCAAAATCATCAACACTGTTATTTCCTACCTGTTTTGATGATTTTGAACCTTTTTAAACATTTCCCTACCAGACGCTTCAAAAAGACCAGCGTTCTCAGTATAATATTTTTTCTGATGGGCCACTTATGTTGGGTGTTATAAGTATTTGCTGAAAATTTATCAATTTGGTACAATGGATTCAAAATTAAGAAATATACAGGCAAATGTGTTTTGTTAAGTATGAGTCACTGGCTGAAAGTTTAATCAGTGAACCACACTCAACAAATCTTTTTTGATCAAAAATTCGATTAGAAGGAAATATCATGAAGGGGATTTGTAAGAATCTATAAAAATAATAATCAATATCTTCAACTATTTCATTGCAACATGATTGATATTATAAATTTAACTAAAAAAATGGGCATTTTCTGAACTCTAAATCCATCGTTTTACATCGGGAATAATGGGCTATTGCTGTCAGGGATTTCCACAGCAAATCAATTATTCGGGTACATTCGGAAATCAACCTATTTTATATGTTAAAATTCTTGCTTTTAGATATATTTCAGAATAGTCGCAAACGAAAAGTTGGCGATTTCTATCTTTCACTTCTTTGTTTCCCTTTAGTCGCCTCTTATGACACAAAGAAAAGCGTTGGGAATATTTTAAAGCTCGTACAGCTTCGCAGAAATTTTGAAACTAAAATGGACAAAAGTACTATTTGATTGTAACTCTGGCAAAACTGAATCATTTGGAATTCGAATCTGATCGAATCAAATTTTAGATATACGCTGTAACAAAAGTACAGGAAATTTACTGGTCATTTGCAGTAATTGCATATTTCCAAAGTTTAAAAAACGCCATGCTGATGAGATTCATGCCAGTTATGGGCTGTTGATGAACCGCACCTTCGTGGTGCGTTCCATCAACACCGCATATTTATCCAAAAACGTCAATTTCAATACGGCCAAGTAGTTAGTGTCAAAGACCAGTAGTTTAGTTGCATTTTTTGTTACAGTGTATAAATATATATTCCATATAAATAACAAATATCCCATTTTTACTATTACAAATTGTCTCCATTATAAAAATCAATGAATGTATAGTTACGAATTGCTAATCTTAGTATGGAAAGGCAATGTATTTTCAATTCCCAATCCATATATATATATATATTGAGCAAAAAGTTTTATATTTTAACGTTCAGTCTTTAAGAATGAAAATTCCCAGTAATTTTTTTACCAAATAATGGCCACCTAATAGCAAAGAACCGCTACGAGATGAGTTACCTTACCAGAAACTGCTAAGGTGAAGTGCAGTGAGTGGTAGCTATGAACGATTCATGATTAATTCGAATAAATAGGTATTCTCTAAACCCTGACCTATCGTTTTAACATCGGGAATGATGGGCTAATGCAGGAATAGTGAAACTTTTTAATTTGGTCTTTGAATGAAAGCATTTTCCTTGTAGCTAGCATAATTATTACAATTTGATCAAAAAAAAAAGCCCGGAAGTAGGGCCCAAAAGGAAACGAACTAACGGTCAAATAAGCGACGAACAAATAACGCGAAATGCAGTTTAGCGCAGCACTAAAAGTAGAAAACTAAACAACATTAATGAAGTGCAGTTTATTGGTATCTGCCCTGGTCAATGGTAAAATCATCTTCCACTTCTTCGTTTCCTTTTGGTCTTTGGGCTCTTACAACACAGTGGAAATATGTTAGGAATATTTTAACATGAACAGTTCTGGTTTGTGCAGTTGAGAAGGAATTGGTTGTGGGACTCAACATTAGAGGTGCCCTGTTATTTCAATCTATAGAGTAATGGTTATCACGTATTTCAGACTGCCCTATCATAGGTTCGAGTCCCATGAGGGATGATAATATACGAGAGGTCTGGTGGATGTCTTCACCCCCAACGGGACTGGTGGTTGCACGAGAGGTCATATGGTTACGCCATGTTTGCTGTTTTTTCCCCTCGGGATAAAATTAAAGTCCCATTCTGTACACTTTGACAAGACATGTTATGCCAAGTATGAGCCACAGATGGATCGAGTCGCTCAGGCATGGCTCATGCTTGACAAAATAAAATTTTTGATTTGGGTGGTAGATAAACTTGTAAAGGCCGCAATTCACATTTGCATAGGTTGCACCCGAGTATCGCCGTTTTTATTTTGTCAACTGAAACGAAATGCATTGGTGAGACAGCTTAACGTGCATTGCGGCCTTGGAAGCCGATATAAACTATGAACTATTAATTCAATTGCAATCAACCACTTCTAATGAACTAAGATGAATTTCTCTTCAGTTCAATTTTCCTAATTCATTCAAATTAAGTTGTCTAGTATTTTTGCATCCAAGGTTCTTATAAATCGATACTAGCTTAATAAACTGCACATGGTTTCAAGGAATTCATGCTGATTCTTCCTACTTCAGTACAATTCATGCTGATAAAATCAACATTCAGCCTAATGCTACCTAATCCAGTAAGATTCATGCTGATCAAAATCCTGCTAATTTTCTCTAATTCAGTACAATTCAGGTCAATCATAAGCAATTCCTCCTAATTCATTATATCGCAGTCAACGTTTTCTTTTCATGTTCCGTTAAATCCGGATGCCAAATATCAACAATTAATATAAGTCTTAAACTTTCCGCTTCCTGCCAAACTTCGTGCTCGAAAGAATCATCAAAAATCATCACTTTCCCCTCCGTCCAGGTCCTAAAAGAGAAGGAAAAATGAATAAAGTAATACCTGCAGCAAAATCATGAAACAAACGAATAAAACTTGGCACATAGATGCTATTTTTAAGCAAATGTATCTCGCTCGATGTCGTCCAGTACCATTCACTGCACTTTACCATGACGGTTCAATTCCTTTTGGGAGGTTTTCCGTTCAGAGTGCAGTTGCTGATACCACATCTTGTAGTAGCTCTTTGATATTAATTAGCTGCATGTTGGTTCCTTTTAGTTACTTCTTTCTCCTTTGCTTAGATACAATTTCAATAGAAAAAAACATGAATACATACATAAATTTTACGAAAAAATTCCCTCGCCAGAAAAAAAGGAAACTACGGTATTCGAATGTAACTTGTCTATCTAAATATAATGACCAAAGACAAGTTCTTGACCAAAATTTTAGCTAAAGACCATTTTGTGAGCGCGATGGCCAAGTGGTTAAACATGTTGGCATCACAGGTTGAAGATCTCGGGTTCGAGTCCGGCTCGCTTGTCCGACCCTCACCCCTGGGTGTAATACCTTGGGTAGGCTAAGCCGAAATAGAAAAGATTCATAGCTTTTAAACAATTGTAACCCTGTTTGTCTATAAGTGGCCGCTGTCACAGGGCCTTGGACAGAGTGATCCACTCTAAGAAATGGCTATAGAAAAAATCAGAAGACATGATATGTATCAAAAGCATGATTTTGCACTTTTCAGGGTAACAGAGTATTGTTTTTCTTCGGGTGTCCAAAATGTGCTTTCCATTTGCTTCGGATGCCTGAAAAAGCTTCTTCATAGCAGTATTGATGAGTATGAACTATTTACTACAATTTTGCTGCTACCAGATACTCAAAAAGAGACATCAAATGTTCTAGCCACAGATATATCATGAAATGTTGCCTGTTTGCTAAATTTTATTCCGATAGAACCCATTCTCTTTGGTTGTCTGAGTAGCAATAGTAGCTGACAAATTTCTGTACAATGCAGCACAATCATGGTTACCTCATTTCTCCTGCACACGCCAGCCTCGCTCCACTTCCAGTTGTTGGAATAACGAGCCCGAGATGCATCCGCAAGCGACAATTAGTTGGTCCCGTGTGAGGCCAAACGTGCGTACCTGGCATCATAACGCTGGAAATAAAAAGAATTCTTGTTTCACAGTATGCAGTTAACAATGTTTGCAATTTTATGCGGGTACGAGATTTATCTTCCTTATAATTATTCCACCCAGTGCGGAACTAATGAAGAACCGGTGAGATTATTGAGCATTGTCCCAAGGCTGTGGATCACAGTATCTCGTTCAGGGGCACCTCACATATATTGCTTTCTAAAGACTTTTTTGTTCAGCAATCTTGACCCGTGTTAGTCTTTAGATGTTACGTCCGACAGCTATTATAGGTTTTATCACACCATTGCAGCCCACAATACAATGGTGTAAATTTTTCAATAGTCGCTCATAGGCATGTCCTTATCTGCTTGGCAGAGAGATTGAGGGGGTGGGAGAGGGGGACATAAGTGTCCCTAAGTTCTGAAAATAGGAAAACAGTTCCGCTAAGTTCACTGACGTTCACTGACACCAAGATTAGGAATAATTAGATAGGTTCAATGACACTTACACAAATTTATTTCTCTATCGTTTAGTCTGACCAAAGACAGACTTCTCCACATTCTCAAAAAATGCTTGTCTGAAGAAGTCTGGACTTTGGTCAGACAAAACGTTTTAGAAATAAATTTGTGTAAGTGTGAAGCAAGACTTTGAACCTCTCTAGTTAGTCATATTTACTCTTGCTACTGTATCCTTCCATGTACTGCATAAGGATCCGCAAACACAAAAGCACAGAGGAAGGATAAGTAGCTAGTCCACATCCCCCAGACCAGTAGCATTAGGAATAATGTTTTGAAATTCCCTTACACCAAACAAAATTTTATCACCCACATTTTGAAGTTTTCTTACAAAGTAAATGGTGTGTGTGTAAAAGGTGATAACAGCGTTTTGGCTGTGGAACGCCAGTACGAAACATAACCAGCCATAGCCAGCCCAGCTCCAGTATAAGAACATTCTTAACCAGTGTTCATAGACACCATCATAGCTAACATGCAATTACATCATTCTATCACCTGAATTTGACTTGGCCTCGTCTGCACCCCTTAGCATTTGGCATTCTCTCGATAATACTGCAGGTTTTGGGGGTCCGACGACAATTTTTCTCCTCTTTATTACCTGATAAATAGATTGTTGGAGAGATAATATTATGACTAAAATTTTGTTTCATGAATTAACTCTAATCAAGTTGGAGAGCAAAACATTTTGTACAGTCTTTGACACTCAAGTGGCCGTTAGTCGGTTCTCTAGAAGATTTTTTGAGCTTCTCGGTAATCAAACTGCATAAAAAGGTTCAAAATCATCATTACTGCTAGGAAATAGCAGTGTTGATGGTTTCGAAGCTTTTTTTATTCATCCAAAGAAAATGGCATGAACATTTTGACACCCAAAGAAAAACAACTTGCTTGGAGCGAATGTCAATAAATAAATTTGAGAACAACATCTTTACCTCTCTGATACAACGTAAACTGCCTCCATTCACCGGTATCTCGTAAACTTTCAGCTTCAAGTTGAAATGAGCCGGTTTCTTCGTTTAAAATTGCTAAAGCTTCATTACGGATAACTTCCCAGTTTGCCTCGAGCCTCTAAAAAACATGAAAAAAAACACATTCAGAAATTCAATAAAAGTAAGGTAACTAGCAGCTAGCAAAGTCAAATACAGGCCGCAGAATGCCGTTACTGTAATACTTAAACACCCGATGAAAATAGTCGAAATCATAATAAAATTTAGCGAATGGAATATATATCTTACTGGGGAATTTCATGGCACATGATTCACGTAAGCACTGCTTATATCTTCCTCAACCAACCATGTTCATACACAGGAAAAATGAGTAAAAATGTCAAAACCAAACATTGATACCCGATTAGTAACTTGTCTGTGGGAGAAGTTTTGCTTCGGCATATGATTCATTATCAGCTTTCCACTTCTTCTGGATCAGAATGAAATCCTATTTCTGCTACAATACTCGAGTACTACCGAAGCACGGAACGAATATTCCAATCATTCGTATCGAACTTGTATACGAGTAGATTCAGATCTCGGTGCTATAGCGCAACACAGGGTGGCAAAATTCTTGTTTTGCGAGATCGGGTCTCCCAAATATTAAATTTTTTCATTTCATCATAGCAGTGTTGATGATTCTGAACCATTTTATATAATTAGGTTACTGCCAGACACTCAAGAGACACAAATACCATAAAATTTTGCTTTTTGCTGAATTTTCTTCTGATTGAACCCATTTCTTTGGGTGTCTGAGCGGCAGTGTACCCGGCATAGCTACTGTATAGTCACCTACCCTAACATAATCTTTCACTCCGGCGTCCTCCGGTGTCCAGAAAGGCTTTCCTCGTAGATGATCGACGTTGTATAAAGACCGTTGATATTTTGATCGGAAAAGTCCTTTCTTTGCGGCTTTTTCATAAACCTTTTCCGCCTGGGACAAAAAATAAAAATATTTTGAACGTAATGTCTTGCAATTTCCCAATCACAGTTGAAGAATCTCACGATCAGCTGAATAAAATTTAGATTTCTGGCAAAGTAGAGATGTTGCTTGTTTAGAAGAATATTAAGATTTTGGTCATTCCTGATGTCACCTGTGTTTCCTATGCAGAGAACCTCGCTGATGTTAATTTCCCTGTGAGTTTCTTAGTTTGCCTTTTTATTAAAAAATAAATTTTTATTTTCAAATAAGTTAAGAAATACCATTTTTTTACTGAAATTCACTCTAAGCAAGGACGAAAGCAGTGCCCAAAAGAAAACCAACTAATAGTTGCTTATTAGCATAGACCTCCTTAAATATGTAGTAGTATTAGCAACGGCACTTTGAACAGAAAATATCCTAAACAAAACTGAAATGCTATGGCGAAGTGCAGTGAGTGGTATCTACCCTGGGCGATGGTAAAACCACTGCTTTCTTTTAGTAGCCTCTTACAACACTTATACAACACAACACAATAAAACACAATATTTTTTTCATAAATAAATTAAAATTTTCCCGTAAATTATAAGCTGATAAAAAATGTTTTTTTGTTTATTATATGACTACCGATTCGAATTTTCGATTCGATTCTGAAACCAAAAGATATTCGGTTTTGGCTACGCCGAGTGCAATGTGTTCCGATTAGAATTCGCATTGCATCACCGTGAGATATAAATTGCATTTTTTCTATGTTTCTTTATTCTGAACTTGCATTTCACGCAAGCGCAATGCTGTCCATGCAGTTCTTTACATTTTCCAACACAACTGAACAGGTTTTATTAGGTAATGTAACAAATAGTGGTCATTTGGTTCGTTTCACGTCTTGTCATCATTTGTAACTGGGATACATGTATACAGATTATTTAATATATCTATCCTAGACCAATCTATCCTAGACTATAAATATTCTAGACCTAGCCTGGCTCGGTGGCTCAGTCGGTTAAGCGTGATTGTATTGTCCGGAAGGCGATTGTTCAATGCTTGACCGTTTCACCACCGAGCGCGCCCTTCAGCCAGGCACTTCTAGTGTAGCTGTAACATAGAACAGATACACATTCACTAAAAAGGCCCGTGCCTAACAGGTGTTGGGTATGAGCCCCCGATAGGTTTCATTGACAGGCCATAGCAAATAATTCGAAAAACCTAAAAAAAAATATATCCTCGTCTATTTTCTACAATACTCACTTCCTTTGTGCGATTCGTCCTGTGCAGAGCATCCCCAAGATGGAAGTAAAATTTCCCTTGTTGAGTCCCTGGTGCCTCGGACTCTGTGCCCCGGGTCAGGTATGGAATAGACTCCTCCCACTGTCCTGCGTTCTTTAGAATGAAGCCCATGTGAATCAGGGCAAATCCGTCATTTGGTGCGAGCTTTAGAACCTTTGAAAAAGAATTACATATTCAACTTTTTCTATTGAAATTCACTCCAAGCAAGGCCAGAAGCAGAGCCTAAAAGGAACCAAGTAATGGCTACTTAATAGCAAAGAGATATTAAAAGTCACACTCTAAGCAGAAAACATTCCAAACAGAACTGGTCCAATTGGTTGGTTACCATTGCCACCGTGTTAAAGTGCAGTGCATGGTATCTGCCCTGGGTGACAGTGGAATCATCTACCAATTCTTTGCTTCCTTTTAGTCGCCTCTTACGACGCCCTGGAAGTACGTTAAGACTATTCGAAAGTCATACCTACAGTAATTCTCATCAATTTTAAGCATTTAGGGAAACGGTAAATGGCCTTGCCTTTCGTATGGTTGCTGGTTTTAAAAAGCCATTTATACACAAGTTATTTTTTTATAGCCGCTCATTTGAGTGGATCACCCTAAACAAGGTCCTGTACCAGCACTACAGGGTTAGTGTTGTTAGGAACATCTTTCCGGTTTGGTTGAGGCTACCTAAGTTATTACACCCTGGGTGGTGTGGTGGCAATGGATAAATGAACCAGACTCGAAAGCGAAACCTTCAACCTGTGATGTAACATGACAACCACTATGCTATCGTGCCCATATTTATTAACAAGTTATATTTTGTCAATGAGAAGAGGGGCAGCTGTTTCTTTGGATACCAAAAGCTTTATATGAGCAAGCAGCTTTGTAGGAAAAAGAGCACATCTCATATCATCTTCACAATTTAGTTTACTTCTATCTTTGTTTTTTCTCACATTGACCAGAGTAGAAAATCCTCTTTCACCCAAAACAAATTAAAAAAACATCCCAAGGAGTCCACCCAGTCTAGATAGCAAAATGATCAGATATGTTACCATATCACCTACACTTACCAACTCGTAGACCTTCCTAGCGGCTTCATTTTTCCCGATCATCAAATACCGCACTCCTAGTTTGTTTAATATCTCGACGTCCTTTGGATAAAGTTTCGCGAGTTCAAGTTGTGTCTGTAGTGCCGGCTTCATGCGGCCTTTGAAAAAATTAATGTTAATTTTATTTGCTCAGATGTTTTGTTTTGTCAATATGAGCCACCGATGGACCGCGCCTAAACGACCCGATCAGTGACTCAAGCTTGACAAAAGGTGTTTTGACTAAGGATGCCACTTTTTTTGTTATATTGAGATTCACTCGCACCGGAAGAAGGAACCAACTAACGGCCACTTAATAGCAAAGAGCTACTAGAAGATGCAGTACCAGCAACTGCACTCTAGACGAAATACATCCCAAACAGAACTGAACAGCCATGGTAAAGTGCAGTGAATGTGACAGGTATCTGCTCTGGGCAATGGTAAAACCATCTACCACTTCTGTGTTTCCATTTAATCGCCTCTTACGACACGTAAGTAATACGTTAAGACTATTCTGCAGCCTGTATCACTTTTGGATGCAAGATTCGAATCAATTTGAATTTGACTGATACAAATTTTGAAACTAAAAATGGCATTCCCACTCACCTCTGCGTACTAATAAATCAATTTTATAGGGTTGGATTCATTTTTATCCTGCAGGAGCGAAAAGCGGAAGATACAGTGTGAAAGTTTTGGGTTAACATTTTACTCAATTTTTCTGTGCAAGGACATGCTAATGTGAATCAACGTGCAGCAATGAGGTACCCAGCAAACCTCACGCATATAATATAAGGGATTTGAAGTAACATCATGGCCAAACAGAGATGCGTAGCTTGAAGCGTATTCCCAGCAACAGCTGGGTGATTCGATATGGTGATTTGAAGCACAATATATTCGAGTCTATCCTTAGAATTATGGTCTTGAAATGCTCGCAAAAATAGCAAATTTTGACGAAATGGGAGTATTTACAAGTTAAAAATGTGCTAATAATTTCTTTCGGGAATTTCTTAAAATATCATTGATGCTGAACATATCATACAGTCTTTAATACCAAGTACATCAGTATAAGAAAAATATTTTTATGCAAAATAATCAGAAATGATTTCTGTAGCTATCTTTTCGGAGTGGATAACCCTGGCCTATACTCTGGGGACTGTTATAGACGGACATGGTTAGAGTTGTTGGAAAGATAGAGATCTTTCCTGTTTGGCTTAGCCTACCCAAGTTATTACACCCTGGGTTGAGTGGTCGGCTCATCCATACAAAGTACTCGCATAAGGAAATCCCTATTTTCACCCCTGTGGATCTCACCCAGAAACATTTCTTTCTCTCCTTTTTCAATCAACGCTTGCTTCTTGAGTTCTGGCGGACAACTGCTCAGCTCCGGCACCTAGAGGATATAGTCATTAGTTGGTTTTATCATCACCCAGGATAGAACTCTGCACTGCACTTTACCATGGCGGTTCAGTACCGTTTGGAATGTTTTCCACTGAGTGCAGTTGCTGGTATTACATCTTGTAGTAGCTCATTGTTATTAAGTGGTCGTTAGTTGGTTCCTCTTAGGCACCGCTTCCGGCCTTGCTCAAGAGTGAATTTCAAAAATAAAATAAAATTGTGAAGCCTGTACCTACAAGGCTGAAAATGAATTCATACACGTAGATCATTGCCCTTTACTGGTATGGGAAATTCTCTACCACGGAGTTCTCATAATTTTGCTTCGAGCAAATTGTAATAAAAATAGAAACAAAAGAATAACCTCTTTAAATGTTTCGATCGCTTTTGCCAACATGGGGTTGCTCTTCTGTTGTTCAGCAATTAAAGCTTCAGACTTAGCTCTGTTGAATCTTTGAAAAAAAAATAGAAAATTGATATTAAAGAACATTTAAGACATCATCAATATCAGAATATAATAGGATTCCATAACATGGCTTGGCCATATGGTGAACCATGACCTCCCACACAGATAACAGTTCAAAATCGAGGAAAAGGTTTTACCTAACCGTTTGCAGATTTTTCATATGTATGGACATGGTTGGTGGAGGAAGCCGTAACCACCGGTTATGTGAACCACCATGCACCGGCGAGGTGTTTAGCAATCCACTTGCGTATATAATTATCCCGCACATGATTCGAACTCAGGATGTTAGTGAAGCTAGTTTGAAGCGTTTTCCCAACGCCTTTATCGACTGAGCTAACCAGGCACTCTTATTATTACTTACGCCGACAATATCAGTCACAGACTGGCAGCTAGCTACTCAAAAACCCACAGGAAATTGGTTCCATCATAAGGATATTTAGCGAATAAGCAATGTTTTATGATATATCTGTGACAATTAAGTTCAAATGTCTCTTGTTGAGTGTCTGGTACTTCTACCAAATTGTATCAAAGGGTTCAAAATCATCAATACTGCTATGAAATAGCACATGAACATTGATTTTCTGTTTTAACCACCTAAGGATATATTGCAGCTACTCGTTTCAAGAGTGTCATATGTTATCAAATGTCTAAAAACTCCCTGGCATATTCTGTGTGTTATAGGAGGTGACTAGAATGGATCAAAGTGGCAGATGGTTCTACCATCGGTCAGGTCAGATACCACTCACTGCACTTTACCATGGTGGTTCAGTTCCATTTGGGATGTCTCCCAAAACAAAAAATAATGGGGAATTAAAAAAAATTCATTTACCGTACCAAAGTTCAGTTCGGTTGGGGTGTTTTCCACTTTTGGTGCAGCTGCTGATACTAGATCTTTGTCATTAAGTGGCCGTTAGTTGGTTTTCTTTCAGGCACTGCACCTGGCCTTGCCTGAAGTGATTTTCAATAAAGAAAGAATGATCTACCTTGCTTTAGGACTTTCTGGATAATCTTGTGACAGTTTGGTGAAGAAACGCCAGGCTTCGTTTGCTTTTTTCTGTGAAAGCAACTTCTCTCCTTCTTTCAATTTGTCCAAAATTACTTTGTCTTCTTCACATAAAGTGCTCGGTTTCTTCTTTTTAGAAGAATCTAAATCAACCAAATTGACCTTTTTCAAATTCATGTAACAGACTGGCACAATGTCAGCTACTCAGACTCAAAAAAATGGATCCCATCAGAAGAAAATTCTGCAAATGAGTAATATTTCAAGAGAATCCAGAAATTATGAGTATTTGGTATCCACCAAATTTACAAAGTGTCCTACGAACTATAAAATGTAGTGCCAGCAACTGCACTCTAAACACAAAACATCACTCCTTGTTTGTTTTTTGTTTGGGTGACAGAGAAGCTTCAAAACCATCAACACTGCCATTCCATACCAGTATTGATAATTTTGAACCTTTTTCTGCAGTTTGATTACTACCCAGACACTCAAAAAAACAGTTTTATTTTCTAGCGGGTGTCTGAGTAGCAGAACAGTTGAAATTCTGCCAGGCTGGGCTGGAATAGGGTGAGTCGAGAATAAACTTCAAGTGTGAAAGGATTGTTGGACACCTTGATGGTTCACGTAACCGCTGGTTACAGCTTCCTCCAACAACCATGTCCATACACATGAAAAATCTGCAAACAGTAAGGTAAAAACCTTATCTACGATTTGGAACTGTTTTCTGTGCAGGTCGTGGTTCACCATATGGCTAGGGCTGGGCAATTCGACTCTGTAATTTAAATCGATTCGAAGCACAATTTATTCGAATCAATCATTAATCGTTCATAGGAACAAAAATTTGCTAAATAAACCAAAATTTTCATTTTTAAAGACAAAATACAATCGATTTTGGTCAAATTTGACCAAAATCTATAGGATTTTGCCAATTAAATATGAAGATTGTTGTTTTGAGACAATGTAGTGTGAATTGAAAAAACACTACAAACTATCAATTTCTTGATAACCATGATGGAGACAAGTTGTAGTAGTAAAAATGGATTATTTGTTATTTACACTGAATTAGTACGAAAAAATTATTCGAATCAGATTTGAATTTTAAATGATTCGGTTTTTCCCAGCCCCACATATGTCCACGCCGTATTATCAGCTTTCCTCTTCGGCAAATAAAAATGGAATCCTATCGTATTCTGATATTGCTGATGTCTCAAGTGTTCTCTAATATCAATTTTCTATTATTTTTTTTCCAAAGATTCAACAGAGCAAAGTCCGAAGCTTTAATTGCTGAACAACAGAAGAGCAACCCCATGTTGGCAAAAGAGATCGAAACATTTAAAGAGGTTAATCTTTTGTTCCTATTTTTATTAGAATTTTCTCAAAGCAAAATTATGAGAACTCTGTAGTAGAGAATTTCCCATACCAGTAAAGAGCAATGAGCTACGTGTAAAAATTCATTTTCTGCCATGTAGCATCAGGGAATGTAAGTAAAAAGTTGAATAATAACCTGTAACCCTGACTGAGACTATGATCTACACAGATAGATCTGGTTCATGATATGCTCAGGCAACACATCTCCCGCGTTTACCGCTTGCCCATTCAACCATGCCCACGCATAGAAAAAATTGGTAAACAGTTAAGCAAAGACCTTCCAACTAGACTTGGACTTGGCATCTGTACGAGAGGTCGTAGTTCGCCACACGTTTAAGCCATATTCTAAGTTTTTTCTCTCATAAGATGAAAATCGAATTCTATCCTATTCATAGAGGAAATCCTGAAACAATATGGCAAAAACCTAACTCTGACATGGAACTGGTAAATAATACAGTCGTATATTTACATGCTACTTTCTCATTGAGAAGAATGCAGCTGATTTGGATACTAAAAGTTTCATGAAGGGCTTTGTATGAGACTGAGCACATCTCATATTCACTTTGCAATCTAGTTTGCTTCAACATTTTGTTGTCACATTGACCAGAGTAGTACTTTCACATAATTTCAAGATCATTCATGTCCCCAAAGTAAACCTTTTATGCCCCCACCCCCCAGTTTAAGAACATTTCGCTTAAAGGAAGTGAAGTAATAGTAAATGCTTTTAACTTCCCATAAGGCGGATACTACGCAGTGCACTGCACTATGGTAGTTTAGTGTTAGGAACTTCTACCCTGAATGTGCTGCCGCCCAGAAATATTGGTATCGTACTCGACATGAAATTGCGTAACGACCCAACAAAATTAGAAACACACTTGAAAGCGATGAATCTCTGATGGTCTTGGATTCGCACCCTTTGAGAGATAAATATATGCAAGGGCTATCCTGGAATCTTCGCAACCACCTAACTAACTCAGGACTGACAGAAAGAATAAATTGGAAACATTCAAACTACAACAGTAGAACCTCAAATTCCAGAAAATATAAGACTCCATGCCCCTGGTAACAAACTGCCAGCCACTGTTGCTACTTAGACGCCCAAAGAAAATGGGTTTCAAAATCATCAATACTGCTCTGAAATAACAGTGCTGAAGGTTTTGTAGCTTTTTCGTACACCTGAAGTAAATGACATGGACATTTCAGACACCTGAAAAAGCCAAGATTCTGTCAGTCTACCTGATAATAATAAAACTGACATCTAGTCCCCCACCCCACCAGTTTTCTCTCATTACCAAATTTTTCAAGGAAAGGCAATTAATGGAATCTTTTAGACAGCAAAAATATGGATTCAGGAAGAAAGGGAGAAGCCGACATCCTCGCCCTACACTTTTCAAGTTGTTAAATTCCAACCGAAATAACAGATATGAGTGGGTATATACATTTGCTTTTTAATGAGAAAATTTGTGAAATTAACCGGACAGCAAAAAAAAATGTGAACAAGCTAGTATTGACAGCCGGCAAATAATTATATAATTGAAAAAATATAACAAGCAATACTTTACAATGCAATTAGGAAGCACAAGCAAATGGGTCATGTGTAGGAAGGGCCAAAATCGAATATTTGTTAAATTCAAAACCCACTCAGATAATTTTATTAAATCCAATCAAATATTTGAATCGGAGGTATTTTAATGAACAAACAAAATTGCTTAGACATCAAAATTTACATCTATTTTCTGAAAATCCGCATATTTTGAATCTCTTGATTTTGATTCAGGGGTGAAATCGAAGCAATTAATTTAAGATTCGCGAACCATGAATTGAATATTTCGGACAGCTCTTGACCCAGCTGACTATCATTATAGCAGAAATAGATCTCTATCTCTTTGATCTTCTACACTATTTTAGTCACAGATATATCATGAAATATTGCCCATTTCAAAAATTTTCCATTTTTGTTGCATGTCCAAGTAGAGCGGTCTAGATGGTATTCTGTTAGTCTGTATGATACAGGTAAAAATAATACTGTAACACTGATAAAAAGCACAAAAATTTTGAACGGCCGAAATCATTCCGCTTCCCTCCGGAGTAGCTTTCATCTTGGTGGGTGCAATACGGCATGAAAGCACGAATTTAATAATGAATAAAGGCCGATTACAGATAATGTAATCAATGCTGATGTTAAGAGTTTCTGGTTATTCTGTAGTTTAATAAAATGCTTCCCCAGCAGCGTTGACAATTTATTAAACTTTCGTTGCATTTTCGCCGCAAATTTGGATAAATTCAACACAAATACTTTATAAGATGGTTTTTTCTGGATAAATTCATAGAAATTATCCCATTTTTCTTTCCAAAAACGCAAAATTCTCACTCCGTTCTTTTTTGTGAATCGGTAAACATCGTTTAATGTTGTGTTAACAGCGATGTCCAAAAATTTTGATCCAATTTCCGTTTTCTTGACTTCGGTGATAAATTTTTTGACAGATTCCGGCAAACGTTGTTCAATATCACCGATAATATTCGCTCGTCGAATAATCGAAACAACAGTTGATATCAAATCGTAGGTACGATCGAACATCCTCGCGAGCTTCTTTTTCAGTTTTGCTTTAGGTGTCTTCGGCTCATCAATGCGCTTTTCCTTCTTCTCGCTCCTGATAAATGTAGATTTTTGCGTGACTACGTCTGTGCCATGTCCAGCGAATTTTGCATTATATGCTCTCTTCTCTTCTTTGATAATATCTCGTACATATTTCAATACTTTTGAAACCGGTAAATTTTCCACAACTCCTCTCTTCTCTCTATCCCGTTTATTTCCATCATGCTCTGCTCTCAACAATAGTTTTGAATCAACTTTTCTTCTTGTGACTTTTGGTATCGGTGCGGCAATCACAGGCCTTAGCTTCTGCACTTTGAATTTAGAAGTTCGCTTAACCTTTCCTGCGTTCTCTACTTTTTCGTTATGTACACTCATTTTTGAAAATGCCTGAGTACCATGAACAACTTTCAATTTTCTTCTGTTATCTTGACGAGTTCTGGATGTTGATGATTTTCCATAATGAATAGCAATATCTTCATTCTTTTTTGCATGTACTTGAGTCGCTTGTGATACTATCTTCATGGCTGGGTTTTCTGTTGAACGTTTACTTCTTTTCACCACAATATTCAAACCACTATTCACTCTTTTCTGACCCACTTTTAGGACTTTTATATCCTGATTTTTCTTCTTGTCTATAGGTGCAGTAGCTGCTATTGGGCGATTCAACTTACCAAATACAACAACTCTTCGTAGCCTTTTATTCAATGGAGCTCTGATGACAACTTTCCGTGCATTAGAACCCAATCTTGTTGAACCATCCTCAAAATTTGAGCGTTTTATACCACCACCCTTGTTCAAAGTCGCAAAAATTGTAATTTTTCTTCCTGATTTTTTATCCTTCCGTATTACCACCGTTTCAGACTTTTTTCCGCCAGTCAAACCTTTATGTAATGTTGGGTGCACTGTGACTTTGATTTGACGAATATTTACGATTCCGTTATCACCTTTTGGTTCAGAAATCCTTTTATTCAACATGTTTTTGTTTCTTGGCATGACTGTAAAAATTTTTTTGACAGAATTTTTACGTACAGCTTCTTCAGGTTTAATATTCGGCCGAAGTTTACCAGAATGCTTCAGTAATGGTGTTGTCTGAGCAATTTTACGAAACACATTACGTATCTTCAACTTATCTTCCGCGATACTCCTTTCAATTACTGCCTTCTTGCTGAAGACAGAAAGCAAAGCCATTTTCCGAGAACCAAAAGTTTTTCGTTTTGATTCAGATTTACGCAAAGGATACTTGTTTAGAAACTTAAGCCTTGCCGCCCAATTTTTTCTCCTGTAACTTGGTATAAACACAGAGACAGGCTTTTCAACAGACTTCCTGGAAAATCTCAAAGCTGACGAAATAATGTTTTTCTTGCTTGAGAATTTGACTTGATCTTTTTTGCTGGTGTGCTTTGATTCCTTGTTCAATTTTTTGGAATTGGAAGACTTATTTTCCACGGGATCCAACGTTATTTCTAATTCTGATCCAGTTTTTTGTAGTTTCAGTTTAATTTGCTGGTTCTTCTGTTTTTGAATCACTTTCTTAGGATACTCTTTTGTTGGTGAGATTCTTCTCTTATTTATCGGAACAGTTGAGTAAAAAATAGCTTTTCTAGACTCAGAGGAGCATTTATTTCTATTTTTTGAATTCAAAGGGTCGTTATCTGCTTTTGTAGGATTTATGCTTAAAATAGTTCCATTTTCAGAAATAAGGTGTCGTTCTGTGACTGCAGGTTGATCACCAACATAAAGTTGAATATTAAGAGTTATTGCGACATCTGTTATGACACAATTAGAAGAAGAATATTCAATGTGGGAAATTGTGATGTCACAGTCAGAAGTAGATAGAAACAGTAGAAAGATGATGACATCACAGTTGACAAAACAAAGGAGAGAATATTGAGAGAAGATATCATTACAACACAACAATCATTGGGTATCCACAGTTGTGACATCATAGTAGTACATGGAAGAGAAAGAAAAAAGTTAACAGTGAAATGATAGGATAGGATATCATTTTTATCTTGCAGGAGAGGAAAGCCGAGAATACAGCTTAACCATATGGCAAACCACGACCTCTCGTGCAGATACCAGTTCCCAGTTGGAATGAAGGTTTTTTTGGATTATCGAATTTCTCATTTTTTCGAGGAATCGACAGATTCCAATTTTTTTGTTCTACTGAAAATCGCTCCTAGCAAGGTTGGAATAACAACCAAACACCGATACATAAATAATTTAACCTGTATGTTAGAGTGAAGTAAGTGGTATCTGCCCTGTGTGATAATAAAACCAAGCACCTCTTTGTACTCTTTTTAGTCAGCACTCAGGATACATAGGAGATATGTAAATTTCAAGACCCATAGATATTACAATTTAAGCAAATAACATTTTAAGTCCTGCCTTTTAAATTCTCAAGAAAACTATTTCTAAAACACAGAAAACCAAGTTAAACTTACCTTTAACTTTTACGGTATCTGGTTTGGATTTTGCTGAATCTGAATCTTTAGCCGACTTGGTTTTCTAGAATAAGAAAAAAAAATAGAACAGCTCCAATGACAAACTATGGAAAGAGTGACATGAAGATGGCGCCAGCGGTAGCAGCAAGGGGACGGATTGAATCCGGCAGAAAGCCAGATAATCTGCTCCTCCGACACTCAAAAGAAAATGGCACCATCAGAAGCAAATTTATCAAATGGGCAATATTTCATATTATATCTGAGGCTAGAAAATTTAAATCCCTGCTTTTCAGTTTCTGAAAATAACAAAGCTATATAAAAGGGTTTAAAAAAAGTTCGTACCGAACTTCGTACCAGTATCAAATTAAGTTTGATTAATATTTTTTATTTATCGTTCTAAATTTCGTACAAGTACAAAAACAGGTACAATTCGCTAGGCAGCAATTTGGAACCGTACCAACTACCAAAACAACCTCATTTTTTAAAATCTGGCCTCCGCAAGAAACATCACCAACATCTTAGATCAAAGTGATACAATTTTATGCTATTTGGTTTAAAATCCAGGACAGTAAAACCTATATACGACATAGTTCATCTTAATCAATTTATTGACATAACTGCGCCGCTTTAAAATCATTTTAAAAATTCAACCTTCAGCTTAAAAAATTCTGTGATAAACACAATCTATATTATCTGCGGCCCGTTACGTAATGATATAGATGTTAAATGAAATTACTTTTTTTTAATTCATTTGAGACGAATATGGTGTAATGCGAAGGTACGGAAAAGAGTACGGTATGGTATAGTATAAATATTAAACTTCGTACCAGATACGAAAATTGAAAAAATGAATAGTGCCGTACTATCGTACCGGAAAATTCAATCGTACCATACTGAACTTCGTACCGTAGTACCAACTTTGCTTGGGACTAGGGTGGCCAAAATTAAATCTTTTCGAATCAAATATTCTTTATGAATCGAGTCAAAGTCTTCTAATAAAAATCCTTAAAAAATTGTCAAATTAATCATTATTTACATATATTTTCAGAAAATATATATATTTTTTGATTTTATTGATTTTGATACACTGGACAAATTGAATTAAATAATTTCGACTAAACCTACTGTTAATATGAAAGAATGCCTGAGTCGATTACAAGGTAACAGAATCTTGTTTTTCTCCAGGTATCCAAATTTTCCAGGAAGTTCTTTTCTTCCGATCGACAAAAAGCATTAAAGCAAACAAGATTTAAACCTTTTTCTACAGTTTTGTTGCTACCAGAGGCTACAAAAGGAAGCTTTTCATCCCGAGCAATTTAGATATACCTTGAAATATTGAACATTTTTTAAATTATATTCTAATGGACAGTCCTAACATATTTGCAGCATGTCGGCGACTAGAAGGAAAAAAAAAAGAGGTAAATGGTATCACCATTGTCCGAGGCATTTACCGCTCACGACACTTTACCACAGTGGTTCAGTTCAAATTGGGATGTTTTCCGCTTAGAGTGCAGTTGCTGGTACAACATCTCGTTGTAGCTCTTTGCTATTAAGTGGCCGTTAATTGGTTCCTTTTAGACACTGCTTTCGGCTTTGCTCAAAGCAAATTTGAATAAAAAAAAAAATAAATTTCTTCGGGTATCCGTGTAGCTGGGATTCTGCCAGGCTGACCTCAATAAAACATTATCAATGCCTACCTTTGGTTTAGAGTTTCCTCTTGCTTTATCCTTATCGTCAGGTTTATTGTCTGTTGTTTTTTCTGAAAAAATATATGTATTGTTAGCAAAATGTAGAGTTTCAACAAGAAATGTCAGCTTCTTTATATTTTTTTATAGACACTTCTTGATGTGCTTCACCCTGACCAAAGCTCTGTAGGTTTAGAATTGCTGGAAAGATATTATTTTTTCCTGTTCGGCTTGGCCTACCCAAGTTATTACACCCTGGGTTGGTGGTGGGCATGGATTAACGAGTCGGACTCACTGGGACTCGAATCCGAGATCTTCAACCTGCGATGCCAACATGTTCAACCACTAGGCCATCAACTTGAAAACAATATGAAACCTTCCGAATCGAAGAAAAAAATGCTTCGATACTTCATACTAAAAAAATTGGGTACGGGGGACACCATTGCCAAAATCTGTTCTATGGGGCCCGAGCATAATTTTATTACACTGGGATGACGCAATCAAATCATATAATACGCCACGCCGATCACAAAGCACAAACACTGACGTGGCCCATAAACAGTCAAGTATGAATAGTAAAACTTTACGATCAGGAAAGAAAATTTATTATTAATTGGAATTGACTGGGAATTTAGCTAAAACAGTTAGTTTTTGAACAGGCACATTTTTAAACTTTCTTTTAGGTTTTGTTTGCTTTCCTGATAACACTGTAATGTTATATCTTTATTTGTGTCAACAGAGGTGTCGAAATAAACTATGCCTATGTCTATCTCGACCTGACTAGAAATGGCCTTATCACAATAGACGTCAGATTTTATAAATTTCTGATTAAAATAATTTGTTGCAAAACGGGTAAAGTATCAACAAGTCAGTTTTTCTAAAATTTCAAACATTACTCTACAAATGTAATTAACTTGAAGAGTCATTCAAACTGAACTGTAACGATTACCCTATTTCAGAGTGGCAGAAAGTCAGAGATCCAGGCATCTGAAAATATGAGTGTAACCAGAAGAATTTTGCTAAACAATATAATTCTGGGATTCAGCAAATGTAAAAAATAATGAAAGAGCTACCCCAGGTATCTTAGTCCTAGTAGCCAGGATATCCAAAAACAATCGAATATTCAAATACATTCAAAAATTAAAACATGCGAAATATACTGGTAGTATCAAGAAACAATATAATTCTGGGATTCAGCAAAATGTAAAAAATACCAAAAGAGCCACAGTAGGTATCTCAATGCCAGTATGTCCCAACCATTCTAAATATAATTCTTGATTTTCGACATATTTCCAATATTGACATATGAAAATATTGTTTTTACCGAATATATATATAACAAAGGAATAGACAGAAAAATCTACTTCTATATAAAAAATGAAGACTTTCGCAGAATAAAAAATTGTGATTTAGGCTCAAAATTTAATTTTAATGAAATTGTTTCTCGGAATAAAATAAAAAGTGGACAATGCTCAAAATTTTTCAATATTTGCAATTATTATAAAGAGTTTGCCACCAGGATTATTCATAGTTTCTGACTATTTCGTTCAAACAATGAAATGAGAAACAGTGAAATTTTCAAAACATTGGCAAAACATAGTTTTCATTTTACTGGTTGAGCAAAGCAGACAGAAACTATGAATTTGTAATTACTGTTTGCAATTGGAATGCTGCTTTAATCAAATTGAATTTATCATGAACAGTGTTCGAAATAGTAAAATCTTCGGTTTTGATCATCCCTGGCAGTAGCATCTGTCAAAAGCTTCGACAGCATAAACTGCTACTCAATAGCAGCGGTAATTAAAGCCCAAGAAAAAGGACCTTGTCGTTGTCAAGCATTCAAAGAACATCAAGTTTGTCCCTTGGGGCTAACCTTTGGCAGGCGCGAAAATGTGTCCCGCCAGTAGAAAATTTACCAATAAGTACAATTTTGTGAAAATATATTTTTCCAAAAGATTGAAATGCTTCTTTTTGATTTTCTAGGTAGCAATTAAACCGCGAAAAAGGTTCAAAATCATTAATACTGCTAAGAAATAGCATTGTTGATGGTTTTGAAGCTCTTTGTTCATCTCAAAAAGACTCAAAAAACATATTGAACGATCAAAGAAAAAAAAAGATTCTGACAACCACCTTCGAATTTTTTGATAGATCTATCACTGATTTACTTCATTGAAAAGAGGTTTGTCAAGAATTTTCACCTGAATAGAATTTTGAGGGAACAAAGACTTAAACACAATACTAAACTGACACCATTTACCACACACATTGGAACTAATTGTTGAAAATTAATTAATGTATTATTTTAAGGCGGGCGCAGGTCATTTAAAGACAAAGAGGTTATTTGAAGACAAAGAGGTTATTAACCCAAACTCTGGATATCACCCCAATAATCTATTTGCTGGGGGTTCAGCTAAATAATATTGAAACTAATGCTTTTCTTAACATTCCAATTTAGTGGACAAAGTTTTTACTATTGCCCAATGTAGATAGGAGTTGCTGCACTTTATTACAGTGGTTCAGTTCCATTGAGATGTTTTAAGTTCCAAGTGCAGAGATCTTCGCCGTATAAGTGTCCGTTAGTTGGTTCCTTCAGGATGGTTTTTCCAGTTGTGCTTGGATAGTTAGGGATAGATATTCATTTTATCCAGCGAAAAAAGTCAAGAATACGGCTTAAGCATAATATGGTTAAGCCGTATTCTTGACTTTCTTCACAGAATAAAAATGAAAATATTATAGCGAATCAAAACATGTCATGCAGATCCTAGTTCCAAGTCATGAATGAGGTTTTTGCCTCCTCAATTTTTCTTGTGCATGGACATGGATGGCGGAAATACTCTGTAACATGCCATGTCTGGCGAATTACCCAACATTCATTTTGCATTCAATAACCCGCATGGGATTTGAACCCAGGACATCAGAGATGGTGGCTCAAACAAATAGTGGGCGTGATGGCCTAGTGGTTAAACATGTTGGCATCACAGATTGAAGACCCCGGGTTCGAGTCCCGGCGAGCTTGACAATGCCCACCACTCAACCCAGGGTTTAATAACTTGGGGAGGCTAAGCCGAACGAAAAAAGATCATATCTTTCCAGCAATTGTAACCCTGTCCGTGTAAAAGTGGCCGCTATTACAGGGCCTTGGGCAGGGTGATCCACTCTAAGAAATAGGCTGTTACAAACTGAGCTGGGTACTGGTATGCATTATCAAAAATCTGTCTATTAATTTTCTTAATTCTGTCACCATGCATCTCACCTACTTCCTCTTTGTTCTTTTTCTTCGTTTGTCCCGAAGAAGAAGTGACTGGAGTCTCTTTTGGATTAACAGATTCTGACTTTGGTGCATCTCGCTTGACAAATTCTAAAACAAAATGAAAGATTTTTTTGTCAAATTTTAGGAAAATATTTAATTGAACCCCAACAGAAATCTCATTTGGTCAAGCTTGAGAAACACATGGAGTGTACCAAAAGCGGCGCACTCCATGAGTGTCCCATGCTTCAGAAAAATAAACATGTCAACATATTTTTCTCAATGGGGTACGAAATATTTTTGGGTATTTTCGGGCGCGATGACCTAGTGGTTAAACATGTTGACCTCGCAGGTTGAAGATCTCAGGTTCAAACTCGGCCCAGGATGTAATAACTTGGGTAGGCTAAGCCAAACATGAAAATATCAAATTATTCCGGCAATTGTAACCATGTCCGTCTATAAGTTGCTTTAGACAGGTAGATAGATTCGCTGTAAGAAGTGGCTATGGAATAATAAAAAAAAAAAACTCTAATTTGAGTAGGAGAAGGAAACTGACGGAATGTCAGCAACTCTGATAATAGTAATTAGACAATTTTCATCAGAAAAAAGCATAAATGGGCATTATTTCAAGATATACCTCCTGCAAGAAGGGAAAAGTCTCTTTTATTAGTGTCTGGTAGCAAACAAATTGAAAAAAGAGTCGGAATTATCAATGCTGCTATGAAATAACTAGCAGTGTCGTTGGTTTTTCTTTGTATTTTTTTCATTGAAATTCACTCTTAAGGGAGGCCCTAAAGCAGCTTTCAAAGGGAACCAATCAACAGCCACTCAATAGCAAAGAGCTATTAAAAGATGTAGTTGAAGATTTATTGTGCACCCGGAGCAAATAACATGGATGTTTAACATGATTGTTTATCAGAGTCACCTACTTTTTGGTCTTTTTATTTCTTTATTAATAGGCAGTGTCCCTGCAAGTGGTCGATGCAATTTAACGATCTGACGAAAAACTGAAGAGAAAGAAAGAAGAGGATGGAATAGAAGGAAAGAAAGAATATTATTCGATTAAAAGAATTCCCATAGACTGAAATATTACTCTGAACCAGAGTGAAAAAATGTCGGCTACTCTGCTGCCGAGACATTTGAAGAAAATGTGTCCCGTGACAAGAAAATTTAACAATTAGTAATATTTCATAAAAATATTTTTTCCGGAAGATTGAAAAGCCTCTTTTTGAGTGTCTAGGTAGTAACTGCGAAAAAGGTTCAAAATAATCAATACTGCTATGAAATAGCATTGTTGATGGTTTTAAAACTTTTTCCCATCTCAAAAAACGATATAAATATTTCGAACAACCGAAGAAAAACAAGATTCTGTCACTGTGCTCCGCATTTTAAACCGGTCTATCACTCGTTTGCTTTATTGACGAGTTTGTCAATATTTTCTGGATTTTCTGGTTGATACACAGTACTTAAATACCGCTATATACACTTAACACATTGGAACTAATCGTTATAAATTCATCAATGTCTTATTTTAAAATTGGGCAAGCAAACTTTTAAAATTGTGAAAGCTGTTTTTTTTTAAATTTCGGTATCAGCTTATCGGTGGCAAATGTCTGAAATATCGATATTGACTTCAAAAAAGTGATATCTATCATTCTCTACTTGGGACCATTGTTAAAACATTCAAATTACAGAAACGAATATCTGAATCAAATGTATTATATATTAATTAGTGAATTTAAATCCTAAATCTGAACATGGATCAGCCTTCAATTTTCACTAGCCATAACTTTTAGTTTGACTAATATTCTAACCTTCCGAAGGATAGAAAAAATCTGTAACATAATCATCGATGTTCATTAAAAAGTTCCCGATAGTTTTTAACGGATGCTTCGCTAGCTCGTACTGGAAAGGTTGCAAGACGGATGCGTATTCGGCTATGTCTGAAGACGAAATTTCTGATCCTCGAGCTAGGAAGGAAAGAAGAGAGAAACATGTAGAAAAATCAAGAGGGTTGAAATGAGATAGACAGATAAGAGGAGAGCAGATATAACGTCAGATTTTATTTCTGCAGTGAATATCCTTACTGGTACCCATACTGGCAGAATGCCAGCTACTCTGCTACTCAGACACCCATGATCGTTCACTAGGCCATGGGTATTTGATGAGTTGACCCCTTGAATAGCCAATATTTTAATTTAGTATTGTCTGAAATTTTTTTGTGTTCATATATGATGATGGCTTGGAAATTATATTCGGAGTTTTGAATCGATCCGAAGAATAAAATATTCAAATCCATCATGAATTGTTCGTACAAATAAAAAAATTTGTCAAATGGAGTGGAATTCTCAATTTTTAACGACAAAATGCAATTGATTTTGATCAAATCAAAATCAATTGCATTTTCGTTAAAATACGAGTCGTAACTTTAAATTTCTTGATTGTCATGACAGAGATAAGTTGCGATAATGAAAATGAGATATTTGTTTATTTATATGGAATTAGTGATTCGGTCAAATTCGAAAAAAATAAATAGTCAAAAATAAATATTCAAATTCCACATGATTCACTTTTGCCCAGCCCTATCTATGACGCATAAATATATTACAGTACTGCGAAATATTGATTGATATTTAATTAATCTAAGAGATTAATCTAAATTTTTAGCAAAACGGATCACTAAATAGTAAAAATCCAACTCAAAACAATTCAAAAATTAGGTGAATGATTTTCACGATTTTAATTCCATGAATTCCGCACAAGTTCAATGGTAGTTTTCAAAATTGCTATTTCTGAAGTTTCCTTGTCTTTGCATGGCACATAAAACTGCAAATTTTGTTAACGCTATCTTAATAATGAGGGACGATTTTCATATGAACTTACAATAAAAATTTATCTTACCCATAAGACCTTTATAATCAACTACACCAAAATATGCTGTCGCTGCAATGCCCCATGTCAGCACAATCATGATAACAAGAACAATTATCAATCCATTATTGGAACTTGTTGACTTTGGTGTCGATGTCCCTTCCTGTCTGGTCCCGTCTGCGTCGTCCATTTTCGCTTTCTGAGCCTCTGTAATATGAAAAATTTGCAATTCAGAACTAGACTAATGGTGTGGTGACCAGAAGCGTATTAAGAACTTCAAAGAAATAAGAAATAATTTAAAAAAAATTTTGGTCAGTATTACATCATAATAAGCACAGTAGGTAAAATGATTTATCAGTTGTCAAAAATGTCAAAATATAGATTGGCTTTAAAGAATTGATAAAGATTATTCAAAACACTATTTTTTAATGTTGATGATTTTTGAATATTTTATACAGTTTCAATACTGTCAGAAACTCTAAGGAAAACATTTTAAAATCTTCCAGCCAGCGATTGATCTAGGAATAATATTCATTATCTGATGATTTGTCTTTTAAAGAAAATGACAAACCCCTCAAAAACTCGTCACATTACACTTAGCTCATGAAACATAATATTATGATTTTATCCAATCCGAGTACATGGATCCTACAAACTACCATCATAACTAAATCGAATGAATCCAATGATTTTCTCTCAAAGAACTCAGCCACTCTCAGGTGAAATGTTCACACAACAAAAAGAATTCTTAAAACATCCAAAGTTCAGATTTCAAGGCAAAATATGCTCAATTTTCATGCTGCATGGAAATAAATTAGCAAAAAACAACAAATATTTCGTGCAACTATTTTTATGGGTAAAACATGAATTGCTTGGTCGTATGACATCACCTATTATTACAGATTCTCAGTGGGTAACCTACATTTCAAAGACATGTGGAGTAAAAGGCTGGCACAAGAAAATTTACCAAAAGGAAATATTTATTATTGATAAATCATAATAATTGAAATAGTGTATCTTTTGCCTATTGGTGAAACGCTACAGAATAATAAACAAAAACATGATTTTGCTATTGTTCTGAAAATGGATTCGTATAAATTGAAGTCGCATTGCAAAGTAGATGACATTATGCCAGTGTGGTTCCGTCAACACAATGTGGAAGGATCTTGGTTTTCTTCAGGTATCCAAAATACTTGTGTCATTTTCTTCGGATGGATAAATAAATGGATTAATAGCCATAAGTATTGACGATTCTGTACCTTTTTATAAAGTCTGGTTGCTACTACCCAGCACTAAAAAAGAAACATTTTATCTTTTAGCTACATCATGAAATATTTTCCATTTGCTAAATTTTCTTTTGGTGGAACCCAATTTCTGTGTCTCGGAAGCACAGTAGCTGGCTTTCCACCAGTCTGGTTTCGTCACCCTGCCGTGATATGAGAATGAAAAATATCGAATGTGAAGCAAATATGGCCGAATCACTCAATTTGATTGAAACCAATTTTCACACAAATTAGCAGTCATGCCGAGTATCAAACCTTGGACCCTCTGTCTTGCATAATGATATCGAGACTTGTTTGTTCGATCTCCAGTTCCATGTAGATTCCCGGGGTGGATCGAAGACATTGTTATGTCATAATATAACTGACCATCTCCCGATAAGAGGGAGGAATCCTAATTTTGGGGCAAATTTCAATTTCTAATGAAAGAGAATAGATATTTTTCAACAATAACCCTAACCTTGTTCAGCTTAACTGCCCTGCCCTTTTGCAGGAAATATGAATAGCTAGGAAGCAGTGGTTGCACTTATGGGTGCGATACCAGTTATTAGGACTTCGGGAGTTTATTTAAATTTTTATTGACTCAAGTTCTGCCTTTGTATTTTTGATGCTTCCGACGAGGGTTGTCTTCATAGTTTTGGCTTGAACAGTGCTCATCATTTACTATATAGACAGAGCAATGTTTCAGATCCAACAATTCAGATATTTGTCCATATTATTTCGTATCAAGATTTGTGTCAAATTTTACAAAGTAAATATTTTTTTCCATTGAATTTCACTCTGAGCAAGGCAGAGCAAACAGAGCCTCAAAGAACCAACTAACGAGCACTTAATAGCAAAGAGCTACTACAAGATGTAATACGAGCAACTGCACACTGAACGGAAAACAAACCAAATGGAATTAAACCGCTATGGTAAAGTGCAGTGAGTGGTATCTGCTCCAGGCAATAGTAAAACCATCTACCACTTCTTTGTTTTCTTTTAGTCACCTCTTATGACACTCAGTAAATATATTAGGGCTATTCCGTATTTACTGTGCTTTAATTAATTAGCCAAGTATCATCTCAACGCTGTCAAGGATGGCTAAAACCGAACAATTTCAAATACATTCCGAACAAAAAAAATTTGAATATGAAATAAGGAATACATTCTGAATTCAGTCATGTTTTTGATGAGAGATAACATTCTCATACTTTTTAAAAGAAACATACAAATTATAAAATACAAAAATTTTGAATATTGGTTATTCTGTGAAGCTATGTCAATCAGAAGAGCAATAAAGAATAAAGAAATGCAATAAATGCAAATGCAACAAAATATATTTTTCGATGTCACAATTGTAGATTTTTCCTTGTTTCGTTAATTTAGAGGCTGGCGTCGATTGCGTCATTGTCAAAACGTCAAAGTTTCGCGCCGAACTTGCTAAGTTCAAATTCCTTATTTCGTTAATTTAGAGGGTGCTGTCGATTGCAAACTACATACATTTCGTATTGCTCCGTTTTGCATTGAATGATATAATACTGGCCGTTCCGATTGATGATCACACATGATCGGATCGTCATCAAATTAAAACGCATGTATGACGGGTACCAATGAAAATTCACTAATGTTGGCAAGCAAAAAAGATCGAGCCTGTGCTAGGCACACGGTAAATTTGGTTGCAGTCTATTATCAATTTAATTCAAATCTCTCTACAATTTGACGTATATTGAAAGTACATGCGCTCGCCCCATCTATATATAACTTTTATATACCGTAATATAAAACGCTTCACAATTCGCTGTGGGTCGGGAAAAAAACAATACATAGCTCGCAGCAACACATAAGTCTCAGAAACAAAAGTTTTGGAAAAAAGTAGCGACTTATCGGCCGCAAAATACGGTATACATATCCTTGAAGATCTTTTTATACCATCATGTATTTTTCAATAATTGAACCCTGTATGACCTATTTATTTTGAACCATGGAGCAGACTAGACTACATGCTAGAAAAAGGGCAAATGGAAAGATTTTTGGCTACACTCCCTAATTTAGCCTGCTATTTGAATTTTTTATAGACAATTGCTCATAATTGAATCTCGATTTTTCTCTCAAATTGAAATTTGCCATTATTTGACTTGAAATAAATAGTCAGTTCTTATATTTTTTATTTCAAGCCAAAGCACATTGAATTCACATTGATTCACTAAAACATTGAAATGCCCCTATTTTATTAATAAGTGTCTGGGAGTAATGGAACCGAACAATAAAAATCAACACCGGTTTCGAAACTTGCTTCATTCGTCAAAAGACAGCATGAGTTTTAAATGCTTCAATGCAAGCTGGCAAAATCCAGACTGTCTTTGGGTGTCTGAAATGGTCATGCAGTTCTCTTCGGGTAAAAAAGCTTCACAATCATCAACACTGCTATTTCATAGCAGTATTGATAATTTTGAACCTTTTTACACAATGTTTTTACTACCAGACACTCAAATTCTATATTTAAATCCTCTAGTCACAGAGATAGCATGAAATATAGACTATTTGAAATATTTTCTTCCAACTTAACCCATTTTCTTCGGGTGCCTGAGTAGCATAATAGCTGCCGGTCTGTTCCAAAGCAGACATGGATAAACAAAAGTCCATGGGCCAAATCCAACCTGCATGATATTGGTATAAATATTTCGTCAAACGTAACAATCAATACCACATACAATCAGGGGTGTCCAAAACCGAATTTTACTATTTCAAATAAATTTAAAAAAAAATAATTCCGAGTATGAAATATCGAATATATACCCAATTCAGTTATATTTTTGATAAAAGCGAGTATTTTAAGATAGAATACTAATTACAAAATCTAGAAATCATAAATTAATTCCACTGTATATACCCTATTTTATGTAAGCTTATCAATTTGAAGAGCATAAGCAGAATTCTCATCTTATTCTGTCCGGATTTATGCAATAAAAACAATATATTTTGTAGGTGAGAAATGTATCTGAAAATAAAATTTTTACTATTTCAAATGTATTTGGATATGTGTTTTGGACCACCTGCATAAAATTATAGTGCTTTGCCAGAAATTTAATCCATGATTACGTCAGACTGTGATTCTCATATTCTGCAGCAGCCTTTCTATTGAATACTTTGAAAAATGTTGTTTTCTGATGTACTGAGAATTACCAAAAAACGTTATCTCCAATTTTACATTGGATATACCCTCAAAAAAACTAGACTAAAATCTCCATGTGCATGCCTTCTTATTTTACTACCTTTTTTATGGAGATTGCCCCCATAGCTTGATTTGCTTCTGGACCTTTCACCAGTGTTTACAAACAAAATTTTGGATACTGTTAAAGAAGTGGCCAATATTGAATATCTTCTGAAGTCAGAATCGAATATTCAAACAAAAAAAATATTAAAAAAAACAAATGAAGATATTTCTCAAAATTTGAATTAATTTTCTAAAAACCCAAATCTTTTTATTTTGCTTGTGCCGAATTGATGGGAAAGTCGTTTCGAATAATTGATGAAACTAGAATCGTGAATCATATATTTTGAACGTTCCTACCACCGATTCGAAAAGTAAGCCGAATCTTGTTTTTCATCGGTTATCCGACATATTTATGTCCTTTTCTTCGGATGGAGAAAAGGCTTTAAAACCATCAACACTGTTGTTCAATACTATAATAGCAGTATTGATGATTTTGGATCCCTTTCTACAGTTTTGCTTCTACAAAACACCCTAAGAGACACTTGAATCTTCTACTCACAGATCATGAATGTCAACCATTCGCTACATTTTTTTTATAGAACCCATTTTCTTCAGGTGTCTAAGTTGCAGAAAAGCAGCAATTCTGCTGGTCTGACCGTCCCCTACTGAGTCTACGAAAATCATTTCTGTCTGCTTGCTATCAACTGAATCCTCTCTGCTTAGGTTCCAACAAAGAAATGAATTGAAAGAAGCCAGACCTCATTAGGACACAGCTGTTTCTGGTTAATTAGTTTTCAAGAACAGAGAATCTAAATCACACGCTAGTGTACGTCAGAAAAATTGCATTTGCGTGAGGTAATTAGCAGGAATAAATTCCCTATGGAGGGCAGCAGACAAGCATGTGCCATGGTTGGTCATTGCTTTAGTAATATAGATTTGTTATATCGAGCATGAGCCACAAATGAACCATGCTGTTGAACAGCATGGTTCATCTGTGGCTCATGCTTGGGTGAACAAGACTTTGACTTCAGCACTTATCATCTGTGAATTATGTTTAATTAAACACAGCACTTAGGCACTGACCATACTTGTCAAAACAAGGCTCCTGCCAATAAAGGTATTTACCACAAGTGGCTCATAGAGTGCTTGTCAACATCCACAGTAAAACTGCAGTGCTTGAAAACCCGATTGAACCCTCGTGGCTTGTGCTGGCCAAAGCAAAGCTGATGCTTGACAAGACCGCACGCACTGAGCATCAGTTTAAAGCTGGGCGGCATATAAATAGGACGGTAAATACCAGTATTGAGTTTTCCAGAATACTGTATCGCGTTTATCTCCACCATGCCAGTTTGCAGTGATATCGGTATTTTTTTTTATAGCCACTTCTTTGAGTGGGTCACCCTGTCCAAGGCCCTGTAACAGCGGCCACTTTCAGACGAACAGGGTTACAATTACTGGAAAGATATGATCTTTTCCTGTTCGGCTTATCCTACCCAAGTTATTATACCCTGGGTTGAGTGGTTGGCATGGACAAGCGAGTCGGACTCGGTGGGGCTCGAACCCGAGATCTTCAACCTGCGATGCCAACATGTTTAACCACTAGGCCATCGCGCATATGACATAACACTTAAAATAGTTACAAGTGAATGCAATATCGCAACAATTAATGACAAAAACAATTTTTTAGCCCATTTAAACCTACTAATAGGCCTCATTTGAACGTTTCACATGTCATGAAAAAACAACTTACAACATTTAGAGGTATACACTAGTTTTTTTAAATCCGGTCATTCATCACATGACTCTATAAAACGACACAATAGCATGCTTTTTGATTGCAGAAAATGGCATACCAGTAATACCAACATTTTGGTGGCCGTATGCTGGTATTATATATATATATATATATATAATGTCCAGCTCTACATTGGTTACTGTGGCTCATGCTCGTCAAATAAAATATAGTTTTGTCAGTATTTGTAAATTGAGATGATGATGACGAGACCCATCATTGATTTGTGTAAGAAGAATTCCCAAGTTAATAGTTTTGGGGTCGCTCGATCTTTCTAAAAATAGCATGACTACTCGAACAACAAAAGAAATATAATATTCTGTTACGGGTTGGAATGTACTCAAAACATTGAGAGGGTGCCAATGTTACAAGCTATGGGAAACCATCACTATGGTAAAGTGCAATGAGTGGTATCGGCCTTGGATGATGGTGAAGCCCTCTACCACATCATAAATTGTATATCAGTGTGCCATTGAATCTGTCAACAGTAACTTTTATTTATCAACTTAAGTATAACTTGGCTCACCTTTAGAAGTTAGTCGTTTCCTTACTTTTCCCATTTCGATCTTTCTGGCTCCTGTTCACAGGTATCAGGTGCAGAGTTCAAAGGTTTGTTACCGCAATGCAGAATGATTTCAATTCAGTATTCCAATGTCTAGTTTATTCCAGTATTCTCCTTATTTGTGCAATGGATTTCATTTGTTCGATGAATACAATAAGAAATTATATATTGGCAACCGGCCTATATTCTACAATCTGTCGGTCTGTAAAGCAACGTTGTGCTAAGAATTTTCTTTATATCAAACATCTGCCAAAAACTTTTGCTGTTCGCAGCAGAATCGATTCAAATATTCCTGCGAGTCAATTCATAGTATAAACTTGCATAAAAATTAATTGCTCTTAAATTATAAATACTGTACTCCAAAAAGCATTTTCTCTTTCTGCTTTTGAAAATATAAAAATTTCGAACCACTAGAAAACGAGAATCAAAAATATTGTACAACCTAATCTGCTCATGACTGTGCAGGGTGACAGAATCGTACTTCAATTTCATAGCAGTATCAATGTTTTTATGCTTTTATCCAGTTTGCTTGTTGCCAGAAAACCAAAAAGATATAGGTCTTCTATCAAAAGATTTATGATGAAATTCCTTCTTCTGATGCCAGTCATTGTTTTTTTTAATTAAAATTCACTCTGAGCAAGGCCCGGAAGCAATGCCTAATAGGAACCAATGAACGGACACTTAATGGCCAGAGCAGTAAAAGATGTAATACCGGTACCCTGTACAGAGTACCAGCAACTGCACTGGAAACAAAAACATCCCAACCGAAACTGAGCGGTCATGGTAAAGTGCAGTGAGTGGTATCTGACCAGGGCGATGGTAAAACCCTCCACCACTTAGTCACAGTAGCCACTGTGTATGTATGTACGTAATAGATCAGTTTTCACTTCAGTTACAGTTTACAAAAATACAAATACAAAAAAGTAACTAAAGAGACATAAGATTCTGTTGCCTCCTGGCTTACCGGAAAGTACGCTAAAGGGACATTGGTAGCACCGAATTTATTTTATTTATTATGTCCAAAACATATCTTATTAGACAGAGAGTTAAGATTTCAAACCCTCACACCTTGTGGCCCAAAGATGCATACTGCATGGGCGGTATCCTAACTTATCTAAAAATTGTTAATACCCATACTGCATATGCATTATGACATAAACGGATACCGGTACCTAGTCCCGAGTCTTCGAAAAATTGACAACCACAGAAGACCAGAATTTAGCCAAAGGAGACATGAGCAGTAGATTATTCAATTTCCGTCACAAAAAATTCGTGGGGACGCTGAGATACCCCGTACAATTCTACATTTAAAACATGTATATCCTACCGGGAGAGGAAAGCCGAAAATACAGCTTAATCATATGCTGTATGGCTACCCTGTGCCAGTTCCGAATCGGGGTGAAAAAGTTCAGTAATGACAGATCTTAAACATGACAGGGACAGGGGACATATTTATTTTGAATTCTTCATTTCACAACAGAGAAACACACGTAAAACAAAAAAAACATGACTGGATAACGGTCCCTTAGTGCCCAGACACCTCAACACGACGAGCAATGTATATCGCTACAATCCACATTTCAGCTCTCAGAATACCTGCAACGCGTGCAAATGCACTAGCCTACCGCTAGTTTGAGTACGGTACTGCAGACTGTGTACGAAGTATGATCAGTGATATGCAATCGGAAAACGCGAAAAAAAACCGTGCACGGCGTTGACTCGCGTAAAACGCAATGCTGGTGGGCCATAAAACAAATTAGAAAAAATGCATCCCTCGTAAACTGTACATGTGTACCTCGCAAAGGCATACCGTTATCGCAGCTTCAACACGACGGCCACGTCTGGCAGGTATTAACCCCTTGTTTAACGGAAACACAGAAAAAAATCAGAAACGGAAAAGAAACCTGGACAGCAAGTAAAACTTAGAATATAGTTTAAAAATGAAATAAATTTTAAATAAAAGCTTAGTTTACTCAGGGCGTTACATTAATAGACATACCCACGATTGCCAAACCATCACCCCCGCTCCGGAACTTGTGTCTGCACGAGAGGTCGTGGTTCGCCATATGATCAAGCTGTATTCTCGGCTTTCCTCTCCCGCAGGGTAAAAGTGAAATCCCATCCTGTTCTCACTCTGTAATCGATTTTCACACCATACATATTCATATACACAGCTTAGATGCTGAAATCTTCGTCTCGCCTGAAAAAACGCGTCTAAATATGAAAACCTCAACTGAGCTTTAAGTATCCTGTAGCATATATTATAGTAAATTCATTTCAGTTTGGCGATGCCTTTTTAAATGATATCATGGCATATTTATAATATTCTAAATCATATTACATCACAACGATTATAACGCGTGGCTAATTAAAAACAAGCTCAAACCAAAATATTTTAATAAGCCTTCAGGCCAAGTTATGGCCAGTTCAAAATGACCGTATAACTTGTTCCGTAAAAGGGCAAATAGAGATGGTGACACAGTGATACGAAGGGGGAGGGGAGGGGTTAAGTATTACAGGCCCTTGGCTACCAGGCCAGGCGATTTACTGCATAATGAATCATTAATAACATCGTAATAAATACATTGGAAGACTTGACTTTTCAATGACAGCAGGATGAACAAGACAGTCAATGACAACTACAACAACAACAAATTATCTCCCTTTGTACCCTATTTTGGTATGCTAAAATACTCTTTACCCTATATCCTATTGCTCTTTTCCCGGTTCTCTGTCTTTCTGCTTTTTTTAATTATTGTACTGTTTTGTTTGTTGTGTTTTGTGTCAACGGGTGAATCAAATAAAATCCATCTATCTTATAAAGACGCCCCAGTCGAATCTGTTTGACAAAATATATTTTTTGCAAATTTACATCCAGTGCCAATCAATATTTATGATGTTGATTTTTAGTGTCAATTTATTGTTGAATATTTTCATATATAGTTTATTTACGAATATATATTCTATATACGAAATTTTATAAACGATTTTTATGGTAATGGGACGAAACGTCTCAATAATTGCGTCAAAAGTTGAACAAGACTCAGGGGTGGGTACAAAGTCCGATTGTAGTTTGCTACATCGTGTTATGTATTATATGTTTTATTGTATATAGACATAAGTCTGATTTCTGTGTGTATGTTTTGTAGAATGCCCATGTTGTGCTCTCGGAGACTTCATGTTTTAAACTTTATGTAAGGTTTTGGCTTTTTTTCCAGAATTCCAGTGCATTAGTTTGATTTTGCTATGTTTGGAGATTTTGTGTGCATGTTTTTGGCGGAATTCGAAATAAACTTATCTTATCTTACATTACAAATCGCTCAGGAGCGAGTGGAAGCTTCCAGCATATCATCGGAAGAATCAAGGGTATTCCCATTCGGTAAAAAATTCTCAAAATTCCTCATGTTAGGTATTAGTCACGGATGGATCGCATCGATTTGATATTTAATAGGGTTAAACAATTCCCTGCTTAATGCAAAAGTAAAAGTACGCAAAAACGCATTAAAATTCCGAAATCAAGCAAAATATAAGGTATTAAACCGGGCTTCAAAAATTCTATTCTCCAGGAGTAATTGGGGCAATAGACGGTACCTCCATACCTGTTCAAAAAACGCGGACAAATGAATATTTATAAATCTCAAGGGGAAAAAAACATCTGCCATAAATGTCCATGTAAATTAGGACAAAAAGATAAATTTTTGATGACACTGTCGCCAAATATCCTGGACATGATTCTTTTAATTTGCTTAGTTCGGCGTTTTACCAGAATGCATGTAAATTAAAAGGAGATTGTTTGTTGTTAGGCGACTCCGGATACCCTCTTCATCCTGGATATTACCACCGTCGCAATTACATTTCGTATAGTTATGAATATAGCCATTCTATAATGCCTAAAAAAAGCAAAAACACACGCGGTGAACTCAATTACAGATAGTCCTCAGTTCGCTGCTCTGTCAGGAAAGTGAGCGGTATAGCAGCTTGCATCATTCTTTGACATTGGTTCTTTGCAACGAAAAAAGATTGGGTTTGCCAACACGTTTCTGGAACAATGTTGCGATCTCACGGAAGAACAAACATATATAGCGTCTTTTTCAAAGGGATGTTGAATTATTTTTCTGAACACCACAGAAAATGTGATACCGACAGCTCTGAAAAAGGAAATGTCTTTTGGCGTCGTTGTAAAATACTGCTAAGGAAGGTGCCGTCTTTCAGACGAACTACGAGGTGAATGGCTTACTTCAGTGACAAAAAGCGCATACATGCACTCATACCCATGGAATCTCACGTTTTACGACCACAATCAACTGAACAGTATTTGGTTGTTATTAACTTTGGCAGTTATGTTCTGTGGTCTATTTATACAATTTGCATGTAATCTAATCTGTAATTATCATGTAGAGAATAATTGCATGTATTTTATCTTTATCCCAGATATGCAGAGGAATGGCAGAGCACGAGGATCTATATTTTCATCATTTTGCATGTTATAGAAGACTAATTTGATACTCATTTTAGCTTGCTAACTTTTAATGACATTACTTGTGTTTTTCAGCATCTTTTGTATTCTGCAGTTTAACTACTGGCTTACTAGATCCAAATAGGGAACATGTATAACCGTGTATTTTATATCTTTATCTAGCTAAGCTCACATGTTAGATTTAATGTTTGCTGTTTTGTTAATGTTGTTTGCTGATTTGCTTGGCTTCAACATTCTATGTGAAACTTTAGTTGAGATAATTCTGTTCGCGTTCGGGCCCTTTGAAGTGCATGCTGTATCTGCCAGTCTGCTGCCTCCTCATGATCTGTGCTTGTCAAATGGTGAATCATACGCCAGAAACTGGTGAAAATCATAAATGCGACAAATCGACTTGACCCAATTAGGTTATTATGAAGTGACAACAATTTTGAGAACAAATTGTGTTTTTCATGAGCAAGGTCTTACTTGTACAGATGTAAATTGCTACGAAGCAGGGCTAAGTTCTCACCTAAATCCCGGAGACCAAGTACGACATACGTATAAATGACTTGCACGGCTTGATCGCAACTAAAATGAGTTTTCAAGTTGTAAACGTAACTTCGTAGTCCAGGCGGATATTACTGCCTGCTTTCTAGAAAATTCGGAGCAAGGAAAGTGGGTGTCTGAGGAATTTTCAGTGGATTCTGTATCGAATGTATTGGCAGGTGTTCCTTATGAGGGATAAAATAACGTAAGAGAAATAAAACTATGTACAGGTGACACAGCACAATCTGAAGTCGAGAATCGTCAATCAAAGCTGGAAGTAATTTCAAATTTAAGCAAGTTCAACACGGTCTGGGATTGCGATGACAACCTAGTAGAATGTGCCTGAATGATGGAAATGAAATATTTGATGGAGGATTGCGAAGAAAACTCGCAGAAAACGGTAAGTTTTGTGAAACAAGGAAATATATAAGAAGGTTTATCAACAGTTGAAGCCGAAAGAAGGACATGGACTTGAGGCTATGGATAAAGAAAATACGAATTGGAAAACCGCGGTAAGTAAATCTCCAGATTTAGATAATGTTTCTTCGCCTACCGCAGGCTCGAAGAGGAGAGTTCTAAAACATGAGCAGAAAAATTAATCGTAAACTCATCTAAATCAAGCGAGTGATATCACTGGGATAAGCGTCCAAAAAGTAATGCTTCCAAATGCTTTTCAAGGTAAAGAAAATATTTTAGGGGTGGACAATTTTACAGTTCCAATGTTCAAATAGGTGGTAGGTTGTGGTTGTGGTTCTTCGCCACAAAATCTTTTACAAATACCATCTCTTTGATGAACGTCTTTGACAGCATGGCAATGATAGCAAGAGAGGAAAACTTGTCCCTACATTTTATCAGAAAGAAATGAGTCAAAAAATGAAAATTGCAAAGCGCTTTTAGAATATTAATACAAATAAAATTATGGCCTATTCGAGTTACAGAGAATGGATGGGAAATAGTTCAGCAGCGTTCAATGCTGATAATAAAACCCGTAGTAACTGTGAGTGCATACAAACTACAACCAGTATGGCAACCACTATTTTAGGTACAGGCGCGCCGAGTTGCGAAGAGCGACACATATCGGTAATATGGTTAAATCCTAACAAAGCACGCGTTTCCTGCACCACAAGGGGGCAAGTGTCACTTACTGCACTTTACCATTGCGGTTCAGTTATTTTTCACTGGAAGTGCAGTTACTTATATCCAAATCTGAAAAAGTAAGTTCATTGTTGTCAAACCCATAATAATCACGACAGGTACACAACTAGGGTCTTGGTTTGAAAGTACTGATACTTTTTCACACAGGTATGATTGCCCTTATATTTTAGTTAAAACGGTTTTCAAAATTCGCTATATAAATAAAGTAATGTTTCAACATTTTGGATAAAAAAAATTGCTGATATCTGACCATATTACAGCATTTGGAATAAATCATGATTTCACATCAAAATATGAAATCACTTTGGTATGATACTAAACTTCTTGAAACCCCAAATACTTTGGTAAATATTGGCGATGTCAGATATATTTCATCAAACAGTAAGTAATATTAGCATGACATAAAATGTGCGAAAAATATCTTAATTTTCAGAATCATCAACACACCTTTATGATATTAAGATAATATGGACAAGGTGGTAGATTTCGTAGCAGTATTGATGATTTTGAACCTTTGTTATAGAATAACATTATAATTATGTGAATTCTTCATATATAACCCATTTTTTGCGTATCTGAGTACCTGGCATTCTGATATAGAGAAATTGTATTTACGGAATTTTGTGGAAAGATTTTAAGTAATCGAAATTACTTTTGTTTTTTTTAACATATTCCGAATGTTAATCGTGATCCAATGTCAAATTTACAACATAAAATGTGGAACTTTTAAAAGGGACATCTATGGGGTGCAGGGAAAAAGTTGAAAAAAAAATATTAATAGTATAATTAATTATTGTAATTTTGTTTTAGATGAAATTTTAAGCATATTTTTTTTCCAGGATAATGGAGAAACACTGGAAATGTCGCATGGTTATTTGAGTAAAATAACTGTCATGAAAACTTACAGTAAAAGTTTATAACGGAATTTTAGATTTCTGAAAGTGGATTAATAGCGTGCTGCGTGGAATTTCTATTTAAACTGTTGAATTCAATTAATTGGTAACAATTGGCGACGAGTAACTTTTAGTGATATATTCGGGTACATACTAACAATTGGATACAACTTCTTTCCAGGGTTGTTCTGACCTCCCAGTGCAGTATCTCCTTGAGTACAAGCATCTGAAATAGAAGCAAAAAGTTATTTTATTTGGAAACAAAACAACATGTTTCGTCTTGTCTTGCCACATAGTACCATAATGGGGAAAAACTGAATGTCTCTCAGGCTGCGGTTAACTTCCAAAGCCAAAATGTAGTTTTGTGCGTTTTTAAAAGGTCTTAGGCAATTTTTTATTTCCATATTCAAGGATAAATTTATTCATACCTAGTTTGCAAAAAAATTCACATATAGTTATTACAATACCCGCTTCTTTGTATGATGTTCAGCCAATCTTATTCATTTTAATATGATACAAGAAATCTCAGACATTTCCAGCTAGACTACGGTACACAGTCAACAGGTCAGTGTTTTTAATACTAAAACACTCATTTGAATTATATCCACGACACTTTTCTTTAGTGTTTAACTTATCTCTTTAGGCGCAAAAACTACTGCGGCTTTGGTCTGTCTTACTTAGCCTATAGTCCGGACAGGCTGTTTATCATGTCAGTTGAAGGCCATGAAGGTGGGCGGCCCTTTCAGCTCATATACGTCCACAGCAAAACATGATCTTTGTTTGATCTCTCATCTGTGTGGGCACTTCGAATATTTCATAAAATTACTTTAAATCAAGCCCAACTCACAGGCAACACAGCCACTATAGTTGGTGGGCAATCTATCGTCTTGCTCATATTATTGAAGGGTATCCTGAAATTCGTCGTCAACCTGTCATATTTAGAGTATATGACAGGGATGTCAATCGAATATAAAAATCAACATATCAACCAAAATGACATTCATAATATAAATATTTTTCAGAATAGTGGCTTATAAAAAAATTATTTTCATGCAGGCTGACAGAAAATCACTAGTATGTTAGTGCCCTCATTAATGTTATTTACTTTCAAGTAAAGGAAATTGCGGCCCATACTCGGCTACATTTTTTTGAAGTGGTTAACTTTTCTCATCAACCACATGGCTGGCATTAGAAAGTATTAGATAAGTATTTCAAATTCGGATATTCTTAATAAGGTATTAAAAATGGTGAAATATTTGGTTCCTGCCATCCCTGGTGTGTGATTTGGGAATTTATCTTCAATTAGACATAGACATAGTTTATTTCGACACGTCTGTCGACACAAAACGGATACAAATGAGGATATAACATCACAGAGTTATCGTGCTCTAGCGCTCAGTTTGCATCTCGCTGAGTAGTTTCAATACTTATATTTCTAGAAGTTCGTCTTCCGTTGGGTCTATCGTGATCGTCCGCGGAAATAATAGGTAAGTGAGGTCCGCGTGTCTTCGTTGCTAAGAAATCGCCCCTATTACCGCTAGAGGCGCAGTGATCAATGGGTCGAGATGGAGCTTTCCATACGAGCTTTAATTTGTATGGTGAGTGGACGCAGCAGTGCAATGATTCAATATGTTCGGGGGATTTTGCAGAGTTTAATCCAACTGAAATGATAAATGTATGCAAGCTCATTTAAATAAAAAACATCATAGCGCAACCGAGAAATACAAGTACTTTTATGCAAGTAAAGTATGAATATCGCAGGTCCTATCGCAATGATACTAATCACAGTTTAGGGTCAGATCGAGACAGATTTGCAAAGTACACAATAAAATATTGCCAGGTGCGCCAAGAAAAATGTTATCAAAAGATTTAGCCAGGGAGTCGGTGGAAACTTGTAACCTCATATCAGTTTTGATCTTGTATCTATCTTAATTTACGAATCGAGCGAATTAAATTAAGCTTTCCAACGTTCTTTTGGTAATATAGTAGGCTACATAAACGGGATATTTTGATGACATGCTTTCGCTAACCACCGACACTCAAAAAGAGGCATTTCAATTTTTCAGAAAAATATATTTTCATGTAATATTACTTTTTGTTGAATTTTCTTCTGATGGGACACATTTTCACGCCTGCCAAAGGTTAGTCCCAGGGGACATAAACTTGATGTTCGACAACGACAAAGTCCTTTTCCTCGGGCTTCAATTAACGCTGCTACTGAGTAGCAGTAGGTTTATGACGTCAAAGCTTTTGGCAGATGCTACTATCAGGGATGATCAAAATTTTACTATTTTTATCATTTTTACTATTTTACTATACTGGTACTGATTCAACAGAGCAAAGTCCGATGCTTTAATTGCTGAACAACAGAAGAGCAACCCCATGTTGGCAAAAGCGATCGAAACATTTTGCAGTGATTAATCTTTTTATTTCTATTTTTATTAGAATTTGCTCAAAGCGAAATTATGAGAACTCTGTGGTAGAGAATTTCCCATACCAGTGAAGGGCAATGAGCTGCATGTATTAATTCATTTTCAGCCTTGTAGGTACAGGCTTTTTAATTTTTTCACTTTTGAAATTCACTCTGAGCAAGGCCGGAATCAGTGCCAAAAGAAACCAACTAACGGCCACTTAATAACAAAAGGCCACTACAACAAGTAGGACCAGCAACTGCACTCCAAGTGGAAAACATCTCAAACGGTACTGAACCTCTATGGTAAAGTGTAGTGCGATGTTATGTACTGGGTGGTGGTAAAACCAACAATCACTTCTTTGTTCCGACATACGAGAATTGCGTTAGGACTATTTTAAAGACGTACCTACAGGGCTTAGTCCTAACGTGAGTCAAGTTCTCTATTTAAATACTTTTTTGGAATTAGAGAGGAATGCTCGGACGAACTGATACCACTGATGCCATCTAATTCATCTTAATTTGTGGTCGTTGGGAGACCAGTAATAGATGAAACTTCAAATTAATATCAGAAAGTTTGTGCAAAACTGAATTATGGATTGCACGTATGTATAAGTTTTATCCAAATAATCATATTTCATTAAACGTCAAAATCATATAGGGAACAATACTATTTGTTTGTTTCGCCCGGAGAAATAGTCGGATGGTATAAGATTAGTTGGTGCATTAGTTACAGAAAGATGTGGGTATGCGTGTATTTTGAACTTTCAGGCGTGAATTATTCAGGAAGACATTTTTGCAGTTAAGTTCACTTCCCACTTGTAAATCGTTGTTTCATACCAAGTTACAATTCCCATCAAGAGTATTTAACTACGAATTTTTGCAGTAAATTTGGAAATTGAATGTTTCTAACCGGGGGTCGATACAGAAATATATATCATCTGATTTTACATTTTAATTATGCCTATTTTTCAGTTATTGAAGTTGTCAACATCGCATTTTAAATGAAAATCAAAATTTCAATGACACGTAATTCTGAAAGCAGTGAAAACACAGAAAGGAAAAAATCTGTGGGAGCGTTCGCGATTCCCTATCCCACAAAACCATCAACGACTAAACTACAGCTGGGATTAGCATATAACAGGGGTGGCCAACCCGCGGCTCGCGAGCCGCATGCAGCTCATTGGCCGGTTTCATGCGGCTCTTTTGTTCTGAGGAAAAAATAACTTGCAAACTAAGATTCACCACGTTTCGATTTAAAAACATATTATGATTCATCGAGTATTCTTCTTTTATGTCGAAATGACGAGCGCCTTTATCCACTTTACCATGGAACGTCCATTATTACATCACAACCGCATTATTTGGTGTGAGAAGCGTTTATTGATGACGAGTAATTAATTGAAAATACGCAACAATTCGTAATAACTCAAGAATAATGACGTCATATTACACGCCTCAGCGAGCGCCTTTTTTGCAGTACGCTAGCGTAGCTGCATGTTAGGCCCTTGGACTGGAATATTAATGTCCATACATTTGAGCTTTGCTCTCCTGTTTAAGTTGTATTAGTATATTTAAATAAATATTCGCTCTCAAAATACCAGGAAAAAAATGCCCAACAAAACGAAAATATGAGGATAAACACCGGACGTTTTTAACAGAGTGGGAGAGCTTATATTTTTTGTTGAACGTATTAGCAAGCCATTCTGCCTTATATGTCCGGCTTCACTAGCGCATTTCAAAGCTTCGAATCCTCAGCGCCACTTCACTTCACTCCATGGTAACATCGACCAAGAATTTCCGAAAGGGACTGAACTTCGCAAGCACAAGTTGATCAATTTGAAAAGTCTGGCAGAAAAGCAAAAACAGTTTTTCTATAAATTTATGAAGCACTTAGAGACTGTGACGCTTGCATAGTATCAAACGGCTTGGAAAATTGCACGGGCCCAAAAGCCAGACAGTGATGGGGAGTTTGTTTAAAATTGCTTCTGTGATCTTGTTGAAATCTTGTCTCCTGAAAACAAAAAACTGAAAAAAATGCTATCAGATGTCCAACTATCCCGCCACACTGTTGAACACAGAATATTAACACGGCTATTGAATCACAGTTGCACTCTGATGGCTGCACTTTCAAAAGCAAATCTGCCCATATCAAAACTAACAGCAATTACCACGGATAGTGCGCCAGCCATGATCGGATCTGTGAAAGGACCTGTGGGGCTGTGCAAAGCTGACCAGACATTTCCCGAGTTTTGAAATTTTCACTGTATCATTCACAGGGAGCAACTCGTGTCTAAATGATTGAATTTGAAGAACGTCATGGAGACTGTGATGGAAATCGTCAACTTCATCCGGACACATGCGCTTAACCACCGGCAATTTAAGAATCTCATTGCTGAGCTGGACCAAGGGCTTCCGGGTGGCCTGCCGCTGCACTGCACTGTAAGGTGGGTGTCAAAAAGCCGGGTACTTTCTTCCTTTTTTCAGCTTTTAGATGCCGTGAAACTGTTCACGGAAGAGAAGAACAACAACAAAAACTATCCCGAGCTCCCGGACCGAGTGGATCATGGATCTGACTTTATGGTGACATGCTGTGTCACTTGAACAGATTGAACCTGAATTTGCGGGGAAAGTTAAAAATACTGCCTGACCTAGTGCAAAGTGTGTTTGCGTTGGTCAACAGACTGAAGCTGTTCAAGGCGCATATTCAAAGGGGAGATTTAATGCATTTTCCCACTCTGCTAAAAGCCAGCGGGCAAGTCACTATCGCCGACCTGAATAAGCAAGGAGCTAGATCTACAACACTTCTTGGAACCCTGAAGGAAAACTTTGTGCTGCGGTTCCGTGATATGCAACTAAAAAGACCACAGATTACGTTCCTCGTCGACCCATTTAATTCTAAGATGAACCGTTTGAAATTCTTTCTAGTCTCAGATGAGGCTGCAACTGAGTTGGAGATGATCGATTTTCATGAGGAGGACCAACTGAAACGTGCTTTAAGGGAAGGAACCATAGAGTTATGGAAAAGTGCCCCAATGTGAAACGGGCTGCGCTTAGGATACTGTCTGGGTCAATGTTTGGGTTAACATACGTCTGCGATTCTGTGTTTGCTACCCTAAAACACGTGAAATATAACTATATTAAAAACAATAGGCTACTACTTGTGGTGATCATGAAATGCGTTTTATTGTAACGTAATGCGGCCAAAAACTTGTTTAGACAACATACAAACTCTTGACCAGCTTCTTTGTAAATGCTCTGTCTCACAAAATATACTCCAGACCTTCTTTTGGAGGGGGGGGAGTGTCGCAGTATTTTGACTGGAAACTTTTGACTATCCAAATAATGGATATATCCTGATAATTGTATTATTTCTCATCCAGGTATCCGGATATTAAAGATACATACGTTGTTAAGCTCAATTCGAGTGTTTTGTTATTGCAGAGCAATAGGTTTCTGGAAGAAAAAAACATTGAACTTATTGGGAATTACGCCTAACTAGTTCAATACCCCCCCCCCCCTCCTCCCCCAACAGGGCCAAATTAAAGCTGAGAACAACTAGGGTACATAGTTGATATGCAACGAGCTACATCAAATTAAAATCATCTGTATTTCATTATAGATGTTTGGTTCTGTTTGAGATGTTTTCCGCTTAGAGTTTATTTTCTGGTTCTACATTTTTTATGTTGCATAGAGGTGGCGATTAGTTCACTTCTTTGACGTTGCTTCATTCCTCAAAGTGAATTTCTTGTGAAAGTGAAAAGTTGAGTCTTTTGTAGATTTCTTTCAGCCAAGGAATTTGGTTCTGAAATCACCAAACACACTGCGACGAAAATGCGGTAAAACAACCGATCTTAGGCAATAGTTCTACTTGGTTTTATTGAAATAAAACTTCAAAATTGACTTTTGGTCGATTATTGAATGTTGACAGAAAACGCGCAGCTCACCACGTAGAAACGACGGCTACGTATAAAAAAGTTACTGTAAATCTGTAACAAACAGTGATTTTATTGTTCTCTCGAAACACTGTGACAAATGCGCAGTAAATTTATCTTTGTTTTACAGTAACAGCCTATTTTGATTGTCTATTTTAAGTCGTTTTTTTTTCAAGATATTTATGCAAACAATAGTTTAATTTCAATTTCTCAAATTGGAAACCAGCTTTCTGATGAAATTTATGCCAGGAATGGGCCGTTGATGAAACACACCTCGACCATGCGTTCGATAGGCAGGCCATAATCGGTGAAAAAGAACAATTGTGGTCCAAAAATCGACCCCTGAGGGACACCGAATGGAGTTGAATAATTTCCTGAACGTTGTCCGTCCAAAACAACATTGATCTTGCGATTGGATAAGAAATATTCGACACTTGAAAAAACTGGACCAGAAATCCCATACGATTGAATTTTTTGCAACAGACCTTGATGCCGAACTCAGTCTAACGCTTTAGAAATGTCTAGAGCAATCGATTTTGCCTCCACACAACGGTCAAGAGCACGAAATATTCGTTCTGTTATTGCTGTCGAACAAGTCAACAGTAGATCGAAAACGACGAAAGCCATACTGCTTGTCGGTGAGGAGGCAAAGCGACTCCAGGTGTCCAGAAATATAATTATTAATAGTTGATTCAAAAATTTTACTGATAATTGGTAAGAAACTAATTGGACGATATATATTGGGATCAGTTCGATTGCCACAGTTTTTGAATGCCGGCACAATTGTTACACATATCCATGTATCGGGGAAGGTGCACTCTTTGAGATATTAATTAAACAGTTTGGTCAAAATAGCGGACAACTCAGGTGAAAGAATTTTCAGAATCACAGATGGAATACAGTCAGGAGATATTTTTGAATTCGAAAATCGGCGCGTTTTCGTTGGCTGATTAGTGTGAACGTCCAGCGAATAAAGCCACGTAAAACAAAAATTGCCATTGCCCCAAGTCTAGGAGAAAATATACACGATAAGCGACAGCGATGGTATGGATGGTAAAGCGTTTGACACAGCATATTTATCATTTTGAGGAATGAATATGAATAAAATTTAAAAGAATCCTCCGGGTCACGTGGCATGCACTTTGCAACCTTTGAGTGTCCTTCATGGAGTCGACACGTCCCCAATGCGATGGTAGACCGCTACAAATTTTTATCCCTCCGCAATTGATATAAATAGCTGCATATGAATATTTTAGCAATATACAACCTAAATTCATTAAAACATATATATTTTCAATGATTCGACAGACATACGCTTACTAGTACCGGTAGCCTACTTTGTACCGGTAACGTATGATGATATAGTATTTTCTTAAAATGGTGAAATATATCAAAACTACGTGAATTTTTTTCAAAATTGGCTAATCACGAATTGAATATTTTTGATCAATCCTTGATCACACAACAAATACCTGATTTCAGAAAAACTAACAATAAGTAAACAAGCAATTCACCTGAATATATTCATTTCATCCGGTAAAATAATAACATGAAAAAAATCAAGTAATCGTTATTTATATTGTATGTTATATTAGACACAGCAGGTCATTTGGAATTCAAATATTTTTTCGAATCGGATCGAATCATGTATTCCGTGTAAATTACAATTATCCCATTTTTACTATAACAACTTGTCTCCATTGTGAAAATCAATAAATTTATAATGTCTTTTTAATTCACACCAAGAACAACAATTTTCATATTTTGTTGTTAAAAATTCTGGTTCATTTAGCAAGTTTTTGTTCCTATGATCAATTCGCGATTGATTCGAATCCTACCGCGGATGAAATATACAATTTCAACTTCAAAAGATGGTTTAAGTGAAGAACCGGTGTATTTTGAGTTGATAAGTGAAAAATGTGATAACAAAAAAATTTCAAATCATTCCTCATATAGTCAAGAATGCTCAAGATCTTTCTACTCACATGCACCAAAATTATTGATTCGCTGATCAGACGAAACATTACAAAGATAATTTTGTGTATGTGTGTTTAAACCTCTTGAATCTCTTATTTATGCTATTTATTTCCTTTTTATAACATTTTTAATTATACTATATAGATCATTGCCCAGGGTGATTCGAGGGAAACAAAAATTAAAAAGTAGTTAGACCTACGTAAACCCGACTAAGATCATTCTCCATCCGTAAATAAAATATCATGATTCAAATCAACTTAGCAAAATAAAACGTGTAATACGATAACACACGCGGATACAAGGCGAGTGGGACACTCGTTGTTAGCGCTGAGCAAGATCGAATCATTTGGAATTCTAATCTGGATTCGGATAATTTTTTAAAATCAATTCAATATAAATAACAGATTTGCCATTCACTATCACGAATTAATTGCCTCCATTATGAAAATCGGCATCGACACATCACACAACAGGAAATCATATCTTATTTACGAAGATATATAAGCAATATCAGAGCGGGCAGCTCACAACCACAAACTCATTATAGAAACCATTGTGGTTTCTTGAGTAATAAAGATAGAAAAAAGATCGGTAATTATAAGTATTGGTTAGATGAGTAATTATGAAGTAATAATATAAAATTATTGAGTTGATACATATAATAGGAATACATATACATAACGAAATGTAAGGTTGCGAGACATTATCAAATGGAGTTGGTGAACTGAACACGGTGGGACAAAGCAAATTATTCTGATTATTCTTTAGGTCATATTTAATGAAAGTAACATAACGATATAGCTATGAATTTGTACAAAGATACGAATATCCATTTCTCTGAATTCGAACATAGAAATTGATTATTTCACATCAAATTTAAGTGTATTAAGTTCCCCAGCTCATCTTCAATTTTATCAAACGTAAGGTCGGTTCCGCAGGAATCAGCGGTTCATATCAACAATGTATGTTTCAATTTTTTTTTTTGATTGAATATTGCTCTTTAAGTCGAAGGTTCAATGCTTGCCCATGGCCCCATTTAACGCTCCCTATAGCAAGCACTTCATGGCTATCTGAATGTATATCTTGTATGTACTCTACAAAACCATAAAAAAACGAAACCATAAAATGAAGAAATGACAATTCTACCATGCCTTCATTTTCATCGTTGTTATGCAAAATTTCCCATCCATAATTTTCATTCAATGTTAAATTCAGGATTGAAATGAACCCCGGTATCAGCGATCGATGCTTTTAATCTTTCCAACTCATCTCGGTTGAAATCGGAATCATTCATTAACAATGTTTCAATCTTACATTGATGAACGATTTCACTGATTGTAGATAATCCTTCATCTCCTCCGAGCTCGCCGATTTCGTTCGAACTCAGATCCAGATACTTTATCTGTAATACACAGACTGATTGTCAGTTACTCTGCTACTTGGTCAGCCGAAAAAAATTACTGACAACGAGAAAAAATACCAATAATGTAATATTTCTGATAAACTACATATTTGATGACTGAAATGCGTATGTCGAGAGTCTCGTGGTAATGAAATATCGCCAACTGCTATGCGATAGCGATGTTAACAGTTTTGAATATTTTTAATTCATCGGAAAAGAACAAGATTTTGTCATTTTGATTTGTGATATTTGAATTCTGAATATTTTGTATGTTGAAGAAATGCTGATGTTGTCATCTTATTTAGGAATTTTATAACAAAAGGCTATTTTCAGAAGACAAAAACCGAAGAAAAAATTTGCTTCTTTAGAAAGTGGGGTCAGAATTGAAAAAAAACGTTTTAATGGGGAACAAGTAATTTCTTATGTTGCCTTTAAGAGGTGTGGGAATAATAATATTTCTTATGTTTGAACATGTATCAAACTTTACTGACTTGTATTAAATTTAGAAAATGTCAAAATGATTCAAACTAGCAAATGCAACTGAAATATAAATATTGTAAGTATTGGAATTTCATACTTTAAGCATTTGTTTGCAATCATATTTAATGAAGACATTATTTTCGTACCTCTGTATCACCAACTTTTTTTTTGAATGCTTTCATCCCTTCCGCTGTTACCCTGCATAGTCTCATGCTAACATTCTCTACTTCACATTGTGAAACAACGGATCCAACTTCAGCAACACCTTCAATACCCAGGTCACGATTGCAGTCAACATTGAGTTCCTTCAACTGAATAAAGAAATAACAGTCACGTTTACCATGTACAAGATATATATATCTTCGGGCCATGCTTGAAGTATCGATAACCTAATTAAAACATTTTCACTTTGGATATCAATAATAATACCAGTAATAAATTATTTTGTTGCAAATGTAGCAGCTTCAGAGGTTCAATAGGATTTTCAAATTTACGCGATTGTGAATCATTTTTGAATTTAAAAAAAAAACGACAACGATTTTAAACTACGTTACTGATTAAGCTTGATAACAATTAACAGGCTGTGCCCTGTAGGGAATGAATCAATCAGAGATTTCACAGCCGATGCGCCGATTATTTATTTTATACGAGATTCGACGACCATGCATGAGACAGACAGGGTGAGGAGTCTTGAAATTGCAACTGGAATATTTAATTCAGACCGTGCGCGGGTCATTTATTTTATACGAGATTCGGAAAAAAAATATTCGAAACTAGCATCCCCATTGTCAATGTATTTGGATTAAAACTTTTCTTTAATGAAGCTATTTTCCAAACATCAATATTTTAATTGTCCAACGGTTGTGTCGCAAATACCGAAACGAAATCATTGTAATGATTCGTCTTAATTAGGCTGTTTTGAACAATAGAGTAGTTATATTAATACACGTAAGAACCTTGCACTGTTTACTTTGCCATTACAATTTCTGGCACGAAAACTTGTCTGTCATTAAAGACGAGAGGATTCATTTAGAAGGCTCCTCTGTTATATCTGTTCTGTTCAAGCAATAACTTTTATTTTTAAATTGGAGGTAAGCAAAGATGTATTAATCTCTTCAAAAATTTGTTTCAAACTTATGTTTGGACACGTAACTTTACTTTGAATTTTTTTGGTTTCATGATAACTGTAATGATAACTAATTCGCATGCAACCCAAATTTCATTATCTGATACTGTTTTGGAGGGATCCGTAAATATTAGTCTCGTTGGACTCATACTGTCTAAGGATATGAGTTGGAATGAATATGTCACTCACTAGTATTGCTAAACAAGCCTCGACGAAAGTAGGTTTTCTATATCGAGCTCGCCATTATATCACTCCCGAAATCATTCTCCATTTGTTCAAATTACTGATTCTCTTGTTCCTATTCCTGCATTTCATGTAGCACTTTGCACTTTAGTGGCTTCAGGAGAATTTTCAAGTATGATTTGTGTTCTGTGGCCTTACTCCAAGCGAATTAAAAAAAAATGTAATAAACATCTTTGTATTAAATTAGAAAATATGAAAATGATTCGTACCTTTGTATCACCAACCTTTTTTCTGAATGCTTTCATCCCTTCCGCTGTTACCTTGCATAGTCTCATGCTAACATTCTTTACTTCACATTGTGAAACAACGGATCCAACTTCAGCAACACCTTCAATACCCAGGTCATTGTAGTCAACATTGAGTTCCTTCAACTGAATAAAGAAATAACAGTCACATTTACCATGTACAACAGTGGTTCTCAACCTTTTTCTTACCGCGTCCTACCTGGAGGTTCTATGGTGTTTCTGCGTATCAACAATTTATCAACAAATTCAACTTAACCCAAAATGTATAATTTAGGATTATTAACAGGGACTGATTAGCAAATAAATCGCCCCAGGAAAAATAACACAAATTAGCAAGGCGCAAAATTTAATGTGATGGTTGCAATTGTTTCTTCTCAACAAGTTGATCTACGCGAGTTGGAACTGAGCTCACAGCGCATCGCATATCGTGTCCAGGAGTATCGAGGCGATTTCAACTGTTAGATTTGATGCGCGTCATAGAAAAGAAACCCCGCTCACACTCGCATGTACTGGGAATAAAGTAACAGCTGCCGAATAGCGTTGCGAGTCAAAATCTTGTGAATCTTGAGCAATGCTCAACCAGACGTTTATTGGGGAAGATTCCTTGTGGATTGTTTTTGCTGTCTCATCATATTGAAAGTCAAAGACATCTTCCTGCTCTCCCGTTCCTACAGGCAGAAGAGATGGATTAATGGGGAACGGATTCGTGATGTACGCACAGCATGCTATATTAATGGAGGACAAGATGCTCAACTGCAGTGACTGACGTAATAAACGTGTCTCTTTTGTTCATAATCGGTTATTGTTTTCTCCCTATTCTTCACAGTAAAAACCATTTCCCTACACTTCACAGTACAGTAGGCTAGTTTTTTGGCAGAAAGGTACATAGAACTAGGAAGTAAGGTGAAATATTAAAACGCATGTTTCAAATTTATTGAATCTACCGGCAGACCTATTTAGTATTCCGTTACAATGTATATATATATATAATTTTTTTCCTCTCTCGTATACGGTGTGTGCATTACATTATCATAAATGATTCTATTTTTGTTCAAATCGACCTGACGCAAAAAACCTTTTATCCCATCCCATACTCTATGTGAAGGAGGAGACCAGAGACAGACCGATTGCTAGCAATCATCGGGAGCCGCAACTTGCCATTGCCGTAAGCAGAAGCGCCAGCGAACCAGGAAACAAAGATGTAGACCGATCGTACCGCATAAAGCTTAAATTCATCAAAATAAAAATCTCTTATTGGATGTATTGGAAAAATTCAAAGTTGACAAAACAACAATTAAATGGATTGTGTTCTACTATTCCACAGCTCAAGACTCAAGGGGTCTCAAGACTGTCAACTATCGAACCGGATATATTTGGTTGTGGGTAACCTCAGCGCCCATTTCAGATACGCCACAGTATACTCACATGGCCTCAAAATGGCTCTTCAAATAGGAACTTTTAATGTTTAACATTTTCTTTCAGGAAGAACCCAGCTGACAACCACTAAAATGTCAAACACAAACAGCTAGGAAGAACGATACACGTGCGCACCTCGCCACGTCGGCGCGATCCGTCAGTGACTCAAGCTCAACAAAAACATGTCTGCACAAAATATTTCAGGCTGGGATGGAACCGCGGCGCATTTGTAGCTTATGCTGTAGAAAGTAAATTTTCTAGTTGTGTCTTCTAGTGTTTTTCAAACTTCAGTACTTCAAATAAACCTTCCTTATTTCTTTCTAGTTTATTATTAATATTACGAGTAAATTTTTATTTATCGCCGCATTGAAGACATAAAGATAGACTAGTCGTCCTATTTGAAATCATTGTTATTTGTAGTGCTATTTGCGTGGGTCTAAGTTATTTGCCCTGCATATGCATCGAGGCCAAAATACACGTGAAATTGCCTCACCGATGCACTGCGCCGCGTTCCTAGTAACAAAATAAAAAAGACAATGTCCGCCTGCATTGCTTTGCGTTAATCGTAATCACGTGCCTACATAGCTGAAACGCACGCATCGAAACGAGCACTCTCCGTTAGCTTACTTAGCAAACAGTTCGGTTGCGTTGGAAAACGTAGATAACTGCATGCAGAGCATTGCGAGCGTGAAACACAAGGGTGAAATAAAACAAACCTGAAAAAACGCAACCTACGCAAACGTGTATTGCGGTCTTTCAAGTGTTCCGCTTTAACAACGTCTCAGCCCTTTTACACGAAGCGAAAATGCATCAAATTTCGAGAGATTTCATTTCGTCGTGTGTAAGACTCCGCTTCAATTCTAACGAAGGTCTGTGCGGATTTCATCTGCGAAGGTTCGTTGGGTGACAATCTTACGTGTAACCAAAGATTTCTACGAAAAATAGAAAATGCCTTCCCGAAGATACTGGAAATTCGATACACAACTGCTCGACGATAAAAAGTACACATCTTACCTTAAAAATGTTATTGACACAATTGTAAAGCTAAAACGAAACAACCAGAGAAAATCTATACGCGGTAATACTATTATCCCTAACCAGAACGGCATTCTTAAACACATTAAAAAAAATCTTCAAGAATCTATACAAACAACCACCAACCACACCCAGGAATTCAGATCCAAAGAACTTCACCACATACAGTTTCAAAGTACCCAAAATTACAGAAAATGAATCGGAACAAACCGTAACCCCGCTATGTCCCACAGACGCGCTAAAAGACGTGCCAATCGATATATACTCAGATATTGAAGGCTGTCTAACCGAATTTTACCAATGCTTTTGTGGTAATATAAAATATATTCCCAATGAGAGCATAAACCATTCACTCTGTATTAACGATAAAAGCCCCACCCAAAAATGATCAAAGGAAAATATGAAGAAAATTATAGACCTATCCCACTTCTCTGCGGTGATTACCAAGTTGTAACAAAGACCATAAACAACAGAATTTTAAAAATTCTTCCAGGAATTATTGACTCGAGTTAGAACGGGTTTTTTTTTGCCGAAGATATATCGGAGACAATATTCTAATACTAATTGTTGTAAATAAATACTCGGACATTACGGTTTTTCCGCAACGATCTTAATTCTCGATTCTTTAAGGCTTCCGACACCTTGAAATGGGATTTTATCCAACAATCTCTCCGAATCTTTGACTTCATCCCCGAACTCACTCGGTAGATGAAAAGCTTGTACCATAGTATCCAAATCATAAATACAAATCACGACTTCATATCTGAAAGATTCAATATCTAGACATTTTGGCATTGATCCAACTAATCCATACTGTCACAAAACAACATGTAATGCAATATTGATGTGCGCCAGATTTGTTATATACAGGGCCAAGGTGCAAGGAAGACTGAATATGCGGCACTAGTTAGACAGATAATTTCAACCGAAAAAATTGTATATAAAAATGTATATTTTCACAAGTACTTCCAAAAATGGGTCGGATTATATATGTCCATATTTGAAAACTTTTAAAACTTAGGCGAGGCCTAGGGTTGTCCAATTCGATTCGGTGATTCGAATCAATTGCGAATTGTTGCGAATTCCTAATGATTCGGTTTTGCCCAGTCCTAGCTAGGCCGAAACGAGAAGATCATATCTTTTCAATAACCCTGTCCCTTTATATGTGGTTGTACAGGGCCTTGGTCAGAGTGATCCACCCCACAACATTGGATATAGAAACTGTACTGAGTAATGCATGTAAAGATTCGCTACCCTTTCAGTCTATTTAGTTTGACTACAATTTTCGGCATAAACACTAATATCTGTCAAACGGTACGGGCTTCAGAATAGTCCGAACATATTTCCATTTATTTTTCCGTATTGTATCCTTGTTCATTTGCTCGCGTTATAACTTTTGTTATATTGTTTTGTATAAATGGTAGAAGTCCCACAATTATTCTTTAGGAGGAAGGCTCCTCTGATATGTTTGTAACTCACTTTTATATATTTTTTTTTAATTTGTAGTAAGCAAAGGTGTATTACTCTCATCAAAAATTTGTTATCAAACTTTACTTTAATTTTTTTTTTTTTTTTTGGTTTCCTGAAAACTGTAATGTAATATATTTATCAACACTAGACATATTTGTATTAAAATTAGAAAATGTAAAAATGATTCAAACTAGCAAATGCAACTAAAATATAAATATTGTAGGTATTGGAATTTCATCCTTTAAGCATTTGTAGTAATCATATTTAATGAAGATATTATTTTCGTACCTTTGTATCACCAACTTTTTTTTTGAATGCTTTCATCCCTTCCGCTGTTACGTTGCACCATCGCATGCTAACATTCTCTACTTCACATTGTGAAACAACGGATCCAACTTCAGCAACACCTTCAATACCCAGGTCACGATTGTCGTCAACATTGAGTTCCTTCAACTAAATAAAGAAATACCAGTCACGTTTATTATGTACAAGATATACATATCTTCGGGCCATGCTCGGAGCATCGATTTCTCAGTTAAAGCATTTTCAATTTGGATGTCAATAATAATACCAGTAATAATTATTTTTTGCTGCAAATGTAGCAGGTTCGGAGGTTCAATAGAATTTATAAATATGCGCGATTGTGATTCTAATTCAAATTTATAAAAAAATGTTGACCATTTTAAACTACGTTACTGATTAAGCTTGGTGACAATGACCGAGTTGTGCTCTAGGGAATGGATCAATCAGAGATTTCACATTCGATGCGCGGCTAATTCATTTCATAGGAGATTCGACTCAAAATATAAATATTGGAAACTAGCATCCAAATTGTCAATGTATTTGGATTAAAACTTTTGTTGTTGTTTTCCAAACATTAATATTTTAATTAGCCAGAGGTTGTATCTCAAATGACAAAACGAAATCATAATAATGATTACATTTAATAGCAATATTTCGCTGAATCAGTATCGGGATTTGGCTGTTTCGGACACTAGTGGGCGCGATGATTTAGCGATTATCATAGCAGGTTGAAGGAAATAAACATGTGGATCGCTTAAGAAAGGGAAGCTGCAATGCTCTCTATACAGCTCGGTAACTATTGAGAGAAGCAAAACAATCAATGTAGAATAGAATATGTAGAATATTAGCATAGTGAGATGCTATCCATCATAAGATGTTTCATCCAAAGCTTCCAAATTTCCCAAAAAATAAAAATTTATGTCGCAAGTAATTGTTTTCCGTTTTCAAACTGGTTATTATCGCTTAAATTGTCAAAATTGGATGCCATGAAATGGATTTTGTTAAGTCTGTCATATAAAAGTGACTGTTGCTCATGTGATTTTGTTTTGCGACCGCTTCAAATACCAAAGACCAAACCTACTTATACTGTCGGTTGAAAGTGATATTCCTCTAAGACACCAATATTTATTGACATGTCTAAATATTATAATGCATGTTTTAAATTCATCTTCTCTCATATACAGTGTGTGTATTATCATAAATGGTTCTATTTTTGTCCAAGCCGACCTGGCACAAAAAGCCTTGTTGAGCTGAAAGCGACGTTGAAATATTTCATCCCATTCATCCCCATTGTCGTAAGCAGAAGCGCCAGCGAACCAGGCAACATCGATGTATACCGATCGTACCGCATAAAGCTTAATTAAATTTATCAAAATAAAAATCTCTTATTGGATGTATTGGAAAAATCCAAAGTTGACAAAACAACAATTAAATGAATTGTATTCTACTATTCCACAGCGGATCTAATCGTCTTCTTTTTGCTAAATAAAATTTGTTCGAAAAGAAATCGAAATACATCTAATTAAAAGCTATATTAATGTATGTAGCAATATAACTCAGTGCGAAATGAGGGACAAACAGGAACCTGTCGAAAACGTGAAAAGGAAGGTCATTTTAAACAGAATTTCACGAACAAATAAGACCAAAACAAATCCAAGTGATACAGCCCTTGAAATAAGCCTTAGCGTTCGTACAGACTAATCGCGATTATGACTCGACCAGTAAACTCATTAAATAAATCTCCAGATACTATCACCAAAAACAGACGTCCTAACCACAAAATACACCATATTACACCACGACGAACAAGTACAATAAAACTGGACAAGTGTTCTACACCAATACCCTGACCGCCGCCTTCAAAATATAGTTGCTTCCCCGAACTTGGCGATAGTTTTGGGTAAGATTGTGTATTTAAGATAGGCACCAACAAATCAGTGGCTGCAACCAAACAAAAGTCTTCCGTCCTAGTACCTCAGATACCACAGACGGCAATCTGCTCACTTTTGAAATGGAGAGTGCAAGTGTACAACACTATGCCGACCGAGCCGATTACAACGTAGGCTAACGCCTTACTCACTCAGCCTCGAAATGGCTCTTCAAATAGCAACTTTTGATGTTAATCATTTTCTCTCAGGAAGGACCCAGCTGACGACCACTAAAATGACAAACTCAAACAGCAAGCAAGAACGATACGCAGGCGCACCGCGACTTGTCGCGTGATCCATCAATGACTCAAGCTCAACAAAAACATGTCTGCACAAAATATTTCACGCCGGGGATGGAGCCGCGGCGCATTTGTAGCCTATGCGAAGTAAAAGTGCCTGGTAACAAAATAATAAAGACGCCTGCATTGCTTTGCGTTAATCGTATTCACGTGCCTACATAGGTCAAACGCACGCAACGAAACGAGCACCCTCCGTTAGCTTGCATAGTAAACAGTTTGGTTGCGTTGAAAAACGTGAAACACAAGGGTAAAATAAAACAAACCTGAAAAAACGCAACCTACGCAAACGTGTATTGCAGTCATTACACGTGTTTCGCTTGAACGGCGTCTCAGCCCTTTTACACGGAGCGAAAATGCATCAAATCTCGAGAAAGAACTTCACCACATGCCGATTCCAAGGAGCCAAAATTCCAAAAAATGAATCGGAACAAATGACAACCAACTGGTAGTTAGGTACGATACGAATTTGAGTATGTTACAATTAACTTTTTCGGTACGATGGCACGGTACGATTCATTTTTTTCAATTTTCGTACTTGGTAAGTTACGGTATGAGGTTTGATACTTATTACCGTTTTTCGTACCTTCGCACTACATCATATTCTTCTTAAATGAATTCCAAAAAATAATTTTATTTAACATCGATGCCGTTTCATAACGGGGCGCAGATAAAATAGATTGTGTCAACCAAAGAATTTTTAAACTAAAGGGCAATTTTAAAATGAATTAAAGCGGCTCAGGCATGGCAATAAAAATGCAACTGATTCACTTCAACTGATTAGATGAACTATGTCGTATGTCGGTTTTACTGTCCTGGATTTTAAACCAAGTAGCATAAAACTGTATCACTTTGATCTAAGATGTAGGTGATGTTTTTTGCGGTGGCCAGATTGTACAAATAATATTTCTGCCCAGCGAATCGTACCTGTTTTCGCACTGGCACGAAAAATATTAATCGAACTAAATTTCGTACTGGTAAGAAAGTTAGGTAAAATGTACCATTCACTCTGTATTAACGATAAAAGCCCAAACATTATCACAGATAACTTTAATATCCAAGAAAGATAAAGAAAATAATAGACCTATCCCGCTCCTCCGCTGTGATTACGAATTTGTAACAAAGACCATAAACAATAGAACTTTAAAAATATTCACAGGAATTATTGATTCGCGTCAGAACGGGTTTCTTTGGCAAAGATATATCGGAGACAATATTGTAATACTAATTGATGTAACTGAATACTCGAATAATAGCATATTTTTGCAACGATTTTAACTTTCGATTTTTTAAGGCTTCCTGCACCTTGAAATGGGATTTTATCCGACACTCTCTCCGAATCTTCGGCTTTATACCCAAACTCACTCGGCAGTTAAAAAACTTGTACAATAGTGCCCAAACTATGAATACAAGTGACAACTTCATATCCGAAAGATTCAATATCTGTAGAAGCGTACGGGAAGGAGATTCATCTATCCGGTTCTTTCTTTCTTTTAGGAACTGATCACCAAGAAAATACTTGTCAACTCAAGAACTAAAGTTGGGAATGTTTGCTGATGATATTATACTGTATCTCCGTGGAGAATGTAGTGTTACATACAACACATTGTACTATAGCATGTTGGAAGACTTTGGCAATGTCTCTAGATGCTTTATACACCCATTAAAGTTAAATGCCTTCTACATTGGTTCACTAAGGGTAAACGTAGAAAAGTCTGATTGGGAAAAGTAGGGCCACAGAACCCATAAAACCAGCTCAAGTTTGAAAGAAATGAACTGGCGATCTCAGTCCATGTCATAGGAACGCACCTACAAATATCCACACTTGTGCGCGATGGATACAAAATTACGTTCCTTCAAACTAACTTTAATTTGCGTGCAATTGTTGCAAATCTTCAACTCCAGAAAACTGGAATTAAAGACGATCTGAACTGCACTTTTAGTCACACATCACCAGAGTCCCCCACCGATTTATGTGTCACGTGCCAAATCAATTCTACTAATCCATACTGTCACAAAACAGCATGTAATGCAATATCGATGTGCGCCAGATTTATTATACACAGGTCCAAGGTGCAAGAAAGACTGAATATACGGCACTAGTTAAGACAGATAGTTCCAACCGAAAAAATTGTATATAAAAACGCATTATTAACTTTCAAAATGGGTCGGATTATAAATGTCTATATACTTAGGCTAGGCCGTAACGAAAAGATCATATCTTTTCAATAACCCTGTACTTTTCTATGTTTCCGTACAAGGCCTTGGTCAGAGGGATCCACACCACAACATTGGCTATAGAAACTATACTGAGTAATGCTTGTAAAGATTTGCCCCCTTGCAGTCTATTTAGTTTGACTACAATTTTCGGCATAAACACCAATATCCATCGTACAGTACGGGGTTCAGAATAATGCGAACATATTTCCCGCGACTTGAAGAAAACAAAAGCCGATTTCACCTTCGCCCAGGGCAGATACCACTCACTCCACTTTACGATAGCTGTCCAGTTCCTTTAATATAAAAAAGAGGAACCTCATTCAATTGAAATTTATGTTCTGAAGTTTTTCAGGTTTCCTGATAACTCCATAATGAAATAGATTTATTGGTATCGCCTTCAGTGTCGACAACTTGGTTTGCTTGATCGAGGATTAAATATGGTGTAGAGTTCATAAATACTAAAAGAATGTGTGAAATTGCTATTTTACACTCTTTATGCTAATATTTTGACATGTTGGAGGACATTGATATAAGAGCGCTTCCACGGGAATTACGTGGAATTTATATAAGGGCAGGACAATGCCAGGAAATGGGTCTCTTCAGTGTTAAAGTTCAATGTTCTCTCTAACTGCTTCGTATGCCTGCTTTGTACGGGTTTGTTTTGTCAGAGGAATTCTGGATCGTAATTCGTTACTGACGGACACGGACGTATTTCATTACTTTTATGGAAATTCACTCTACCCAATTCCGGAAACAATACCGAGAAGCAGCAAGCTAACGGTCCCTTAGCATTAAAGAGTCACTACAAAATATAGTACCAGCAACTGTACTGTAGGCGGAAAACATCCTAAACGAAACTCAGAGGAGTTCGGACGTCTCTCCGGCCTCCTATGCGACTGTTCGACAACCTTCACGAATATAATCGGAATTCTGAACCATTTCACTTCAGTGTTTAGCAATGAATTCAAATACGGAATTTCAACTTGACGCGTTTTGGATTTATTGTTCTTTGCTATATTAGGTTTTTCTCTCGCATCCTCACTATTTTTATTCATTGTTTTGTTTTGGTCCGCACTAATTACAAAACTGAGTTACGATGGTTGGCGGTAGTCGAAAAACGATTATAATCGACTTATCTGCTAATAGTTCCCCATTCATTAAAAACAAACACACAGCCCGGGTCTTATACTCGCATATTTTTAATATTTAATCTTGTGTGTGTGCTTGTTTGTGTGTTAGGGGGATAGACGCTTGTACTTTGTTCACTTAGCGGTTTTGCTTATTTTATGGAATCTCCCTTCGGTGCAGTCGTGTGTTTTTGATGTTCCGTTTCTATGTGGAATGACAATAAAATTGTATTGTTGGGAAAGTACAGCGAGTTCAAAATAGTAGGCAAACAAGCTATGGGACATTGCTGTATTGAACTTAAACTGCAATATTTATTTGAAACAGTTTGTTACAAAGAATGCTTGCCAAAAACTACACTTAATAGTGATCGATTACATCGAGTGTACTGAGTTTCTATATTGAGTATATGAACTGATAGAATGAGTCGATGCTTCTTACCTTCAAAACTGCACCCTTGAGATTTGTCGCCATGATTGCAGCAAGTTCTACGTTGAGGTTACAATTTGTGATTCGGAGCAGATTGATAATTTTACAGCGACGCATAACTGATGATATTGCCAGCATTCTATGGGGATTAATTGTTGTTTCATGAAGTTTGATTTCTTTTATGTGAGATTGAATGAAATCAGCATCATTTGCCTCGTACAAAGCTCCAAACAATTCCATCATATATATTCCATCATCACTGCTGCTTAATTTTTCATGCAAACTTTGCTTCAATACTTCCTCTTTTTCTTTTTTTCTATCAACTGCAAAACAAACGTTATCAAACCCCGCAACTACTAAAGCAACAAACTACTCGAATGTCATTCATATTTATTCACTGAAGTGTGGAGAAGAAGAAAGAATATTGAAAATACAACAACAGGATGGAAGTTCCGCGAATTTTAAAATATTAATTTAATTTTAATTAATTTTGTGAATCTGGATTTTGAATAAAATTAAAACGTCTTATATGTAGTGTAGTGCTGGTGGAATAGTGCAGTCAAACATGTCACCAAAATGGGGTTTCGACTGAATTTAACATTTTCTGATTCAGTTATTTCTCCTTCCATGTTGGCATTTTTGTAACCTCATATTTTTAAACACGGTGCAATACGAAAATGACGCAGTTCATGCAAGCGAAAGATTGTCGACTATGTTCCGAAAAATTCCGCGAGATTCTCTCAGATTTCTGTTATGTAAACGAGTCGGTAATTTTGGCCACGTTGATGTCCTCGGCGAGCCCGCTGAAGTTTGTGTATTGTACCCCCGATGTGGTACTTTTGACCCGTGAAGGCAGTGAGACTCGACTCTTGTAAGATAGGACCATTTAGAGTGATTGAATCCTAGTCGAATTGGTGATGTTGAGAAGGACTGCAATGTTGAAATGCTGTCTCGACCAGACTTAAGCATAGCATTGAATACACCTTTTTCTTGCGTCTGGTCCAATTAGAAATTTACTTTGTATAGCGTGAACCAAATGGGGTACCATGCCTCTCGTAGCGAATCATCATAGTGACCCATACAGGACAAAACTTAAAAGATGGACAGTTGAACTTTCCTTCATAGTATGCAATCAACAATGTTTAGCATTTAATCAGATAACGGGATTGAGCTTATGTCTTTCATCCAGTGTGGAACTAATGAGGAATCGGTTATCATGGTTACGACCCAGGATGAATATTACAGTGCCTCGTTCGTTTTGATGCGTTTTCAGCAATATTATCCTTTATCCACCGGAAATGGAACCCGTGTCATTTATTAAGCGCTAAGTTTGTCGGTTATTGTCATTTACATCGCTCCACCGCAACTCGCTATAATTTGCGGACTGGGATCAGGCTTTTTGGTTAGTTTTCTCTGGTTTATTGAATACTGCAAGTTTTAGGCAACGATTTATGACCCGGGCCTCCGCTTAAAACGCCATGGAACGTTTAGAGGGCTCATAGCCTTCTGGATTTACCAGGAACTTAGAAATCAAATTTAGAATCTATGACTATATAATAAGCATTACGCCATCACAATGTGCCAAGAATTAATATCATGTATTTGAGGGTCGAAATCCTGAAAAATTGGTTTATAAATATATACATCCGTATGATTGTTTTACGTTTAATGCTCATTCTCTATTCATTATATTTTTGGGCAAGTTTTGTTAAAATAGATCAGAATCGATTATTCGAGGAAAGCAAATAAGTTAGCGTAATCCAGAAATGTTTGCAGTATTTCAGGAATGTTTTAGTATTCGGCAATTTTGACGCAATATCCGCTGAAATGTTAAGTTACAGAAATGCTTTTTTGGAATCCGCAAGAAACACTGAATCGGAAAATGCTGAGTGCACACTTCAAGAAGTACATACATGATTACAAATTATTACTAATGTGATGTGCAGTTAGCCAACATAAGTATTTTCGTTTTTTAACTCAATTTTTAAAGTTTTCTTAAATAACCGAAAACAAAACAAATAAAATGCAAGTAATAGTGATGGTCAGACTATGGATCGTATAATAGTTGAGCTGTAGAAAAAACAAAGGTTGTTGATATTCGGAAGTTCCCAAATGTCTTAAAAATATTCAAACTAATATTTAAATACAGTGAACATTGATGCAGTGAACGAGTAAATACAGGGATCATACTTCCGGATTGCTGATTATTTAACTTCTACTCACTTTTCATCAATTTTGCAGATAAATTTGTTGACAAATTCTGATTGAGTAAAATCCCACACACAAATCTGAGAACAATAGACCAGTGATCGCCGTGAAGATGATTTTTGACAAATTCTACGAACTCAATCGGTTTCATTTCGGAGACAAATATTGCAGCAAGTATCTCCTGAAGGGTTTGGTGTGAAAAGAAAAAGCGTTCATCTCCCTCCAGTAAATATTGACTTGCCATCGTACGACCTGGGACTTTAATAACAAGGTCTTGAATTGAATTGGTATCTATACCGACTTCAACTAACTCTTCGTGGGTGAATACCACTCTACCTTCTTTCATTCCTCTAAATGCCATTTTCTTCAACTTGTGAATAACTTCTTTATTCCGTACATGCTCAGATTCCACAAGAATATGAAGAATCTGCAGCATCACTCCGGTCATGGTGTCCGGTGGGTTATCTGGGTTGAACTTCTGTACAATGGCGTTGAAGATGAGAAACACTGGAACAGAGCAAAGAGGAATCAGACTGGGAGAAGTTGAACACATCTTGTTCCATTGACATTGATCGATGTCATCCAAGAGTGCAATGTATAACTTCTTCACGTCATCCGAACTTAATCCTGCCAAAGCGTAAATTGAATGAGGTCGAAGCTCGCCTGTGAGTGGTGCTACACAATGCTCACGAGAAGACATAATGATTTGAACCCTGGGGAAAAGTTGACCGATGACAATATTGAACATCACTATTGCTGTGCTGGCTTTTTCCCCGTGCTTTAACCGACAATGCGATTCCTGGAGTAACCAAGTTGCCTGATCTAGTCCTTCTAGGAAAAAGGCAACTTTTTCTTGGTTTTCAATGATCCAGTTGTATCCGTATTTCAAACATTCCTCACTTAGATCTGTGATGATTTTATCAAACAACAACTCCCTTGCACTGATTGAGTCCGAGACAGGAAGGTCACGAAGATCAACAAAGTAAATCATCTCGAAACGTCGAAATCTTTTATTGAACAAACGTTTAAATCTTCCCTCTGTTTTAGTCTCACACAAATCGTTGACTCTAAGCACCTGACGAACCATCCGCTTCATAAACGTAGTTTTTCCACTTCCTGCTTGACCAATTATTGCAATGTGTCGGTTTTCTTTTGAATCCAAACTCTTAATCATTTTGTCCATGGTAACCAATTCTTCTTCACTAGGATGCTCCTCTAATGCACTGAATCCAGTATCTTTCCTGTATTCTTTAAGCTTTGGCGCCATCTCACCCCCGAAGAAATATGTTAACTTCAGTATGCGCGAATTTACTTCAAACTCTGGTTCAGCCAGCCTTTGGTCTTTATATGCTTTGGTAATGCCACCTTTTGTTTTTTCTTCTGAATATCGGTTGACAGCTTTCTTAAACTTTGGTTCGTATTTTCCTGCAAACATTTCGAATACGATTCACCACAGTACTTACTATTCAGAATTGTAACTCTGACATGTTACAGATATAAACAAAATGTATTTTACTCATAAAACTAACTTTCAAATCTGAATTCGTGCCCAAAAATAAAACTATGTACACCGATAAAACAATTCTTCTACCGAACTTAGCAAACGCCGTCGCCACCGAAAATCATAGACGAAGTTCGAAAAATTCAAAATTTCTGAAACCTTTTTAATCTTTTCCGCATTTGAACTTGTGCCTTCCTTATAGATTAATCAAGTTAAGTTACAAGTGGATTTATATATTTGCTAAACGACAAATAATAGGATTTTTGATTTGACTCAGACATGATGTAGTATTGAGTTTTAAAATCCACGTGAAAAAGTTGAACAATGACTCGATTCGAGTCCACATTTTCAATGACTTTACTCGGATCGCCTTAGCAAAAGTGCACTGACTCGTACTCGATTTGCGAAAATGCATACGCGATTTTATAAGAATTCAGCCCGAGTCTGCAATTACCTTTTGAAAAAACATGTTATCCGCGATTGCGTATCGCATCAGAGAAAAAACACGTCTCCCAGACGGATATGTGAAATCCATGTTCGTCTACACAATATTGGTGATTTTAAGTGGGTACTTATAAAATGAGAGGTGGAAAATTAATTTGTAAATTAATTTCAAATTTTAAACCAGTGTCATATTATTTTAATAAAGCAATACTAGTTGTAAGAAATGTCACTCAAATATTAAATATGTTAAGATACGGACTCACGGCGTCTTGTAGAAGTCTTGAAAAAACTTCCCCGATCTGCAAAAGTACCAATTGCTTTATATAATTATAAACCTTAAAATTATAGTTGGCCAGTTCATAACAAACAATCAATCAACAATTTCAAATTACTATAAAAAATTAATATACTAAAATATCTAAATTAAATCTCATTCGTAGCTGCACAACATTTAAAAAAAAACGTTGTAGCTTGTAATAAACTCAAATAAATTATTCTAATCGTTCCAATAAAGCCCGCATGCCTTTAACCTTATTAACCTGTAAAGACTATTATATTTTTCCACTTTATTTGTACGTTTTTTTCATGGACTGATTATTTTAAATATTTTTGGAATTGCATGACAATTATAAAATACGTTAACTGTTCCCATTATTACATGAAAATGCATTTTGCTGAAAGGATTCTATCTAATATACATATTTCGACGTGATATCGTGATGAGCAGCTGCTTTGAAAACTAACCGATACTCAGACACCCTCAAAGCTCAAATTATTAATGCTGTGTGACATGTAAGAAATAAATGAACCAACCGTGCACGTGGATATGTTGAACAACTGTATTTGCTTCTATATTCTTTACTTTCTCCACTCTCATTTCGTGAACGGAGGCTCCAGTTATGTTGGTTTCTGTAAGACAATTAAACTAAAAGATTAAGAAACTAAACTATATTGAATTACGAAGTTTCGATAATTGAATGAAACTGAAGAATAAAATATTTATAAATTGAACAGAAAAGCTCTAATTCCTGAATGCTAAATATATTTATAATTACTTTTGCCCTACAGGCGCTTTCTTAAGCTATTTAAACGAAGTTTTACTATTAATCATGTGAGACGGCAGAATTATCTCTAAAGAACGACATGCTTTTATATATAATCTAACATGCTTAGAATACACGGCGACGAAAACCGTGGCGACGCATGTGTTTAATGTACTCACCGTTCACGTTAGTTTGTTGCAAAACTTCTGCCGAGATAATTGCTTCTGTTGCTGATACAGTTGCTTGTTCAGCTGAAACGGATGCTTCTTCAGCATGAATAGTTGTCTCATGGGAAGCAATTTCTGCTTGTTCAGCAACAACTGCAACATTTTCCGCTTTTTCTACGCTGAGTTCTTGCACAGCAGTATCAGAGATGTTGATTTCTGCAGCAGGAATTTTATGAAATAGTAAGACAATTGTCAAAAGTTTCATTTCTGGAAAGTTTGAAGGTTTATTTAAAAAAGACGAAAAAAGAATTTTTTTTAAAACACTTTATTTTATTTTAAAACGAGCGATTTATTAGAATCTAATTTAATTCCACAATAAACAAATTATCCCGTGAGGAAGGAGCATCTGCTAAAACATTTATTTTCAATATCAGCTAAGGTGTTTCAGAAGCATTGAGAGACTAAGATAGCCGAAGTATATTTGGCAGAAAACTGCGTTAAACTTCGTGTCTGCGAGTGTAGCAAATACCAAACAATGCCGAATGTGTTCGAGAATGCGAATGTGACAAAACACTGAAACAAAAGTCCAAAAGGGGCTGTCCCCATAACCGGTAGAACGGCAACGATCGGGGAATTCTTGACCCGCCATTTTATTTATGGCCGATGCTGGGTACATGTGACCCAAATACGATAACCGACGGCTACAAACACTCCGCAATTGATATAAATAGCTGCATATGAATATTTTAGCAAAATACAACCTAAATTCATTAAAAACATATATATTTCCAATGATTCAACAGACATACGCTTACTAGTACCAGTAGCCTACTTCATACCGGTTACGGTATCATGTGATTTTACTTAATAATACGTTGTAGAATTATTCTCCCAGCCCCAGAGAATCGATTATTAGCATCTGCTCTTTGAAAACCTTACTAACAAGTCGAAACAAACGCCAAAATCTGCAACAAAAAGTCAGTCACTCGTAGAAATTCAGCCGTACCAAACGCACCAGACAGCGAAAATCGGGGATGTGTGCATTGGGAATCGGCGACATCTGTCGTTAGCCGTCGTAGCCGTTCATGTTTGCATCACCCTTAAAGCACTTCAATGTGATTGAACTATCACATGGACACCAAAATGAAAGGTCAAGATAGGCGTCAAATTTAAAAATGCTACTTTGAGCCATTTAATTTTAGTATCAGGATTTTGCTGCATGCTTGCCCAGATCTGCTAAAAACAGCAATTTCATTCATTTACAATGTTGAAACATAATTGCAGTTCCAACTACGTTTAATATTAGGACAAATCTAGTCGGAGTTCAATTAGACTAGTTCAAAGCTAAAATCACAAATCGAGTCCTAAGTAACCTACAAGTGTAAAATATCTATTTAAACGCATTATATGTCGTGTTTCTTTCTACAAAGTCACCTCCGCTACATTTATATTCTTTTGATCAACCAAGTGTAAGTTTGGAAGTGATTTTAATTGCGTTGTACACAGAAGAATTTAAATTTCATGTTATTATAGAGGCATTTTCAGCTCCGATACAATGTACTCACCACTTATGTTAGTTTGTTGCAAAACTTCTGCGTAGATAATTGCTTCTGTTGCTGAGACAGTTGCTTGTTCAGCTGAAACGGAGGCTTCTTCTGCATGAAGAGTTGCGTCATGTGAAGCGATTTCTGCTTGTTCAGCAACAACTGCGACATTTTCCGCTTTTTCTACGCCCAGTTCTTGCACAACAGTATCAGAGATGTTGGTTTCTGCGGCAGGAATTTTATGAATTATTAAGATTTAGACAATTGTTAAAAGTTTTATTTCTTGAAAGTTTGAAGGTTTAAAAAAGACGAAAAATGGATTTTTGTTTATGACGTCGGTTTATTTTATTTTTAAATGTGCGATTTATTAAGATCTAATTCAACTCCACAATAAACAAATTATTCCGTGGGAAAGGAGCATAGGTGTTTAGACATATATTTTATGAGCCGAGGTATTTCAGAAGCATTGACAGATGAAGATAGCCAAAGTATATTTGGTAAAAAAAAATGAGTTAAACCTTTTGTCTGCAAGTGTAGCAAAATATGAACAATGCCAAAGGTGTTCGAGAATGCGAATGTGACAAAACACTAAAATAAAAGTCTTAAGCATTTCACTGTGATCGAACAATTACATACATGGGCACCAAAACCGTGTCGAGGTAGGCCTCAAATTTGATAATACTACTTGGACCATATATTGTGATCACTTCTACATAAATTAAACGTAAGATATGTAGAGAGTGGCAATAGTCTGAACCGAATCGGTATTAAAATTTAATTTAGGGATCAGAATTTTGTTGCATACTTGCCCAGATCTGCTAAAAGCAGCAATTTCATTCATTTACAATGTTGAAAGATAATTGCAATTCAAACTTCGTTTAATATTAGGACAAATTTAGCCGGAGTTTAATTAGACTAGTTCAAAGCAAAAATTACAAATCGAGTCCTAATTAACCTACAGGTGTCAAAATAAATAGCATTAAATGACGTGTTTCTTCATACAAAGTCACCTCTGTCACATTTCTATTCTTCCAATCAACCAAGTGTAAGTTTGAAGATGGTTTAATCGCGTTGTGAACAGAAAAAAATTAAAATGAAAGATTTAAATTTCCTGTTATGATACAGGCCTCTGCAGCTTCAATCCAATGTACTCACCACTTATGTTAGTTTGTTGCAAAACTTCTGCAGAGATAATTGCTTCTGTTGCTGACACAGTTGCTTGTTCAGCTGAAACGAAGGTTTCTTCGGCATATAGAGTTGTATCATGTGATGTAATTTCTGTTTGCTGAGCAGCAACTGCAACATTTTTCGCCCTTTCTACTTTCATTTCTTGTACAACTGTATCAGTGATATGTGTTTCCATAGTTTTTCTTTAACGTTTTTATTTTCTAAATGTATAGGTAATAATTGAATACGATAAGATATTTAAAAAGGTAAAGTTACACGATCATCAGAGATAAGCAGTTTGTCCTTTTTCAAAGTAACTTACTACTTCTTATACGCAAACACGGAAAAAGGGATGAAAAAAGATACACAAAAACATAAAGCTATACGAGCATCGGAGTTTCGTATTGAGAAAGATGGATGTTTTTATTCCCGAGGATTCTTCGGTTCGGAAAATGATCGGAATAGATGTTTTCTAGAATTTTGCGAAATTTTTCTAAGGAGAACAAAGAAAATATGATTCGATAAAAGATCATTTTTGTTCGCAGAATGTTTTAAGAAGTACAAGAGATTGGTTTCAATGACGATAATGGTTTGATTTGGAAAAGAGTAGCGTTTGAGGTAGGATGAAGGTATTCTTTAAATAATGATTAGATTTGATAAACGATGTAAGTTTGGTTTGAAAGAGGGTGGAAGTTGGTTTGAAGAAGAATGGAAGTTTGGTTTGAAGGAGGATGAGAGTTGGTTCAATGAAGGATGAGTGTTTGGTTTTACGTATGGGAGTTGGTTTTAAAGAGGGTGGGAGTTTCGTTTGAAGTAGAATCGAAACTTAGTCTGAAGAAGGATGGAAGTGGAAGATGGTTGTTTGATTTGAAGGACTTGAGGAAGGATGCATGATTTGGAGAAAGATGGGAGCTGCGTTTGAACGAGAAGGGGGGTTCGATTTGAAGAAGGGTGATAGTTTCGTTTGAAGGAGGATGGAAGTTTATTTTGAACTAGAAGGGGTGTTCGATTTGAGAAAGTTGGGAGTAGAGGATGGCTGATTGGTTTGAAGAAGAATGGTATTTTGTTTTGAAGGAGGAAGAAGTTCAGTTTGAAGAAAAATAGGAATTCGTTTAAAGACGGATGGAAGTTTGGTTTGGATGAGGATGACAGTTTGGTTTGAAGAAGAATTTAAGTTCGGTTTAAAAAAGGATGGTAGTTAGGTTTGAAGAAGGAAGGTAGTTTGGTTTGAAGAGGGATGGTAGAAATAAAGATGAGAGTTTGATTTGAATATGAATGGCGCTTTTCTTTGAAGAAAGATGGTAGTTTTGTTTGACGAATGGTGGGAGTTGGTTTAAAGAAGGATGAGAGTTTGGTTTGAGGATGAAAGATAGTTGGTTGGAAAAATGATGAAAGTTTGGGAGAAGAAAAAGAAATATGGGAGTTTGGTATGAATAAGGATGGTAGTTTAGTTGGAAAAAGGATGGTAGTTTTGTCAGAATTAGGATGGTTAGTTCGTTTGAAGGAGGTTGGCAGTTAAGGTTGAAGAAGGATGGTATTTTGGTTTGAATGAGGATGGCAGATTGACTTAGGTAAGGATGAATGTTTGGTTTGAAGAAGGGTGGTAGTTTGATCAGAAGGGGTATGGGAGTTTGACTTGACGGAGGATGGATGTATGATTCGGAGAAAGATGGGAGCTTCGTTTGAACGAGAAGGGATGCTCGATTTCAAAAAGGGTGGTAGTTTCGTTCGAAGGAGGATGGAAGTGAATTTTGGAGAAGGATGAAGATGCGGTAGTCGTTTGATTTGAAGGAGATTGGTTGTTTGGTTCGCAGAAGCAGGGGGGTTTGACTTGAAGAAGGATGGTATTTTGGTTTGAAGAAGGGTGAAGTTTAGTGTGAAGGATGATGGTAGCTTGGTTTGAATGAAAATTTAATGGATGTATGTTTGGTTTGAAGAAGGGTGGTAGATTGACTTGATGAAAGACGGTATGTTGGTTTGAAGGAAGAAGAAATTCAGTATGAAGGATGGGATTTCGTTTAAGGAAGGATGGAAGTTTGATTTGAATGAACATGACAGTTTCGTTTGGAGAAGGATGTATGTTTGAGAATGGCAGTTTGGCTTAGGGAATGATGTAAGTTTGGTTTGAAAAAGGATAGTAGTTTGATCCAAATGAGGCGGTTGGTTTGAAGGTGGATGTTAGTTTGGTTGGACGAAGGATGGTAGTTTGGTTTGAATAAGGATGATAGTATGGATTAGGGAAGGATGTATGCTTGATTTGGAGAAGGATAAGAGTTTCGTTTGAACTAGAAGAGGTGCTTAAGAAAGGTGGTAGTGGAGGATGGCTGTTTGGTTTGAAGAATGATGGAAGTTTGACTTGAAGAAGGATTGTATGTTGTTTTGAAGTATTAAGAATTTCAGTTTGAAGAAGGATGGGAGTTCATTTAAAGAAGGGTGGAAGTTTGGTTTGGACGAGGATGACAGTTTGGTTTCAAAATGAATTTAAGTTCGGTTTGAAAAAGGATGATAGTTTGGTATGAAGAAGAAAGGAAGTTTGGTTTGAAGAAGAAAGAAAGTTTGGTTTGAAGAAGGATGGTAGTTCTTATTGAAAAAGAATAGGAGTTGGCTTTGATTAAGGATGGTAGTTTTGTTTGAAAAAGGATGGTAGTTTGGTTGTAGAGGGATGGGAGGTTGATTTGGATAAGGATGAGTGTTTGGTTTAAAAAAAAAATGGGGGGTTGGTTTGAAGAAAGTTAGGAGTTAGGTAGGAAGAAGGATGGAAGTTTACTTTGAAGGACGATGGTAGTTTGGTTTGAATGAGAATGGCAATTTGGCTTTAAGAAGGATGTAAATTTGTCTTGAAAGGGGATGTTAGTTTGATCCGAAGGCGGAGTTTGGTTTGATAAAGGATAGAAGTTTGATTTGACAAGTATGAAAGTTGAGAATAGTTGTTTAGTTTGAAAGAGGTTGGTAGATCGGTTTGAAGATGGATGGAAGTGTGCAATTAAAAAGGATGGTATTTTGGTTTGATGGAGGATGATGTTTAGTTTGTAGGAGGATGATATCTTGGTTTGAATGAAGATGGCAGTTTTGCTTGAAGAAAGGTGTAAGATTAATTTGAAGAAGGATGGTTGATTGGCTTGAAGAGGGGTGGTATTCTGGTTTGTATTTTGATTTGAAAAAGGATGGCAGCTTGGTTTGAATGAAGATGACAGTTTGATTTGCAGAAGGATGTATGTTTGGTTTGGAGAGGGGTGGTAGGTTGGATTAAAGAAGGGCGATATTTTGGTTTAAAGGAGGAAGATGTTCAGTTTGAAGAAGTATGGGAGTTGGTTTAAAGAAGGATGGAAGTTTGGTTTGAAAAACTATGTAAGTTTAGTTTGGATGAGGATGACAATTTTGTTTGAAGATGGATGTAATTTTGGTTTTTAGTAAGAGCGCAAGTCTGGTTTGAAAAATAATGTGAATGTGGTTTGAAAAAGGGTGGGAGTTGGTTTAAAGAAGGATGGTAGTTTGATTTTAATAGGAATGTGAGTTTGGTTTTAAATATTGATGTAACTTTGGTTTGAAAAAGGGTGGATGTTCGTTTAAAGAAGGATAGTAGTTTGGTTTGAACGGGGATGGGAACTGGTTTAATGAAGTATGGCTATTTGGTTTGCATCATGAGAGTTGGTTTTAAGGAGGAGGGTAGTTTGACTTTGAAAAAGAAAGTAAGCTTGGCTTTTAGAAGGATGGTAGTTTGATAAGAAGGAGGATGGAAGTTTAGTGTGAAGAAGGATGGAAGTGGAAGTGGTTGTTTGGTTTGAAGGATGGAGCTTTGGCTTGAAGAAGAATGTTATTTTGGTTTAAAAGAGGGTGAGGTTCAGTGTAAAGGAGGATATGAGCTTGGTTTGAATGAAGATGACAGTTTAGTTTGATGAAGGATGTTTGTTTGGTTTCAAGATCGGTGGTAGGTTGATTTGAAGAAGGGCGGTATATTAGTTTGAAGGAGAAAGAAGTTTGGTTTGAGTGAAGGTGACAGTTTGATTTGGATGAGGATGACAGTTTGGTTTAAAGAAGGATTGTAGTTTGGTTTGAAATAGGATGGTAGTTCGATTTTAAGAAGAACGTAAGTTTGGTTTGGGAAAGGATGTAAGTGTGGTTTGACGGAGGGTGGGAGTTGGTTTGTATAAGAATGAGAGTTAGGTTTGGAGAAGGATCGGAGTTTGGTTTGAAAAAGGGAAGAAGTTTAGCTTGAAGAAGGATAGAATTTCGGCTTGAAAAAAGATGGTAGTGGGAGTAATGTTTGAAAAAGCGTGGGATTTGGGTTTCAAAAAGGTTTGGAGAACGGTCGGAGTTAGGTTTGAAAAAAGGTGGAAGTTAAGGTAGAAGAAGGATAAAAAAATTTGGCTTGAAGAAGAATGGTAGTTTCGTTAGAAGAGGGTGGTGAGTTCGTTTGAAGAAGGTTAGGAGTTAGGTTTGAAGAAGAATGGTATTTCAGTTTGAATTAGGGTGGCTATTTGGCTTAAGAAATGATGTAAGTTTGGTTTGAAAAAGGATGGTAGTTTTATCAGAAGGAGGACGGGAGTTTTACTTTGGCAGATGATGGAAGTATGATTAGAAGGATGGGAGTTTCGTTTGAACTAGAAGGGGTGTTCGATTTGAGAAAGGCGGGCGTTAAGGACGGCTGTTTGGTTTGAAGAATGGTGGAAGTTTGGCTTGAGGAAGGATTGTATTTTGTTTTGAAAGAGAAAGAAGTTCAGTTTGAAGAAGGATGAGAGTTCCTTTAAGGAAGTGTGGAAGCTTTGTTTGGATAAGGATGACAGTTTGGTTTGAAAATGAATTTAAGTTTGGTTTGTAAAAGGATGGTAGTTCTTATTGGAAAAGGATAGGAGTTGGGTTTGAATAAGGAAGGTAGTATTGTTTGGCGAAGGATGGTAGTTTGGTTTGAAGAGGGATGGGAGGTTGATTTGAAGGAGGATGGGGTTTTTGGATTTAAAAAGGATGAGAGGTTGATTTGAAGGAAGTTAGGAGTTAGGTTTGAAGAAGGATGGAAGTTTATTTTGAAGGACGATGGTAGTTTGGTTTGAATGAGAATGGCAATTTGGCTTCAAGAAGGATGTAAATTTGGCTTGAAAGGGGATGTTAGTTTGATCCGAAGGAGGAATTCGGTTTGAAAAAGGATAGAAGTTTAATTTGACAAGTATGAGAGTTGAGAATGGTTGTTTAGTTTGAAGGAGGTTGGTAGATCGGTTTGGAGATGGATGGAAGTGTGTCTTTAAAAAGGATGGTATTTTGGTTGAATGAAGGATGAGGTTTAGTTTGTAGGAGGATGGTATCTTGGTTTGAATAAAGATGGCAGTTTGATTTAAAGAAAGGTGTATCTTTGGGTTGAAGAAGGATGGTTGTTTGGCTTGAAGAAGGGTGGTATTTTGGTTTGTATTTTGATTTGAAAGAGAAATAAGTTTGGTATGAAAGAGGATGGAAGCTTGGTTTGAATGAAAATGGCAGTTTGTATTGAAAAAGGATGTAAGTTTAGTTTGTAAAAGGCTGGTATAATGACTTGGATTGGGATGGTATTTTTGTTTGAAGGAAGAAGAAGTTTAGTTTGCAGAAAAATGGGAGTTTGTTTAAAAATGAATGAAAATTTGGTTTGAATAAGGGTGACAGTTTGGTTTGAAGAAGGATAGATGTTTGGTGTGGATGAGGATGATAGTTTGCTTTGTAAGGGAATGGTAGCGTGATTTGAGGAGGAACGTAAGTTTGTTTTGAAAAAGAATGTAAATGTGGTTCGTAGGAGGTTGGGAAATGGTTCAATGTATGATTGAACTTTGGTTTTAAGGAGGATGGAAGTTGATTTGAAGAAGGACGGTAGTTTGGTTATCAGGAGGATGTTTATTTCGTTTGAGGGAGGTTGGCAGTTATGTTCGAAGAAGGAGGGTATTTTGTTTTGGATGAGGATGGCAGTTTGGCTTAAAAAAGGATGTAAGTTCGACGAAGGATGGTAGTTTGATCAGGAGGAGGACAAGAGTTCGTTTGAAGTAGAAGAGGTGTTCGGTTTAAAGAAGGATGGGAGTGAAGAGATAGCGGTTTGAATGAAGAAGACATTTTGGTTTAGAAGAATGATGCAAATTTGATTTGAATAAGGGTGGTATTTTTGCTTGGATAAGAATGGGAGTTGGTTCGAAAAAGGGTAGAAGTTTGAAGAAGGATGGTAGATTGGTTTAAAGAAGAATAGTAAGTAGTTGGCTTAGAGGAAGAATGTAAGTTTGGTTTGAAGAAGGATGAAAAATTGGTTTAAAGAGGGATCGTGGTGTGATCTGAAGAAGAATGCAAGTTTTATTTGAAAAAGGATGTAAGTTTTGTTTTAAGGAGGGTGGGAGTTGGTTTATAGAAGGATGAGAGTTGGATTTGAGGGAGGATGGTAGTTTGGTTTAAATGAGAACGACAGTTTGCTTCGATGAGGGATGTAAGTTTGGTTAAGAGAAGGATGGTAGATTGGTTCGAAGAAGGGTGAGAGTAGCTTTAAAGAAAGATGGGAGTGTTTGGTTTGAAGGAGAATGTAAGTTTGGTTTGAAAAAGGATGTAAGTTTGGTATGAAGGAAGGTGGGAGTTGGTCTAAAGAAGGAAGGGAATTTGGTTTGAGGGAGGATGGGAGTTTGGTTTAATTGAGGATGACTGTTTGGCTCAAAGAAGGATCGAAGATTGGTTTGAAGAAGAATGGTATTTTGATCTGAAGAATGATGGGAGTTTGGTTTGGCGGAGGATGAAAGATTGATTTAGAGAAGGATGAGAGTTTCGTTTGAAGTAGGGGGAGTGATCGGTTTAAAGAAGGTAGGGAGTCTGGTTTGAAGGAGGATGGGAGTTTGGTGTGAAGAAGGATGGGAGTGGAGATTGTAGTTCTGTTAAAAGAAGGATGGAAGTTTGGCTTGAATAAGGATGGTATTTTGGTCCTAAGGAGCATAAAGTTTAGTTTGTAGGAGGATAGTAGCTTGGTTTGAATGCATATTGCAGTTCACTTTGAAGGAGGATGTGCGTTTGATTTAAAAAAGGGAGAAATATATTTTGAAAAACGATGGAAGTTTGTTTTGAATGTAGATGACAGTCAGATTTGAAGAAAGATTTAATTCGATTTGGACGAGAATCACAGTTTGCTTTATGGAGGGTGTAAGTTTGGTTTGAAAAAGGATCGTAGATTGGTTTAAAGAAGGATATTATGATGATCTGAAGAAGAATGTAAGTTTAGTTGAAAAAAGGATGTAATTTTGGTTTGAAGGAGTGTGGGAGTGGGTTTAATAAAGGATGTCAGTTGATTTGAAAAAGAATGGGAGTTAATTTTGGAGAAGGATCGATGTTAGATTTTAGGAAGGGTGGAAGTTTAGTTTGGAGGAAGATGAAAGTTTTGCTTGAAGAAAGGTGGTAGTTTGGTTAGAAGGAGGATTTTTATTTTGTTTGAAGGAGGTTGGCAGTTATGTTTGAAGAAGGGTGGTATTTTGGTTTGAATGAGGAAGATAGTTTGATCAGAAGGAGAATGGATGTTTTGTTTGGGGTAGGATGGAAGATTGATTTGGAGGATGGACGTTTCGTTTGAAGTAGAAGGGGTGTTCGGTTAGAAATGGGTGGTAGTTTCGTTTGAAGGAGGATGGAAGTTTAGTTTGAAAAAGGAGGAAAGTGGAGGATGGTTGTTTGGTTTGAAGGTTGGAGCTTTGACATGAAGAAGGATGTTGCTTTTATTTGAAGGAGGGTGAAGTTTAGTGTAAAGGAGGATGGCAGCTTGGTTTCAATGAAAATGACAGTTTAGTTTGAAGAAGAATGTATGTTTTGTGTAAAGAGGTGTGATAGGTTGACTTGAAGAAGGACTGTATATTCGTTCAAAGGAGGATGAAAGTTTGTCTTGAAGAAGGATGGTAGTTTTGTTAGAAGGAGGATGGTTATTTAGTTTGAATGAGGTTGGCAGTTAACTCTGAATAAGGATGGCAGTTTAGGTTGAAGAACGACGTAAGTTTGGTTTGGATGGGGGTGGTAGTTTGATCAGAAGAAGGATGGGAGTTGTGTTTGGCGGATGATGGAAGTTTGATTTGGAGAGGGATGGGAGTTTTGTTTGAACAAGAAGGGATATTCGGTTTGAGAAGGATGGGAGTGAAGGATCGAAGTTTGAAGTTCAGTTTAAAGAGGTATGGGAGTTGGTTTAAAGAAGAATGGAAGTTTGGTTTGAATGAGGATGACAGTTTGGTTTGAAGAAGAATATTATTTTGGTTTGTAGAAGGATAGTAATTTGGTTTGGAGAAGGATGGAACTTTGGTTTGAAGAAGGGTGGAAGTTTAGTTTGAATGAGGATAACAGTTTGATTTGAAGAAGAATGTAAGTTTGATTTGAGAAAGGATGGTTGTTTGGTTTGAAAAAGAAAGGTAATTATATTTGGAGAAAGATGAGAGTTATGTTTGAGGAAGGATGGAAATTTAGTTTGAATGAGAATGATAGTTTGGTTTGAAAAAGGATGTATGTTTGGTTTGAAGAAGGATGGTTGTTTTATTTGAAGAAGGGTGGTAATTTGGTTTGTATTTTGATTTGAAAGAGGAAGAAGTTTAGTTTGAAAGAGAATGGTAGTTTGGTTTGAAAGATGATGACAGTTTGATTTGAAGAAGGATGTATGTTTGCTTTGAAATGGGGTGGTTGCTTGGCTTGAAGAAGGATGGTAGTTTGATTTGAAGAAGAACGTAAGTCATGTGTGAAAAATGATGAAAGGATGTTTTGAAGAAGTTTGGGAATTGGTTGACAGAAGGACCGGAATTTCGTTTGAAGGATGGTAGTTGATTTGAAAAAGATTGGAAGTTAGATTTGGAGGAGAATCGGAGTTTGGTTAAAAGAATGATGGTTGTTGGTTTAAAGAATGATGGGACTTTAGTTTGAATGAGGATGACAGTTTGGTTTGAAGAAGGATGTAAGTTTGATTTTAAGAAGGATGGTAATTCGGTCTAAAGAAGGAAGGTAGTTTTGTTTTGAAGGTAGGATGGGAGTAGAAGTATGAGTAGAAGGGGTGTTCAGTTTGAAGAAGGGTTTAAATGGGGGGTGATTGTTTGGTTTGCAGGAGATTGGTAGTTCGGTTTGAAGAAGGATGGAAGTTTAGGTTGTAAGAGGATGGTATTTTGGTTTGTAGGAAAATGAAGTTTCGTTTGTTGGAAGGTGGTAGCTTGGTTTGAATGAAGGTGGCACTTTGGTTTTAAGAAGGATGTAATTTCGATTTGAAGAAGGATAGGAGTTGGGTTTAATGAAATATTGAAGTTAGATTTGACGAAGGATGTAAGTTTGGATGGAATGAGGATGACAGTTTGGTTTGATGAAGGACGGATAATCGAGATAAAAGAAGGATGTTAGTTTGATTTGAAGGAGAATGTAAGTTTGATTTTAAGAAGTTGATTTTAGAGTTTGGTTTGAAGAAGGATGTAAGTTTGGCTTGGATGAGAATGACAGTTTTGTTGGTAGAAGGATGATAGCTTGATTTGAGGAAGATCGTAAGTCTGGATTGAAATATAATGTAAGTGTGGTTTGAAGAAGGGTGGGAGTTGGTTTAAAGAAGGATCGGAATTTGGTTTTAAGGATGGGAGTTGATTTGAAAAAAGATGGAAGTTAGGTTTGGAGAACGATCAGAGATTGGTTGAAAAGGGGTGGAAGTTAAGTTAGAAGGAGGTTAGAAGTTAGGTTTGATGAAGGATGGTATTTTGGTTTAGGGAAGGAGGTATGTTTGGTTTGAAGAAGTATTATAGTTTGATCAGAGTATAGGAATTTAGTTGGACGGAGGATGGAAGTATGATTTAGAGAAAGATGAGAGTTTCGTTTGCACTAGAAGTGTGTTCGGTTTGAGTAAGGTGGAGGTGGAGGATATGGCTGTTTGGTTTGAAGAAGAATGGAAGTCAGGCTTGAAAAAGAATGGTATTTTGTTTTGAAGTATTAAGAATTTCAGTTTGAAGGAGGATGGGAGTTCCTTTAAAAAAAGATGAAAGTTTAGTTTGAATGTGGATGACAGTTTGGTTTGAAGACGAATTTAAGTTCGGTTAAAAAAAGGATGGTAGTTTGGTTTGAAGAAGAATGGGAGTTTGGTTTGGGGAAATATGGTGGTTAGTCAAAAAAATGATGGAAGAAATATGGGAGTTTGGTTTGAATAAGGGTGATAGTTCTTATTGAAGAAGGATATGATTTGGGTTTGAATAAGGATGGCAGTTTTGTTTGAAGAGTGATGGGAGGTTGATTTGGAAGAGGATAAAGGTTTGAATTGAAAAAGGATGGGGTTTGGTTAGAAGAAAGATAAGAGTTAGGTTTGAAAAAGGATGGAAGTTCAATTTGAAGGATGATAGTATTTTGGTTTGAATGAGAATGGCAATTTGGCTTAAAGAAGGATGTTTATTTGGCTTGAAGGAGGATGTTAGTTTGATCCGAAGGAGGAGTTTGGTTTGAAGGAGGATGGAAGTTTTATTTGACAAGTATGGAAGTTGAGAATAGTTGTTTAGTCTGGAGGATGATAGCTCGGTTTGAAGATGGATGGAAGTGTGCCTTTAAAATGAATAGCATTTTGGTTTGTTGAAGTGTGAGGTTTAGTTTGTAGGAGGATGGTATCTTGGTTTGAATGAAGATGGCAGTTTGGTTTGAAGAGAGATGTAACTTTGATTTGAAGAAGGATGGTTGTTTTGTTTGAAGAAAGATAGTATTGTGGTTTGTATTTTGATTTCAAAGAGGAAGAAGTTTAGTATGAAAGAGGATGGTAGCTTAGTTCGAATGAAGATGACAGTTTGGTTTAAAGAGGGGTGGCAGGTTGGATTGAAGAAGGGTGCTAGTTTGGTTTGAAGAATTATGGTAGTTTGGTTTGGGGAAAAACGTAAGTCTGGTTTGAAAACTATTGTAAATGTTGTTTGAAAACGGGTGGGAGTCGGTTTAAAGAAAGATGGTAGTTTGATTTGAAAAAAATGCAAGTTTGATTTGAAAAACGATGTAAGTTTGGTTTAATGGAGTGTGGAAGTTCGTTTAGTGAAGGATAGTAGCTTTGTTTGAAGGGGGATGGGAGTTGGTTTAATAAAAGAAGGCTATTTGGTTGGTTTTAAGGAGGATGGTAGTTTACTTAGAATGAAGATGGCAGTTTGGTTTGATGGATGATGAAAGTTTAATTTGAGAAGTATGGAAGTTGAGGATGGTTGTTTAGTTTGAAGGAGGTTGGTAGTTCGTTTCGAAGAAGGATGTAAGTTTGGTTTGAAAAAGGATGGCTGTTTGGCTTGGTTGGTTGGTAAAAAAAATGTTGGGAATTTGGTTGGAAGAAGAATAGTAGTTTGGTTTCAATAAAAATGGTAGTTATATTTAAAGAAGGATAGGAGTTGGGTCTGAATAAGGATGGTAATTTTGTTTGAAAAAGGATGGTAGTTTGATTTGAAGAAGTATGAGAGGTTGATTCGCAGGACGATAGGGGTTTGGATTAATAAAGGTTGTGAGTTTGCTTTGAGGTAGCTTGAGAGTTTTATTTAAGAACAATAGGAGATGGGTTTGGATGGATATTACAATTAGACTTAGGGAAGTATGTAAGTTTGACTTCAAGCGGGATGTTGGTTTGGTTTGAAAGTGGAAGGAAGTTTAATGTGAGAAGTATGGAAGTTGAGGGTGGTTGTTTGGTTTGAAGGAGGTTGGTAGTTCGGTTTGAAGAAGGATGTAAGTTTGGCTTGAGAAAGGATGATATTTTGGTTTGTTGGCAGAATAGGTTTAGTTTGTAGGATGATGGTAGATTAGTTTGAATAAGGGTGACAGTTTGGTTTGAAGAAAGATGTATTTTTGGTTTGAAAAAGGGAGGTAGGTTGGCTTGAAGAAGAACGATATTTAGGTTTGAAGCAGGAAGAAGTTGAGTTTGAAGAAGGATGGGAGTTGGTTTAAAGAAGGTTGGAAGATTGGTTTGAAGAAGGAAGTAAGTTTGGTTTGAAGAAGGTCGGTAGTTTGATTTGACGAAGGATGATAGTTTTATTTGAAGAAGGATGGGAGTATGATTTGAAGAAGGATGTAAGTGATGTTTGACGAAGCGTGGGAGTTGGTTTAAAGAATGATCGGAGTTTTGTTTGAAGGATGGGAGTTGATTTTAAAAAAGGGAGGGATTTAGGTTTGGAGAACGATCGGAGTTTAGTTTGAAAAGTCCTGGAAGTTTAGTTTGAAGAAGGATGGTAGTCTGTTTAGAAGGATGGTTATTTCGTTTGAAGAAGGTTGGCAGTTAAGTTTGAAAAAGCATGGTATTCTGGTTTGAAAAAGGATGGAAGTATGTTTTGAAGAACGATGGGAGTTTCGTTTAAATTAGAAGGTGTGTTCGGTTTGAGAAAGGTGGGAGTGGAGTATGGCTGAGTTAGGTTTGAATATGGATAGAAGTTTATCTTTGAAGGACGATGGTAGTTTGGTTTGAATGAGAATCGCAATTTGGCTTAAAGCAGGATGTAAGTTTGGCTTGAAGAGGGATGTAAGTTTGGTTTGAAGGAGGAAGGAAGTTTCGTTTAAACTAGAAGGGAGTGGTAGTTTGGTTTGAAGGTAGATGGGATATTGGTGTGAAGAAGGATGGAAGTGGAGGATGGTTGTTAGGTTTGAAGAAGGTTAGGAGTTTGATTTGAAGAAGGATGAAAATGCGACTTGAAGAAAGATAGTGTTTTGTTTAAAGGAGGATGGTAGCTTGGTTTTAATGAAGATGACAACTTGGATTGAAGAGGATGTAAGTTTAGTTTGACTTGAAGAAGGGTGGTATTTTGTTTAAAGGAGGAACAAGATAATCTTGAAGGAAAATGGGAGTTGGTTTAAAGAATGTTGGAAGTTTGGTTTGAATAAGGGTGACAGTTTGGTTTGAAGAAGGGTGTGAGTTTGGTTTGGATGAGGATGACAGTTTGGTTGGTAGAAGAATGGTAGAATGATTTGAAGGAGAACGTTATTTTGGTTTGAAAAAGGGTTTGAGTGTGGTTTGAAGGAGGGTGGGAGTTGGTTTAATGAATAATGGAAGTTTAGTTTGAAGTTGGATGAAGTTTAGTTTGAAGGGGGGTGGTAGCTTGTTTTTAATGAAGATGGCAAATTGGATTGAAGAAGGATGTAAGTTTAGTTGGAAGAAGACTGGTAGGTTGACTTGAAAAAGCTTGGTATTTTTGTTTAAAGGCGGAAGAAGTTTGGTTTGAAGAATGGTGGGAGTTGGTTTAAAGAAGGTTGGAAGTTTGGTTTGAATAAGGATGACAGTTTGGGTTGAAGAAGGATGTAAGTTTGGTTTCAAAAAGGGTTTAAGTGTGGTTTGAAGTAGGGTGGGAGATGGTTCAATGAATGATGGTAATTTGGTTTGAAGGAGGGAAGTTGGTTTAAAGAAGGATAGTAGTTTGGTTAGCAGGAGGGTGGTTATTTCGTTTAAAGGAGGTTGGCAGTCTTGTTCGAACAAGGATGGTATTTTGGTATGCATGAGGATGACAGTTTAGGCCTAAAGAAGGATGTAGGTTTGGTTTGAAGGATAGTAGTTTGATCAAAAGGAGGATTGGAGTTTCGTTTGATGTAGAAGAGGTGTTCGGTTTGAAAAAGGGTGGAAGAGGGGGGATAGCGGTTTCAATAAAGATGACAGTTTGGTTTGAAGAATGATGTAAATTTGGTTTGAATAAGGATGGGAGTTTTGCTTGAAGAAGCATAGGATTTGCTTTGAAAAATGGTGGAAGTTTAGTTTGAAGAAAGATGGCAGTTTGGCTTAAAAAGGAATGTAAGTTTGGCTTGAAGAAGAATCGTAGTTTGATCAGAAAAGAGGATTAGGGTTTGAATTGAAGAAGGATAATTATTTCCTTTGAAGAAAATTGGCAGTTAGGTTTGAAGAATATCATCCATTTTGGTTTGAATGAGAATGACAGTTTGGCTCCAAGGAGGATGCAAGTCTGGTTTGAGGTAGGATGGTAGTTTGTTCAGAAGGGGGATGGGAGTTTGGTTTGATGGATGATGAAAGTTTAATTTGAGAAGTATGGAAGTTGAGGATAGTTGTTTATTTTGAAGGAGGTTGGTAGTTCGGTTCGAAGAAGGATGTAAGTTTGGTTTGAAAATGGATGGTTGTTTGGCTTAAAGATGGATGTTGGTTGGTAAAAAAATGTTGGGAGTTTGGTTGAAAGAAGAATGGTAGTTTGGTTTGAATAAGAATGGTAGTTCTGTTTGAAGAAGGATGGGAGTTTGGCCTGAATAAGGATGGTAATTTTGTTTGAAAAAGGATGGTAGTTTGATTTGAAGAAGTATGAGAGATTGATTCGGAGGACGATGGGGGTTTGGATTAATTAAGGTTGTGAGTCTGCTTTGAAGTAGGTTGAAAGTTTAATTTAAGAACAATGGGAGTTTGGTTTGGATGGATATTGGAGGTTTGGATGGATATTGCAATTTGGCTTAGAGAAGTATGTAAGTTTGACTTCAAGAGGGATGTTAGTTTGGTTTGAAAGAGGAAGGAAGTTTAATTTGATAAGTATGGAAGTTGAGGGTGGTTGTTTGGTTTGAAGGAGGTTGGTAGTTCGGTTTGAAGAAGGATGTAAGTTTGGCTTGAGAAAGGATGATATTTTGGTTTGTTGGTAGATGAGGTTTAGTTTGTAGGAGGATGGTAGATTGGTTTGAATGAAGATGGCAGTTTGGATTGAGGAAAGATAGTAAGTTTGGTTTGAAGAAAGATGCTTATTTGGCTTAAAAGAGGAAGAGTTTAGTTTGTAAGAGGATTGTAGCTTGGTGTGAATGAAGATGACAGTTTGGTTTGAAAAGGGGTGGTAGGTTGGCTTCAAGAAGAACGATATTTTGATTTGAAGCAGGAAGAAGTTGGGTTTGAAGACAGTTTGATTTGAGGAAGGATGTATGTTTTGTTTGAAAAGGGGTGGTAGGTTGGCTTGAAGAAGAACGATATTTGATTTGAAGCAGGAAGAAGTTGAATTTGAAGAAGGATGGGAGCTGGTTTAAAGAAGGGTGGAAGTTTGTTTTGAAGAAGAACGTAAGCTTGGTTTGAAGAAGGTCGGTAGTTTGGTTTGACGAAGGATGATAGTTTTATTTGAAGAAGATAGTAATTCTGGTTAAAAAATAATGTAAGTGGTGTTTGAAGAAGCGTGGGAGTTGGTTTAAAGAATGATCGGAGTTTTGTTTGAAGGATGGGAGTTGATTTTAAAAAAGGGGGGGAGTTAGGTTTGGAAAACGATCGGAGTTTAGTTTGAAGAAGGATGGTAGTCTGTTTAGAAGGATGGTTATTTCGTTTGAAGAAGGATGGAAGTATGTTTTGAAGAAGGATGGGAGTTTCGTTTAAATTAGAAGGTGTGTTCGGTTTGAGAAAGGTGGGAGTGGAGTATGACTGAGTTAGGTTTGAAAAAGGATAGAAGTTTATCTTTGAAGGACGACGGTAGTTTGGTTTGAATGAGAATCGCAATTTGGCTTAAAGCAGGATGTAAGTTTGGCTTGAAGAGGGATGTAAGTTTGGTTTGAAGGAGGAAGGAAGTTTCGTTTAAACTAGAAAGGAGTGGTAGTTTGGTTTGAATGTAGATGGGAGTTTGGTGTGAAGAAGAATGGAAGGGGAGGATGGTTGTTAAGTTTGAAGGAGGTTAGGAGTTTGGTTTGAAGAAGGATGAAAATGTGACTCGAAGAAAGATAGTGTTTTGTTTAAAGGAGGATGGTAGCTTGGTTTTAATGAAGATGACAACTTGGATTGAAGAGGATGTAAGTTTAGTTTGACTTGAGGAAGGGGGGTATTTGGTTTAAAGTAGGAAGAGGATAATCTTGAAAAAAAAAAATGGGAGTTGGTTTAAAGAATGTTGGAAGTTTGGTTTGAATAAGGGTGACAGTTTGGTTTGAAGAAGGATGTATGTTTGGTTTAGATGAGGATGACAGTTTGGTTGGCAGAAGAATGGTAGCTTGATTTGAAGAAGAACGTTATTTTGGTTTGAAAAAGGGTTTGAGTGTGGTTTGAAGGAGGGTGGGAGTTGGTTTAATGAATAATGGAAGTTTGGTTTGAAATTGGATGAAGTTTAGTTTGAAGGGGGGTGGTAGCTTGCTTTTAATGAGGATGACAATTTGGATTGAAGAAGGATGTAAGTTTAGTTGGAAGAAGACTGGTAGGTTGACTTGGAAAAGCTTGGTATTTTTGTTTGAAGGAGGAAGAAGTTTGGTTTGAAGAATGGTGAGAGTTGGTTTAAAAAAGGTTGGAAGTTTGGTTTAAATAAGGGTGACAGTTTGGGTTAAAGAAGGATGTAAGTTTGGTTTCAAAAAAGGTTTAAGTGTGGTTTGAAGGAGGGTGGGAGTTGGTTCAATGAATGATGGTAGTTTGGTTTGAAGGAGGGTGGTTATTTCTTTTAAAAGATGTTGGCATCCTTGTTCAAACAAGGATGGTATTTCGGTATGAATGAGGATGACAGTTTGGCCTAAAGAAGGATGTAGGTTTGGTTTCAAGGATAGTAGTTTGATCAAAAGGAGGATTGGAGTTTCGTTTGATGTAGAAGAGGTGTTCGGTTTGAAAAAGGGTGGAAGAGGGGGGATAGCGGTTTGAATGAAGATGACAGTTTGGTTTGAAGAATGATGTAAATTAAGTTTGAATAAGGATGAAAGTTTTGCTTGAAGAAGCATGGGAGTTGCTTTGAAAAATGATGGAAGTTTAGTTTGAAGAAAGATGGCAGTTTGGCTTAAAAAGAAATATAAGTTTGGCTTGAAGAATAATGGTAGTTTGATCAGAAGGAAGGATGAGGGTTTGAATTAAAGAAGGATAATTATTTCCTTTGAAGGAAGTTGGCTGTTAGGTTTGAGAAATATCCATCCTTTTTGGTTTGAATGAGAATAACAGTTTGGCTCCAAGGAGGATGCAAGTCTGGTTTGAGGTAGGATAGTAGTTTGTTCAGAAGGAGGATGGGAGTTTGGTTAGTCGGAGGATGGAAGATTCATTTGGAGAAAGATGAGAGTTTCGTTTGAAGTAAATAGCGGTGTTTGGTTTGAAGAAGGGGGGAGGAATTCGGTTTGAAGGAGGATGGAAGTTTGGTGTGAAAAAGGATGAAAGTGGTGGATGGTTTGAAGGTTTGTAGTTCTGTTTAAAGAAGGACGGAAGTTTTTCTTGAAAAAGTAGTTTTCTTGATAGTAGTTTGGTTTGATTCAAGGTGGCAATTTGATTTGAAAGAGGAAGAAGTTTAATTTAAAAAAGGGTGGAAGTTTGGCTTGCAGAAGGGTGGTAATTTGGTTCCAAGAAGGATGGTAGTTTGATTAGCTTAGCATTTATCATTTCGAATATACTTCTGATCAGGGTTGTCCAAAATATTCGAATTATTATGTGATTTCCTCAATTTTCTGGGAAGATGTCTTTGTTAGTTTATTATAAGGCTATTATTCAAATATTTGATTCATTTAGCAAAAATCATTCGATTCCGACAAACCGCTAATAAAACCAAATAATGTTATGCTTCTCAAATGTTTGATCAGTGGGCGCTATGACCTAGTGGTTAAACATGTTGGCTCGCCAAGAGCAGCGGCGGCACAAGATAAAATTTTTCGCAGGAAATCAAAAAAATCACAAGTTCATATTTGCCTTGATTCAGAGCGATCAGAAATTGTGATCCAATAATTTTAACGGACATGCATAAACCGCGCTTCGGCGGCGCGATCCATCAATGACCCACGCTTAACAAAATATGTTTGGGGAATATTATTCTGACTGGGCCTCACTGTACTATATCGTTATTACTCAACGGTTACTGTCTTATACTAAACCTTAGACTGCGATCAACTTCCTTCTATTATTTCAACAATAGGAAATTGCGTCAATCGATAGAATGCATTGTTATACGATGTTGAGTAAGTTTCGCTTTTCATGCAGATTGTTATTAATCAGTGCGATGGATCAGTTATCCTATGCTTAATACGAATTCAATGTAAAATACGAATTGCTTAAGCTGGTTGATTTCGAGCTATCAGAAAATTTATTTTATCAAGCATATGCTACAGGACAGGCTTTCATGCATTTAAATTAATATCTACCTACAATACGCAATATTGGTGACAGATGCATGTACGCTAATTGGATCCCCGATGGAAAATAAAAAATGCACCTTTTTATATTTATTCCTAATATGTTCCTACTCAAGTCAATGGGTGGGACGCGATGGGTGGACTCAGTGGGACGCGATGGCCCAGTGGTTGAACATCTTGGCATCGCAGGTTGAAGATTTGGGGTTCGAGCCCCGACGAGTCCGGCTCGCTTATCACTGCCCACCACTCAGCCCAGGGTGTAATAACTTGAGTACAGGAAAATATCATATCTTTCCAGTAATTGTAACCCTGTCTGTCTGTCTTGGACAGGTTGATCCACTCTAAGTGGCTATAAAAAAAATCAAACTATTATTTTCAGTTCATTAATATATGCCGCTGATCATGACGAAATAAAAAAAAAAATTGTCAAATAATGTCGTAATCATTGCTGAAAACTAATGGTAGATTGTTTACCATTTCCAAGGGCAGATACCACTCACGGCACTTTACCATAGCAGGTCAATTTGGGATGATTTCCGCTTGGAGTGCAATTGCTGATACTTCTCCCTGTAGTAGCTCTTTGGTTAGGTATCCGTTAGTTGGTTCTTTTTAGGCACTGCTTCCCGCCTTGCTCTAAGTGAATTTCAATAAAAGAAAATAAATATTGAAGTAAAACAGTTCAAAATTCTCTGTGGAAGTAAGATAGATGAATGATGCGAATAAGTGCTGCGCGCCGAAGGCATAAAAAACTTCCGGGATTCCCCGAAGTACATGAATTTCCATTCTGGAATTTTTTTCGATGAATCACGGGACTATGCCCCATATACTAGTGAGCGTGAAAAGAAAAATACAAAATCTATTATGCACTATGAAAAAATGCAGTAAGTTCGTCGTTCTTTGACAATAATTTCACTATATTCACTTTGACTATAAATTTTCACAATGGATACACAAATTATAATAGTAAAAATGGGATATTTGTTATTTACATGGAATTTATGATTCGATTCGATTCGAAAAAATCATTCGAATCAGATTCGAATTTCAAATGAATCGGTTTTGCGCCGTCTTAATTGGGATATTATGATATATTGTACAGTTTGTGTTGCTTATCTTAGTTGTCAAAAATTCAATTCACGATATAGGCTACACGGAGTGCAGGGAATATACCAGAAAATACATGCCCCACTGCCACCCCTAAGCTACGTCTATGTACAGAACGCACCGCCGAGGTACGTTTGTTTCATCAACAGCTCATTCTTGGCGTAAATTTCATCAAGAAGAGGGAATACAATTCAGAAATTATACAATTACTGTAAATGACCATTAAATTCACTTCACTTTCGTTACAGTGTGCAATAAAACAAAACTGCAGCAAAACCGTCATTCTTCCACAGTCATTTTACCCGGTGACATTGCAATAAAACTATTGTTTGCACAAATATCTTAATCGAAAATACTCCAATACAATTTACTGAAAGTACCTACATAGAATAGTCCTAGCGTATTTCCTGCGTCTAGTAAGAGGCGACTAAAAAAGAAGTGGTAGATGGTTTTACCAGGTCAGATACCACTCACTACACTCTACCGTGGTAGTTAGGATCCGTTTGGAATGCTAATGCCAATTTGGAATTTGCTATTAGGTGACCGTTGGTTGGTTCTAGGGCTGGGCAAAAACGAATCCTTGGGAATTCGAATAATTTTTTCGAATCTGATAGAATCATTAATTCCACGTGAATCATAAATATCGCATTTTTACTACTGCAACTTGTCTTCATCATGTTTTCAAGAAACTGATAGTTTATAGTGTTTTTCAATTCACACTACATGGTCTAAGAGCAACAATTTCATATTTTAACGCCAATATGCCATAGATTTAGGTCAAATTTGACCAAAATTGATAGCATTTTATCGTTAAAAATGAAAATTCTAGTTTATTTAGCAAGCTTTTGTTCCTATGAACGATTCATGATTGATTCGAATAAATTGTGCTTCGAGTCGATTCGAATCACCGAATCGAATTGCCCAGCCCTAGTAAAATTTACTGCGCATTTGTTACAGTGAAATAAAATCATAGTAAAATCACCGATTGTTACAGATTTACAGTATTTTTTATACGTGATCCTCGTTTTCACGTGGTGAGTAGCGCGTTTTAAGAAAGTACAGATGGTTTAATTTTATGTAGATATTAGAATATAAGCGACGTACCTTCGTTGTTCTCAGTTGCAGCTTTCAATTTGTCCTGATGTATAATACGTGGGAGCATCTACAGCAAGTTAAATTACGCTACGACACATAACTGGGAAAATAAATTAATTAAATTTCAATTCAATGAGATTTATTACACTATTTGCTCTGCATTGATTTGTTACTGATCTTTCTCAAAAGCAGTTCCAAGTTAGAATGACACCTGGAACCGACTGCATCATTTTGTCAAATTTGCAAATCTAGTTACTATAAATATCTGCATGGAAATGAATACTGGACAGAAAATTTAATACAAACAGAATTTTTTGAAAATGTTAGGCTTGATAAGCGGAACAAAATTCCCACACCACCGACCGCGGCTAGCCTTCTTATTTTAAGAAATCAAGAATGATTTATCGCTGGAATCTTAATGCTATTACTGTCGCACCCACCTCCAGCTGAATTGCCACAGTTGTCGAAATATGTGTAAATGTGGTAACAAGAAAACTTTTAATATACTTAAGGGTACATTATTGTACTCGTAACTTTACCAGGCGGTTTATTGGGCGGAGTCGCTTCCATAATAGGGTATCTGACGGCAACATCGACGTAAAATGCGTCTGGCAAGTCAATCTTTCACGTGCCTCGTAGAAAATCATTTACAAACTTTCGTTGATACGGATTATTTTTCTTAATAGTCACAGAGCTAGTAGACGGCCCTGTTCAACTGACAAATACTTTCCGAAAGGCCGTCCCGGGTCATTAATATGGATCAAGAACAAAGTTGAATCAAGAATCGATCCTGAGGGACACGCTATCCCGAACGTAGACCGTTCAAAACGATCCATTGTATTTTCTGCAATAGACCTTAGTGCCAAACTCTGTCAAAAGCTTCGGAAATATTTGTGGCAATCGACTTTCCCCCTCACAACTATAAAAAGCATAAAATATCCGTCCAGTCATTAGAGAACGCTTTAGAGTGAATTACTTATGAAAAAGTCGAATTATTAACGTTCACAATGTCGTTGATCGATGTGATAACGCACAAAAATATTTCGACCAAATGATTTTCTGTTTTTTTTTAGTTCTACTTAATAATACTGTCTCTGATTTATTTCTACTCATAAAATACTGTCTAACCTGTCGAAATATATTTATCAAAACATTCTCTTTCTGAACACCAGTCAGAACTTCATTTTGTCAAGCATGAGCCACAGATGAACCGCGCCTCGGCAGCGCGATCCATCGATGACCCACGCTTAACAAAACATGTTTGGTGAATATAATTCTGACTGGGCCTCACTATGCTATATCGTTATTACTCTTCGGTTACTGTCTTATACTAAACCTTAGACTGCGATCAACTTCCTTCTATTATTTCAACAATAGGAAATTGCGTCAATCGATAGTTTGCATTGTGTGACAGGGTGATCCACTCTAAGTGGCTATAAAAAAGAATCAAATGAGTCTCAAATTATTATTTTCAGTTCATTTATACATTACGCCGTTGATCATGATGAAATAAAAAAAAAAATTGTCAAATAATGTCGTAATCATTGCTGAAAACTAATGGTAGATGGTTTACCATTTCCAAGGGCAGATACCACTCACTGCACTTCACCATAGCAGGTCAGTTTGGGATGATTTCCGCTTGAAGTGCAGTTGCTGATACTTCTCCCTGTAGCTATTAGGTATCCGTTAGTTGGTTCCTTTTAGGCACTGCTTCCTGCCTTGCTCTAAGTGAATTTCAATAAAAGAAAATAAATATTGGAGTAAAACAGTTCAAAATTTGCTGTGGAAGTAAATCACAGCCCAGGCGCGTCTGAAACGAGATAAATCTTGCAAATACGCGCTGCACGCCGAAGGCATAAAAAACTTTCGGGATTCCCCGAAGTACATGAATTTCCATTCTGGAATTTTTTTCGATCAAGCACGGGACTATGCCCCATATACTAGTGAGCGTGAAAAGAAAAATACAAAATCTACTATGCACTATGAAAAAATGCAGTAAGTTCGTCGTTCTTTGACAATAATTTCACTATATTCACTTTGACTATAAATTTTCACAATGGATACACAAATTATAATAGTAAAAATGGGATATTTGTTATTTACATGGAATTTATGATTCGATTCGATTCGAAAAAATTATTCAGATTCGAATTCCAAATGAATCTGCTTTGCGCCGTCCTATTTGGGATATTATGATATATTGAACAGTTTGGTGTAGCTCATCTCAGTTGTGAAAAAATTCAATGCACGATATAGGCTACACGGGGTGTCGGGAAAATACCAGATAATGCATGCCCCACTGCCACCCCCACGCTATGTACAGAACGCACCGCCGAGGTACCTTTGTTTCATCAACAGCTCATTCTTGGCATAAATTTCATCAAGAAGATGGAATACAATTCAGAAATTATACAATTACTGTAAATGAACATTAAATTCACTTCACTTTCGTTACAGTGTGCAATAAAACAAAACTGCAGCAAAACCGTCATTCTTCCACAGTCATTTTACCCGATGACATTGCAATAAAACTATTGTTTGCACAAATATCTTAATCGAAAATACTCCAATACAATTTACTGAAAGTACCTACATAGAATAGTCCTAGCGTATTTCCTGCGTCTCGTAAGAGGCGACTAAAAGGAAAAAGAAGTGGTAGATGGTTTTACCCAGTCAGATACCACTCAATGCACTTTACCGTGGTAGTTAGGATCCGTTCGGAATGCTAATGCCATTTGGAATTTGCTATTAAGTGACCGTTGGTTGGTTCTAAGGCTGGGCAAAAACGAATCATTGGGAATTCGAATAGTTTTTTCGAATCGGATAGAATCAGTAATTCCATGTGAATAACAAATATCCCATTTTTACTTCTGCAACTTGTTTCCATCATGTTATCAAGAAACTGATAGTTTGTAGTGTTTTTCACTTCACACTACATTGTCTAAGAGCAACAATTTTCATATTTTAAGGGCAATATGCCATAGATTTAGGTCAAATTTGACCAAAATTGATAGCATTTTATCGTTAAAAATGAAAATTCTAGTTTATTTAGCAAGCTTTTGTTCCTATGAACGGTTCATGATTGATTTGAATAAATTGTGCTTCGAGTCGATTCGAATCACCGAATCAAATTGCCCAGCCCTAGTTAAATTTACTGCGCATTTGTTACAGTAAAATAAAATCATAGTAAAATCACCGATTGTTACAGATTTACAGTATTTTTTATACGTGGTCCTCGGTTCCACGTGGTGAGTAGCGCGTTTTAAGAAAGTACAGATGGATTAATTTTATGTAGATATTAGAATATAAGAAAATGAAAAATGTTAGGCTTGATAAGCGGAACAAAATTCCCACACCACCGACCGCGGCTAGCCTTCTTATTTTAAGAAATCAAGAATGATTTATCGCTGGAATCTTAATGCTATTACTGTCGCACCCATCTTCAGGTGAATTGCCAGAGTTGTCGAAATATGTGTAAATGTGGTAACAAGAAAACTTTTAATATACTTAAGGGTACATTATTGTACTCGTAACTTTACCAGGCGGTTTATTGGGCGGAGTCGCTTCCATAATAGGGTATCTGACGGCAACATCGACGTAAAATGCGTCTGGCAAGTCAATCTTTCACGTGCCTCGTAGAAAATCATTTACAAACTTTCGTTGATACGGATTATTTTTCTTAATAGTCACAGAGCTAGTGGACGGCCCTGTTCAACTGGCAAATACTTTCCGAAAAGCCGTCCCGGGTCATTAATATGGATCAAGAACAAAGTTGAATCAAGAATCGAACCTGAGGGACACGCTATTCCGAACGTAGACCGTTCAAAACGATCCATTGTATTTTCTGTAATAGACCTCGGTGCCAAACTCTGTCAAAAGTCGAAGCTTTGTGGCAATCGACTTTCACCCTCACAACAATAAAAAGCATGAAATCTCCGTCCAGGGAATGCTTTAGAGTGAATTACTAATGAAAAAGTCGAATTATTAACGTTCACGATGTCGTTGATCGTTGTGATAACGCACAAAAATATTTCGACCAAACGGTCGATTTTCTGTTTTTGTTTTTTAGTTTTACTTAATAATACTGTCTAACCTGTCGAAATATATTTATCAAAACATTCTCTGTCTGAACACCAGTCAGAACTTCATTTTGTCAAGCATGAGCCACAGATGAACCGCGTCTTGGCAGCGCCATCCATCAATGACCCACGCTTAACAAAACATGTTTGGTGAATATTATTCTGACTGGGCCTCACTATGCTATATCGTTATTACTTCACGGTTACTGTCTTTTACCAAACCTTAAACTGCGATCAACTCCCTTCTATTATTTCAACAATATATGGTTACAAACCTACACGACAGGAAATTGCGTCAATCGATAGAATATATTGTCATATGGTTCAGGAGAAGTTTCATTTATAATGCAGACTGTCAAAGACATATTGGCCACCACTGACCCGCATCACGATGGCGCGATACATCAGTAGTTCATACTAGATGTAACATAAGAAAAAACGATGTAAAATAATTGACGGGCATTTTTCTCAAAATCTTTATCGGACAACAAAAATGACCGAGCAAACCGACCGACATGTATCCAAATCAGAAATATAAATGTGTAATTCAAATTATTTTTTCCAAGAGCGTTAAAAATAATCAGTGATACCCCGCGTGTTCGTCAGATCTCCCTCAACTGCCACACAGCACAAACCTGTGCAATGTTGGGAACGAGTCACTGCACTTCGAGTCCCAAGTCAAGTCGAAGGACACAAGAGTTGCGAGTTGAGTTCAAGTATTACCAAAATTTAAAGTCTTGAGTCACTGTACTTTCAAGTGGAGTCATACATATACGAGTCGATTCCTAATTCTATGCAGTAGCAATGAGAGATTCATTTAACAATTCTCACTTTATAAGTCCCAACTTAGAATCATAATCTGATCATTATTGTTAGGCAGACGAACACAGATTTCACAGCAGGGTACATGGCATTATTTATATTCTCTTGGAAGGCGCGTTTTCTTCTCTAATGACTCACGCAACGGCAGGCAACGTGATTTTTTTAAAACGTGATAGCAAACTCGGGCTACGAGTCGAATTATTTATCTAAGACGACTCGAGTCCAATCAAGTCATTGAAAAAGGTGACACAAGTGCGACTTGATTCGAGTCATTGACTAGAGTTGTGCAAGTGTGAAACAAGACTTAATATCACACTAATCACACTCGTATAAATATCACCAATATCAGAAATCGTACAATATATGATTCACGAATATTCGAGTCAAATCTTGAAAGCTTGACGAAATGTCCTTACATTGTGGATCATCATAATTAGTCATAGATAAACTCAACACGAAATGATTATGTAAATTAATTTACTGCATATTGTTAGGATTTGCAAACACTAAATACACACACTGTAACAAAAAATGCACAAAATCACTGGTCTTTGACAGTACTTTTACTTAGCGGTATTGAAAAAACTCAAAATCGACTTTTTTGGCCAAATAGCTGACGTCGAGCGAATGCATGGTGCGGTCCATCTACAAGTCCAACATGGCGTTTTTTAAACTTTGGAAATATGCAATTACTGCAAATGACCAGTAAACTTACTGCACTTTTGTTACAGTGCACTGGTATATATATATATATATATATATATATATATATATATATATATATATATATATATATATATATATATATATATACTTTTTTATATACATATTGATAAAATCAAAAGAAATGTATCACAAAAAAATTTAAAATTTTTTTAAATAATTGTTCGGGACTTGGAGGTGAAGTTTCCTATCCAGAAAAAGTTTTTCCTGTTTAAGGAAATATAGATGTGGTTGATGGGGTTATCATCACCCAGGGCGGATACCACTCACTGCACTTTATCAGTTCAGTTCCTTTTGGGTTGTTTTCCGCTCAGACTGCAGTTGCTGGCATAATATCTTGTAGATCATTGCAAATTAAGTGGTCGTTGGTTGGTTCCCTTCAGGCACTGCTTCGGGACTTACTCCGAGTGAATTCAAATGAAAAAAGGTCACTTGTATGCTACCCAATAAAAAAACAGTAACCGCACTATACACATTCTATTCTTATCTGAATTGCTATGGTAGAGTGCAGCAAGTGGTGCCTGCCCTGGGAAATGGTAGAACGAAATATCTACTTTATCCTCTTAATTGCCTCTGACCCAGACCCTACTATACTAGGTGACACCTGTATCCAATTATAAGGGCAGAGTAGTCGGAGAGATATAAAAAAGGATCGGTGCAGTATAGTAACGGTGTCTGCCCTGGGGGTTGATAAAAACATCTGCTTCTCTTCCTTTTAATTGGCTCTGACCCGGGGAAGGTATGGGATTTAGAATAGCCTTAACGCATTTCCTGTGTGTCTGAAGAGGAGACTAAAAAAAAGCGAAAGAAGTTGGCGATGGCTTACCATTGTCGAGGGCAGATATCACTCACTTCCCCATGGTGGTTCAGTTTCATTAGGGATGAGTGCAGTTTCTGGTACTGCATCTTTTAGTAGCTTTTCGCTATTGAGTGGTTGTTAGTTGGTTTCTTCTAGGCACAGCATCTGGCCTTGCTCAAGAGTGAATTATATATATATATATGTGATTGACAATCTCAAAACCCACACACTGGTCCTGCAAACACTAAAGCGATACAAATACCCGATATGAAGTAGCACAGAAATGACAGAGAGACACAAAAAAAATTGAACAGTATAGTTTAGTGATTACCTCCGATCGTTGCCCTACTATATATGAAAATATTTGTTCGTGGACCGTAGTGTAATTGAAAATGCATCGCTCTTAAGTCTGTTTAAACAACTATTTGTAATTAAATGTGAATTTCTTAATCATCATAATGAAGACATGTTGTTTTCATGAAAGCAGCGATTCGATTCGAAAAAATTATTCGAATGTCAAATGATTCGGTTTTGCATAGCTCTACTCTCGACTTAGGATGGCAGTAAAGACAGATACTTATTTGCCAGTGGACTCAGAGTAGGGAGCAAGCTGCTGTGTTCCAACATTACAGTGCATTTCAATGTTTGGGTAAATAATCTATCCTCAAGTGCTAATCCGCTTCTATGTCAGGGAATGTACTGATCCGACTGAAGTTTTGTTTTGTGTTACTATTAGGGCTGAGCAAAATCGAATCCGATTAGAATATTTTTTTGAATCGGATCAATCAATATAGAATGTTTTGTTTTTTCCTTAACAATTCACCCCCATTATCAAAAAAAAATTAAAATAATATAGCTATAGCTATAATATATTATAATGTAAACAAATAGTCATAATTAGTGGATTCACGATTAATCTTTCATGTCTTAAATAGATTTGTCAAAATGTTTTCTTTAAAATCTGATAAAATAACTTTATTTTTGCACCTTTTTGTTCCTATGCCCGATTTGCAATTGATTTGAATAATATGTAATATGTGTAAATCACCGAATCGAATTGGCCACTTCCAGGTTCAAATTCTGTTTATGTTTACGGATAGCATTTTTGTTGCAGCTTTGGTTAAATCGAATTTCCAAAAATTATCGGTGGTATCGTACATTTTGCGAGCGATACCGATACATCAGCACATCTGTAATCTGCTGGGACTTCTGAATGGTGGCAGTGAGATAAAAAAGGACCAAAAGACTGTTACCGTCTGCATTTCAATTATTCAAATAAATCATTGCAAAATATATTATCTTTCAACTCTTCCACATATTAACCCTCCATTGTGAAACCTACAATACTGATATGGCTGGAATATACCGGTAGATGGTTTCAAGGGCATCCCTGAGATGATATTTCAACAAGCTAAGCTACTTTTTCTACACTCGATGCAATCCAATATTTTGTCAGACCTAGCACCAACAAACTGCATATCCAGTCCCAAACGTACGTTTGTTTTGCAAACCGTGGAATAGTTTTTACTAATTGTAAGTATCAAGAATCCAAATTAGTGGGAAATTGATAACATTTTGTACGAAATATAGATTGAAAAGATACACCTGTCAAGCGTCGATTATAAGTTTCTCTTAAATAAGCTCCCCCCTCCCTCTTCAGTAAGTCCAAATGTGTCGATCTCAGGAGGCAAATTACCAAATAATTAGCTGAGTAAACTCTTATCAATAATCTTCTGAAGACTGCTTACACTGTAAAGTGATTATATGTTTTATATATATATAGCCGTAACGTCTACAAGTGAGCATTGCTATAGTATTTGGCCGGGCGAATTGCTGCGATTACGAATATATATTTTCCCATTGCATTTGGGTGCTCGGTTACCTCGATCGGTAAAGCGTCGGGAATACTCGCATCTCTGATCGTCATGACGCAGGTTCGAATTCCGTGAGAGATGGTGATTATATGCGAGGGGTCTGCTGGATACCTCGCCGGTTCACGTAAGCGGCTTCGGCCGGTTTACGTACGGCTTCCTCCCCTAACCAGGTCCATGCACAGGAAAAATGAGAAATACGATAATCAGAAACTCCCACCCCGATTCAGAATTGGTATCTGCATGAGAAGTCGTGGTTCCCATATGGTTGAGCTGTATTCTCGACTTTCCACTCCGGCAGGATAAAAATGATATCCTATTTAACAATTAAAATCAAAGTGAGCAAACTTCAATATTTTTTTCGTATCATTTTCTGACCTAGAGTTCCTCGACTCCCGTGCCTACCCCCAAAAATGTGATTCCACATCCTTCAAAGAAGGAATAAAGACTCTTCACAACCCCAGGGATATTGTACTCATTCTTTAAACTAAAAATATAACGCACATAGTTCAACCATGTTGTTATTGTATTAAATTACCTATGTGAAATGAATGTACTACCGTAAATTATCGAACTTCCATCAGCAGCGACATATTAGGATAAATTCTCCCTCATTTTTCTAAATAATCGTTCACAGACGGAAACTCAGCTGTTCGTTCATTCATTTTCATCTTCCTTTGTCGGGCACCGAGATATCTTGTATCTGTCCGAGATGCAAGTGGGGTTGGGCAATTCGAGTCGACTCGAAGTACAGATTATTCGAATCAATCGTGGATCGATCATTATAACAAAAACTTGCGAAGTAAGGTGGAATTTTACATTTTTAACTGCTAAATGAGATGGAATTTTACAATTTTAACGACAAAATAAGGTGGATTTTACAATTTTAATTTTTTTTTAAATGAAAATCTTGTTCTTGGACCGTAGTGTAATTGAAAATGCATCGCTTTTAAGTCTGTTTAAGCAAATATTTGTAATTCGTATCTGTAAATTTCTTAATTATCATAAAGGAGACAATAATAGTAATAGTAAAAATGGATACCGTATTTACCTGATTGTGAGCCGCGCTCGATTATAAGCGACCCTTGATTGTCAACCGCATGTGATAGTGTTAAAAATTTAATTTAAGCCGCATATACCGGTACTTTACCGATGCTTATATGGGTTTATGACTGATAAAGCTGACCAATAAAGCAGTATCGGCATCGCAAAGAAAAATGTAAGCCGCCCTTGAATTTAAGCCGCAGACATGATGGGAAAAAACCGTGGCTTGCAATCCAGTAAATACGGTATTTGTTTATATGGAATCAGCGATTTGATCCGATTCGAAAAAATTATTGGAATCGGATTCGAATGTCAAATGATTCGGTTTTGCCCAGCGCTAGATGCAAGGTTTTAAAATCATCATGATGGGACTTTTTGAATGCTTCGCTATTCCTGCAAATAATCGTTCATTCACTGGAACGCAGCTGTTCGTACTTGTATTTCGTGTTCCAGAGTCTCCAGTCAGATATATTATTTTGGCAAATTTGTTACCGTAACAAACCAGATATAAAACGTAAAACCGCAATCTAATTGAAGAACTTCAGATTTTAGGTCAAAATGATCTGGCAATATCTTAATTTTCATGTGACACGTACTTTACCAAATATCCTAGTTCAATAGAACTATGAAAACAACGTCGCAGTTATCATCAGTATTTTTAAAAGGAGTTTCAAGGGTTGTTTGATCTGTCGAGCTCCCCTCTTCACATGTGATGTTTTTCACTGGTAGGTCATCAAATATTTGTTTATATAATATTTATTTATATAAAAAGTATTTTGTTGGCTATTCTAAAATAAGCATGAGTACTCGTGAGTTTGTGACGGGTCATGTACCTAACAACCGTTGGACACGGACGGGGCTTTGTTGTGACTGTGTAGGATATGATAAGGTTTCATTTTTATCCTGCGGGAGAGGAAAGCCGAGAATACAGTTCAATCGTATGGTAAACCACGACCTCCATAGTACCACCACGCGGTAGAACCGATGTTTTTATCGGAGGCGAAAGTTGAAAATTTTCTAAAGTTCGTTTTTTACGTTTGGTTGTTGTCTCCGGCCTCCTCTGTCCTTATGCTGCGAGTGCTGAGTATGGTGTATGGTTGGCTTTAGTTGCAGAAGCGCCGAAGTCCGAAGTAAGCATTAGTATCTCGGGGGTGTGTGCTACGGTCACGAGGTATAAATGGCAGAATGGGTATCGAACTCCGCTGACAGTGTACGAAGGAGACATACGAAAATATTAGTTCCAAAATTAAGATAGATAGGAGGAAATCTATGGGACAGGTGCCGGTATGTTAAATATAAAAATGGTAAAAACTAGGCTATGATAAATTTCTGTTTTATCTTCTTATTCTAAGTTAAATCTTACTTATTTTATTTTCGTATTTCGGTGAAGTAGAAAAAAGAGGTCTGATGAGCCTTGCAGACCAGTCAGTTCAGGTTGATAAGTTTGCAGACGTGATGTGAACATCCCAAAACCTGAACCCACTGAAGAATTACCGGTAGTTAACAGTTTCTCTGAACAACTAGGCCACAGTCTCGCGAATAATAGTAAATTTTTCATCTAAAATATCTCAATCGGTTAAAGCGTTGGGGATACGCTTCGAGCTACGCATCTCTGATTGTCATGACACATGTTTGAATCCCGTGAGGAATGATGATTATATGCGAGAGGTCTGCTGGACGCCACGGTGGTTCACGTAAGCACTGCTTACAGCTTCCTCCACCAACCAGGTCCAAGCACAGGAGAAATGTGATATGCCAATAAAAACCCTTCACCCCATTTCGGAACTGGTATCTACACGGGAGGTCGTGGTTCGCCATATGATTAAGCTGTATGCTTTGCTTTCATCTTTCGCAAGATGAAAATATAAAAATGCTAATTTTGCATGTTCACAGATTTACTAAATAGCCTTGATTCAGGAGTCCTATATTGTACTAGGTATTAATAATATTGTTAATGAAGAATAGTCTTATTTGATCGATCGTCAGATCATGATTGTTCTTCAAAATATATTTTGATAAGGCTGCAAAGATGTCAAAGGCTGCTGTAGAGGAAACGGTCGATCAAGTTATAAGGATAAATAACAATGTAAAAGAGCTGAAAATTAATGAAAAACCAGCCATGCATGACAGCGAAGGGGCTACTGTCAAAGACGAGATTGACTGCACTGATCACACATTGGATGTTATTAAAGAGCAGTCTTTTCTGATGCATAATGGTCACACGTTACCAGTGGGTGAGAAACCAGAAGTGCTCTTGAGTCCAAAATATCAAACTTTTTCGAATCCATTATATCCAGGGGATTTAACTGATGATACGGCATCTGACAGTCGGTCTGCGGAAGGTGTGTTGACTTCTGAAGCATCTGGTAAATATTGAGTTCTTTTCTTTCGAAATGTTACCACTATGTGTACTATTCGCCAAATGACAACTTAATACTTTGAAATAGTCCCAGTATATTTCTTGCGTCTCGTGAGAGGTGACTAAAAGGAAGCAAAGAAGTGGTAGATGGTTTTACCACAGTCCAGGGAGATACCACTCACTGCACTTTATCATGGCGGTTCGGTGCCGTTTGGAGTGAATTAATGAATGCCTCTATACTAGAATCCATATAAAACACAATATACCAGCACTGTAGTTGTATTGAGTATTGCACTGTTGAATACAGAGAATGTAATGGAGTATTCTGTTCTTTTTAAAACATTTGTGGATGTGACTCATTCTCTTTGGGAGCCCATGGCCGTATCAAATTCTTTTCGTTCCGTGAAATCTCTTTTTATACTGGAAATTATTTGTTTTAAGAAAAAAGCGTACTGATATGTCAATAAATTGTGAAATAAATAGCGAAATAAGTTAGAAAGATAATTCAGGCCGCTTAATTGTTGAAATAAATAATTCTGTGAATTAAATTCTCTTAACATCCCTTACCGAGGCAGGTTGGCTCTTGTGTTGCTTTGGGAGTCTGAAATGTTTTTCTTTTTTGCCAACTGGACAAATGACTACCAGACACTCAAAAAATGACATGTTCATGTTCTAGAGAGATATATATCATGGCTTATTGATTATTTGTAAATTTTTCTTCCGATAAACCCATTTTCTTGTCTGAGTAGCGGGCATTCCGTCTACACTGATCAGACTTCGAATCCTGATTTTTCTGCATCTTCGTTTAGGTAGAATGTACGAGTCCGATGATATAGTACTCGACGATGAAGATCTTTCTTCAATTGCACGATCGAATTCTGTGGATTACCTCAAAGAAAAAGCAATAGTTATGCTTCAACAGGAACTCGAACATGCAAGAAAGGTTTGTTACCTGTCTATAATTTTCTAATGCATCTTTGATTCAGATAATTGAGAATTCCTCTTCCAGTGTATGATTTGCTAAATATACTGGTACTGAGATAAAATAAGCTCATTCTGCGAAATATAAAACATTGAATATATATATATATATATACTGAATCGAATATACCGGTATCGAGATAAAATAAGCTCATCCTGCGAAATATAAACGATAGTAACATTTGTCAACGCTTCAGTATGTGTTTAGGTAACTTCATCAGGGCAATAATTTACAAAGAAAGAAAATAACCGAATGTATAAATGCTATAATAAATTCCAAAACTTGTCAGTGATAAGGATCTGATAGCAGATAAGATAAGTTCCAATCCTATACTGAAAATAAAATCTGTATAAAAAACATTCAGGCTTTAGGATTAATCTTCAAAAAAGTGAATGATAAACCCTAGGAAACACACAAGTATTCTTTCTGTCATCCATTGCTACGGATATGTTGTAATTTGTCGTTTATTTGTGAAATTTCTGCCAATATGTTGAGCAGACTGGCAAAGTTTCAGCTCCTCTGCTTCTCAGACCTCCGAAAAAAAGGAATCCATCAGAAGAAATTTTTTTTCGCTAGTAGATCAAAATGCATTTTTTGAGTGTCTGGTAGCACCAAACTGTACAAAAAGTTTCAAAATCATCAATACTGCTATGAAATCGACCCACCCTCGGATATTTTTCCTATCGATGGAAATAAAAACAAAATTGGTGAAAATAACAATATATGCGAAAAAGTTATAAGAACAAATCAGTAACGCATTAATTAGTATTGGCACAAAGTTAAGGTCTGGAGATGTTAGCATTGATGTATTGCGCTGCTAAAGCATGATGGCTTTCCAATGTGGCACGAAAAATATTTGTGTGGAAGATAAATTTTTCGAACTATATTGAATTCCAGAAATATGCATTAGATTCACTTAACCCTGTAGGTGCAAGCTTTAGAATAGTCCTGTAAGAGACACCTAAAGGGAGGCAAAGAAGTGGTAGATGGTTTTACCAGGTCAAATACCACTCACTGCACTTCCATGGCGGTGCAGTTCCGTTTGGGGTGTTTTCTGTTTAAAGTGCAGTTGCTGGTTAGTACATTTTTTAGTAGCCGTTTGCTATTAATTGAGCGTTATTTGTTCCCCCTGGAGGCACTGCTTCCGGCCTTGCTCAGAGTGAATTTCAATAAAAAAACAGAATGGAACATATGTTTTAAGTCTTGCATTCTAAAAGGTCATTTCAAAACAGATCATTTGATCTTGAAAATATTTTGTTTGTTGTCAGAAATAGCATTTGAATGATACGCTTATTTAAAGCAACATTACCATGTTTTCTTCATGTGTTGGACGCATTCATGAGTTTTTTTTTTTGATTCACAGGTTTATATCATCAAAACTGCTATCAAACAGCAGTGTTGATGATTTGAAACTTTCTCTACAAATATTATTATTGTCACATAAGCCTTTATATTAATTCATGTCTTATTTATAGCACAGACATTATACATTGCAATATAGAAAGTAGGGCTGGGCAAAACCGAATCATTTGGAATTCGAATTTGATTTGAATAATTTTTTCGAATCTGATCGAATCGTTGATTTTATAAAAATAACAAATATCCCATTTTTACTATTATAGTCTCCATTATGATGATTACGAAATATACAGTTACAAATTAAAAATATTCGCATAAACTGATGTATTTTCATTTTAACGACAAAATACAACAGATTTTGGGCAAATTTGACCAAAATCGATTGGATTTTCTTGTTACAAATGGGAAAATGCACTTCATTTAGCAAGCTTTTGTTCCTATGACCGATTCACAATAATTCAAATAATCTGTACTTCGAATCGGTGAATCGAATTGCCCAGCCCTAACAGAAATATTGTTTGTTTTGAAGCCCTATTTATGTATATGAAAGAAAATGATATAAATTTTTAAACATCCACTTTTACAACTAATCTTTTGTCTCTAAGTAGTTGTCTGTATAGCACCTACCTTGCTAAGTGTGCATTTCTCAGAATAACTAACCGTTACAAAATGTCTCACAAATAAATTTCTTTATTTAGGAACTAGAATTAAAAGACGAAAAATGTAAAGAATTAACCGGAGTTCGGTCAAAAGTAGAGGCTGAACTGGAGGAACTCACAGCTAGTTTGTTCGAGGAAGCTCATAAAATGGTTCACGATGCTAATATGAAGCAGTTTGTTGCCGAGAAGAGATTGAACGCTGCGATAGGGGAGGTTGGTAGTCTGTCTTGATAGTGTTTGATATGTTTCGAACGACTGTAAACTTCACCAGGTACATTCAAAATATTGTCTGATTTGTCTTGATTTTTGACATAGTGTTTGCCTTGATTGGTATATCGCTTAAACTAAGTTGGAATTTAGGTATCCAGAGGTGACTTTATATTGGCCTGGCTGGATGTCAGTTATCTTCTACTCAAGACACCCGAAGAAAATGAGATCCACCAAAAATTTTCTCAAATGATAATAATCATGACTTTTCTATCATATATCTTGCCAGAAAATAATAGAGTCTTTTTTTAGGTGTCTGGTAGCGACCAAACTGTAGAAAAAGGTTGAAAATCATCAATACTGCTATGAAATACCAGTACTGATGATTTTGAAGCTTTTGGTCAACCGAAGAAATACACGAAAGTTCCAGACAACCATAGAAAGATGAGATTCGCCACCCTAGGTCACGTGTCACCCAGGTTGAACGCCACTTGCTGCGCTCTACTATGGTTTAGTTCCGTCTGGAATGCGATGGCTAGTGTCAATTGGCTGCTACTCTCCTACTCAGACACCCCAAAAAACTGGTGCTATCAGAATAAGATGTTGCAGAAAGAGGCTATATTTTCATGATTTATCTACAGCCTTATCTTTTCAAGTGTCTGGTTTCAACCAACTGTATAAAAAAGGTTCAAAATCATGAATACTGCTATGAAATAGCAGTGTTGATAGTTCTGAAGCTTTTTTGTCCATTGAAAGAAAATTACATTATTATTTTTGACACCTGAAGAAAACACGAGATTCTGTTGCCGTGGCTGGTGCTATGTGTTTTTTTCATGAGCTTTTTGTTGTAGAAGTTTTCTTGAGTTGGTTGATTATGAGCCTTACTTGGAAGTCATTTCAGGAAAAAACAATTTTTATTGACCACAGATTGAAGCCCTTCGTACTGAAGTCTCTGCGTTGAAATCTTTGGTTCTGACTTCGACGCCGAGCAATCCTAACCCGCAATCTCATCCTCAATTAATCAAGAAGAAAAAGGATATTTTAGGTAAATTTATACATAAAATTTTATACGGATATGGTAGAATTTCAATTTTTATCCTGCATGAGAGAAAATCCAAGAATACAATGTAACCAACTCTCGTGCAAACACCAGGTCGGAATCTGATTGTGATGGTTAAGATATTTCTTATTTTTTCCGTTGCATGGACTTGGTTAGTGGAGGAACCCGTTAGCAGTGCAGTCTGTAAGCTGCTGCATATAATTATCCCTCAAAGGATTGAAACCTCCGTCAGGACGACCAGAGATGGATAGCTTGAAGTTCATTCCCAAGATTTTATCAATTGAGCTGAGGCACGGGCGAAATCAAATATCTTCTGGTTTCAGAATCGAATTGAATCGTTTTTTGAATCGAATATCCGAACAAGAAGTATTATGATAAATAAAAAAGTAATTTCGCAGAAAGTTGGTATAGACAGAAAAATTTACATCTGTTTTCTGAAACGTATAGCTTTTTGAATATGATGATTTCGTCTCGCTGGGAAAATTGAATTGAGTTATTTTATGATTTGTGAATTTTTGCTGCCTCTTATGCCCGTTTAGCTCAATTGGTAAAATGTTGGAAATGAATCATCCATCTGATCATTCTAATCGAATCGCATATATCATATATAGGTCAATATATTATTTTGAATTTAGCCCTGTGTGGGGGAACTTTAGAATTGCCCTGACGAATTTCCTGAGTGTTGTAAGAGGCAATTAGGTAAAAGGAAACAAAGAAGTGGTAAATAGCAGACTGGCTCAATGTCAGCTACCATGCTACTCAGACACCCGAAGAAAATGGTTTCCATCCGAAGAATATTTAGCAAATAGATAACATTTTATGATTATGATCCTGCTAGAGGATTTAAATGTCAGTTGTCAAATGTCTTTGAGCGTCAGGTAGCAGCCGAAATCTAAAAAAACTTTAAAACCATCAATACTGCTATGAAATAGCAGTGTTGATGGTTTTCAAGTTTTTTGTTCGTCTGAAGAAAATGACATGATTGTTTCCGACACCTGAGAAAAAAGTTTTGCGTTGTTGTCCAGGGCAGATACCACTACTGCACTTTATCATAATGATTCAGCACCATTGGGATGTTTTCCACCTAGTGCAGAGAGGTGCTAGAGTGCAGTTTCTTGTTCTATATTTTGAAATAGCTCTTCTGTCATATAGAAATGTAGGAACTGGCTCACTCACTGCAAAGTGCACTCACTGCACTTTACAATAGCAGTTCAGTTTCATGTGGAATGTTTTCCGCTTAGACTACAGATACTGGTACTACATCTTGTACTAGCTCTTTGCTAGCCGTTAGTTGGTTTTTTTTTTTTTATTGAAATTCGCTCAAAGCAAGGCCACGGGAGAAGAATCAGATTTGAAAATTCTCCTGAACCCACTAAAGTGCCAAGAGCTACATGAAATGCAGGAATATGAACTAAGGAACCCCCATCCCTGATAGATGTCTATTAACGCGAGTTTTAAATCAACACAATCAACACAATCAGGTAGCCAGCAAGAAGGCAAGGAATTCCAAAGTTTAGAGATTCTTAGAAAAAAGCTTCTTGCATAAAACTGTTTGTGACATTGTGAAACCTCCAGAGCGAATAGGTGCGAATTGGTAGCTAATCGTGTTGACCAATTAAAAATTCTGTTAGGAGGAACGAGAGCAGAAAGCTCCCTTGAACATAGACCAAATATAATATCTATAAAATAAACAGAGTGAGGCAACATTGCGGCGGTGTGTCAAACTTTGCAGACCGGAAGAAAGTTTAGGGCCAATCATATTCGTTTGTTCTCGGCACTGCGCATGGCCTTGCTCAGACTGAATTTCAATAAAAGAAATGAATATCATATTTTTCAGTTTTCTTAGTTACTATATTTTCTGCAAAAATCATTCAAATGTGAAATTATCTTAAATATCAAAGGACTGAAAATGTTAGCTTAAATTATTGCCTTCAAGCTTATTTATTAGACTTGGTTTTAAGTTTTAAACTTTATGATGTTATTTAACGCTAATTATGACTCAACAATCCTATTGTTTGTTATGCAATAATAGAAAGTAAGTTCATTGGACTATAAATTGCCCTGGGCTATCTTTGTACTAGTCATTATCGGGAATAACAAACGCTTAGACAAAAATGGGGAAATTTGACTTAATTTATAACTTTTAAAAGTAGTTTATTTAAGATTTGTTAAATTTTATCCACTGATTCATTGTGTAGGATGTTAACTGTGGGTTGGTCGTGAATTGGGACTTGTAATTTTGATATAAGTTATAGAGTTAATTAATCATTCTGAACATTTTGAGCATTTTCTTTTTTCAATAAAATTCACTCTGACCGAGGCTGGAAGCACTATTTCCAGAACTGCACTCTAAACGGAAATCATTTCAAATGGAACCGTCATGGTAAAGTGCAGTGAGTGGTATCTGCCCTGGGTGATGGTAAAACCATCCACAACCTCTTTGCCTGATTACAGGAGTGAACATATCGAATTGAATATTCAAATATTCCAAATTAGATTAAAATTTATCAGGTCACAACGTATACCATGAAAATTTATTGCGTTTTCATGAAATTTTAAATTTACATACTTTTGATAATGTATATTGATAGTTATGTTGAGTTTTATGTTTTAATTTTTTCCTCAAATTTCTCGTAATGGATATTGTTCATTTCAGCCAGGTTTGTTTTATTTTTCCCTCAATGCTGTGCACGCATTTACCTAAGTTTTTAAAAGAAACAGAACGGTTTGGTATGCAAGCTAACGATGAGTGCTCGTTTCGTTGCGTGCATTTGTTCTTTGTAGGCTTGTGGATATGATTAATGCAAAGCAATGCCGGCGTGTATTGCCATTTTTATTTTGTGACCCGAGACGTGATGCAAAGACAACTTCACATGTATTGTGGTCTTTAGTCTGCACCACAGTAGTTGCAAAAAGACTCAAATTTGAAACATCATGACCAAGAAAGTTGAAGTTGGATATTTTTATTATTTGAATATGACATCAATACAACACACCAGCGTTGTGATGATGAGCATAAGATAGGATAGGATTTCATTTTTATCCTGAGGGAGAAGAAAGCTGGAAATACAGCTTAACCATATGGGCACCCATGGTATGTGTACAGTAGAGATGTACTCCGATTAATCACTCCATGTAAAATTCTAGTGGTTAAACATATTGACATCTCAGGTTGAAGATCTCGGGTTCGAGTACGACGAGTCCGGCTCGCTTATCCATGCCCACCACTCAACCAAGGGTATAGGTAATTACTTGGGTAGGCTAAACAGAACAGAAAAAGATCAAATCTTTCCAGCAATTGTCACCTTGTCCGTCTATAAGTGACCGCTGTTGCAGGGCCTTGGACAGTGATCTGCTCTAAGGAGTAGCAATAAAAAAATTATATAATTATTTCGTTTCTCGATCATTCTTAAATTGATATGTTGACCGGTAAATCTAAATTCCTCTGCAAAGTGTGCAAAATATGGTCTAATATTAGCAGTTTTGTTCATATGAAATGTTGAAGCATTATCCTATTTATAATATTATAGTCAATTCAAATACTGTTTAGATAAAACTACAAGGCAATCAGGGCTGGCTGAAATCGAATATTTTACTGTTTCGAATACATTCTGAAAAAATAAGTTCGAATATGAAATATTGAATACATTCTAAATTCACCCAAGCATTTTTATTAAGATGAAGTGTAGCATTCTCACCTTTTTAAAGAAAAATCGAAGTTAAAAAATCTAGAAAATTTTGCTTATAGTACATTCCTTTTATTCCACATTAGAGAGCAAATACAACTTTTTTCTGTTGATTGTGAGCGAATATTTGTTTCAATAATGACATATTTTCATATCTCTCTATTCTGAAATATATCCAAAATCAAAAATTTTACTATATCGAATATGTTCATTGTCGAATGTATTCGAATCGTTTTGAAAATCCCTGAATGCAAGGCTATTGCTCAGAAGCAATTGTCCTAACTGTATTTGTAGTTACGTATTTCCTGCGTGTCGTAAGAGGAAGCAAAGAAGTGGTAGATGGTTTTACCATCGCCCAGGACAGATACCACTCCTGCACTTTACCATGACGGATCAGTTTCGTTGGGATGTTTTCTGTTTGGAACATAGTTGCTGGTACTACATCTTTTAATAGCTCTTTGGTATTAAGTGACCGTCAGTTGGTACCTATTAGGAACTGCTTCCGGTATTGCTCAGAGTGAATTTTAGTAAAAGAAAAAAAAACGTAGCCTTATTCATCTGTATTGTTTTATCAATACCCAATCTCTATTTCCAGGTTCTCCACTTCGAAAGCATCGTAGAAATCGCAGTGATGCCGACACCCAAAAACCTGTTCAAGCGGAAGATAAAAAAGAACAGAAGATTGTGAAAATGGGAAAGGAGGTGAGTTCAAAGATTAGGATGAGCTATGGTCTGTGATCGTCTTTCCACTAGTCCGGAAAATTTATGAATTAAATCATTTTGAGGTTGATACAGATAAAAAATATTAACAAATTTTTAGAAGAACTGGGACAAAAAGTTTTTTTGTTTGTAGCAACTATTTGCTGCCGGGATTCGAAAATTAGAAATGTCAACTAAAATATGTATCACTAGAAAGTGAAGCAAGGCTCTGGACCTCTCTAGTTAGTCATAATTATTCTCGCTACTGTATCCTTGCGTTTACTGCATACGGACCCGCAAACACAAAGACACAGAGGTTGGATAAGTAGTTAGTCCACGTACTCCAGACCAAAAGTATGTATGGTAATCAGTTATCAATACACTTTTATGAAATACAGTGGGAGGCTTCTCTCAGCAAAAAATCCTAAAAAAGGGATGTTTTTATAACGCTGATCGCAGATTAATCGAAATGTTATTTTATGTCGTTTTAGGTCGATTCTGTCGTAATGGCTCAACTTAACAACTGGTTGAAAAGGTCTTCAGTTACTCCACGCTCAGCTGTCAATCTTGCTCAATCCAACCAATCACAAACCAGTAATCAAAATGAAGCTCCGGCAGCTGTCAATCATTCTCAAGCTAACCAAACAGAATTGACTTCAATAACGAATCCGAATTCACAAATTAAGGAATCGGATTATGACACAATTGAATATGAAACAATGGCTCCTATGATGTCACAATTAATACAAAGGATAGAAACTGAAGACATTAAGCCGTGTTTAACGTTTTCACAAATGTCGCTTGCAGAAAAAGTTTCCAATAGTGTTCATAATAACTCCTTAATGATTGAACCAATTTCAAAGCCTCTGATACAGTAAGTACATTTTTTTTGTTTTTGGCTTTAGAGCATAAGGAATGAAAAATTTTAGCTCTTTGAATTCTCCGATAAATGTCTGAATGTTTGTTTATTGTCAATACCAAGAGTTTGATGTTAGGGGTGGTGAAAGAATTCAGAATAGAATCTGGTAATTTTCTCGACTCGAATATGTGTATCAGAAGTAATATGATACAAAAATTATTCCTTTATTACCTTATAATTTACTTGAACATTCATAATTATTAATAAAAAAAAAATTTAAATTATCATATTGTTGATTTTGAATTGTTGCATTCCGAATTGAAACGAATATTTTGGACAGTTCTAGTTAGTATTTTGAAGTTTCAGGCACTCTGCGCAGGCTTGCAAATTTGTTAAAATCTGGAAGATTATTTTTTATCATCTCATTTGGTTTTATTCGGCTTAAATAGGGACAACTTTATAACCTTCTTTTATACCTTTGCGTGAGTGGATCCGTATGCTTCACGCAAGGATGCTATAGAATAGGAATAAACTACTGACAAGAATTTCAAGAGTCTTTCTGCACAGAAATAAATTTGTGTTGTGTATAGAAAGACTCTTGATCTTGAAATGTCTATTTTGAAATTTCGGTACGGTGTAGATAATCATTTAACTATCTGTAATCTTACGAATTTGCAAGTCTGTTGAAGGGAAACATGCTCTCTTTTTGAGTGTTCGAAACTTGTTAGTTTTCTGAGCTACGAAAAATTTTAACGTTGATAGTTTTGGTTTTTAGCATTGATAATTCGTTCAAGTAAACCGAAACAAAAGGTTCCAATAAAGATTTGCATAGATTGGGTTTTTTTCTGCTTCTTTCATTTTCTTACCCCTTGTGTTTTGCACTAATGCACAGCTGCGTACGTGTTTGCTTACGTACCACTCACTGCGGTTCAGTTCCGTTTGGAATGTTTTCCACTTAGGGTGCAGTTGCTGATACTTCTTCTTTTAGTTGCTCTTTGCTATTGAATGGCCGTTAGTTGGTTCCTTTTAGGATTTGCATCCGGCCTTGCTTTAATTGAACTTTTATAATAAAAAAAACAATATCTAACGCAACCGAGCGGTTTAAATCTGACGGAAAGTTGAGGCCTGCAGTAATTTCAACTCAACTCATTAAAATGAAATTTCAGTTTCAGTAACTGCCTATATTTGACAGCTGATCAGGTCGATCAACTGGAAATGCGTCGTCGTAAGAAAAATAAGAAATATTATTATTGTTTTACATTATTATAAATGATTTGTTTCTTATTTCAGACAATGTGCTTTATCTGGAGTAATGATTTGCTGCAAACACAAGATAAAATGTGGCAACGCAGAAACATGGTATCCGATCTCACAGTCTTGTAGAACGAGGGTGAGTAGTTGCAGAACAATCAGTGTTCAACACAGTGAATGTCATCCAGGGTTGCAAATAACGTGCAGAAGAAATAAAGCCTTACTATTGTATGTACTCGCTTTAAAACATTCACGAGAGCCTTTAAATAAAACATTTACAAGAGCCTTTAAATACTCCCAAAAATAAAACAATTTTTTTGTGAATGAGATTGTGAGCCAATAGATTTCTTCTGCAATTATTTAAAATATTCATGATGGGCCCCAAAGCACGGAACTTTTCATGGGAGTTCTTGATATCAAATCATGCAACAACCCAGTCAATCCAGTAATAACTTGTGTAGGCCAAGCCGAACAGGAAAAGATCATATCTTCCAGCAACTGTAACCCTGTTCGTCCATACATGACTGCTCTTACAGGGCGTTGGATAGGGTGATCCACTCTGAGAAGTGACTGTAAAAAAAAATATGGCTGAATTTAGAATGTATCTGATATTTCATATTCGAAATTATTTTTTCAGAATGTCTTTAAAATAGTAAAATATTTGGTTTTCACCATCCCTAGGAACAAGCCTTTATAATAGTTTAGTTTCATTATGCTTTCTTCAGATTGCGAGTGTCTGTGATTTCCTGACCTACATCAGTTATATAAAGAAAGGACTTGTTAAACATTCAAGTAAGTAACATAGCAAATTTTTATGGATCATGGTATCAGAATTATATTTTTTTATTTGATTAATCATTTTTTTTATTAAATTTGTTGTATGCGATAGGGCTGGGCAAAACCGAGTCATAGAAATTCGAATTATTTTTTCGAATCGGATCTAATCAATAATTCCGTGTAAATAACAAATATCCTATTATTACTCTTACAACTTGTCCCTATTGTGAAAATCAACAATTTTATAGTTTACAGTGTATATTCAACACTACACACTACATGTCTAGGAGCAACAATTTCCATATTTTAATGACAAAATATAATCTATTTTGGTCAAATTTGACCAAAATCGACAGCATTTGTCGTTAAAAATAAAAATGTCAGTTTATTCAGCAAGTTTCTGTTCTTATAAACGAATCACGATTGATTCGAATAAATAATGCTTCGAATCATCTAATCAAATTGCCCAGCCCCAGTGCCAGGGCCATAATCAAGTTACTTTTTGCTGTAAGCTGTGTTTTAACAATTTACACGAACTCGCTCTGTTACGTTTTCTGCTGTCAGAGTGCTCAGAGGATGTTAATTAACAATTCAAATATGCATTTTAGATTCAAATACTTTAATGTGGATCCAGTATTTTGAATTACCCATCCCTGCCCGTAGCCCAAACTCCAGAGTCAATGCCAACCACAATGTTCAGGGCTAATTCTTACGAATATGAAGAGGATTTAATTTTTATCCTGCGTGAGAAAAAAGCCGAGAATACAGCTTAACCATATGGCGAACCACGACCTGTTGTGCAGATGCCAGTTCCGAATCAGGGTTTTTGGCTTTTCATTCACTCATTTTTTCTGTGCACCCGCGAGGCGTCCAGCAGACCTGTCGCATATAATCACCATCTTTCACAGGATTCGAACCTGCGTCAATATGATCAGAGATATGTAGCTCAAACGCTTTACCGATTCAGCTAACCGTCCACCCAAATAATAAATAAAAACGAATATAATCATTGACCTCATTTTTTCCTTTCAATCGCAATAACAATGTCATAATATCAGTTATTGAGCCTGTCATGATTTGGTGTTCTATACATTATCATTCCCCGTTTAATAAATCAATATCAATAATAAAGAGATTTTTCGATGTTCTTTGTTAAGTAATAATGTGTTGTATGTATTGATTGTGATGTAACTATAAAACATGACGCGCATGATTGATTAATCGATGAATGATTTGTGTCAAAGCGGTACTACGCACCAAAAAATTTCTATTTTTTCAAGTATGAGACGTAGATGGCCCACACTGGGAGGTGCGGTTCATCTTTGGCTCATGCTTGATGTAATGTACGCAAAAATGTTTGAACTCCGCGTGCCGTGGTACAAGTATTCGCACTGATTCACTTCCTGGATTAGTTTTTATGAGAAGTCAAAAAACGAGCTAAAAAATTGAGTCTCGTGTGGTTGAATTTATCATCGGCCATTCATGAGCCATATTCAAATTGTTATGGTTTATACACAGGGCGTATATGTCCCATGTGTGGTCATTTTGTTGAATAATTTATAGAAATAAAAATAGGTTATGTGTGTACGGCAAAACCAAATCACTTTAAATTTGAATCTGATTTGGGTATTTTTTTAACGAATCTGATCAAATCTCTAATTCGATGTGAACAGAAATTGTGTTTTTGTAATAAAAATTAGCCTCGAAAAATCCCATAATTACTGCCGCACTATTGAAGTTATAAACATAGTGAAAAGACAAAAATATATTTCTAATTCACACTTCCTCTGTAAGGGGTAAATACATTTGACTAAAATTTAAAAATTTTTCTGCCTCTGCCTTTTTACACGTTTACCCATTCACCCAAGTAATGACCCACAGTGCGGGCTTGCAAATTCTGAGCTGAGCAAAGCCAAATCACTTTGAATTGGGATCTCTTTTTCTATGTGAACAAAAATTACCCATTACTCTTCCGTTTATTCAAATCAAAAGTTGACTGTAGGGCTTGAGGTTTTGATCGGAACTTACCAAGACTTGAACCCATATCTCTGACCTATGATTAGAGCCCGACTGATATTCCATTTTTGCAAATGGCACCGATGACCGATATTTTATCTCACACGAAACTCATTGAAAACTCTCTCGAAGGAAAAGCAATAAATCGAAAAACGTAATGAAAAAACATGTATATTGTATAAGAAGGGCAAATGGACATATAACATTTTGATTCCATGAAGTCTCATGGAATAAGATTGCATCTCACAAAAATATTGTGCATTTTTTGCTATTTTAACAACGCATCATTTTAAAAGAATTACGTGTGTCCGTATGTGAATTTCTGTGGGCCGATATTATCGGCCGCTTTTGTGATCTGCCGATATATCAGTAAACAGCAAAATCAGGTCGACATATCGGTTTACCAATATATTGGTCAGGCTCTACCTGCGATACCAACATATTAAAAACCACCAGGTCATAACCTCGTAATTTCCTTGACGTTCCTATTTTAAAATGGTTCAACTTCGATAAATTTGAAAGAATATTCTTGATAATTTGATTTTTTAAAAAAGATCACATAAATGTCGTGTAGATATCCATGACTGGATTGAAGAACTGAAGCATTAAGGAATGCAAACATGAAGTCTGCATTTTAAGAGTTTGAAATCGTTTAATACAATCTGTTTGCCTTTGTGAATTTCAATAACAGAAATGGACTTTCATTTTAATATTTTTTAAAGCTCCAATATTTTTTGTTTTTAGAAGAACAAATCTACTGGGAAATGAACAGACTTCGCCGTGAAATGTCTCTCGCTAAGTTGGGATATTACAAAGAAGAATAATAGGGAGTATGTAGTTGCTACTGTCAGATGTGTTTACTTCAAATCAAAACATTTTATATTATTGAAGTTTACTCTAATCGAGGTCGAAAGCAGCACCTAAAAGAAACCAACTAACGCCAACTCAAATGGCAAAGAGGTGCTTCTACCAATATCTGCACTCTTCAGTAGGTAAACATCCCTGTACCACCTCTTTATTTCTTTTCTGCTGTCCAGCAGTGTGTTTTCGATACATTGGCACGTAACCTGGGAATCTATTTGTTCTTTTAGAATCACTGACTTCTTAGAGGATTGAATTTTTCATTAAGAGATTTACGGATATATTTTTTGTTATCGAAATTCATTGTTGAGCAAGGCCGGCCCAACGAATGAACCAACTAACGGCCACTTGATGGCCATAAAATGTGATACCAGCAACTGCACTCTAAACAAGAAACACCCCTAACGCAACTGAACCGCCTTTGTAAAGTGCATTGAGTTGTATTTTAAAAGTGGTAGATGGCTTGACCATCGTCCAGGGCAGAAACCACTCATTACACTTTACCATGGCGGTTCAGTTCCATTTGGGATGTTTTCCGTTGAGAGTGCAGTTGCTGGTACTACATCTTTTACTAGCTGTTTGCTATTAAGTGGTCGTCAGTTGGTTTCTTTCAGCACTGCTTCCGGCCTTGCTCAAGAGTAAATTTCATTAAAAAAAAAACCTGCCATGGGTGAACCATCCGCCACTCCTTTGGATCCCCTAAGTTGCCTCTCACAAGACGCAGGAAATGCGGAGAAAATTCTCTAAAAATACTTTTTTTAAAGTATAATTTTAAATTTTTTGATTTAATTTTCAGATTGTATAAATTTTTGACATGAGCAAGACTTTTTTTCATTAAATTTTCAGCCTTCCCTTGCCTGACTTTATCTATTTTTTTCTATAAATAGTACGTACTACTAGAAGTGCAAGTTAAAGATTTTTTTCCATTGTAGGTTTCACAAATTTCACAAATATTTTAAATTTACAATTCGGAAACGAACTTTTACTGACGCAATCTCAAACATCATCCTATGTATCACCGAATCAAATCTTTCATCGTCTTGGCTTTTAACAGAATTGTCGATTCTTGCTACGTTCCCTCTTGTCTTAGATTCACTATAGCTTTTGTTCCGAATCTGCAACTTTTTTATAGGAAATCCACTGCACCCAGTCAGAATAGGAGGAGCAGTGACTGAAAGGAATCAACCGACAGCCACTTAATGACAAAGATCTAGTATCAGCAACTGCACTCTAAGTGGAAAACATCCCAAACAGAACTGAACTTCAGTAAAGTGAAATTTGTTTAATTATTCGTTATTTTTTTGTTTTGGGAGTTCAAACTATAATAGTATAAGTGCAGATAGGATTTGAAGATTTTTTGATTTTATTTTTTTTATTGAAATTCACTCTGAGCAAGACCAGAGGCGGTGCCTAAAAATGTTTCAGATGAAGTGTCAATTTTTACGATGTAAAATTTGGCAACGTCAAAATTTTATGTGGTGTAATTTGGCATAAATCATGATTTCACTGCAAAATGAATCCATTTGAAAATAATCAAAAAACAAAATCAATTTTGATCAGAATTGTAGAAAATTCTTAACTCTTTGTTCAACGACATCCCTAGTTGTGAGACTTTTGGGCTCTTACGGTCTATATATTGCATTATATTATTTTATAAATATTCATATTAACATGTAAATATTCATAAAATTTACCATTATTTTTTGCAATACTTCGTTTTTGTAGCAAATCCCTGACATATTGCAATTTCATTTTTATCAATTTTGAGATTCTCGTATTTTTACTTTTTCTTGCCTGTACTATCATTTTTTTTTTTTATTGAAATTCACTTTTTAAGCGAAGTCTTTTCAACATGTGACTAGGGCTTGTCGATTCGATTAGGTGATTGGAATCGAATCGAAGCACAATATATTCGAATCAATCGTGAATCAGTCATAGGAACAAATATTTACTAATTGGACAACAATTTTCATTTTTTAACCACAAAATATAATTGATTTTGGTCAAATTTGACCAAAATCGATTATATTTTGTCGTTAACAAATGAAAATTGTTCACATTGTAAATACACTGTAAACCAGGGCTTCCCAAACTTTCATGCTCGCGACCCCTTTTAATCTCCATAAATTTTCCGCGACCCTCTTCACGGTTAAAATGACGAGCAGTGTGGAATATACACTTGTGACATTTATTGAAATGAAAGGACTAAATTCAAGCTACCGGTATTTAAAACCTATTACTAAAATGATAAGCAGTGCGAAATATAGCCTACATTTGTGACATTTATTGACAGGCAAAAGTTTAAGACCAAGTATCAACACATCAGTATAAAGGAAAATACTTCATTTTATATTGTATAAAACACTTGTGACCTAATAATCTGCTGAATTCAAAGTAAATTCGATTTTCGAACTTTATATAGCATTCTCACGCAAGTTTTGCTCTTTGTAAACTCACAACCTGCTGGTGTTTACTCATTAGCTTCAAAAAAAAAATGGGCAAAAATAAAGCAATTTCTGCGGAAAAACGAGCTCAGATAAACCTATTAAAAGAAGAGGGGTATACAGAGTGATAAATATCCATCAGGCTTGCCGTTAGTGAAACTGCTGTGCATCAGGCTATAGTTAAGTTTAAAAAAATAAGAAAGAAAATACAATAGCCCATGCAGTACTACATGTAAAATTGGATTACACTCCGCGACCCCTGAACTTCGTTACGCGACCCCCAGTTTGGGAAGCCCTGCTGTAAACTATAAATATAAAAATGGGAGATTTGTTATTTACATAGAATTTGTGATTCGATCCCATTCGAAAAAAATATTCGAATTCAAAATTATTCGGATTTGCCCAGCCCTACATTTGACTGACAGAATATCTGCTACTCAGTAGCCCGAAGAAAATGGCCCCTTCAGAATAAAATTCACAAAATAGGCGACGTTTTTATATATCTATTACTAGAAGGTAAGAATGATTCTTTTTTTCCTGTCTGGTAGCAACAAAGCTGCAAAAAAATGTTCAAAATCATCGATACTGCTATGAAATAGCAGTGTTTATGGTTTTAAATTTGTTTTCTTCCATCCAAAGAACATTTCCGACACCCGAGGAGGAACAAGATACTGTCACAAGATACTCTGATGCCAGCAATTGCATCGTAATTGGAAAACATTTAAAACCACATTTAACTGCTAAGATATCTGCTCTGGGCAATGTAGAACCTCAACCCGCTTCTTACCCAACTACTTTTTTGCTTCCTTTTAGTCATTTCGTACAACGTTCTGGGATTACATCAGCGGAAAATCTAAACCCCACTCCTACAGGATTGAATTATAAAACTCGTATTTTTCTTTATATAAACACGAACAGTACTGTGTTACTTACCAAAAGCTTCAACCATCTTCGTCTTCTCGGATTGGCAGTCTCCCCCTCCCCCCAAAGCGGGAAATGTCTGCTAAAACAAAATTTCAATGAGAGGATAAACGCAAACAAAATCTTCAGAATTGTTTTTTTATCAAATACCTCCATGAGACTATGATATGGATCTCTCTGCGTAGATATCTTGACACTGCTTTATATTTCTACTTGTCTCCTGTTAATATTTATCTACCTGATATTTCCAGAGTGTTTCAGTGGCGCCAGTGAGAATAAGATGCCTATGAAGCGTACTGAGACTAGGGCTGGGCAAATCCGAATCATTTGGAATTCGAATCTGAACTTTTTCGAATCGAATCACTGATTTCATGTAAAAAACAAATATCCCTTTATTACGATTACAACTTGTCTCCATTGTGAAGATCAAGAAATTTATAGTTTAAAGTAAATTTTCAATTCACTCTCTATGGCTAAGAGCAACAATTTTCATATATTAACGAAAAAATATAATCGGTTTTGGTGAAATTTTACCAAAATCGATTGTATTTTACTGTTAAAAAATGAAAATTCTTGTTTTTTAAGAAAGTTTTTGTTCCTATGAACGATTCACGATTGATTCGAATAAATTGTTCTTCGAATCGAATCGAATTGCCCGGCTCTAACTGAGACAGACTCAAATAGGATAAAAAAACAACAATTCATATTTTTTTGTAATTCGAGAATGAACGAACCCATGACATTTCTACGTATAAATTTATTCGCCCTATTCTTGCCTGACTTTTTTCTTTGCTGCGATTTACATTTAAATCAAACATGTAGAGAATTGTATTTTTTACAAAATCATAAAATTTTTGCTTTCAGATATACATCATATTATACATATAGTAACAAACCTACCGACATATTTTTTTCGAATGTCTTCCTATTGCCTGACATATTTTTTAAAAAAAAAACTAAAAAAAACATAATTGCATTTATATTTTCTAATTTCTTTTTGTATGTTTGAATTTGAGATTATATAACATTTTTCTTGCTGCGACAATGTAACATATTTGGGCTGTTTCGCAGCAAAATCATGATAAATGTCAAATTTTACGATGTAAAATTTGACATGTATCATGAATTTCAACAAAATAAAACTTTAAAATTATCGTAAAACAAAACCCATATATAATCAAAATTTTGAAAATCTTTGTATTATAACGTCGAAATCCTTAATTTCAGCTTATAATAGAGCCTTATTTCTTATTTCGACATCAATTTCATCCCCCTTCAAATCTGATAAATAAACAAAGTGAACACCGACTGTGTTGCATTTACATTTTTTACTTTTTTTTTGCATCTTTTAAATTGAGATTACATAACTTTTTGTTTGCTTTGATATAAAGTTTTGCTACTTATATATCAAAAGTACTTTGTGAGCATATTTGCCCTATTTCCAAGAGAATCTGCAACATCAAAACTTTTAGATTAATTAAAAATCAACCATTTTTAACAGAATTCTAGTAAACCGTCCTTTTTTGATAAGTTTTTATGCCCTGTAGGTACGGGCTTTATAATAGTCCTAACGCATTTCCTGTGTGTCGTGAGAGGCGACTAAAAGGAAGCAAAGAAGTGGGATATGGTTTTACAATCACCCAGGGCAGTTACCACTCGTTGCACTTTACTATGGCAATTCAGTTCCGTTTGGGGTGTTTTCCGTTTATAGTGCAGTTGTGGGTACTACATCACTTAGTAACTCTTTGTTATTGGGTGGCTGTTGGTTGGTTCCCTTTGGGAGCTGCTTTCAGAGTGAATTTCCAAAGAAAAAATCTCTAATTTCAGCTGATGATAGAATGCCATTTTGATTGTGAATTTTATTTTGTTGACTTGATTGACAAAGTGAAGTTCACATAATATGGTAACTCTGGAGGCTGATGTTTTGTATCGTGTTTACTGGTGGCGACACTTGGGAGGGGAACATGCTTAATTTTTGAAGGGGCGAGACAATCTCTCCCCAGGATTTTGAATTTTAACAAAAATATTGTTAAGTTTTTGCACGCCTTCGGTGCATAATCAAGTATTATGAATAGTCTTTCTTTTTTTCTACAAAATGGTTTAAGAGCCAAAAATATTTGGTATCGATCCTGTGAAAGTGTTAGAAGCACACTTCGAACTACTCATCCATAATTGTCCTGGGAAGAAATCCAGCGAGAGTTGATTAAATGTGATTTCAAGTATGAGTCACGCAGTAGCCGATCCGAAAAAAATTTGGGGGGTTCAATTTTTTCCAACGTACAAATAATAATGCCTCCAAAAATGAGTGTGGCGGAGGCGCCCAAAAATTTTGAGAACGAAACCAAAATACTCTTTTTAAGAGCAAAATAAATTCAGTCAGCAAAATAAATTTGCGCGGAGGATTAATCAGTAAAAAGTAATTAGACGCTAATTAGTAAAAAGTAATTGGGCGCGTGAAAATTTTAGGAGAAACTCTCATTAAAAGCAAAATGACATGAGAGGGACGATGTTAGTCATGGAAGCGTAATTGCGCGCCGAAGGTCTGCGAGAACTTTGCTTTTTTCAAATTTAACCTAAACAACCATTCAAAATTAGGATTTTATTTTTGCTTTACTGCGTTTCTTTATGCTGCTATTTTTTCCGAAAAGTTTAAGGGGGACATGTGTCCCAGGTTCTTCCCCCCATGCAGTCGTGGAATGGGCAGCCCCTTTGAACAGCGATCCATCAGTGACTCAAGCTCACTACAAAAAATGTAAAGTCGTTTTTCCGCCTATCCCTGAAGCTTTTGATTTATTATTCTACTCTCCTTATATTACCTAATGCTTGGTGTTGATCAAACATTTATTTTTCTCTCATATCAAAGTATATTATAATATTGCAATATATAAATCAATATTCGTTAATTCTACGTCGCCCTTTTAAAAAATTCTATTTTGTTGAGGAATGGTTAAAGGAAGAAAAAATATGCATTTATAATCACTGAGAGAAAATCATTTATTGAGAGAATTTGTTAAGAAAATTTGGGGGTATAGACAAAATATAAGGGGGATAGGATTTCATTTTTATCCTGCGGGAGAGGAAAACCAAGAATTTAGCTCAATCATAGAGGGAACCACGGCCTCTCGTGCAGATTCCAGTTCCGAATCGGGGTGAAGGTTTTTTGTTTGTCACATTTCTCATTTTTCCGTGGACAAGGTTGAGATAAACCGTTTGCTCACGGGATTTCGAACATCCAAACCTCTTGCATCATCATCCCTCATGGGATTCGAACCTCAGGTTCGTGTTAAGTCCGCGCCGTGAGCAAGTTGTTTACAAGCGAGGACCGGGATCCAAGCCTTGTGATTCAAAAGTTTTTCAAGTTATTATATCGGTTTTTTGATGGGCCCGCACAAATTCCTAGTGGGCTGTAGGAAAAATTCTTTCAAGAGACTTTACAGAATATATCATGCGGGAGAGGGAAGTTGCATATAAATTCAGTCCAGGAGCATCAATCATATGTGAGGAAACGAAACCTAAAACCTACTCTATAGACTGGTTGATTTTGATATAGTGTATACCTACTTCTGTAGCCTTATAGAAGGCTATTTTGGGGTGGCCGCTGTATTTTTGTTATGGCTCATAATTTTTCTATGCATTTGTATCTGATTCGCTGTGTTGAAGCTTTGACGCAAGTTTATATTCCAATACGTTTTTCTGTGAGCGTCCACCGACGTTAAATGTGTTCATTCCGGTTTTGTTTTATTTTCGAATGCGTTGTAACTTCTCGCAACATTTTGTTTTGCATCATCCCTCATGGGATTCGAGCCTGCGAATAGGATCCGCGTATTTCAGAGATGCGTAGGGTACACATCGGTTCTTCTCCAAATTTTAAAAAATGTTTGTGCTTGATTGGAAATACGCAATCTATGTCTGTTATTGTCCTCATGGATTGCGCTGGTTGTCGAATTAATTAAGGGTACGTTTCGAAGTACGCATCTCTGTTCGACAAGATCGAATCCCGTGAGGATGATGATTATATGCGAGAGGTCTGCTGGACGCCTCGCCGATGACTCACGTAAGCACCGCTTACGGCTTCCTCCACCAACCAGGTCCATGCACAGGAAAAATCGAGAAATATGAAAAGCCAAAAAAACCTTCACCCCGATTCGAAAGCTGGTATCTGCACGAAAGGCCGTGGTTCGCCACATGATTAAGCTGTATTCTCGGCTTTCCTCTTCCGAAGAATAAAAATGAAACCTATCCTAACTCGAGGCGTATTCCCAACGATTGTACCGATCAGTTATTCTGCCTCTGAGAAACCCAGATAGAATCAATCATTTTATTCTCTTGAATCAGGTGAAATAAAACAGACTGACCTACCTTCATCAGACGATTGATAATTCGATCTTAGACATTGGCATTTTTTATAGCCAGTTTTTAGAGTGGATCACCCTCCCCAAGGCCCTGTGACTTCAGCCACTTTAAGACGGGTAGGGTTATAATTGCTGAAAAGACATGATCTTTTCCTGCCAAGTTATTACACCATGGATTGAGTGGTGAGCAATTTCCGTCAACAAAAACAAACACATGTAACGAACAAACAAACAAGACGGGAAAATCAGGAAACAGGCAAAATCTGGAACAAGATTTAAAACGCGAACTAAAAAGTTTGCGCGCCATATCACCCTAGAAAAAAATATTGTAAAATAATAAAAATTGGGGACGCGGACATACTGTTCGGGCGTTAATATATAGTGCAAACGCGGACATTTCTATCGGGGGATGGACTTGTGGAGGATGCTTAGAATGTGATACAATCGCCGGGTGAAATACGGAAAAAGCGAAAAATAGTGATAAAGTGTACATCGCAGGTTCGTAACATGTAACAAGGGTGCCCCGATGATAAACACAGTAGTGGTGGTTAAAACTTATTATCAACAAATCATCACCTTAAAACCGGCCTCAAATCAAGTCTGTTCTGTGAACAAATAAAATTTTATCAACGTCATCATTAAGGCAAATTGGTTCTGTACGATTATTTATTTCACACATTTCCTCGTTTCTAAATAACCGTTATTTCATGTTCGAAGTCGCCGAAGTAGAATCAATATCCCTGGTTTGACTTGACTCTATGCTTCCATTTGCATGGACTACTACTAAGGCTGGGCAAAACCGATTCATTTGACATTCGAATCTGATTCGAATAATTTTTCCGAATCGCTGATTCCATAAAAACAACAAATATCCATTTTTACTATTACTATTATTGCCTCCATTATGGTAATTAGGAAATTTACAGTTACGAATTACAAATATTTGCTTAAACGGACTTAAAAGCGATGTATTTTCAATTACACTACGGTCCAAGGGCAATATTTTCATTTTAACGACAAAATACAATCGATTATATTCAAATCTGACCAAAATCGATTGCATTTTGTCATTAAAAATGCGAAATCCCACCTTATTTAGCAAGTTTTTGTTACAATGATAGATTCGGGATTAATTCGAATAATCTGTACTTTGAATCAAAGAATCGAATTCCCAGCCCTAACTATTACCCGTTCTTCTATTCAAATTAGTCGATTTCCAGATATAATTGGTAAGTTTTTGGTCCCAAGTTCCTGCGAACCCGTAGCTGAGTCAGATTATCTTTGAAATCAGTTCTTGGTAGTACAGGTTTCTTTTGAATTAATATCTACTACTATCTATCTATTTTTAAATCCTTATTTCTGATATCCAACGTACATAGTGTACGGTAGTAATTTACGGTACGAAATTTTTATGATACTTCGAACCAGAAAAATAATTTCGTACCGTACCTTTCGAACATTTTCCGTACCGTTCTGTACGGTTGTACCATTGTACCATTGTTCTGTACCATTGTTCAAAACATCCTTATTTGTAAAAGCAACCTTCCGCGAGAAACATCACCAACATCTTAGTTAAAGTGAGATAGTTTTATGCTATCTCGTTTAAAATCCAGGACAGTGAAACAGATATACAACATAGTTCATCTAATCAGCTCAAGCGAAACGGTTACATTTTTATTGCTCTACCTGCGCCTTTAAACCATTTTAAAAATGTCCTTAAGTTTAAAAAAATTTTCATAGACACAAACTATAGTATCTCCGTTCCGTTATAAAACGTTATAAAAGTTGAATAAAATAAATTTTTTTAATTCATGTGGGAATAATATGGTGCAATGCGGAGGTACGAAAAAGAGTACGGTACGGTACGAAATGAATATGGAACTTCATACCGTACCGTACTACCAGCCTCGGTGTAGGGTGAGCAAAATCCACGATTGTATCAGCGCAGCCGGAACACGTCCGCACCCCATGCTGGTCGACGTACCACGTCTATCGTACGCGTCAATCGATCTTAGTGATAATCGTGTTGATCATTCGTTGTTTGATGATGTTAGACTATACCCTGACGACAGCTCACGGTAAACTTACTTTTTCGTGGAACGAGATGTTGTCAGTCTATTTTATCACTCTAATACTATCTTATTCAAGTATCTTTGTAGAGTTTTATTCTACATACCGATCCGAAATTGTAAGGAAACGAGGAAATTGTAAAACGTTGTCTTGATTTCAATAATCAGGTTTGATTGGCTTTTACGCAAGCGGATCTGCATGCTCTGCGAGGGGATGCTGGAGGAACTACCACATATCCGCATATTTTCTTATTTTTTATTGAAATTCACACTAAGCAAGACTGGAAGCAGTTCCCAAAGGAACCAACTAACGAACATTTAAAAGCAAAGAGCTACTAAAATATGTAGTACCAGCAACTTCACTCAACTGAAAACATCTCAAACGGAACTGGACCGTCATGGTAAAGTGCGTGCAGTGAGTGAGTGGTATCTGCCCTGGGCAATGGTAAAGGTATCTACCACTTCTTATATTATGATTTTCGAAAATATTCGTCCCAAGAAATACAACTGAACTTCACAGAAATATATTTTGTACGTGTGCAGAGATCTCTTGAATCTCTTGCCCGTGTTTATAAAAGCAGCGATTTTTTTTTAATCATGAAGATTTGATCTTGGGTACTTGTGATAATTTCATCCTTTCAATATGAAAGAGGGGATGTTTTGTTCTTCAAGTGGTACAGAAAGGTAAAACGCACCTTATGCGTGAGGACATTTGAATCATTAAGCGCGTGCGGCGAGAGCGAGATTACAAAAAAAACATCTTCTATTGTTTGAGCGGAAGGGAAAACCTCTCCAATGGAACAAACCAATAGAACTGAATGTAATAACTGGTTCCATTTCGGGCCATTTCAAGTTCACTTTAACGCGAGACGCGATGCCTCAAAATAAACCAATCACTTTTATGGCTAGTAATAGAGTACTGTACTTGAGTGCAGTGAACCTGTCTGCCCCGGGCAATAATAAGCCGCCTACCGTTTCATTGCCTCCTTTTTAATCTGTGAACGTAAGACAATTAAACCTATTTTATGCCTATTAAGCGATTGAGCTAACCCGTGAATTAAGCTGGGTTATACACAATCTGTTGTGTTCCACCCAACCCCCTCTGTGGAGCGCCGAACATGGGGACAATGCGATCAAGCAAGCACACTGCCACTGAGCTACTACCACCGAAAACAGTCTTTTTAAAGCTCCATCAAATGACAACTCAGTGCCCCTTCCCCTCCCAGCTAAGGACCACGGAATGGCAGTAACACACAGTGTTTGAATCTGTAGACCAGTGATTTTCATTTATTCAAAGAAAAAGAGAAAAAGCAGCGAAATACTAAAACAAGAACCGTAGTAATATCAATAATAATAATAATAAGAAAAGAACGAAGAATAAAAATACATACTTCCCTGCAAAATCAAGAAAGAGAGAAAAATTATAACAAATGTAGCGTCTTGCTTCAGATTTTTCGCCAATTTTATCTCAGTAACGTTTCGCCTGGCGAAAGTCTGACTTTTTTGGACAAACAAAGTGCTGCTTGTCTGTAGAAATCTCGACTTCGGAAGACGAAACGTTCCAGAAATAAAATTTGTACAATTGTGAAGCAAGACTATTAATATATCTTATAGTCATTGTCAATCTTGCCAACTGATGCCCATTTAAATGGCAAAGATCTAGTGAAAAATTTACCAGCAACTGCACTCTAAGTGGAAAGCATCCTCGAAAGGACTGAACCATTATAATAAAGTGCGATGAGTGGTATCTTCGTACCACTTCCACCACTTAGACATACACATTCATACAAGGCCATAAATGCAGTTTTTAAGCAGTCCGATCGAAAGCAATCTGTTGAAATACCCAAGTACGTGTCACTGATGGATCGCGTCGATGAGACACGGTCCATCTGTGGCTCATGCTTGACAAAGTAAAACTTCCAAGTGTGAAACATACTTGTACACTGCCAGGCGGAACTGGTGGGGCGTGACGTAAATGACATTTTCGTTACAAAATTTTGAGAATAGGGGCAGTCTCAAGATATGACTTTTTTTAAAAAAAATTATATTAGAATGAGTCAAATGTTTTGCTAGCCTCCGGCGCGTAAACACGATTACTTCAAACTTTAGTTATTTTCGTTCCAAAAATGACTTTTATAAAAAGATAATATTAGAATGAGTCAAATTTTTTGCTAGCCTTCGGCGTATAAACACGATTACTTCAAACTTATTTTCGTTCCAAAAATGCTAATTTTTTCCGTTATAATAAAGAAATAAAGTTTCGTCGACCATGAGTAACAGATGGATCTGCCTCGACTCACACTAGACAATTTTTTTATTTTAAATTATCTGATTCTAGAGAGAAAATAGAGGGGTTAGAAGTTTTTTGCCAACTTTGACGCGTAACAGATTGAACGTAAAAGCAGCACAAAAATTTATCGATATGAAAAAATACTGTTTTCAACAAAAAGACGTAAAATGAAACTTTAAAGTCAGGAAAAGGTTTTCTGAGATAATGAAATAAAATAATTTGATAATACAGCATTTTCAGAAGAAAATTTTTTCATTCATATCGATGATAATGGAATCAGCTGAAAAATTTGATGTAAAAGCAATTTGGGGAGGAATCAATTTTTTTTTTTTAATTCACACTAAGCAAGGTTGCAAGCAAGCAATGCATCAGCTAGCGATCGCTGGTATCTACAAAACTTGCATTTATGGAGTTTACGTCATCGAGCACAGGAATAGGGATTGCGAACGCATTTCATTTTACAAATAAATAATCTCTATGAATATTTACGGATCACAATCATGAATGCCATCGACCTAGTGGATTCTATAATACTGATTGATTTCACAACAAGTCATGAGAACAATCCTTAACTGTACTAGAGCAAAAAGAATTTAGGAATTGGGGATTTTAATTTAAAAGCTTCTTGCTGCGAAGAGAATCGGATCGAAGAAGTCGATCGAATCGTCCATCAGTGGCTCCTGCTTGACAAAATGATGTCCCATTTTAAACACAAATGACGTTTTTCCACCTGATTTTGAAGCATAATCATGAACAAAATCTAATATTTTAAATAGTGTAACAAATCACAAAACGTTGCAAGGCAAAAAGTTAAGAATTTGGCTATTTTTGAGCAAAAAGATACAAAAATCACAATTTTTTGGGTTGGATTGGATTATTTTTATGAAAAGAATTGTTAGAGCACCGAATACAAGAAATTTTATGAATTACAAATAACTGAATCAAACGTTTTACAGAAAATTAGAAAATAATCTTTTATACCCAAAATTACAAAAAAATATTTCAGTATTATCACAAATAAGAGAAGTGAAAGACGAATATCTACGGATTTCAGATTAGACGAAATTGATAAATATAATATTCATTTGATTTCTCCAACAATTTTGAAACAAAAATATCATGTTCTCATTCCACAGAAATATAAGTTTATTGTAAGCTTTCGTTGGAACATAGTCTAACTTCTTCAGACAAGATTAAAGTGACCTAGACAAGTGAAGTTAGACTACGCTCTAACGAAAGCTTACAATGAACTTATATTTCTGTGGAATGATAACCCGATATTTTTGTATATATGCTTGATATTATCTCATTCGTGTATCCTTGTGAATTTTTAGGATTTTAAAGAAACAAGGAGGTTGAATAGATAGTTCATCGCAGCGATGAACATCAACGATTCGTGTAAATTTTAAAACAACAAAAGTAAAATTGTATCTTTTTTCAGAAAATGTATTTGGCGAATTTCTGTTTTGTCTGTTTTTTATAAAACTTTGATCCAAACACTTAATTCCAAAAATTTGATTTCGAAATTGAAAGACCTATATCTTCCACTCCTTTGAGTTGTCAAGGGAAATCAATTTATTAAAAAAAAAACCATCAAGTTTCACAAAATGCAGAAAATACGATACAATTTTGATAAGACAATAGTGTACGCAACAAAAGGTCAAAGTTCAATAAAAACGTAATTTTGATAAAAAAAATACTAAATTCAACGCAGGAAATCAATCGACCTTAGAACTTGATTTAAAAAAAATAATGTGGAACATTTGCTGAGTCTTCGAATTTTAAAATGGAGATGCACTTTTTGACTGTATGTTTCGATCAATTTTTTTCTGATTTGATTTGGTCTGATTCACTGTTCGGATGAACAAAAAAGCTTCAAAATCATCAACACTGCTATTTCATCGCAGTGATTGATGATTTTGAACCTTTTTTTGCAGTTTGGTTGCTACCAGACACTCCAAAGGAGACAGTTTAAATTTCTAGAAAGATAAATATCATGAACTATTGTCTTTTTGCTAAATTCTCTAATTCGATGCGGGTTTGAAGCGAAAATTGTATTGGATATGTTCAATTTTATCCCCTGTTTCCTAGTCAAGTTATCAAAATAGTCGAAGATTTATTTTAAAAATTTCATGGATGAAAATTTGATGTTAACACCCCTGGTACGATCTCGTATACTGATATTGCTCCCTTTACCACACCTTGGATTTGTGAACTATGGCATCGTGCCATATATTCGAGGCACAGTGCCATTTTCTGTTGGCATTTGCTATACGCCACTGCTTTAACAAGTCTATTGCATAAGTGGCAGTATGCTATATTTTGGTGATTCTATGGCCAGAGGTCCTGTGTCATATCTGATGGCACAGAGGACACATTGGGTGGCATCATGGTCATGCCATACCCCAAGGAATTTTACGACATCAGTAACAGCTCATAGGCATGAATACTAGGTTTTGTGGCACAGTATCCATATTTCATGGCACCGTGCAATTATTTCCAAGGCATCAAATATTACCATTCATTAAACCAGTGGTTTCTGAACTGGTGTGCCTTGATTTCATCTCGCGCTGCCTTGAACGAAACGCATTTGACAAAGCTCTGGTCTTATGATGGTCGATTTCTGCATAATCACAACTCAAATGGTGTCCACCCGGTGTCCGTGGCGTTAAAGGCGTGCCAGGCAGGCCAGATGATGCCGAGCCACAGCTGTAAAAGTCACCGTTTTTCGTTGATACCTCGATCGGCACATAATTAATGTTATGATTATGATGAAAAGGGTTCGCGTTATTTGCCGCTAATAATCGAGGGTCAAAATCGAATGAAAAATGATTACTCCCTATAGGAGCAGCAGTTGCAGGAAGGGGAGTCCCGCTAACGTCCAAACTGGCATTTACGGTGTTTACATAATCACGTGCGGACATGGGCATGCCGGGTGAAAGTCTTGACATAAAATCGTTATTTAAATGACGCAACCTCCTCGGATGTGATTTACGAGGTTTCCCCCACCCGTTCTGTTTTCTCCAGGGATCGTGTGGTGGTAAAGGTGGCGGTATAGAGTTATTTGTTGTTGTCGAGGTGGGGATAGCAGTCCCCCCATTGCATTTCCCCTCGCTCGTTGTGCTGTTTCCATTCAAACTTCCAATTCCGGAGGTGCTGTTACTAATGGGCGTAAGCGGTACATGCTCTCCATCAGAGCGCAATGAATTTGCACTTATTCCCCTTGGGGGCATTTCTGGTGAACCACGCTGTTGAAAAGTAACATTTTCTGAGTTTGTATTGAAAGACACAACTCCCTCTTGTGGCTTAAATAGTTCATTCTTGTGTTTCTGGATTACGTCGCTGTTCTCGTACTCACAGTCTGCTGCCACCGTGTGGTGTCGAGTATGATTAATAACAATGGATTCATTTTGTCGATTGAATGACACCATGTTGCTGTTTATTCTTCGCCGATCAAGCATTTCCTGGAGAACAAAAGAAAGAGAATTGGTTTGATAATAATAAGACTTTACTTCTTACAGAAAGCAGTAGATGATTTGTATCATCCTGGGCAGATACCACTAACCGCACTGTGTTTTGGGGTTTCAGTTGTGTTCTTAAAGTGCAATTACGGATACTGCATTTTACTTTGTCTTTTTTTATTGAAATTTACTCTGAACAAGCAATGCTTAAAAGAAACCAACTAACTGCCACCTAATTGCGAGAAGTTAGTACAGGACATGGTACCAGCAACTTAACTATAAACAAAAAAACATTCCAAATGGAACTGAACAGCCATGGTAAAGTGCAGTGGTATCTACCCCGGTTGATGGTGAACCATCCACCACTTCCTTGTCATTAGGGCTGGGCAAAACCGAATCATTAGGAATTCAAATCTCATTCGAATTATTTTTTTCAAATCGATTCGAATCACTAATTCCATGTGAATAACAATTACCCCATTTTTACTATTACAACTTGTCTCCATTGTGAAATCAACAAATTTATAGTTAAAAAAAACGAACTCGCTCGTCTACAACTTCTAGACGGACAGGGTTAGAATTGCTGGAAAGATATGATAGTAGTATAAGTGGCCGCTTGTACAGGGTGATGCACTCCAGGAAGTGACTATTAAAAAAAAGTCATTTTCTCCCTGTTATTCACTCTTCCACACAGAATATGTTGCTTTTTGGGCAGTAGAAACGGCTAACACTCTGCCAGCCTGGTATTAATCATCACATTTAGTCAAAAGTTACTGGCAAGAGAGAACTAATAACCATATTTACCTGTCTCCCAACTGGGGCTGGCTGTAACTCAAACGTTCGTGGCAGTGATCTCTGGCTTCCTGATATACCTGGAGAGAACAAGTGGGAAATTACTCATTTGATTATTGTAATTTTGAAATGATCTTTTCAACCGCTTAAAGAGCGATTTATTACGAAGAAATGTGATATTGAACACAGAAATCTGGATTTTTTAAGTGAAAATCATTTAAACCTTGACCAAACCTTACCAACTTGACCAAGAGCTACTCTGATCTATCTACAAAACGTGGCACCAGGAACTGCACTCTGCTATAGTGGTCCAGCTTTATGAAGCGTAGTTACTGATGCCACAATGTGGCAGTTTTTGTATGTGTATTGTCGTTTGGTTCCAGTTTGTTCAGTGCTACTTCCAATCTTGCTCAAGGTAAATTTTATGTAGTTAAAACATCTGAGCTGTAGTTTGGTTCCCGTTTGTTCAGTGCTACTTCCAATCTTGCTCAAGGTAAATTTTATGTAGTTAAAACATCTGAGCTGTATTTGAGAATAAAATCGAGAACTCAATCCAGATAAAATCCCTGTACCTGTATTTCGTGATGATGCGCTCCCCCTCGTCCCCGGAGTGGGAGGGGTGTATCTTGAATTTGATGTGGAAGGATGTCCAGACACGGAAGATAAACCAGCGGTCAGCGGAATTCCATTGCTACCACTTCCATTGGTGTTATAATACGATGTGCTGGGGAGAGCTGTAAAAAAGAATACAATTTAAAAAAGAGGTTCAGGGACTCCAGGATGGTGGCATAACTGATTGTCAACTGCCGCGCTATACAGATAACCAGGCTTCAAGATTCGTTACAATTTGCCATTACAAATTTTTTTATATTTCTATAAGGAGGGTAATATAGCAGATTGAACGGAATTAATGCTGAATTACACAGGGAATAAGCAAAAAGGAAGATCAAGTTATCAATCTCTCATCCTTGAAATGAATATTTTAAGATTTCATGGTATCAAGGTATCATGGGTTTGTGAGACTTTTACGAGAGTCTGTACGAGATTCTAGAAACCCGCAATTCCGCTAATTTACAAGCCTGGATAACAAAGCTTTCATCAGTATAACATGACATAAATTTTTAAACAAAGTAGAACATTGCAATGTTGATCATTTTTTTTATAGAAGTTAATTTCAAGCAGCTCCAAAAGGAACCAAAGCCATTCTAAGCCAAAAGCAGTGTCTAAAAGGAACCAACTAACGATCACTCAACAGCAAAGATCTACTACAAGATGTAGCACCAGCAACTGCACTCAAAGCGAGGAACATTCCATTCAGAAAGTGAAGTGAGTGCAATCTGCCCAGGTTTATACTGTCTCAGGCTTGAGAACCCGCGGAATTTAACCTTTTCTGGTATCGATAAGGTACTTCGTACAAAATATGCAAGACCGTACAAAATATACGATTTGATTCATGATTCAGAAACATGAATTACTTGATTCAATTTTCGCAATAGTTCGAAAACAACAAATCCAAAAAGTACATGTTTTTTTTTGTCTTCGTCTCTGAAGTTAATGACATTTTGTCAACCCATTGACGGCCTAATTACATACAAAACAATATTTCTCCCTCGCTTAACCAAGAATTATTTTTATATTAACGGATCATATTTCCGAAACTGAACACTCAAATCTGAAGATCAAATTCCAATAGTGGTCTGGTAAGTCTGTCTATATCTGGGGATGTTTTGTTAATATTAGGACTGAAATATTCTATTTATAGGGATATTTCATATCAGTATTGATGATTTTGAACCTTTTTCTATAGTTTAGATGCTAGTAGACATCAAAAAAAAAAACAATCACCATATTTTGTGGACTATAAGCACCTTTGTAGTAATGGTCGCAAAAGATTCTTAAATTTTGATATATTGTACACAGATATGACGCAACACAGTAATGGCAGCAAAGCATTCGTGAATGACTCCCCAAAAATGGAAATACATGCTGCGCCTTATCATACTCTAACGTAATCAACGTAACATAATTTATTAATTCAGACGCATGGAACGAACGAAGTGTCATTTTCGCCCAGGTGGCAATGTCATTTCGACCGATGAGAAAAAAACATAGTTTTACTCCAGTTGTGTGTATGTTATCGTTTCTGTTTATGCAACGATCGCAGAAGCGGCAAAATACGATAAATCTTTTTGTAACAGATATATAATGAAATATTTCCAATTTGCTGAGTTACCTTTTGGTGGAAATCATTTTTTTTCAAATGTCCGAGTAGCCAAGTAGCTGACATTCTGACGGCCCGATTTTGGATTTGAATCAATTTGAATACATTTCTGATTAATCGATATATCGCGCGCCCCTTTGCCACGATCCGTCAGCGGTTCACGCTTATCGAAAGTTTTTTCTGACAGGATTCTGCATTATTTAGCAAATGATTGAAATTGAAATAACGACTTCTTTATAAATTTCTTCAATGTTTAAAAAACATAGAAGCTGACATACAGACACCTTGTTCAAGAGAGAGTTCCACTTTTGCGTTTAGGCGTACAAAAATAACCAAACTTAGATTAACCAAACTAGAGAGGTTCAAAGTCTTGCTTCACATTTACACAAATTTATTTCTGTAACGTCTCACATTTTTAAAATGGTTGTTTGAAGAAGTCTGACTTTGGCGAGACCAAAAGTTTCAGGAATAAATTTGTGTAAGTGACCAATAGCAAACTTAGATGTGTTGCTTATCTTTTTTCAAGAGAGTGATTTTTTGTGAGAGCATTTTTTAAGAGTGCCCGGGGTAGTAGAACAGCAGGCGCTCTGCTCTTCAGTTTAATGGGCTTTTCCTTTCGCGTTTAGACGTTCAAAAATCCCCAAACTTTGATGAGTTGCTAATCGTTTTTAGAGAATTTTTTTGTGACAGCATTTTATTCAAGAATGCCCGGGTTAGCAGAACAGCAGGCGCTCTGCTTGTCAAGGCCTTTCTCTTTTGCGTTTAGACATTCGAAAATCACCAAACTTTGATGTGTTGTTAGTCATGGCTCGTGTTTCAACCAAAACAAATTATTATCTTATTACCTATTTCGCCTCAGGGGTGCTACGGCAAAAATTTGGAGAATAATTTTATATTTCTTGTAAAAGATGAAGCGATAAAATAATATAACCACTAGGGTTTACCACTTTCAAAAACATTTTTTCGTGAATGAAAAATCGGTTCTCATAATTTCTAGGTCTCTTTTTTCGAAATTTCGACTTCAACTCCACTGTAACAAGATTACTGGTCTTTGACAGTAGGTATTGAAAAAAAGTCAAAATTGACTTTTTTGGCCAAATATGGGGTGTTGATGGAACGCACCGCAGAGGTGCGGTCCATCAACTGCTCATAATTGGCATAAATCTCATCAACATGGCGTTTTTTTTAAATTCGGAAATATGCAATTACTGTAAATGACCAGTAAATTTACTGTACTTTTGTTACCGTGTAGTTACATTCAAAAAAAACTATATTCTCATCCCACAGAAATATAAGTTTAACAGTAACCTTTCGCTAGATCATGGTCTAATTCTTCAGACAAGACGCAAGTGTTAGAAAGCAGGAATAACTGCACTTCAATCCTGTCTGGAAAAGGTTCAAAATCATCAACACAGCTATAAAATAGCAGTGTTGATGGTTTAGAAACCTTTTTGTTCAGCAGAAAAAAATGACATAAACCGAAACCATAAACGTTTCAGACACCCGATTTGAAGTAACATTTATGTGGAATTCCAGACATTTTTGTGAAAGTTATTAGCAGTGTAAGGGTAATTAATATCACCCACAAGGGAATAAATTGGCAGAGTTGCAAAGCAATTACATAGGCAGAGTGATAGGTTATTATTTTCCATCGGGCCACTGAATTTTTTTCATGCCCAGTTTTTCGAATAATCAATAAGCTACGAAATTTAATTGGTAGATGGTCTTAAAATTTGCCTAGAGCAGATACCACTTACTGCCCTTTACCATGTTGGGATGTTTTCAGCTTTGAGTGCATTTGCTGTCTGTTCTCAGCTCAGCTGTGCTGCTTCTTCTGTCTCGCTTCAAGCAAATTTCGATAAAAAAATACAGCAGATTATTGAATTGTGTTTCAATTAATTTTTTTTGCTCATGTTTTATCCTAATATGCAGCAAAATCATGATTTATAGCACAAGATTGTCCCGGATATCAAGCATTTTAGAATATTCCCGAAACGAAATAAACTTTGATAATTCCAGTATTCCAGAGGGTTCCATATCAAGTTCATAGTAAAGAACAGTGAGTGGTATCTGCTCTAGACAATTATAAGTCCATCTACCAATTAAATTCCAAATATCGTTTATTAAATCGAATTCTCACAACAACAGTTCATAGTTTAAAAGCTTATTCCATAATTTTAGGGACGAAAATATATATTTTTACGTTTTGGTAAAGTTAGATCTCGAAATATCAATGTTTCTTTTCAATATATTCAAGTCTCACAGCACAGTAAATTAATCCAAAGTGAAACGTAACGTACAACTCGCATTGAATCCGTTTTGTTTTACAAATAAAAATATTCTTAATTTATATGAACATTTTTTTAATCTTGATAAAATTCCAAATTAATTTTCCCTTTGGCAAAAGATATCGGCCATTAATGGTTTGAGAATAGGTTTCGTAAAGTCACAGCTGCGGCCAAAGTCCCAAAGGGGATAGCGATATACTATAGTAAAAGAGGTTTTGTTCGAACAACTTTTGTCAAGCATGCGCCACAGATGGACCGCATGGCCCATCTTTGGCTCATGCTTGACAAAATATCGAATTTTGATCGCGATACTATAGTAGCACAAAACATACGGCAGGCATAGCCTATGAGCGCTTTAGGCCAGGTTGACATATCTTCTTTTCCTTTGGGTGTCAAAAGGTTGGCAGATTGTCAGCTTCTCTTATGTTAAGATATTTTTTTTTATTAAGATTCATTCTGAGAAAGACTTCAACCAACCACCGGCCACTCAAATAGCAAGGAGATATTAAAATGTTTAGTACCAGCAACTGCACTCTACTAAATGCAATATATCCCAAACGGAACTGAACCGCCATGATAAAGTGAAGTGAGTGGTATCTGCCCCGGGCCGATGGTAAAACCAAAAATAGAGCTAACTAACTCAAATGTCAATGAGCTACTAAAAGATAAAGTGCTAGCAACTGCAATGTAAGCGAAAAACGAAACTGAACCATCATGGTAAAGTGCAGCGAGTGGCATCTGCCCTGGGCAATGATAAAGCCATCTACCACTTCTCAAGGAAATCTACCACGATGTTGATAATACCCTTTATGACATGATCCCGTATGTTTATTTATTTCTCTTATACAATTAACGATAAATTGTTCTACCTGTAGTGCCTGTCATCATAGACATTTGGTGAGGGTAGGCGATACTCATAGCTCGTAGGTTTTGGTCTTGTATTTCATTCCACGCTTCTTTGAGCTTGTCAAAAATCTGAGTCGCACGATGGCATTTGAAGAGGAACATACCTAGATGAAAAAAGGTTGAGTTGGGTAATGTCTAAAGTAACTCATGTATGAAGATTCTGTAATTGCCCATTTCCACATTTAACAACTCTTTTATACATCAGTGGTTTCAGGAGACTTGAATAACTCTAGTTCTTTTGTAACCTTGTCCTGAAAGGATTTCGATGAAAAAAACTGGTAAACAGGAATGTTTAATAGAAGGGCAAAAATTATGTTTTTGTGAAAATTATGCTGCAAATCTTGGGAAATCAAAAAAATACTTTTTTTATGTTTTTTTATTGAAATAAACTCTGAACAAGGCCAAAAGCAGTGTTTAATAGGAACCAACTAACGACCATTTGAAATCAAAGAGATACTGAAAGATGTAATACCAGAAACTGCACTCTTAAACGGAAAACAACCCAACTGGAACTGAACCACCACGGTAAAGTGGAGTGAGTGGTATCTGCCCTGGGCGGTGGTAAAACAATCTACCACTTCTCATGGGCATCATCTTGATTTCACCGCCCAAAAAAAGTTATGATATGAAAATCGATCTACCTTGCCCTGTGTCACATCCATGACCAGTCTCAATTAGAAGCAACTCATCGTTAAAACCATATCGCTGCAGACAAGTTATCGGCCATGATGCCATCATCTTTTTCCGCTTGCTGTGAACGAACAATTTCTGACTTTTGACTGTAAAAAATAAGCGGATATTAGCAGGGTTGGTAATGGAATATCTAGGGAATAAGGTTTTCGACTCAATTTTATTAAGATCAATGATATAGTGCAGTGAACTGCTGGTACCTTTTTGTTTTATTATACTTTATCATTATGATCATAGCGTAACAGCGGCAAAAATGTTGAGCTATTTGGCATAAGCAAATCTTGCTAAATTTTTATAAACAGGTATAATTTTGAAAAAAATTTAATTAAAGTTTTGCAATGGTTTGAGAAAAATATTCATTTTTAAATAATCACAAATCCCAACCCTGTTTACCATCCTAGCTAAGGGGTGTGTCTGTCGTCTATATCCAAAACAGATAGAACCTTCTCCCAAATTTGCTGGCTCAGAGCCGAGTCGCTGGATGATCCCAGTGGATTAGGCATGAACTAATTAAACTAGTGCTGTGGTGATATAAACGGGATTACTGGAATTAGGAAATGGAATGTAATTAGCTCAACTAGGCTGGCAGAATGCAGCTTATCTGCTTGCTAGACACCCGAAGAAAATGGGATCGATCAGAAGCAAATTTAGTAAATGTGCAATATTCCATTACATGTCTTGCTAGATTATTTAATTTTCTGAGTCCGGTAGCACTCTACTCAGACGGCTGAAGAAAACGAGTTTGTTCAAAAAAAATGTTTAGTGATAGAAAAGGAAAAACCGTCTCTTCTAGAGTGCCCAGTAGCAATCAAACTGTACAAAAAGGTGTAAATCATAAATACTGTTATGATGTATTGAAAGCTGTGAACCCTTTTTAGTTAATCTAAAGACATCAACATTTTGTGCACTCAAAGAAAAACAAGATTCTGTCGCTCTGAGCTCATCTTCAATGACTCAGTCATACGAAAACTTTCAAATTTGCTTTGGCAAGAATGAGTTACTGATGGATTTAGGAGCTGAGACATGGTTTATCTGTGGCTCATGCTTTACGAAATAAAATTCCTGATTGAGAAGTATGTTTTTGGTCGACATCATGGAGATTATATGCGAGAATTTTACGTTGTAAATTTTGACATAAAACAAATGTCTTGTTAAATTCGAAACCACCAACGCAGGAGCTTATTTAAGATTGTGAGTTTGTTTGCCTCAAATGAATCTCTATTTGAAAAAAAAATTTATAAGGGAAATGTTTTATATTGTATTGGTCGGAAAGCATGACAGCTTAAATATGGGCAAATACAACCAATTTGCTTGTCTGAAGGAGTCCGACTTTGGTCAGACGAAATGTTGCAGAAATAAATTTGTATAAGTGTGAAGGAAGACTTTGAATCTCTTTAGTTAATTATGACTTTGCTGCAAAATGCGGTCAAATATCGGTAATTCTGTTTGTCTGAAATATTGATTTGTAAAATATATATATGTATCGAATTTTGTACTCAATTTATTAGGAATAACCTCACCACATTAACATGACAGATAAATACCATTTTCTCTAGTTCAAGCAAATGTATGTGCGTATTATTACTAAGAAGTAATTAAAATCTTCATTCTTGCCTGAGGGTCTGATATTCAGAGCATTTAGCTCGCAATTAAAAGATTCACCCGTTAATTTTCGTTACTGATAATTACCAGGTGAAAATGCTATGATATGTTATTAAATCAATGTAATTCTATGTTTGGTTTTTGAAAACTGTCATTATTTTGTTGGAAAACATGGCTAATGTATTTGTGTTTTTTAATCAACTAAGAAAAACATGACGCTTGACAGATATCATGATTGTGCTGCACATTACAAAGTCAAAAATATGTTTTTTCTCAAATGATTTGCAGAAATTTTTGCATGTGTTGCATTTGACATCATAAAGTTATTCGCCAGATAAAATATATTCAATCAAGTGAAGTAGCAGAATATATTTTTTTAAGATAGTTTTATGGATGGATTATGGATTTATGTTTTATGGATGTTCCAACTGAATGTATGAATTGGTTTTAAAATCTTTACACCAAAATCCAAGGTTGCAACTTTTTGAAATCAAAATTCGAAGATTTTCGCCAAATCCGATTTCAGTTGGTAATCAAATACTCATTTCTGTAATTTGGTATAATTGAACAAAGTTTTATTATATATACATATTTGATTTAAGAAGCTTGGTGTATATTATACAAATTTCCTTCATCGTGTTGAAAAATTATATTATGTACCTACACTGAAGTGAAAAGTATGTATGTATAAGCTATGAACTGACATTCCCGACTCTTGCCCACCACTCCACCCAGGGTGTTATAACTTGGGTAGACCGAGCCGAACAGAAAAAGATCACATCTTCCCAGCAATTATAACCCTGCCAGTCTATAAGTGGCCGCTAGTACAGGGCCTTGGGCAGGGTGATCCACTCCAAGATGTGGTTATAAAAAAAATTTAATTATATTCGGCAGGATTTGATCAAAAAAAATTTCAGCTAATATCCACATCCATAAAAAAACAAATTTGGCATAAATCATAATTTCACCGCTCAATCAGTAAGCAGATCACGAAATAAAATATATATATCTAGTTCGATTGATTTGAATAAATCTTTCTGTAATTTGGTGTGATTTAATGGTGATTAGTCGGCGTGAGTTGAATTCTTAATCAGATGTGTTGAAGTTTCACATTTTTTACAACTATTTTAAATAAAAACATATTAGTATTGATTTGAAACGATACGATTTCGATTTGGTAGATAAACACAACCAACCTAATTGGCAACCCTATCTGAAGCAGATAAAATCAATTCGAAGCAACAAAATCATGATATATGCCAAATTTTACGCAGTAAAATTTGACATAAATCATGATTTTATTGCAGAATCAGTAAAAAAACGTTTTTGCTTTGAATTTTATGGCTCTTTTAAATATTTTTCTTTTTTTTTGACAGGTCTATTATTGTGTTATACTTTTAAGAACCTCAATTTATTTTTCTAACATTCACAACAAACATCACACAAAGGAGAATATTTCTCCCATCTTGCCACTTGACTTAATATAATCTTATTCAATCCTCTGCTCAAAAGAAGCCACATTCTCGAGTTAGCTTTTGGTCACGCTCAGCCGAGCATGAAATATTTGTCAAGTCAATATTTTCCTAGTGCAAAGGGGCCTTGGATTATTAACCCACAATGCTTGGGTTTGCAAGCATTTTGAAAAATATACTGAGTCTAGCAACAGTGACAGAAACTCAGCTCCTCAAGAAATGTGACACAAATGATTGCCATTATAATGTAAATACATCATAAAATAAAACAACTAGGGGCGTCCAAAATATTTTATTCGGAATATTCAAATCATAAATTATTCGATTTGATTTCTGCAACAATTCGAAATTAAAACGATAATTTTGAGGTTACTTAAAAAAAGGTGTCAATTTCCAGTGAATTATGAGTTGATAAAAAGATGGTTCATTCATTATATATTACTTCTAATTTGGATATTCAATTCCATTCGAAAATATTATTCGATTCAATCCTCATATCAATAGATAATCGATTTTGACCACCGTAAAATCTACCATAATAAATCCAAAGACAATGACTAAAGTGCACTGAAGACATCAAATTCATTTAGCTGACTATGTAATTCCACTGCTAGAGATGTCCTTTTCCAAATTCTGATTAATTAGGTAATTTTCTTTCATGATTATTCTTAAATTTATTCATTTTGCAGTAAAACCATGATCCTAAGCCAAATTTCTTGTGCGATTCGTTGATATCTTGCAATGAACTACCTATCCCCTTGTTTCCTTAAAATTCTGGATCCGTGTGTGAGAGAATTCACAAAGATACACGAATAAGATAATATGAAGCATATATACAAAAATATTCTACAGAAATATAAATTTATTGTAAGCTTTCATTAGAACATAGTCTAACTTCTTCAGACAAGATTAAAGTGCAATGAACTACCTATCCCTCCTCCCGTTTCCTTAAAATCCTGGATCCGTGTGTGAGAGAGATAATATCAAGCATATATACAAAAATAACATCTTCCCATTCCACAGAAATATATATTTCTGTGAAATGAGAAAATGATATTTTTGCAAATTTCTTGGCGTAAAATTAGACATAAATCACACATTGCTGAAAAACGGGCAAAATATGGTCAAATACCTGCAAGAAAGAAAAAAGCTCTCTGCTGCTAGTCAATAGCAGCCTTGATAATTGTAAGCTTTTTTTTCTATAACCACTTTTAATGGTGGATCACCCTGTCCAAAGCCCTGTTACAGCGGCCACTTATAGACGGACAGGGTTACAATTGCTGAAAAGATATGATCTTTTCCTGTTCGGCTTAGCCTACCCAAGTTATTACACCCTGAGTTGAGTGGACTCGAACCAGAGATCTTCAACCTGCGATGCCAACATGTTTAACCACTAGACAAAGAAAGTTGGGGACTCGGATGACATCTAACGCTATTTCATCAACAAAGCAACATTTTATAATTTAAAGAGGTCTTGGATATTTGGCATTGAGGTTTAAGGTTGTAAGCAAAAAGAACTTCTTACCTTCAAGATAAACTGAATTCTTCGTCTTATCATGATCGTCAACATTTTTTGCTACAAACATTGATGGGTGGTCGTCGGGTATGCTGTGCGAGCAACCCATATTGGCTGAAAACGTCACCAATACTGGCTGGTTTTGTTTGTAAAATTTATCGAGAAATTCGTAGAAATCTCGACCAATGCCACACTTTTGTGACTGTAACTGAAACCAAAGTTTTTTTGTGTTCTTTTAAAATCCTGTACGAGATAACTTTGTCTTCCTTCTGGGAATATATTGATATCTTCTTTTTAATAATATCCAAAATCCAATTTCATGGATTTTTACATAAAGTTTGAAGAGGCTTTCTAGAATATTCTATCCAAAAATATTCACAACAATATGATTCTTAGACAGCAGCCTGTTAAACCTGAACTGTCTTAAATTTTTGATGTTCTGACTCGTACAATTTTCACACCGTACGACCGCAGTATCGTAATCCAACCGAAACAATATTCCCAGTATTGCTTCCGATCGCTGTCAAACGCAGGGATGCAATGGTCTTAATCACCTTTAGTATTAATTTACGACTGGATAACTGGAAAAATAACAAACAAACGTGAAGTTAACATGGAATTTGTTGGTGCTTATTTTTTTATCTGAAACAATTTATACACATTGTAGGCAAGGTTGGAAGCAGTTCAAGCCTAAATGAAATTGAGTAAATTCAGAATCGAATCGGATAATTTTCATGTATCAGAGAATTATAATGAACAAACTAAAAGCTTTTTGATAAAATTGTTAAAGACATCCAAATTAACATCTATTTTGTTAAAACACTGTACCGATATATCCTTTTTTTAAAAAACTTTTTTTTTTGAAAACTTTCTGGAATAAATCACTGGGAATCGGATATACACTTTGTGATCCACGGATCAAGGCCCTACTATTTTGAACAGCCGCAGGAAACTACAAAAATAAATTAATCAACGGCCACTGATATGGCAAAGACTTGCATAGGATATAGTACTTGCAACTTCACTCTAAGCGGTAAATGTCAGACATAGAACTGAACCTCTTTTGAAGAGTGCAGTAAGCGAAATCTTTCGTGGATATCTACCATAATCTTTCCTGGAATCTATTTGTTAAGTATGTGTCACTGATGGATCGTCCATCATGAACATTTCAGAGACCCGAAGAAGATCAAGATTCTGTCACTATGTCATCAGATATTCTGGAATAATGCTCGAACGATAAATTATTCTTAATGCTATCAGTCACCCTAAGGATAACAAGATCGAGTCAGAGCACCTTAAAACGAGAAACAGAACTGATGTTATACAGCAAAACAAGTCCTGTAATTTGATCACCGACCCTATCATTGCTTAAACCACTAGATGGCACTGTAATAGAAATATGATACTCAGGGTAGTATATCAATGAGGGGAGGGAAACAGAACACGACAACTCAAAAAAGGTGGCGTGAAAATATCATGTATATTATGTCGAAGATAAACTAAATATCTAAATATATTTCTAAGTCATATTTGATTTGTAAGAAAAATTTTGATTTTGATATTTACAGATGAGAACCCATAAAAATGTCATAGTCTAGCTTAGGGAAAATTGGCGAGATTGTGAGTTTCTACAATCGAGTCTTCCTCTCCTAATTTCTTGTGTAACTCAATATTTCTTTCTTTTAATTTACTAAATTACTCTCCCTGTCAAAAGAGTGCAACTCAAACAACACAAGTCTGTTGACTGTACCAGTAGTTTTGAAGCTTTTTGGAATTTGGACATGCAAGATTCTACCCATCCAGTACTCGTGCACAGCAAAAGAGCTCGACTCTAAAAAAATTCCGAACAGAGACCCAGATTCTGAAAGAAAATAATTTTAAATAGAAACTTGTTTCCGAATGATCGAAAATCATGAAACAATAATTGAACCTAATAAAGCGAATAAAATTATACAGCAACACTCTTTGACATTATGGTCTAAAAATGATGGCTGACATCAATTGAAGCAATTACCATAAAGAACTTGGTTTGAAGAAGGTATTAATTTTCTAACTTAACTTATAGTAGGTAGTAGGACTGTCAAAAATGTCAATCCAATTCGTGAATCATGAATTTTCAGTTTAATTTCCCACAGATTGAAATCAACATATTCAAAAATATACTTTTTTACAAAATGGACGTATATTTTGGTGTTTCTTCATTTTTCCAACAAAATCTCTTTGTCTGTTTATTACAATATCACCTGATTCAAATATTCGATTCGATTCATAAAAATTTTTCGATTCGATTCCGAGTAGATAGTGATCAGGACAAGTTCCTTGAACCGATAACATAGAGTATTCATTTATTTAATTCTGATTTTCATCCTCGACCTTAACATAAGAGTTCGGATAATATCTTACGAATTAGTAAAGTTTATTACGACCTCCCCGAAGACCTTCAAAATAAAAAATAGCAGTAATACTCTTATTCTATAATGATTCCAACGCTGAAAGCCTCCTCGTATTGAGTCGTTGACATTGGAATTTTTTGAAAAAAAAATCGCGGAACTTCATACTCTGTGAGAAAGATATCCCATACCAGTACCTGAGCAGATTATCTGTAACTTATATATATATATATATGGACCCAGTTTTCCTAAATTAAGCACAACAGAAAGTATCATGGTGAACTTGAAAGCTGAAAGTCATAAAAAATCGACTTAATAAACCTTCCAACACTTGTCAACCCATCTACAAATAGGCTATCTTTCAGTTAGGCCATACCAGACTGCTTAACACTCAAGATGCTGTGCTCACAAAGAAATCTATGAGAAAGGAAATCATTTCATTTTTATCCTGTGGGAGAGGAAAGCTGAGAATATGGCCCAACCATATGGCAAAGAAAGGCCTGTCTGTAGACACCAGTTTCGAATCGATGGCTAAACATTTCTCTCCGCCACTAAAATATAGTATGAGATGAGATATCTGGGTCTAGTGAAATTTAGTACCATTTTCCCGAATGTCATAAAAAACTGGCAGAATATTTTCATCCTAACTAAGGGGCGCCAATGCTGCAAGTATCTGGCGTTGTGTTCCGGGGTTGGGGTGAGTCATTTCCAACATGGGAAATTTTCATGATAATCGGATATATGGTTTGGTACTAAACTTCATTAGACCCAGATATCCTTCACAAATTATAAAAACTGGGCTATTGTACACAGGAATAAGCTTTCCAATCCAACTTACAAACACAGGACATTATACATATTTAAATCAAATTAAGACATCAAAGTGGGTCCAGTGACTGCCTGTCATTTAAACTGAATAAATTTACAGCCTAAATCGCCTATCCCAACCTCAAACCTAAAACTGTCAAATGTATTTACAACTAAAGTCTATAGATAGAAACCTTAGTAGGAAAATATAGAAAATTTTGACAAATATGGACCATAGATGGAACGCGCTGCTAAGCGCGGGCCATCTATGGTCCATACTTGGCAAACTTGATATAAAAAAGCCTGTCACAAGTCAAGCGTTTCGTCGTAAGCGCCACCGTTTTACGGGCAAAGCACACAAAACACCCAATTTCCAAACGAAGAAACCTGCCTAGCGATAGTTTCAATAAATATCACAAGTAAATTTAATAAAACTAGTTTGTTTTGTCGAGTTGAGTCCACATTGTCGGATTATACCTGGTCACAAGAAGAGCCAAAATGTTCCAAGACCGCAAAACATAACATTGCCGTACTAAATTTAGCGACAAGTTTCATCGAAAAGGCATATCGGTATCAGTTACCAGGCTAGTATTAGCAGCAGTGATCGCGTGAAAATGAAACAATAGGGTACCCGTATCTTATGTTAGTGAGCTCAAGCATGAACCTCAATTTTTAACTAAAACTCGAATTTAAAAATAGAAAAATTCGCATTCATAACAAAACCAGCTATTCATACACTCAGCTTTCCTCTCCCCGCGACAAAATGATATCCTATCCCACACCTGTTCACGATAACATAAACTAAATATCAACCCGCATGACGAGCGAGTCCGTACGGTAGTTGAGTAAATAATACTAACTGAACTGCGCGAGGCCTTTCTGGCCAAACAAAAGACGCTACGGTACACACTGCCGTCTAAAACGCACTTCAAAATACTCTCGAAATATTTCTTACAGAGGCAAAATGGATTTCAATACTTAACAGCGCTACCAGTATGTCAAAACGTTCTCAAAAGCTCTCAAACTGTCTAAATACTGTGTTCTGTTAATACAAAAAATAGGGCAAAACAGCACAGGCGCAAATTTTATTTTGCCAAGCACGAGATACAGATGATACATCTGTATCTCATGCTTGACAAAATATAATTTAAAGTAATACAGTGAAACAATTTGTCATAGGCCTCTTGAAGCACAGTCTCAGTTAATGATTATACCCAAGGAGAAAGTATACGCTTATAAGCCCTGCAGCGAACGATTCGGAGATAACAGCTAACCGCTTATCTATCATACGGGCTACAAACAAAACAAAACATCGTAAGAGATTATGCGTGAAGTCGTAATAACATTTGTCATAATCTGCGATTTGATAATATAACAACAATTTGTTTGGGACAGGCCAAACGGTGGTCGTTTGCAGCTATAATTGAACCTCCTCGTGATGAAGAGAACGTATCCGCCTTCTGAAAACTTGACCTTCACTTTAAAACGGCAGATGCAACTCACCGCATTCCACTTAGAGTGTAGTTATTGGTAACTACATTTTTTTGGTAGCTTTTTGTCATATAAGTGGACATTAGGCGTTTTTTTCTGCACTCTGCTTCTGGTCTTGCATGGGGAGATATTCCATAAAAAAGCGTGCTTCGTGTTGAAATTTCATGTAAACAAAAAACACCTCTCACCTCGCCATAGAAAAAAAATTTCAACCACAAAAAGTTCAAATTACCTTTTATGTTAGATAAAGCGCTAACACAAAAAATGCGGACAGTCTTTAAATTTTTGTCGTATTTTTAAAAGTTTCCGTCCAAGAAGGGTTTTCTCTCACTTATTATTCATTCCGTTATTTGAAGGAAAAAAAACAATTTCATCGCAACTTACTCGTAGTGTAAATTTGTAATGTAATTTTATTTTTATCCGCAGTACGCAAGAGTCAGGACCGTTTAGATGTGTTTATGGCGTTCGCATGTTATTATATCAACAACCCCGTCACGAGGGCGCCGAAATAGTCGCGCCATGATTTCTTGGTTATCGCGAGATAAGCCTTGTTAAGTATGGACCACTGATGGATCACGCCACTAATGCGTGATCCATCAGTGGCCTATACTTAACAAAACACATCATTTTTTAGCTTGGGAGAACGTTATCAGACCGTATTTCCGATAACGAAACGAAATCGCCTCCACTACAGAAAGTACGATGCAATTATCCTCTCGGTAAACATGGGGCTTGGATGTAGTTCGTTATCGACGCTCGGGGCATCTGTGGGTCATGCTTGACAAAATAAAAAGTTAAAAGACTAGTAAAAGTACTGTATAGCAGTTTTTGATAATTTTGGCCCAAATAATAGTGATACACGAATTTAAAAAAGCCGATTGCCGGGTTAAATTTTTAGGAACAACGAAATCCTTTTGTGTTATTTTGATTAAACGAAGTTATACCGATTTATAGTTTTGCGAGAAATGAATATAATCTATAACAATGCCCGCGACAGCCCATCCGTAAACGCTAGAAAAAGCTTGCGTCATATTTTGGTTTTCTAAATAAACAATGGAACAAGTGGAATCAAAATGGCGATCGAAACAAGGTGAACCTGATAATCCGCCAGATGTCGTAATTGAGACGTCTCTGTTACTTCAAATTAAGTCGAATTTACGCGAGGGAAAATGCTGTCTCGTATCTCGCGCCTGACCAAATATAGGCATAGAATCCTAATGTATCCGTGAATTAGTCGGGACTTTTACGTCTCGCAGTTATTTGAAATATAGACATAATAAAAAACTAAAATGGTTCGATATTTGGTCACTTCATTACCTACAGTGTCCGTCCAACAAGGCTCTTTCTTGGCGAGTAACTCGAGATACAATACATAAACACTCGCTTCGAAATGCACCCATCCTTTAGAAGTGTACGATGTACTATTTCGCCTCGCTCATATAATCACGGATGACTCATAACGAATATTTCGACCCTTTCTCCCGAAAATAAATGTCCATGCACAGGCGAAACTATCTGCGCGACAGTTCGTGATTCGTCACACAACTAGGGCTGGGCAATTCGATTCGGTGATTCGAAACAAGATTAATTCGGAGTAATCGTGAATCTTTCATAGGAACAACGTGTTAAGTGAACTAGGATTTTCATTTTTAAGGACGAAATGCAATCGATTTTAGTCAAATTTGACCAAAATCGATTATATTTCGTCGTTAGAATATAAAAATTGTTGCTCTTGGTGTAAATTGAAAATACACCAGAGCAACAATTTTCATATTGAAATTTCAATTGAATTGAATATTCATAATTGAAAATACACTAAGAGCAACAATTTTCATATTTTAACGACGAAGTATAGTCGATTTTGGTCAAATTTGATCAACCAAATTTGACCCTACACACAGCACTGAGTATTGTCGTAGTTCCTCTCCCACAGGATGCTATCATCATATACAATCAACTTGCTATATATATGCCCAAATATAACTTCTTTTTTCAAATGACCTGTAATCCACACCTAAAAGCAAATAACTCTATCCACCTAAGGAAAATTATACTTCAACACTCAATGTTGATCGAAGGGAACTAACTACACATCACTGCAGCAAATCAGCCTCTCATTTCCTTGTCAACCAGGTCCCAGAAGGCCCGAGCTTATTTGGTCTGCTTCCAAGCCATTAGCTGTATTACTATTAGCAACTGGGTAAAAATAATATGTATTTTGATGTAATTGTAACCGTGAAATTTGGGCACAAGACGATGAATTTCGTTATGATTTCTATAATAAAAAAAGCCGTACGGTAAAGCATAGGATGGAAATTTGATTTCGGTTGTTGTGTTCCACTGATGAGTAGGGGGGTAGACAAAATCGAATATCTTCTGGTTTCAGAATCAAATCGAATAATTTAACCAAACCGTAACGAATATTCGAATCAGATAACAAACAAGCATTAAGACAGATTTATCAACCTATAAATTGCGTCAGGTCAAACAATTTACGATTCTTACATCGCAAATCGAATATTTTGGACAGCCCTACCAATGACGGCGCCTCGCTTGTGCGATCCATCAGATTTCACGTTGGTAAATATACGAGTCATTAGTCATACTCATACTTGAATAATGGAAAATTGGCACAATTTTCTTTCTAACGAGTAATCATTTTTCTGCTAAAGAATACAGTAAAATGCCATTCAAATAAATCAATTTTTACATTTGCACTTATTGGACTAGTGTTGCGTTACGCGCATTAAAAATACATCTGTGAGCATAGGGTGCCAAAGTGCTTGGCCTGGACCAGCCCGTTGGGATGAATGGTCATTTAGTACTCCGTCCAAGTGCACAGCCGCAAGCATGGCCTTCCGCAGTAGCGTTGCCACATTTGGATATGTACTCTTACGAATACCAAATATCGAATAGATACGCGCAATAAAATTACATCTGTGCGCGGAGGATGGCAAAGCGCTTGGCCTGGCCGAGCCCATTTGCATGAACAGTCTTTCTGCAGTAGCGTTGTCGCGTTCAGATAGGGTCTCCTTTCAAATATCCAAATATCGAATCGAATCTTTCGTATTTTTTTATCAGATTTCGCTCAATGCGAGAACGGAGCAAAGCCTAAATGAAACTAACAATCGGCCAGATACATGAATAGGAGAGATTACAAAATGTAGTACCAGCAACTGCATTCTAAGCGACAAAACACCAAAAGGAACTGAACCAGCATAGTAAAGTACAATGAGTAGTATCTGCCCTGGGCGACAGCAAAATATCTATCACTTCCTTGTATCTTTCACCAATTTTTTCCTATTTTAGGCCCCGAAATCTCCTTATTCTGCCGCGAGTTTTGGTTTTTTCCTCCATAGTATCAATGCAATAAAAACGTTGTTTTCAATGTGGAATTTTTTGGACTTGCGGCTCCCATTATTACGTGATAATTGTATTGCCAAAATTTTTCATCCCTTATTCGATGTTCTGAATCCGCCTCTCCAACATAAAAGCTTCTTCCAAATGTGTCTACAAGCGAGATGATACGTGCACTACTCACACGGGTTTCTCGCTATTGTTTATATTCTTCCTTCCGCACTGAATTTTCGGTTCAATTTTTCCAGAGCCATACTTTCTTGGATATAATATATTTTGAAATTATTTTTTGTCAAGTATGCACCACAGATGGACCGCGCCTCAACGGCGCGATCCATCTGAGGCGCATACTTGATGAAAATTAATTTTTTATGGCTTAGTTGATCGCAAAACGCTTAAATAATGAATAAGCTCAATATTCGCTGCTCGGTGTGATGTTTGCAGCGAAAACCGTGGGCGCAAATCGCACCGCATTCCAGACAGAACGAAAACTACAATTTTTTTTCCCGTTTTAGGCGAAACTACAAGTTGATAAAGGGGAAATATTTCTCCATGAAAAAATTTCGATAATCTGACAATTTTTGCGAAATGATACAATTTGAATAGATCTTAAACCAAACCTAAATTTTTAGATTAAATCTAAATCCAGAAATGTTTCCATTTTCCCGCAGTTTTATGATGATATAAACCCTATTTCCATGACGTCATAATTTCCTTCAAAATGGTTCCGAAACTTTCCCCCCTTTTTCTAAGGGTCTACATACGCCACAGCCCAGGGCATATCCTACTCTCTGCACTTTGCTTTATAAGTTGCTTTTATAGTTGATCACTTTTAATCATTGATCACGACCTTGCTTAGATTTTCGAAAATGTCTTTGGCGGCATGTTTTGATTTGAAGTAAAAGCGAGAGCTTCAATAACTGCGCAGAAATTCAATTTTGTCAAGCATGAGACACAGATGGACCGCGCCTCGACAGCGCGATCCATCAGTGACCCATGCTTGGCAAAACATGTTTGGATGCTCCAATTAGATGTAAGTTAGTATCATGAGTAGGGCTGGGCGATAGGATTCGGTGATTCGAAGCGATTCGAAGCACAATTTATTCGACTTACTAAATTGACTAGAATTTTCATATTCAACGACAAAAAGCGATCGATTTCGTTCAAATTTGACAAACATCGACTATATTTTGTCGTTAAAATATGAAAATTGTTGCTCTTGGACAATATAGTGAGAAGTGAATATACACAATAAACTATAAATTTCTTGATTTTCACAATTAGGATAAGTTGTAGCGGTAAAAATGGGTTATTTGTTATATACGGCGCGATCCATCAGTGACTCATGCTTAACAAAAGATATTTAGACATTTTTTTCTCAGACACAGATAAAAACGTCACTTGTAATTTATCAGGGAATATGTGAAGTGCCATATGAACCAAATTAATCATATTAAGACGTCTGGACCCCATGCTGAGATACGGTAATTATCGACCCGCAACCTCACCACGTGAGAAATGCGCGCCAAATTCCCCGTATGTGACATCGTGCCATTATTTCGCCCTTATTTGCGAGTGGATTTTCAGCGTCGGCGGAAGATTTCCGACATTTTAAATTTCTGGTTCGTTTCGTAAAACAAGACAAATATTTTAGAAAAATATATATAGTTCAATGCCTTATATGGATCGTAAAACACTGAAATGGGGAAAAACCGTGCCATGGGCGCGCGAAGAGTTTGCACGGGTTTGCACAATTCAATCATACTTTATGACGATTTAGGAGTTTGGACCCCTAATATTCGCCAAAGTAGAACCCCGCCTCCCAAATTTGATAAAAGTTACAATAGATAAGGATAATCTGATGAAAACGCCGAAAATAGCAAACGTAGATTGCCGAGCATTATTACACATAATATTCAATAAATAATACATTTTGACATAATAATGGGGAACAAAACATTTGAATTATTATAACATAAAGACATGCACATTACTACGATTCCCGCGGGAATTGTTTCCGCATTATGACTAAATAAAGAATGTTATTGTGACGTAAGCAATAGACGAGGGAATGCATTATTCATCATTTAAGGTCTAGAAATATTTTTGGTAATTTTGATGAAAAATAAAACGAGAAAAATAACAGAATATTGTGTAGTATACGACCTCTACGTGAGTGCAAAGAAAAATAAGCCAAAATATTATTTTAGGCGAAACGTTGATCTTTCGAGTCCGATGGATTAATACTTTGTACTTTGTGTGTGAATAACGTATTATTAATCACGTAATAATTATTACACGTATATCATCGTAATTTTTGTGTACTGTGAGTCCAAGTTTGAAAAATAATATTCAAACCTACTTTATGAAGCGTGGGTCACTGATGGATTTCGTCGTCAAGGTGGAGGTTCGGACCCCCCCGTGGACAGGGTTCAAACGGTATGACAACGTAAGCGACTTCAGAAAAGGGCGGTGGGTAGCAAAATTTAAAAAAAATCTGCGGCCGTATTATGACCTCAGATTGGTTGCCGTAGACACAAAAATCCCTAAAATATAGCGCTTCTATCGTAAAACACGATTTCAGGCCCTTAAATTGGTAAATTTTCGACGTTTTAAAATATTAATTAAAAAGTCACTCAGAATTTTTCGTTCGGAGAGGAGGAGGTGGGGGGGCATGGTATCATGTCACCCCCACTAAATACGCTAGCGTTAGTATAATTAATCAAACATGTGTCAAATTCTCATTTATTTTTGGCGCTGGTCATTAAACACATTTTCGATGCGCACTCAGCCCCTTTACTCTGTTCTCAAATACGAAAAAATACACTCTTGAATATCAAAGTGTAACCGAAGTATCAGTACACATCACACAAGTCCAAGTTTTTCCCTCTAAACAAAAGCTTATTTGGAATAAAGCCAGACACAGACGTTACACTCACGACCACCAGTAAATTAAGTAGGTGCTTTTGAAACCCCGGAAAGATATTTATTTGAATTCTACTTGGAATACTCCAAATTCATGAGCACTAAAGATAGGTTGACCCGATCAGAAATATCGTTTTGTTAAGCATGATTCATTGATGGACCGCGCCTCAGCGGTGCGATCCATCAAAGAATCATGCTTAACAAAAAAAGATTGTAAATAATAAGAGGAATGTCAAAAACAGTTTAAATCAATGCGCAATAAGCACAAGTAGCCGAAAGAATACGCCTTGGAAATCAAAATGTATCTGAAGTACCGGTACCAGGATTGTGGAGTCTGTATCAAAACTTTCGACTCCAAATCCGACTCCCCGTTTTTGAAACTACGACTCCGACTCCTCTATTGCGCAATATCTATGGAAGTATGAAGTAAAACTTTACTGAATTTTTGGTAAAAAAGGCCATTAAAACTGATCTGTCTTCAACTCTGCTCTGAATATTAGTGATACCAGTAGTAGTTTGCGACACACCACTGATCTGTATGTCACCATTTTCCTCAGAGAACTTTATTCTAATCCCCGACTCACGACTTCGATTCCACAGCCCTGACGGGAACGTAGCAGTCGAAATAACACGCCCTGAATATCAAAGCGTATCAGAAGTACCAGTACACAGCAAGTCTTCCTTATCTTACGTGAATACACTTGTTACAAATACAGTCCTTTCAACAACAAAAAAAAACCGAAAGAGTCGATGAGTTTGAATCCCAAAAAGATATTTATATTCAGTAAAGTCCATTCAAAGCAAGGCCGAAGCAGCTCATAATAACAGTCAACAAACTCCCGCGTATATGACGAATGACTACCACGAAATGTACTTATATACAATAACTTGTAACAGTCTTAATTAACTTGCACTAGAGAGTCAGAGGAAAACGTCCTTGAGTGGTAAACCTCAAGTCCTCACTCGCTTTGCTTTCCCCCTTAAAGTCAAAATTATACTTCAAAATCAAAGGAAAATGTCAAAAACAGTGTGAACCGATATACAATACGCACAAGTAGTCGAAAAAATACCGCTTTGTACTATTGACAAGAAACTGTTTGCTCGGCTTTCCTTCTCAAAAGTACAATTCCAACTTCAAAGGAAAAGTCAAGGCTTTGTACATAAGTTGAAAAATAGTACTTCTGTGTCATGTTAAATGCGTTTATTTTTGACCGGTGTACACAATGTCAAACAAATGATTTTAGGCAGAAAGCTTCCTCCCAGGAGTTTCTATAACCTAACTATTCTCTGGTATACATACTAGGAGGGGAACTCATGATACTACCAAACATGTTTCGTCAAGCATGAGTCACTGATGGATCGCGTCACTGAGGCGCGATCCATCAGTGACTCATGCTTGACAAAATTAAATTTCCGCGCAATTATTAAAGTATGTAGTCTGGGGTCTTAATTCGCATCGCTTTCCAGATTATTAAAATTCATTCTGAGCAAGACCGGAAGCAGTGCTTAAAAGGAACCACCTAACGGCCACTTCATCCAAAGTCATACTAAAAGATGTAGTGTCAGCAATTGCACTCTGAACGGAAAACATCTCAAATAAAACTGAACCACCATGGTAAAGTGCAATGAACGGTATCTGCCCAGGGCAATAGCTAAACCATCATCACTTCACTTCTTTTCTTTCCCCCCCCGCCTCTTACGGCATGCAGGAAATACGTTAAAACTATTCTTAAGCCCGCACCTACAGCACGTCGCTATATCTCCGCACTTACGTGACAACTTCATATGACAGTCTTTTGCAATCTTTCTCTGAACGAATTTAATAAAAAAAAATCCTCGGTATTGTTTAACGAACTATTTAATCACACTCAGAAGCGCATGTCACATTGTCAAATCCGTTTATTTGCTTAATCATACTGACACTCTTGTTTGCCACTGTTCTTTTCTGTATTTATTTATTATGTTTCAAGATTTCTTGTTGTGAGAGAGCAAACGAAATTGAGAAGAGGGGGGGAAACTCATGATTAGGGCCGGGTAAAACCGAATCATTTGAAATTCGAATTTGATTCGAATATTTTTTTCGAATCGGATTGAATCACGAATTCCATTAAATAGCAAATATCTCATTTTTCTATTACAACTTGTCTTCAATGTGAAAATGTCCTCAATGTCTGACAGCAACAATTCATATTTTAACGACAAAATATTATCAAATTTGGTCAAATTTGACCAAAATCGATCGCATTTTGTCGTTGAAAATGGAATTGAAAAAATTGAAAATGAAATTCTAGTCCATTTAGTAAGTATTTGTTCATATGAACGATTTACGATTGATTCGAATATATTGTGCTTCAAATCACTGAATCCAATCGCCCAGCTTTGCTCATGATACCAACTTACATCTAATTAGAGCGTCCGAGCATGTTTAGTCACTGATGGGTCACTGATGGGTCGCTGATGGATCGCGCCGTTGAGGCGCGGTCTATCTGTGTTTCATGCTTGACAAAATTGAATTTCTGCGCAGATATTAAATCTCTCGATTTTATTTCCATCCAAGTGTGCGGATTAGCTCAGGCATTGCTGCTTCTTGCTGTCCGCGTAAACGTTTCCGACGGTTTTTAATGCAAATTGGGATACTGTAAAATGTGGTAAATAATGTAGATACGGGCTTTAGAATTATTTCCCTATGTGTCGTAAAAAGCGACTAAAAGGAAACAAAAAAGTGGAAGATGATTTTGTCATCGCATAGCGCAGATACCACATACCACTGCACTTTATCATGGCGGTTCAGTTCTGTTTTGTGAGATGCTTTGCACTTAAGGTTCACCTTAGTGACTTGGTTAGCGCGAACTTCTACCAAAAAAAGTACCAGAAACTCCACTTTAAGCGGAAAACATCCCAAACAGAACTGAACCACTATAATAAAGCGCAATGGGTGGTATCTGCCCAGGGCGATGGTAAAACTATCTACCACATCAAAAAAATGAGGACGATGATGGGCGTTTGATTAAATCCTTCCTAATGACACTGTAAAAGTATCAAAGTTTCGCGGCTCCGAGAAAAAATCGAGAATTAATAATATCAATATCGAGACTTGGCTTCCTGAATTACGCTTTCCCGTATTTACTCAATAAGATTTATAACTGCTGTTCGTCTGAGAGCTCGTGATGTCATAGAAATAAAATTAAATATGATATTTGAGTGATGGGAGAAAGAGACGACTTTAACACAATCAGCAATTTGATTTTGTCAAGCATGAGTCACGGATTAATCGCGCCTTGGCGACTTAATAAAACATTTCGCGATGGAAATTTTTATAAAGGGAACGGTATGTACCACGGAATCGTGTTTCAAAAATTGGAAAAGTTAAAATTACTCGTTTTTAGCATAGAGCATAGCATATATTTTAAAGGCTTATAATTTGCGTGAAAATTCACATTTAATTTTAAAATTATCATTTTTGTTGATTTCGATTTGTTGCAGAAATCGAATCGGATGTTTTGGACAGTCCTATTCGTGAGACCTTCAAACAAAAATCAGGCTTATGCTCTGAAACGCTCATGCTTATAATTGTGAAATTTTCAACCGCGTTCAAATTTCCCAGCAGGTCGGTGGTAGGGCTAGGCGAAACCGAATCATTCGCGATTCGAATCTAATTCGCATAATTCTTTCGAATCGGATCGAGTCGCCATACTATATAAATAGCAAATGTCCAAATTTTACCGCAACAATTTGCTTCATTTCTAAAAATGAAGAAATCTGTACCGACTAATTCACCTAAACTTTGGAATTCCTGGCCTTCTTGCTGCTTTCTTGATAGTATCGATCTACAAGGCTTTAAAACTCTCGATAATAAACATCTATCAGGGATGGGGGTTCCTTAGTTCCTGCATTTTATGTAGCTCTTTGCACTTTAGTGGCTCCAGGAGAATTTTCAAGTTTCATTCTTCTCCTGTGTCCTCGCTCTGAGCGAATTTCAATAAAAAAAATGATATAAATATACTGCATCGTACTGCATAATCATACTGGATCGTTTACGTTCAATTCACACTCGCTCTTTTGAGGGCACAAAAAATGGCCGAAATCCAAAATATTTGGGTTGCGTTTTTAACAATGGAATATGAAAGTTTAGTCGCATTTTGAAAGTTTTTGTTACTATGGTAATTTAACGACTGATTCGAAGCAGTTATGCTTCGATGAGATCAGAGCAACCGAATTGAATTGCCGAACCTTAGTCGATGGTTCGAAGCTTGTCCTTTGAACTTTGCCTGCAGCTGAATTATATGATAACACGAGAGTAGGAAATTATTATCCTCGGCAAGATGCATCAGTTTTACGTTTGAGCAAAAATTTGTCGTTCAAACCTCGTTCAAATAAGGCAAAAACGGTAAAAAACAATATAAAATGTATTTCTTACGCCCCAGCACGCCCCACGTGTGGCATAAAAACAAAATCCTAAAAAACAATTCAAAATCAAGAAATTTATGACTCCTTGAGAGCGGTGCCATCAAAGGCGATATTATCTAACTGTGGGAGACTTTATTCATTTTATTTGATTTATTGCCTCGATTTGGACAAAGCTAAGCAATTAATATAACTTTAATATCTAGCCCCTCCCTTTTATGGCGCTATTAGGAGAAAATGATGAAATTTTATGGCATTTTGTGGTAAATTGATCGCAAGGTCGCATGTCCCATTAGCATTTTATGAAAAAAGAAGAAATGTACGCATGGCAAAATCCTTTATAATTCGCAAACAAACATTATGAAAATGACTTCTTTTTTTCATGTTATCTGTAAGCAACACCCCAGAACGTAACTGAGCCGTGACTGATAATGATGCGACACACTACCGTGTCAGGGGAAAATCACAGAAAAAAAACTGCAAAATTGCCTTGTCGAATTCTCGTATTTAACGACAAAATGCAAATGATTTTGGCCGAATTTGACCGAATTCGATTGTATTTTATCGTAAAAATATGGAAATATTGGAATTATGAATTTTTTTTTTAATAATTTTTGATCATATTTGACCAAAATTGATTGTTTTTGTCGTTGATTATAAAAATTTTTGCTCGTGGACATGGGGTGGGAATTAAAAGCACATTTCCCCCGCCTTCAAGTCTGTTTTGGCTAATATTAGTAATTCGTGACTATCAATTCCTCGAAAAGTGAAATAGATTATTTGCTACCAATATGGAATTACTGATTCGGTCTGACTCGAAAAAATTGTTCGAATCGGATTCGAATACCAAATGATTCGGTTTTTGCCCAGCCCTGAATGTAGATCAATCAATACGAGGAAAGCAGCGTGAAAGCAATAAATCCAGTCCGCATATTTCTCTTATCAGTAAGTTGTCAAACCGCCTAATGTAAACAGTGGAACATGTCATGAACGGGCACCGCGGTGTTTACCTTCGCTTTAGGCATGTCCAAAATATTCTGAATTTGATATATTTATCATTTGGTCTTTTTACAGTTTAAAATTCCACGAGAATTGAGTTGAGAGATTGCCAAAACTGAATATTTTACTATTTCGAATACAAAAAAGAATTTCGAATATGGAATATCGAATTCATTCCAAATTCAGTCATATTTTGATTTTGATTCTAAATTTTTAAAGAAAAGTATAAATTGCAAAATCCAGAAAATTTTGATTATACTACACAATTTACTTATTCTGCGAAAATATATCAACTTAGTTGACAAAAATGAAATTTTCTGATGCTTCTGTCCCGATATATTCAACAAAAAAAACATATTTTTATATCCAACTATTCTGAAATATATCTAAAATCCATCAACACCCCATATTAGGCCAAAAAGTCAATTCTGAATTTTTTTTTTCAATACTTTAGTGCTTTTGTTGCATTTTTTTGTCACAATGTAGATATGAGCTTCGAACATCTCTGATGGAAATGTTTTGATCAAAATATCCTTCAAATCATAGCGAATCACAGAAAAATATCAGAATCGGATATGAATCGGGATCAATTCGAATCTTTTTCATTATTGAAATCCACTCTGAGCAAAGTCGAAAGCAGACCATAAAGGAATTTACCAACGGCCACTTGATAGCGAAGAGCTACTAATAGAAGTAGTACCAGCAACTGCACTCTTAACAGCAATCATCCCAAACGGAACTGAACCCCCATGGTAAAGTGCAGTTAGTGGTATCTGCCCTGGACGATCGTTAAATCATCTACCACTTCTTTACTGACATTCCCTGTGACACTGTGAAAAGTTAATCATTTTACTGAAATGTACAACAGTACAGATGGTATGCAAATTATGGCAAAATATTCAACAAAATGCTATTTTCAGTAATTTTGTACCCAAAATTTAGCGATAGGAATCTAAAATACGAAATAACTTAGTAAACAAGTAGAAATAATGACTTAAAATGACACGCGACCTCATATAGTTGAAATCATTATTCCCGAAACCGCACAGAAAATTGTATAAAAAAAACGAAAATATATTTTTTTTTCTGAGAAAGATCAGAATCTTATTCCACATATGACAACATCAAAGCTAACTTGACGGAGCCAGACTATGCTCTAGCGAGAGCTTGATAAATAAATCTTTTAATATGTGAAATATATTGTTGTTTAACTAACGACCTCATCTTATTCAAGTATCCTTGCAGCCTTGGTCGCATAAGTCGATAAAAAAGCCGCATTCGTTTTTTTGCTACGGACATAAAATTTAAAACAAGCACCTTAAGCGGAAAACATTCCACAAAAAACAACTGAACCACTGTAACGGGGTGCAGTTAATGGTATCTGTCCTGGGTGGCAATAATAACATCTATGATGTTCGGGTATTCTCCATCTTCATCTCACGCTTGATAGAAAAATGCGAACCTACTTATAAAAAAACTCTTATGACAAAACAATGATGCCGCAGGCAATATTTCCCGCGCAAAAAATGTTGATGGTTGAGTGATTCCAATAATGATGTAGATGAAAGCGATTCTTTGGTCATAATATAGAAAAACAAACGAGCAGGTAAATAAACAAAACTATTCTTAGATCTTTGAAGTGGGCTTTTTAAAAGTGATCAATCGCAGAGGCGGGATTCGCGGCTTTACCACCGAAAAATACCAAAATTTTCGCGCGTTGAAGGTAATTTGAATGAGCATACAAAATTGCCCCCCCCCCAAAAAAACAACGTAATTCATGACGTCATAAAAACGACCAAGTTGAACATATTACTCTTCGTTAGAAAGATTCATTTATAGGCTTTAGAATTGTCCAACACATTTTTTGTATGTCAAAAGAAACGACTAAATAGAAGCAAATAATTGGGTGATGGGGTTGCAAGCGCACAGGGCAGATACTACTTGATGCGTTCTATCTTGGTTAATGGTTCAGTTTTGTCTAAGATGTTTTCTGCTTAAAATGCAATTTCTGGTGCTACGTAGATCAAAATTCTTCGACGAATTGCCGTTCCGCAAATAAGAAACGCCCCAAAACGACTTAAAATTCTAAATCAAATCTCGAAAAAAATCCAGTTTCAGGAATCCTATTTGTTATTTTCTCTAATTTTAAAACAAAAATAAATGATTGTTTTGCGCCTAATAGGCGCGATCCATCAGTGGCTCATACTTGACAAAAAATTAAATTTTCATTAAGACATCTGGCGCCGAAAATGATAATCCGGGTCAGGACCGAAATGACCTCGTAAAAAGAAGAAAATTATACTTTGTAAAAAAATGTAAAAATAATAACAATTTTACTGATTTTTTACGTGCAAAATTTATTTTTCTTAACAGGCTAGTGGTCTATAATATCACCCAGGGCAGATTTACTTTTATTAAAAATTCACTCCAAGCAAGACTGGAAGCAACACTTGGAAGGAAACAGGCCAGTTTCGCGGACAAAGACCTACTGTATATATATATATTCCAAATAGAATTGAACCGCTACAGTATAGTGCAATTAGTAGTATCTGTTCAGGGAGATATATAAGTGCTACACACTATATCCTACTATAGCAAATAAGTTTCGTAAGTTTCCACCTATGAGAAACAGCCACTTTTGCAAAACAAGAATATGACAAAAAAAAATATTAGGCATTATAAGAAGGGGATCCTTTTCCGTTGTTAGAAAGTGTGCAGACAACGACATATCATCAGGAAAAACTAATAAACTTTAATATCTATAGACTGAAATATACCAACAGCAAAATAACAATACTAATATCCCCGGTGATTACATCAATTATGGCAATTACAGCTTAAGCGTAATACCATGGATTTTCATCAAACGAAATAAACGGTGCGTAAAAGGTTGTCGGTATTTTTTCCATCACGTTTGCGCCATAGTTGAAACAAGGTTGCGAGACGTACTTTACCGAGTATGTGCCGCAGATGGACGGAATTGTTCATCTATGACTCAAATCCCATCCTGGAAAGAATTTAATAATTTTCCATCGAGTAAAGTTCGGTGTGGTCAAAAAAGCGTAATTCTGGACGGACGTGTTTTTAAATAGTAATATCGATGGAACTAGTCTGTCTGGAAGGTTGTGCGCCTTATTTTAGCGAGTACAAGACTTAGATGGACGGCACCGTATTTTGAAAACAATTCAATAATTTTTTTAGTAAGGGTCGGCGTGGCCAAAAAAAGGTTTCTCGAACCGTGTTTATCAATACATTCCGTTGATTTCCAAATAAATTTTGAATTTTAGGAATTAAAACTTCTGATAGGTAGATAAAATCTCAGAAAAAAACCTCAATTAGCTACTAATTCGACAAATAAGATTCTCAAAACCATTATAGAATCATAACTAATCACAAAATTGAGAATGCGAATCGGACGTATGTGCGAACCGAATCGAATCTTGAATATAAACTTGGCCTGCTTATCTGCGTATGATACATACAGTATTAGACGAAATTATGATTTTTTTTTATTAAAATTCACTCTGAGCGAGGCCGGAAGCAAAGCCTAAAAGGAACCAACGAACGGCCACTTAATAGCAAAGAGCTACAACATACAAGATTTTGTACCATTTATTATCATTGGAAGGATTTTGATCAAAGTCTTGCGGCGAGCCAGCATGTCTATCCCGAAGCCTAAAATTGGTTACCTAATACTTTTATGAGAAAATTGTACTTTGGAATTTGTTGGTTTTTCAAACAAGCGACCGTTTCGTGAAAAAGTTATAAACTGTTTGATAAATTCCTCGAGAAAATTTAGAAAAATGGAGAATAGAGATCGTTCGGGTCAAGATCCGCTATCTTCTGGGGTTTTATTTAATATCATTTTTTAGGTGATTGTTCAGGAAAGAAAAGCGCGAGGAAAACATTCCATGAGGAACTCGTATCCGGGTTCAGTGAATGGTACCTGCCCTGGGTGATTGGCGATTAACATCTTTTTGTTTAGTCGGGTATTGTAACGCGCAGGAAATTAGGGCAATTCTAAAGATCGCACAGGGCATAATAATCCAGTTTAAACGTTATTCAAAATTTAATGTGGTTCACAAAATCACGTTAAAAGTTCAGAATGTCGAATTTTTTTCTTCAAAACGAACTTCTTCGAATAATCGAATCAAACTTCAAAATCAAAATTCAAGAATATCTATCGACTCGAATAAGGGCACGTTCTATCGTAAACGGTAGTTTTTGATTATCTTTAAATTTATTCATTTGTGCAGTGAAATCATGATATATGCCAAATTTTACATCGTAAAATTTGGCATAAATCATGATTTCACTGCAAAATGCACAAAATATTTTCAAATATCAACAATTTCGTTTATCAGAAATGTTGAAACATTATTCTATTTATATAATAGACTTCGCATACCATTTAAAGTAAGCTGCAAGGATAACCCTAGACCCATCCCTATCACCAACGAATGTGGTGAGCAACACAGGTGCGCACGGGCGCCCTAACCACTCGGCATACTCGACCTATTCCAAGGAGTGATGAATTCACTTGTGATGGAACAATGCATCTTAATGTTGGCGGGAAGAATGTCTATGACGTCATTATGCGTAAATGTCGTTGTTGAGCAAACAAGTCAAACTAAAACGAAGACGAATTTGTCATCAAATAAGGCAATCTCGACCTTTAGTGGCAGATGACGTTTTTAGTTGAAAGCGCAGAGAGAACGTCTTAAATATTTTCGCTGATTCCAATATTTAGCTATTTTCAGTATTTTGTTTCGAAAAAAAATTTCGTCCAATATTTAGCTATTTTCAGTGTTTTGTTTCGAAAAAAAATTTCGTCCGTCGGTCGCGATTTTTTAGTAGTGTATCCCAATATATACGAAAATAAAACAGAATTCGAGCAACTGCTAGTAATCACAACAATTTTCGTCGCACCTTCGTTACGCTTTACTTTGACAATTCAAAGAACATATTATACTGAAGTATTTTTTCCTACTTAATATGATCAACTGTAATATAAATGGTTTCATTCTGACTGGTAGAACCGATGCATCATAAAATTAGCTACCAGCTGTATTTGAAGAGCTATGGAAAAGAGCATTCGTACTTTGGAAAAGAACGATCCATCAAAAGAAATAAAGGAGGGTGTACCCAGCCTGAAAAAGACTGCCAAAGCATTCCTTGTCGAGTGTGCGTCACTGATGGATCGCGTCGACGAGACGCGGTCCATCTGTGACTCATGCTTGACAAAATAAAAATTCTGAATCAAGAACGAATTTCGTCGTAAATTAGCACTGACCTCGTCTATGGTTCAGCAAAAGAAAAAAAAATCATGAAAAAGCTCGGGGGAAAGGTTAGTGGGTAGGTTCAGAGTCCGATTGCCCTTAAATACGTAAAAGAGAGAAAATTAATTTGAACCAAAATACCGAAATTCTTACGTGATTTTTAGACAAAACATTTCAGACGGCCATGCTACACATCTTTTAGTGAAAATTCGACAATTTTTTACAGAATAGCTTAGGCTACTTTTACTACAAAATATTAGAAAATACCAACCAAAATTCGCTCCAAAAATTTCCGGTTTTCAGCTCAACTGTTTCTTTTTTTTTGATCCAAAAGTCGAAAATTTTTCCAAACCCCCAAATCTAAGCTCTGGATTCGTTAATAACACCGTAGGCGCGCAAAGAATTTAATGTTGTGAACTCGCGAGTTCCTCTACGTCTGTCGTTAGTCATCAAGCACTGACAGATCCCTGCGACCGATGTCACAATAACACATGGTTGATTATCCTTTCTGAAATCGTTACAGACTTGGTGACAATTTGGCAAACCATGGGCCATTGATGGACCACGAATAACAGGCGTGATCCATCGATGGCCCATGGTTGGTCATACATAAAATGCTTCCTTATTTAGCTGCCTTGATGTGGCGAGATCCTCACATCTTGGCTTCGCTGTGGTTTGGATGTAATCCCGTCTGAAGTCGACATACCATCTTACAACTGGTAACTTAATTATTGCTGCAATGCCTTACTACTGAAACAGCATCTATCCCGGGGCGACAGAATTTCGTTTTATTTCGGGTGTCCGAAATATTGATGTCATTTTCTTCGGATAGACAAAAAGACGGTCATAGCAGTATTGGTGATTATGAACCCATTTCCTACACTTTCGCTCATAAAATAAAATTTCTGATCGGGTACTAAGAGTCGGCCATATTGCATCTATGTCCGATAGATGGTTCAAAATATCTGGCAAAATTAAAAAAATATCAGGATAGCATAAGGCAAGTAAAATGCAATTGCTACAACTTTTTGCACTTCCTCTGATTTTTATAAGAATCCAATTTTTGCTGATACACCTCTCAGTTCTATAAGATAGGTATTCGTATCCAAACACACACTACAGTTATCAATATTGTAAGAACTTATCTGCCCTGTTGATTTGTCCGTTTTCAATATTTTTGACTAAATTTTCAGTTCTTCTTCAAAAACTAAACGAAGTCGATTCATAGACAACCAGGCAGCTAAGAACCTATCAAAATATACTTCTATCAGTGATGAGTTCGTCCTTAAATCCATTGTTGCTTCATAAGCTATAACCGCAATGAGTATTTGAACAGATCTAAGTTAACTGGTAAAATAATCTGTGAATAAAACGTATGAAAGTGAACAAATATTTCTCTTATGATTTTTGGGAGGGTTGAAATTGTGGAGAAGAATGTTTGTGGTGAATTTACTGGATCGCGCCGTCAAAGCGCGATACTTCTGCACCTAGTCCAAAAAAATCATAAAATAATTCTTGGCAATTGCTTACAAATCTGGCAACAGCATACAACAAAGTTCAACCTCAGCTGTGTTTATGTACAAACAAACAGCACACTTATGACGTAACAAATCTGTCGTTATTCGATTATTACGTATGAATGTCTGCGAATGACAGGTCATCATCAAGATGTTGTTGATGCAGAATGCGGACCACACGCACACATACGTCGATAAAAATTAAATTTTTTGAGATCTTAAGGCATTTTTATGGCGTGAAAAACGTTTTAAGTAGAAGTTAAACAACGCAAGTGGTGAAAGTAAAACAAGGTGGGTGGGCATAAATATATTTTAAATGTCATTGATTGTTTGTTTTCCTTTGCAGTTGAAAAAGCATAGAAATACTGTGGCGTTAGGGAAAGTTTATGACGTACCGGTCATATTCCTATTCCTGAATATCATCAAAAATGAAACTTGCAGGACATCTCAATTCTGAAGGAAGGCAGCGACATGGTCGTAAAACAATAAAAAATAATATTTGGCGGCGGTGCGTACCCATACTTAACAAACTCTGCGTAGGATGGTATTACCAATATGGCGATTTTTTTCATGACATTGGGAACTATGATACCGGTACTAACCTTGGGGATCTAAACAAAACATTCTGAACCTGTACCTGTTTTAGTTGCGTAATATTCCTTCGAAACAAATTTCTTCTAGAATCTAGTTCTAGTATTCTATGTGCTAAATAAACAATTTCGCTGAAAACACTCTATTCTATCTAATACAAAAATATTTTAAACTATAAATCTGCAATTTTTATATTTCTGAATTCTGCTTTCTACAATATTTAACACTGAAACAATTACAATATACATCGAACTGCATAGTTTTCAGTGCAATCAGTCAACTTAGCAGCGAAATCCAGATTCATGTAAAATAATATAAACACGCAGTTCGTAAAAATAATCATGACTTCGTCCACTGCTCAGACAATACATTAAAACCACGCTCCCCTGTAGGGAAATGATATAAAATACCACCATATTAAAACGCAATTGTACACAGAACAGTAACTGTCGCATAGTCATAATAACATACTATGAACGAACAATCGATTTAATTATTCATGCATGAGTGAATATAAACAAAAGTTTCGATGCCAAATTGATTATCGAGCAACACCCGTCTGGAACATTTCTTTCCCTGTTATTGGTGAGAATTGAGGAACCGTTTTGTGGACTTCTGCGCAGATGCAAAATAAATGAAAAAAAAAATGACTGGGGTGCAGTTGCTGGTCTCGTTTGGATTCAAGAAGGCTGGATTTATAATTTTTACTTTCAAATCCAGACACTCACCTAAATTTCGATTCGATTGATTCATTTTGCAGTGTGCTTTACGAATGCCAGCGCAATTTGCAGAAATCGCTGGGTTCTATTACGATGATTATCAAATTTCGAACGCTATTTTAACTATATCCTCTGAGTAACCCTATGTTGACCAGGATATATTAGAACAAGACGAAGAAGCAAAAGAATATAGCTTATTCGTATTTTAACAAGCATGAGCCACTGACTCGACGCGATCTATCATTGGCTCTTGCTTGTTAAAACAAAGTTCTGTACCGTAGACATAGATTTTGAAAGCGTGTGAATATTTAATCACCCCATTGTGCTTTATGACATGCTATTAATTTTATCGCACTTTTATTGCCATCGCTCCTATTAACGAAAATTGCACGGTTTTGCTTTCACAATATTTTAACTAACAGATTTTTCATCTTTTGAAAAGGGAGGCAATATATAGTGGTAGTGCTATCCTGTGCAGAAGTTAAGTTTTGTCGTCAAATTGTTACGGTATGATGTGCGCCGTAGTCGGATATTATTTTAAACAGATTAATGCAATTTTACGACAGTTAGAACACTACATCGCGCCCAAGGCACCTTAGCACACCAGTTTTAGATCATCGCTTGCGTTGGTTGTCCAAAACTTTCAGCGTTTAATGTTTTTCTTGGAATCAAAATGGTTTAAGACTAAACAATACTATTACCTCTAGGGGTGAGCAAAACCGAATATCTTTTGGTTTCAGAATCGAATCGAATAATTTTCCCGAACCAGATCGAATATTCGAATCGGAAGTCATATAATAAACAAACAAAGACATCTTTTTATCAGCTTATAATTTACGGAAAAATTCACACTTAGTTATGAAAATAATGTTATTTTGTTGATTTTGAATTGTTGTAGAAATCGAATCGAATATTTTGGACAGCGCTACTTACGTCGCACTGATAGTGTTACAATGTTGATAACTTTATATCCTTTTTTGATGCGAAAAATGCAAGAAAAGGCATTTTAATTTTCAAATATAAAGTTCAATATTTAGGTTTAACTTTTCTCTTCTGATTGAAACGATTTTCTTCGCGTGCCTCAGTACAAGCTGACATTCTGCCCCGTACTTGACTTTATCGCGCTTATACTTCGCTGTTTTCTATCAGAATGAGATTATAACACGCGCCTAACAAAACACATGATCTCATTGACATTAATAACATCACACATTCATCCACAGTTAGCGTTCGCAACGCGTGTGGTCGTGCTAAGCTATAAAACTTCAAGCAAATCAAGCTCAATGAATTATATTGTACAGTTATTCACAGTTGAAAAAGATTGTTCATGCATGTTTTGTTAAGTATGAGTCACTGATGGATTGCGCCTTTGAGGAGTACACATGCATTGTTAACTGTAGATCACTCATGGATCGTGCCGTCGAAGGGTACACATGTTTTGTTAAGTATGGGTCACTGATGGATCGCGCTTCTATGGCGCGACCTATCAGTGGCTCATATTTAACAAAACACATTTTAACAAAATTTTCGTGATTTGTTTGTGAGCAAACCATGACAATGAATAGGTCGTATGTAAAACTGAGATCATGTACAACCCACCTTTGACAAGGTATAGACGGTGAGCTTTATCCGTGTCTCAAGCTTGACAAGGAAAATCGCTTGCAACATAAACAAATAAAGGGGCGACCGCAGTTTTGCGGAATTTTGTTGGATTTTGCGCAAAGTGTGCACACGACGCCATTGAGGCAATACTTGTACGGCCTCTCAAAATAATAAGCTGTTTGCTCAAAAATTCTGCCTTTACCTCATCTTGTTTTATGTGTAAAATTGAGTGAGCTTTTTGTCAACTTGAACGAGACTATAGAAACGTAGTTATGCATATTGTAGAATCTCCGATTTGGGTGAATAAGACCATTAAACTTTTGGAAGGTGTACCAATATTTTGTTCATATACAAACAAACGCGCGAAGGTACGCAAAATTGTTTGAAAAATTGAGCAAAAATTGTCCATTTTAGATTATCGCACAGAATTTACACGATTTTTACACATATATTTCATTTGGTCAAAAATAAGTTCAATTCGAGCATTCCAAAAACGAATTTGGACAAATATTTTTAAGGCGATACAATAGAGATAATAGTGCCTATTGGTCCACACTTATTTTTCTCTCCTTATTCAGTGCTTAGTAATATAAACTTCCAATTTTGATTAACGACCTCACCGACCCCGTTTACCATATCTCCGTTAAGCCAACACCCTTATCCAGAAGCCACAAAAAAGTTTTGCTGGCACAGGTTTCTGCCAAGCTTGGGCCATAGATGGACCGGGCTTCATAACCCGGTCCATCTATGGCCCATACTTGACAGAGCAGTATTTTTGTGTTTTAAACAAAAACCGCAATCAAAATAAACCATTTTTTGTGGATTTTGGTTCAATTGTTCTCAGCGTCGAAGCTTTTCGATCAAATTTAATCGTCCGTGAATAGGTGGCTGCTGTGCTGAGAACGGCATTTCATTGGGTAGGAATTTTGAAGTAAATCTGTTTTATTATCATTGAAGCTAATCGTGCTCATCCGTCTCCTTTAAATTCACAAAAATATTTGAAAAAATTCCCAATTTTGCGATCAAATCGAAGTCGAACCCCTCAGCGGCGGAAGCAAATGGGTCCTGACCCCGGAATCCGAGTATTGTATCCGCCTCCTTCAGTTCACAAAATATATTTTAAAAAAATGCCAAATTTTGCGATCAATTGGCAATATCTTTCTTTGTACAGATTCAAGGCGAAATCATTATTGTGTTATATATGTTTTTCGCGATGCGTATTCGGTATGCACTGCTAATATTACCCTTTTCGTCGGTAGGTTGATCCCCCTAATGCCGGGGTTCTTTTGGATGCATCTATGGTGAGGAATTCGCACAATTTTTTCGTTTTGTGCCTAATTCGAAATTACGCTAATATCTGTAAAATATGTAATAATTTTTAGTATCAGAAAATATTTTAAAAATATATACCATTTTTGGCAAAATATAAAAATATCGTTTGCGCATCACCGATTGAGCAATTAGATTCACTATATATACAATTTTGTTACCATGCTACGCTGCTATGAGTTTACACTGAGAACGTTAAAGTCAATAAATATTTCAATCAAACAGGATAGGAGCCGATATAACTATCGCAATAGAATTCCTAAGCGGACTAAAATAACAATCTTTTGTATCGTGTTCGACCCCCTCGTGATTTATTAAGAGATTAGAGAACTAGTAACTTCAAGTAGGTAATGTATTATGTATCTTTCTAAATAAACTTTTGTAAGCACGATTCCCTGACAGGATTCATTACTTTCTATCAGGGCTGGGCAATTCGATTCGGTGATTCGGAGCAAAATGTATTCGAATCAATCGTGATTCGTTCATAGAAACAAGTACTTACTAAATGGACTAGAATTTTCATTTTTAACGACAAAATGCAATCGATTTGTTTTGTCGTTAAAATATGAAAATTCTTCACATTCGAATTACACTATGAACTATAAATTTCTTGATTTTTACAATAGAGACAAATTGTATTGCCAAAAATGGGATATTTGTTATTTACATCGAATTCGTGATTCGATCCGATTCGAAAAAAATATTCGAATCTAATTCGAATTCCAAATGATTCGGTTTTGCCCAGCACTATTTCCCATTCCTGCATATCGTGTAGCCCTCTGTAAACTAGTCGTTCCAGTCGACCTTTCAAGTATGATATTTCACTTGCAGTCTCGCCGTGATTTATGTACATATTAGAGAATTAGTAAATTTAGGTACATAATGTATTATGCATCTTCCTAGATAAACTTTTTTAGCACGTTTCTTTAGTTCTCATTCCTGCATTTCATGTATCCCTTTGCACATTGTTGGTAACACTCTTTTGCTCAACGTGAGATCTCAAGAACTTCTTAGGAAGAGGAAAACCTTGAAACTCTCTCAACTAAAGAACGTTAAACCATTAGCTTTGGTAATTGATCCTGGATTCTGATGACCGAATTTAAACTATTTGTAATATAAGCTGCATATGATCGAATCATGTTTGGCGGATCATAAATTATTCGATTTGAAATCATCATCAAGGATTTGTGTATTTTTGAGAGAGGTGTGAAATTTTTATGTAAAAATTGACAATTGAATCGACTCTAAATTCACAAAATATATTCGGTTTCAGCCCCCCCAAGTTAGTAGTCATTTTCCAATACCAATCTCTAAATCCCAAACAAAGAGGCGTTGAGAAGTTAAATACTCATTTCTTCAAATTATAATGTAACAGAAGCCAAGATCTCGCGAAAGAATTCCAATTCGGACTAAAATAACAACCTTTTGTATCGCGTTCGACCCCCTCCTGATTTATAAGGAGATTATAGTATATTATTTTGGTCAAGTATGAGCCACAGATGGACCACACCTTACAGGTGCGGTCCATCTGTGGCTCATACTTGATGAAAAAATATTACAGACTAAGTGTCCTGATTTTTTATAACAGGATTAGAAATATAACTCCATAATGTGTTTTTTATATTCTAGAGGTTATGTATAACAATCATAGTTATTTTTGTCAAAGATTCGAAGTGTGGCCAACTCAACGCTATTATATTCAAAACGTTAACTTGCGCTATCAAATGGATCAAAAATACTTATATTTGTCATTCAGCAAACACATAAACATATGTGTAATTCTTAACAACAAAAAATAATAATAATTTGAAAAAAAACGTAGCAATGAATAAGAATTGCGAATAGTTTTCTATAGTGAACTGGTTAACCACGAAATGATCTTACTTTTTTTATAGTCACTTCTTAGAGTGGATCACCCTGTCCAAGGCCCCGTAACAGCGGCCACTTATAGACGGACAGGGTTTGCAATTGCTGGAAAGATATGATCTTTTCCTGTTCGGATTAGCTTACGCAAGTTATTACACCCTAGGTTGAGCGGTGGGCATGAATAGGCGAGCCGGACTCTTCAACCTGTGATGCCAGCATGTTTAACCACTAGGCCATCGCGCCTGTTTTCGTATCAGTGGCTTTACCTTAAATGAGTAAAATCTAATACCTTGAAATTTGAAACGAAATATATAAAGTTTTAGCAACAAACTTAAATTGAATATCTTTTGATTTGAGAATAAAATTGAATAATTTTTTTTAATTGAATCAAATCATTCCGCCATATGCTTCGAATCGTATTCCCGGGTTTGCTCTCCTGCAGGATGAAGAAAATATATCTAATCTGATATCTTAATAAGACTTTTGATTTAAGTATTCGGCTTAATTTTTACTTTTACACAACTCAGCAAATCTTAATAAACAATGTATCACGCTATAATACACGAAATCAATTTGTTACCTGGCTTTTTCCATAAACATTTATTTGAGTTATTTGCTATTTGAAAAAGTATGATCTTTTCGGTCTCGCCCAGCGCACCTATGTTGGGTATGGATTAATACGACAGATTTACAGGGACTCACACTCGATATCTTCCATCTGCGATGATAACATGTTAAGCACTAGGCCAGTGTTTCTTAACCTATTTTGCGCTCGTACCCTTTAAGCTTTCATGAAGTGTTCTCGTACCCCCGTCTACAATGGCCGACGAAAACGAAAGCACACCAACAATCGTTTTATTATGCGTCGATTCTTTGGGTTGATGCATCGTCTTTTTTGGTTTACAAAGAATCGATCTTTGAGATACGTCGATTGCAATCGTTTTTTCTCGAAGAATCGACTCTTTGTAGACGCGGTTAGTGACGTATTATGCATTCTTCACAAATATACCTAAATAGCCCATAATTTCACTCTGCATGTCGTACCCCCTTGCTTGGTGCTTCGCACTCCTGAGGGGACACATACCCCTGGTTAAGAACCCCTGCACTTCGCTCTCATGTTAATGTTGATTTTACCATTCCAACCTACATTTTAACAGTACTTAGAATTTGGAATTCTTTTCAGAAGCGATTTGACAGGTTTAAAATAACAAACGCGTATTTGTTGCTACAGTGGGTGACAAAGCGATGGATTTTATCTTTGTGATGAAATTACTTCTCAAAAAAATGTTTCGTCCAGTGTGAGTCACTGATGGATCGCACCGTCAAGAAATATGCAATCAAAACTTGGGCCGAAGGCGTGAAAAAAAAATTCGCATTTATTTTGATCATGAAAAAATTATCATAAGCGAAGACATGCAAAAATTTTGCTGATTCCTATGACATTTAAATATAAAACTTAAGAAGTCTTTTGTTTTGTTGAGTTATAGCGCCCGTGCCCACACCAATGAGATAGCCGCAAATCAACCAAAAATTTTACAGTTACGAGGTTTTGAACTTTAGTCTCCAATAAAATCCTTTTTTTTTGGACAGCTCGCAGATGTTTTGCACAATTCAATTGCTATCGAAATAAAACGCTTTTCGTTTGACAAGATCATTTGTCAAGGTTGTTTTGAAGGTCAATCCAAGGTCAAACATCAAAGAGATTATGAGATAAACCGCGGCGTGGTTGACGTGAAATGAAATTTAATATTTCTCAAGACAAATTACAAAAGTGGTTTTATTTTCCATGCAGCATATCCGAAGCTGAAAATCTATCGACCAAACATCGTCAATCAAGCATGGGCCACTGATAGATCACGCCTTCGAGGCGCGGTCTATCAGTGACCCATGCTTGGTAAAATCAAATTCCTGAAATGGAATTAAAATTATAAAATGGAGTCAAATATTTTACTTAACGGATTACCAAAATTTGTTCAAGTTGACTTTACTCACATTTTTATGTTTTTTTAATTTTTTTTATTGAAATTCACTCTGAGCAAAGCAAGAAGCAGCTCATAAAGGGAACCAACCAACAGCCACTCGATAGGAAAGAGCTACCAAAAGATATAGTACCAGCAACTGCACTCTAAACGGAAAACATCCCAAACGGAACTGAACCATCATGGTAAAGTGCAGTGAGTGGTATATCTCATTAACAATACATACTCGTAGTTGAAGATTACTTCATTGTCGCAGCAAAACATAATATTTGCTTTTATTTCGAATTAGATATTCGATCCGATTCGGAGAATTTATTCGGATAACGTTAGAATTCCAACTGATTTCGATTTGTCCAGACCTGGTCACACATTCTTTAACAAAACATTTGTGATCAAATAAATGTTCGGGAAATTCCTCCCACTAAATTCATCAACATCACGAACTTTGTTTATTTTGGCTACTGATAGCAAATTGATTTCCAAATTGACTCTTGCGACATTGACAGCCATTCGTGAACTGTTTACAGGAACAAATACTTACTAAATGGACTAGAATTTTCATTTTTAACGACAAAATGCAATCGATTTTGGTCCAATTTTGACCAAAATCGATTATATTTGGTCGTTAAAATATGAAAATTGCAGCTTTTTGACATGGAGTGTAAATTGAATAAACACTATGAAGTATAAATTTTTTGTTTTTCACAATGACGACAAGTTGTTATTTACATCGAATTCGTGATTCGATCCAATTCGCAAAAATTGTTAGAATCAGATTTGAATTCCAAATGATTCGGATTCGCCCAGCCCTACTAGGCATACATCGTACCGGCGGTGCCACAACGGCGAGATTCCATCGGGAACACATTCTCCAAATGAAACATTCGCGATTAAACAAATGTTTAAGAAATTCCTCCCACTGAATCCATCAACATCAGGGTCTCTGTTTGTTTTGGCTACTGATAGCATAGTCGTTAGCGCCATGCGACGCCGTTTTTGAAGTCAACGTCTAGTCGACGAGTGAAATCGTTTGTTGAATTCAGTAACATAAACAAGATGATCACAGTTTTATAAACATCTTGTCATTGTACTGATGTATATTATTAACGAGGATGGGGGGTGGAATTGAGTGTACCAAAACAATTGTTCGAAACGCGAAGACGACTTAAAAATCAAAGTCATACGCTGATTGCCAGCGACGTATTTAGAACCTCGATGACGAGGGGGGATTTTTTTCGTGATCGAAATATGACCTCATAACGGGCGCCGCATGCAAAGAGTTCCTATTGCACATTACGCCACAAAGAATTTCAAAACCTAAAACATGACTGCATAACCTGAATTTCAAAAGCCAGAGGCGCGCGGAAAAATTGGGATTTCCTACATTTTAAACCAATTAAAAGGCTACTCATTTATTATTTCGGTTAGTCAGGAGGTGATGTTAACGTGCCCATCTTGAATAAACGCTGATAGTAATACTATTTTTAAGCATAACTCAATTGAAGACGAGAGACAAACAAGAATTCCTGAGTAGACAAACAAGCGCGCGCACGGCGGATTTGGAATGTTTCATTAAAATGAGTAATTCTGGAAGGAGAGCCTAAAAGAAACCGACTAACAACCACTTAATAGCAAAGATCTACTACGAGATTTAGTAACAGCAACTGCACTCTAAACGGAACACATCCCAAACGGAATGAACTGCTATGGTAAAGACCAGTGGTGTGTATCTGTCCCGGATTATACGATTTTAGTCGCCTATTTTCAGTTGTCAACGGCTGCCACTCCAATTGCCTCATGCCATGATTTGACTCTCGCGCCGCTACACTGATCGACCACGTGATGACATCTTATCCTTATTACCTAATCGGTATACAAAGAAATTGCGTTAATTATCCTGAGCAATCAGATTTAGAGAGCGAGTTGGTTTTCTATTCAATGCCAAGGTTTCGGTTTACACTAACATATTCTAGTGTTACCTTCAATCAAACATCGACCAATTAACGATAACAAAAGATGGCGTGTTAGGTGGCGAGTTTACACATCTTACAATGCGGGGGAAAACTGTTTCTTTTTGACAATAATTTTACTTAAATAACATAAATAAAGCAATTCATTTTTGGGTTAAATATGGAATATACAAACAAAAATATCATCTTCTCATCCACAAAAATATAAGTTTGACAACAAAAGATCAGATAGGAGTGGTAGGTGGTTTTGGCACCTCCCAGAGCAGATACCACTCATTGTACTTTACCACGGCGGTTCAGTTCCGTTTGGGATGTTTTCCGTTTAGAGTGCAGTTGCTGGTACTAAACCTTTTAGGACCTCTTTGCTATCGAGTGGCCGGTGGTTGGTTCCTTCTGGACCCTGCTTCTGGCTTTGGCTCAGAGTGAATTTCAATAAAAAATCTTTTTAACATATTACAAGATTTATTTACCAATCTTTCGCTCTAGCGAAAACTTGGTAAATAAATCTTCTAATATGTGGAAGAAGATTTTGATCTTTTGTTGTTTAACTCTCGGCATCATCTTATTCAAGCGTGGTCTAACTTCTTTAGACAAAATTAAAATTTAATAATATTTTTTTGAAAGCGCCACCAAGGCGCGGTCTATCTGTGGCTCATGCCTAACAAAATAAAATTACTAACGCACACCAAAAGCCAATATCGGACCACAAAAAATCTCGTAAAACCGCGCACGACAGATAAAATTACAACATCTTCCACTAACCAGTGTCGTCGGGTTCTCAAATTACACTAATATTATCTCTCGTTACCACATTTACTCTCGTTTTTCGTCTTCTATTATCCTTAATTAGCAAAAGTTCTTGTCGAACCGTGTTGATTGAGAAAGATACGCGGCCCATAAAAATCATCCCCCGCGTTCATGCGTATAACTAAAGATTATGGGTGTCTGCACCCGATTCCGAAGTATAATTGTTAGGTTTATTTCATTTCCAAATAATCTAGAAAAAAATATGCTACAGTGCAAGAGTAAAATGCTATAAATTAGTGAAATTTTAAACTCACTGCTTCAAGTTCCATTATTTTAATCCGAACTACATTTTTCCAGCATCCCTAACAGGCTAATTGAAAAATTTTATAGAAACGGAACAAGTTATAGGAAAAAGCGAACAAAATGTTGTAATTTGTGCGAAAATAAGCGTCGCCTTCAAAATTCGAAATGTCCTTGTGCGAGTTGAAATATATTTTGCAATCATTTTTTCAATAATTCGCTGTAAAATAATAGGACATACCAACTTTTAAAACGCAAAATTGACAACACCGATTAGAAATTTTATTTTGTCAAGCATGAGCCACAGGTGGACCGCGTCTCACTTCTCAAAGTGGATCACCCTGACCAAGGCACTGTAACAGCGGCCACTTATAGACGGACATGGTTAGAATTGTTGGAAAGATATGATCTTTCGGCTTGGCCTACCCTAGTTATCACAACCTGAGTTGGGTGGTGCGCGTGGATTAACGATCGGGACTCCAACCCGATATATTCAACCTGCGATGCCAATATATACACCCAGGCCATCGCCCCCACTAACTTCACAAAACATGCTTCAACAATCTTTTACTGACTGAAATACTAACTTTTACTCCGTGAAATTGGCAACCCCAGCGATAGACTTACTTCATAGTTTCACCTCGCTAGTTGAATTCAATGATCTATTCTTTGCTAATTTGTGAAGGAACAAGAAAATGACTCTCATTCACACCACAGAAACAAAAGCGAGTTTGTTTACTCAAGTCAGTGGTAATTTAAGAACTAACTTTGCTAACTTAGCAGAGCCGTTGCTGCGATTAGGGTTAGCCACTTTTAGATAAATATTTTTTCGAACCATATAATTTCGAATCGAATTTTTTTATTTTAGGTTGATATGCAGGAAAAAATTTCAAAATATTTTTATATATATTAGTGAATATTTTGGAGATATGTGTCAAATTTTAACATATCTAATGAAACCTGACTTGGAATTATATTGTTCAAATCGCAATCACCAATATTCGCATTCCACAAAACTTCGAAGCCCGAAAAAAGTGCGCAACTTTTTTTACAGTGGATTCAACCTCCAAATGGTTATGTTTTTACACGCCTACTGCGCAGAGTAAGTTTTGAAAATGCGTAAGCATTAAAAATTAAGTCAGTTCAAATACTATTGAAGTCAGCCAAACAAACATATTTATTTTTGTCGAGAATAAGTTCGGTGCCGAGTGGATTTTGAAGAAGCCTTAACAACTAGTGAAGACAAATACAAAAACGTATTCGATTTTAACAAGAATTAGTCACAGACGGGCCTCGCCTTCGCGGAGCGATCCATCAGTGACTTGTACTTAGGTCTGGGCAATTCGATTCGGTGATTCGAAGCACAATTTATTCGAATCAATCGTGAGTCGTTCATAGGAACAAAAACTTGCTAAATGAACTAAAATTTTCATTTTTAAGGACAAAATGTAATCGATTTTGGTCAAATTTGACCAAAATCGATTACATTTTGTCGTAAAATTGTTGCTCTTATGACATGGAGTGTGAATTGAAAATAAACTATAAATTTCTCGGTTTTCACAATAGATACAAGTTGTAATAGCAATAATGCGATATTTGTTATTTACATAGAATTAATGATTCGATCCGATTCGAAAATATTATTCGAACCAGATTCGAAATTCAATATGATTCGGTTTTGCCTATTTGTACTTGCCAAAACATGTTTGGCCAAAGTTTTATGGCAGCGACACCTACTGTTTTGGAAGCACAAACACGAAAGACTAGTTAACTGGTACCACGAGGTGATAAGGTTACATTAACGAGCTCGAATGATGGAAACATGACACCGACCTCGCCTGAAATCCGCGCCACAAATAACGTCATAGATTTCAAAGTCCGCTCTTCGTCAAATTAGAGAATGGGTAGAGTGGAGATGCGAATATTTAAAACAGAAAAAATGGAATTTAGCGCGTTTGCTTTAATTTATTTTCTGCATGCTGTAAAGTCGACTGCCTAAGCAGCGATGTAGTATATGGTTGTACACTTTCCGAGGGCAGATACCTCTCTCTGTACTCCACAATAACGGTTCAGTTGAGTTTCCACTTTCACTAAGTGGGGTTGCTGGAACTGCAATTCAACTAAACTTTTTTAATTGACTCATTATGCTATGAAATATGATATATGCAAAGTTTTAGATTGGGAAGAAGATTTTGGTGCAAAATGTAGTCCGTGGTGACGTGATGAAACAATAAGCAGCCGAACGTAACACCTAACGATTGACGCGGGTTCGAACTCCAACGAAGTATGTTCAAGATCGACGAACGAAAAAGACTTCAATGAGCAATACATGCGGGGCGCCGGGCGCTTTATCCGTGTCCCATACTTGACGAGATAAATCTAAACAGCATTTCAATCAAAAATGCTATTTTTTGACGCATAAACCACATGTTCCTTGTCGGCGCGATCCATCAGTGACTAATACCTAACAGATCAAAAGTATGCGCACTTTTTCTGGCGGGTTAATCTATGGGGGTGGTTCTTGCTTGTAATAGTAAGTCTAAGCCAATCAGGAATTTTATTTTGTCAAGCTTGAGTCACTGATGGATCGCGCCTCGGCAGGGTGATCCATCAGTGACTCATGCCTAACACAAAACATGTTTCAAATCCCGAGTGGGAATAATAAGGCTACGCCACTCGAGTTCGAGGCTAAAGTACGAAAATAAATCTGACCTCATTTATTATCTGTCTAAGTGCAGGTTACCACGACGCGCTATTGACGCCATGAAACCTATTATGGGTCTTTATTTGGTTCGAGACAAGGCGGGCACGATGGTCCGGCGGTTACCGAGTTATCATCACATGACAAGGATATTTGGTTCGAAGCTCATGAAGTCCGGCTACCAAAAAGACTGAATGGAGTGGGTTTTATTTATCGGAATTCACTCTGAGCAAGGCCGGAAGCATTGTCTAAAAGGTACCAACCTACGGCCACTTAATAGCAAAGAGCTACTAAAAGATGTAGTACCAGCAACTGCACTCTAAACGGAAAACATCCCAAACGGAACTGAACCGCCATAGTAGTGCAGTGATTGGTATCTGCCCTGGTGAATGGTAAAACCCTCTAACACTTCTTTGCTTCCTTTTAGTCGCCTCTTAAGACACGCAAAAATGTGTTAGGACTATTCTTAAGCCCGTCCCTACAAGGCACGAAATGAATCACAAAGGTTTTCGACAAAAGATTCCTTGAATGTGTTATAATTTTACATCAATTTGGAAAAAATCACCATTATGCTAGAAAAAGTAATCTATTCACTCAAGAAAACTCTCTTCGTCAGGATAAATAAATATATCTTAAAAGGAGCAAACATAATCCTAAAACTAACTTTCTGCACCGTTCAAATCGAGCAAAAAATGGTCGAACCAAATTATATTTGACAAATATGATCCACAGATGGACCGCACCTCGACACACTTAACAAAAATGGTTTGACTACGTTTCCTCTTATTGGATAACTAACACTAACCCCAAAACCGACTTTCTGTACCGCGCACTTAAATTCATATTGTCAAAAAAGCGCCACAGATCGACCTAGCCTCGGCGGCGCGATCCATCATTGACGCATTCTTAACAATACTTAACAGAAGCGTTGCGATGACATATATTTTACATGGTAACTCTAAAACCGATTTTCTGTACCGCGCGCATAATTTAATTTTGTCAATCACGCGCCACAGATGTTAAGCATGCGCCATCCGTGACTCATACTTGACAAAAGTGGTTTTACTACGTTCTCTGGCTGGATAACTCCACAACCGCTCTCTGTACCGCGCGCATAATTTAATTTTGTGAACAACGCACCACAGGAGTCAAGCATGCACCAACAGTGGCCCATACTTGACAAAAAGGGTTCCACTACGTTTTCTGACTGAATACCTCCAAAACCGCCTTCTGTATCGAGCGCATAATTTAATTTTGTCAAGCATGCGCCACAGATGGGCCGCACCTAGGCGGCGCGGTCCATCAGTGACTCATACTTGACAAAAAATGTTCCTAACTTCGTAACTAACACCAACTCGAAATACGACTTTCTGTACCGCGCCCGTAATTTAATTTTGTCAAGAATGCGCCACAATGCACGGTCCATCAGTGACTCATACTTGAAAAAACTTTTCCTAGCTTCGTTACTAACCCCAACACCAAAACCAACTTTCTGTACCACGCAGACTACGGTTAAACTCAAAACCACCTCAGTTTCAAATTACTTGTGCTCCTACGCGCAAGTATGCATGACTCAGCCACACCTGGTGTATTTTTTGGGCCAAAATATCTCAAAATCGTTCAAGCTTATCTTAAACTAATTTTAAGGTAAAACATTGGTATTATGAGATTACTGATATGATCAATTTTATAGCAAAATTGATAAAAGTGAATGAATTAAATGGCTTCGTACAGTTTTTTACTTGGAAGCGGAAGATATTTTGTATTTGACCAGATCGATGACGACTTTTTGAGTTTGTCTAGTTGCCTCACGACTTGTTTATTGAAGTTTTGATTATAATATATCATTTTGCTCATATCTAGTCTCAAAATACGACGTTTATGACATTCACCCACCACTCAACCTAGGTTGCTACTTGGACAGACTCAGTCGAACCGGGTAAATTCATATCCTTCCAACAACATTATTAAGCCCTTTCGGCTATGGGCATCCGCTGGCACAGAGGGCCTTGTTCAGAGTGATCAACTCTAATGAACAAATTCAAAAAGAAAACTGTAATTGTGCATTATGCTCTCACTCCGCCCCATCAATCGATCCATACATGAACCCGTGTGTAATTATGCTTAGTTGTTCAAAAATCGTCCGATAAAAGGTCTACATTTATTCAGCTCATGTCTTAAAATTCAATTTTGTTTTGTAGTTGGTACTATTTAACGTCCACCTAACAGCAAAGAGCTACTACGAGATATAGTACCAGCAACTGCACTTTAAGCCAAAATATCCCACATGAAATCTGAACCCCCCATGGTAAAATGCATGGATTGGTATCTGCCCTGGACGATCGTACACCCATCTACCACTTTTTATTCGATTCTAAAATAGAATTTTCGATTTTGGTCACCCCCATTCTCAAAATATTTTCTTCTTATTATTTGGTATTTTTACTCTTATTCTGGGTCATTACCCGACCCATGTACAATTATGCGTAGGCGTTCAAAAACCGTCAAAGAATTACAACTAAAACCGAATTGGAAATTATATTTTATCACGCATGAGCCACAGATAGACCGCGCTTCAGTAGACTTGCATATTTTGCCATGTATATTTTGTCACGCATGAGCCACAGATAGACCGCGCTTCATTAGCGCGGTGCATCAGTCACTCATACTTGACAAAACATGCATGGCATGAAAATTTTGGAGCAAATTCAAGAAATCGTTCGCAGTATGTTCAAACATTATTAAGTTTATTTCCAAAACACCAAGCTTCCGATGTGGCCATCCTTTCGCTTCACAGTGTGGCCTGAACTCCATAAATTATGATTTAATGCGAGATTTCGTACTTGCACTTTTGCTTAACCGGGTGAATATGTAATTTTTGCCAAGTCATAGGTAGGGCTGGAAAATTCGATCCGGGGATTCGAAGCACAATTTATTCGAATCAATCAAAAAATTTAGAATTTTCATTTTTAGCGACAAAATGCTATCGATTTTGGTCGAATTTGACCAAAATCGATTGCATTTTGTCGTTAAAATATGAAAATTGTTGCTCTTAGACAATGCAGTGTGAATTGAAAAAACACTATAAACTATCAATTTTCTGATAATCCTGTCTATATAGTGAGTTCCGAATACTGTTTAAATTAAAATAGACATACGCTTCACATAGTGGTAGATGGTTTTACTATCGCCCAGGGCAGATACCACTGGCTCACTCCACCATGGCGGTTTAGTTCTGCTTGAATTGTTTTCCGCATAGAGTGCAGTTGCTGGTACTACATCTTTTAGTAGCTATTTGCTATTGAGTGGCCGTTAGTTGGTTCCTATTAAACACTGCTTTCGGCCTTGCTCAGAGTGAATTTCAATAAAAAAAAGTACTCAATCGATTTGTCATGACTCGACAAAAATGAGTGATATCGATTATCTTTTGATTTCGAAGACGAATCGGAATTAAGAAACATAAAGCAAACATAGAAGCCATTCCTGAAAATTGCAAAAATGCATTAAAAATCACATAAATTTTTCTTGAAAATCATAATCATACATTTTCTATTCCGATCATTTTGAATCGAATCGAACAACTCATGATTTCGCTAATCGCGAATCGACTCAATTATTTTGCACAGGTCACTCGCATTTTGGTATTTTTTTTTACCATACTTCTTGTAAGCCATTAAAACCTTTCTTGAAGCAAACTCTAATAAGGGGCCAAAAACTTTAAGAGATTTCCTCTTATCGGAAAAAAATTGACATTGGCTTGCTTTGTCAAGCATGAGTCACTGATGGATTGCGCCGTCGAGGCGCGGTCCATCTGTGGCTCATGCTTGACAAAATAAAATTTTCGATTCGATTAGACGACAGAGATATTCGTTTTAACCGACGCGTTGAGACCTGAACAAAGGAAGGCAAAGAGTGACTTAACAGATGCGTTTCATTGCAAGCCAACCGTGGTCTATGTGGCAAGCATCAACTACAGCAAATAATAGAAAAAGCTTTTACAGAAAAGTGTTCCCAATGACATGATCAATACAAAGTGTCAACCCCAAAACCGCTAGACGTGCGCCGCGATTAAAACCAGGATGACAGAGTTTTATCTGGAATGTTATTTTTTCGGTTGGACAAAAAAAGCTTCAAAACCATCAACACTGCTATTTCATAGCAGTATTGACGATTTTGAATCTTTTTCTGCGGTTTGGTTGCTACTAGGAGTGGCCAAAATTGAATATATTTTGATTTCAGAATCGAATCGAATAATTTTCCTAAATGGAATCGAATATTCGCAAATTTTAAAAATCGTAGTGACGTCATGGGGAGCACCCCAAACAAAAATAATTAATTGGTGCAGGTTAGATTCCAGGAATCAAACTGTATTTCGGTATATGAGTATTTCATTTAGATAACCACTGCGCAGATAAGTGAATCATGGTTTCGGAACCAAAACCTTATAAGGCACCCACTGATCCTCATTAATGTGACCCCATAAACTTATAAAAAAAAATGGAAACACGCGCACCTGCAACCTAAGCTGGAGGCTGTTCATACACCACCATTAAGTGGTAAATTGTTTTACCACCGCCCAGGGCAGACACCACTCACTGCACTTTACCATGGCGGTTCAATTACATTCGGAATGTTTTCTGTTTGATGTACAATTGCTGGTACTAAACTTTTTGGTAGCTCTTTGCTATTAGGTGGTCGTTAGTTATTTCCCTTCTGGCACTGCTTCCGACCTTGCTCAGAGTGAATTTCAATAAAAAAAATAAAGTACTAGTAGTATCTGCACTGGGTGATAGCGTACCCTATTTTCATTCCCTCGCGCTTTAATTGATCCCATTCATAAATAAGACACTAAAATGCCCTCATTCAACGGTCCACGCCCTTTTAGTCAACCATGACTTTCTACATCCGCAAAAGTCTAAAATCATTATAACTTTTTATAAGTGTGGAATTAAATGAATTTTTATGTAAATAAAAGTGATTGGCTCATGATTTGTGCTGTCAAAAAAAATTGATTCGCGATTTGCGAATTCCACAATAAGTCGATTCGAAATCAACAGAACAAAAATTGCATAGTTTTGAGAAAATATTTGAAAATTCTGATGCATTTCACAAGTTTCTAGACAGACATTTTCGTTTGAGACTATGAATGGAATACACGATTCACAAAAATGCCAATAGCAATAGACATCCTATACCATGTACCTGTGTGCCACGTACCCCTCCCCCCCCCCCAAAAAATAAAATGAAATAAAATTGCGACCAATCTAAACCGTGATGAAAGCACCACCAAAGGTTACCACATGGAAACGATTGAAATTAAATATATGCGCCGAAAGCGCGCAACAAAGCTGCGCTTGATATCGTTCGTAAACGGTGGGGGACCTTACACGGGGTGAGTGCTCAAATGAGAGACAATAAAAATCGTTGACGGTTGCCGGATTACTACAAACAGCCATGCACCGAAATTCAAGTTAAAATAACAATACTTTTTAATATTATGGTATTCTAATCCTGGATCCTTAATTGCCAACGACAGAACGTTTCTATCAATTAAAGGTGAGCGGGGAACTTCAATACACCCGATTGACATGAATATCGAACTGTCAAGTGATGGCGCCCAACCCAGCCGAAACATATTTGTTCACACTGTGACCGGGGGTAGCCGAAATCGAATATTCTTCAGTTCCAGAATCGAACAGAATATTCGAATTAGAAGTCATATAATAAACAAACAAAGACTTGGATATCGAACTGTGAAGTGATGGCGCCCAAACCAGCCGAAGCATGTTTGTCCACACTGTGGCCAGGGGTAGCCAACGTCGAATATTCTTTTGTTTCCGAATCGAATCGAATATTCGAACCAGAAGTCCTATAATAAACGAACAAAGATATCCTGTTATCGGATTGAAATTTATGTGAAGATTCACACTTATTTTACAAAATTATCATTTTTTTGATTCCGAATTATTGCAGAAATCGAATATTTTATGATTCGAATATTCGCGAATCGAATATTTTAGACAGTCCTAACTGTGATAAAAATGCAGTAAATTTACTGTCCATTAGCAGTAATTGTATTTTTCAAAAATTAAAAAACGCCATGTTGATGAGATTTATGCCAAGTATGGGCTGTTGATGGAACGCACCTTGGCGGTGCGTCCCATCAACAGCCCATATTTGGCAAAAAAGCCGATTTTATAGTTTTATTTCAATATTGTTGAGTAAAATTACTTTAAAAAGGCATCGAATTCACTTCATTTTTGTTACAGTGTACTCATGTTTTGCCAAGAATGGCCAAGCTTGACCAAAATAAGATTCAGGATTAAAAATATCGCTTAAAAGTACGCCTTTTGTTCGCCTGTGGTTCATGCTCCGTCCGGTAAAATTTCAATGTTTAATATCGCACTGACTTTTTTATGAAAAGAAAAATCAGAAAGAGAAATTTTTTTCAACGTCACCAAAATGGTTAAATTCATCCGAGCGCCTTTTCCGCCAGAAATGTGAGAAGAATTCAGGCCCAAATACACCCTTGCGTGGGTTGCGCTTTTTTAGCTTCCATTGCATTGCATTTCGCTTTATTCCATCTTTACGTTTTACGAAATGCACGACAACGTAGGAGTGATGTGAAACAAACATAAAAAATGCGAAAGCGTATACTGGGCGCGAAAGTATTTCGACCTGATTAGGGGTTAAGGTCGCACTACACGTTTGCGTAGATTGCGTTTTATTCTTGGTTTGTTTTATTTTACCCTTGCGTGTTACGCAAGCGCCATGCTCTGAATGCATTTCCTTACGTTTTCCAATGAAACATAACGGTTTGCTATGCAAGCTAACGCAGAGTGCTCGTTTCGTTGCGTGCGTCGTAGGCATGTGAATGCGATTAACGCAAAGCAATGCAGACGTGTATTGCCGTTTTTGTTTTGTTACTCGAAACGCATCGGTAAGACAACTTCACGTGTATTGTGGCCTTTATCTTATTTTGATTTATTAATATAATTTAACAACAAAGACTTCAATCATAGATGCCATCTATCATGTTTAGGTTTTGCCATATATTTATTTAAAAAAATTCTGACAAGATAATGCATATTTTAGCTAATTTTTTCGAATTGAAAAAACTCGCAAAGATTCGATTCAAAAATAAACGAACGAAACTTTAAAATGGTGGCTCATGCTTGACTAAACAAAATTTCCGATTCGGAGCCTGACAGGAAAATAGGTGAAAATATTATTATAAGCCCGCGAGCTAAATAATAGTTTATTCAGCGGTTTTCTGCTAACCTAATATTTTGGGAGAAAACAGCAAAAAATCCCTCAAAATCTGTTGGATTTAGGTCTGTTTTCGTTTGCCTTATTCTGCCCGAATCCCCATGAAATTATACGTTACTTTCCGGACAAGTTATTATCTGTAATCCGAGTGAAACTTATTGTTATGCGCTCTCTTTGTCTACATGAGATTTCGTTTTTTCATGCACGAGCCACACACGACATCCCTATTTAGGGTGTAACAACTTAGGCTGGGCAATTCGATTCGGTGATTCGAATCGATTTGAAGCACAAATTATTCGAATCAATTGTGAATCGGTCATAGGAACAAAAGCATGCTAAATTAAGTCATTTTTCCATTTTAACGATAAAATGCAATCGATTTTGGTCAAATTTGACCAAAATCGGTTGCATTTTGTCGTTAAAATGAAGATACATCGCTTTCAAGACAGTTTATGCTAATATTTGTAATTTGAAACTGTATATTTCCTAATCATCATAATGGAGACTACCGTACAGCAGTAATAGTAAAAATGGGATATTTGTCATTTTTATGAAATCAATGATTCGATCCAATTCGAATTTCGATCACTGGTCGCACTTCTTCTATTCTGTAGCAACAAATAAGCCATTGCGCTGACTACTATATTATGAAATAAAAAGATATACACTTCAGCAATCCCTAGCTAATGAACATCCATTAATAAATCATTTCGCGCCCAAATTTCCCAGCAAATTCGTTCCCACGAGACCATTATTATGTCCGATGACGTAAACAATGGACTTTGAAATCTCCCGCGTATATTGTTATAAATCTTGTCTTCAGTATAAAATTGTTGCACAGAAGGCAGAAAATAACTTCAATTTCCCCGATGCGATGAATAACATGTTTTTCAACCGGACTCATAATCTCTATGTTATGCACAGTCGGTAAAATGAAAACAACGTTTGCTTGCTCTTCAAACCATTTCAAAGCCCCGATAAAGAACATCGGAATAGATTTTCGCAGTGGCGGTGGAAACGGGGGTCCTGGGTCCGGACCCCCAATCCCCTAAATCCGCAAAAAATTCTGATAAAATTGCAAATAGAATCGAATTTCTTTTTCATGCGTTTTGTGATCGAATTACAGCATTTGAATATGTTTTTCAGCTAAAATTTTATGCGCGTCTTCGCCGTGCATTTTTGTTATTCGAAAACTGCCTATTTCATTTTCGTCATCGACAATCCCCCCTTTCCCTCCATATGTCAGAACCATACATAATTTTTTTTATATTTTTCAAATTTATTCATTGTGCAGTAAAATCATGATATATGCCAAATTTTACGTTGTAAAATTTGACATAAATCATGATTTTGCTGCAAAATGGGCAAAATATGGTCAAATATCAGCAAATTAAAATTTTAAAACATAATTCTATTAATATCCTGAATTTCGAATGACGTTTTAACTGAATCATAAAGGCAGCCCTAAATAATAACAAGCCAATGTCGCAAATATGCGAAACAGTAATTCAATATTTTAGCCCCGAGGAAAACGCATCAATCCCGTGAAATTGAAATTAATACCAACAGACACACCACCTATATCGGACTTTGAGTTCACTTTTGATTTTTGTCACTCGTAAGTTTAGTTTTCGATGTTTTTCAGGTTGGCAGATTGTGCAGCGAAATCATGATTTAATTACAGATTTTATCGTTTTGTATTATACTTTTAACAAGCCTAGTGATAGTGTTAATATTGATTTAATATAAACAAACACTAAAGGCCACAATAACGTGAAATTGTCTTACGGATGCGTTGCATTACGCTTCGGGTAATAAATAAAAAAACGGCAATACACGGCAATGCTTACGAAGCACAAAGGTACGCAATGAAACGAGCACCCTGCGTTAGGTTTCATAGCAAACCGTTCTGTTTCATTGGAAAACGTAAGAAAATACATTTATAGCATTGCGCTTGCGTAAAACGCAACGATAAGATAAAACAAACCTAGAAAAAACACAACCTACGCAAACGTGTAGTGCGACCTTAAGACCTAAAATAGCGATTCTTGAAACTTAAAACTGCCTTCTGCGGATTTGATTTAACTTGAAAAAATTACAAAACTCTAATTCCTCTCATTTCCGCCCTTTTTTCTTTTTTCTACTGACTATTACACAAATTCATGATTTGTGACAATTTAACAGATTTTAGGAAACATACACCAAAGAGGTTCAAAGTCTTGCTCCACACTAACACAAATTTATTTCTGTAACGTTTCGTCTGACCAAAGTCAGACTTCTTTCGACAAAAACACATTTACATGCAATATCGAGAGAGTAGCAAGACTTCAAACCTCTCTAGTTAGTCATAATTACTCTTGCTACTGTATCCTCGCATGTACTGCATATGGATCTGCAAACACAAAGGTAGAGAGGAAGGATAAGTAGTCAGTCCACGCCCCCCAGACCAACAGCAAACATACATATGTTGGATTTTGAAACAGTTGATATCGAATAAACAAAAACTACGCCGAAGGAGACGTATTCTCGTCCAGGATTACAAAAATGTTATAATAAAAGGAATTTACCAACGCAAAATTTTGCATAAAATCGTGTTTTTGGTAATTATTGGCCAAAATTCAAGTTATAAATAATTTATTGATATTGCAATACCCAACAAACTAAATACAAACACCAAGGCGCAAAAATAACTATCCTAGCCCACACGATTGTTATAAGACATGTTCCACAACGCAAAATCAGGTACAAAATCGTTATATATCGATTCAAAAATTTGAAATTTCAACTGAGCATGGTCTATCTAGAATAACAGATTATCTCGACAGAGATGTACTGCACCAAACAACGCATTGACGAACAATAGCTATCCAGCTCTTCAGAGAAATGTTACCGTCACGTAATAAAAATTGTGGAGTGCTTTGTCAAGTATGAGTCACTGATGGATCGCGCCGTCGAGGCGCGACCCATCTGTGTCTCGTGCTTTACAAATTTAGTTTATTCATTCACTCATATCTACGATAAAGACTGCGCGTTGCGTTTTACATGTTTGTCGAACTACCACAAGCTGACGCTTTTACGACGCAAAATAAATCACTAGTAAAATATTTGAAAAACGAAATTAATTTTAATTAGGACTCCATAACAACCAATTTTCATTTATTGAAATATATGCTATGGCCTGTATATATCAATGCCTTATACTAGGGTGGCCAAAATCGAATATTTCGTGGTTTCAGAACCGAATAATTTTCTCCGAAGCGAATAGAAGTTGCATAATAAGCAAACGAAAACATCCATATAGACGACCGATTCTTGCGACATTCATTGCTTCTAAATATTTAAAAAGTTATAAATTGAATTCGCATGTCCAAAACATCAAAAAACATTTTAAAAACTTTGGAGACGTCATCTTTCTCAAATTGATAAATAAAGTTTTCTTTATTTGTGACTTTTACATATAAATATCATACCAAGGTTCGAATCAATTCGAAATATTCGGCAAAGGTTTTGAGCAGTAACATCATTGATAATGTAGAAATTATATGTAACGTAACAGAAATTTTATTTTTTTACGCATGTGCCACAGATGAACTGCGTCTCATCGACGCGATCCATCTGTGACTCATACTTAACAAAAGATGTCTTGACATCATCTTACCGACCGGGGTAGCAAATTTTAGCTAATACGAAAAATTCGCAAACTATTTATTTATTGTCTTATTTAGTTTTCAATAGATTCGAATTCAAATTTGGAATGATATAATTCTACGATATCAAATTTGAAAATAGACGTATCTAAAACCGACAACCAAACCCTAAATTTTTTATCGCGTTTAACGGTTACGGTACATTTCGCATGCTCACTATTCTTGCGCGATTCGTTGGATATCTTGCAATGAACTACCTATCCCTCCTCCCTGTTTTCTTAAAATCCTGGATCCCTGTGTGAGTGAATTCACAAGGATACACGAATGAGATGATATCGAGCATATGTACAAAAATATCATGTTCTCATTCCACAGAAATATAAGTTTCTTATATATATATTCTTATATATTTTAACTATTCTTGCCTTTGAACCTAAAAATATCTCAACAAATAACACGATAACTCTCATGATTCTGCTGCATATCCATTTATAATATACATTCATTAAAAAAAACTCACTAACACCCGTATTCGTGTATCTCTAGCCGCGATAAGACAGCACCTCTTCCCGCTATTCTCACCTACCCTGGCTGTTCTAACTAGCAAGCGAGCCTGTGACAACCGAGCGAGACGAACGAACGAAAGAAAAAGGGAAAGTCGAGAGAATTGGTTAACCCGTTAACGAACGAACAGCGTTGAAAAATACCAAAAGTTAACCCGTTACAGACAAGTTAGAGCTTTCAACGTACCAGGAAATATATATATATATGTAAACTCATTCATATCAAGAAAAACAGTATATATATACATATATATATACGGCAAAAGTATATTGAATTATCTTTAGACAGGCTATACTATACGCACAAGACCTTGCTGGTCTAAATCACGAATGTGCGACGTACACCCCCTAACAATAACATTAATAAATAAAATAATGCTTTTGTTAAGCATGGACCACAGATGAGCGGTGCATGTTTTAAGAAATAATCTCAGTTAACTGATGAAACAAAATAAATAATAAACGAAAACTCAGTATTATTTGAAATTTGCGTCCAAATTTTACAATTTTAGCATCAAAACCTGGACAGGCAATATTTTTTATTCTCCGGTTGATCACAGAAAATAATACTATATTTCTTAGAAAATGGGATATCAATCATTTTAAAATATCTTTAAGCCTTTATGTAAATAAAAATTTGAATTATAATTCATAATCCGATTTGTGATATCACAATGTCAATTTTAATCATTTTGAATTAATATAAGAAGATTATTGTGACCAAAGAATGTGTTTCACTTGTCATAGAAAATTCAAAAACAGAAGTATATTTACTATGAATTTCGAAGTTATTCAAATAAAGGATATGGAATAAAAAAGGGACCAGTCAAGGCTGGTAGTACGGTACGGTCCGAAGTTTAATATTTATTCCCTACCGTACCGTACTCTTTCTCCATATTCTTCCCAAATGAATTAAAAAAAATATATTCCATCTAACATCTATGCCGTTTCATAACGGGGTGCAGATAAAATAGATTGTGTCTATCGAAGAAGGACAATTTTGAAATTATTTAAGGCCACAATACACGTGAAGTTGTCTTCCCGATGCGTTGCGTCAATTGTGTGCACATGCCTACAATACATGAATGTACGCAACGAATCGAGCACTCTCCGTAATGGAGGAACGTAGTATGCGCAGGGCTAGCGTGTAAATAAAACAACTCCAGTAGAAACGTAGCCTACGCAAACGTGGATGGACACAGTCAAAACACCGAAATCGACCTTTTTAGACCCGTTTAAGTAAACAATCGGTGTGTATAATTCCGTATTACGCGTAACTTTAATTTAGGTTTTGTTTCGAATCGATTCGAGGGACTATTTATTCTAATCAATCGCGAATCGTTCACAGGAACAGAAACTTGCTGATTAAATTAAAATTTTTATTTTTAACGACAAATGCATCGATGCATATATTTTGACGTTAAAATATGAAAATTCTTGCTCTTAGACATGTAGTGTGGATCGATTATACACTGTAAACTATAAATTTGCTGATTTTCACAATGAACACAAGTTGTAATAGTAAAAATGGGATATTTGTTATTTGCATGGAATTAGGGATTCCATCCGATTCGAAATAATATTACGAATCAGATTCGAATTCCTAATGATTCGGTTTTGTATGTATGTATGTCTACGTTCGCTGATAATTGTTACTTATACAGGAGCAGCGGGGGCGTAGATCTTCAACATTGGGGCAAAGTTGGGGTCGGACGCATACACTGTAACAAAAAAATGCAACAAAATCACTGGTCCTTGGCAGAAATTTAACTTGGCGGTATTGAAAAAAATCAAAATTGACTTTTTTGGTCAAACATGGGCTTTGGATAGAACGCGCCGCGAAGGCGAGTCCGTCTCGTTTATCCATGCCCACCACTCAACCCAGGGTGTCATAACTTGGGTAGGCTAAGCCGAACAGGAAAAGATCATATCTTTCCAGCAATTCTAACCCTGCCCGTACGTAAGTGGCTGCTGTTGCAGGGCCTTGGGCGGAGTGACCCACACCAGGAAATGGCTATGAAAAAATGTAGCACTAGTAACTGCACTCTAAGCAAAAAACAACCCAAATGAAACTGAACTGCCATGGTAAAGCGCAGAGAATATTATTTGCCCTGTGCAGATACGAATTTAACGGGTCGGGTCATTGTTTGGTATTGGTAGTCGGCCCGGATGCCCCAAATCCAGTAACAGTTTGAAGCAATCTGGTTTGGTGGCAGAGATATATTGAAGTAGAAAAACTGGAATTAAATTTCTTCTAAGTTTTTTCCGTAAAAGTATGTTGGCCTAAGTAGGTAATTGAGGAGAATAGAAACCGGACATGAAACGGAAGTAGCGTCAAGGAGACACTTGGTATGGTATCTGTGGGTCTTGCGTTTTAAAAACCAACACGAACGAAAATAAATTATTGCAAATTACAGATTGTTATTCGAAAAAACGCATTTTTTTTGTGCGCCATTCCATTCTTAGATTTAAACCTAACACCTTCACTGAGACGTAGTACTAGCGATTGCGCTTTTAACTAGAAAACATCCAAACAGGACCGAAACGCTTTAATTAATTGCAGCGATTGGTATCTACCGTGGGCAATCGTAAAGCCATCTACCATATACATATATACACTGTAACAAAAATGCAACAAAATCACTGGTCTTTGACAGTAATTCAAAATTGACTTTTTTGGCCAAATATGGGGTGCGGTCCATCAACAGCCTATAATTGGCATAAATCTCATCAAGATGGCTTTTTTTAACTTTGGAAATATGCTATTACTGCAAATGACCAGAAAATTGACTGTACTTTTGTTACAGTGTAGTAGTTCCCTCTAACCAAGGCCGTAAGCCTTGAACCATAGGTCAAAGAGTTACAACAAGATGTAGTACCAGCAACTGCACTCTAAGCAGAATACACCCCTGAATCCCTATAGTAAAATACAATGAGCGGTATCTGCCATCGGTGATAGTTTCATTTTAGTCACCTCTCGCGACACCCACAAAATACGTTCAGGGAATTTTAAAGCCCGCGCCCAAAGTGCTAATTTTTGCGCGCGAACATTGCTATTACATATTTGTCAACAAGAAATTAATTCAAACTGGTATTTTAAACACTCAGAACTACTTTAAGATCGTGCAGTTGTTTAAGTGGGAGAAAGGTCTAACGTACCGCTAACGACATTTGTCACCGACCAAGGAACCAACAAGAGTTGTGAAACAAGAAAAAGTTTTTAAAACAGGTTTGGAAAAAGTGTTTAAAATAAGAAAAAGTGCCTTTTTTCTAAAAAAAACTTGCTTGGTCACATATATGTAAAACTAGGACTGGGTAATTCGGTTCGGTGATTCGAATCGATTCGTAACACAATTTATTCGAATCAATCATGAATCTTTCATAAGATCAAAAACTTGCTAAATAAACTAAACTTTTCATTTTTGACGACGAAATGCAATCGGTTTTGGTCAAATTCGGCTAAAATCGATTATGTTTTGTTGTTAGCATACAAAAATTGTTCCTCTTGGAGCGAACTGAAAATACACTTTAACTATAAATTTCTTGATTTTCACAAAGAAGGCAAGTTATAATATAAAAACGGGATATTTTTTATTTGCATAGAATATATAATTCGTTCTGATTCGAAAAAATTATCCGAATCAGATTCGAATTCCAAATGATTCGGTTTTGCCCAGCCCTAATCATCAAGTTTATTTGTCTGTGGTAAGCAACCGAAAATATGCCCTCGAAAATATATATTTTTCTACTTTCTTCGTGTCACAAAATCACGTCGCTTCTTAAATACAAAGTTAGAACAATGTCACGCCGATCGAATGCACTCACAGTACAGGTGCTGGGTGTATAATTAACAAATAATGTAATTAATTTGGTTAATTGGGCGCAGATGACTTGCGTACGAATGGGCGGGACCGTTTAATATTGATTTTACAACTTATCACAAATAAAATCGTACCCAAATCAGTTTGCTTAACTAAGGTTTCATTTGAATCCTTAACAAACTATTGAAGGAAGGGAGCTATAGATTGACTATACCCATATGCGAGGCATGTTCCATAATTGGGGCTAGGCAATTCGATTCGGTGATTCGAATCGATTCGAAGCCCAATATATTCGAATCAATCGTGGATCGTTCATAGGAATAAATACTCACTAAATGGACCAGACTTTTCATTTTTAACGACAATTGCCCAGCCATAGCCTTAACTAAGGCTGGGCATTTCAATTTGGTTGATTCGAAACAAAGATTATTCGAATCAATCTTAAATCGATCATATCTAAATCACAAATTTTATTTAGCCAAGTATGAGCTAATAATCTCTCGCTCCGTCACGGCGCGATCTGTCAATGTTCGCAAAAGACTTTTCATCAAATTCCTCACCATAGCTTTTAAATTCACCAGCATAAAATTGATTAATAGAGAAAATATTAACAATCAAACGGGAAATTTAGTGCCTCGGATGCAATTAGAAATTCGAACCGATTCGACAAAAATATTCGAATCAGATTCGAATTACAAAGGGTGCTGTTCTGCCCAGCCCTAACCCTCAACAAACCAGCAATGTTAAGGGGCATGATGTTGCTCCATAACATGGCCAAACACATTCAGTGTCTCGGATGTAATTTTGCGATTCGACCCGATTCGATAAAAAATATCCGAATCATATTCGCATTACAAACGATTCGGTTTGTCCCAGCCCAGAATTACCCTTGTACTATACCAGCAACATGTAGATCTCCACTAAGTACATCTTTTTCCTAATTATATTGAATAGACCGTTTTAAGAAAAAAACCCGACATAAATCAAAGTTTACGTTATAATCAAGATGATGCCTAACCTGACCAAATACACTCAGTGTCCCGGGTGTGATCAGCGATTCGATCCGATTCGATAAAAACAACGGAATCGGATTCGAATTAAATAGGGATTCTCGAATTATTCGAATTACAAATGATTCGATTTCTTCCAACCCAGAATTAATCCTGAACTATACTATACTGAACTTGACCAAATACAGTCACTGGTGCCTTGATTTTGAACTTAAAATTGTGACAAATACAAACATATAAATGGAAAGTTACAGTTTGGACCAGGTTGTCTTATTATCTCTACCTCCCTATACTACTCATCCGATCTTAGTGCTAACGATAATCTCTTCGGACGATTTAGGTGCCAATATGATTAGCCCCTCCCGAGTTCAAACGGATGTCACATTTTAAAAATATCTCAAAGAAACCAAGCGGCTACGGAAGATCTCCGACATTGCATGGCTCGGAATCGACAGTGTTATATTAACGAGAATACGCGCCGAAGCCGCGCAAGGTATTTCTGTTTCCTTGTCAAAACATGGCTAAATTTTAGCTGAAAACATGATTCAATGATATAGTTTTCTTCCGCCCAATCAGAAAACTTTTGCTTAGTCATGTTTCGTTGAGTATGAGTCGCTGATGGATCGCGCCGTCAAGGTGCGGTCCATCTGTGACTCGTACTCGACAAAATATAAAATTCCTCATTCGGTAACAAAAATACGCGCGGAAGACGTGCAAAAAATTTCAGATTCATTTAGCAAAACACGTATAAGTTTTACTTGAAAAAGTATCCTAATAATACAATTTGGTGGTAGCAGGACGGAAAAAGTCGCCGATATTTCGCAAATCTGCTGATTTAGAAGGAGTAGGGACCTCCAAAATTTGTGAACTACGCTTCAAAATACATTTTTATCGACGTTTACCTATAAATAACAGGTATATTTACAGTTTTTTCCAACAGCTCAATATTTCATTATCGACATTACGACTGTGACACAACAAACGATAATCTAGGCGCCATTGTTAGATCAACAACGCTTAACAATCCATACAATAACAATAGTCCAACAATGCGTGTTAACAAATGAAAAAAAAACTAAAAAAAAATAAAGATTGTCAAGGTCAAATAGTTTGTCCAAGTGCACTCAAAACACATCACGGACGTGATCAAGCTTAAGGCGAAATGCCAATTTCACATAGCTATAACATATCTTGACGTCATAAAGCACAGAAAGAAAGTCTTTGAAAATCTGCTTGTGCAAATATTAGGATACAACCACATGAGTTAATCGTATCTGCCCTGGGCGATAAACAAGATAGCTAGCTTTTGCAGCGAGATCCATTTTTGGCTCATGCTTGACAAAACGCGTTTAATCAGAATATTTCTGACCGGGATTTGGCCAATTGGGGTCACTTTGGTTTTACATATTTTCTGTGACCAAAACAGCCCAACCCGCCCGGGGCTATATCTAAACTCTAAATACAAACGAAAAACAACTACAAAATGGCGATCGTGTGGTCCGGAAGGCCGACGGTTCGATGCTTGACTGTTTCACCACCGAGCGTGCCCTTCAGCAAGGCACTTCACGGGTAGATGTAACACATAGAATGTATAGATCACTATATAGATGCGTGCCTAGTGTTTGTTGGGTATAAGCCACCCGGTAGGTTCACGGATAAAGCATAGAAAATAATTCGGAAGCACTAAAAAAAAAAGTAAATAAAAAGCAATAAAAAATTTATTAGAGAGGTTCAAAGTCTTGCTTCACACTTACACAAATGTATTTTAAAATAAAATGCTTGTCTGAATAAGTCTGACTTTGGTCAGACGCAACATTACAGATATAAATTTAACGGCGCACGGATCCGCAAACATAAAGGCACAGAGGAAGGATAAGTAGTTAGTCCGCGTTCCCCAGACCAATAACATATTTATTATATAGAACTTTTTCGATTTCGAGGTTAATGTTAATTTTATTATTCACGTCCATTGCAGTATAGAAGGAGGCACAGGGATTCCTCGCTTTTTATCCCCAGTTTGTGACAAACAAAGAATTTTCGCATCCGTTGAGCATTTTTTCTACTTTAACTTACGATAATAATGCATAATTTATCCAAAAAATGATTAAATGCTGTGAGCAACTACAATATTAGGTATTGAGCTCTTTAGAATAGTCCTTGCGTATTTCCTGCGTGCCTTTAGAGGCAACTAAATGGAAGCAAAGAAGTGTCATAGGGTCTTACCACTTACGATGGCGGTTAATTTCCGTTTGGTAGGTTTTCCGGTTGGAGTACAGTTGCCGGTACTACATCTTTTAGTAGCTCTTTGCTATCAAGTGGTCGTTAGTTAGTTCCTTTAAGGTACTGCTTCCATCTTTGCTCAAACAAATTTCAATAATAAAAAATAAAAAAATACAGGAATTTTCGGATCCTGCATTTTTCTCATCGTTTTTTTGAATTTCTCAATGCGTCATTGCCTACAACCTCAAAAAATGTGGGTTAAAACTCATCCCCTTCATAGTTAACTGATTACTCATATATAATGTTTGGTAGCGCAACAAACTTTAAATAAAACTTCTCAATCATGAGTGTAACGAATTCCCTCCAACGCCGGCAACTAGTGAGGTCATCGGGAGCCTTGACCAAAAGAGCGCTTTGCAGTTTCCGGCAAATAAATGTGCTTTTGCCGGGGTTTTAAAATTTGAACAATGTTAAAGCTAAAATTGTCCTTGATACAATTTCAGATGCTCCAGAAAAGTAAATGATATCACGTTTGCGTATGTTCATTGTTTCATTTATTACTTTTTTAAATTCACTCTGAGGCCCGAAGCAGTGCCTAGAAGGAACCAAGCAAAACCCCTTTAATAGCGAAGAGCTACTAGAAGATATAGTACCAACAAATGCACTCTAAACAGAAAACATTCCAAATGAAACTGAACCGCTATGGAAAAGTACATTGAGTGATATCTGCCCTGGCCGATGGTAAAACCATCTACCACTTCTTCTTGATTTTAGGCAATTTAAAGCGACGCAGAAGTAAAAGAAGCTTAACATAAAAACTGGGTTAGAGAGTGTTAGAAACATATGGCTTTAGAGTCACGTTTGAAAAAATAAATTTCGGATTTGGAAATCCTGACGAAGAACTTATTTTAATTAAAACCCCTCAAACCCGGGTTTAGCAAATTTACGCTCCATTTTTTTCATTAATGCTTTCCACGGGTATCAGATTTCCAGGAAAACACCGAAAAACGAGTCACTATCACTGCGCTGTATGAATCACAAATTTACGTTTGCCAAGTATGGATCACTGATATATGGTGGCCCATCGTTATCAATATTTTTTTTGTACTTTTGCGTTTTTTATTTGTAAAGTATGGGTCACTGATGGTTCGCGCCTTGGCGTCGCGATCCATCAGTGACTCATACTTCACAAAATACCTATAAAAAGAGAATTTTCCAAACTGATGAATTACTGGAGTTGATCTGCAATCCCATTTTTTTATTTTGCGGGTCCTAAGCTGTTGCATTGTGATAAAAAGTTATGACGTCGTAATTCAATCTGAAATTTCTTTATTTGAAATTTTGGTGGCATTTTTTTCGAGGTGCTAAATACGCCATTGCATGTAGGGGGAATCTTAAAGTGTCGTTTTGTAAAAATATGTTCAATTAGGGCAACCTCGTTACTAACCTATATGTTCGCTGCACTGTAACAAAAATGCAATAAAATCACTGATCTTTGACAGTAATTATACTTGGCGGTATTGAAAAAAATTCAAAAATGACTTTTTTGGCGAAATATGGGGTGATGACCTTCGCGAAGCGTTCCATCAACAGCCCATAATCGGTATAAATCTCATCAACATGGCGTTTCTTTTTTAATTTTTGAAATATACAGTTACTGCACATGACCAGTCAATAACCCTGTCCGTCTATAAGTGGCCGCTAGTACAGGGCCTTGGGCAGGGTGATCCCCTCCTAGGAGTGGCTGCAAAAAATGACCAGTAAATTTACTGTACTTTTGTTGCAGTGTAAGGTTTCGATGAAGGTTTTGAACGAATATTTCATCGGCTATGTTGAAATGACGGCTTGATCCATCAGTGACCCACATTTAATTAACTACGTACGTTCAGATTTTTCAAACTGAATGCTTTTATGCCCAGATGAGACTAGGTTCTCTGTCTCGCAGTAGTGAAAAATATTTTCTTATCTGCACTTTAACAAAAGTCATTTGCAGTAATTGAGCATTTCCAAGGTTAAAAAACGCCATATTGATGTGATGTATGCCACTTATTGGTTGTGTCGCGGTGCGTTCCATCAACACCCCACGTTTGGAAAAAAAAGATAAAATTTGAATTTTTTTCAAACCGAGGGTGTAATAACTTGGGTAGGCTAAGCTGAACAGGAAAAAATAATATATTTCCAGTAATTGTAACCCTGTCCGGCTTTAAGTGGCCGCTGTTACAGGGCCTTTGACAGGGTGATGCGCTCTAAGAAGTGGCTATAAAAAAATAAAGAAAATATCGCCAAGTAAAATTGCTGTAAAAGACCAGTGATTTTGTTACAGCGTGTTAGTGAAATGAATGTACATTCTTTACAAAACTAACATGCACCAAAAGGCAAACGTCTGTCGGACGAACGTCAATCTCTCATCGATCGTGGCCGAAACTATTCAATTGATTTTGATGAAAGCATAAAAGGAGGAAAAATATTTTCGGAAATTATGGATTATTATGAATTATCGCGAAAAATCTTAATAGTCACGTTTGACTAACAAAAATCACTCCAAATGCTACAAAACGACTCAAAATCACGTCTGAGCCCGATCACCGCTTAAAATACCACATTTTGTCTCGTAATAATGGACTTCTTCGATCTAATTGTTGCTTCACAATAGATTAACTCGTGCATGACCAACGCCATTATTTTATAATAAAGGGTTTTTGGCGGTTAGAACTGTGACAACATAATACTTTTGTTGATGTAAACAAAAAGGTAAAATGGAATCGACTTTTGAATGAAAAAGGCGGGAATCATTGTCGCGTAAACATTAGGTAAGCGCATATTCATTCATGCGTAAAATTTCAAGTCAAAATAAACTCAAATTACAAAAACAAAACTTCTTAATATATATTGTTAATTCAAGCATGGACCACTGATGGGCCGCGTCTAATAGACGTGGCCCATCAGCGGTTCAAGCTTGAAAATTATTAACAGTTTTAGAGGAATCAGGCCACACGCGGAACAGAATTTCTGTGTGAATAGTCTCAATTAACGAAGGCTTTTATGAAATTTCAAGAAGTTTCAAGTGTGCGCAGATATTTGAGACTAAGCGACACGTGTCCTAAATCAAGATAAACTCCAACAGTTGCACTTAATGTCTCTTAAGCTATTTTTTTAGGTGTAATTCGTTCTTTTTATGGAACTTCAATCTGAGCTAGGCCGGAAGCAGTGCTCAAAAGGAACCAACTAACGACCACTCAATATAGCAAAGAGCTGCTAAAAGATGTTGTACCAGCAATTGCACTCTAAGCGGAAAATATCCCAAACGGAACTGAACCACCATAGTAAAGTACAGTGAATGGTATAAGCCCTGGGCGGTGTTAGAACCATCTACCACTTCTTAAATTCTGAATTCAAATTTGATTCGCCTAATTTTGTCGAATCGGATCGAATCACTAATTCATAATTAACAAATATCCCATTTTTACTATTCCTGCTTTAAAAATTTATCGTTACACGAACAGAATTGAAACCAATGTTTTTCAGTTCACACTGCATGTCCAAGAACATAACTTTTTAACGGTAAAATGCATTGGATTTTGGTATTCTCAATACTTTGTTGTGAAATGGTACGCAAATTTTTTCGCGAACTCACTCAATATTCCCTTTGTGCTCAGGCATTGACCATGGCGACTTATAATGCGAATAAGACCACAAAGATAAGGCGATGCTTGAAACAGCAGAGCGTAGTTGCTTATCATTTCTTGTCGAAATTACTGTATCATACCGTCGCCCAGAGCAGCTATCACTCATTGCACTCTATTATAACGTTTCAGCTCTATCTGGGATGTTTTAGCTTATAGTTCTCGTACTACAATTTGTCATATCCCTAGGGCTGAGCAATTCGATTCGGTGATTCGAATCGATTCGAAGTAAAAATTATTTGAATCAATCGTGAATCTGTTATAGGAATAAAAGCATGCTAAATGAAGTGGAATTTTTCATTTTTAACGACAAAATGCAGTCGATTTTGGTCAAATTTGACCAAAATCGATTGCATTTCGTCGTTAAAATGAAAATATTTGCTCTTGGACTGAAACGTAATCGAAAATGCATCGTTTTTAAGTCAGTTTATGCTGATATTTGTAGGTTGTAAATTTGTATTTCTTAATCATCATAATGGGAATAATAATAGTAAAAGTGGGATATTTGTTAGTCAACGATTTGATACGATTCGAAAAATTATTCGAATCTGATTCGAATTCTAAATGCTTCGGTTTTTCCCAACCCTACCTATCTCTTTGCCAGATGAAGCGCCGTAACTTGGATGAATGTTAATGTGAATAATATATTATCGTAGCGCACTTTTTCGAATTAGATTGCAAGGTTTTTACCATCGCCCAGAGCCGATAACCTTCATTGCACTCTACTATATCAGTTCAGTTTTCTATTAAATATTCCCACATGATAGAAACCTTATTTTACCCAAAACGCCGATATTTTTACCGTTTTTCTCTATTTCATTGTTTAGAATACTCACAGAATGTCTGTTGACATTTTCGAATCAATTCGCGACCATAAACTTATACGTTTTGACCCTTTTAGTCTCGTGTTATGAAACGCAACAAATGTGTCATTATTAAAAACCGAACCGCTTAGAAATTACTTAGTTTTCACTTTTGAGTGCTCGTAACCAAACTACGTAAAATGGACTTGAATTTTTCAAAAATCGGGCGGTTAAGAGGAGTAGGATGGTATCTAAGTCGAACCCAATGATGCTCTTTGCAAATTTTTGTGAGATAAGATTTGTAATATGGGACTAATCACGTTTCAGTCTAAAAATTTTCACCTGCACCGCTTACTATGACGTCACAATTTTCACTCTTTATTTTCATATTTTGTCACCTTCTTCGTGAAGTTTTTGAATGCGGCCTGCTTAGCGATATCGTCGGCCGACGCTTGACGAATAGAATATCTTATTTGTGAAAACGACAATAGTTAAATTCACCGCGAAATGCACCTAAAAATAAGTGCTTTTTCTTAACTACATCTCTACTTGACCCAAATATCTCGGGTGAAGGCAATGATACTAGTCTTGCGTGAAATGGGATAGCTGTGTTATGACTCGTCTATTTTTAGGAGAAAATAATCGCTCTTTTATAGAGATTGAAGATTCGTAAAAACAGAAAACAATTTTTGTGGATGTCGAGGTTCACAAAGTATAAGTGCATTTATATTCAAAAAAATATTCATATCAAATTTCAAGAGGGTTTTTGAAACCTAGATGTTGCGTTCTGGCCATCGGAACAACCACGACAAATTTTGAAATTTGAGTTTTTTTTTATTAAAATTCACTATGAACAAGGCTTGAAGCAGTGCCGAAAAAGAACCAACCAACCAATATATTTTTGATTAAGAGGAATGCAGTTGCTGGTACTACATCTTGTAGTAGGCATACCAACTACAAGATGTAGTACCAGCAACTGCACTCTAAACGGAAAAATCCCAAACCAAACTGAACCATCATCGTAAAGTGCAATGAATGGTATTTGTCCTGGGCGACGGCAAAACCATCTACCACATCTTTACTTCCTTTTAATCGCCTCTCACGACACTCAGGAATAGGTTAGGGCTATTCCAAAGCCCGTATCTGCAAGGCTTTGAGAGCTATGATGTTCCAGTGTACGGGCAAAGAACTTGTACAACTCATTAGCATGGTAAAACAGGGAAAATGGAGCAGAAAATTGCACCGGATCTTTCTTTGAGCCATAATAATAGGCGCGTTGGACTAGTGGTTAAACATGGGGCCTTTGAAGGTTGAAGATCTCGGGTTCGAGTACCGGCTCGCATATAATCATACAATCAAATGTTTCCAATTGTGTAATAAACTGCACCCATTTCTCTTTGTAATGTAGGAATCGCAGATGTACCTTGCCGAAAGGGCTGGTCAATTCGATTCGGTGATCCGAATCGATTTGAAGCACAAATTATTCGAATCAATCGTGAATCGTTCATAGCAACAAAAATCTGCTAAATCAAGTGAAATTACCATTTTTGACGACAAAATGCAATCGATTTTGGTCTGGTTAGGGTTAGGCTTAGGGTTAACGAGCCGTACTTGTAAAGGGAAGCCGTAAAGGGAAAAGATCATATATTCCCAACAATTCTAACCCTGTCCGTCTATAAGAGGCCGCTGGGTAGAGGGCCTTGATCATGGTGATCCATTCCAAGAAGTGGATCACCCGAGACAGACCGGACAAAAAATATTGGTGCGCACGCAAAGGGCGTAAAAATGTATTTTGAGGTTTCGTTTGAGGTTTCGTTTTTTATGTGAGGATGTAGCGTGAAATTTTCAGATTTAGTAAAATAAATATTGCGCAGCAAAATCATGATATATGCCAAATTTTACACCGCTAACCAAATAATTCGGTTTTGCCCAGCCCTAATTATCAGTGAACCTGAGTTCAAACAAAATCATTCAGACAAATTATGAAATGTCGAAAACCACACATGTCGCTTATTTTCACAATATTTGGTGTTCTCATCCATTTCGTTTCGTGGAATAAGCACAATTTTATTAATGATAAGCTTGATGCCACGGCTTTTAGAAACCCATTTAAGAGGACAAATTATGAAATGTTAATACCCCTCATGTCGCTAATGTTTTACAGGAATCGGTGCCAAAAATACGTTGTTTGGAATAAAAAGCGCGCAAATATTTGGCCAAAAACAAAACATTTTCTGCCCCAAAAATGTTCTTGTGTGTCCATGAAATTTTTTTATGACAAAACATCTTTTGTCAAGCATGGGCCACTGATGAATCGCGCCATTGAGGCGCGGTCCATCTGGGGCTCATGCTTGACAAAATAAAATTTCCCATTTCTGTCAAAATGATGTTTTCATATAAACGTGACAAATAAATTTACACTTTTCAAAACAAATTCGCGGCGAAAATTGCTTTTAAAATATTTTGCACGCAAATTCCAAATTAAATGTCATAATTTACGTCATTCTAGTGGTCATCAAAGACGAGGGGGTAGGGAGGTTAAAAATTGATTTTTTATTTCGTAAAATAATTAGCCGGCGCGGTCCATCAGTTGAGGTCGCACTACACGTTTGCGTAGGTTGCTTTTTTTCTTGGTTTATTTTATTTTACCTTTGCGTTTTGAACGAAGCGCAATGCTCTGCGTGCGGTTCCTTACGCTTTCCAATGAAACAGAACGGTCTGCTATGAGCTAACGCGTGCATAGAAAGCCCGTTTCGTTTTCTGCAATGCAGAAAGCAATGCAGGCGTGTATTGGCGTTTTTATTTTATTACCCGAAACGTAATGCAACACATCGGTAAGACAACTTCTGCTATTTCAACACTGCTATTTTATACTGCTATTTCACAACCTTTTCCTACATAACATGAGAAATATGATAATCCAAAAACCTTCCACCGATTTGGAACTGGTATCTGCACATATATATATATAATTACGCTGAATTCTCAGCTTTCCCCTCTCGTTAGATAAAAAAATGAAATTCTATCTGATCCTGATGGATCGCGTCGATGAGGCGATGTCCATCTGTGGTTGGAGCAGAAAATGGATGTTTCGTTTCTAGCCAAATATTTGCGCGTCTTCGGACGTATTTGGCGAAGCATTTTTGTTCATTTAAATGTAGTTCTAAAAATTCCTAGTATCAAGTTTACCAATAATAATATTGTGCTCATCTCACAAAACGAAATGGGTAAAAACACCAAATGTTGTGAAAATAAGCGACATCAGTGGTTTTCAACATTTCATAATTTGTCTAAATATCTTTTCTAAATCTCCTGTTCGCCGTTAATAATGCAACTACTTCACGAAACGAAAAGGATGATGATCAGCTTTTGTAAAGTGTGAGTCACTGATTGATCGCGTCGATGAGACGCGATCCATCTGTGGCTCATGCTTGACAAAAAAAAATTTCTTATTGGGCAGTTGGTTCAGACAACTGAAGAATTGTTTATAAAAGTCTTTATGTACTAAACAGTAACGCAGGTGTTTTAACATATGCGAGCGTATTGGATGTTTGCTTGTTTGTTTAAAGGTGTTATGTTATTTAGACAACAAATAGATATTCGCTTACAATGGTGTGACGAAAAAATTGAGAAAAAATGTAGGACAAAATAAAAATAAGGAGGGATGGCGCAAAATGAAAAAAACGGGGGGAGGGGGGGGGGCGTGGCAAAATTGGAAGATACTACGATATTACAAAATTGTTAAACTATCACGTTCATGTCAAAAATTAAAGCAAAAACTCTGGTAAATCGATAAATCGATGCTAAACGACGTAGTGACGAGGTTAGGGCTGGGCAAAACCGAAGCATTTAGACTTCAAATCTGATTCGAATATTTTTTCGAATCGGATCGAATCACTAATTCTATGTAAATAACTATTTTTCCCATTTCTAGTATCACAAATTGTCTCTATTGTAAAAATCATTAAATTTACAGATTATTATGTATTTTCAATTCACACTCTATGTCTAAGAGCAACAATTTACATATTTTTACGAAAAAATAAATCGATTTTGGTCAAATTTGACCAAAATCGATTGCATTTTCTCGTCAAAAATAAAAATTCTAGTTCATTTAGTAAATCTTCGTTCCCGCGAACGATTCACTATTGATTCGAATAAATTGTGCTTCGAATCGATTCGAATCAAATTGACCAGCCCTAGTTGTGGCGCGAAAATTTCAGAGCGCGAAAAAATATCGTAGGATTCTCTCATCTTATAGCAATAGGACAGCCATTGAGCGATTTTTTGGGAATCAGGGCCAATTCAAAAAAGAAGGGTGCGCGCTCATAGTTCGTGCTCGACCTTTGCTAAAATGCTTCCCATTGTTTTTGCAACTTTGCAACCCTAAGTATAAAATGTAAGAAGTGTGACTTTCATGGTTTGGAAATATTCCACGCTTGGCATAAGTTTCAAGAGAAAAAGTGCTTCGTCCCCTCGGCTTTGGAGTCGAATTTCAGCGACCGGATATTAGTATTAGGATAACTTTGAAGAAATCGCCAAACAGGCGTTAGCAGGTGGCTTACATTTTTTTAAACAACTCCATTTTTAAATTGTTATTTTTTTAGTTCATTCGTAGTAATTCAGAGAATAGTAATAATAACAGTTACCCAATTAAGGTAAAAAAATAGGGATTTGTAGATCTATTCGCCGCATCAACCTCTTTATTGGATTACATTTGCCCCCCTCGCTATCGGAATCAAGTGACATAACATAGAACGCTATGATTCCTCAATAACTATATAAACAAAGTAGGAACAATGAACTTTTAATGAATGTTGTCATTAATAAACTCCATGTATGAAAATTGAACTTTGACCCCCCCCCCCACCCCCCAATTGCGCTGGGGCGCGGCAGAATACATTTTATACACCAACGAACCGCTATAGTAGAGTGCATGGGAGGCCAAAACAGAATATTATGTTAAATTCACAATCGAATCGAACAATTTTGACCAATCGAATATTCGAATCGGAAGTATTTATGCTGTTTTAATTCTGATAATTTGTAATCGCTATAAAAATCGAGTCGAATAATTAACGATTTCACGAATCGTCACGAATATTTTGCACATTCCTAGTACAGTGCAGTGAGTGGTACCTGCCCTGCGTGTTGATAAACCATCCACTACTCATTCGCCTCCCTCTAGTCACTTCGTTAGTGATCTGAAAAAAGCAACCAAACCCAGAAGAGCACAAAGTCCTCTATTCCAGACGTAACGCTTGGGTGCAACTTCCGTTTCGACTCGAAAGTGTTGACTATGACATAAATTCCGAAGGTCAAAGTTCAAGTTCAGTCACGCGTGAAGGGTATGACCCGATTATTAGTAAAACCGAATCCTATGACCCGAGACACAATCAGTAAAAGGGATTTGTCAAGCCTGGAACGTAAATAAATTACAGAACTCCTTACACTCTGAGAGCAAATACGCTGAGAGAAAAGTGACAGTGACAGTTTATTTTCAAAAGTTAAAAATTCTATCAGAAGGTCATACTTGGCCAAAAAACTTCATTTTCTAAAGAGAGATTTTATTGAGAGATCTCTCAACTTCAAGAATTGGTCCGATGTAAGTACTAGAATGGGATGTGCTTTTTCAAACCTTTTAAGACGATTTTTGCAGCCCTTTTTCCAAACCAAACAAAAAAACTTCTAACGCCTTTGTTGCTGTTTTTATTGTTAAATTTTTGAGACAAAAATATTTTCTTCACTTCCTCGCTTTGCGTGTTCCAGTTTAAAACTTCAAGGTATGGCCATATCGGTCTATCAACTGCTACCAACCATATATACATAAATTTTATTAAAATCCACTATGAGCAAGCCCTGAAGCAGTGACCAACCAACGGCCACTTAATAACAAAAAGCCATTGCAAGATGTAGTATCAGTATTCGCACTCTAAACGGAAAACATCCCAAGCGGTGCCGAACAGCTATGGAAACAGCAGTAAGTGGTATCTGTCCCGCCGATGGTAAAATCATGACATCGTTGCACAAATTACAAATTAAGTTGAAAGACAAATTGCAAATACCCGCATCAAGATATTAAAACTACTTTTCAAATAAAAATGTTGAAAACGTGGGTCGTAAACTATCGAAATGCTAAAATATTTCATTTTTTATGGAACGATCGAACAAATTTTGCAGCGAAATCATGATTCATGTCAAATTTTCCCATAAAGTTTGCCATAAATCATGATTTCGCTGCACAAAGTTCAATTAAAGTTGAAAGACAAATTACAAATACCCACACCTGGTTATTAAAACCACTTTTCAAGTGAAAATATAAAAAACGTGGATCGAAAACGACCGAAATGACATCAAAATATTCCAAATATGCTGTAATCTGAGCTTCTACGTTAAAACATAAATAGCCTGAGGGTATATTCGTGTCAAAAATTGGAATTTGATGTTTTTGTCTCAAAGAAATGATGGGTTGGCAGAAATTCTATCGATATTTCAAAAACAAAGCCCATATGCTAGAAACTATGCGTAATATCCGCGCGAAAATCCGCTATTTTACGTTCGATATTGGCACGTTCTTTATTGATATCACTTTCTCGGCATTCCAAAAATTACAACTCCTTTTCGATAACTTTAGGGGATGTAGTAGTTTCTAACATATTTCCGGTAAGTCAATGTAATTCAGGTTTTTTTTTTTGCTCATGACGTCCAAGATGTTCAACATGCGCAAACAGCGAAGCCGAGGAGCCATGCCGGAGGTGAAAATGCGGTGTTTTTAGTCAAAAGTTTTGGAAGGAATATTTCAACTTTGATTTTATGGTTACTCCTCTATCTATCATATTTTATCGGGTCTCTAAGCTTTCTTCATCTCTTACCGCTGGATAATTTTTGATAGATAGTAGCTTTTTTTAACTCAAAATCAGGAGAAGCACGGTTCAGACAAGCTTGAAAATCAATTCCTTGTCTTCTATATGCAATGATTCTATTCCAAAACCGCAAGGCGTTACTATACACTGAGAGACTTGGACATTGATTGGTACCGTTTATTTACAGTAAACAGAATCCTTTACAAGCAGTAAACAAAAATCGTGTACGATTTGTTTTAAAATCGTATGATTTACTTTCAATTTTTCATAAGAATTTAAATTTCCAGTTGTGACAAGGTTTTAAAATATTAAAGCTTTCTTGAGATAGTCATCTTCGTATCCATGACTACTGTGTGCCGTCACAATCGGGAACAATAGACTTGATTGTTACGTTTCACGGCGCGTTTGTTATATCATAAACAATTATTAATACATCTTGCTCGAGCGCGTTATTAAGCTATTGTTACGTAAACAATAATAATCAAATTGAAATTTAACATACCAAAATGCATTGTGCGGTTTTATAATCTCAAAAACGTTATTTTTTTCAAAAAAATATACGAAAACAACAGATTTGCGCTCGTTTTTTGCTTTTTAAGAGTAGACAATTTGTCTGAGTCCCGGAAATAAAAAAAAACTGACATTTTGACTAATGCGTTAAAACAGATAACATTGATTCATATGGATTCTTCTTGCAGTTGTTTATAATTTCTTGTCCTGTTGGCGCTGAAGTTAAAACAGCTTCTTTGATAATTGTTGTGAATAGTAGGGTGCTCTTACAAATACATTTAGTTTCAAATCAAATCTCGAATCAATATCTTTCGACTCGATTTTTCCCATATCTTATCAGCAAGTTTTTGTTCCTACGAACGATTCACAATTCATTCGAATAAATTGTGCTTCGAATCGAATCGATTCGAAACTACGAATCCAATAGCTCAACCGTATGTGCAGGGCCCTGTTTGGTGGAGGAAGCCGTAAGCAGTGCTAACGTGAACCACCGTGCCCCGACGAGGCGTCCAGTAGACCTCTCGCATATAATCACCACTCCTCATGGGATTCAAACTTACGTCAGAACTATCAGAGATGCATAACCCAAATCGTATTCCCAACGTTTAACTGATTGAGCTACTAGGCATCGAATCGAGTATTTTACCAATCACCAGATAGTTAGTTACCAATTCATGTGGTTTGAATAATTCCACAAAGTTTCGAGTCGCATTTCCATGGTATAACGAATAAGCGTCTGTTTATTCCTACTTTTCGTGAACACAGTCAAAATCACAATGAATAAAACGAAACAAACCAAAACAATGGAAAGAAAACAAGCAAAACCTATCTGTATGTTGTGATTTCAAACATGTCCCGAAATAATAATAATCGCATAATTTCTTTTGTTATTATGTCCCTACACCCCCATTATTGGTCATATCGTCTCATCACTCTCCCACTGTTTAATAGACATACTTAATTTAATCAATTATTCACTTTGAAGCATTCCTCTCTTTATATTGCTTGTAAATTTCTTTATGTCACATTTTTAAAATACTTGTCTGAAGAATTCTGACTTTGGTCAGGCGAAACGTTACAGAAATAAATTTGTGTAAGTGTGGAGCAAGACTTTGAACCTCTCTAGTTAGTCATAGTTACTCTTGCAACTGTATACTTGCATGTACTGCATACGGATCCGCAAACACAAAGGCACAGAGGGGGGATAAGTAGTTAGTACACGTACTCCAGATCAATAGCATGTCCCGAAATATTTGCCAATACAATGAAAAACATTGTCCATTCTCAAGTAAGAAAACTTCATTGTGTCAAGACACCGCGGGGCGATCCATCAGTGACTCACGCTTTTTTGATCAGGTCATTACATCTACCTAATATTTTGTAAAAAAAGACCAAATTCGAAAAAATATTATTTGATCTGAAAATAAATGTACCTGCAAATAGCAACCCCAGACAGACAGTATTTGAACTAAGATTAATTTTACTCTAGCATCATTCTCTGACGCCATTGAGTGGTTTAATCCTCCATTCTGAATCCAACTTTAAAAACACTCTAAGTGCTCATTGAACACTCACTCTGACCGAGTTCAGAAACTACGCCTCGGCAGTCCATTTTCCACTGTGAAAGTATATTTTTATCGTTGCCCTATAGGTAGGGCTGAGCAAAACCGAATCATTGGGAATTCGAATCTGATTCGGATAATTTTTCTCAAATCGGATCGCCTATTACATGTAAATAAATAACATCCCATTTTTAGCATTAAAACTTGCTCCATTGTTAAAATCAAGAAATTTATAGTTTATAGAGTATATTTTAAATTCACACTTCAAGTCTAAGAGCAACAATTTTCATATTTTAAGGACAAAATATAATCGATTTTGGTCAAATTTGATCAAAATCGACGGCATTTTATAGTTTAAAATGAAATTTCTAGTTCATTCAGCAAACTTTTGTTAGTGTGAACGGTTCACGATTGATTCGAATAAATTGTGCTTCGAGTCGAATCATCGATTCGAATTGCCCAGTCCTACTTGTAGGTACGGGCTTCAGAAGTGCCCTAACGTATTTCCTGCGAGTCGTAAGAGATGACTAGAATGAAACAAAGAAGTGGCAGGTCGTTTTCCCATCGCCCAGGGCGGATATCACTCACTGCATTTTATTATAATGGTTCAGTACTCTCTTGGTTGTTCTCCACTTGGAGTGGGTGTAGTTACTGGAGCTTTATTTTTTTGTAACTCTTGGCTACTTAAGGTGGCCAGTTGATTGGTTCTTTTTGGGTGCTGCTCCCGACCTTGCTCAGAGTGAATTTTAATTAAAGAATAATGATCTCAATAGCACCCAGTAAAAGTTAGGATAGAATTACTTTTTTATCCTGTGGGAGAGGAAAGCCGTGAATACAGCTTTACCATATGACGAAATACGAGCTCCCGTGCAGATATCAGTTCCGAATCGGGGTGAATTGTTTGGGTTATCATATCTCTCATTTTTCCTGCGCGTCGACTTGAATGGTGGAGGAAGCCGGGATTCAAACTCACATCTCGGCGATCAAAGATGCGTAGTCCGAAACGTATTCCCAACGATTTACGGAATAAGCTAACCGGGAGCCCGATTGTGAAACAGTGTTGTTGTAACGCACGTGTCTACACAAGATAGTGTTCATGGATATAAAACTCTGTTCATTTAGTTTATATTTGAATATAGCATGATTTTCTGATACTTTCGAATAAAAAAGATGAAAAAGACTCGAAAAAAAAGGAGGAAATATTTTATTGAACAAATATGTTTTGTTAATCATGAGTTACTGACGCTCAGTCTGTGACGGGCAAAACCGAATCATTTGGAATTCGAATCTGATTCGGATACTTTTTCGAATAGGATCATAAAAATACCAAATATCCCGTTTTTTACTATTACTTATGGTTTCCATTACGAAAAGAAAGAAACCGATAGTTACAAATATGGGCATAAACCAGACTTAAAAGTCATATATGTTCAATTACACTTTATGTACACTAGCAAAAATCTTCATTTTTAACGACAAAATACAATCGATTTTGGTCAAATTTGACCAAAATCTATTGCATTTTTCCGTTAAAAATGAAAAATTTGACCAAAATCGATTGCATTTTTCCGTTAAAATGGAAAATTCCACTCTGTTTAGCAAGATTTTGTTCCTATCACCGATTCACAATTAATCCGAATAATCTTTGCTTCGAATCGATTCCAATTGCCCAGGCCTATCTGTGGCACATGTTTGACAAAAAAAAATGATTCTGATTTGGGTTAAAGAGCACTTGAAAATAATCAGCTCGCTTAAAAGTCGATAAGTAGTTTTGAAAAACTCAAAAGCTTTTTGAGAGCTGGTAGGAATAATGCATAAAACCCCACCCGAAATGCTGTTTACCGAGCATGCTTAAGCATGTGTTGCAAATCTGAGGGGGGGGGGGGGGGCATCAATAAAATCAAGATTAAAATTTCCAAAAGAATTGCGCCGAGAAGGCGCAATATTTTTTCGACTTAATTTGCAATTAATCGTCGCTTTTTTTCAAAATAAACTTATACAAAAGGCAATATAGCGACGACGGCGATTGAAAATTCTGAATAACATGGTGAAAATTATACAGTAATATTCAAAATCCTTCCCCTTTTCAAAGCGTAAAAGGGTATCCCCCCTCCCCGTCCACAGCCAGTGATCACTGATGTATCGAGACGTTTAGGCGTAGTCCATCTGCGACTCATGCTTGACAAAGTATCTCAATATCTCTTTTTCTTACTATCCCAACTTGTCTCCATCATCTACAATTTTCATATTTTAACGGCAAAAAGTTATCGATTTTGGTTAAATTTGACCAAAATCGATAGCATTTTGTTCTTAAAAATGAAAATTCTAGTATATTTAGCAAGCTTTTGATGCAACGAACGATTCATGATTGATTCGAATAAATTATGCTTCGGATCGATTCGAATCGAATTGTCCTGCCTTACCTGTGCGACAGTTCTCCCGTAACGCAAGACCTCCAAATCTACCTCTAAATCCCACCCATGCAGATATCACTTCCCGACTATGTACCGTGGGTAGATAACCTTCGTCAATAATAATCTGTTTCCTCATCTGACAACTTTATGTCTGTTTTGACGCCAGAACATCACTACTGTTTTGAGCCACAAATAATCGTCCTTTCAATCTGTTCTACTGCTAGATGTAAAAAAAAATGAATGGTTTAAAAAATACCAAGCAAAAGATACCACAATAGAGGTACAGATGGACAATTTTATTTTGTCAAGCATGAGCCACAGATGGACCGCGTCTGGATGCTTTGAACCAAAAATTTTCCGATTGAGTTATGCATAGGGCTGGGCTATTTGATTCGATGATTCGAATCGATTCGAAGCACAGATTATTTGAATCAATCGTGAATCGGTCATAGAAACAAAACCTCGCCAAATGAAGAGGAGTTTTTCATTTTTAACAAACAAATGCAATCGATTTTGGTCAAATTTGACCAAAATCGATTGTATTTTGTCGTTGAAATGAAAATTTTCGCTCTTAGGCCGGACTGTAATTGAAAATACATCGTTTTTAGGTCTGTTTAAACTTTATTTGTAATTCGTAACTGTGAACTTCTTCATTATCATAAAAGAGACAATAATAGCAAAACTAGAAATGGCATATTTGTTATTTTTATGGAATCAGCGATTCGATGCTAGACGCCTCGCCGCGTGTTATTAAGTAACCGCTGCTTACGGCTTCCTCCGTCAAATAAGTCCACGCGAGAAATATGATAAACCAAAATATACCACCCGGATTCGGAACTGGTATCAATTCTCGACTTTCCTCTCCCGCAGGATAAGAATGAAATACTATCCTTTGAACAGATATATTGTGTATTATAGCTAATAGGTCGAGATAATTCTTTTTAGAAAATTACTCCCCGGATATGTTTACTCCCCGGATATGTATATGTTAATATACACTTAAAAAGACCCGGCTCAGTAAGTTAAGCGCGGTCATATTGTCCGGAAGGTTCGATGCTTGACCGTTTCACCACCGAGTGTGCTCTTCAGCAAGGCACTTCGCGGGTAGCTGTAACATAGAACAGAACACAGTCACAGAACACATTCACTACAAGGGCCTTGCCTAACGTTGGATATAAAACCCCCGGTAGGTTCACTGACAGGCCACAGCAAATAATTCAAAAGATCTAAATATATATTTATATATAATGAAGTTCTGTCAGTTTTGACTCCAGAACATCCCAACTGTTATCACCACCCGAGCGTGCCCTTCAGCAAGGCACTTCACGGGTAGCTGGAACACAGAACAGATACACAGTCAGTACAAGGGTCCGTGCCTAACGGTTGTTGGATACAAGCCCCCCAGTAGGTTCACGGACAGGCAATGGCAGATAATTAGAAAAAGCTAAATATATATATATATATATATATATATAAAGGCTACGCGACGTACAATAAATTTCTGTCAGTTTTGTCTCTAGAACATGCCTGCTGTTTTGAACCTCAAATTATCGCCGTTTTAATCTATTCTATCACCATCGTACTATTTCAACCACTAAATGTAAATACACGTAAGACAAAAAGAGTCTTTATTTCAACATATCGAGCAAAAAATACTATCAACTTTTTATATAGGAGTCAGTTCTATACAAGGCTAAAGAAGACAAGTGCCGACCAGTGCTGGGCAATTCGATTCGGTGATTCGAATCGATTCGAAGCACAAACTATTCGAGTTAATTGTGAATCGGTCATGAAAACAAAAGCATGCTAAATTGAGTGCATTTTCCCTTTTTAACGATTTTTAAATTGACCAAAATCGGTTGCATTTTGTCGTTGAAATGAAAATACATCGCTTTCAAGTCAGTTTATGCTAATATTTGTAATACGTAACTGTATATTTCCTAATTATCATAACGGAGACTATAATAGTAATAGTAAAAATGCGATATTAGTTATTTTTACAAAACCAACGATTCGATTCGATTCGAAAAAAATATTCGAATCAGATTCGAATTCCAAATGCTTCGGTTTTGACCAGCCCTAGTGCCGATCCACTTAAATGACAAAGTGGAACTACAGGATGTAGTACGAACAACCACTACTCTCTAAACAAAAAACATCCGAAATTGAATCAAACCACCATGGTAAAGTGCAATGAGTGGTATCTGCCCTGGGTGGTGGTGAAACTATCTACGACTTATTTGCTTCCTTTTAGTTAATTACTGATATTTGACCATATTTTGGCCAAATATGCTGATAAAGCCGAGGCAGAATTTTTTTACCTAAACAATTTTTGTTAAGTATGAGTCACTGATGGATCGCGCTGTCTAAGCGCGGTCCATCAGTGGCTCATGCTTGACAAAATAAAATTTCTGATTGGAAGCATAGTCTAAAATAGTGAAATAGTTGGTCATATAGAAAATTACAAAATATTTTTATGTAAACATTTGAAAATATGGAATCGAATTTACATAAGACAAAGATGTAAATATGGCAAAATCGATTTTATCATTAGCCAATATGTCCAATATTTTTCCAGCTGGTGGGGAGGTAGAAAGATAAGCACTTGAAGGGAATTTGGCGCATCTGGCATGTTTAGGATATGCCTTCACTTTTCTTCTTGCGGGGGAGGAAAGCCGAAAATACGGTTTAGGCATATGGCGAACTACGACCTCTCGTGCAGACACCAGCTCTGAATCGGGGTTTAAGGTTCTGGTTTAAGATATGTTCTTATTTTTCTGTGCAGGGTTCTTTGGCAGAGGAAGCCGTAAAACGCCCATGGCAGATATCACTCATTGCACGTTGCCATGACGGTTCAGTTCTGTTTGGGATGTTTTTCGTTTAGAGGGCAGTTGCTGATACTATATCTTTTAGTAGCTCTTTGCTATTAATTGGCCGTTGGTTGGTTCCTTTTAGACAATGCTTCCGGCCTTGCTCAGAGTGAATTTCAATGAAAAAGGTGGGGCTTTTATGAACCACCGTGTGCGGTGACGAGGAGTTCGGTACACTCCTCATATCGTATCTCACTCCAATCAAGAATTCAATTTTGCCAAGCATGAGCCACAGATGGACCGCGTCTCATCGACGCGATCCATCAGTGACTCATACTGGACAAAAGATGCTTCGAAAAAATTATTCCGAATTCGGCATTATGAAGGTTATCCAGGCGTTGATATAGGGGTTATATATACAGGATACCACCCCCCTCCATCCTACATCTCTCGAAGCGACCTCGGCGGCGCGATCTATCCATCGCCCACGCTCAATAAGACACCACTCGTAGTTCTATTTGATATACAAATCAATTTAAACAGGTTGTTCGACATTTTGATGCTTTTCGCCACGATGAAGACTAAGAGTATAACATAACCCGCGGCCTTTATTTGCTATATCGATTGCTTGTATTATTTGCGGAAATACCATTGGAATAAATGTTATTTCACTTTAAAACTATTAAAATCACGTTTGAAGCAAATGGCCATATGTTTTAGTCATATTTAGTTAGAAAAAATTACCAAATAGTGTCTATTTGATATTTTTTATATCTGCTTCTTAGAATGGATCACCCTGTCCAAGACCCTGTAACACCGGCCACTTGTAGACGGACAGGGTTACAATTGCTGGAAAGATATGATCTTTTCCTGCCAAGTTATTACACCCTGGGTTGAGTAATAGGCATGGATAAGCGGGCCGAACTCGCTGGGACTCGGAGCCGAGGTCTTCAACCTGCGATGCCAACATGTTTAACCACTAGGCCGATATAATTTGGAGACTTTTCGAATGTCCATTCAGACAAGTTCCATCAGGGCATTGAATAATAAAGATAGTATGGTAGACCTGTATTATTCACTGCCCTGTTGAAGCTTGCCTGAATAGACATTCGAAAAGTCGGTAAATTAGATCGTTTGTATTTCACCGGTTGAGCATATCAGATAGATAATATTTGGCAAATCTTCCCCACTGCGATGCTTTCATTTCGAGAAGATAACTCCATCCGTGACCCACGAAATAAGAAGCTAAATATGGCTAAAACATATGGTCATTTGCTTAAAACGTGATTTTTTACGGTTTTGAAGTGAAATAACATTTATTCTAATAAAATATCAGCAAAGCAATCGATATAGCAAATAAAAACAAGGATCGCTGATCAAATATTTTAAATAATTTGTGGTTTGAAAAAATACGTTATTAATATTATTCAAAATTATTCCTAAGGTGACAAAATTTTGTTTTTCTTCGGGTGTCTGAAATGTTCATGACATTTTCTTCAGGCGACCAAAAAGCTTCAGAACCATCAATACTGCTATTTCATAGCAGTATTGATGAGTTTGAACCTTTTTATATAATTTGCTTCCGGATACTTAAAAAGAGACATTTAAATTCTCTAGAAAATATATATTATGGGATATATATCCTATTTGTTAACCTTCTTCTGGTGAAAATTTATTTTTTTCGCGCTTCTTAGAGGAAGAGTAACTGAAATTCTACTAATTTAGAGGCAGAACCTATTTTATTTCCTATCCAAACGATACATGCTCCTAGGATATTCTTCTGCGCGCCAACGAGGCGCAAAATGTTGGGAAAATGGTCAAATGTCATCAAATACCCCAAAAATACTTAACACGTGATAATTGCGCTAAACGGACGTAAAACAACTGCTATTTCATCGAATTTTAAATTAAAAATTCGTTTGATTTTAAATTTTATTAAAAAAATATATGATTCAGGTACTTTTTAGTCTTCTCCATCCCACGTCAATAGACATTTATTAGAGACGGGGGTTCCTTAGTTCCTAGTCATGCATTTCATGAAACTATATGGGCTTCAGGAGAATTTTTAGGTACGATTTGCCCCTTGTGGCCTTGCTCTGAGCAACTTTTTTTTTAAAAAAAAATTATATACTTTAATTTTGCACAGCCATTTGTCAACCTTAAGATCCGCTTGTGGAATCAGTGAAAATTAAAAGTACAAATGTCCTACCAAATCATTTTTGACCTCTCGTAAAGTACATTACCCATTTTGGAAGCAAAAATAATAAAATATAGGGATGTCACAAGCGTGGCAGCATTCGGTTCGGCCGACTACCAAGCGGAGTAGTCTGAGGCCGAGTACTCGGAGCGGAAAATATCCCAAACGGAACTGAACCGCCATAATAAAATGCAGGGAGTCGTATCTGCCCTGGGCGAAATTATTGAATTGCCCAGCCCTAGCGGCGAGGCATGCTTGATTATCATTTTTGGACGAAGGAGCGCGGGAAATCGCGTTCAGGAAAAGCTTAAAGCCGTTATTGCGTATTTTAAATCGGCAACTGGTTCGGGAAACTTATTTCACAGTAAACAAATATGTACCATTCGGGCTCGAACTCGAGATCTCCGACCTGCCATGCCAACATGTTTAGCCACTAGGCCATCGCGCCCACACTTTTGTCCTCAAACCTTATCTAACCTTCTTTGCTACCAACACAGGCACAATTCCGCCGTCAACAAAGAACCAATGTTCGGCTTGTTACTTTATGGACTTTAATTAAATTATGTATATTTGCCGAGGACTTTGAGGTCAGAAAAATTTATAAAGCGAGTATAGTGTATATGTGTCAGTTATTCTGGAATTCTAATTAACACTGATCTCATTTTTCGATTATTTTTAAATTGATTCACTTATAATTGACCACTTATAAACGGACAGGGTTAGGATTGCATGATCTGGAATAGTCGCGATTCAAGCCCTAGATCTTCAACCCGTGACGCCAACATGTTTAACCACTAGGCCATCGCGCCCACCACATAACTTTATTATCACTATTCAACTTTGACGCTTCATCACGTTGTCACTTTATATCTAGATGTTATTTTCGCGCCTCTGTCATTATGAAACCAGCATCATCCAATACGGGAAGATAACAATTAAAACCCAAGTAATAAAGAAGTTGCATCGAAGTCTTACCGAGGGCTACAAACTAACATGACTTTGGAAGATGTTTGTAGTTTCAGCTTGAATGTACTCAAATGCATGTGAGTTCGTGCAATGAAGAAGAATGTCTATTTTTCTATGTTTTGTGAATGGGAAAGGCTTGGAAAAGACATACAATCCCACGTCAATACATTTTCTCAAGTAGTTTTTGTACTTTATCCTGCCTACATTGCTACTGGTAGCAGTACAAATGCCGCCGTCAACAAAGAACCCAATGTTCGGCTTGTTGCTTTATTGACTTTTATTAAACTATGTATATTTGCCGAGGACCTTTGAGGTCAGAACAGTTAATAAAGTAAGTGTGGTGTGTGTGTATTGCGATTGAGTTGTCACCTTCAGCTATATTCACTGTTTTTCTTTATTGAATTTTGTTCAAAGCAGTGCTGGAAGAGGCGTACGAAATCTACTATTGGCGCGATATCGAACTTGCGATGCCAACACGTTTACCACTAAGCCACTAGGCTCTAGGTTAGCACAGACCTTCTCAGAGAAGCATTTTTAGCAAAACATACAAATGAAAAATCGTCTTCCAAACCAAATTGTCGAGGAAGCAGCAGCTGGCCGACAAGCAAATTCGCAAATTCGCATGATCCGCCATGAAATTGAATTTGCGGTGAAAACCGGGGTCGCGGAAGACGATCACCCTTTCAATTATTAGTCAATAATGTATTATTGTATACGCAATAATGTGTGAAACAAAATTCCATTATGCCGGAACAAACCGCTGTGAGATCACATTATGATAGAATAATTCAATTTCCAATGTTTGTGAGATCATAACAGGGTCAACATATGAATTGTGTGAATCATAATTGATCACAGCTTGACGCAATAATCGCTTCAATTATGAAATCATAAATATATTTTTGTCACGTGTCGTCTGAAGACTTTCACGAAACGAAACAGTTTAAAAAAGGTATATTTTAGTGAAATTTATATGTAATAACGTATTGCGAAGTACAAATCATAACCTCGACCTAAGTCTATTGATAATGAGCGATAGCCAAGCAATTAGACTCGGTAATTTCGTATCCAGCTATGCAATAATTTGGGTTGTCGCCTTGTCTCAAAGCAATGACCGGATAGAAGATTTTCCATCACCCAGGACAGATACCACTTACTGCATTACAGCGTTTTTTTGCGGCCTTGCTTGAAACTAACTTTGACAAAAAAATCCCTCCGCTGACGTAAGTGGTGGGAGTCCGCTAGCCTTCGCCAGATCAGAAATTTTATTTTGCCAAGAATGCGTCACAGATGGACGGAGTCTGTTCGACAGGATCCTATCAGTGACAAACTGTAACAAAAGTACAGCAAATTTACTGGTCATTCGCAGTATTTGCTTATTTACAAAGTTAGAAAACGCCATGTTGATGATACGGGCGAGTTAAGATTAAATCTTGTCTGAAGAAGTTAGACTGTGTTCTAACGAAAGCTTACAATAAACTTATATTTCTGTGGAATGAGAACATGATATTTTTGTATATGTTTTGAGATGCTTGCTTCCAAGGCACGAAAACGACAGGTACGCAACGCTTAGAATCGACTTCAATCGAATGTGATTCGAATCGATTCGAAATTCTAAAACATACACCCCCAGACGTATATCAACATATAATTCGTTTGCGTGCGCCACGCAACCACACCGCTTCTCGTCTGTTTACTCAATTAATTGATCTTTGGAATTAACGATCACTTTTGTTTCAGGGTTGTTGTTTACGCCCCGCTTTCGTTTCGTCTTTGTAAAGTACATGTTAGATTCACTGGCATTCAACAGTAACATTATCCTTTAGTCTAAACTAAGCATTCCGATCAGATTTTCACAAGTGAAATATTGCTTAAAGCAAAGTCACGAAAAAATTCTACATATCCCTGAAAAGCGTTATGCTTCATTAATCACAATGAACAGCAGTTTTCTTTTAGCATTCCCCCACGACATAAATGCAATATTATAGCTCCCAATAGGTCAGCGCACTGTTAATTGCGCCGACAGGCCGCGAAAGAGATTGGAAAATCCTAAAGTTACGTTAGGACTGTCTTGGTAATATGAATTACATCGAATCTCTATTGCTTTAGTTTAATTAAGTCTCCAAATTACTGATGGCAACCTAGCTTTTTTTGAACTCGGTAACATAAAACGAATTTACCACAAGTGAAGTATCACCAGTAGGACTGGGCAATCCGATTCGGTGATTCGAATCGACTCGAAGCACAATTTATTCGAATCAATCATGAATCGTTCATAGGAACAAAATTTACTAAATGAACTAGAATGTTCATTTTTAACGTTAAAAGTCAAATTTGACCAAAATCGATATCATTTTGCCTTTAAAATATGAAGGTTGTTGCTCTTAGACAATGTAGTGTGAATTGAAAAAACACTACAAACTATCAATTTCTTGATAACCATGATGGAGACAAGTTGTGATAGTAAAAATGGGATATTTGTTATTTACGTTGAATTATGATTCGATCCGATTCGAAAAAATTATTCGAATCAGATTCGAATTCCAAATATTTCGGTTTTGCCCAGCCCTAAATTTACTAGGTAACCTTGTTTCACTTAGGTAAACTAGTTAATCATTGCCTGGCGCATTTAATGTATTTGTAAGTAAAAATCTTCAAATATTCTGTTTTGATGAAGGTTTGTATCTTATTTTCTGCCCATATGGTCGTTCCTTTTTGATACTTCTCCCGGGCTAAGTATTTCCTGCGTGTCGAACGAGGTCTAAAAGGAAGTGAATATGTGATAGATGATTTTGCCATCACCCAGGGCGGATACTACTCGCCGCACCTTAATGTAGTTTTGCTCTCCAGGATATTTTCACTCAGAGTACAGTTGCTGGTACTAGGGCTGGTCAAAACCGAATTATTTGGAATTTGAATCTGATTTTATGTAAATAAAAAATATACCATTTTCACTAGTATAACTAGGTTTGATTTGTGAAAATGAAGAAATATATAGTTTATCGTGTATTCTCTATTCACACTATAAGCAACAATTTTCATATTTTAGCGTCGAAATATAATCGATTTTGGTCAAATTTGATCATAAAAATGAAAATCCTGAAGTTTCTGTTCTCATGAACGATTCACGATTCATTCGAATAAATCGTGCTTCGAATCCCTGAATCGAATTGCGCAGCCCTAGCTGGTACTACATCTCTTAGTAGCTTTTTGTTATTACGTATCCGTTAGTTGGTTTTTTAGGCACTGCTTCCGGCCTTGCTCAGAGTGAATTTCAATAAAATAAAAAAGGAGAACACATCGGGCTCAAAATCACTATCGTCTTTAATACACCAATATCGGCTGTGACATTTTTATTTCATTTCGCGGTCGCGCTTCTTACTCTCGTGTTACTTATGGTTATGAAAAGAGCAATTGCCGTCTGCAAACAGACACTTAAGAAGGACATTTATTGGACAAAAGAAACGTTTACCATTACCAAACAAGTTAAAGTATCGAAAAAAAAAATGGTAAAATAAATGTACTTTTACGCGTGGCTTGGCGAAGCAACGCTAGCTATTAGCGGAAGCACGGAAGCAGCCTCAATATAAAAACTGAATAATCACATTTGAAAAATAGTAATATAGAAATGGCTTTTCACGAAATAATTGACTTGGGGTCTTTAGTTATATTAACATGATAAATTGCTTCGTTTTACAGTCCTCTTCGCTATAGTCAGTTTATTTCAAGTGCCACAATCCAATCCTTGCCAATAAATTGCAGTTTTTCGACGAACCGCGCCTAGAAACACTTTTATTATCACGAGTATTAGTATATTCGAATCGATTCTGATTCAATAAGTCATACTGATTAGACATTGAACGTCGGTTTCTGTGACCTCTATTCAAAACAGGATGAAATAATATTAATATGCACCATTGGACTGGGAGCATCGTGTCATTTCTTATATTAAAATTCAATCTGAGCTAGGCGGGAAGCAGCGCCTAAATGCCACCCAGGGTGTAATAACTTGGGTAGGCTCAAAGGAACAGGAAAAGATCACCATCTTCCCAGCAATTCAAGACCTGCCCGTCTATAAGTGGCCGCTAGTACAAGATGATTCATTCCAAGAAGTGGCTGTAAAGAAAAAAAAAACAACTACGGTCACTTTATCGCAAAAAGCTACTAAAAGATGGAGTACAAGCAACTTCATTTAAGACAAAATTAAATTTAAGAATAGGATATATAGCGATGGAATAAACGCCTACCAACTAACAGCCACTCAATAGCAAAAAGCTACTAAAAAATGTAGCATCAGCAACTGAACTCTGAACGGAAAACATCCTTAACGGAACTGAACCGCCATGGTAAAGCGCAGTGAGTGGTATCTTCTCTGGACATTGATAAAACCATCTACCACTTCTTAGCTTCCTTTTAGACGCCTCTTACAACACGCAGGAAACACGTAAGGAATGTTCTGTAGCTCGTAACTACAGGGCAAGAACATGCATGGCCAACATCATTCTTGTCTTAAGTAACATAGTTTTAACAACATTTTGAATATTTTACGACTTTTTCAACAGTCGGGGATATTTATTTGCTAAAAGGGACGTCCTCGATTTGAACAGTGTCATTTTGATAAATGATATTGACACTAAGAAGACAAATATGGCCCCCGTGTTTAAAGACGTGCAACCTGAAGACACGGAGGCACGGGAAGTACAATTTGAAAAAATAGTAACTTTTAGTAAAATTTAGTAAAGCGTTTTTATTCCATCACCGTGCAGAGGGCTGAAACCACTCACTGCATTTTACCACGGTGGTTCAATTCCGTTGTTTGGGATGTCTCCAGCTTAGAGTGCAGTTGCTGGTATTACAGCTTGTAGTAGTTCTTTGCCAATAAGTGGCCGTTGGCTGGTTCCTTTTAGGCTCTGCCTTGCTCAGAGTGAATTTAAAACAAAAATGCAATATTGGGCCATGCAAGAACACTAAGCAAAGCGCTTATTCCATCACTATATGTCCCAATAAAAGATTTAATTTTGTAACGGCGCGATCCAACTGTGACTCATGCTTAACAATGCATATTAATACACTATTTTTTTAGCTGAGACAACAAGGACCGTTTACAATGAAATTATAGTAAATTTACCACGTTTTTTAGTAGTGTACTTAGGAAACCATTAACGATTTTTCCAAGGCGTGACTTTTGGACGATTTTTTACTGCGTTCCTTTGATGTGGGCGATATCATACAATTGTATATTAGCTACCGATTTCTTGAGATAAAATAAGATTATGGCATTGATGGAACTGTCTTGTCGCTTAAAGGATCTTGAGAAAGGATTCAGAAATTATTTGATTTAGAAATGACGTCATCCGGACCTTTTGAAGCTGAATATTCGTGTTCAACACCCTAAATACAAAAAAAGACTTAAAAATGGTCATTCAGGTTTTGCCAATGACCACCCTTCCCTCCCTTATTCGGTTAGTCGGAGTGCTTCAGTGGTCCTTGAACTAAGGAGTGACTCAGAAATGGTGATTTAGGTTTTGCTAATGACCCCCACCTCCCCTCCCTTATTCGTTAAATCTGAGTGCTTCAGTGGTCCTCGAACTAAGGAGTCCTTCACACTTTACTCTTTAATCTTTTTCATAATGTTTTTATTTATTTGATACAAAAATGATACAAAAATACTGGTTTTAGCGATTTTGTACTTTCCCTTTTCTTTGCCTAAATTTTAATTAAAAGCGCATGCAGATGTCGCAAATTTTTGGGTCGAAAAACAACAATTAAGTGATTTTGCAACCGATGATTAACGATTTGTTTACAACCTGTGATTAAAGAAATTAGATAAAATTTTGCTTGTGTTTGTTTCATCAAATATGGGTCACTGATGGATCGCGCCAACGAGGCGCGGTCCATCTGTGACGTATATTTGTCAAAAAAATGTGATTGTCGGGGTCGGAATTTTTTTATGAAGTTGAGAAAAGCAACTTTTGATGGGAGACAGGTACCAAGTGGCCTTTGCATGTCATCAGACGGGTTATTCAACATGTCGGTATGCTGGTAAATCTATGAGGGGGGGATGGTTCGTATCGCGGTATCTATTGTATCAAGAGATAATAAAATTCCTAAATACATGCAAGATTATTATTGATTATTATGATTTTCTCCCAAAATTTAAAACGACTAAAAAATCGATCACAAGGTATGATTTCTGGGCTAAATATTGGTGGCAAAATCTTCCATATTTACCATACGGCACACTGGATCACATTCTTTTAAACTGACAGGTCCCGCAACCATTTCTCATGAACGCCATTACACTGTGAAAAAACGCAGTAAATTCGCTACTTTTTGACCGTAATTTTATTGTTGACAAAGGGATAAGACTATTAAATCGACTTCTTCTGCCATTTCTGTGCGATGAGGTGTGATTCATCAACGGCCCATAATTGGCACTAACATCATGAACAACGTTGTTTCGAATTACAATATACATTATACAATTACTGCAAATTCACAGTAAATTTACTGCTCTTTTGTTACAGTGTAGTTTATTCCATAAATAATAAATAATATTTTTTTTTAATTTACTGTAATTGAGTTTGGGAGCAGCTCTCAAAGAAACAAACCTTCCCCCACTGATAAGGCAAAGCGTCACATAAAATGGAAACCATGCAGTTAAAGCGTAAACATTCAATACAGAACAAAACTGCTGTGATATAGAGTCTAGAGAATGGTATCTGCCCTGATATAGTATAGTCAGCTGTCCCCCATCTAACGTCAGCTTATAGGGACATTGTTTTATTACTTTTTACTTTCGTTTCATAATTTTCCTTCAAATACCGCTCATCTTTGGCGCATACTTGGGAATTAATTTTTTAATGTTGATTTATTCCAGAAAAGTGACATATTTTATTATTATTGACTCGATTTTACAGCGACCCTGCTGCGCGTTTTATGATTTTAACAGTTTTTATATAAGTTCCTGGAAAATATAAAACTGGTCGTAAGTTTTATTTGGCGTCGTAGTTTTATATGATTCGAAATAAGATAGCGGATAAGTATTCCGACAAGCATGCGCCACAGATGGATCGCGCCACCAAGGCTTGGTTCATCTGTGGCTCATGCTTGAAAGCATAGACATTTTTACTGGATTGTTCTTCTACTTTACAGTTGAACCGTTGTTTTCAGACTTAAAGGTGGTCGAATCCGCTTTGTTAGGTCTACTAGACTTACATTACTTAGGACAAAACATGGGGGGGTTCAGAAGCGTTTGTTTCACTCAAATTTTGGAATATTACATGAAAATATTATTACAATGAGCGAAAATTTCGCGGGCCTCCAGTGCGCAGGTTCAGGAGAATTTCTCTCGATATGCATCCCACATGTAAGAGTGTTACCGGTGGTGAACAAGGAGGAACATATCTGGGTCATCTCAAACTGAGCTTTCGGCGCTCAGGCTTTGTAGATATTAGATTTTATTTATACTCTTTGAACCCTCCCCAAAATTTTCCCACCTTCCAATCCATAAAACTGTTAAACCAATCTAATCACCCCTAACTTTTTTAAATATTTTGCCTAATTTGTGTCAACCCCCCCCCCCCCCCCCGCTGATGATGATGAGATTTAAGCCAATTATGGGCTCTTGATGGACCGCACCTTCGCGGTGCGCTCAACACCCCATATTTGCTCAAAAATAAATTTTAATATATTTTCAATACTGCCAAACCAGTGATTTTGTTGTATTTTTTGTTACAGTGTACTCAGCGTTGTTTTGTTTTTATATTGACCAGAGTGGTAAATTTCACAAATAACAAGATCACCCCCCCCCCCCCCCCCCTCCCAACCCGATTTAATCCACGCCCACCCGGTTTAATAGCCCATGGTTTGAACTAAACTATGGAGACAAGCCTACTTTACTACTTTTGATTTTTTTGGCCAAATATGGGATGTTGATGGAACAGACCGCGAAGGTGCGATCCATCAACAGGCCATAATTGGCATAAATCTCATCAGCATGGCGTTTTTTAGCTTTGGAAATATACAATGACTTCAAATGACCGGTAAATTTACTGTACTTTTGTTACAGTGTAGTAGTGTTTTTAAATATTTATTTACATTCTAATATCGCCTACATTACAAAAACTGGTGGTCGAATCCGCTTTCTTAGGTCTACTAGACTTACATTACTTAGGACAGAACATGGGGGTGGGGGGGGAGGGTCAGAAGCGTTTGTTTCACTCAAATTTTGGAATATTACATGAAAATAATATTACAATGAGCAAAAATTTCGCGGGACTTCGGTGCGCAGGTTCAGGCTAATTTCTCACTCTATGCCTCCCATATGTGGGAGTGTTACCGGTGGTGAACAAGGAGGAACATATCTGGGTCATCTCAAATCGAGACTTCGGCGCGCAAGCTTTGTAGATTTTATATTTTATTTTATACTTTTTGAACCCTCCCCAAAATTAACCCACCTTCTAATCCATAAAAATCTTAACCCAATCTAATCCCCCCTTACTTTTTTAGATATCTTGCCCCATTTGTGACATCCCTCCCCTCAAAAAGGGTGCGATCCATCAACAACCCATAATTGGCATAAATCTCATCAACATGGCGTTTTTTAGCTTCGGAAATATACAATGACTTCAAATGACCGGTAAATTTACTTTACTTTTGTTACAGTGTAGTAATGTTTTTAAATATTTATTTACATTCTAAAATCGACTTTACCAAAATATACAAAAGAATTAATTCTGCTCTATTAAATAACTATGGAAAGATATCGCTGAGAATTCTCTCCACTAGCGCTTGAATTATTTCGTTCTCAAAAATTTCACAGGTATGAGCCAGTGATGGATGGCACCACTGGAACTCCTCCTCGCCCTGTAGTTACGGGCTTTTGAATATTCCTAACGTATTTCCTGCGTGTCGTAAGAGGAGAAGAAACAAAGAAGTGGTAAATGCTTTTACTGTCGCCCAGGGAAGATACACTCACTCAGCGTTACCATAACAGTTCCGTTTGGGATGTTTTCCGCTTAGAGTGCAGTTGCTGCTACTACGTTCCGTACTAGTTCTTTGCTATCAAGTGGCCGTTAGTTGGTTTCTTTTAGACTCTGCTTCCGACCTTGCTCAGAGTGAATTTCAATAAAAAAAAATATGATTTGGTGTCTGTGAAAGTAGCGTTTTTAAATCCGAAATTATATAAAGAAATTGTGTCTATTGTGGGAAAATGTCCAAACAGCGAAATATCGCCATGGAATTGGAGATCGCATTGTTCTGAAGACGCAATGTGCACGCGAAATGCACCCCAAAGGAGGCAAAGAAGTTGTGGGTTCACAGGGCTGGGTTTCGTGTTTGGTTCTGCTTTGTGTAAGAATATAGACAAAGCGCACGAGCGTCACCTAACGAATAATCAATTTTCCTCGTCCACCACCAGATCAAGACGCGGTCAGTCAGTGGCACATCCTTGACAAAATAAATAATATCCTCAAATGTCCCTCTCCATCTGTTTCGAGGCCATACTTAGGGCTGAGCAATCCGATTCGGTGATTCGAATCGATTCGAAGTGCAGATTATTCAAATCAATCCGATTCAAAATTTGCTGAATAAAATTTTTTTTTCATTTTTAGCGACAAAAGGCAATCGGTTTTGCTCAAATTTGGCCAAAATCGACTGTATTTTGGCGTTGAAATGAGGATACACCGCTTCTAAGTCAGTATATGCCAATATTTGTAATCCGTAACTTTGCAACTGTATATTTCCTAATCGTCATAATTACGACTACAATAGTAATAGTACAAATGGGATATTTTTTATTTTTATGAAATCAACGATTCCATCCGATTCGAAAAAATTATTCGAATCAGTTTTGAATTCCAAATGATTCGATTCTGCCCAGCCCTAGCCATACCCGGGCATAGGTCCAGAAGTCTGAACAATGTTGTCAAGCATGATATAATGGTCGCGCCTACGCTCGTGCTTGAGAAAAAAATATTTATCTGAGCAAGGAAGGAAGCAGTTCTAAAACCAACTAACCAACAGACACTCAATAGCATAGAGCTACCGCAAGATGTAATACCAGCAACTCCACTCTTAACGAAAACACCCCAAATTGAACTGAACCGCTATGGAGAAATGCAGTGAGTGGTGTCTGCCCCAGACGACGGTAAAACCATCTACCACTTTTTGTTTCCTTTTAGTCGCCTCTTACTACACCCAGGAAATATGTCAGGACTATTCTAGAGCCCATATCTACGGTGCTTATAGAAGAGCGTCCGCACAGTAACTGACTATCGATTTTTAGCATTCGGGAAAATTCCACGCTTCTCTCTGCGTCACCAATAAACCATACAAACTATCTGCCCAAAGAAGGTTGTGAGCAACCGATGAGGATTACGCAGAAGTCGAGCGTGCTTTGGACAGGGTTGGGTGGAAATTGCACAGCGGAAATTGAGTTAGTAAAAAGAACCAAACGCACCATGAAATCACAATACCTTAATTTCAAAGCTAAATCAGTGATTCGTTGGATATCTTGCAATGAACTACCTATCCCTCCTCCTTGTTTCCTTACAATCCTGGATCTGTGTGTGAGAGAATTCACAAGGATACACGAATGAGATAATATCAAGCAAATATACAAAAATATCATGTTCTCATTCCACAGAAATATAAGTTTATTGTAAGCTTTCGTTAGAACATAGTCTAACTTCTTGTCTGAAGAAGTTAGACTATGTTCTAACGAAAGCTTACAATAAAATTATATTTCTGTGGAATGAGAACATGATATTTTCGTAAATCAGTGAATTGAATAAAAAAAACATACGCGTTGTAGACTCTTAAATTTGGCATCCTGTGTGAATACTTGTATGGTACAGAGTGTTTTCCACTCAGATTGTAATTGGTTACTTTAATGTAGCCCTTCTCCATATTAGTATTTGTAGGTTTCTTGCAGGGCTGGGCAAAACCAAATCATTCAGAATTCGAATCTGATTCGGATAATTTTTCGAATTGGATCGAATCACTAATTCCATGTAAAAAAGAAATATCCAATTTTTAGTAATATAACTTGTCTCCATTGTGAAAATCAAAACATTCATTCTCAAATCACACTACACGTCTAAGAGCATCAATTTACATATTTTAACGACAAAATGCAATCGATTTTGGTCAAATTTGATTGCATTTTATCGTTAAAAAGGGAAATTTCACTCCAAGTTTTTGTTCCTATGAACGATTCGTGATTGATTCGATTTTTTGTTAGTCCAGAGGGGAGAGGCACGGGTGTTGCTTCGAGTGCCTTGCTTAGAGTGTATTCCAAATAAAATAGATAAACAAAAACGATGACATCATGCCTTCTTAGTCGTTGATGAAATCATATTCGCAGCGAAACTTCAATCCTTTCCCATATTAATATTTTTGAGAGAGTCGTGGACTCCTCAGCTGTGTAAACATAAAATTTATGTTTTTGGGTCCTGTCACAAGTGAGCACTTTGTCGAGCATGAGCCACAGATGAACCGCGCTGATGCAGCGCGGTCCATCAGTGACTCATGCTTGACAAAACACGCTCAAACGTAAAATTAATATTTTTGAGTCGCTGCGTAGTGAAACACTAGAAAACATGTGGAATAAACACTCGATAAAGTACCACTGTGAGTAAACAATACTTTACTCATACGTAGATTATGACATCATACTATATTCCAAAGTAATTTAAAATGAATACCTAAACGAACTTAGAACGAACCTTTATATAATATTTCCTTGGCCAGTTTATACTTTTATTGTAATGCATGTTCGTGTTCTTCTAAAATCTTCAGAATAGTCCTGAAGTATTTCCTGCGTGTAGTAAGAGGCGACTAAAAGGAAACAAAGAAGATCGAAGATTTTACCATCACACAGGGCAGATACTACTCATTGTACTTTACCATGGCCGTTCAGTTCCGTTTAGAGTGCAGTTGCTGGTACTATGTCTTGTAGTAGCTCTTTCCTATTAAGTGGACATTAGTGAGTTCCTTCCAGGCACTCTTGCTTAGGGTGAATTATATGTGAAAATATCATGAAACTAAGAAAATTTTCACGCCCCTTCAGCTAAAATAGAATCAAATAAACACGAAAAATAATTTATTTCATTTAAGTTTCGTCTGACCAAAGTTGTCTTCTTCGTGCGAGCACAGCACAAAGATATTCAGAAGAAGTATATGATTTGAGTACGACTGGGCAATTCGATCCGGTGATTCGAATCGATTCGAAGCACAAATTATTCGAATCAATTGTGAATCGGTCGTAGGAACAAAAACTAAACGAAGTGGAATTTTTTATTTTTAACGACAAAATGCGATCGATTTTAGTCAAAGTTGACCAAATTCGATTGTATTTTGAAGTTGAATTTTGAAAAATGAAAATACATCACTATTAAGTCTGTTTAAACTAATATTTGTAAATCGTAATTTTAAATTTCTTAATTATCATAATGGAGACAATATCAGTAATAGTAAAAATAGAATATTTGTTATTTTCCTGGAATAAGCGATTCGATCCGATTCGAAAAAATTATCCGAATCAGATTCGAATTCCAAATGATTCGGTTTTGCCCAGCCCTGTACTGAGTCTACGTTACTCAGACAAAAATACATGATTTCGTAGTTATTTCAAGTTCATGACGTCATTTTAACAATATGAAAATGTCACCCTGTCCAAACCCTTCAAACCTACCATGACGAACCAGACCATACCAGGCTAGTGGGAAAGAAAAACAAAACACTACAAGAGAGGTCTTGTAGCGATAAGTGGGCTCTTCAGAGATCTGAGTTGTGTATTTCAACTAAATATAGTTAAATGCTTAAACGAGCAATTGATTCTGGGAAATAACATTTTATTTTGTCAATCATGAGTCGGAGATCGACGGCACGATCCATCTGTCAATCATACTCGACAAATTGAGTATAATAAATTCTTTTTTTCTGGCGAAATCACGTCCATATTTGGAAAATTTGCAGACCCAAAAATTTGTCAACAAGAAGTGCGGAATTTTTAAGTTTTTTGCTTGGAAAATACATCATTTTGGGTCAAAACAATGAAAAAATCTTAGAAAATGGCAATGCATGCCGAAGGCGCAAGGAAAGTTTCCCTATTTAAAAGATTTATAAAACTACAAAACTTAGAATGCCATCCCCTTCCCAAAACTCACGCCCTTCATGCATGCCAGAGATGCAAGGAAAATTTTTCTATTCAGAATATTTATATAACAAATCTTAGAATGCTCCCCCCCCTCCCAAAACTCGAGGGGGGCTCTTTTAACTATAAGTTTCTCGTTAAAATTGTATATTGACCTAAATAAATCTGGGGGTTGTAAATAAATTTGGTTTATCAAGTATGAGCCACAGATGGATCGCGCCCTCGATAAAATGAGTTTTATAAATTTTTTTCTGACCAAATCTCATATCCATATTTGGGAGAAAAATGGAATTCAATGTCCTTTTAAGGACAGCGAAGTATCAGGGAGTGAGTATTGGAGAGTGGTTTAAAAGACAAGGCGGCATCTTTAGGGTAAGCCAAAACTATTTGGGTTTGCAAAGCCCAAAATTTGAAACCCAAAAATTCCTCAACAAGTAATGCGGAATACTTGAGCTTTTTTCTTCAAAATATATTATTGGGAGGGGGTAGGGGGTAGACAATGAAAAAAATCGAAAACATGGCACTGTGAAAATGTTCCCTATATGGAAGTTTTATAAAAATCCAAAATCTTGGAATGCCCCCCCCCCCCCTTCCAAAAACACGAGGGCATCGTTATTGGCTCCTGAATGAAACTTGGGGAAATAATTATTTTGCTTTGTCAAGCATGGCCACAGATGGACCGCGCCTCGATGGTTGTTTATAAGTTTCAATTATTTCTGAACAGATCTCACTTCCATATTCGGATAAAAAATGCATTTTATTTCCTTTTAAGGACAGCGAAATATCTGGAATTTTTTAGGGCGATTTCAAAGCCAAGATATTTATGTCGAGACAAAACGATATTAAATACCTACTGGGTTTCGAGGGTATAAAAGTAATTTGGAGATTTTATTTTTTGGAGATAATTAAATTCAATGTTGGTTAGTTGGTTAGGACTGAACAATAAGGTTAAAGGCCGCAATACACGCGAAGTTCTCTTACCGATGCAATGCGTTCCGTTTAAGGTAACAGAACAAAAACCGCAATACATGTTTGCATTCCTCAGCATTAATTGCAACAACATACAAAGCCAAAACGAATACTCTCTGTAACCTTATATGGCAAACTGTTCGGTTGCAATGGGAAATATATGGGCTAGCGTAAAACGCAAGGTAGAAATAAAATAAACCTAAAAACGCAACCTACGCAAACGTGTATTGCGGCGTCATGACTAAACAATAAACGACGCCCGTTCTGGGGGTGGGCATACTTCACTCACTTTATGACCGATGTTTAAAAAAACCAGCAACTGCGGGGGGGAAGTATACGATATGAGAGGAGCTCGAAAACGTAAAAAAAGGAGAACGATAATGATATTTAGAACTTACAAGCAAAAATAGTGCGCCGGAAGCAAGTGGAAGAGTTTCAAAATTGCTATTTTGATATATTTGTCATTGCTTCGAAATACTGACTGATACCAGGTGTCAGAACAATTTCTTGATTCAAATAATACAAATATTATTTTGCGTATTTATAGGGGAGGTCGGACTCCTCCCTATATTCAAAATCGTCGGTTTCAGCCCTCGAGTCCGCTCTCGCCACCAATGCAAAGATAAACTATTGTACCAAAGAAGTTCTTTCTTAGCGCGCAGATGACCAGCATGAGCGTGTGCAAAAAAATTCTCTGATCTGAACGAGTATGTTTTTTTCCGTAAATCTCGCGACTATTGGTCCCCATCTAGTGAATGCTTTGCAAACTTTTCTGAGGTAAAGATAGATAAGATAAGTTTATTTCGAATTCCGTCGAATTCATGCTCACTGTAAAATCTTCAAACACAATAAATCAAAGGACTGAAATTCTGGAAAAAAGCCAAAACCTTACATAAAGTTTCCAACATGTCTCCGAGGTAAAACGCGACTCACGACAAATATATGCGTAATGCGCTTGCGACGCTTAAAGTAGACTAGCGTACTTCTCTAGTGAGAACCAGCACACATTTTGTTCCAAATTTATTTCATTTATTTTTTACTTCATTTCTCAAGCATTAAATCAGTTACAAGCAACACCCTCGAACTGTCCAGTGCATCTTCGTTTGAAAAATTATATTTGTCAATACCATGTGCATGTCACCGGTTCTGAGTGGCGCAACATAGAAGACGTTGTAAAATTCAATGATTAACGGGTTCAAAACACGTGTAAAGAGAGAGGCGCTTCAAAGAGTATTGGGGTGACCGCTAGCGGTAGCTCAATAGGTTTGCGCGTTTCTAATCGTTGCTGGTTAGAATGGGATAGTATTTCATTATATCCTACTGGACAGGAAAGCCGACAATACAGCTTAATCATATAGCAAATCATGAGCTCCCATGCAGACACCAGGCCCGGGCACCGTGCGCTAGCAAGGCTTCCAGTCATATAGCAAACCATGATCTCCCATGCAGATACCAGATGCACCGGTAAGGTGTCCAGCAGACCTCTTGCAAATAATTATCATCCCTCACGGGATTCGAAGTATCGGCATTAAGATGCGGAGATGCTATCCGGGCACCCTCCCGTGCGGGATGATTATATGCGCGTGAATTGCTGGAACAATAGCTCCAACAATCATGTCTGCGCACAAGCGAAAGGTTGGAAAAACCTCAATCCCCGTATTAAATGTTGGAACTGGTGTCTGCACAAGAGGTCGTAGTTTGCCATATGGTTAGACTGTAGTCTCGGCTTTAAACCTCTTCCGCAAATTAAATTTTGTGATTCTTTTCAAGGTCACTCGAGATAAGAATTTCTGAGGAGACAATGCACAGAATCAAGATTTTGATAAAATAAGATATAACGGATCTTTCCCCGGCTTTGAACATTATTGTGGAACGAGTTTCTTTGGGAGAGGGAGATAAACAAAATCAAAAAGCGATATTAATAGCGTTTTTTCTATAAATTCAAATAAGAAATCACGCATTGGCAATGCTCCGATAGTCCTCATTTTTGTAGATGAGGAGAGCACGCTTAGAGGGTAATTAAAATTTGCGTCCTCATAAATTCGGATTTTTTGGTTTATTTTGTGTGCCAGCAATATTCCTATTTTACATTCGATACAAAAAATTATTGACCCAAACAAAAAAATGTCAAAAAATTGGTTAGTATATCTTGATAAAGTTTACTGAAAACTCCTACTCAGCATAAATCCGAAATGTTGGTCTCCGTTCACCTCCGGTTTACTTTACTTATCAGTGGTTCTTGTACTTAGTGCGACGTGGGTTTTTGTCCGGTGGCGTTTTCTTAAGCGCCTGGTCCACACAGCACATGGTCTGGCTTAGATTTTGTGTGGCGCTGTACCGGCACCTGATCAGTCTGTTATACCGGTACCTAGTTTGGGTCTAGTGAAGTTTAGTACCATATTCCCGAATGTCATTAAAATAAAAACTCGCAGAATATTCTCATCCTAACTAGGGAGCGCCGATGCTGCAAGTATCTGGCATCGTCTCCCGGGTTAGGATGAGTCGCTTGCAACATGGGAAATTATTATGATAATCGGATATACAGTATATGATACTAAACTTCATGAGACCCCCTAGTTTATATTACATCATACCAGTTCCAAACAGAGTATCACAAAGAATATGTAGATATTCGCCGTAGCCACGCGAGAGAAAAAGTTTGGTTTGTTGTGAGTTCTTATTTAGACTAGATCTATAACGGTTCAGGTTAGCTCAATCGGTAAAGCGATTTCTGATCGTCATGACGCAGGTTCAAATCCCTTGAGTGATGATGATTATATGCGAGAGGTCTGCTGAACACCTCGCCGGTTCACGTAAGCCGCTCCTTACGGTAACGCTTCCTCCACCAACACTGAACAAGATCCCTACACAGAAAAAATAAGAAATATGATAAGACAAAAAACCTTAACCTCGATGCTGCCATATGGATAATCTGTATTCTCAGCTTTCCTCTCACATAGGATAAAAATGAACATCCTCTAGGCTTAGTGCAAATATAAAAGAGGGTCAAGATGCATATGGCGGTGGAACCCGAGGGCGGCGGGACATGTTTCCCCAAGATTTTCAGTTTTGGAATGGGGACAGTCCTTCCTACAAGATTTTGGAATTTTACCTAAATACGCCTCTGGCATGCAAACACCTATTCGGTATTATGCAGATTCTTATAGTGTTTTCCCACAAAATGGTGTCTTTCTCGACGAAAGAGCCGAAAAATTTTATTGAGCAAATTAAAAAAAATTATCTCAGAAAAGTCAAAGCACAAAAACACCAATATTAAGCTTGAATATTTTTTATCAAAGTATCCGCATTATCAAAGTGGCCCAGTTCGTCGTACTTCAATCGCGTTTCTTATTCTGTTGAATATTTCATGACAGAAATAAATGTATAAATCCGATGGCATAACAATGTTTTTTTTGGTCTCATGAAGAAGTTTAGTAACATATAACCGATTATCATAAAAATTTCCTATGTTTCAAGCGACTCATCCTAACAATGCCAGTTGCTTACAGTGTGTATTTCACGTCTTAAACTATATTTTTAGTTTTTCCTGATTTCCTTGTTTGGTATTGTGTTTTTTATTGTTTATGCCTTATTTTTACCTAAAAAAATATAAGACTAAATTCTGTGAAGATTGTTTTGCAGATCTTTCAGAAACTATAGATTAAATTAACCGAAATTTCAATGCTTTGTATACAGTGCTTTGTGTTTGTGCTTTATTATCTGTGGAAAATCGAAATAAACCCTTATTTTATTATCTTATTATCTTATCTAGAAAATATAAGACTGTAAATTGTATGAATCTTGTTTTTGCAGATCTTTTAAAAACTGTAGATTAAATTAACCGAAATGTCAGGGCTATGTAGACTGGATTACCCAATCTATGCTTGTGGAGTTTTAGATGACAACCATATAGTGGTAGCTGGTGGGGGAGGTGCGGCAAAAACTGGAGTCCCAAATGCCGTAGATATTTTAAAAATACGCAAAAATAGGAAAGCTATACAAGCAGACCCGGTTGAGAGATTGGAAACGGGTGATGTGGCGTCGATGAATATATCTGTCCTTAATCCTGGAAAAGATAAAGATATTTTACTTGCGGTTGGGCTAGGAGGAAAATGCAGTGTTTATTCGGTTGCCCCAAAAACTGCCGCTGGGGGGGATAATTCAAACTCCACACATGGTTTAAAGCAAAGGAAATCAAAAAAGAAGCAAGAACCAGTTAAACCAGCAGATGGCGATAAAGACGATCATTTTACTTTTAATTTATTGCAGACTTTGGAAACAGACTTTAGTCCTGATCCATTACAAAAAGCTGTACGGATTGGTAAAAACGGGAAATTACTTGTCACAGGCGGATCGGATGGATATGTACGCTGTTGGAGTCTACCGGATTTTACAAAAAGATTTTTTATACACGGCCATAAGGATGATGTTACCGATGTTGATATCAGCCCTGATGGGTTGCACGTTGTATCTGTCGCTCGTGACGGTGGAGCCTCAATTTGGAATGCCACTAATGGCAGTAAAGAGACAGATCTACACTCGGTATGGAACGCGAAAATGGTAACAAGAGGCTATCGATTTCGATGTTGTCGTTATGGCAGCGTTATCGAAAACGAGAAAGCTTATGTACTTTTCACTGCCCATGCTCCAATACGTGTAGGACGAAGCTCTGGTAAGAAGGAGCCACAAGGTTGCCTGACAAAATGGGCTCGTAAACGTAATAGCGAATCTGAGGGTCCACCCAACGGCCCGCTTGGCCCAGTAATCATACAGTTTACTGGGAAAGAAGCAATTTCTTCAATTGCTGTCAGTGGTGACGGCGTGTTTTTGGGTGTCGGGTTCATGGAAGGGTCAGTTGCAATATACGTTTCATTCAGTTTACAATGTGTTAAGAAAATCTCTAATTTACATGGAATATTTGTTACGGGTTCTACGTTTTTACGTAATTCCGAATCCTCTGTGGCTATTACGGGTCCGTGTGATGCAGCACTAGTATCCGTATCTGCAGACAACACTTGCAAATTAACGAAACTTTCGAGCAGAACTTTATTTCCAATTTGGGTCGCCATATTTGCTTCCTTCATAGCGTTGGTTTTAACAGGACTTCTAATGCAACATCTGGGTATAATTTAACAGTCTGAGTGAATCATTCGGTGCTTTTATGCTTTATTATTCATTAAATGATTATAGCGCTTGTTTTTATGACGGATAAATAACTTCGTCCGTTTTATTATCAATTGCAGATTCTAGAAATTATTATTCCTGCGAATTTGCTGTCTGGCAAGTCCAAATAATAGCTTGAATTGGTGCCCCCGTCAGTACTATAACTTCATAGTGTATTAGTATAATTTTTATAGCAACACTTGGAGTGGTTCACCTTGACCAAGGCCCTGTACCAGCAGTGACTCATAGACTGGCAAGGTCTAGGTGTCCCCTGTCCGTACTATACCTTTATTAGTATGGTAGTATAATTTTTACAGCCACTTCTTGGAGTGGATCACCTTGACCAAGGCCCTGTACCAGCAGTGACTTATAGACTGACAAGATCTAGAAATTATTAATTCTGTGAACTAGCTGTAGTGCCAAGTTAAAGCAACTGGAAAAGATCATATCTTTCCAGTAATTGTAACCCTGTCCGTCTATAAGTGGCCGCTGTTAAATAGGCCTTGAACAGGGTGATCCATCCACAGAAGTGGCTATAAAAAAAATAATTTGTTGTGCCTGTCTTCACTATGACTAGGGCTGGGCCATTCGATTCGTTAATTCAATGTACAGATTATTTGGAAAAATTGTGAAACGGTCATTGTAACAAAAACTTGCTAAATGAAGGTGGAATTTTGCAATTTTAACGACAAAATGCAATCGATTTTGGTCAAATTTGACCAAAGTCTATTGTATTTTGTCGTTAAAATGAAAATTTTTGCCCTTGGACCGTAGTGTAATTGAAAATGCATCACTTTTAAGTCTGTTTAAGCAAATATTTGTGATTTGTATCTGTAAATTTCTTAATTATCATAATGGAGACAATAATAGTGAAATTGGATATTTTCTGTTTTCATGGATTCAGCGATTCAATCCAATTTGAATCGAATTCGAATGTCAAATGATTCGGTTTTGCCCAGCTCTAACTTGAACTTACCAAAAGGCCTTAGTTAGGGTTTTAGTTTAGTTCTAACTGCATTCAAAATTCATTGGATAAATAGAATAAAGATTTTACGTTTCAGATGATTAAAATTACTGATATTTGAAGATATTGCTAGCTAATTCAGAATTTATGCGAAATAGTGGGGAACGTAAAGATTATTATTCGGCAGATTGTCGGATAGTCTCATACACCTACAGAAAATAGCCCCTAATTACTAAAAATGATATTCTGCGATGCAGTGTCCAGGCTGGCAGAATGTAAGCTACTCTGCTGCTGAAATACCCGAAGAAAATGCGTTCTATCAGAAGAAAGTAACATTTTTTTTGGGCGACTGATAAACCGACTTTCTGCCAATCTCATCAACATAGCTTATTTCTCTATACATTTTTAATTATCCTTTTATTTGACGCTCTCGATTTTATGTTTTAGATATTCAGTTGTTCAGTGGCCATATTTTATTTTCTTTATACAGTAATATTATGTTGTTCTGGGTGTTTACTATCTAGTTAAGCGTATTTATATTTATTTAAACTTTAGAAAAGAATTTAAAGACAATTTTACAAATTAGAGGAAAGTTTTTTTCTGCTTAAAAATGGATTTTTGATCGTTTTATTTAGAGATGTCACTTCCAGAGTCAAGTGTCATCAATTCGTTGTACTCTACACCCGAAGAAATGGGGTTCCATTGGAAGAAAATTTAGTAACTGGAATATATTTCATAACATATATTTTGCTAGAAGATTGAAATGTCATTTTTCGAGTGTCTGGTAACAACCAAATTGTGGAAAAAGGTTCAAAATCATCAATACTGCTATGAAATAGCAGTATTGATGGTTTTGAAGCTTGTTGACCATGATTATTTGAAATATCCGAAGAAAAACAAGATTCTGTGAATGTCCAGCCTGATCAGAATATTCGTTTTTTTATTTGTTATGATGAGACAAAGGTTCTCTCTTAGGTTGCATCTTACATATAAAAAATTTACTGAGCTAAGTTGTGCATACAAGTGTGTGTATTTAGATTGACTGATTATTTTTTGTGACCTGCTGGCTAGGACTAGAGCTGGACGGCATTCGGTATATTATCTACTGGCATGCCGCCGGCAAATTATTGGTATATATTTTTTTAGAGCCACTTCTTAGAGCGGATTACCCTGTCCAAGGCCCTGTAATAGCGGCCACTTATAGACTGGCATGGTTAGAATTGCCGGAAAGATATGATCTTTTCCTGTTCGACTTAGCCTACCCAAGTGATTACGTTACGTTGTTTTAAGGAGACCCGTGAAGTATTCCCTAGTTAACAACAGTCTGTGCACATTCTGAAACTCTCCAAATGTTTGCAGGTTGTTGTTTCATGAATATGCAAAAAGTCAAATGAGGCTGTAAGTGAGCCAAACGCCCTTTTTTGTTGTCACTTGGTGTGATCAAGGGGATATGGTATTTTGACACTGAATACAGATATTTACTGTAATACGACATGCCACCCAGCTCTAGTCCGGGCAGTCCAAAATATTTTATTCGCGATATTAGTAATTTAAATTATTAGATTCGATTCATGCAACAATTCAAAATCAACAAAATAGTAATTTTTTTGTTCAAAAATAGACGCAATTATATTATAAGGAGATATAAAGATGCCTTTGTTTAAAGTACGAGAGTCTTACTACTGTTCGTACTCGTGAGAAGACCTTTACGAATCTTTAAATAATCTTGTGAACAACAAATTTTTCAGAAATAAGAGTATCTGCATGTTCATAAATTTCTTTTACAATTATTTAAAACATTCTCGATGGCTTCCAATGCACTAAACTTATGATGAAGGTCTATAATAGTAAGTGTAGTAGTGAAATCAAACTTTTCAGGGATTTATTTCTGAAATACTGTCGTATGAAAATCACAAGAGTATGGCGTACTCTCGTAGAGGAATCCGTATTTGCACCTGTTATACGACCTTTGATTTGATTCTGAAACAGGAAAATATTCCATTCTGCTCACCCATACTGCTGCTGTATTGGGTATGTGATCAGTTTTCTCGCAAGTTTTACAGATTCAGCCAAGTTTTGTTTTAATGTTGTTGGTGTTTTATTTATAATTATGCAATGATTTTGGCAATAGTATAATGTGATGTTTTATGGGTTTTAGACTTTTTGAGAATTTTTTGGGTCAACAGTGTTCTAATAAGGTTATAAAAGGTAGTGGTAGGTGGTTTTACCATCGTCCAGGGAAGATACCACTCACCGCTCTTTATCGTGGCGGTTTAGTTCAGTTTGGGATGTTTTCCGTTTAGAGTGCAATTGCTGGTACTACATATTTTTGTAGCTCTCTGCTATTAAGTGGCCGTTAGTTGGTTCCTTTTAGTCTCTGCTTCCGGCCTTGCTGAGGGTGAATTTCAATAAAAAAGTACAAATGAATGAAATGGTTAAAAATCACCAGTTAGTTTCGAATCCGATGAAGACTAAATGAATGTTCCATATTATTATTTCAATCGTGAGAATTTTTAAAATTTTAAATTCACATTTTAAAGGCAGTGAACATCTGCCTTGGGAAGGTATATGTTAATACCGTTGATGAGATTCTTTCGGTGTCATGTGGGGAAAGTGATATTCAGGCCCAGGTCTGCTGGTCGCCTCGCCAGTGCACGGTGGGCCACGTAAGTGCTGCTTACGGCCTCTTCCACCAACCATGTCCATACACAGGAAAAATGAGTAGAATGTTAAGCCAAAACCTCCACCCCGATTCGGAACTGGTATCTGCGCAAGAGGAAATTCTACAAGTCGGAAAAGTTTGAAGATTTATTGAGTGTTTGTTTTGGGCCCCTTTACTTTTTGTGGCAGAGGGGGGTCCCGTACGATGTGTGTGGCAGAATATAGTAGTATTTATACAATTTTTTTGAGGTAAGCAAACGCGTGTTACTCTCTTCGAGTGTTTTGTTTGAAACTTATTCCCTGGCACGTTTTAAAACTTTATTTTAGGTTTCGTTTGCTTTCCTGGTAAAGTAATCTGATATCTTTATTTGTATATTCGAAAGAGGTGTCGAAATAAACTATGTCTATGTCTTATTGCTGAGAAAATCTACCTATATTTTCCACCATTGCTTCATTCAGATGACGTGTCCTTGTATTAAAGAAATATCTATTACTCGCTTGATGCCGCCATGGAGCTAAAAAATCGGCAATACGAAAATGACGTATTCCAGCTCGATGGCTCTGTCAGTTAAGCGCGGTCGTAATGTCCGGAAGGTCGATGGTCCGATGCTTGACCGTTTCATCACCGTGCGTACCCTTCAACAAGGCACTTCGTGGGTGTTTGTAACATAGAACAGATACACAGTCACTACAAAGGCCCGTGCTTTTCAGCAAGGCCCGTGCTCTTCAGCAAGGCCCTTTGCGGGTATCTGTAACATTGAACAGGTACATGGTCACTACAAAGCCTTGTGCTCTTCAGCAAGGCACTTTGTGGGTATCTGTAACATAGAACGGATACACAGTCACTTCAAAAGTCCGTGCCTAACGATTGTTTGGTATAAGCCGCCAGTATGTATGTATTTATTTTGCCTTTTTGCACGTACGATAACAGTAGAAAATATACATTCTTATATAAAAGCTCAGGGAATATGCACAAGACCCCGTTGGCCTAAGACACAGTATGCGACATAGACCCAGTAATCGAAAAATAGAAAAAAATAGAAAAAAAAAATGAAAGTAAAAGAGGAAACGGACATGTGACAAGGAAGATAAATAATATAACATGACCGGACGACTAATATTTATACCAGGGCTACAAGAATATATGTTGGGGCTTCACTGGTGATATCTGTAACGGCCTTTCCATTGTTGATGAGACTACTGGGATGAGCTGTATAGATAGCACCAGTGAGTCTATCAGGAAAAAAGGGTTGGTGGGATAGTTTGCGGGCGGGAGGATGTGGGAAAATTAGCATAGGACTTTGCAGTGACCATTTGGTTACAGTTAAAAGCTAAATTAATTATAGGATGTGAGGACCGGGGTTCCTCGGTCAAAAAAGTGGGGGTTTATTACTATATTAAAGAAAATGATAATAATTTGGAGACTGGTAATGGATCATAGACGAATCTAGTGTTCGTGGTTTGATTCGTCGATGGCACACAATTCTCAAATAGGTCAAAAAATGCTAAAAAATATCACTCAACAAAAGAAAAGCCGATGGGACATTGCATACCATAAATGCTGATTAATTTAGAAAGCAATAAAATAAACAATTATTAAGGTCATAATTTCGGTTTCCTGGAGCATAAATATCAGACATTATTCATCAAAACAGTTGGATCCGGGAAGTCGATATTAATTTATGATTGATTAGTGTGTCTCTGACGTCTTCCTGCTGTGCTGTCGTCTACAGAGACAATGTAACAGTATCTTGTGAACGGGGCAATGTGCACGTCATGATTGATCAAGCATGATCGAGAATTATACCATAGTTGTTGGTATTTGAATGATCATGCTTGGGTCATCTATTGATTTATCAAATTTCAGATTGATGCAGTTCAGGTTCTTGGTCCAGTGTGGGTTTTCTTGTGGTTTCCGAATTTTCTTGCTTTTAACAATGGCTTTCGTCGACTCTGGGAGGGCAGATTCTGAAAACAAATAGGTTTTCTAACCTATTTTTTTAATCTAAAAACTGGAGTATTACATTTGGTATTTTAAAGAAGAAAGATATTTTTTAAACTTCATATAGTTCGAAAGTCCCAGAAAAAAAATAAAAAGTGGGGGATATGTGGGGCGTGTTGACATGTTGGGGACATGTGTCGCGTTCATGCGGGTTTTTGGAAGATTTTTTTCAGAAATATAGCCAAAAAATATAATTATCCAGCAAATCGCGCAAAAAGCGGAGGTAAAGGTACTTAGAACAGAGTAGTTAGTCGGCGTCTGTACCCTATTTTGTCGCCTCTTAAAAAATATGTTATGTTTGGCTGGGTAAGCAAACATGTGTCACCCACTTTGAATCTCACCTTAAAAAACTTATTTTTTGTCACGTTTTTAAACTTTAGGTTTTGTTTGCTTTTCTGATAACGCTGTGGAGCCTAGACAGGGGGTTGTGATGGTTGGAGTCAGGCGGAGTCGACCCCATGGTTGTTAAAGAATTGACATGTGCGACTCCTAGAAATGGTATCCGACTCCTGGAGGTGCGATCCCCTCGTGATTTACCACCTTTAACTGTGGCCTTCTATACTGCGTACTCGATTAGCAGCCTCACGATTTCTTGCATTATGTCGAAAATTAAAGTTCGTTAGAACGGTATAAAAAGCGGCGTCACATCTGGGGCAGTGCCGCTGTCACTGTTTTTAGCATGCTCGACCGTATTCAACGGCGTGTGATCAATATGATTGGCCCTAAACTTTCTTCCTCACTGTTTATTTTACAGATATTATAGTGGTCTTTGTTCAAGGGAGCTTTTTGCTCTCGTTCCACCGAACAAAATTTTTAATCGGTCAACTCGATTGGCTACTAATTCGCACCTATTCACTGTGGAGGTTCCACAATGTCACAAACAGTTTTATGCAAGAAGCTTCCTTGCCTTCTCGTTGCTTTCCTGATCGTGTTGATCCACAAGGCTTTAAAATTCGCCTTAATAGACATCTATCAGGGACGGGGATTCCTTAGTTCCTATTCCTGCATTTCATGTAGCTCTTTGACTTTAGTGGCTTCATGAGAATTTCCAAGTATGATTAGTCTCCTGTGGCCTTGTTCTGAGCAAATTTTAATAAAAAAAAAAGTAAAATCAGATAAAACAAAATACGACCGCTTGGTACAGAACATAATTAAAAAATAAACAAAACAAAAACAACAACCACGATAAACTGACCGTCAACGGACCTGCCAAGCTACTCGTGGTATAATAATTATACTACTGTTGATGTTGTTGGTTGTTGGTTTGTTGTTGGTTGTTGGTTTGGCGTTGGTTTGACGGAAAACACCAAAAATCATTGAAATAAAGCAATTGTGTGGTCTCACGCGCTACATCTGTAATGTGATATCTTTGTTTGTATCCCCTTTTGTGTCGAAATAAACTACGCCTACGTCTGGGCTCTATTCAACCAGCGGTTCAAAACCGGATCAATTTTTTATAGTCACCTCTGGGAGTCGATCACCCTGCCCAAGGCCCTGTACTATCAGCCACTCATTGACGGACAGGGTTGCAAATGCTGGAAAGATATGGCATTTTCTTGTTCGGCTTAGCTTACCAAAGTTATTACAACCTGTGTTAGGTGGTGGGAAGGGATAAGCGATCCGGACTCGTCGGGACTCCAACCAATCTATCCAAAGTGTGCAGCAACTAGGGCTAAGCAATTTGATGATTCGAATCGATTCGATGCACGATTTATTCGAATCAGTCGTGAATCGTTCATAGGGACAAAACTTGTTAAATGAACTAAGATTTTCATTTTTAACGACGAAATGCAATCGATTTTGGTCAAATTTTGACCAAAATGGATTATATTTCGTCGTTAAAATAGGAAAATCGTTGCTCTTAGTGTAAATTGAAAATATACTATACACTATGAATTTCTTCGTTTTCACGATGGCAATTCACGAGACAAGTTATAATATTAAAAACGGAATATTTGTTATAGACGGAGAATTAGTGTTTTGATTCGAAAAAATATTCGAATCAGATTCGAATTCCATATGATTCGGTTTTGCCCAGAAGCAGCGCGATACATACAGACTTGACTTAATCATTCTTGATAACAGATATTTGGGCGAATTTTCTTGACTGGACAGTCCGTTCAAAACAAGTAAATTCTAACGAAGACACCGAGTCTAATTGGAGTCAGTGACGTATCTTGAACCTTGAAAAGGGGGCTCAAAATTTGAAAAATTGTTGAGACAAATTATGCCGTCATTATGGGAGCCGCATACGAAGACTTCAGAACACTGCGTTGCCTCTAATGTCTAATCCCTTCCCATGACTATGACGCCATAATATGTTCTAAATGAGGAAGAATTTTTTTGCAAAAACTTCAAGACCACTACATAATGACGTCATGCGCAATCTTTTATAGCTAATATTAGTATATTTTTTACTAAAATAATTTTATTTTTTGTTTCGACATGCACTGGTGATACTCGGTCGCGGATACATGGGAGGGAGGGTCTAATGAAAATATCTAACAAAAAATTTGCGTCTTGGACGCGCGTTGTGTCTGCTTATTAGTATTTGAAAATCTTTTGAACGCTAAAATAATGTTTAAATCAAAAGTTACGCGCCGCAGTTTTTACCTTTTCTTTGATTCGGCAGCAAAGTGATGTGTTTCGTTTAAAAATTTTGTCTTCGGCGCAAATTATGTAACTTTTTGAACCCAAAACAAATTTCAGATGTTTATATTTTACATTCGAACATCGAATCGAATTATCAGACATCTTTTTCGATTTTTAAATATATTATTAAATGTTCTCATCACGCTGACAAAATTTTTCCTAATATATGTTTTAAAGCGGTATACATCTTTTTAACTCAAAGCCCCTTTCAAATCACATATTTTTTTCATGGCCACTTCTTAGAGTGGACCAACCTGACCAAGGCCCTGTAACATCGACCACTTATAGACCAGGGTTACAATTGCTGGAAAGATATGATCTTTTTCTGTTCGGCTTAGCCTACCCAAGTTATTACACCGTGGGTTGGAGGGTGGGCATGGATTAGCGAGCCGGTAGTCGAACCCGAGGTCTTCAACCTGCGATGCCAACCTGTCCAACCACCAGGCCATCGCGCCCACAAATATGGTTATGAAAAGGCGTGATGGCATGGCAAGGTGCATTTATTTTACATACGAACATCGAATCGTATAATTTAGAACCGAATCCTAGGTATCTCTTCCTATTTTTAAATATGTTAGATCTTTCATCGTGCTGGATTTTTTTATAATATATGTGTGAGAATTGCATAAAACACATCAATTTCTAACTAAAAAACATCAATTTCATGCTAAATCACGGTCACATATCATATTAAAATGACAATCAAGCATAAATCCAAGATAAAATATGTATGTTTTGATCAAGCATGAGCCACTGATAGATCGCGACATGTAGGCGCGGTCCATCTGTGGCTCATGCTTGACAAAATAAAATATCTGGTATTGACAGGCACCAGCATACTCAGGAGGACATGGCCCTCTCTTTTCGCCGACCGAAAAAAATTGCAGAATATGCTTTAAAACGTGGAAAATCAAAAAATCCCCGGGCGCTTTCCACGCACAATTGTGATTTACAATAGTTAGTCATGGTAGATGGTTTTTCAATTTTTTTCTCGCCTCGGATGCGAACTTGGGGCTGTTTACCCCTTTAAACGATAAAATTCTAGATTTTAGAAAAAAATTGCTTGCGTCTTTCGTTATGACGTCATAAATTAGTCCACAAAATTTTTCAATTGATTTGCCCTCACTCCTTTTTCAAAAACGTTAATACTTTCGGCCGAAATTAAAACGAGAGAAGCTGAACGAGTGATCTATACGGTATATTGATCCGCCATCGTCGTCAGGTTCCATAGTGTAGCGGTTATCACGTCTGCTTTACACGCAGAAGGTCCTGGGTTCGAGCCCCAGTGGAACCAAATTTTTCCTTTTGTATCGCAGCTCGCTGTACGACCTGATTACTTTGGCACGTTTACCCCTTTCATAAATGAATATTTTGTTTATATATTTTTCAAATAAATCAGCCGTACTTTTATAGATAACTACGTTTATTTTCGAATCGAATATATATTCCAATCTTTCCGAGTATCAATCATTTTTGAAATTTGAATGGAATAGGTCAATAATCTAGTCAAATTCAACATCAACGAGAATACCTGGGGTTCCATAGTGTAGCGGTTATCACGTCTGCTTTACACGCAGAAGGTCCTGGGTTCGAGCCCCAGTGGAACCAGATTTTTACTTTCTGTACCGCCATACATTGTACAGGCAGTTCACTTCACCACGGATCGCCGGACTCAGATAATTTGTATATTTTTTCGAAACTAATCTTATTGATTCCAAGACAGAGCAGCCGTAATTAATAAAGAGATAAGTTTTCGATATAGACTGGGAAGCGATGATGCGGCCATCTCGGCTATCGAAGTTGGTCGGCCCCCACCCAAATTTGCTGCCACCCGGCACAAACTTCGCATTAGGGACATAATTCAGGATTTTTTAGATAAATTGTGGGTCCAGCTCCACACCTACTCAAATTTTATTTCTGTAACGTTCCGTCAGACCGCCCCGCTTTTTAGATAAGTACTTTAAACTTACCGTCGAATTTATCGCTGTTCTATTTTCCCGCCAAGGTTCATCTGCTTCTGGTTCTAGCTTCATACTTACTCAAATTTTATTTCTGTAACGTTCCGTCTGGCCAAAATCAGTCTTTTTCAGAAAATCATTTTGAAATTACAGACGAATTTATCGCGCTGACTAAAAAAAATATTTGTTCGAGCAAATGAACTTTTTTTATCGGTCATTCAAACGTAGCGACTCAATATCTATTTATCTGCGGCGCCAATGTTCTATTTTCCCGCCAAAGTTCATGTGCGTAGCGAAAACCGCTTACTATGATTCATAATAATAATTATGACCTCATAATAATGGTTGACCACAATAAGTGAGTTACTTGTCAAAATCGCAGTCCCATCCGTCAGCTGCGCACGTGTGCAGTGAAAATCCTCTTATTTAAAATCCGAAAACGTTTAGAAACAAGTGTACGTTCCCAGAAAATATAAACCAGGAAAGAGTCAAGTTAGCGTTACCACATTATCTTAATAAATACTAAAATACCAGAATATTTGAAAAAATTTCACTCTTTCGGCGCTCATCATAAAATTCTGGTTCTGATTCATTCCAACTTCTTTTAAAACTTGAATCGTCTGCACAAAGGCAAGTCGGGTGCAGAACTCAAACATAGACGGACACAAGGCGCAATGAACTGACGTTCTTTCTGAAGTTTTGGGGCCATTTTGTCTCGAGAATAACAAGCTCAAATATGCCCCTTCTTTAGAACTGCTGCAATTTCCCGTCTGTCTTGTAAGACGAGTGTAGGAAGAAACTACGATAGGGTCAGTGGCGTACTCAGAACCTTGATAAGGAGGGGACAAAATTTCAAAAATTTCCCAAACCAGATTATATCGAATTTCTTGTATATCACTATGAAACATATAGCAACAACAATTTTCTACTTCAGTTTGATATTTTTTCAGTCGGCATGGCAACATGCCCTCCTCCCCTCCGAAATACGCTAGTGGATGTGGAACATGATTGAACCTTGCACCGGGCAGATACCACCGACTATCCTTTATTATGCCGGGTGTCGGTTGTGCTTGCCTCGCTTAAATGTGGCTGCCGGTACTACATTTTGTAGACGTTTAATTTACTCGTGGGCCATGAGACGAAGGAAACCCGTGTTCAAATGGTACGGCCTTGGTTATTTTCTCTTAAGTAAGATGATTTCGACCAGTGATTCCAATGCTTTCATTAACATTGTTGTCATAACGTGCATACTGTCGTAACCTAGAGCAAATTCACAGAACAGTTTCGGATAACTTCATTAAGTTTCAACCAACAAATTATTTGCTAACATTTTCATTCAAATTAAATAACCAATCTGAATCTGAAAATATACAAAGATTAACAGAGAAACACTTAAGATAGTACGCTACCACCAAGCAAACCTTAACTAATGACATTCACGAAAGGACACGGATGAAATTATTCGACTGAGAAAGAGCTAAAGGTCATGTGTACAAAATTCCGATCACCACACATACATTCACACATTACTCCTATTTGTTTCAGAACTCAAACTGCAAATTAATTCCATCTACAGCTTTTGCTCTGGTAAAATAAATGTTTTATACTTCTTATTATTATAATTTTTTAAATAGATTTTCTGGTGCTAAGCAAGGCTTGTTTCCCAATTTCGAGGTCAGACGCTATAGGTTGGTTTAACATCAATTTGTCGACTTTTCTAGTATAAATTTGCAAGATTATTACGGTCATACGGTCATACGATCATACGGTCTTCCATCGGTCAACCCCCCCTCCCCCCCTCCACACACACACACACAGCCCCCAACAATAGGGTTCTTTGGTTGAATTGAGTAGTAGCTCCCTGTTAGTTGATTTATTTTATGGTCGCTGCTTCCAGCCTAGCTTAGGATGAATTTCAATAATGAAAAACAGTACGACGAAGACAACGATTTGAAGGTGACACGAGGCACGCGAGACTGGGGGTTCACTGTGGGTCGTTGATCGAGCCCGAGAGGCGCGGTTCATGTGCAGCTCATACCTGGCAAGTACAAATCATGTATTCCAGTCAGATGAACATGTTTTGTTAAGTATGTGTCACCCCGGCGGCGCGATCCATCTGTGACCCTTGCTTGACAAAATAAATTTTTTTCCTGGCAGATACGTGCCGAATAAGGTTATTAAAGTTCGACAAACATCTTTTCAAAGCCATGTCAAATTTATACAGTAATTTAGCTCGTGCGAAACGTCCTTTGTGATGTGATAAAGCATAGACACCACGCTATTGTTACGCAACAGACTGTATCATATCACAGCACCTCGCCCCGGAAGTAGGTCCTTTGCTTAGTTCCAGGTGCGACTTATTTTTGGCTGCGCGATAGTTTTATCACTGTCCAGGGTAGATACCACTGTACTTTACCATAGCAATGCCCGGTTACCATAGCCCCGTGAGCTCAGTCGACAAAGGCTGATTGAAAGTAATTCAATTTTTTCCTTTATTCCCAAATTCATTTTGCAGTAAAACCAAGATATATGCCCAATTTTACAACTTATTTAATTACGTGGACTAACTCATGTGGGCACGATGGCCTAGTGGTTAAACATGTTGGCATCGCAGGGTGAAAACCTCGGTTTCGAGTCCCGGTGAGTCTGGATCGCTTATCCATGCCTACCAATCAACCCAATGTGTGGCTAAGCCGAACGGGAAAAGATCATATCTTTCCAGCAATTGTAACCCTCCCCGTCTATAAGTGTCCGCTGTTAAAGGGTCTTGCACTCTAGGAAGTGGCTATAAGAAAAACGACAACTACCTATCTGTCGTCTATGTCGTCTATGCCTTTGTGCTATCGGATCCGTGTGTGTTTAATGCAAGGACATAGCAGCAAGATTAACAAAGACTGAAGGGATAAAGTCAAGAGTCTTTCTCCACTAACAAATTTTATTTCAGTGACGTTTCGTCTGACCATAGTCAGATTCCCTCAGACAAGTATTTAGAAAAGGTGATAAGACTTCGCTGCAATATGGACAAACGAATATATCCATATAGAGACTGTCATCGAAATTCTGTACTTACTTTCAATAATTTTGTTGAAAAAAAAAAAAATTTTAAAAAATTCAAACCATCGTCGTCACCATATCTCTGATGCAGTTATTAGGTCCTTTGGTTGTTGGCTTATTTTTTGTTTCTCCCTGGAAATCACCATTAATACAGATAAATAAATTTACCCAGCAGTAGGCTTTGATGAGTCATTAAATTTACACAGTTAACCAAATTTACATTACTCATCAGTTTTTTGTCGCGACAAAATCCGCTAATTCGATTGTGACTCATAATATTGAGGGTCAACTTTTATATCAGTTCATTCTCATACTGAACCTATGGTCAAATACGATCTTTATTCATATAAATTGCCCTGTTGGAACTGGCTCCGGATGTGCCCTAACGTATTTCCTGTGTGTCGTACGAGACGACTGAGATGAAACATAGAGGTGGTAGATGGTTTCACCATCTCCCAGGGCAGATACCACTCACCACACTTTTTCCATGGCGGTTCATTTCGTTTGTGATGTTTTTCGCTTAAAGCGCAGTTGCCGGTGCTCCATTTTGAAGTAGTTCTTAGCGATTTTAGAAATATTTAGAAAATGAGAATTTTTTTTATTATGACTCATCAGTTAAGATTCGTAGGATTAGCAATTGTGATGTAATAAAGCGGTGATCTGGAAAGTAATTGTTATACAACAATACCTCCCACAAAGCTGATAATTATGGCGAAACAACAGGGTGGGCTGATCTGTGAGGTTAAGTCGATATTCACCTGCGGCACGTTAGCTATATGTTGTTTCGCATGGCACTCCGACGGGCCGCGTCGCAGCACATGTTAACGCCACAGACGCAATTCCTCGGTGAAATGTTAATCATAGTGCGCCGATGGAACGTGAAAATATTCAAACTTTACATGAACTAAAGAGCATATCCATGAGTAAGAAGTTGCAGTTGAAATTTTTTCGTTTATTCCAATCATCAAGCTAAAAATATTAAAAATTCGGGCCATTTATTTATTTAAACTTTTTCTCAAATTTATAATATAGAATCAGCTTCGTGAAGATTCGATTCGAAATCATATAATCGAAGATTCGATTACTACGAAGACGATATTTTAAAATACTTTTATCGAGTTCCACTGATATCTGGGTTACCTACTTCAACTTCTACTGAAAGGTAATTTTACCATCCTTTTCAAATAGGTACATAGAATGAAAAAATAGGAAAATCAAAGTTCCATTATAAAAAAGTTTTTAAAATAGCCTATTCAAATCTTTAATGCAGCCAAACGACCATTACTTAGTCTGCCTAGTTTTTAATCAAGGTCACGCCTAGTTTAATTTCTTTTACTTTACCTAGTTTAGAGAAAATTAGGTCGTCATAACCACGCTCTAACTCTTAAAATCGATTATTAAAATCTTCAAATATGCCGAAAATGCGGGAAAAGTCGATAACTTACTCAATGTAACAATTTTTTATTAAGTTTCCTACCTAGTTTTTAAAGTGGAACCAGGTCACGCAGTAATACCCAGTTCTGGTTATCATGTTGGTATCGCATGATTGAGGTCTTTGGTTCGAGTCTTGGTGAGTTCGATTCGTCAATCCATGCCCACCAATCATCTCAGGATGTAATAATTTGAGTAGGCTAAGCCGAACCGGAAAATTCACGTTTTTTTTTTATTGAAATTCACTCTAAGCAAGGCCAGAAGCAGCTCCTAAAGGGAACCAACCAACAGCCACTCAATAGCAAAGAGTTACCAAGAGATGTAGTACAAGCAACTACATCTTTCCTGCAAACTTTTTTTACCCTGTTCACCTATAAATGGCCCCTGGTTCAAGACTTTGTTCAGGGTGATTCATTCGAAGGAACCTAGGTTTCCATTATTAGTCGGCACGACTGTCTGCGCACGCAGATTTAACCTGTTATTTTCTCATATAGACGTCGCTTTATTACCAAACAATTGCGTTTGTTTAAACGGACGAATACCTATTGTGTGTGTCACCAGTATTTGAAATTGTATGTTTTTTCAAGCATGAGCCACAGATGGATCGCGCCTAACAGGCGCGATCCATCAGTGGGACATGCTTGGAATAAAGTGAGGATTATTTTTTGATCGAGGGCTTGTCCGCTAAACGAACTGTGATGAATTCGTCCGCAAATATTTGTAAAAATATGCCGGAATTATAATGAAGACAGCGCTATTATTTTTTTTATAGTTGTTTTTTATAGAAATTCGCGCTATGTAACTAAGGCCGGAATCAGTGCCAAAAAGAAATATTTATTTACTGCATTTCCTTCAATATCGCATACGACGAGAAGGTCGAAATAAATCTATCTAACTAATGCACACTTATATGGTAAAGAAATACTACAAGATCTAGTACAGGCAACTGCACTCTAAGTGGAAATGTCACAAATAGAACTGGACCTTAATATAAGAACGTGCAATGAGTAGCAACCGCCCTGGGCGACAGTACAACCATCGATTACATTTATAAACATTTGCTCAAAGTGAAAATCTCATAACAAGGATCAAACGACTATATTAAAGCGTAGTAAGTGAGCATCATAAAAGTAACCACTAGCCGTGCGAAAAAAAACCCAAGATGTTCCTTCAAATGCTTCAAAACGTAAGAAAACCCAAAATTTTACACTCTACACTATGCAATTAACAATGTTTACAATTATATCTGGTTACGAGATTAATATCTCACGGCTTGTAATTCCATCCAGTGTCGAACTAACAAGGAACCGTTAAGATTTTCAAGCACCGTCCCGAGGCTGTTGGTCACAGTGCATCGCCCTCGCATGTATTGCTCTTTGAAGTCTTTTTCTTCATCGATCTCGACCATACTTTGCGCAGGTTCGAACCGGCGCTCCTCATTAGGTGTTACGTTGGACACCTATCGCCGATTCATCACGCCACCACGGCCCACGCTTCGTCGAGGCACGGTCCATCCATGACACATGCTTGGCGTAATAGATCTTTTGATTGAGATAAGAGAGTTATATAAACGCAGGAATGACGATCAAGAAATATTGATTATTGGAGTGATTTTTTATTTATATTTTTGAAAATTGAAGTGTTTTGTGACGACATAAATTGCGGATCTAATTTGGGCCCCTCTCCCATTTGCAGGTGGGGGGAGGGGCACCGTGGCTGTTATTTTAGGTTAGGTTGTTATTTAAAATTATTATGTATTGTAACATCATAATTTTATAATCTAATTTGGGCCCTTCTCCCTTTTTGTGGGGGGGGGGGGGGGCAGATAAGCGTCGAACCAATCGAACCGTCGGCATACCGGACAATACGATCGCGCTTTAGCCCTCCGTAGCCTTTATTTTAGATTCGGTCAGGGTGATCCAATCAAAATAATTGAATGGCCATAAAAAGAATTCCTTTGAAAATATTTTCGCTACGATCGTCTTCGAAATTGTCCTCTCTCTTGCAACCGTGCCCCATCGCGAAGTATATCCTATCAAGTATGAATGACTGATGAAGCGTGCCGTCGAGACGCGGCGATCTGTGGTTCATGCTTGACAAAGTAAAACATCACATCGCGGCAAACCGATTGCTATGTTCAGTCATGTGTAAAACGAATTCTCTCGTTTTATGCAAATTTAGTCATGCGTGTCCCCATTCTCTCATTTTCCCTGCTACACTCTTATACAAAAATGTTAGAAATGCGCTTTGGGCCCTTTACGTCGCCGTCAGGTCTCAATGAGCCGGCAAATCGTCTGCACGGCTTTAGCTAAGCTTAGAAAGAGTTACGGTCATAGCATTTAGAATTAGAATTAAGATTCGAATACAATCGAATCGAATTTTTCGAATAAACATTTCCATGAGTCTATGAATGTTTTGAAAAAAAAATAATCATGGAATATGTGGAAAATTTACCGGTATTTCCGAAAGTTTTCGACAAGACATTTTAACGTTCAAATACTCATTTGGTAGGGTTTAGCCTAACCCCGGGTAGGAAATCGTCTTGCTATTAGAGCTGGGCAATTCGATTCTGTAATTCGAATCGATTCGAAGCACAATTTATTCGAATCAATCATGAATCGTTCATAGGAACAAAAGCTTGCTAAATGAACTAGAATTTTCATTCTGAACGACAAAATGCAATCGATTTTGGTCACGTTTGACCAAAATCGATTGTATTTTGTCGTTAATATATGAAATTTGTTGCTCTTAAACACGGAATGTAAATTGAAAATAACCTATAAACTATATATTTCTCGATTTTCACAATGAAGACAAGTTGCAATAGTAAAAAAGGGATATTTGTTATCTATTTGGAATTTATGATTCGGTTCGAAAAAATTATTCGAAGATGATTCGAATTCCAAATGATTCGGTTCTGCCGAGCACGGATAGTTAAAGAGTTGAGAGATAAAATAGTTGAGCAGAATGTGTAGAAACAGATTGAAAGACGCTAACTTGAATGGGATGAGAGAACGAATTAACAGTGCATTGGTAATAAAAAAGCGGAATATAAATGCCTGAGCAATTGAGCCTGGCTCGGTGACTCAGTCGGTTAAGCGCGATCGTATTGTCCGGAAGGCCGATGGTTCGATGCTTTGACCGTTTCACCATCGAGCGTGCCCTTCAGCAAGACATTTCGAGGGTAACTGTAACATAGAACAGATACACAGTCACTACAAAGGCCCGTGCCTAACGGTTATTGGGTATAAGCCCCGCTGTAGGTTCAAGGATAGGCCACAGCAAATAATTCGAAAACCCTAAAAAGAATACTTGACGAATTGTCTGTTATAGCATTTATCACCACAATTTGCCAACGAGTTATATAATGTGTCGAGCGCAAAAACCTTGACATATACGCTAAAATATTAAAAAAGTTAATCAACGGTTTTCATTATTTTATTCGAATGATTACGAAATAAATGACGTTCACAAAAGTGCGTCTGACTGACGGACATGACGTGACATGATAGTTTGCATCATTATGTCCAGTAAATTTTGTTCTGCAAAGAAATGACTATTTAAATCATCTGAATCGGTCGAGCACCCAAACCTACGAACCTTTCACCGAACGTTGACTTTCCTGTTCACTTCCGGGCTGGTGGCCTATCACTGAATTGTTTATGATGACGTACAACGTAAATTTATAATATCGCACAAACAGCTTTTCAGGCAGCTTTGTAACGCGTCGTTGTTTTAGTATTTAGTTATCATTTTCTGGGTTTTTGTTTGTGAATCATTTTAAAACATATTCAGTTGATTTGCTGTGATTACTGATTATTTGCTTCACGGTTTTGCCGTGAAATACATAAATCGAGTAAGAAATTATCAGAAAATACTAGATCTTAATCGTATATTGGTGTATATCGTATATTGGTGTATATCGTATATCAGTGTATATCGTATATCGGTGTATAACGTATATCGGTGTATATCGTAAATAACAGACTGCGGGGAATGATTAGGGTTTTTTTTCAATTCAATTTTTTTATTATTAAAATCAAGATCACGTAGATTTACTCTGCAAAATGCGGTATTGCTCTCAAAACATCCCGTCAAACTTTTCCCATAAGGTATAGGCTAAAATTTGTAGGGGTCAAAGGTCAGGGAAAGGTCCATTTGAATCTTGATTAAAAAAGTGGTATATGTAACCATGTATACCAGACACCAGTAACTCCACAGGTTTTTCAATGAAGTAGTATCGTTCACGTTTTCTAATAATTAATGAGCGGTTATTTCATTTAATTGCTTTCGTGAAGTGCTTGTTTCCGTAAGACATTATGATTATTTGCTGATATTACTATTATTTGGAAATGCGACATGGTTCGTTCTTCATGGGTTTCTGTGTGTATTCGATGCGTTTACTTTCGTGATAACCGCTCACACTAGTGTATTTGTGGGGGGGGGGGGGCATCATGTCGTTATTTTTGGGCTATTTTAACGTGATATGCAACGAAACACTATTTTATGAGATATTTTTTGTCTGCGGCTCCCCCTATGACGTCATAAATTGACCTCTTCCCTTCGAATTCCCCCCTTTCCTCGTTTCGAAGTTGACTGACTGACTAGCCACTCATCAAGCCTATACTTAATCAATAAGTATACTAAACTGTAACAAAAGTACAGTAAATATACTGGTCTTTTGCAGTAATCGCATATTTCCAAAGTAATAATAAGCCATGTTTATGAGATTTATGACAATTATGGGCTGTTGATAGACCGCACCTTCGCGGTGCGTTCCATCAATACCCCATATTTGGTCAAAAAAGTCAATTTTAAATTTTTTTCCTTACTGCCAAAGAAAATTACTGTCTAAGACCAGTGATTTGGTTGCATTTTTGTTACAGTGTAAGAGTGAACATTAGAGCTAGATTGTTCAATCTGCATGCTTGAAAAATGGTAATATTCATATTATTTTTTCATTAAATTATTCCACGAGTAAGGTTGCATATCGATTTATGAATATCACGGAAACCTTTGAAACACTTATAGGTGATACCGTTCATTCCCAAGGCGCACTGGCGCCGGCAGCGCAGACATATACCTCCCCCCTCACCCGAGATTTTGGAAGATAGCAATGTTCCCAAGATCTACCCCCACGCTTCTGGCTCGCGTGTTTTTTTTTTAAATTGATGATTTTTCCAAACAAATGAGCTAAAATGTTTTGGCGCACCTCCGGCGCGCGAGTTTCGGTAGCAAAATATGCTATACCCTCCCTTCTGAATTGAAACTTTCCGCCGCTAATGCAAAAGGTGTTCTGGTCAAAATGTTTCTAACTGGGTCGAGCAGCCGAGTTGTTCGCTTAAAGAATTTTTCGATAGAAAATTATATAGAAGCGAAGATTTCAGTTATTACTAGTTCTCTAGACGGCTTGTGTGGTCTTAAAAAATGTCCAAGTCAAAAATATTTCGTATATAATATTTTGTTAAGTATGAGTCACTGATGGATCGCGCCGCTAAGGCGCGGTCCATCAGTGACTCATGCTCAACAAAACCAAACATTCGATTTGGATAATTAGATTAAAATACCATATTTTGTTTTGTATACTTATTTAAAAATTTTATAATCATTCGAGCACTTATTTGTACTTAATGGGTCATTGACTTGTAAATTAACAATGAAACTCCTTCGAATTGGCAATGCATGTAGTTAAGTCGGTCTATTTTTTTTTTTTTTTTTGATATCCATTGCTTTTTTAAAAATGTACACTAAACGACGCCGGATTAAAAAAGGACGAGATGGAACTTCATTTTTATGATGTGGGAGAGGAAAGCTCGGAATACGGCTTAATCATATAGAGATTTTTTTGAAATGCGCTTCAAGCGACGCCAGAAGCAGAGATCACGGACGAGATATAATTTCATTTTTATGCTGTGGGAGAGGAAAGCTGGGAATACGGCTTGACCATAGGGAGATTTTTTGAAATGCACTTTAAGCGACGCCAGAAGCAGAGATCAAGGACGAGATATAATTGCATTTTTATGCTGTGGGAGAGGAAACCTGAGAATACGGCTTAACCATGTGGTTATGAACTTATGGTACAATAACCCGTTTCCGAGTAAGTGACAACAGTTTTGTCCCTACATTTTTTTCAACTTATTTTGTGCATGGAAGCAACGCCTACGTGAACCCTGTACACCGTCGAAGAGTCAAATATACCTCTCACATAAAATCAATCAATCTTCACAGGATTCGAACTTACGCCAAGACCATTAGACATACGTAGCTAAAAGGGTATTCCCAATGCTTTACGATTGATCTCACCAAACACCCTGCTAACTCCTCGACCATTAACCTCCTTCAGGATGCTTGATTAGCTCAATCGATAAAACATTGGGAACACGCTTTGAGCTACGCATCTCTGATCGTCATCACGCAGATTCGAATTCCATCAGGAAGGATAATTATATGCGAGAGGTCTGCTGGACGCCTCACAGATCACGATGTTTCACGTAAGCACTGCTAACGGATTTCTTAACCAACCAGGGCCACGCACAGGAAAAATGAAAAATATGATAAGCCAAAAAACCTTCGCCCTAGTTCGGAACTGGTGTCGGCACGAGAGGTCATGATTCGCCATATAGTTTTTATTTTTATCCACTTCTCGAGGTGGATCCCTGTCCAAGGCCCTGTAGCAGCGTCCACTTATAGACGGTCAGGGTTACAATTGCTGGAAAGATATCATCTTTTCATGTTCAGCTTAGCCTACCCAATTGTTACACCTTGAGTATTCTCGGCTTTCCTCTCACACAGGATAAAATGAAATCATATCCTATCCCTTCATCATAGTATATGAACAGTTCAATCCTCCGCTGATCGTGTTCCGACTTAGATTGCAGTTCTTGGCACTACAAGTGGCCGTAAGTTGGTTCCTTTAAGGAGCTGACGCTGTTGAATTCACGTTTGCGCTAATTCATTTGCCAAACATTTTCGGTTTTGTTTGTTTTTTCAAACAAAAGTAATAATAGCTTGCATGAGTGGTTGTTATCGGGGATTAAGTCTGACATTGAGCGGAAAACAACGCACGGATTACCGCAAACCTCGGATTACGCTCTCGGGCTTACAAAAACGTTAGAAATTCCCGAAATTTTATTTTGTCAAGCATGAGCCATAGATGAACCGCGCCTCGTCGGCGCGATCCATCTATGGCTAATACTTGACAAAACGCGTTTCCATAAATTTACCAATAATTTCATGAACATGAAAAGTTTTCTTCGAAAATTGTTCAACGATTGTGTTTGCAAAGAAATGCGACGGCAAACGCTGGTACTATTTAATACAATCGGCATGGGCATTGACGACGAAAGCAGGGTGGGACGGGTACATGGCCCTCACACTTTTTTCTTTCTCTTTTCTTTACAGCCACTTCTTGGAGTGGATCACCCTGACCCCGTACCACCGGCCACTTACATACAGACAGGATTAAAATCGCTTGAAAGATATAATCTTTTCCTGTTCGGCTTAGCATACCCAAGTTATTGCACCCTGGGTGAAGTGGTGGGCATGGATTAACGAGCCGGACTTGCCGAAGCTCTTGGAGTTATTATAAGTGGGGACAGTAACGCCCCTCCCCCCCCCCCCAAGACTTGGAAATTGCACAAAATATCTTTGAATGAGCAAAATTTTAGCACGCCTTCGGCCATCGGCCACTTAACACACATTCTACATATTTCTTTCTCTTTAGCCGCCAAAAATGATGCATTTTTTTCAACTTAAAGCGCAAAATTTTTTCGTTTTATGCTTCCTCCAAAGTTGACACCTTTCTCCCCCCTATGAGTATGCGGAAGCCAATTATTTTTTTCAATCTTTTATCCAATCTTGGTTTCTTAGTGCTAATGTCGCTTTAATTCAGTGAGGTGAGGAGAACGGTTCAGCTTCCACGCTTTTTTCGACAAAATGCTGAAACTGAACGATTTTAAATGATTCACAAATTTAAATTCGTTATTTCGTTCTGTGTTCGACGTAAATTTGATGATATATTTATGTCGCAAAAATGATGTGTTGTTTTGAGCGTATTTCAAATTTTTAATCAAAAAAATTATTCTCTAAACATGTTTTATTAAGTATGAGTCACTGATGAATCGCGCTGCGAAAGAGCGATCCATCAGTGGCTCATACTTCACAAAAATAAAAATTAGATTCTAAGAAATTCCGCGCGGTTACTTTCAACATGCAAAGCGTCAATGCTTCTAGTATCCGACTTTGGAGATATTTTTGTCTTATATTATTGGAATAACATCCCGAATGCAAACAAACTACAGTCCAAAAATATTTCTAAAAAACATGGCTTGTTATCGGCGGTGTATTAAGAACCTTGAAAAGAGGGGGGGTGGGCGTCACAATGGGCGCCGCAGGCAAGAACTTGTCCCTCGCAAATAGCGTTTTTATTGTATATTACTAGAAAATATAACAAAAAATCGCTCCGAAGGTTTGAAATATTTTCAAAAAATTTATTTCAGTGCCTAAAATAGGCTGGGGTGAGTGTAATATCCTATGTCCGAAGGCGCGCGAGAAAATTTTGAGAATTTCTACTTTTAAAAGCACCTGGAAGGTCATTTTGGGATATTTTCAGTCGGCGAGAGGGACATGATTACGAGTCCTAGATTTGTGTCGCATTTAGATTTTTTGTAAATATCCCAAATAAAATGCAGAGAGAGAAAGAGAGAGAGAGAGAGAGAGTATTGAATTCATCACCAACCAGAAAGTATAAAAAAATAATAAATAAATAGTCATTCATGAAATTATACGTTTTCGGTACAGACTGGGAGGTAGTGATACGACCTCATGGTCATCAGCGTATGCACCACCCAACTTCCTGAAATAATATTAAGGATTCAAAGGCATTAATGTGCGAGTGAGTGGTATCTGCCCCGGGCGATGATAAAACCATCTACCGCTTTTTTGTTTCCTTTTAGTCGATTCTTACGACACGCAGGAAATACGTTAGGACTATTCTAAACCCCGTACCTATACAGGGCATACAAAAAAGCATCATACAAATAGCATTCAAACCTTTATCGGTCGTACTTTAATTTTTGATAAAAATGACGAAAATGTGGCGTTACATAACCTATTTATTAAATACTTTTGGGTTTATTTCGGTGGCGAATATTTTCGTGGTTGAGGGCGTTTCCCTGGTGCAGTAGATTTGATAATCTTAACCGAGAACATATTTTGTCAAGTATGATTCACTGATGGATCGCGCCGTCGAGGCGCGGTCCATCTGTGGCTCATGCCTGACAAACTAAATTTTCCTTGAATTCGGGGCTATTAGTGATTAGATTATAGATAACGAGAGAAGATAAGATAAGAAACACTGCAAATTGTGTGGCATTTAAAGCACTATAAAACTTATAGATAATCAGACACAGATAGGTTGGCATAAATGGCTTTGCATAGTTTATTTTGACTATGGATCGCGCCACGGTAGTGCAGATACAGTCTTTCTGCGGCTTAACAAAATAGACCTTTTTCGTTTATTATGGATTCAATTACGTTAAGAGAAGAAAAGTCCATCGTTTGGAGAAATTTGTTACCAGAAAGTGAGTGTAATTTAGAACTCTATATAAAATAAATTCGTTCAGAAATGAGCCAGGGCCTAGTTGCTTTTTGATTGCAAAAGTGAAAAAAATTGAGTTTGGGGCATTGAAAATCAAATATTTTAGCCGGGCAGGTATGGAAATTTGGGTCGTTTTCGGTGATTTTAATTGATTGCTTGGGTTTTGGGATCTGGTGATGAAAGGGATGACCCACCTGTATCCTTTCCTGTACCCATCACAAAAATATTTACATTCCGACTCTGCCAAACGACGAGCTAATCCTAATCAGGCAAAATTTGCCAAAACATCTGTTGTTAAGTATGAGTCACTGATGGATCGCGTCGATGAGACGCGGTCCATCTGTGGCTCATGCTTAATAAAATAAAAATTTTGTTTGGGATGTATTCGCGTGCCGCGGTTTTAAGAAAACGATTTTCGTGACATTTGAATTTTGCAAATTTGCTGCAAATACGTCATTGTAGATGGGTTGTTTATTTATCACTTGTCAGTTGGAATGCGAGAGATAAGATTAAAATCTATCGATTGTAATTTGAACTGCAATGTTAAAAAGTATGTTGATTTTTAGTGGAATTTTGAAGTTAATTCATCCCAGGCCCAATCAGAATTTTTTTTTATTTTTATTTTTTTTGAAATTCACTCTGAGCAATGCCGGAAGCAATTCCCAAAGAAAACCAACCAACAGCCACTCAATAGCAAAGAGATACTTAAAGATGTAGTACCAGCAACTGCACTCTAAACGGAAAACATTGCAAACGGAACTGAACCGTCGTGGTAAAGTGCAGTGAGTGGTATCTTCCCTGGGCAATGCTTCTTTTTAGTCGTCTCCTACGACACGCATTAAATACGTTAGGACTATTCTAAAGCCCGTATCTACAGGGCAGATTTTACCAAGCATGCACCGCAGATAGACCGCGTCTTATAGCTGCAGCTAAATTGACTTAAATCATGACTCAAAACTCTTGCAATATATGCCCAGCAGAGAAAAAGTTTTAATTATTTGGCATGCTATAAATTTATGCAATATTTTTATTGTCGTAAATTAATTTATTAGAATTTAGTAAAAAAAAAGCTTATTCTACTTTAAGTTAATGAAGTTTCAATTTTCTTCGACTGCTTACGTTTTTCAATGTTTATTGTATTCGAGTCCAAAATATATTTATTTTTATTAATTTTTTTATTTAGAATAAGAATAAGACTTCAGGATAAACATTTATTTATTCTTGCCATCACTGACCCAAAGTTTCAAACATACCACAGCAAACAGCAAATAATATATGATAAAAAAGGTAATGAGACATAATTTTGTGATTGGTCAGTCGACGCTCAGTCAAGTGTGGAATTCTCATTTAAAAACCACTCGAAAACGAGAGAATTTTAAGAGCATAAAGAGTGAGAGACAGGAAGCCGGGAAAAGAAAAAGGCAATAACGGCTTGCCGGGTTGAACAAAGAAAATACCACGCTGCGCCTCGCTAGGAACGTGCCTACGCCATTTAGCTGCGCTTGGTTAGGATTTTGTATTATTAAAAAGTGTATTTTGGGTAATTTAGGAAGGTATTTTAGTTCTATTTTCTGCATTTTTATTACTTTAGGAACTCTGATTAATCGACTTGTTCGAAGTTTATTTCTCTGCGCGATAAACCATGCATGATGCTGTCGCGATGTGTCAACTACCACGCCATTTATATCTTGAACTTTTAGAAAGACTATGTTTAAGAAAGCGATTTTAAAGGATATAGAAATATTTCGTTTGGTGGTTTTAAGTCAGATTTTTTGTAATCATTTTGCGCGTAATTAACTTGTAATTCTCATCATTGTGCCTACAAATAGACATCTATAAATTTTTTTCTAGACAAGGTTTTTGAACTATTTTTTAAGATAATTTTTATACGTTTGTTATATTTATTGAGTGGAAGAATTTTGATTTTATTTTTAGGTAGGGCTGGCTGATTCGAGTCGGTATTTCGAATCGATTCGAAGTACAAATTATTCGAATCAAACGTGAATCTGTCATAGAAACAAAACATGCTAAATAAAGTGGCCGAATATGGGGTGTTGATGGAACGCACCGCGAAGGTGCGTTCCATCAACACCCCATAATTGGCACAAATCTCATCAACATGGCGTTTTTTTTTACTTTGAAAATATGGAATTACTGTAAATGACAAGTAAATTTGATGTACTTTTGTTACAGTGTATGGCCAAATATGTTTTGTTGAGCACATACCAGTGTTAGCGATTCTAGGTAAAAGCACCGAGTTTATTTTCAAAGTACTTTTACCTAGTTTTAATCTTATTGAGTTTCTGTCTAAATTTCTATCTAGTTGATTTACTAGGTAAAGTAAGTAAATTTACCTACTTTTTAACTAGGTACTTGAAATAATTAGCTAGGTATCTGATTCGAAAAGTGGCGAAAATGTGAAAATGCTTCTGAAATATTCAATTCGGTGATCTCAACAATATTCAAATCTATTAGGAATATCTTAAATGCAGCAATACGACGATTGCCTGGTTTACCTTTTTTTAATCTAGGCACTATCTACTATCTAAGTAGTTCAACTCTAAACAACTCTACTAGGGTTTAGAACAAGCTTCGGAATTGGTCGTGGCCAGGGCTGGGCAATTCGATTCGGTGATTCGAATCGATTTGAAGCACAGATTATTCGAATCTGTTGTGAATCGATCATAGGAACGAAAACTTTTTATTTTTAAGGATTTATTGATTCGATCCGATTCGAAGAAATTATTCGAATCAAGTTCGAATTCCAAATGATTCGATTTTGCCCAGCCCTAATTGTTGCCCAATCAAAAAAAATATCAAAATATCCCTTTTTTATCTTAAATTCCCATAGAGCAAGGCTAAAGGAGACAAATCATACTAGAAAATTCTCCTGAAGCCACTTAAGTGCAAAGAGCTACATGAAATGCAGGAATAGGCACTAAGAAACCCCCATCCCTGATAGATGTCTGTTAACGCGAGTTTTTAAGCTTTGTAGATCAACACGATCCTATCTGGAAAGCAGTGAGAACTGAGAAGGCAGGGAGTTCAAAACTTTAGAGATTCTTAGAAAAAAGCATAAAACTGTTTGTGATGAGTCACCCATGGAACGCGTCGAGGAGACGCGGTCCATTTGTGGCTCATGCTTGACAAAATAAAATTGATGATTGGGGATGAATCGTCCAATTACTTGTAGTCTCTGTCAGCTTCTAATCCAAAATATTCGATTTGATTTGAGATTCGCAAATTCATTGAATATTCGATTCTATTTTTCAGTGATAAAAAATTAGCAAATTCAGGAAATGTTTGTATTTTTGAGAATAAACGTAGATTTTGATATTTGATGCATTTTGATAATTTTTTGGTATATATTCATTTTTATTTGGAAAAATGATTCGATTCAATTGAGAATTCGAAAAATATTTCGATTTTCGTCCACCGAATGGATCGAATCCACAAAATGATTCACCACTCCTCTTTATTTGAACCATTTTGTGGATTCCGAGCTCCATTAACAATGGGCATTAATTTGTAACGTTTATTTGGCGGCGCGATCCATTTCTTGACTAAGAAATGACTCACTGGCTCTTTGTCTCATTTCAATATGACCCATACTCTTCCACGTCGACCAGATAAATCAACAGACGTAGTGAACCATTTTTGCGGACGTCGTACGCCATTAAAATGGACGACGCCATTGAGATAAGACTACTCCCGTTGCTAAAGCAGAATGTATTTGTCCGTGGAATGGGTGTATCTGGCATTTGGTTTCTCTGCTCAAACTAGTTTGAATTTTTTTCTTGACCAAATATGTTGGATAGGTAAGTCACTGATGGACGCTCTGTGGTTCATTGAGGATTTAGTGGGTGCGATGGCCTAGTGGTAGGGCTGGGCAATTCGATTCGGTGATTCGAATCGATTCGAAGCACAATTTATTCGAATCAATCATGAATCGTTCATAGGAAAAAAACCTGCTAAATAAACTAGAAACTTCACTTTCAACGACAAAATTTGACCAAAATCGATAGCATTTTTCCGTTAAAATATGAAAATCGTTGCCCTTAGACAATGTAGTGTGAATTGAAAAAACACAACAAACTATCAATTTCTTAACCATGATGGTAACAAGTTGTAATAGTAAAAATGAGATATCTGTTATTTACATGGAATTAATGATTCGATCCGATTCGAAAAAAATATTTTTATCCTGCTGGAAAGGAAAGCCGAGAATACAGTTTAACCATATGGCGAACCACAACCTCTCGTGCAGATACCAGTTCCGAATCGCATGTGAATCGAACCTGCGCCATGACGATCAGAGATGCGTAACGAAATATTCCCAACGCTTTACCAATTGAGATAACCGGCCGCATGTTGCGTTTTCGTTTATACCTTCATTGATCAAATGCTTCCGCGCTGGTAACTAGATAAAAGCACAGAACGTACTGAGCTCACCCCGTAGGATATGTTACTGGATATGCTCCAGCAATATTATCCGTTATCCTTTTCACAGTTTGACTCATTTGATTGGATCATCTTTTACCAGCGACTATTTATAGACGAACATGTTTAATTTTTCTTTTCCAAAGAAGTCCGCACCGAGCAAGGCCGGGAGTAGCTCCCAAAAGGGGCCAACTAACAGCCACTCGAATGACAAAGAACTACTATATCATTGAATGCAAGCAACTCTGTGCGGCAAACATCCCATACAGAACTGAATCGCCACGTTAAAGTGCAGTGAAAGGTATCTGCCCTGGGCAATGATAAACCATCTACCCCGACCCCGTCCAGTGAGGAGATGTTTCTGTTTCGTCGGATTTAACCCGAGTTATTACTCCCCGGGCAAAGCGCTGGGCATGGATTACAAGCCAAACTTATTGGGTTTCGAACCCGAGCGGTTCAACCTGCGATGCCAACGCGATCACCACTAGGCCATCGCCCTCATTCATATGTTTGAAAACCGTCTTAAACAAATATCCTTTATTTATATGTTTGTTTGTTCACCTTTTCACAACCTTTCCATCGCCCACCTAGTTCATTTACGCGGTCTATTTATCTCATATTTAGTAATTTCATTTTCGTCAAGAATGAGCCATAGATGAATCGCGCCGTCGTCAGTGCCCATTCTTGGTAAATTCCGTTTGAACCAATTTTATGACGACCGTTACGACCCGGTCTATTTTTAATGCCAAAAAGTGACCGTTTTATCCAACGCGGAGCACAAAATGAATGTTTTCATTAATCCTGTCTAGCAGGGATATTCAACACGAATCGAACAGTCGAATAAATTCGAAAATGAGCATATTCGATTCGGTTTAGTAAAACTCTTGATTCTGGATATTTTTCAGAATAGTGGGATATGAAAATATGTCATTTTCATTGCAAAAATCTAGGCTGAATCGACAGAAAAATTTGTATTTGGCATCCAAATTGACGTGGTTCAACGAAATAAAGATTGTGTAATATAGTCTAATCAAAATTTCCTGGATTTTATAATTTATATTTTTCTTTAAATAAGTTAAAATGCATTAGGCAAACTTCAATGAATGCCAACGAGAGTAGGGGATAACGGGCCTTGTCGTATAACATTTTATAACATCAAAATTTCTGGCTAAATAAATATTCTGTGTCATTCAAACCTATATATATGCTCCTGGTTTTCTTGATATTAATCCAGTTCCACTGCTTTCCATTTCGTGCAAAAATCAACTCATTTCAACCCTGCAATCATGCCTGGATGCGCTTGAATGAAGCAGATAATCCTCTATGACCTATATGGTCACGAGCGAAAAAAAATCGTTGTTTATCTTTCATGGCGCCGTCTAAATCCGGACCTTTTTATCGGATACTTTCCAAATATGAAATTTTATTTTATCAAGCATGAGCCATAGTTGGATCGCGCCTAGGAGGTGCGGTCCATCTATGGCTCATGCTTGATAGAACAATCCTCGGTGACAATACCTGAATTTGGAAGTTGAAACGCGTACAACAGCTAATACTCGTTTGAGTGGATTTTGTAGTCGGTTTGTGCAGTGCAGTCATTAGTTCAGCTCGGTGTTGGCAATTCTATGTAAAAGTAACTACTGTGCCTAGTTTGTTTCCAAAGTACTTCTGCCTTGTTTCAAGAATATATATCTTACATAGTTTTCAACTTTTACGAAGTTTTCTGTTGGATATTTTACTCATTAAATTTCCGGGTCTCATGAAGTTTAGTACCATATATCCGATTATCATAAAAATTTCCCATGTTCCTAACCCGGGAGACAATGCCACATGCTTGCAGCATCGGCGCTAGTTAGGATGAGAATATTCTGCCAGTTTTAATTTTGGTGACATACGGGATTATGCTACTAAACTTCACTAGACCCAAATTTCCTAGGTAAAATAAGTAAATTTACCTTTTTTAAAACTGGGTACCGTACCTGGTTGTATTGTAATGTAAAGTTGTATTGTATTGTAGAAGTTATCACAAGAAGAGCAACGCCCGATTTTCATCGTTTATTATGCCGTGTATTATGCATTTTGGGTCAATATAATATACCTAGTTACCGTACCTGGTTGTATTGTATTGGGAAGTTGTATTGTATTGTAGAAGTTATCACAAGAAAGAGCAACGCTCGATTTCCATCGTGTATTAAGCATTTTGGGTCAATCTAAGTGTCTCTTTCCTTTCCTTTTCAGTTATTGAATGCGGTTTTCTGGTACGTGTAGCAAACTATGTATGTATTTATCTAATGTATGAGTCCATTTATAACATTTTTAAATTAGCAAGTACACTGTCACTACAAAGGTCCGTGCTTAACGATTCTTAGGTATAGACGGTAGGTTCGCGGAGAGGCCATAGCAAATAATTAGAGAAAACCCTCTCGTATATAATCAACCAGGACAATCAGAGATGCGTAGCTCGAAGCGTAGTCCCAACGCTTCATCGATTGAGCTAACCGGGCACTGGAAATTGTAGTGCTGGATTCGCATAATTTGCTATTCCGAATCCGTCCGATAACCATTTTTTTCAATTTCCATCTCTATTTTTATAAAATGCGAAACTTCAGTTGAAATGTAACACTTTAATTCCGTGAGAAAGCGTCGCATAACCGCAAGGACTATTATTCACTTTCTATACGCGGTCGTTTCCACGTAGAAAATACGCGGTAAGGACGAACGATATTCTCAAAAAGGAAAAAGGTTGTTGTGGGAAAAATGGTATCTTTATTATTTATATGGATTTTGTGATTCGATCCGATTTGTTCGAATTATATTCGAATTCTTAATGGCTCGGTTATGCCCAGTACTAATCGCGCCCCTGAGCAACGGTCTATCTGTGGTTCATACTTTACAGATTGGTATTTGTGACAGGGATCACCTCGGCCTTCACGACCAAAGGATCACTCGGAAATTCCGCTTTGTTTTACTTAATTGTTACAACGTAGCGGCCAGATGAAAAGACGTCATTTTGCCCAAATTGCGCTTTTGAAATTCCGCTTTCTGACTCACCGCGTCTCGTATCACAAAACGAAACGAAATTTAATATGATGACGACGCCGCAAAAATGGGCGTGATTAGTGGTGAAAAGGCGTGGTTTTATGATTGGCGGGAACAGTGCTCAGTCATGCGTGATAATAATTTTATTTTTGCGCATTCTTTGTGTGAAAATTGCGCCTGCTCGACGTCTTTATGTCATAATTTTATTTTATGGACGACGTTCTGGAAATCTGATTTTAAGTGATGTCGTTTTTTTTTGTTATTCTGAGATAGAATCATTTGCAGTTCAGATATCACAAATTTGACAAGTTTGACTAGATCAAGACTCTATTGGGCTGAGAACGTGGACTAACTACTTATCCTTCGTCTGTGTCTTTGCGTCTGTGTTTCCGTACATGCAGTAAACGCGAGGGTACAGTAGCAAGATTAAGTATGATCAGCTAGAGAGGTTCAAAGTCTTGCGATCCATCAGGGATTAGTGACCCATGCTTGACAAAACTTAGAAAAATATTTCTGTTGAAAAAAGAGCTGTCCAAAATATTCGATCATATTCGCAAATCGCGAATCATAAATTATTCGATTTGATTTCCCCAGTGATTCGAAATCAACATATTCAAAGAAGTATACCTTTTCAGAAAACATAGGTGTTTAACAAATTTCTGAAAAAATTTATTTCTCGTTTAATGTAATACTGCTGATTCTAATATTCAATTCTAGGGTAAAAATTATACGGTTCGATTCTGAATTCAACCGATATTCGATTTTGGCCGAGCCTGGAATATTTCTCCTATCTCACTTGAATAGATCGGTTGATATATTTAAACCGTGAATGCGCGTGTTTACATTAAACCACACCTTTCAATAGCTCTGCTATGTCATCGACGCGGTTTTAGTTCCTTAAATTCGTCCGATAGAGGATATTGAGTGAGTCAGTCTTTCTTGTAGCAGATCTAACATAGTGGAATCGTGGGCAGGGCAGTGTTTGGTGGGTTTTGAGACTGAAATCTTGCGACGAGGTTTTAGTTCCTTAAATCTGTCCGATAGAGAATACTGAGCGAGTCTTTCTTCTAGCAGATCCGACATTTTGAAATCGGTAGGTTTTGAGACTGAAATCTTGCGTGGGATAGTGACTATCGATGGTCGTAAGACTTGTCTTGTAGGTAGAGCAGGGCAAAACCGAATCATTTGGAATTCGAATCTGATTCGAATAATTTTTTCGAATCGGATCGAATCACCAATTCCACTTAATAACAAATATCTCATTTTTACTATTACAACTTGTCTCCATTGTGAAAATCAAGAAATTTATAGTTCAAAGTATATTTTCAATTCTCACTACATTTTTAATAGCAACAAATCAAAATCAATTTGATCAAAATCGATTGTATTTGGCCGTTAAAAAGGAAGAATTCTAGCTCATTAAGCAAGTTTTTGTTCCTATGAACGATCACCATTGATTCGAACAAGAGTGCGTCATATATGATAAAAGATGCCTGCCGTTGACCGGCACACATCAAAGCAGCTGGTGAGAATCGAACTCACGACCCCTGGTTTACAAGACCAGTGCTCTAACCCCTGAGCTACAGCGGCGGTGCCCAGGACGCGTAAAAACTTACTCCGAGTTCAAACATATTCTTCGCCAATTTTTTCTCCAAAGAGATAACTCCAAATTCATGTATGTTTTAGGATAATGTTTTAAAAAATACCGTAATTTCTGCGTTTCAATATATTTTTATTCCGATTCCGGATGTTATTCTGTTTCACATATTTAGATATTCGAAAAAAAGGTTCGAATCATCCGAATCGCACAGGTATCCGAATTGACTCGAATATTAAATCTGGAAGGGCAACCTTGGGTTAAAATCATGGTTCTCTGTATTAGACCGTATCCTCCATTTTCCTATTCGTGTACCATCCTGATATTCTACTCTGGTGATATCATTCTACAACAGAGACTCGCCTTATATTACTTATCTATTATTCAGAAGGTATATTGTGGGAAAAAGTTGCATTTAACTTTTTAGATGCCACCTTTAGATTCAATATTCGAATCAATTTAGGTGCATATTCGATTCGAGTGCTTCGGGTATTGATTATACTGTGATTAGGGCTGACAATTGGATTTGGTGATTCGAATCGATTTATTCGAATCTGTCGTGAATCATTCAAAGGAACAAAAACTTGTTGAACAAACTAGGATTTTCATTTTTAACGACGAAATGCAATCGATTTTGGTCAAATTCATCACTTTTAAGTCAGTATATGCTGGTATTTGTAATTTGTAACCATATATTTCCTAATCATTATAAAGGAGACTATAATAGTAATAGTAAAAATGGGATATTTGTTATTTTCATGAAATCAACGATTCGATTCGAAAAAATTATTCGAATCCAATTCGAATTACTAATGATTCGGTTTTGCTCAGCCCTAGACATGTGCCAATTATTTCTTTAAACGATTGGTGAATTTTTGTGGCGTAGTTTAACGCGTATGCAGGCAGATGGCTAACGCCGAGTTATCTTTTTCATGTTCCACCACTATTTCGTGGTTCAAACCACGAACAATTTTTTTGCTATAGATGAAACTAGATAGAGTTGGAAGTGTGGTGGAAACAAACTCGTTTGAACTGAAAGTGCCATTCAATGATCTGCGATTCTTTTGGTTGTTGAACAGGAAGGCCATTTATCCCTTCTTCCAACAATAGTGGGAAAGAGTGTTCTCCAACAACAGGGGTGGGTCCGACTTGCCGACGAAAAAAGTATATTGACTTTTTTATACGTACGAAAATGCGCATAGAAGGCGCGAAAGAAATTTTTGCCATTTTGCAGAAATATACTTATATTCCTCCATACAAGCCTTCGATACTTAACATATTAAGAAAAACCGCGACGTGGAAAACGACGTCGCGAACTAATATTCCATTCGCACTCTTCAATCTAATAATATGACGACGTTTCCAACCATATAATTAGTCTTTGTGACGTACAATGCGGTTTATGAACGAACAATTAAACAGTGATAGCGGAAAGGCATTATCATCGTACCGGTATTTATTGAAGAATTTTCCATTCAAGAACGGGCGCCGCTTTTGATATTGACTTTGAATAGTTGCGAGTTCGCCCCTTATGCAATCAGATTTAGTTTATACCATGTATCCAGGATTCAGAAAGTTATTGGGACGCGTTATCAGTTTTATATGCGATTTATCTTATCCTTTCATGTTGTACTTAAGCGCTATTAACCAGGTTCATGCACAGGAAAAATGAGAAATACGAAAATTCAAAAAAAACCTTCACCCCGATTCGGAACTGGTATCTGCACGAGAGGTCGTGGTTCGCCATATGGTTAAGCTGCATTCTCGGCTTTCCTCTCCCGCAGGATAAAAATGATATCCTATCCTATTTTTTGGAGTGTCTCTGGAATTTATATATAAGTTATGTATTAGACTTATTGTCATTCATTTTCATTGCCCTGATGAAGGATATCTGTATAGTCGCTGAACTTTGGCAAAACGTCGTTTTCATCTCACCGGTTGAGCGAAATAGTCAAACTGGTTATCTTCATATTAGAGAATAAAAAAAAGCATAGCCTGCGAGAGCAAATGGTGTATATTGCCGGCGTTTCAAATGTTCGTACGAACAAACTTCCTCAGGTCATGGCAGTTGTGTGGCATAGTATGGTGTGTATGTATAGTATAGGCAATTTCTTATCTTTAGCTTTGAGCGCGATATAACGTCATACGCCACGTCATCAGAACTATGTAGGTGTACAATAATTGTCAGTTGCTATAATATATTCTACTCTTATATTTCAGTGCTACACTATTATAGATTTTAATTTTTTTCAAAAAGCCAGTTGGATATATAAGGACAGTGATCCACGGAGGAACGGGACTAGCCTAGTTTTGCATTCTAACTCGAATCTGGCAGCAAATTCGTCGTCAATTGGATTTTTTATTCTACGCGGATATTATGACGCACAAGCACGCTAAGAACGGAGAATTTGGGGAAAAGAGGAAAGCGATTTTCGTTCTTTAACGTTTTTTTTTTTTCAGGAATAAAATAGGTTCGCCCAGTGAGCGGGATGTTGCTGGTGAGTATTTGCGTCGGTGGCTTTAGAGTTTGAGTCCTTGTAGTTAAGTTTTACCCGTGTTCGAAATTCATTATATAAATAGACTTATCTTCAGATCAACTAATTTCCGATGTTTGACAATATTTTGCCTATCTTGCAGCTAGAGGGGGCCAAAATCGAATATCTTTAGGTTTTAGAATAGAACTGAATAATTTTCTAATCAAAAATCATATAATAAACAAACAAAGACATCTTTTGTTAGCTTTTAATTTGAGTGAAACTTCACACTTATTTCTGACAAAAGACGCTTTGGGGAAATATTTCTGATAGGGAGACAACATAGACGTATCAGCCCTGTAGTTAGGGGCTTTAGAATAGTCCTAGTAAGGTAGTGGTAGGTGGTTCTACCATCGCCCAGGGTAGATACCACTTACTGCAATTTATCATCGTGGTTAAGGTCCGTTTGGGATGTTTTCCGCTTAGAGTGCAGTTGCTGGTACTACATCTTTTAGTAGCTCTTTGCTATTAAGTGGTGACCGTTAGTTGGTTCCTTTTAGGCACTGCTTTCGACCTTGCTCAGAGTGAATTTCAATAAAAAAAGTAGGATAAGGACAAAGTCGAATGACGAATATAAATATATTGAGGTTTGAACTTCTGATTTTAATTTTTTTATTTGATTAACCAGCTACAATCTGCTGTTTTGATCATCAACTGATAACCAGTTAAATCATTTTCATTAAACATGTTTTGCTGAGTATGCATCACTGATGGATTGCGCCGCCGAGGCTCAGTCCTTATGTGACGTATGCTTGTCAAAATTAGTCTCCGATTGACTTTATGTGGTTCCCGCCGACAATATTTTACAAAATATTACATGAATAAATGGAGGCAATCTTCGCAAGGACGGTATAGCAATTCATCGTTAAAATGTTTCAAAGAACAGTGTTCCCAACGATTTTCAAATTATAGTTTTTAATCTTACGCGTAAAATAGCGTGATTTTGAATTGTTGTAGTTGTTGTTTATCTCTAAAACATTTCCTGCAATAATGCGCTTAAAATGGCGTTTTATCCTCTCAAATTTTGATTTTTAAAGTTGATTTTTTTCCAATGTGAACACGAACTTGTGACTGGCGAACGATGTATACATACGAGACACATTTGTCATAGTTAATAGCTATTAGAAGACTTACCAAGCATGGCACAATGATAAATTGGCATAAATATCCATGGGCCGTGCTTGAAAAACAAACAAACAATCAATCAAATTCGTTTGAGGAAATTAGCGGTTGGGGCCGGGGTCAGATTACACGAATTGCCGGGATTAACGACTCAAAATCGCTGTCAGGTATCGGATAACCACCGAAGCGTAAACAAGCGCTTGAGCTAATAAATAGAAATGTGTTTATCACATATGGGCCTCGCTTTTAGGGTGCGATCCATCGTTGGGCCACGTTTGGTCTGACATTTCTCAAGATGTTTCGTTTGGTTAAGTATGGGCAATTGAGAGCCCGCGAGGTTTTGATATCCTTTTTCTTCGTGGCTGCAAACTGGTAAATTGGGCTGCAAGGGTTTCGCCCTATTTATGAACATTTGTAAACAGCTATTGGCGAACTTTATTGAATAAGACATTGCTGTCGTATAATCATATTTTTTTCTCTTGTATATCTGCTTTTGTAGAGGAGGCAGATCAATTTTTGATTTCCCTCCCGAGTTCGTTTACGAGTTTTTGTATTAGATATCATTTTTATTATGTCATATGAATAGACGAGGTTTCCTTCTCAGTGGAAAATAAACTTTTTTAAAGGTTTGCGATTTGAGAAGTTCAGTGGTAATTTTATATTATCAAGCTTAAGCCGTAGTCGGTGTGTTCTTGAACAAATTGGCGGCTTATACCGCTGAGTACGAACCTTTCTAGAGTGAATGTGTGTGTATATGTTATGTAGAATAGGATTCCAGTTTTATCCTGTGTGAGAGGAAAGCCGAGAATACAACTTGACCATATGACGAACCACGACCTCTCGTGTAGTGGATGAGGCCGTGAGCATTGCTTACGTGAACCACCGTGCGCCGGCAGGGCGTTCAGCAGTCTTACCGATGCGTTGCATTACGTTTCGGGTAACAAAAGAAAAACGGCCAAACACGCCTGCATTACTTTGCGTTAATCGTGTTCACATGTGTACAAAGCACGAACGCAAAAATAAAAAGATGATCTCATAGCAAATCGTTCTGTTTCATTGAAAAACATAAGCAAATGCATGCAGAGCCTTGCACTTGCGTAAAACGCAAGGCTAAAATAAAACAAAACTAGAAAAAACGCAACCTACGCAAACGTGCAGCGCGACCTTAAGATGTTATCGATGCGCATCTCGAAATGTATTCCCAACGCTTCAACGACTGAGCTCATCACCGGGGTTCAGTTACACATGAAATGCCTCGCCGAATCAACATACAAGCCCGCGTACGATGATTATGCGTGTTGGGCCTACTGTAGTCAAGAGATGAGGACTTTATTTCAATGATTTGAAGCACAAATTATTCGAACTAATCTAGAATCGTTTGTAAGAACGAAATCTTACTAAATATAGTGAAATTTTCATTTTTAATGGCAAAATGCAAAAGATTTTGGTCAAATTTTGTCCCAAAAAATGAAATTTTTTTTCAGACATTAATTATGAATTGAAAATGCATTGCCTTCGAGTCAGCTTATGCTAATATTAGTAATTCGTGACTGTAAAGTTCTTGATTTTCACAATGGAGCGAAGTTGTAGCAGTAAGATATTGGTTTAGACCAAAATCGATAGCATTTTGCCGTTAAAATATGAAAATTGTTGCTCTTAGACAATGTAGAGTGATTTGAAAAACACTATAAACTATCAATTTTTTGATTTTCACAATGGAGATAAGTTGTAATAGTAAAAATGAGATATTTATTATTTACATGGAATTAGTGATTCGATCCGATTCTAAAAAATTATTCGAATCAGATTTGAATTTCAAATGATTCGCTTTTCCCCAGCCCTATCACTGATGGATCGCGCAGCAGAGGCATGGCTTTCTGTGACATATGCTTGACAAAATTAAATTCCTGACTACGTCACAAAGCTTCACCAAACGTTTACTTAACCTGCCCAGGCAGGCCCTGGTGTGGTTTTAGTTTGACAGTTTGTTCGTGCGCTTCAGTCGAAGATAGATCAATCAGATAATAGGCGGGGACTTTCCAATCTGGATTATATATTTGCCAGAAGGACAGAGCCCTGCTGTCCCGTTGAGCTGTGAAATTTTCGCAAAGTCGTCTTTGGGTCGATCAAACGGCTTCATAATCGCTTCATGCCGGTGTTGATGACTAAATGGCCTTATGTACAGCCGTTACTAAAAAATGCCATGTTAATGAGATTAAAATTACTGTCAAAGACCAGTGATTTTGTTGCATTTTTTGTTACAGTGTAGCGAAAATATATTCGATACCCTTTTCCACTGATTCGACATCAACAAACTCAAAAAATATACCCTTTTTGAAAATTTATTCAAATTTTGATTATTTTTCAATTTTCTGGATTTTTCGATTTTCATCATAAGAGTTGCAAGAGTGATCATAGTGATGGAAATATTCGCTTCGATTTGCAAAGATATTCGAATGCGAAAGTGACCATTTTTATACCTAGTTTACAACTAGTACATTTACTGAATGATATTTCAAACAGAAAACTCGGGAAAGTTGAAACGGTCAAGTTATATATTATTGAAACCAAGCAAAAGTACTTTGGGAATAACCACGGTAAACTAAGTATACTAGGTCAACTGAGTACTCTTACCCAGTATCGCCAACACTAGTCAAGTCTTAGTATATTTGTGGTCAATGATCCACTTTGGTAAGAGGCATTAAGGCAGTCAATCTGTAACTCTATACCACGGAAGCATGGGCTGTTGACCCGGTTGTCAATGGGCAGATGTCCACTTAAACAGGGAATTTAAATGGAGGGTTGAGATGTAATGCAGGCACGATGTTACACAATACGACAGTTTTATTTTGTCAAGCATAAGTCGACTCTTGTCGGCGAGACACATTGATTCTCCATGTTCAACATAACTAATATGTTTCCCTTGTTGTATTATAGTACTTTTAGGGATAGATTTTGAAAAGAGACCGGTGTATAGTACGTACCATTTCATCACGGTTGAACTATGTTTTTTATAACTTATAAAATGCATGGTGAGAGTATATATAGGGCTGGGCAATTCGATTCGGTGATTCGAAGCAAGATTTGTTCGAATCAATCGTGGATCGTTCATAGGAACAAAAACTTGTTAAATGAACTAAGATTTTCATTTTAACGACGAAATACAATCGATTTTGGTCAAGTTTGACCAAAATCGATTATATTTCTTCGTTAAAATAGAAAAATTGTAGCTTTTAGTGTGAATTAAAAAATACTATAAACTATAAATTTCTCCAATTTTACAACAAGACAAGTTATAAAAGTAACAATGGGATATTTGTTATTTACGTAGAATAATGATTCAATCCGATTCAAACAATTTATTCGAATCAGATTCGAATTCAAAAAGATTCGGTTTTGCCCAGCCATAGTTATACATATTACTCTTATTTTTTACCACCAATTGCGCTGTGCATTTGTTCTTCTGTCAAATTGGTGGCGACTACCGCTATAATACGAGTTCAGAACATATTGAAGCCGTTGTTGCCCGGCTCGGTGGTTCAGTCGATTAAGCGCGATCGTATAGTCCATAAGGTTCGATGCTTGACCGTTTCACCACCGAGCGTGCCCTCCAACAAGGCATTTTGGAGGTATCTGTAACACAGAACAGATACACAGTCACTACAAAGATCCGTGCCTAACGGATGTTAGGTATAAGGTAGGGTTCACGGACAGGCCATAGCAAATATTTCGGAAAACCTAAAAACAGAGCTTGTTGTTTTCCTTTTAGAAACGTTATTCTGTCAAGTATGTGCCTCAGATGGGCGCGTCTCAACGGCGTGTTCTATTAATGGCTCGTACTTAACGAAAAATGTTTAGATAGACATTTCCTTACGGGTTATGGACCAACGATTATCGAGCCGTTGATAGGCTGTTGAAATATACGGAGGAAGCGATTTGAAAAACAAGTCTTGCATTTCGATTCGAAATGCCAATATTATACAATTAGAAATGTATAAAATTTTCATAAATATTATGAATTTTACAATTTTGTAAAAAAAATGTCAATTCGTTTAAGAAAAATGCTGAAGTATAAAACTAGATAGTTGCCATTTTTCCTTTTGTCTTATAAAAGTGCTCCAGTTAGAATATTACCGTAAAATGGGCACCAATTTATTGAATAATACTAAGAATCGTCGACTTGGCACGCCTTTGTCTCAGATTAAATTTTGTCTCAGCTTAAATGATTAATCCTATTTTGACCTACAATCCACCAACATCGGCCAAAATACTTATTCAACGTCTCTCAATATATTGGTATATCACGCACTATTACAAAATGAAGTGAATTCGCCTTCCTTTAACTTTTCTTGGTGCTATTAAAAAAGCTAGAAGATTGATCTATTCGGCCTTTTATGAACTGTTGATGGAACGCGCCACCGGGGCGCGATCCATCAACAATCCATACTTGGCATTTATCTCATCAAAAAACCAGTTTCGAATTTTGGAAATATGAATTCACTCCAACAGGACGGTACGTTGCTTTGCTTTATTTTTGCCATACCGCTTATGTGACCGCATTGTGTGTGTGCTTTTGGATCGTTTGGTTACGTAACTCGAAATACAATAACTACATTGAAAAATTCGCCTGTTTTCTATTGCTAATCTTGCTACTGTATCTTGCTTAATCATGCTACCTTGCATTCAACGCATACTGATCCACTAACACAAAGGCATGGAAGGATATTTTCGTTTCATTGAAATTCACTCTGAGCAAGGCATAAAGCTGTGCATAAAAGGAATTAAATAACGGCCACTTATGAGCAAAGAGCTAATACAATGTGTAATACCAGCGACTGTACTCTAAATGGAAAACATCTCAAACGGAACTAAACACATTTTATTTTACAATCAAATCGAATCCAAGTTTCCCAGAATAATGATTCAATCCCGGACACGATCCAAAATTAAATAAATCTTACAGCGGGTGGAACATAGTCTGTTTCGAATGCGATTCAGCTACAACCACTAAACTTTATCGATTTTATAATCATGTGAATATGACTATGTATTCATAACTATATAAACTACACCCATTTTCGATCCGTTCACCATAACTTCGCTTACTCGACCTCGTCACACAACTATTCGATTCGATTCGGAATATTTGAATATAAATTATTCGGTTCGATTTCTACAACAATTCAAAATCAACAAGATGATAATTTTAAATCATTTTCATAAAAAAGTGTGAATTTTCATGTAAATCATAAGCTGATAAAAATATGTTATGTTTGTTTATTATATGACTCCCGATTCGATTCGATTGTGAAAAATTATTCGTTTCGATTCTGAAACCAAAAGATATTCGATTTTGGCCACCCCTACATGCGATACGAGATAAAGCTGGGTTTCGAAATCCACGAAAATGACCACCCACACGCTTACAGAAATCTAATCTCCGTGCGTTACCGTTTACCCAACCGTGAATCAGTTAAACTTATTTTGTCATAGGATACGATGTCGCAAGAATCATGGATTTATTTGGAGCTAAAGAGGGGCAACTAAAATCACGGAAAGGAGTTCTGAGTAGGGGTGCCCAGAATCGAATATAATTTAGTTTCAGAATCGAATCGAATAATTTTTTCGAATCGAATATTCGAATCAGAATCGTTCAATAAACAAACAAAGACATCTTTTTATCAGCTTAAAATTTGAATAAAACTTTACACTTTTGAGAAAATTTAAAATCATCATTTTGTTGATTTCGAATTGTTGCAGGAACCGAATCGAATAATTTATGATTCGAAAATTTCGACTCGAATCGAATATTTTAGTCAGCCTTAGTTGTGAAGGGGATTCATGGATGATATTTATCCAGAGCATATATTAATCCTTGCACTCTGCCGTGGTAGTTCAGTTTTTAATGGGAGGTTTCCGCTTATGATTCAGTTGCTGGTAGGGCTGTCCAAAATATTCGATTCGAATCCTCACGAAATATTCTTCATTTGTTAAGTTTTCTTCGGATGGAATCCAATCGCTTTGGGTCTTTGAATAGCAGAGTAGCTGGCATTCTTCCATTCTGTAAGGACCCATGCTTGATAAATTGTGTAACAAATATCTGATCGTAAATATAATAGTCCTCTGTTTGCTTTGTGACCTCGTGGAAAGGAAACCATAGGAAATTGGTCACAAGTGGACACAGGTCTGATTCATGTGAAAATTGGCGCCAATGACTCGCGGATCGTAGATTGTGGTCAAACATTTCAACGTGCACTGTATTCATTCGCGGCAGATTGTCTGAAATCTGAGGGGGGGGGCATCAAAATAATTAAGAAATCAAAATTTTTTCATGTCTGAAAAACAACTGCGCGCCGAACGCGCACAAAACTTTCTGGTCGTTTTATGTGAAAAATACAATCCTGACCCAAAATATCATAAGGATTATATTTGACATGTGCTAAGGTTTGGCGTCTCAAGATACATTGATTTTTCCAGTCGTGTCCCGAATATTGGCATTTTGGATAATATCTGTAAGATTCTATTGTAATCTTCTATTTAAGAAATTTATATAAAAAATAAATGGCCAATGTGTTCAAATTAATGTGGCAGAAAGTTTGAAATTTGAAGCCACCTCAACGCGATCAATCAGTAACTCGAAATTGTCGAATATAAATTTCTGCTTGGGATGTCGTATTCAATGCCTCGTAACGTTGTGATTTCCCTTTCTTTGCTTTGGTAGCGCTAAACGAGCCGTGTCCTGAAATTACGCAGAACGAGTTGATCATCCTTCAAATGTCAATGTCCACTGTTGTCCAGTAGGGACAAAACTTTTTTATACAAAGTCGCTTTTCTAGTTTTGCATTTCAAGCATGAAATTGGCTGGTGAGTGTGCAAATAGCAACGTTATTTATGTTAGTCAGCAGTTGTAGGATCAAATATTGGCACTGGGGGCTCGCTCGTACACGCGATGTGCCGCTGTAAGTTTTACCGTTCAGGCTGGGATGATTTATGCCTTTTTCATTGATATTTGTTGTTACAGGCAAGGTAGAAAGCACCTTGTCTAGCGCTGGGCAAATCTGAATCACTTGGAATTTGAATCTGATTCGGATAATTTTTTCGGAAAGAATCGCTGATTCCATAAAAATAACAAATTGTCTCCATTATGAAAAAATAAAAAGTTTATAGTTACCAATTCCAAATATCAGCATAAACAGACTTGAAAGTAATATATTTTAAATTAAACTTAATGCAAACATTCTCAGTTTTAACGATAAAATACAATCGATTTTGGTCGGATTTGACCAAAATCGATTGCAATTTATCGTTACAAATGAAAATTTCCTCTTCGTTCAGCAAGTTTTTTGTTCCCACAACCGATTCCCACGATTTTTTGTCCCCACGATTGATTCGAATAATCTGTGCTTCGAATCATCGAATCGAGCTGCCCAGACCTAGCTGCATGTGCCGCTTTCTGCAGCTCGTTCTACTTGTTTCCACTCGAGTGTCGTTTCCAGCCGGTATTTAAATTCAATAGGCCGTACGACCGAGTCTTGATTTCGTCTCTTTAAACGGAGCTTAGAAATCGTTTTCAATACAAGATTCGGGTTGATTCGGATGAATGCTCGATTGGAATACACACATCTATATTTCGATAGGATTCCGCAAAAAGAACAATGCTTATGTTGCGATGAAAGTGCAAAAATTGATTGTCTATATAAATTTATTCCGTTCGTTCTTTTTTTCAAAAGATAGAAGAAAAGAAAATAGAAAAAAAGAATAAAAATCGAATTGAAATCGAATTCTCATAATATTGTTATCTGAAATATAAAAACCTTCATCATGATTTTAGAAAAAAGTTTAAATTAATTCTTTCCTCACCCACACCACGACCGCAAGCCGCAAACCCAATTTTCTCACCAAGTCTCTACACCCGAGCAAAACTTGACCGCGAAATATTTGCATCGTATCGGATTACATCGGTTTTGGAAACTCGTTTTTAATCCTAAAGTCAAACAACAAATGTTGGGGTTAAGATGAGCTACCACGATGATGAATTGGTCCATAAAATCTCGCTTTGTCAGTGTCTGCAAGGTTCAAGATTAGGGTTTGTCTTATAGTTGTAGTTTTAAGCCCTGTGGGTTCGGGCTTTAGAATTGCCCTGACATATTCCCTGCGTGTCGTAAGAGGCCACTAAAAGGAAGCAAAGAAGTGGTAGTTGGTTATACCATTGACCAGGGCAGATACCACTCACTGCACTTTACCATGGTGGTTCAGTTCCGTTTGGGCTGTTTTCCGCATAGAGTGCAGTTGCTGTTACTACATCTTTTAGTAGCCATTTGCTATTAAGTGACCGTTAGTTGGTTTCTTTTAGGCTCTGCTTCAGGCCTTGCTTAGAGTGAATTACAATGAAAAACATAGTTTAATCGCAACGGTATTTGAAATTCACTGTATACACATGTTTCATTATTCTAGACGAAAAAATTGCTGATGTTTGATAACATTTCGCAGCAAAATCATGATTTATGTCAAATTTTACAACGTAAAATCTGGCATATATCATGATTTCACTGCAAAATAGATTACTTTTAAGATGAGCTAAAAAAAATCACTTCTTATCAGAATTCTAGAATACCTAACCGTTAAGATAAGGAGATAAACATCTACCACTTCTTTGCTTCTTTTTAGTCGCCTCTTCCTTTTAGTCGCCTCTTACTTGAGCCCGTACCCACTGGGCTTAAATTCTTACGGGATCCCCCGCTGCTCTTAGTATATTTTCTTTGTATAAGAAACGGCTTCAAAACCATCAACACTATTATTAAAACCATCTCTGGTTGAAGAGACTTTCAAAAAATTTCTTGTTCTCGTTTTTTCTTTTCAAGTTAGTAACCTTGCGCACTGATGACTATAATAATTATTTTCCTGTCCAATTATTTCTACCTCAGTACGGAGGGAACTTTCTCCTTCAATCGTAGATACTGTAATTTAGTATTATTGCTTTATATATTGACTTGTTAAGCATGAGCCGCGGTTGAACTGCGCCTTGGCAGAGGGATTCTTCTGTGACTCATGCATAACGTATTTAATCAATGATAGTGCAGTTACGTTGGGAACTTTTTTTGTCACGCGTGAGCCTCAGATGGATCGCGCCTAAGAGGTGCGGTCCATCTATGGCCCATGCATGATAAATGTTTGGAATTTCTGTCCGTTGATATAGTCATTTTGCTATCAAGCTACACGTAACCATTTTGGTATTTATGGAATTTCTGTTGTTTGTTAGATATCGCAGGTATCATTTTGTGGCAATTTTGGTTTTATTTGTGAAATATTGGACGTGCGGTCAACCTAGCGGCGTTAATAAAATATGGTTCGAATTTGAGGATGTCCCGACGAATCGAATATTCGAAGACATTCGGAAATGAATGTATTCGACAGTGTAAAATTTTTTTAGAGAGGTTCAAAGTGCTTCGAACCTCTCTAGTTAGTCATAGTTACTCTTGCTACTGTATACTTACATGTACTGCATACGGATCTGCAAACATAAAGGCACAGAGGAAGGATAAATAGTTAGTCCACATCCCCCTGACCAATAGTAAAAAATTTTTATGCATTTTATATTAGTAGCCTACACGTATTTGTCAGTTTAACATCTGCAAAGCCCGGCTCGGTGGCTCAGTCGGTTAAGCTCGATCGTTTTATCCGGAAGGCTGATGGTTCGTTGCTTGACCGTTTCACCACCGTACATGCCCTTCAGCAAGGCACTTAACGGGTAGCTGTAACATAGAACAGATACACAGATACTACAAAGGTCCGTGCCTAACGGTTGTTCGGTCTAAGCCCATCGCAAACAATTCGGAAAACTCTAAAAAAATCAGCAAAACTTGCATTTTGATTTCAAATTTTAATAGTTCTTACATCACAAAGCAAATTATGACATTATTTTTTTGAATATTTTTCTTAAAATAAATCCTAAAGAGTAGTTTTACTCCAACATCCACTGATTTAGCTCTAAACACGAAAATGATTGTACTTTGTGATAAAATATATATCGAAGTGCTCATGGGCCCTGTAGGTACGGGCTTCAGAAGAGTCCTAACGTAAGAGGCGACTAAAAGGAAGCAAAGAAGTGGTGGATTGTTTTACCATTCTTAAGGGCAGATACCACTCACTTTACCATGGCGATCAGTTTCGTTTGGGATGTTTTCCGTTTAGAGTGCAGTCGCTGATACTACATCTTTTAGTAGCTCTTGGTTCCTTTTAGGCACTGCTTTTGGACTTGCTTGGAGTGAATTTCATTAAAAAAATCAATATAATTTGAACGATATTTCGATGGTCCTAGATTTTTGCATTCCCGGGATTACTTTCTGTGACGTACGGTGTATGTAGGGGTGGCTAAATTCGGACAAAGTTTGGTTTTGGAATGGAATTAAATAATTTTCCTGAATCGAATATTCGAAGCGGATGTCACATGTTAAACAAACAAGGGAATTCTATCAGCTTATAGTTTGCGTGAAAAAATCACACTCATTTTAGAAAACTCAAACTTATCCTTTTGTAGATCTTGAATGAATGCGGAAATCCCATCGAATAATTCACGAATCGAATATCGTAAATCGAATCAAATCGAACATTTTCGACAGACCTCGTCTTGTATGTAATAAATACAGAAGCGAAAAATAATTTTAACGGGTGCATTTTTAATTAAATAGTAGATACACTAATAAATCGTGTCATGGACGCGCTCGTACTTCGCAAAATTAAGTTTCTTATCTGAGAAGAAATGTGGAATGCAGATTGCTTTGTAGAAATGAATTCAGGGGCGAAAAAGCATTTGAGCGAACGATACTTTCAATGCAGTCAAGTGGAACCGCCATCTGTCGCCTTTCTATTATGTCGTCACAGTTTTTATTGTTTCGTCACAGTTTGTGAACGCCTTCTCTTTACTTTAATCTTATAAAATAAGTATGCCTTGTCAAGCATGGGCCGTAGATAGATCGTGCATGGAATGCGCGAACCACCAATGGACCAAACTTGACAAGACATACGTTAATGATTTTTTCCTCCTTGGATATTTAATCCAGATGACAGATTGGGGGCACAGACTACGATTTTGTAGATATGGCATTGTGTGTCATAATGCGCTGACAAGCTTCCGCATTGTTCGATAATAATGTTATGTTTCAAACTGATAAAGAATAAGGTAATTTAGTAATGAGTGTAAGCTTGTACCGTTTGGGGATTTGCTTTCATTCTCTAGATTTATAAGTTATATATACAAATGCTAAATAGAGGAATTCACATCACGATGAACTAAGAGTTCACGACCTAACGCGAATTCGTAAATTTATGATCGGTTGTTTGTTGCTATCATATGTATGTTTTTATTCAAAAGATTTTATGTCCTTTAGATACTGGCTTTAGAATAGTCTTAACGTATTCCTGTGTGTTGTAAGAGCCGGCTAAAAGGAAGCAAAAAAGTTGTAGATGGTTTTACCATCGCCCAGGACATATACCAAGCACTGCACTTTACCACGGCGGTTTAGTTCCGTTTGGGATGTTTTTTGTTTAGGGTGCACTTGCTGGCACCTTACTACATCTTTTAGTAGATCTTTGTTATTAAGCGACCGTTAGTCGGTTCCTTTTCGGCACTGCCTCCGGCCTTGCTCAGAGTGAATTTTAATAAAATAAAAGGTATTTATTCTAGACTTCTGGTAAAGATTTTCCGTTTTTATATATCCCAAATTGAATCTTCGTCAATGCACAATAATACTTCGCTTAATATAGCCGAATCAGGGAAGCATAATAAAATAGATAAGTACTGTCATATTGGGTTCTTCATTTGTTTATTATGTATTATAATTGAATGTAAATTACCTTTTACATATTTTAATTGCATTTTTATTTTGTTTGAACAGATTATGCGTATTTATTAGATTTAGTTTAATGAATATGTTCATTAAATGGATAAATATTGAACGCGATACAGGATTTATGGAAAATGTCCTTTCGGGTGATGTCGTACGGTTGGTAAGTCGGTTCGTAAGGTGGGAAAGCGTGAAATATAATCAGTTACCAATAATTTCTTTTACTTGAAATGTTGAAATTTTACTCGATTGTTTTGTGAATTTTTAATGCCGTTTAAACTGAACTATGAGAGCAACTCTTCTCCGAGTATGTTTTACTGAAAACTAATTTGTCGTTTGGCCGTTATTTCCACCTCCATGGCAGCTACCACATTTTTTATGCAACTAGGGCGCGATTAAGTGCGACGTGACATTCTCTCTTCGTCAAATATTTGCTCAGCCATCTTCGCACTTGTGCGTGACATAGTTTTAATATAGTAAGCAAACTACGGTGTCAAGAGGCTGCAGTTATCTCGTCGAAAATAGGTGATAAGGCGATTTTGTAACCGCCAGGGGATTCCAGGATTACGATTAAAAGTTATTAAGTTTTCGATTATTTTTTAACGAATTCATTCAACTTAATAGTAAAGAGCTACTGCGCGATGTAGTACCACCAACTGCACTCTAAGCGGAAAACATTCCGACTAGAACTGAACCACTATGCCAAAGCGCGGTTAGTGATTTCTGCCCTGGACGATGGTAAAACCATCTACTCCTTCTTTGTTTCCTTTTAGTTCCACTCTTACGACACGCAGTTAATACGTTACGACTATTCTAAACTCTTGTTGAACTGTTAAAAATATTCAGTTCGAGAATCATGTTCCAAGATATTTTCCGATTCGATTCCTATCAGTAGAATCGAAATGTTTTCGCATGAAGTCACCGATAGATCGCGCTGCCGGAGTGCAGTCCATCTGTGCCCAAATGCTCAGCGAAATTTTTTTCAGATTGTACCGTGATTTATGTAGGGTGAATACCAGGCTAATTCTAGTTGAGGGCAAATATATCGTTCACAAATATTACGCGCTACTGTTTGCTAAAGACGCTCGGTTAAACACACATATATTGCACGCAAGGGGCGTTGAATTCTTTTTGACCAAATCAAGAATTTTGGTTTGATTTTGGTTTAGTCCGATCAGAATTTTATTTTGTCAAGCATGAGTCACAGATAGGGCTGGGCAAAACCGAATCCTTTTAAATTCGAATCTGATGCGAATATTTTTTTCGAATCGGATCGATTCGCGAATTCCCTCAAAATGCCAAATATTTCTTTTTGGTTATTGCTACTATTGTCTCCATTTGTTAATTAAAAAGTTTAAAGTTATGGATCGCAAATGTCAACATGAACAGACCTAAAATCCGTTTATTTTTAATTTCACTGCAGTCTGAACGCGAAAATTTTTATTTTAACGACAAAATTCAATCGATTTTGGTCAAATTTGACCAAAATCGGTTGCATTTTGTCGTAGAAAATGAAAAATTCTTCTCCATTCAGCAAATTTTTGTTTCTATGGCCGATTCACGATGGATAAGTTTTCGATTATTTTTTAACGAATTCATTCAACTTAATAGTAAAGAGCTACTGCGCGATGTAGTACCACCAACTGCACTCTAAGCGGAAAACATTCCGACTAGAACTGAACCACTATGCCAAAGTGCGGTTAGTGATTTCTGCCCTGGACGATGGTAAAACCATCTACTCCTTCTTTGTTTCCTTTTAGTTCCACTCTTACGACACGCAGTTAATACGTTACGACTATTCTAAACTCTTGTTGAACTGTTAAAAATATTCAGTTCGAGAATCATGTTCCAAGATATTTTCCGATTCGATTCCTATCAGTAGAATCGAAATGTTTTCGCAAGGAAGTCATCGATAGATCGCGCTGCCGGACTGCAGTCCATCTGTGCTGAAGGCTCAGCGAAATTTTTTTCAGATTGTATCGTAATTTATGTACAGGGAAATACCAGGCTCATTTTAGTCGAAGGCAAATATATCGTTGACAAATAGTACGCGCTACTGTTTGCTAAAGACGCTCGGTTAAACACACATATTGCACGCAAGGGCGTTGAATTCTTTTTGACAAAATCAAGAATTTTGGTTTAGTTCGATCAGAATTTTATTTTGTCAAGCATGAGTCAGATAGGGCTGGGCAAAACCGAATCCTTTTAAATTCGAATCTGATTCGAATATTTTTTTCGAATCGGATCGATTCGCTAATTCCCTCAGATTGCCAAATATTGCTACTATTGCTTCCATTAGGTAATTTGAAAGTTTACAGGTATGAATCGCAAATATCAGCATAAACAGACTTAAAGCCGTTTATTTTTAATTACACTGCTGTCTGAAAGCGAAAATTTTTATTTTAACGACAAAATTCAATCGATTTTGGTCAAAAATGACCAAAATCGGTTGCATTTTGTCGTAGAAAATGAAAAACCCCACTCCATTCAGCAAATTTTTGCTTCTATGGCTGATTCACCATTGATTCGAATAATCTGCGCTTCGAATCGATTCGAATTGCTCATCCCTAGTAATAGAAGGACCGCGCCTTGGCAGCGCGATCCCTCAGTGACTTATGCTTAACAAAATATATGTTTGCACGATATTTTCTGAATACAAGGGAAATTAAAAATATTTCTGACCAGAAAGGGTATGAGTCATCAAACTCGTTGGCGGCGTGATAATTTTGACAAAATTATGCATCAGCGACATATCTGCCTAATTTTTCGTCGGCGATGTGCTTTATGACTCATATTTTGTTTGATGTTTGTTCTCGAAAAAATTGAAATCGACAAAATAATAGAATAATTTCATTTATTATTTTGCTACAATTCGGGGTGGAGTGGTGCCAAGTAGGAATGGGCAATTCAGAATACTCAACAAGGGCTGGACAAAACCGAATCACTTGGAATTCGAATCTCATTCGAATGTTTTTTTCGAATCGAATCACTGATTCTTTGTAAAAACCAAATATCCCATTTTATTATTACAACTTGTCTCCATTGTGAAAATCAAGAAATTTGTAGCGCATTTTCAATTTACACTAAAAGCAACAATTTTCATATAATTTGACCAAAATCGATTGTATTTTGTCGTTAAAAATGAAAATCCTAGTTCACTCAACAAGTTTTTGTTCCTTTGAACGATTCACGATTGATTCGAATTAATCGTGCTTCGAATCACCGAATCGAATTGCCCGGCCCTATACTTAACTATTCCAAAATTATTCGGAAAACCTAAGTCGAATCCAGAATACCGAATCTTATTTATAAGTTCATGAGAGCAGAGTGAAGTGTAGCATTAAAATGTGCTATTGCACAAGGGGGCTGAAGAACCAAGTTAACTACGGAAGTCCTAAACATAGTATGAGTAACACTAGATCAAAGATTAAGATTTAAATATGTCGACGTATGAGAAATGTTCATGCAAGTGTTCAAGTGATATTGATGTGTCCCTAATTATTTGACGCCATTACGTCATTAGAATCGAATCCTATCCTTATAATATTGGAGTTTTGGATTCGGATAGTTCATTGTTCCAGATCAACCTGGTGAGCTATTATAAAATGTTCCAGTCCCACGGTTCACGGAAGTCAAAAAAATGTTGATGAACAAAATCTGCTTAGTGCGGGAGAAACTACATCCGCGGAGAGTCTGTAAAAACTGAAATAAAAAAATATTCAATTCGAAGCAACATTCCTCTAGTCCCCAGTCCGAAATAGTTGGTACACACACTAGCGTATTTCGGGGGGACATGGTTCCCGCAAGGTCCACTGAAAAAAATCCTCAGGTCTTAAAAAATATTTGTGCGCATCCGGCGCGCATACTCCACTCATTTAGCCTATTTTAAGCCATAAAATATTCTTTTTCAAAATTGCTTGCGGCGCCTATTAAGACGTCATAATATGATCTCAAGTTTTTTTTTCAAATTCCCCCCTCAACAAGATTCTGAATACGCCATCGGGTATACGCATGTTTTCGTTAAGCTCGAGTCACTGATGGATCGCGCCGTTAAGGCGCAGTTCTTCTGTTGCTCATGCTTGACATTTTTTTTTGATTGGGACACAGATTTACTTTATCGTAAATCGGCAAACTTGTGTTGCTTCTGTACGAAAACTATCGCATGGACCTGGACAATCTCACAATATCCATACTTGGAGATATTAAATTTAATACGAACTTGGCAACGATGACAACACTCCCTTAAGTATTACTTATGGCAGCTGTTGGACTCCTAAGTTATCTATTTTTCTATCTCTCGTGGGAGAAAAACTTGTGCTTGGCAGACAAATGCTCGAAGCAAATGGTAGAGCAGGTGGAAAGCTATTTTGGTTACATTTTTTCAGTCTCGTTACAATTTTTTATGGAATGAAGTCGCACAGGATTCAGTATTAATTTCAGATCGATGTTGTTTCCAGACACATTAGCGGACCTAGGGGATTGTATAGCGTAGTACAACGGGAATACACACCGATTTTGAATGTTTATTTGGGTGAAATTGCAAACAAAGTAGCAAAAATTATCGCAGGCCTCCATCGCCTCTTTTTGATAACTCGTGGCGTCTTCTGCGTAGCTATCGTAGCGACTCTTTCACAGCTTCGATGAGGCTAACAGGCGCGGTCATTAGGTAGCGAAGAAGTAATAGATGGTTTTATGATCGCCCAGGCCAGATGCCGCCCACTTATTGCACTCTATGATGTCGGTTCAGTTTTTTTATTTGGGGCATTTATTTCTTAGAGTGCAGTTGGTGGTGGCCTATTTTATACTATCTCTTTGCCACGGAAGCGGTTGGTCTTTTTCATTTAGGCGCTGCTTCCGCCCTTGCTTTAAAGTGATGAAACAACGACAATTAAATTAACGGCTATCCATCTGCTATTCGGGTATTTGCTAAATTTTCTTTTGATGGGACTAGGGTTGGCCAAAATCAAAAATATTTAAGTTTCAGAATCGAATCGAATATTCGAATCGAAGGTCATATAATAAACAAACGAGGATATATTTTACCTGTTTATAATTTACATGAAAATTGCGACTAATTTATGATGAAAAAAAATTATAATTATCATTTTGTTGATTTCGAATTGTTGCAGAAATCGAATATTTATGATTCGAATATTCCGAATCGCATTGAATATTTTCGACAGACCTTAAAGGAACCCATTTTCTTCGAATTTTTGAATATCACAGTAGCTGACAATCTGCCAATCTATATGGAAGTTCTCAATATTTCGTAGCGATTTTCTAAACACGAAATTGGATGTATTTATAGCGGTAGGAAATGACTTATTATATAATTAGAGGAAAAAAGCACGATGTTTGAAAGAGCAATTAGCAAAAATGGTAAAGTCATTTCACAGAATATTGCCACTCAATTTAGTTTTCCGCCAAATGTTAGTCACGTTAATTATCCTACTGTAATTCAGCATATTATGCAAATCCAATAGCGATTAGCGCCGAAAGCAGGATGGGGGATGGCGCGTGAAAATTTTTGTTTATTTTAATAACATTTTTGTTACAATTCGATAATTCCCTGAAAATGATGTATTTTATGAACAAATAATCCAAATGAATTTCGCGCACCTTCTGTGCGCAAATTTTTATGTTAATAACTTATTTTTTGTTTTTATGCCCCCCCCCCCCCCCATCTAAGATTTAACAGTTTCCCCCACCATTGCGCAAAACTATAATTAGAGCCATGCTGAACTATGCTATGGTGAGTAAAATCTGCCCCGGGCGATAGTATGACTATCTGCAGATGCCGCGTTTATATTCGAATTGCTTCGAAGCATTTAGGTGATTCGGTTCGATTCGTCGACAGTTTTGGGCAAATTTTTATCAAATTGGCTTCCATTTTGCATTGAGTGGTTTAAGAAGAGCTTTATTTGAAGTTTTTTTGCTCTGAGCGAATTTGGACAAAAAAACACGCAAATTTTAACAAAATGTACGTTCTTTCGAAACGTACAACGTCAGCCAACGCTAAATCAGCATTTTTTATAACCTTTGACCCCTGATCCTTCTTTGTCGTCAACCACTACAAGTATTAAAAGCGAAACGCCGCGTTTTCCTCAGACGAGTGGTTGTGGTTCACCCCATTCTGACGTCGGCACCAATCCTTTTATGATCTAACACTTGGCGTTTGTTGTGTCATAGAAGAGTGCAAGCGCGTGCCACAATCCTCTGTTTATTATAAAACAATGTCAAATATGCAATTCGAAAACTTATGCGTTCAAAATGAACCCATTGTATGTCATGATGAATGGAAGAAAGAGACTTATCAAAATGCTTCTAAGCCCGTATGTAATATTCTGATTCATACTTAACAAACTACCTTTTGTTAAGTATGAGTCACTGATGGATCGCGTCGTTGAGACGCGGTCCATCAGTCACTTATACTTGACAAAATTAAATATGTTTTTGGGATATGCTTGATATGCCTGGAATTGTACTGCAATTGTAAGCAAAGTGCAGTGAGTGGTATCTGCCATGGCAAAAATCGATTACTTCTTTGTTTCCTTTTAGTCGTCAATTACGACACGCAGGAAGCACGTTGGAACTATTCTAAAACCCGTTCCTACAGGGCAAAGTATATCGCTGAGTTGCTGTTTTTTTTAATTATATCTAGTTTTTCGTCATTTATATTGTCAATATTTAGTTTTTTCAGGTAATATTGGTTAAAATAAATTTTATTTTTATTTTTTTCATAGCCACTCCTTACAGTGGATCACCTTGTCCAAGGCCCTGTAACAGCGGCCAGTTATAGACGGAGAGGGTTATAATCAGTGGAAAGATATCATCTTTTCCTGTTCGGCTTAGCCTACCCAATTTAATTTAATATTTAATACAATGTATATGTATAAACATGTATATGTTTTTTCATTTTAAATTTTATCTCTTGTTTTTCACTTATATTTGAACTTTAATTCCTTTGTTTAAATAGTTAGGAGCTTTCGTCGCACTTTGTGTTTTAGGACAAATATGTCTTGTGCGTACAACCTGCTCATAATCATAATGTGTTTCTTATTATTGTCGTATGTTGATGATGTATTTATTTTGAGACGGATAAACATATATACATACATTAAAAAGAGGAGAGAATTAAAGTTAAATGTCATTTATCCACCATATTCCCACGACACATGCGATGATTATGCGGCTTGTATAACGTGTACTCATCTACCAACCAATTATCCGTTTTCTATTCCTTTTTTAGCGGGTCCATATGAATGGAGTTCCAAAATTATTCGCGCGCCTTCGACGCACATTAGGTATTGCACTTATTTATCCAGTTTAAGCCATTAAATCCCATGGTTATGACTGCAAAGTCTTGCTTCACACTTCCACAAAGTATGAAGCAAGACTTTGGTCCTTTCTATAATGATTATTTCTATGAAATGTAAAACAACCCACTGCGCCCTGTTACAGTAGAGTGCAGTAAACGAGTGTTATATTTAAACTTTCCTAGCATGAAGTACCCCAAGTGTCTCCTCAGCCTTGCAGACGCCCGGGTTTTTTAAAATAAACAGCGCATAATTAACTCCTTCGATAGAGCGTGCAAATTTTGCACGGTACATTAGAGGCATTATGGTAGAATTGTCTGTCAAATTCGTTCTGCGACGTTTATTTCCACAGAGCCTAAAATGAGCTAATAAACGGTAATTGATATCACAAAGAACAACATTAGAAAAAAAGTAGACCACTGTAATTGATAACCACTCTGGCAGCTTTTTATGGAGTGGTACTTGCTCTGGGCGATGATGAAACTTCGTAGTTTAATCTTCTTAGCAAAGAGATGTGTCGGGTGTTGTGCAACGAACTGTCTATCCTCGTTCCAATCCTCTTGTAAAGATAGATCCGTGTACGACCGACGTCGCAACTTGTGAAGATGGATACTTGGATGGATCGCAAGGATACTTGAATAAGATGAGCTCGAGAGTTGAACAACAATATATTCCATATATTACCAGATTTATTTACCAAGCTCTCGCTAGAGCATAGTCTGGCAGGTCGGAGTTGAGCAACGAAAGGTCACAATCTTTTCCACATATTACAAGATTTATTTACCAAAATAAATCTTGTATTATGTGAAAAAGATTCTGATCTTTCGTTACAATCTGTTTCTTCAAAGTTATGTTAGGTAACTTTAAAGTTTGCTTAGGAGATTTTCATCTGTGGCTAATTCCCAATAAAATAAAAATTATGAAAAAGTTTCAGTTTCGTCTTTTTTGCATCATCACCAGATTTCGTTATTCCGAAATTTTGTAACAATTTTCGTTCCCAAACTATATTCTATTGAATTAAACTCAGATTCGATTGAATTGCCAAGTACAGTAGAATTGAACTACTTTCGAAATTCTTTTTTTCTCATTAAATTGTGTTTCAAAATTTCGGATGATCTGAGTTTATATTTTTCGATAAAAATTGGGTCTATTTTGCAGAAAAAAAATTTCGAAATATGTAAAATCTTTTAACAATTTTTTTTTGTCAAAAATGACTATTTTGAAAATATTGGGGAAGCGAAATGAATTTTAATCGAAATTCTAGAACATCTGTCTATTCGGATAAGAACGTCTTTGATACCGAATATAATATTTCTGTTTCAGTTTATTTTGTAATGCCAGTTCCCGATATTATCTTGCGTTTGTTTAAGACATTATTCGACAGGTATCTCAACACCCCAGGGTATTATGGTTAAAGGTCACAGCGCGTTTCTTTGTCCCGGGGACGCAGCGCCATTTTGAATTTTTTGGGGTTTGTGTGGGGATGTACTAATCTACATGGCTCTATAATCTAGGATTATTGATGTCCTCATCCGAAAACATCGAATTTTGCACAAAGTAACTTCGTTTTTCTATTACTTGACTCATTTGGCATTGAAGTCACGATAGAGTGAAAGTCGCGATATGTGCTAAATTTTACACTATGAACTTTTATCGTAGATCTAGCTTTTGTTCCAAAATGGGCGAAATCACGAAAAAAACAGCAGTTTTAACTTCAATCATCTCAAATTCTAAAATATTATTCAACGACCCAAATTGTTTCTCTAAACCTTATCATATTAACGTATCCGGTTTTGTGCATTTTAAAAAATGACGTGTTAAACACATAGTCAATGAATAGTGAATATATATCTGAAGATATTGAATTCAATAATTCAAAATCATGCGATCAATTTACTAGTGATACAAATCGGTACGACAAACGATGTTTTTGCAACGCTTATATTATCTGTACGTGAGCTTGGAATTTAATCGGAACATTAGGAAACTGAATACTGGATTTCGCAATGTGTTTGGTCTGGGAGACGTGGACTAACTACTTATCCTTCTATGCGTCTGTGTTTCCGCACATGCAGTGAATTCAAGGATACATTAGGAAGAGTAACAATGACTAAAAAGAAAGTTTCAAAGTCTTGCTTCACACTTATACTTTAGTATTTGAATACTCAATCAGAAATTTCTCTTTGTCAAGCATGGGCCACAGATGAACCGCGCCTCTGCGGCGCGATTCATCAGTGACCCATACTTAACAAAAACGTTTGGGCAATGTTTTCTGGCAGGATGAGTATTAAATCACCAACACTGCTATGAAATGACATGATTTTAATCTTGAGAACTTTTTGAAAACGTTTGTTATACGTCCGAAGAACGTATTTGCAGCTATGACAACCCCAAAGCGAACTGGTTATGTCTTTATGATCAGGAGAGACTAAAATCGAATTATTATTACATAATTTCCGCGAATTAAGTCAAAAATTCGAATCCTAGTTTTCCAAAAAATTGTAAAGCACATAAAAATTTTCTTATATTTTCTGAATATTTTTACATTTCCGATTTTCTTGGATTCGAATCGCTGTACGAATCGAATAATTTATCAACTCTCTATTAACGAATCGGATATTTTAGACATACTTAACCTTGTGCTGATCTTAGATCAAACATCATTTCCTTCAATCTTGTCCGATTGGATTTTCCGCATTCCCATCAATATAATGGTGTCTAGAGTACAACCGAGCCATCGACCGCCATTTTGAGGTTATCGATTAACGTTGGTTTTTTGTATACGCCGAGCTCAAGTTATGCAGTCGTTTAGAGACGCGCATAGATTAAACAGACTACACAATACATGACATGTGCTAGAGGCAAAAAACGCTTAATCTTAGGATTTGGTGAATTTTGTAACCAATTTGATAGCATTTTGCCGAAATTTAGAGCAAGAAATGTTTTTTTCTGGCAAAAGTTCTAGTTTTAGAAAAATTGTAGAAGTCTAGACTATTTCAAAGATTTTTTTCTCTGTATTTGATTAAAAGTATTTGAAAAAAATGAGCATTATATGGGCGAACTGCTCCCTGCGATGTGCAAACTATGAAAACTCATTTTTATTTCTTGCGTCATATCGTGATTTTTTGCAAAAAATATTGGTAAAATAGCTAATTATAATTATAATAGATCAGAAATTATGATAAAAGAATTTTTTTGTGAAAGATTAAATTTTTTTTACTCACGGTCGCTGACAGAAGAGTCAGCTCCTTGAAAATTATTTAAAACCTTGCATAATCCTTTTTATTCTCTTTGTCGGGTTAACGTTGTACTAAGTACTTATCCTTGTGCTATGCCTTTGTGAGAATGAATCCTTATGCTTTACGCAAGTATGCTATGTAAAGAATATAAACTATCTTGGCAAGAGGTTCAAAAGTCTTTCTACACACCTATACAAATTTACTTCTGTAACGTTTAGACCAGGGTGGGACAAGCATTTTATAACAATCAATTCTTTCTATCGCATCTTCGCTGGAGCAAAGGCACAGAAGGATATATAGTTAGACCATATCATTGGGTCTGGGGGACGTGGACTAACTACTTATCCTTCCTCTGTGCCTTTGTGTGTACTTCTGTATACTTGCATAGAGCATGCTTCTTCTCTAGCACAAAGGCACATAAGGATATATAGTTAGTATTGGGCTGTTGGACGTGGACTAACTACCGTACATATCCTTCCCCTGTGCCTTTGTGTTTGCGGATCCATATGCAGTAAATGCAAGGATACAGTAGAAAGAGTAGCTATGAGAGGTTCAGAGTTTTGCTTTTTTAAAACGTTTAAAATGCTCGTTTAAAAAAATACATCTGACTTTGGTCAGATGAAACATTACAGAAATAAATTTGTGTAAATGTGAAGCAAGAACCTCCTTCATTAGTTAGACCAAGTTACCCAGTCCCATTTGTTCAAGTTACTATTTAAATTTGTTCATGCGCAACGTATATTTGACAGTCATGTTCTGTCAAGCATAAGCCACAGATGGATCGCACCGTTGAGGTGCGGTCCATCTATGGCTTATGCTTGGCAGAATAAACCTTCTAATCGTTAACTGAGCTCTATTTAATATACGCCTGCCAAATGATATCACTAATAGTCTTTTAAATATTAATGATAAGCAAAGAAGACGGCGGTTTAGCGATATTTAATGAGTTGGATAACAATGTTCTAAATACGTTACATTAGGTTAGGAAGTATAATAGGGATGGCAACTTTCAAATATTTGTCGAATTCAGAATCGAATCCGAATCGAACGAATTAACACATTGTCAAACAAAATGGTAGAAGTTATCAAAATTGAAATATATTTTATGGAAATGTATACTTTTTGTAATCAGTTGATTTCGAATCACTGGGAAAATCGAATCGAATAATTTGTGGTACGCGAGTCACGAATCGAATTTTTGGACAGCTTTAATAATAAAATCGTATTACGTGGTTTGTTTAGATTCGAATCGATTCCAATACAAATTTCTCTGTAGTTCGGAATTGTTCGACGAATCTTTTGACCAAATGTTTTGTTTTTACTCATAGTTCAGCGATTTTTATTACTTTCGAGAAAACTTCGTTTATTTGTTATTATTTTAAATATCAATATACTCTGTCTTGTATGCAGTGTCATTGATGGATGATTCGAATGCATATTCTTGTGATTCGGAATGGTTTGACGAATTTTTGGTTGAAAAAGTTGGGTTTCTACTTGTATTTAAGCGATTTTAGCACTACAGTAAAAAAATGGTCTGTTATAATATTCTATTGTCGATGTTTTGGAAAAGAGTATTTTCAAAAGGATTCGGCTCATGTTCTTATCATTATTACGGCAATAATATGTACCTTTTGCATTATTATTATTCGTTCAAAATCGTGTATTTCATGATCGGTGGTGACTAAAAAGTTTTGCGCGTCTTCGGTTTTAGCTTATAAGTGAAGTACAAATTTTTATTTGAATTTTCTCTTTTTATTTCACGTCATCTCAATTTTCATGCCCCGTTCATGACTTCGTATATTAAATAATATTATAAATTTATTGTGTGCTTTTAGCCTCCCTATTTCGGTTCCCGACGTGAACTTATCATCGCAGTATTCTATTTTCGTCAGGTTCCAAAATTGTCATCAGCAAATTACCGGTTTTACTATGACATCATAATAAGGGAACGTTTTGTTTTGAATTTGCATTCTGTAATCGATTGATCGATCATTTTGTCGCGGTTGGATTTTTTTTCAAAAATTCATTTTGTACAATTGAGCACGGGCCAAAGATAAACCACACCTGTTAGGTGCGGTTTATCTTTGCCTCATGCTTGTGAAATATTTCTGAAAATTGGTTTTTGATTAGCAGACGAGTCGACGCTTAGCGCATGTTACTGGGTATCCGTGGCGAATGGGATGGCGCCGTTGTTCTACGGTAGTTTGTGAACAAAAATGGCTGGATGTGACTTAATTAAAATGCTTTTTTTAAATTTTCAGATTCGATTTTGTGAACGATTCGTATACGATTCGGGCAATTCGAATATTTTTTTGATTTCATGATTCGTTGGAGATTCTTAGCATTTTTTTTTGGCTTAATTTGTTGTTTTTTTACTTGTTTTTTTACTTATTCTTCAAAAGTGAGGATCCAGATTTAACAAAATATACTGTCCGATTGAGTCACTTTTTACAATTGTCAGTGAATTTTTATTGTGGCAATAAGATTTGTAATGTTTCGATTGGAAAATGAATATTTCTCGAAACGGGTCAGTGGCCCCAATGACCCTTCAAGGTCTTACGATGACCCATTAACAATATGTTTATATAAAAAAATATATTTCATTTAATCATTGACATTATATTATAATATTTGTTACTTGTGGTATTGATGTGGTGATAAATATAGTGTACATGCATAAATTCTTGAGTTTATGATTCCGATTTAGGTAGCAATATTCTATTGAATTGTTTCTGTAATGGCCTGGCTTGGGGGTCGTCGTCAGAATATTTATGCTTTCTAAAATTCTTATTCAAATCAATTTTGTCCTATGTCCTAAGTTGACACCTTTTGCAGTAAATTTTCTTCATAAACGGATAAAAAAATAAATTACAAAACATTATTAATCATTTAATCTATTAAGTAACATCTTAATTTTTGCTCTAAGGCGAGATTTATCAGTGGAGGTAGAGCTGGGGAATTCGATTCGGATCGATTCGAAGCAAAGACTATTCGAATCAATCGCGAATCATTCATATGAACAAACACTTGACAAATGAAGTGAAGCTTCCATTATTAACGACAAAATACAATCGATTTTGGTCAAATTGGACCAAAATCGATTGTATTTTGTCGTTAAAAATTGTTGCTCTGGACATGGAGTTTGAATTGAAAATAAATTGCCTTTACTTCTGTTTGTGCTAACATTAGTTGTTCACAACTGTAAATTTGTTGATTTTCATAATGGAGATAAGTTGGAATAGTAAAAATTGGATTTTTGTTATTTATATGAAATTAGTGATTCGATCAGATTCGAAAAATTATCCGAATCAGATTCGAATTCTAAATGAATCGACTTTGCCCAGCCCTATTAGTGGCCCATGCCTGGATGCAAAAATGGAAGTTATTAGTGTTTTTATAGGTATATGTAATTTTGTATATATGATCGGATTTTGAGATAAGATAAACTGATATTTTGATTTTGGTCAGCTTCGGGCTATTTATCAGTAAAATTTGACGCGATTTTGTCTTTTCCTCGATTGCCAGATTTCTTTTTGTTTATTTGTTTCCCGTGTGGTTTATTTTTAGTCGTCGTCTCACATTGTCGTGGTTCGTAAATTATTCGATTCGATTCTCAGATCAGTAGATAAAAATGCTCATAATTTAAAAAAAACACATTTTAATATTGTAAGAATATTCCAAAAATATTTACATTTGTTTTACAAGATTTTAAATTATAATCTAAGATCAGAAGATGTTTGTTTTCGGTCAGTCCTATTTGTAATTACTTGGAAAGGGTTATTCAAGAGAATAAGAAGCGGTGCAGCATGGAAATTTCAAATTGCCTAGGAGAAAGGAAAATGGATCTCTGCCTGTTCAGAAGTTTTGTATAAGAAGTCACTTGCAACTTTGCTTTGAATGAATAGAATACCGTTCTGCGACTTTCTTTCGGACGGTGAGGTAATCGACTCCCTTAGGGGCTGCTTCTAGCTTTGCTTCTTTAAAAATCACTATAGGTATCTACTTATTTGAACAAAAATAAGGATTGCAGTACATCCTTGCATTCATAATAGTCTTTGAATTGAATAAAGGCATTCTGTTTATTATATTTGTGACGGAAATCTGGCACGGATGTATTGGCTCAGCTAGCTTCCGCATTGGAAAGCCAGGCCTTGTTGTATATGGTGGAGACTAGCTGTAAAAGTGTTCTTAAACAAATTGTGAGATATTTCAAATATTTGGTTACGTTTTTCGGTTACTTTGAATCGACTCATTATTACGACTGTCCAAAAAAATCGATTCGGTTTGGAATATTCGAGTCATTAATTATTCGATTCGATTTTGCAACAATTCGAAAGCAACAAAATAGTAATTTTATTTTTTTATTATTAATAAGTGTGAATTTTCACGTCAATCGTAAGATTCCATCTTTCTTTTAGAAAATTAATCAAAAATCTCAATATTAATTTATTTTCTTTGAAGCTGTTGAAACTTCGCCGCCGCCATTACATCCCAGACAACGTGTTTCCTCCCGTTGTATTATTGATTTCATGGACTTATCGATCTACTGCGTTTGTTGCTGCTAGAAGTCGGACTCGGAGTGTATTTTGGCATGCAACGTTTGAGTAATATAACTTATTTAAAAATAGAGAAAATTTTATGCGGCTTCGGTACATTTTCGCTTCTATTTTACGTCTACTTATCGATCCGATGTGTTTGTACCAAACTGTAGCTGCTAGAACTTGGAATGTGGCTATCAGGAATATTTCGCTGTTTTTTTTAGTATGCTAGAGGTCGGAGTGCATCTTTCAGTAATGCAACGTTTATATTCCAGGAGTTCGAGTAATTTTTCTTTTAAAAAGAGACAAAGTATGTGCGACTGCGTTGCATCTTTTTTTACTTGGCCATTCGATAGAGTCAGTTGTAGTGAAATGTTCGGAATTGTCGTTCATACTTGGGATATATCAATCTGATACGTTGTTTTTGGTGATTTATTTTTAAAAAAACTTATTTTGTGCGACTGCGGCGCAAGTGCTTTTATTTGACTCCACGATTTATTCTATTTGTAGCAGCATTTGTTGCTGCTAAAAGTCGGGCGATTCTGCGTATTATTACAAGCTCACTGCGTTGTTTTTAACAACTTATATAAACAGAAAACTATTTATTTGTATTTACTTGATGTTTACGATAAGGCAGAACTGGTAAATTTGTAACAAATAATTAAGTGAGCCTTGGTGTTATAAGTCATCTGGAAGCCAGCTATGAAGTTCCAGGAACGTGGTTAAGAGCATTTACTATCGCCCTTAGCAGTGGCGGCTAAAAGTCTCAAATCTGAGGGAGGATAAAAAAGTGAAGATCGAATTTTCCATTTTCATTTTTTTAATATAAATTGCGCTCCGAGGGCGCTCGTATATATATTGACCTTTTTGGGGAAAAGTCGCCTTCTTACTCTGAGAACTCCTTGACAATTTTTTTTTCTTCTAATCATATAATTGTTATTGGTATTTTCTTTAATTTAATAGGCTCTAGTGGTCGCTAGCTTTATTTAGGGAAAAATTCTATGTAAAAAAAATGATAAGTGAATTTCGCACTTCGGTCAAGTGCTGATAAAGCCTAAACATACCGCCCCAACCCATGGCAATTTTCAAATCTTTGCCTCATTTTAATCTTTCATCAAACCCAAATTTGACGTATCATGTTTGTGATCCGAAACTCTGTTTTTTTTTTCATCTGATCATAAATTTTATTTGACTGAAAAAATATATAAAATGATCCAAATTGCCCTTATTACTAAAACCACTTTGGGAATCATATTTCAATAAAGCCTCTCGTAATTTTTCCATTGAAATTCAACCTTATTCACCTATCGGAACTAGAGTTCATTTCGAACTTGTCTGCTTTCCAAGTCAATTTAATAAATGCGCGGGAGTTCGGGGTCGTTAAATACCACAAAGGTGGGAAGGCTTCAAGGCTTATTAGGTTTGAACAGTTCATACTAGTGATAGCAACCGAGTTTGTTCTCATGTTGATTTTAACAGGTAAATCAAGATAGTCGAGGTTTCAGTAGGAATAGCGGTTAGTTGAGATTTAGAAAACATTTCTCTTGTTAGGGAGAACTTTTCTTCCTCAAATTTATCTGCGTACTTGGTAGTCAGTTCAGATCATTAGAAACAACAGGACATTTGTAATGGCATTTTGACGGAGAATTTGCTGAATCTTTCTAAATTGAATCAATGAAAGACAGCTTAGTTTCTTATTGTCCTAGAATGCATCAACGGGTCCTGCTGTTACGTTCACCACCTATCGCTGATAGCAAAAACAACGAATTTACCACGGAAGTAAGTAAAGTATTACTAGGTAGGCGAGTTTCGTGTTCAAATCTAGGTAGCACCTTTAATAAAACTAAGTTCTGTTTGGAATGTTTTCCACGTGGATTGAGTGCAGTTGCTGGTACTACATTTTGTTGTAGCTCTTCGCCAGTTTGCGGCGTTGGTTGGCTTTTTAGGCGCTGCCTCCAGCTTTCCTTAAAGCAAAATTGGATAAATCAAAATAGCATCTTCAAACGAACAAAAAAAACTTTCTATTTCATTATAATATTAGAAATTTCTAAATGATATCAGTATTTTTGAATCGATTCAAATATTGAGTATCAAATCCGGAGTTGAATATTATTTTGAATTTTCTCATCCCATGTTATACTTCAAAGAAATATACTCTTAATGATATTTTTTTATCACAAAGCCCTCAAACACGCCATTAAAAATAGATTTATTAGCTGCGTTCTGACAACGATTGGCGTCGATCAGATGGTTTCCGTTCAATTTTCCGGAGTGCAGAGGTAGAAATAAACCGGAATTTGGAAGCGATAATATTGTAATTTGTACCCGTCTCGACTATTTACGGAATTACAAAATATTTCTCTCTGAATTTTCAAGGTTAGAATTTATTCGTATTTTCGAATAGTTGAATTCAAGAATTTGAATTGGAAATAATATATCGTTTATAATATTTATTGGGTAAACACGGTAAACAGGGTAAACACTCAGGGTAAACACGAAAGTCAAAATTTGACTCAAGATTTGAAATTATTTATAAATCAACAGTTTTGCTACTAAAATTACTTAATTTTTATTTATTTCGTTAGTCCAGTGTTGAGCACAGAACGCGGTCGATGAGACACGGTCCATCTATGGCTCATGCTTGACAAATTAAAATATTATTTGTCTCTTTCTGCTTTTGTTTATATCCGGCGATATGTATTTTAACATTGCCTTATTTTTTGGTACACGCCTTTTATTAAGTAATTTATAGCCCTCTTATAAGTCTGCATTATTTTGAAGTCATTTCTCATTTAATTTTTGGATTAGAATACTATAGGGAAATAGAACGTGGGTAAGTATAAAAATTTCGAGATCAATTTTTTTAATCAAGTCCAAATTTTTTCGTTCTTTCGCTCGCATGACTTATTTTCTGTTTTATATTTACGTAAAATATATTTCTGTAACAGCAATGCTGCTAATGTGTGTGTTTTTTATAGCCACTTCTTGGAGTGGATCACCCTGCCCAAGGCCATGTACCAACGGCCACTTATAGACGGGGAGGGTTAGAATTGCCGTGAAAGATATAATCTGTGTAAGCTGTAAGCTGCGATCTACGCATTTTTGTTTGTTTACATTAGTTTTTGAAGGACATAACCTAAGCTTTGCAGCATGTAATCACAGTATAACAAGCCCGATGTTTTCAACAACGCGAAATTGTTTTTTTAAAAAAAAACTGCTGTTTTCTGCCACGTTGAGCTTCAATATTCTTCAAAAGCTCTTGTTCCTGGCTATTTTGTTTAAATCGGGTTTTGTTTGTTTATGTTGCGTTGGTGTCATCCATTCAGAACACGCCCTTCCTCGAAAACGAAGGTTTGGCTACGTCGATCGCAGCGTATTCTTATAATTTAGTGTGAACATCGCACGAAATTCACTTCATAAATACAATAATGTTTCAAAATTACAGCTGAACGAAATTGCTGATAGCAAGTTTTTGCCACTGGATATATTCATGTCAGAAAATAAAATGAGCATAACCTATGCAAGCAAACGATATTATATTCAATATACAGCGTTCGCACTAACTGGTTGTGTTAATTTTACTCTCTAACAGAAATTGTTGATACTTGACCATGTTACAGCAAAATCATGATTCATGTCAAATTTTACGTTGTAAAATTTGGCATATATCATGATTTCACTGCAAAATAAATCGATTTGGGAACATTTGAAACACGAAAAACAATATCAAGGTACAAATGTTTAAATTGCATGATAATAATTGAATGTTGAGTAATAAGTGATTCCTATTTCGTTTTGTAGACTGTTTTAAGATGAGATTATGAGAACAATTTTAAAAAAATAAAGGAGACAATAGATTTACATAAGTGTCATAAAAATTTCGAAACCAGATGAGATTGTTTGTGATGACATTTAACACATAATAGGTTTTTGTTTTAATTAATCACACTGTAGAAAGTGCAACAATTTAACTGTGCATTTTACAGTAATTGTATATTTCCGAAGTTCTATATCGCCTTCATCGGTGATGTTTATATCAAGTTATGGGCTGTTGATGAACCGCGCCTCGTGCAGCGCGTTCCATCAACAGCCCACAATTGACCGAGTAACGCGATTTTATAGTTTTGTGTCAATTAGCGGTGACCAGAATCGAATATCTATTGGCTTCAGAATCGAATCGAATAATTTTTTCGAATCTAAACGAATATTCGAATTTGAAGTTATATAATAAACAAACAAAGACATCATTTTTCATCAGCTTATGATTTACGCGAAAATTCAAACTTATTTTCGAAATAAATTTAAAACTGTCATTTCGTTCATTTCGAATTGTCGCAAAAATCGAATCGAATACTTTAATATTCGAATATCCCGAATCGAATCGAATATTTTGAACAGCCTTAATGATGTCAATATAGCTATAATAATATATATATATATATATGTATATATAAAATTACTATTAAAATAAAAGATGTGAAAGCTGAACTCGACAGTTACTAAAATATTTCGAATGTCAGAAAAAATGCTAAAATTCTGCTAAAAATCGAGTTCAAATGCCATGATAGCGATATTTATAAACGTAACGCGCCCTGGGGCGAGTTATATCAAGTACTTAGAACAAAGGACTGTTTTTATTTATTTTTTTTCAGGGCGCAATAGATCAGCAGAAAGCAGAAAGAATGTCAGTAAATTTGCAACTGAGATTCTCGAACAATTCTGTCTGTAAGAAGAACAGCATAAAAAAACGATTATTTAAAACTTTAATATTTATTACACGCTAGAAAAATAATTATCTAACTTTCGTTTGGGGTGTTTGGCAACGATGTAAAAGACGCTTAGTAATAGAGAGAGAGCGCCATTTATAGCTTTGTTTTACATCGCGATAGTTTTATTTATAACTTTTTCCTTAATTAATAGAAAATACCATTCTAATGTCGGCACTAAGGCTCGGCGAAACCGAATCATTTGATATTCGAATCTTATTCGGATAATTTTTTCGAATCGGATCGAATCGCGGATTCTATTTTTACTGATTACTATATTTACTGGGCACTCGAAAAACCAAACCTCAATATTGTAATGATATACCTAGAGAAATGAAGACCAGTATTGTTTTTAAATAACGCCACTGACAGGCTAAGTTTCCAGTCGCATCATTAGCGTGGTATGATAACCTTTCAACGCTGTTTTAATACGTGATGCATCGATTTCTATCTGTACTGTTACGCATGCCTTTGTGTGTAATAACGCTATTTTGTTTGTGCTGTTTTGTAACAATGAAGTTGCTATTTACCAATTGTTACCGAATAGTTAGTTCAGTTTATTGTTGTCTGCCGTCGAAAAGTAGCGGGAAAAGAGAAATTGCTCTTCATTGCAGGGGGGATAATTGTTGCGTCACAAACTTATATGAATCATCATGTTATGTGGTCATAGTTACCTGCGGCTGATTTAGTCTTAGTTTTGTTTGTTTGAGGTTTGTCATATCTTGAGAAACCTGTCAAAATATATCCCGTTTCTAATGTTTAAACCGCAGAAAATTTTAGAAAACCAGGTATTTCGTGATTTAGGGCTCAAATATTGGTAGAAAATGCAATTTTGTTTTGGAAACCAGACAAGTGATTTCGTTAAATGAATATAAGTGATGGAATATAGGTCTGGCTCATCGTGATAAGGGAACATCAATTGTTGAAAAACGTTGTTAATCAAAGCATGTCATCATTATGATGGGCGTGTCGTACACAAACGTTAAGTTAAAACTAGGGATTTAAGTTATAGAATTTCGAATCAAATCAGTGTTGATTCGAATCGATTCTCATTGTGATTCTAATAGAATCCCACTGCATCGCGTATGTGAATTTCCGTCATTTTCGTACCTTGAAAGCAGAAATTTTAAAATCATTTGGCTATTTAGTTATTTTTCATAACTTTTCGTCAATTTTGTTGTTTCCAGTTGTGAAATCAGTACACTGTTATTCTGTTCTTGTTCAGTGCTGCTTGAATTTGAACAACGGATGTGCTTTTTTGGTTTCGTTAACTAATATAGCACGGTATCTTGATAGAACAGTTGAGTTTTTTTTAAATAGAATCTTATTCGAAAATAATCGACTCGAAGTTATTCTATTAGATTCGATTCGAAAAAAATATTCGAAATTTGCATTTCTATCTATCTATCTATCGCGATGTCGAACAAAGCTATAAATGGCGTCTTTTTTGTATCGGTATAGTGTCTTCTACATCGTTGTCGAACACCCCAAACGAAAGTTTAACTATCTAGCGTGTAACAAACAACATTCGACCATGTTTTATCCATTTGCAACAAAGCCACGGTTTACGACAAAGTAAGAACGTTAAATACCGAATAAACTATTCCCAGATTATTTTCGTCTTTGTCGTCTTTGAGGATTTTCTCCAATTTTCCAAACCGCGTTTTAGCGGATTGTGACGTATATATTTTTCCCGTTATATATAAACGCGAAGGCTCACGTCTTGCAGAAGTTTTTCGTGGCGTTGTTTGACGCAGGTTGCGCGAGATCTCAGTGCGCGTGAAAATACATAGTTGCGTGATTTGGTGAATATTTTTGACGTAGGTTTCGGAATAGCGGTCTTATTTATAATGTGATAATACGAATATAAGTTTTATAAGTGTTGCTCAAAAAGAGAAATATAGTCAGTTCTACTTTAACATGTGTCTGAGTCGTCCAATTTTTTCAGAAAAAGTGTGGTATATTTTTAAAGTTATCCAATGCATTGTTGGGAAAACTGGTCATGCTCTGTGTATCAGTTAGTTGGAGACAATTTTTGAAGAATATTTTTTGAAGTTATTTAATGTAAATATGATAAATGCACTATGCTTTTTTCACCGAAAGATTTTATACAAAAGAATATATTCGAAAAATCTGGGCTGGGTAGCAGAGTTTAAAATGCACCAGCTAATATAGTACCAGACCAGCAATTGCGCTCTAAGTAAAACACATCCAAAAAGGAACTAGACTACTATAGTAGAGTGCAGACAGGGGTATTTGTCATGGGCGTCGAAGGAACGTTCATTATATTGAAGTAATGTTTATACCATGGAGTATCAACTTTCTAAAAAGTGCGGCTCTGATGTCCCCCGAAGACTATGGTCCCTAATATGCAGTGAAAATGGTATTACTTTGGAAAAAACTATCGTAATGAATGAAAACAGTTCCTCAAGTCTGTGGAAGTTTTTTGAGCTTTTTTATGGGAAAACAACTAATTTTTTGGGTCAAAAACGTAGCATATGTAATTTTACCTATTTTAAATATGTGTTCGTATAATTTACGTATATATTCGTACCTATTTACCAAACTGGGGGGGGGAGCATGTTACTGACAACGGTTGAGAACCGCTTGTGTACTTTCTATTCAGTATTTAATTATCTATTCTGCGGAACTCATTTTTTAATCTACTACTTATAACTTATTCTATATATTTAGCAACAATAATTTTTCATAAATATTTAGAAAAAACGTGCGAAGAATGATGCTGAAAGGTCATTGCAGACATGACAATGTATTATCCTAAGAAAAGTCAGTTTCGTATGCATGGTTCAATTTTATTCTTGCCCGAGCAAGATACTTTCGTTAAAGTTTTTTTTTTTTTTTGTCAAAAATGCACCGAGCAAATTTTTACACAAAACTATTTGGACAAGAAAGTCAACAGTCTTTCTACAGACATACACGAATTTATTTAAATAAATTCCGACAAAGGACGCCTAACAAAAAAAAAAAAAAAAAAAATCAATTGAGTAGCCCTACTTACAGAGCATGTTTTGACGAAATTCCTGGTGATCAATTTGGTAATGACAGATACGCGCGCGCACGCGAACGAAACGCGGTGCCAGTATATGCTCTGTTTACTATTTATGTCGCCTGGAGGAACGAAACATGGTTTAAAAATAGACTCATACATATCAAAACGAAAGTTAGAAAGCTAGATCTTGATAGACTTCAAAAGGTTTATATAAAGTACGCTGCAATTATGTGTTTTTTTTTAAATAAATCTTAAGTGAGTCTGAATGCCGTACCTAAAAAGATTCACGTGAAATGTACGTAGCTTAGTGTTGACAATTCTTGGTAAACCTAGTTTGCCTAGTAAACCTGGTTTACCGAATTTGTTTTCAAAATGTTAAATTATAACTAGTTTTTAGGTGTTTGATTTACCTAGTCTAACTTTTACCAAGTTCTCTATTTAATATTTTACCTATCAAATTTTTAGGTATGAAGGTATGGTAGGCAAATTTACTTAGTTTTAAACTAGGTGCTCAGTAAACTCATTTTTAACTATCTGCAGAACTGAACCTCTATGATAGAGTGCAGCGACTATTCATTGGTTATGTAAAATAGGACTATGTTTAACATTATTCGGTTACCTCAGTCGTTAGCGATTTACGAATAGTCTCAGAGCTGCGCACCGCTGTCCGGCGTGGGAGACGCAGGTTCGAATCTCGTTGTATTATGTGTATAAGTGGAATATTGTCGATTTTGGCAACGTGGAATAACTCATGATTTACGTTACCACTGGTTACGGTTTCCTCCACCAGCCATATCTATTCATTGGAAGTTAAAGGTGAGTTAGAAAAACTGATTGGAAACTGGAGGCCGTAGTTCGCCATATGCTGAAGTCATATTCTCGGCTTTCCCTTCCCAAAAATAAAAATAATGTACCAATATCCTTCACGTCACAGTTACATTTTAATGATTATATAAAACAATGTTATATTTCATCTTGTGAAACTTGTATTTTCAGATGACAATTCATCAGCTATTGTTCTAGTTTATTAATTACATTTTGTTATGGATATTTGGAAGGATATATCATGTTTGCACTGTAACGGGACCGTATTACTATGGACGGACATAAAGAGAAGCTGGTCTGTTATTGAGAGAAAGTGCTGCCGGATGATACTGATGTATTTAAAATCTTGAAAAGGGGGGTGGGAGGTTGGAAAAATGACGTCATTGATGGCTCTACTGACAAAAACATTTGCTATAAAATAGCGTTTTTATTGCATATCACAACAACTCAAAAATATCCGCTGGAATGGTTGGGAGTGGTAGATATTTTTTTATCGCCAAGGGCAGATTTCACGCACTGCATTTTATAATAGCGGTTCAGTTCTGTACCTACTCTACTTAGAGTGCAGTTGCTGATACTACATTTCGAAGTAAGTCTGCGGCAGTTAGTTGTTTTTTAGCCGCTGCTCTGCCTGAAGAATGAACTTTGATGAAAAAGTGTTGCCGGATATGTGGAGCTTCGTCAAAATTTATATTTTGTTACGCAAGACTCACAGATGGCCCGCGCCGTCGTTGGCTAATATTCAGCCTATTTATTGCCAATTGATTTGCTTATCACATATGGGTGTTGGAAAGGAAGGACTATTATTTTGCCAAATGGAGTAAATATAGGAAGGAAAACGGTGCATATAAAACAGTATAGCTTGCGGGTAGGTGTGTAAAGAGAATTTAGTTTGAGCGATATACGGTGTCAAATCAGTTTTAATAATCATTTCAGTTTTCTAGTTAGTCGAAATCACTGCTATTTAAGCATTTTTGGCGTATTATGCAGCGAAATCAGTGTAATATTTGGCATAAAGCTTGATTCAATTGTAAAATGAGAAAAATAAGCAAAACGCTTTCACTAGAAGAAAGTTTACAAGATAGTGAATGTTTCCTAAAACAAATTGCATTTCCAATAAAAATTCTTGCCAAAACTTTTTCTCGGTCTATGTCTGTATATTGGTCTAAAAATTACAACATTTAATGTGCAATCTCTCACGTTTTATCGATTTTCGAATGAAGTCAATAGAAGAAATTTCCAAACATAAGTTTATCGGAAAAACCCGTCTTTAAATCACCCATTTTCGAACTTTCGGACGCTCTATGAATCTCGATTGTGCCGTACGAAGCGAAGTTATTGTTGTAGTGTCACGTCACATGGGATGTCTGTCATTACCATTGTATCATCACTATTAGGTCACAGTTTCTATTATCACGCATCAATGCTATTTCTAGTATCAATGGACAACAACGATTAAGTCATTCACTGCGGCTTGTGGGTTTCTACCGAACTGTCTGAATCATCACGTAAATGTGTAGTAAGCTGAAAGTGACGGGCGACATTGGCTTTATTTGGTGTTTCGTCCTAGAACTTGGTCGTGATGTTTTGCTGAAGAAGAGATTTTCAATATCAAGGCAGTTTTTTTTGTTTTCGATTGAAGCCAGAGTATTTTAGAAAGAAACTATTCAGCGACCAATGATATGCAAAGAGCTATTAAAAGATGTAGAACCAGTAACTAAATTAAAGCATTTTTATCTTTAGTTTCTTTCAGACTAGGGAGTATGTTTTGATCATCTCCTGTTTATCTTTTTTCCATTAAAATCCACTCCAAACAAGGCTGGCTACAGCATTTGGAAACGAACACCATTGGCATGCAAAAATGCATAAGTAGAGTCACGAAAAGTGATATTATTAGTTACACGTGTGTACAGCTTTTGGCCATTTGAATGAAAAAATATTCATTATCGTAAATTAGTATGGAACCCGTTGTTGCGTACTCGAAGTATTAAAAGATACGTTTAGTAGATTATTTAAGTTTTTTCTGTGGAATTGTTCAGTTTTAAAAAATAGGTCTGCATAAAGTAGGCTTCAACTGTACCGGTATTCTATAAAAATTTGTCAGAAACCACGGATCCACTGGAACCACGTCTAATTATTCAAAATCGAGAGTGTGGGAGTTTCAAAATGGCCTGGTTAGATATTCAAATCGAAATTGACTCTGTAACTGAAAGTACATCCTTGGACACGCGCATACGGAAGTATCGTTTCTTTAAATTTTCACGTACCAGTGATATGCAGTGATGGCAATCTAGTTATTTCTTAAACTAGGTGCAATATTACTAGATGTACTAGTTTCACTTTCTAAACTAGCCCAGATTAGTACCCGGTAAACAAGGTAATTGTCGTTTGGCTGTATTTAAGTCATTTTTAATAAATTTGAAAGTTAAAATCTTGGATTTATCTATTTTGACAGCTTTTTTATAATGAAAATGTGACTTGTCTAATTTTTATACTAGTTTTGTTTATATTAGGTACTAAGTGTTTTCAACCAGGTATCATCTAGTTGTAAAATAAGTAGATAAATTTACCTGTTTTATCTAGTAAATTTACTAGGTGAAATACCAAAAAGAAAACTCTGTAAAAGTTGAACTAGGTAGGTGATATATTTTTAAAACTAGGTAAAAGCACTTTGAAAACGACAAATTTGTCCCGCGATTGCACTTATTGTTGGCCAAAACATACTTTGGCTAAAACTTGGACAAGCTTGAAGAAAAGTGGAATTTTTAGAAGCCATTTATGGCAAATTTATATCTAAGATGAAAAGATATGGTCAATGGCTTATAAAAAGTACATTTAGCGGACCAAATCAGCAAAAACTGTTTTTCCTTTGTAGACGTTGTGATTACTCCCAGTTATATACTTTTAGGAATTAAAAATTATAAAAAGGGACTCGATATCCTGTATTTGATGTGATATTTTGGAATAACTATGCGAACGAGTTAAAAATATCTGCCCATCCCAATCTGAAATTGATTTTGTTAGATATGCGCCACAGATGGATCGTGTCTCATCGACGCGATCCATCAGTGACACATGCCTGACAAAAAACAATCTGACCTAATTTTTCTGGTTTTGATAATGTTACAAAACTCTAAAGCTACTAAACAGAATAACAAGATTTCTCATTTTCGTGTAGCTCATGATTTTGTGGCGTTTGCAATAAACCTATGATTTCTAAGCCATTTACCACCCAGCTCAGATATGTTATATCCAGAGAATATCGGGGTTTGGGGGTAAAAAAAAACTTTTGATTTGAAAGCAAAATCCTATATACAATGTTCGTTTCTTTGATTTCAATCGTGGCATAAAACATATCGAAATTTTCACTCTATGAATTTCTTTGTCCACGTTTCGGCATAATTTATTACTTTTTGGTTCAGGTCCGATTCCCATGAGATGTCACGGAGGAATCCATTTTGTATCCAAAAAATTTGGTTTGTGGGAAGCCACAAAATGGCTGTAATGTTGGGTTGTAGGAAAACGGTAAAATCATGTTCATTTGACCGGCGCACAGTGCATCCAGGTCTCGCGATTCAACTATCGTAATGCCGTATACTCACAATCGTCGAAAGGCAACTTGTCAGTTTGCAGTTCTAACTTTATTTAGCAAAGATCACATAAAATTATTTTTAAATCGGGAAAAAGCTTAATTAATTTGGTCAAGTCACTGATGGATCGCACCGCCACGGCGCGGTCCATCTGTGGATCATGCTTGACAAATAAAATTTCTAAATGAGCTGAGAGACAGCAATTTACGCTGTTCATTACTGTCGTTTTCACAAAGTATCTTGTTGAATGTTTGAGGCACGAGAACTTGGTTGTTGTAAGCACCATTCCTTTATCATAATAATAATAATAATAGGGTTTGGTTTAGGACTTAGTCTCAGACGCGTACGGGCTATCAGTAGTAAGGTCAATATCATTAAAGGAATGTTTAAGGTTTATTTTGTAGTATCTCATTGACACTTAAGTGCCGTTAGTTAGCTAGGTACTGCTAGGTACTTTAGGTACTGCTTTCAGCCTTGCTTGGAGCGAACTTCTATAAAAAAGCACAATAAGTATATCACAATCAGGAACTTGATTCTATCAGATTTACAGTTAGACCGCGTCTCGGCTCTCCGATCCAACAACTGCGATTTATTTTATTTTAGAAATTCGCTTTAAGCAAGGCCGATAGCAGCGCCTAAAAGCAGCTAATCAACGGCCACTAGAATGTCGAAGAGATACTACAAGATCTAGCGCCAGCACTGCTCTCTGGAAAGTGGAAAACATTAAATGCAGAACTGAACCACCATGGCAAGATGCAGTGAGTGGTATCTGCAACGGGTGATGATAAAACCTACTACTCTTTCTTTATTGGGGTCTGACGAATGATAGTGATAGGGTGTCACTATCACAGTTAATTTGAAACTTTGTGTCTGTGGAACTATGTATAAGGTCCTAGGATTCGTTTGCGTATTCAGCACAATGTGCAGAGAAATCAGTAACAATTTTTTCATTTATTATTACTTTGCAGGGACAAATAGTTGATACCGGAATTTAGTAACACTACCCAGGGTAACAATATCTTGTTTTTCTTCGGGTGTCTGAAATGTCCATATAATTTTCTTCATATGAAGAAGAGCTTCAAAACCATCAACACTGCTATTTCATACCAGTATTGATGATTCTGAATCTTTTCTACAATTCCGACGTTACCAAACACTCATAAAGCGATATTCAATCTTCTAGCAGGGGATAAATCATGTATTATTGGCAATTTGATAAATCTTGTTCTGATGCAACCGATTTTCTTCGGGTGTCTGAGTATCAGAGTGGCTGACATTCTAACATTATTATTTCAGAACAATAAGCTATGTACCATACATGTGTGTGGGCGTATATATGATATTCCTAGTTCGCTGACAGTCTACCAAAATGACAGACAATTAAGTTTAATATCTGGCAGTCTACGATCTCTTAAAGTTTCATTGTCACGTAAAAATGGCTTCGCGTTTACATTCGACGTTATAAATTCTTTTGTGTGACGTCTGAATGGTAGGATTGGCTCCATTGTTAATGAATAACGACAATATCGACGGTTGTCCCCTAATTTGCCTGGAACATGTTTATGTAGACTTTAGCATTACATGGCGCGAATAGATAGGCTGATTGAACAGGTGTTGAAGAAAGTACAGGTCATGGGTCTATTCAAATTCCCGAATCGTATAAAAAGGTACAGGTTGCAGAATATCCTCGTTCAAATCGATGGTCGTTAATGTTGCACGCTTTTTTTTTTTTTTTTTTATCAAAATTCGCTCAGAGCAAGGCTGCAGGAGACAAATCGTACTTGAAAAGTGCCCTGAAACCACTAAAGTGCAAAGAGCAACATGAGATGCAGGAATGGGAACTAAGGAACCCCCATATATGATAGATGTCTATTGACGCGAGTTTTGAAGCACTGCAGATTTTTATGGCGCGGGTACTTTTGGACAGGTCTGGATTTAGTTTAGTCGAGTTCACTATCTATACAGAATATTCTCAGCCTAATTAAGGGGCACCAGTGCTGCAAGCTGTTCTTTCAAGTTACGATAAGTCATTTTAAACAGATTTTGGGTTGATTTAATTCGGCGACGTATTCCCGAATGGCATCTAGGAATTCCAATCTCAGAATGAAGGTTCGAGATGCTTATCCGATTCAAATAAAATGTCCATGATCCTGTCATTTAATAAAAGTTGCGAAAAAAGTTCAAATGATGTGTTGAAATTGAAGACATATTCCAAAAGCTTCCTACAATATAATGATAAATTGTCTGTTCAAAACTTCTTGCGTTATCCATTTGATTCAGATTCGATTCGGGAATAAATGTTTCTGAAGAGACAGCGTTAAATGAAATAGAATCCGGTTTAACATCCCACTGGGAAAAGTTTCGTCCAAGAATTTTTTCTCGACGCACTGATTGATCGAGCGAGGCGAAGTCCAGCTGTGACGTTACTTGACAAAATTGAAGACCTTTTCGCAATATATTATTTTCTGCTAAACATCTTGAACAGGACAAAAATATGTTCTGCTATAATAATTAGACGAAATCGTCGTAAAAATTTGACGCTTTTGTATTTTTGAGCGGAATTATAATGTAAATAGAGCAGATAAGTATGACTATTTGTGTGTTATCGTGCTCAACCCTTTGTTTGCTTTCTCAACAGAGTTTTTCTCATAACCTGACCAAATGACTCAGCTGATTGGCACCTTAATATGTATTTGTCTTGTTTTTGGTGAAGATCGCGGTCGAAGTAATTTCGCTTGCTTAATTTTTCCAAATATGTGCCACAAATACTCATGCAGCTTTTTTACCAGGATGACAGAATAAAAAGCTTCAAAACCATCAACACTGCTATTTCATAGCAGTATTGATGATTTTGAAACTTCATATAGTTTAACCTCTGGTAAATGACATGTGAAATATCGCTCATTTGGGAAGTTTTTTCTGATAGAACTCATTTACTTCGGGTGTCTGACTAGCAGGCATTCTGACAATCTGCGTATAGCATCAGGGTTCCAATCCATTCGAATTCATGACCGATTCGGTTGATTCGAATCAATATTCCGAGCAAAAATCTCATTGGATTTGTTGAAAATGCAGAAATATTTTAAAAATTTTCGTTAATATGTGGAGAAATCGGACCTTTTATTGAATTTTTCTTAAAAATTTCCTGAATATAAAGTCAGATTTAGAAAGATTCGATTTAAAATGTTCGTGTAAGTGGCAACGCAACCCGTTGATGAACCGCTTCGTTTAGGTTCGGTCCATCAGTGGCTCGTACTTGGCAAAATATATCACTCGGCCACGGAAACGTTGACAGACTTAAAAACGTGAAAAACTTATCGATTTTTGACGACATAGTATGTGGGATTGAAAGATAGACGGGTGTGTTTTAAATTTAAATGTTTTATAGTATAATTTCATTGACATCATGTGCTTCTCCGTAAAAAAAACTAAAAAAGACCGTCTGGTCTAAATTTTGAGGAGATGTTTGATATACTTGATTAGAATTTTTATTTTGTCAAGCATGAGCCACAGATGGACCGCGTCTCATCGACGCGATCCATCAGTGACTCATACTTAACATAATATGCTTAGACCAAAAATTTTCCGATTGCGGCTTACTTTCTTGAGCCCGTCAGAAATTACCATCTTCCAAGGCAGAAACCACTCACTGCACTTTACCATAGCAGTTCAGCTCCGTAGGGAATGTTTTCTGCTTAAAGTGCAGTTGCTGGTACTACTTCTTGTAGTAGCTCTTTACTATTAAGTGGCCGTTGGTTGGTTCCTTTTAGCTTTCGGCCTTGCTAAAAGTGAATTCCAATAAAAAAAAATTGTGCGATCCATCAGTGACCCTACTGACTGGCTAAAAGTGATGAAGGTCTCGGTGGTTTTAAAAAAGGAGTGGTACATAGTTTTATATCGCCCAGGCCAGATACCACTAACTACGCTTTATTATGGCGGTTCAGTTCTGTTTGGGTTGTTTTCCTCTTAGAGTGCAGTTACTGGTACTGTATGTCTTTGTCATACACGTGGTCATTGGCTGATTCCTTCTGAGTGCTGCTTGTGTCCATGCTTAGAGTGAATTATAAAAAGTAAAAAAATATGAGATACCGTTTATCGATCTTTGAACGCGGATTTTCTCTTCTTCGCGATATTTTCATATTTTAGGATTTATTTTTATCTCTTTATCGCAAAATGTGATATTTATGGGCTGTAATTAAACTGCCTAACGAAGCGAAAAATGTAAATGTCATGTCACCACGACGTTGTGTTATAAAACTGTTCGCGTTTTAGGATGTGGTCTCATGTGAGCTATGCGCGCGGTAGGGGATGTTAGAGAAATTAGTTTTGTATAACTCATTAGGTGCAGAATTTAGAATTGCACCAATGTGTCACATGTTTGAGAATACGCGTATATTAGACATGATAAAATGCAGCCATTTTTTCACTTGCTTTAATTGGACGAATTCAAAAAACGCTGCTATGAAATCGGAGTGTTGGTGATCATGGAGGCTTTTCTAAAGCAGTAGCCAGAAGGTGAGAGGTACGAGAATATGAATTTTCTGTCCTGTAGTTACGGGCTTCAGAATAGTCGTAACGTATTTCTTGCGTGTCGTAAGAGGTGACTGAAAGGAAACAAAATATGGTAGATGGTTTCACATTCGCCAAGGGAAGATACCACTCACTGCACTTTACCTTTACGGGTCACTTATGTTTGGGATAATTTCCGTTTACAGTGCAGTGCAGTTGCTGGTACTCCGTCTCCTAGTAGATCTTTGCTATTGAGTGGCCGTTACTCGGTTTCCTTTTCGACGCTGCTTTTGGCCTTGTACAAGGTGAATTTTGATAATGATAATAAAAATATGAAGTGATGGAGTGCTTTACGAGAATTGGGATATAGAATTTGGTTGGTCACATTTTTAAAATGCTTGTTTGAAGCAGTCGGACTTAACTTAAGTCAGACGAAACGTTACAGAAATAAAATTGTGTAAGTGTGAAGCAAGACTGAACCTCTCTAGAATTTGGTAGTTACCATTTTTTGGTAACGAGGGAATAAAAGATGGTTAAATGCACGGAAAGGTTGTCCAAGGATAGCATAGGATATCATTTTTATCCTGCTGAATTGGAAAGCCGAGAATACAGCTCAACCATATGGCGAACCACGACCTCTCGTGCAGATCCCACTTCCGAATCGGGGTGTTGACTATGGTATTTCTCATTTTTCCTGTGCATGGGCCTGGTTGAGTGACAAGTGACGAAAATTTGTTTTTGAGGCAACTAAAAGTGAGGAAACGCTGCATTGTTTGTATAAATGTTCATGTAAAAGATTGTAAGCACAGGATATATCCGATGCAGTGGGTTATCCGAACACCATGTGTATGAATATGTATATACGTAGCGTAAGAGTATATTAGTGATTAAATTACAAGCAGTCGCGGATCTATATTTATTTTGTAGTGCGGGTTATGGATCGGATTAAAAGTACCGTTATTCACTTTTCAGAATATGTCAACATACGAGTGTTTACGCACCTGTGTGGATTTAGAACATAATTTATGATTGTACTCTTCATTTTTTTCGTAAGCGATCTCAAACTTTCTGCTCAAGTGTACAAACTTATGCAACGCGTACTTGGGAATTCCCTTCTGTTTTCTTAGATGTTCAATTATTAATAAGTCTCACATTTTACGCATTTTAATATTTTACGTAGAAAGTAGACAAAATCGATCGATAGTGAGACGATAATGATATTTTTACTCCCAAACGTACTAAATACCGCCTTATTGGCATTTAAACTCGCGTTAAATTAATCATTTGCATGTTATTTTAAGAAATTTCTAAACTTGGCGGCCTATTCCAGACGTACAATTAAAAATAGACTTTCGCTGACGACTCTAAGCTGGGAATAGCAAATACATTTGTGACGTAATACGAGTTTACGCAGTATGTATTGTTACGTATTAAAACATGCATTGACAAAGTTTAATGTTTGTTGCCGACTCGATATGTTTTCATACGCGAGTTCGAGATACTTATCTCCGAATAAAAAAAAGTAAAGAAAAACTTTAAACAGTGCTGATAATAAACACAAAATAAGTACAATACCATATTAGAATTAGGCATAATATAGCAAAAATTGGACCCACAAAAGGTCGATTACTCTCTATTTTTTTACTAAATATTTGGTGTAAAAAAAGGTGCGAAATTATATCTGATCGAAGAAGATCAAAATATATCTTACTAACCGTTAACAATAACGAAATTATACAAATTGTATCAAAAAGTCTGATGTCTTTGAAGTTTTTCAAATAATTGGATAAAATGGCATATAAGAAAATATTTCCCTGTAAACAATTGTAGAATACTGGACGAGTGTGACTTTCGTCTCCCACAAAATATAATTGAAATCGTATCCCTATGTTTACGTTTCCTCGAGAATTCAGTTTCTATTATCACCAGTCTGCTTGAAAAATATTTTTATTTAATTGAAATGATCAAGAACAAAGTTGTTTATTTTACACAATCAGAACACCGAAATAAATGTGGAGCACAATAAAAGGGAAAGTGCACAACTCCGCACGAAAATTTTCTCGGCTTTCATCTCCCACAGAATAGGAACGAGATCCTGAAATTCTTATTCCAAAATATATATTTGTCTCAAAAACTAATTTTTTATTATTAAGTAAGTATTTTATTATTTTTTATTTTTATTTATAGTATTAGGAAATAAACTCGATACCAATGAAATACGAGTTTTCCACGAATTGAAATAATAAGTATAAATTCAAATTTTTGATTCCGCGATTGTGGTTCTTGTCTGTCACTTACCCCGGTCGTTACTCATTTTTCATAGCAGTCGATATTTCTACAATTTTTAACTAACTCAACTTCAAATTCGACCAATTAGTTTACAAATATTGTACAGAAAGAAAATAGAGTTAACAATGGACATTATTTCTTCGATATAATGGTATTATCAGACTATGGGCTTCTCTTGAGTTCCGTTATGTTCGTCTATTCCGAGATGACAAAAATGGCGGAGCTTAAAATAAATGTAATTTTGTCAACACATTTTCTTTGTTGCTGACGCAAATTTTATCGCATAATTTTGAACTCTGCATTGAAAATATTTGCTGTTTTGGTGGGATAGAATTACTCATGTTTTTGATGTACTGAGGAGGAGAGGAAATCCTAGAGTACGGTTTGATGGGAATTGAAATTAGTAATGACATTTATTCATTACATATTATATTCTTTTTGTGCCATTGTCTGTGCAATACTTTTTCTGATTAAGTTAACATCCAATTTAGCCCAAGTTACATGTCTCCCTGCCTGTCTAAATTAAACAGAATATAACGAAAAAACATCAGATTTGAAAAAATATAAATCGTTTCTATGAACATTTCATTCGGTTTTCATGGGAAAATAACTAAAAAAAAACGTTTTTTTGTTCCGGGTTTACATTTTATATTAGTAGACCCAGTAGTAGTACCGTAGTTTGTGCTGCCTCAATTCGGTTTGCCAATGGGACTTTTGCAGCAACTCGAAATCAAATATCGTGGGGGAGAAGGGGCCAGTTTGATATTTGTGGCCGAATTTAGTCATATTTATATAATTTTTTTGATGTAAGTAAACATGTGTTACTTTCTTTGAATCCTTTTTTGAAACTTATTCCCTGACACGTTTTTGAACTTTATTTCAGGTCTTGTTTGTTTGCTTTCCTGATAACTTCATGATGCGATATCTTTATTTGTATCGCCTTTTGTGTCAACAGAGGTGTCGAAATAAACTATGTCTATTGACAATAAAATACTTTCGAGTTTTGAGATAAATATTCCATTCCGAAATCAAAATATATTCTATCTTACCTCTCCCCCTAGTACTTAAAACTCAGTTTATTTTGTGTTTGATAGAGATGAAATGAACTTCATTTCCCAGTATGGAATTAACAATGTTTACAATTATATCTGGTTACAAGATTTTTCTTGCATTCTGTCATTCCAACCTGTGTGGAACATATGAGGAACCGGTAAGGTTAACGAGCATAGTCCCAAGGTTGTGAGTTACAGTGCTTCGCCCAGGGGCACCGCATATATTGCTCCTTGAAGCCTTTTAGTTCGTCGGTCTTGAACATCAGTGGGTTTGGAACCCCCGCCATTCCTTAGGTGTTACGCTCGGCAGCTATTGTCGGTTTGACTACACCAACGCGGCCCACATGATCTTCGTGGTTCATTCATGGTTTTCATATATTTACTTCTACATTTTCTCACTTACAGATATTTAGGTCAATTTAGGTAAATAAGTCGTTTTGCCAATCTTTAAGTTTTTGCCAAATATTTGAATCAGCATAGACTATTGCATGGAACTATTCTATTTATAATTTCGCATGGGGCTGCACAAAACCCTGGACGACGGAAAATCAAGATTTTTAAATTCAAGATATCCACATATTGAGGTAAGTTCTCTTTTTAATAAGTTTTTTTTTTTTTTTTTGTTCTCGTTTTTCTTCTCTTTTCAGTTGATCACTCTGATCGCCACAGGAATTTTAAGGACCAACAGGGTTGGTGTTGTTGAAACGTTTGATCTTTTTGATTTGATCGAACCTACCCAAGTTATTGCACTCTGGGTGGAATGGTGGACATGGTTCGGGTCTAGTGAAGTTTAGTACCATATTCCCGAATGTCATAAAAATAAAAACTGGCAGAATATTCACATCCTAACTAAGGGGCGCCAATGCTGCAAGCATCTGGCATTGTATCCCGGATTAGGATGAGTCGCTTGCAACATGGAAATCTTTATGATAATCCGCCCCAAATTTTTCAATGATATTCACTCTAAGCAAGGATGGTAATAACCTCTGTTCATGCCATTTTCATGGTTTATCGTAAAAGCTTCAAAACCATCAAAACCATCTGCTATTTCATAGCAGTATTGATGATTTTGAAACTTTTTGTACACTTTGGTTGCTACAAGACACTCACAAGGTGGCATTTTCGTTTTTAGCGATAGATATATCATTTGCTAAATTTTCTTCTGACGGAACCCATTTTCCTCAGATGTCTGAGTAGCTGCCATTCTGCGAGTCTGCATTGACTCTTTATTCAAATATTAAATTATGTTATTTTGAGTCTAATTTTATTTTGAGATTAAGGCCAGATTGTTTATTACTTTTTGCGAAAACTTTTGGAATAGAGTGTTGAATATGTAGCTCTTTGTTCAATAAGCTATTGCTACTTTTTGTTACGTTACCTACATTCGTTAGATACTAGAAGTTCGAAAGAGTTTTCTGCTCGTTACCGGTCAACCTGATCAGCCACTCATTCACATTCAGTGAAGTTCCACAGTGTCACAGACAATTTTATGCAAGAAGCTTTTTTCCACAAACTTCTGTAATTTTGGATTCCTTGCCTTCACACTGCTACCCTGATCATGTCAAAAAATGAAGTTTCTTTAGCCTTCATCTCCGCCCTCATGTAGCTCTCTGCACAACAGTGGTAACGGTTTTGGGTGACTCCTATTATTTAAAAGCTTCTGTAAGTCTTACAACATTTATTGATATTAATTTTTATTTCAGAAGAAGCAGAATGCTGAGATGTTTGTAAGAACGAGCGTCATCACTGCACAATCGACTCAAGTCACCTCCAAGCTAACTCCTTTCACCTCCTCAGCAACGCCGAACAAATCGAGAAAAATCAAGAAAGAAAATTTTGGGTTAGTATTTGGTATTACCGCCTGACCATTTTATTTTATTTTTTATTGAAATTCACTTCTATTTATAATGAGCGAATTTTTCAGCCTTTTTTTGTGTTCTGGTGTCTGGAAAAACTTAGTCAATATATTGCCCAGAGCAGATACCACTCACTGCACTTTACCATGGTGATTTAGTTCCATTTGGGATGTTTTCTGTTTAAAGTGCAATTGTTGGTTGTACATCTTTTAGTAGCTCTTTGTTATTGGGTGGCTATTGGTTGGTTTTCTTTGGAGCTGCTTCCAGGTTTCCTTAGAGTGAATAATAATAAAAAAATACTTGGGTAAGCAAAGCATGAATGTTGTTGTATATTTCCGATATAACTACCCCTGTTTTTTTATTGTCAACTGAACCCATTTAGTAATGTTCATTAATTCCCATATTCCAGCGAAGACGAGACGCCAGTAAAAACTTTTCCAATGAAACGAAGATCACTCATGAGAGACATCAGGTGGGTGGATGAAAGTTCAGAAGAGAAGAACGCAACAAAACACCCAATGGAAATGTAAGTCTTCTTTTCATATTCAAGAATATGGATAATAAAAAGTGGCGAATGGTTTTACCGTTGCCCCGAGCACATACCACTCACTGCACTCAATTTATGATGGTTCATTTCTGTTTGGATATTTTTTGCAGTTACTACATTTAGTACTAGCGACATATGAGCCTTTTACCATTTCCTTCAAAGCGCTACTTCCAGACTTTATTTCATCAATAAAAAGAAACAATACTTCTCATCGTTCTTTTTTTACGGAGATCGATTCAAAGCTAGGTTGGAAACGGTAAAGAATTTCCTTCGAAAAAGCGATTGGTGTCCAATGATAAGCAAAAAACTTCATAAAATGTAAAATCTTACAGGTTCAGAATTATGTATATATTAATGCACTTATAGACGGACAGGGTTAAAATTGCTGGAAAGATATGATTTTTTCTTGTTCGGTTTAGCCTACCCAGGGTATCACACCCTGGGTTGAGTGGTGGGCACGGATTAACGAGCCGGACTCGCCAGGATTTTAACCAGAGATATTTAACCTGCGATGCCAGCATGTTTAAGCACTAGGCCATCGCGCCCACAGAATTAAAAGAAGTTATGTATAAGATTGTTTCAACACTGCCCAGAGCAGATGCAACTTACCGCACTCCACTGTAGTAGTTAAGTTCTGTAAAGTTGCCTCTGTGGCATTTTGTAGTAGCTCTTTAAAATCATGTGGCTGTTAGTTGATTCCTGATATTGCTGCTTGGTTAGAAGGAATTTCTATTTAAAAAAAGTTGTGTTAGTCTATTACTACTGCTAACTCTTAAATTTATATATCACCTCACAGGAGATCTCGTAAAAGTTCAAAACTGAAGCCTTATTATGATATTGAAGAGTACGTTGACTACGGCGAAGATTTAAAGTTTTTATTTGAGGAAGAAGACCAGTTACCGGACTTCGATATTCGACCGAGAAGGTTTGTGAATGTTCTTGTTGATCAGGCTGACATCTCTGTTATTAAAATAAAATGGAAAATAAGTCCCATCAGAAGAAAACTTAACAAATTGTGGGTCAATTTTCAATCGGTAAAGCGTTGGGAATACCCTTCAAGTTACGCATCTCTGATTTTCATGACGCAGGTTCGAATCCCGTCAGGGATGATGAATATATGCCGGACGCCTCGCCGGTGCACGGTGGTTCAAGGTGGTTCAGTGCTTACGACTTCCTCCACCAACCCGGTCTATGCACAGGAAAAATGAGAAATTCGATAATCCAAAGCAAAAACCTCCACCCCGATTTGGAACTGGTATCTGCAGGTTAGGTCGTGGTTCGCCATATGGTTAAGCTGTATTCTCGGCTTTCTTCTCCCGCAGGCTAAAAATGATATCCTATCCTAAATGATCAGTATTCCATTATGTATCTAGCTTGAAGATGAGACTCTCTCTTCTTGAGTGTCTGATTGCGATATTACTGAACAAAAAGTTTGAAAATCATCAATTCTGCTTCGAAATAGCAGTGTGATGGCTTTGAAGTTTATTCGTTCCTTCCAGAGAAAATGATAAAAACATTTTGCACCCCCAAAAAACAATATTGGTTGTTCAAAATATTCCATTAGTGACTATATTGATAACTATATTGATAAGGACATTGCCAAGCTTGCAAATTGATTGTTTTTTGGGTTTCCTAAATCCGTCACGAACACTCCCTGTAGTTCCTTGAAGCTTATATTTTGAAACTTTTATGATGCCAAAAATAAAATTCAAAAATATTCCTTTCAGGAATGAGAGATTGATTCCTTGAGCCTCCTTTTCTTTTGCTTATTTTCTGTGTAATTCGGTATTGATTCCATCTAATCTTCTATATTACTCTCTTTATTGAAAAATAGAAAATTTTGAAATTTCACAAATTTAAACGGGGCAGCATCCCTTGGTGTTGATGTATATTCACTATCATTTAAATTACAATTTTTCAGTAAAATTTTATACAAAAAGTGGACTTTGCCCTTTTCAAGCGTCTTATCGGGACCTGGGTTGACCTTTGGCCTCCGTCCAGACATCCGTGCTTTTTATGTTTGGTTACACTAAATTATTCATTAGCAGTGGGACCTGGGCTGTTCGGAGCATTCCATGATCTACACTGGGTGATGGAAGAATACCGGTTCCGAAGAACAAAATGGCAGATTACCAGCTACTTTGCAGGCCAGACATCCGAAAACATGGGTTCCACCAGAAGAAAATGTAGCAAATTGGCAATATTTTATTTCTTGCTTGAAGATAAAAATGTCTCTCTGAGTGTGGGTAGCACCTAAACTAGAAAAAGCTTCAAAATCATCAATACTGCTATGAAATAGCAGTGTTGATGGTTTTAAAGCTTTTTTTGTCCATCCGAAGAAAATAACATCATCCTTTCAGACACCCGAAGAAAATTCACCAAAAATATATCATTTTCTAATGAAAATTTTCTCCGTTTCACAGAAAATCCAGAAAACGAAAACTACTCAACCTGAAACTTTCGTCAGAAGCAACAACAGAGCTCGAAATCGACTCCAATTCCCCTACCTCTGAAAATTACGATGCAAATATATTCTCTACCTCTTTTGCTGCAGAGAATTTTTCTACTGAAGAAATTAGGCCAAAAGAATCCACTCTGAATCTCCACCTCCAAAATAGCAATAAAAATTCTACCTTGAGCATTCGAAGTGCCGGTACGATAACGACCAATGATTCCTCACAAAATTCCGGGCCGAAAAAGTTAAACTTTGGACAAAAAAATGAGAAAAAAGACTCGGCTATGAAAAATACTTCCTCAAAAAGAAAAACTGATGAAAAACTTGAAAATGTTGCTGAAAAACGACAAAAACGGACGTACACCCACAGAATAGAAAGTGCTGCTTCGAAAACCCGTAATCACGTATTGAAAAACGGAATAAAAACACTCAACAATGGAAATATTACCCCCAAACTCAATTATGACAACATAAAAGCTCGAAGGCAATTGCAAAATTCATCGATTTTCGTCGAAAAATTGAAAATTTGTGATTCTACATCATTTAGAACAAAAAATTCTGAGAATTCTGGTAAGAGTTACACTGTGGCCAAAATGATGCTTCGTCGGAGACATTCGACGCCATCACTCAGCCTAAGAGAACAAGAAATTGGAGAGGAATTGACACAAAAACTTTTACGAACAATATCCACACCTGCTGGCAAGGTGGTTGGGGAGGAAAACCCAAAAAACAAAATAATGAAGTCCGATAATACAGCACACACCTGGCAGGATGATGAATCCTCATGCGATAGCATTTCTGATTCCGAACAATTTGTTGACAGTCCAGACTCTGGATTCGGATCCGAGTCCAGTTGCTCGTCAGTGACACCAGATGGTGATTCGACAAGTCCTTTGTCATTTCCGTCCACAAAATGCGACGATTCAAAATCCGAAATTGATTGTGATGTCACGAAGCTACAAGTGTCAAGGACAGAATCGAATGACTCAGGAATACAATCGCACAATGAATCTTCATTATTAGATCATAATGAAGGCTCAAAAATCTCCGAAAACGGGGAGGAAGTTGGGGATCGTTTGATTCTTTGTCAAAAATCAATACTTGAAGCTCAGGAACGAGAAAGAGAAGAAAAAAAGAAGCAAGGTGGGTTTGACTGAATGTATTACTTTGTCCTAGGTATGGGTAATGCAGAGTATTTTCTATTCCTCACTCGTTCGATAGTGTATAAAGTCATACGAACGCTGATACGCCATTGGTGCAATAAATATTTGTTTTTGTAAACCGCCATATTCAAGTTATTTGCTCGGCAAATGTGAATTAGTGATCGAATCCAATTATCCAATTCAAAAATACCTTTTGAATTTGGAGAAATCTAGACTGGATCTTATATGCCTAATTTGACTATTGCATATTCGTGAAACAACAACCCGCACACATGTAGAGAGTTTTATAACATGCACCCTTTTTTAATTACTTCAACGTGCTTTACAAGTTTCTTTAAAACAGCGCAATAACATACTTTTTGATGGCAGAAAATAATGTGACATACCAGTAATACCAGCATTTTGGAGTCTGCTGGTTAATGATACAACCAATGCCACCTAGCTTTACAATACCACCACAGTTTTATGTGGAATATTGGCTGGTTTTCAGTTTTATTAGGCTTTTTAGACTAGAGTACATTTTATTTGAAAATATTTTTTTTCTTCTCCCCTAATAGCTCTCTCTAACAGAATATCCCAAACAAAGTTAATGTGTATTTTAAAATAGATAAATAGTTTTTGTCATTGCCCATAAGAGATATCGTTAACTTCACGCTATCATAGTGGTTCAGTTCCAGTTCTTCATGAAATCTTTTCCACCTAGTTGTCCTAACCAGGGCTACCAAAATATTCGATTTTATTCACGATATTTGAATCATAAATTATTGGATTCGATTTCTGCAACAATTCAAAATCAACAACATGATGAATTCGAATTTTTTTTCAAAAATAAGAGGGAATTTTCATATAAACTTTAAGCTGATAAAGGATGTCTTTGTTTATTATATGACTTCTGGTTCGAATATTGAAATCGATTCGGGAAAACTGTTTAATTCGTTTTTGATCACCCTCAGTTGTTAATCTTGTCCAGAGTGAATTTTTCCCCCTGGTTTTAATACCCCCTTCTCTTCTTCCAGAGGAAGCAATGCTTCGAGAAAAATACCAATGTCAGTGGGTTGGATGTCCGAATCCGTATGAGAGCCGATGCGGTGCTGACTTGCATTCTCATCTACAGAAATGTCATGCTGAGAAGTAAGTAAATGTATAATAACTTCGGTTGACTTGGCTGAACCGGTGAAATCACAAACCGTTTCAAACAATTATAAAGAAGAGTGATGGCTTTACCATCGTCTAGGGCAGATACCACACAGATACCACTGCACTTTGCCATAGTGGTTCAGTTCTATCTAGATTGTTCTCCATTTAAATTTCAATCTCGATGTAGATCTTAGTGGCTGTTGGTTGGTTTCAGTTAGGTACTGCTTCCATCCTTGCTTAGAATGAATTTCAATAAAAAAAAATTGTCTGTTTACCTATTAGTGCAGAGTGGCCTCTACAGGATGGGAATATTTTTTTTTTCACTGTGGTGTTTAGAATGCCCATGTCATTATCTTCAAAGGTACAAAAAAGCTTCAAAGCCATCAACACTGCTATTTCATAGCAGTATTGATGATCTCAAACACTTTGCTGTGGTTTAGCTGCTACCAGGCATTCAAATAGAGACTTATTTCTTCTAGCAAAAGATAATATCATAAAACTGCTGGCGTTTTGTATGATTTTCTTCTGGTGGAGCTCTGTTTCTTCGACTGTCTGAGTAGCAGAAAAGCTGACATTCTATCAGGGTGGGCCTTTGGTACAGGACCTTGATCAGGGTGATTCACTCAGAGTAACTAAAACAAAAGTAAAAACTAAATTAAATTATCTCAAACTCAACTCTGACAATATTTTTTTCAGTTACTCTTGCAAATGGAAGGGATGCAGATACTTCGAAATCGTTTCGAGGAAATTATCGTTCCTGCAGCGACATATCGGAGAACATAGCGGAGAAAAGCCATATAAGGTTAGTGCTAGGGATGTTTTTATTTGACGAATCGGGTATTTTGAAATTCTGTTGAAATTTTCCTTTTAGGGTATTTTTAAATTATTCCATTTTGCAGTGAAATCATGATATATCACATAAATCATGATTTCACTGCAAAACAGGGTCAAATATCAGCAATTTTTTTCACCTGAAATATATAAATAATTTATATAGTGAATTTCGAATATTGCTCAAATCCAACTACATGGAAGACCCTAATAAGTTCCTTTTCATACCTTTATACTAAAATGGGTGATGGTGAGTGCATAGTGTTTATACTTTTTGAGCTCTATTTGCAAGTTTTCATGTATTTATGATTCTCATTGCAGCTTTTGAATTTCAAATTTTGCATCGCATATTAAAATTTAAATTTTTGTTTGATTTTAAATTAATTTAGAATTTTTATAATGTTAAATTTGTTTCTATATTTTATACCAATATATGTTAATGTCAGTGAATAAACAAAAATAACGTAAACTTTAATTTTTATTATTTTTTTTCTGGCAACTTTTATCAATTTATATTGCAGTATTTCAAAGATAAATAAATTATTAATCCTCGTAGATTGAGGATTAATTGATTGATCGTCAATTAAACAAATAAAACATTAAATGTTCTCTTAAACTAATCATTCCTCTTTTGTCGACAGTGCATCCTGGATGGTTGTGACGCCTCATTCTCATCATTATGCAGTCGTAAACGTCACGTTGAAGCACATTATTCTGAAGTTTCTCTCCCAAAAGCTCGAGTTGGTGGTGAAAATGGAGGATTTTCCAGATATCTTCTCAATTCAAGACGTGTGAAAGATAAAAGAAAGACACTGGGTAGGTTACTAGGTTGAATATTTGATAATAAATTAGCGTATGTGTGTGTAGAAAGCCTCGAAAACTTATCTGTATAGTGATTTATATTCTTCTCTTTAACGCATGCAGCTTCAATTTCAGCTTCGTTAGTTAGTTAGTTAGTTACATTGGGGCAAGAATTATTCAATAGCTTAGATTTCGAATATTTTTGAAATTTGAAGACATAGTATATCAAATTTCCAATATTGAATTTCGAATTCATACTTAAAATGATTCATTTTACGGTAAAAATCATGATATATGCCAAATTTTACGTTGTAAAATTTGACATAAATCATGACTTTACTGTAAAATGGGTAAATATGGTAAACTATTAGAAATTTCGTTAATCTTAGATTTTAAAACATTATTCTTTTGATATAGTGATTCTTGAACACCATTCAAATAACCTACATCTAACCCAAAAAAAGATTTTATTGTGGAAATAAATATAAAACACAATTTGATGGATGCATTATTAAAATGTAGTTCATTTTGAACCTTGTACGTCAATTTGTGGTTTTTGCGGTCGTCAGAAACCAGCTTGATCGATTATGTCCCTCTTGGGAAAAGCGCGGGGAAATTATGTTAGAGAGAGTAAAAGATAAACGAGCTACAAGAAGAGTGGGGATTGGAGAGAAGCCGGTGCGTGTGGGGATCATAAAGAAAGAAAGAGAGAAACGATCAGATGACGGTAATAGGAGAGAATTTGAATAGAAAAAACAAACAGGAAATTAGAGAACACGAGTGGGAATAGGAGAGAATTTTGCTCTTAGTGAAAGATAATAAAGAAACATAAATGATTGCAGTTGGGAGAGATTTCTGCAGCTTTGCAAATATAATAAAGAGAATAAAATTGTTGCTCTGTTTTGTGATATCACAATAATGTAACGTGAGATATAAACGTTGTAAGAAACCTGTTTCACGAAGAAATAAATTAGGTTTGGTCAAGCATGGTCCGATGTAGAGTTTTCATTTATATGCTTACCAACTATGGTACATTTGTTTTATTCTGAGGAGCCTTTCCTCGAGTAAATAATATGTTCGATTATGCATGGGCCTCGGATGAATCAAAGTCTAAGGGCACGGTTTGTTCTGATGGAAGTGTTTCAACAAGAGATTCAACCCAAGAAATCTGCCATCAATACGATCACCACTTTACAATAGTGATTTGGGGTCACTGCATCTTGTGATAGCTCTTCACGATTCGAGTGGTGGTTTGTTGGCTCATTTCAGGCTCTACTACTCCCCGACCTTCTCTAAAAAAAACTTACCCTGACCAATCTTGTAAATTTAATAATTTTTAAAATTGTTTGGGGTTCAGGAGTTTCTACACACATACACAAATTTTTTTCTGTAAATATGCGGAAATAATACTCTTGAACCTCTTTGTCTAGAAAATTTATATCCTTTGCATAGCATGCTTGCTTTTAGCATACGGATCTACCCTAAAAAAAGTGTCGTAACTCAATAAACATTTTGGTTTCTCGCGACGCCTTTCATCTATGACAATAGTATCTTGTGTTTTTCTATTTCTGTTTGTTCTATTTGCATACAGTGATAAATTAACTTTACTGATAATAAGTAAGAAGAAATAAGCTTACATATTCAGGATAGGATTTCGTTTTTATCCTGTGGGAGAGGAAAGCCGAGAATACGACTTAACCATATGGCAAACCACGACCTCTAGTTCAGATACGATACCATTTTCAATCCGGTGATGAGGTTTTTTCTCCTAACCGTTTACAGATTTTTTGTGCATGGACATGGTTGGTGGAGGAAACCGTAACCATTGGTTACATGAACCACCATGTTTATTTTGTTAAGCATTTGCTGCAGATGGAGCTCGCCTCGGCAGCGCAATCCATCAGTGACTCGTACTTAACAAAAGATGTTTGAACATGAATTTCCGACTGTGGATCATATTTCTATCCTTGTATTAATAGTATTTATCTCTTTACAGCAAACCGTCACGATTGCATGGATGGTAGAACATTGAGCTTCATCAGAAATGCACTCATCCAGAACGAAGTTGCCATGGAAACAGACGATGATGATGATGTCGTCAGTGAACCTAGAGATATTGTCTTCCAATCTGAGGTTTGCTTTTATTTTATCATAGTTCTTTCTGCGGATCACGCTGGGAGATCCTGTACCGGTAGCGACCTAGAGACTGACCGGGTTAAAATTGTTGGAAAGATTTTATCTTTCCAGTTCTGCATAGCCTACCCAAGTTATTACACTCTGGGTTGAGTGGTGGGCATGGATTAACGAGCTGCACAGCTGGAATTGAACCCAAAAACTTGTGATGCCAACATGATCACCACTACAGATGCCACAGTGCTGCAGTATCTGGTTATCACAGTGACATCTGGTTTCAAATTTCTGAATTAAACGAAGTTGTCATTGTAATACAGATAAAGTGGATCACTGTACTAGAGTGCATGTGAATGGTATCTGCTTCGGGCGATGCTGCGATGCTTAAACCATATCCCACTTCTTTATTACCTCTTTTTTTTATTGAAATATACTCTGAGCAAGGCTGAAAGCAGAGTCTAAATGAAACCAACTAACGGTCACTTAATAGCAAAGAGCTACTAGAAGATGTAATGTATCAGCAACTGCACTCTAAGTGGAAAAGTCATCCAAAACGAAACTGAAACACCATGGTAAAGTACAGTGAGTGGTATCTGTCCTGGGCAATGGCAGAACCATCTACCACTTTCTCTTAAGTCGTAATAAACAGACAAAAATTAAGTATGTTAAAGGCAATTCAAAAGGTTTGCACCTACGAGACCTGAATTTAACTTCAATCTTCCAGATTCTTGGTCAGAGAACGGATGCAAGTGGTTCCAAGTTGATGCTCGTCAGATGGAAACCAAATAACATGTAAGTTTTGTTAAATTAAATTAATTACACCTATCTAGAAAAAAACATCTTTGGGTCACTTTTTTGCTTCCTTTTTGTCGCCTCTCACGACATACAGGACATACGTTAGATCTGACCTAAAACTCGCGACATTGCGAGAAACGAAGGGTTTTATCAGCAATCAATATCCAGTTCTAGTTCTTTTTACTAACATCATAATCACTGCGTGTAAAATTAGACGATACTGATAGAAAAAACTGAATCCATACCAAGAGCATAAACCCAGCGATGGTGATAGCCTAAAATGAACGAATACCGGTGGTATAAACTGAACATAGATAGTATTATGGTATTTTGCAAAGTTTACTAAAAAAACAACTATGTCAAGGCTTTATGAATCTGGCTTTATTTCAAATGTTCGCTGAAGAATTGAATAAATTGGACAATTCTATACCTTTTTAATGAAATAAAATTCAATTTAATTTTTAAATAATTGGCCATTTCTATCAAAATAGTGACACCATACATTGCAACTTGTTCAATGAAATTTCCAAGTTAAATAACAGACAAAGCACAGCAGTGAGTATGTTTGCTCGCTAGGTACGCGCTTTAGAATAGTCCTAACAGATTTCCTGCATGTCGTAAGAGGCGACGAAAAGGAAGCAAAGAAGTGGTAGATGGTTCTACCATCGCCCAGGAAAGATACCACTACTCAATTCACTTTACTAAGGCAGTGCTGTTGTCCACTTAGAGTGCAGCTGTTGGTACTACATCTTGTAGTAGCTCTTTGCTATTGATTGGTGACCGTTGGTTTGTTCCTTTTAGACGCTGCTTTCGGCCTTGCTCGAGTGAATTTCAATAAAAAAAATTAGTATTGGACATCCCACTCTAATCTTAAATTTGAGGAATTATTGTTCTCGCTACTTCAATTCAGTGTTCATGATATTTCTTTCATTTTCAGGCTTCCAGATGAATGGGTGAAAGAATCAGAATTAAAATCAGAAAAACGTCTTCTGAAATCGGATTTACCCTGGAACACTAAAGAAAGCCTAAAAAGGCTTTTCTTGTGAGTATTTTATGAAAAATTGTTTAGTAAATCTAGGTATTTGAGTTGCCAGATTAACTCGAGATTGGACTTTCAGAATGCTTAGACACCCGAAGAAAATGGGTTCCACCAGAAGAAAATTTACCAAACTGGTAATGCTTCAAAATATATCTCTTTATAAAAGATAAAATAAAAATTGGAGGTGATTTTCTATGAATTTGAATGTTTATTTTTTGTCTTTTCTTTTCAGTTTTGGACGGAAAGCCTGCACACGAAAGCCATCAACAAAACCCTCTTTGCTACGAAGTCTATTTTAAGAAACATTTTAGTTTGTTTATTATATTTTCTAATACTTTTTGTGTTCCGTACTTTAAGATGATATTTCCTGAGTGATTATGTGGCTTTTTATAACTCTAAATGTTCTTCTTTTTAGTTATTTTTTCATATTTTTTCTATTTCATTATCGAATTTTGTTGAATACCATATTTACTGGTATTTCAATTTGTTGGGTGAATTAAATGGGTGAGGTTCTAACAGATGGCACCCAAGTGCGCTACCTGCCCTGGGTAGCAGAATAATGATGATTATCTGCACTTTTTTAATATTCTTGTGCTTCTAAATTTTGCGATGGATTTGTCACAAACCTACCGGTTCGCTATGTGTAGCAACTATATCGTGGGCGCGATGGCCTAGTGGTTGAACATGTTGGCATCGCAGGTTGAAGATCTCGGGTTCGAGTCGGGCTCTCTTATCCATGCCCACCACTCAACCCAGGGTGTAATAACTTGAGTAGGCTAAGCCGAAAACGAAAAGATCATATCTTTCCAGCAACTGTAACCCTGTCCGTCTAAAAGTGGCCGCTGTTACAGGGCCTTGGATAGGGTGATCTACTCTGAGAAGCGGCTTAAAAAAATATGAAGTGACTCGCTGATGAGAGTTTACGTGGTGGTATTGTCAAGCATTGAACTATTGTCATTCCTAACAATATAATCTCGGTTTAATTCACTAAGCCGGGCTGATTTTATATTTATGGCTTTGAATCTATCACACTATTGTACTGAAATTTTTTTTAGCTACAAAACAATTACATATTGATCGCCAAATTTTGACAAAATCTTTCTATTTTTAATTTCGAACTACGTCAGAGGTCAAAAATGGAGTTAAACACCCACGTCATACTCATGATCACTATCGTATTTGGCGCAGGATTGATGTTACTTGGTACCCTGGCCTCCTCCTCTCTGACAAGACAATGTTCTTATTCTTGCTCCCAAAGAGAAAACAAAATTCCCAAATTTTTGCAACGTTCCCCTAGTTTCCAGAAACGTTGTTGCACATTATCTTGTTTTCTTCTTGGTACTGGATGTCCAGATTTTTTGGGTAATTTTTTTTCTAGTCGCTTCTTGGAGTGGATACCCTGTACTAGCAGCCACTTATGGACAGAAAGGGTTGGAGTTTCCAGAAAGATGATGTTTTCTGTTCGGCTTAGCCTACCCAAGTTATTATTAGGTATGGATTAACTAGTCGATCTCGCCGGGACCCGAGATATTCAACCTCCAATTTCCATCACAATCCTATAATAACCAACTATACGTTCATGGAGACTCTCTATACCCAACTGCTCCTTAATCCAGGCTTACAGATTCGTTACAATTTGCGAGATTCCAAATTTATTTTTTATATCCCTATAAGGAGGATAATATAGCAGATTAAATGGAATTTATGCTGTTAATTATTGGATCTTACTCTGTGATGTCATTTGACAATCGCTGGTAATATTTCTTTTCCTCAGACCAGATTGATAGAATGTCTTCTACTCAGACATCCAAACAAAATGTGCTTTGTCAAAGTAAAATTTTCCAAATGGGTCATATATGTTATAATATATATAGATGGCATGAAAAATAAAAATGTCTCTTTTTGAGAGTCCTGTTGTAACTAAACTGTACGAAAAGGTTCAAAATCATCAATGAAATAGCAGTATTGATAGTTTTGAAGTATTTTTGTCCGTTTGAAGAAAATGACACGAATATTTTGGACAACCGATCTATTACCCTTCACAGAAGCCTTTGAAGTCTCTTCATGATCAGATTCATTTCGTAAAATTCAGAAAACTAATATTTTTTCCCAATATATTGTGATAAATTACCCCTTTTTAAGCTTACTAAATGATTCTTCTCATGTCTTTCATATTTTTTTGATTGCCATTCGATCACCAAAATTCGTTATTTCATCTGTCGCTATTCAAAACTATTTCTTTACGGCTTTGTACATTTGTCGCTTTACATTTTGTCGCTTTCGCGACTATTTTATAATTTTGGTGCTAAAATTTATTAAAAATGTAATTTTTCATTCCTATTTTAGGTCATTTTCTACCAATTTCTTTTTCTAAATTATTCTGCCCTAAATTATCAACATTTAGCCCAAATACATTCTAGAAAATTTTGTGTTGTGATGTAACAATACTGACTGTGATGTCACTATACTATAATATGATGTCATAGGGAAAATAGAATAATTTGTCTGTGATGTCACAAATGTTTTGTAAATTTGATTTTAATATCATAATGATTGTTTACATTTGAAATTGTGTTTTATTTTATTCGTAGTGTAGGAAAGTATATCCCATTTTGTAATGAATATTTTCTAAATTGTTTGTTTTTTGCAAATTTTGATTGAAAATCTTGGATTTCCTCAAGATTTGACAATATCATTCCTCAATGTGAGAAAAATTGATGAAATATATTTTACAAGTATGAATCGCCATGTTTCACAAAATAAATTACAGCGAAGCATTAGAAATTTCCGCTTCATCTAAATAAGTGGAAAAAGCTTGTGCCGAAGGCGCACTTAGAAAAATTGGTCCCTAATATTTAGTATTGGTGGTTGGTGAGGGTCATCTCAATAAGTAAATCTCATTGAAATCTCATCTCTGTGGCTCATGCTTGACAAAATAAATTTCCGAGTGTGATGTATTCAAGTATCGTAACACCAATGCTAAATTTTTTAGCGTACGTCATCGAGATAATGGCTACCACGACATTGCTCGGACATTTTTCTTTCTATTTTGTAACTTTGAAAGGTATTTTTCTGTGTTTGGACTTTCTTGGTTTTTTGCATTTCTTCTTATAATGTATATGGATGTGTTTCTTATTATTATTTTATTTCGTTATTTGCTATTGATATGTCGTTTTTATTTGTAACGTTACTGGCATTTATTACTATCGTAACCTTAGACCACTAGAGGGCCTTTTTCATATGAAAAAAAAGGAAAAATACGAAATTTTTTTGCAAGTTTTGCCTCCTATATTCTTTTGGACCATTGCAAGATGGGCCTGTATAGTCTGTATGGTTCATCTTTTTAAAAAAAACTTCCGCTGAATGTTACAATTTCTAATAAGTTTCGATCCTTAAGCTCCGAGATAGTTGGTTCTATACATGAAGAGTTTTTTAATTAAACAATTTTGTAAATTTCCATCTGTGGTTCAAACTTAAATAATGAAGGTTCTGTTTGTGATTTGTCAAAACAATTTTTAATCTCATGGGGAGTGTCTTATAATAAATAAGAAAAAAATCCATACCATATGAGTGGTAATCTCCCAGGGCAGATACCACTCACTACACTTCATCATATCAGTTCAATTCCATTTGGGACTTTTCAGTTTAGAGTGCAGTTGATGGTACTACATCTTTTAGTAGCTCTCTGCTTCTGGCCTTGCTCAGAGTGAATTTCAATGAATTAATAAGTAAAATTGACCTCAAATCTCTATATTTCATTGTGAAATGAGTGTTTTAAAATTTCATTTTGGCCTCGATTGATATTTTCCGAGAGTTTTTGTGAGATTCTAGAAGCCCCTAATCTCGCACTTTGCAGGCCTGGATGTACAAGAGGCTGCAGTTGCCACATGGTTGAGCCATATTCTCTCCTGCAGGATGAAAAATGCACTGCTATCCCAAGTCCAGAATTTAAATTGATATAATTTAGAATATACTAAATCAAAATAATTTCATCTGCAAATAATACTCGATTCGAAACCTTTTTTACTAACATTATAATCACAGTAATAATGCCTAATTTTTTTTCATATTATTCAGTTTTTGTGTTTGTATTTATTATAGTTTGTATTAGCCAATTTTTGGGCTAGAATTTCCCCATTTTTTTCTGTTTTTTTTTTCACTAATTTAATAAAATTGTAGCGGCACGTTTTGCTGCAATGATTTGTACTGTGGGATGGAATGGTACTAGGGATGCCTGGAATAAATTTTTGAACTAATAATGCTTTTAAAACACTTTTGGTCGAAAATTTTTAGGGTTTTAGAAAGCATTATCAAGTTCCATGAAATTACAAGTGTGTTTATAATCTTTAATAGAATGTTATTTGCTGTTATATAAGTCATATCTTGTTTCCATCTGGTTGGTTATGCCTGGGTAAAACCATTTCATTTGGAATTCGAATAATTTCTTCGAATCAGATCGAATCAATAATTCTTCGTAAATAACAAATATTCCAAATTTTACTATTATAACTTGTCTTGTTGTGAAAATGAAAAAGTGAAATAGTTTATAGTATATTTTCAGTTCACACTAAGACCTACAATCTTCATTTTAACGAAGAAATATAATCGCATTGCATTTTGTCGTTAAAAATCCTAGTTCACTTAACAAGTTTTTGTTCCTATGAACGATCCACGATTGATTCGAATAAATCTTTCTTCAAATCGAATTGACCAGCCCTGGTTATGACCTGACGAAATCTTACAAATATACTTGCCATTTCATGAGAGATATCATGTTGTTACTGACTTGAAATACTTTCACATTCAAGAAGTTTACTCATTGTTAAGTTATTCACATAATTATACAAACCCGACTAAGGTTGTCATACGCAATGACGGTGAAAAGGTTGAATTTGAAAATGTGTTCGGCAAAGAAACAAAAAATTTTGAGCCCTTTTTGTTGAAATTAATCACTATTCCAGGAGCAAAGCGATAAAAATCTCTTGAATTTTGCATGTTTACATAATCTCACATCGCTCTTTTATGTATGTGCCTACCGTTTCCACGATCAGTAATCTTACAAAACAATAAAAATTGCGATTCAGCGAGATCCACTGAACACTCGGTGGGTGATTTTTTTAACTGGTTTGAAGATAGTTTGGTTGTCCAGGGCAGACTCAGACACCTGAAGAAAATGGGTTTCACCACACCAAGCTAGAAGAGAATATAACAAATGTGTAAAATTCCATGATATATATATATTTGAGTTTGGGACCACAAAAAGGGTTCAAAATCATCAACACTGCTATGAAATAGCAGTATTGATGATTTTGAAGCTTTTTTTGTGCATCAAAAGAATATCAAAGGCATGAACATTTTGAACACCCCAAGAAAAACAACAAAATTGTGTCTACCTAGTCCAGGTCATCCCTAGTCAGAGTCTTTATGTTATGTTATTAAAATCCCACTTTTGGGTTGAAATGTGACTTTTTGAGTAGTTTGCTTAATAATGCTGAATATTTATAGCTTTTTCATATTTAAGCTGAATGTCATTTCTGACAACTTGTACTATTTCTGCTCTTTGGTCAATAAAACTTTTGCTACTGCACTTTTTTTGTGTTTCATGTGGATTGGGGGGGTGGGGGGCTGCGAACTTGAGGACGTTTTTTTGGGGGGGTTTCAAATTATTTGCTATGGCTAGTCCGTGACCATACCTGGGTGTAGGGGTGAGCAAAACCGAATCATTTGAAATTTGAATCTGATTCGAATAATTTTTTTGAATCGGATCGAATCAATAGTTCCATTTGAATACCAAATATCTCATTTTTACTATTACAACTTTTCTTTATCAAGAAATTGATAGTTTACAGTGTTTTTTCAATTCACACTACATAAGAGCAACAATTTTCATACTTTAACTGCAAAATTTGACCAAAATCGATAGAATTTTGTCGTTAATAATGAAAATTCTTGTTTTTGTTCCTTTGAACGATTCATTGTTGATTCGAATAGTTTTGAGTTTGATCGAATCTCAATTAATTTAGTGCATCACCATGCGACAAAGATGAGACTATCGGTTTGAGTACACCCCTGTTAGAGAGGGCAGTTAGGTATGGAAGTGGTAGATACCACTCACTGCGCTTCAATAGCGGTTGTTTGCAATGTTTGTTAATCTTGCGAACACTACGCTGCACTGTCTTCCCTTCTTTTCCACAGGACAGAGATTATATTTGCTTGAGAGTTGTTTGGCATAAGCTCCCGACAACAGTCTTGAAACCCTAAGAAAAAGACATTGAATTCGATCCCGGGATATACAAAATAAGGAACACATGAGTAACTTCGATCTCGATAAAAATTTATTTCTGTCGAAACACAAAATTGCTGAAGAAAAATCGGTGCAAATTTGTATGATGCATATTTCACTGAAAAATTAAAAGAAAACAAGAATTGATGACGTAACAATAGAACTTGTATAACGTAATAATACAACTTGAAAGCGATGTCATAGTCATAATTATGTCATCATAATGACAATTAAAAAAAATAATGATAATATTAATAATACAGTCAACGTTCATTGTGATAAAATAATGAATGAAAAATTAATATTTTGTGATGTAATGGAGGTGTCATCTGTGTTTGATTATGACATAATAGTAAACAATTAAATAAACAAACTATTATATTTCATTGAATTATAAATATTCCAACCTTGAAAGATTTCATAATTCATTGAAGGTATCAGGTCAGAAAGTTGACAAAAATAATCAAGATCAACTGAGAAATCAGGGAATCGAGATAAAATGGGACGAGCTCTAATGTCGACTTTCCAGTTAGAATTTTTATTTTGTCAAGCATGCGCCACAGATGGACCGCGTCTCATCGACGCGATCCATCAGTGACTCATGCTTAACAAAATTTGTCTTGACAAAATTATTCGATCAGGGTACGTCTCACAAATATTGGCAGTTTATACTTTAGCACACACCAGGTCCCTGTACAAAAAAAATGAGAAATACGATAATCCAAACAACCTCCACCCCTGTTAGGAACTGGTATCTGCACGAGAGGTCGTGGTTTGCTATATGGTTGAGCTGTATTCTCGGCTTTTCTCTCCCACGGGATAAAAATGATATCCTATCCTATCTCATATGTTTCCTGCCAGGAAAGTAGTCGTGCAATTCAGCTCTTCCAGGAGAATTCTTTGAAAGTCTGTAACATCTTATTATTTGTGAAAAAGGGATGCAAAATTAGATAAAATACACATAAATAGTCAGTCGCTGAATTAGCAGTAAGAAGAAACACAAGGAAATGTGCATAATAATAGCTATTCCCTCTCGTAGAAAAAGCCACATTATTTCTGTTATGTAATAATCTCTAATAGACCAAGCTCTTGCCTGGTGTCGGAAGGGAGGAGGATGGAGAAAATTGGGGGAGACCGGCCCCTCAATGCCAAACCCCTGAGATCAGCTCCCATTTACCAGCAAAAATTGGGATTAAATTTTGAAAATTACTAATTTTTCTTGTGTCTTCAGCGGGAATTTCATTTCTGTTGCATATAATCATTCTTCACGAAATTCGAGCCTACGTCAAGACGATCAAAGATCCTTAGCTTGAAACGTATTCCCTGCGCTTTACCAATTGACCTAACAACAAGGTGGATAAGCAGGTGTGGAAACATACATTTATGTTCAAAAAGACAAAAATTCGGCGTCTTTTGTGATGTCATAAGGCCGTATATTGAAACAGAAGTCCTTGACCTGGGTTTCGGATTTGTCAATATTTATCATTCACCGATCTCCTCCTTGGTAGTGTAATCCACAGGCAGCTAATTCTTAACAATACTGGATTCGGCAAGTATGACACGACATTAGGAGATTCCATTTCAGAAATATTCTACAGGAAAGTTTTTGTTTAGCATAGTCAATGATGGATCGCGCTGCTAAAGCGCGATCCATCATTGACTCATGCTTGACAAAATAAAATTTACGATCAGGTAGAACCTTGCACTGGTTAAACTTTACTTGACATTGAATTGCGGTAAATTGATTGAATTTAAAATCATGGTGCGATATGTTTTGTAAAATTTTGTAAATTTGTCTCCATTATAAAATCAGTGAAATACATAGAACACATAAAATTAAACAAAGTGTGAAAAACAGTAACAGAGTAATTTTTGAGGAAAAAAGTGAAAGAAATATTGGTCCGATCAGTAAAAAAAGTCAACTTCAGTGAAATTCTTGAGTGAAAAATTGTGAAAAAGCAAAATAAATGGAACATTTTGATCAAGAAAATGTTTTTAGATTGTCATCAAGTATAATTATGATGTCATAGAGTCATTTACTTTTAACAATTATGACTCAGTAATCACCAAGTAGTATTACATCACAGTCACACATTGTGACATCACAATTTTGTTTCTTTATCTTCATTTAATAAAATATTCTGCATTCTCTTTACTGCCTCTTGTGATAAAAATGCTTCCAGTTTTACATCTTCGGCTTGTTGGGCTCGTTGCAGTGGTGTCATGCCCTGAAATATAAATATAATTTTATATTCTTTCTAGCCACTTCTTGGAGTGGATCACCCTGACCAAGGCCTGTAACAGCGACCCAAATCAATACTAAATGATCAGGATCTTCACAAGATTCATTTACCAAGCTTATAATAGAACGTAGTTTAACTTTGTCAGGTATTATAGTTCTTTTACAAGCAAAGAACAATTTACCTGTATATTGGTGCAAAAATTATTTGTTAGGTGCAAAGAAAAAAAGGATAGGATTACGTTATTATCCTGTGCAAGAGGAAAGCTGAGAATGCGACTTAATCATGTGGCGAACTACGATCTCCCGTACAGACACCAGTTTCGAAGCGAACAGGGTATCTTGCAAGAAAAATAAAAAGTCTCTTTTTGAGTGTCTGGTAGCAACCAAAATGTATGAAAAGGTTTAAAATCATGATAACGCTATAGCAGTGTTGATGGTTTTGAAGCTTTTTCTGTCCACCCCACCTTGTACTGGTGCATAGCAAAAGATCTCGACTCTTAAAATTTTGTACAGAAACTCAGAATCGGAAGGAAAATAATTTTAAATAGAAACTTGTTTCCGAATGATCAAAATCATGAAACAATAATTAAAACTAATAAAGCGAATAAAATTGAACAGCCACATCGCTCTGACATCATAGCAGCCAAACCGTAGAAAAAGATTCAAAATCATCAATACTGTTATGAAATAGCAGTGTTGATGGTTTTGAAACTTTTTTGATCTGAAAAAAAAATTACTTGAATATTTCAGTCACCCGAATGAAAAAGATTGTCACCCTGTCCTGGCAGGAGAGAGAGAGAAGTTTTATTCATCAACCAGAAGACAACTTATTTCAAGAATAAATATAAAAAACAATAAATATATAAGTTTACGGTATAGACTGGGAGGCGTTGATACGACCATCTCGGCCATAGAAGTCAGTCACCACTCAAATGAACGCTTTGCATAATATAATTTCTAGGATTACCAAACAACAATTATTTACCAATAATAAAATTGATTTTAAGTTGGATATCAGTCAGGTCTGAGTTAATAAATGAAAAAGTAAGAAATGCATATTACAAGTGGTTGGCCATTCATAAAACGATTTTGAATTTGCTCTACAATGCATTGAATCCCCGCAAAATAAATTGTTTTTTACAAGGTTTTCCCATCCAGTGGGCTAAAGTTGAGAATAACTGAATTTTTTCATGAAAAATGACAAGTTTTACCTTATAATCTATAACAGTCAATGAAGCACCGGCGTCCACTAGCAGCTCGCAAACTCTTTTATGTCCGAACCAGGCGGCTTTGTGGAGTGGGGTCTGCAGTCGATCTTTATCTGTCTGATTTAAAAGTTCTGGAGGCCCTGAAATATGTTGTAACGTTTTTTATGGTCACTTGTCATTATAGGATTGTCATTATTGTTTAATGTAAATGTTAATTATTCTCCAAATTCGCTATAAAAGTGGAATAATGTAGAATAGGAGAGGATTTCATTTTTATCCTGCGAAAAAGAAAGTAGTTGAAAGAGTATACAGCTTAATAACATGGCGAACCACAGCCTCTGGTGCGGATACCATTTCCAAATCGGGTGAATTATTTTGGCTCATCCTATTTCTCATATTCCCTGTGCGTGGCCTGTTCGGAGGAAGAAGCCGAAAGCAGTACGTATGTGAACCACAGGACACCGGTGAAGTGTCCAGCAAACCTCTCGCATATATTCATCATCCCTCACGGGATTCTAACTTGCGTCAGGACGATCAGAGGTGTGTAGCTCGAAGAGTATTCCCAACACTTTACAAATTGAGCTAACCAGTGGTTCACAATTTCTTTTATTTGACGATATTTTGTCCATTCTACTTTTAGGGAACAGGGTTGGTGTTGTTAGGCTTGACATATCACAAGTCCGACCAGGGTTTATTACTTTCCATATTGAGTAGTAAGAATGAGTTTGCAGGCCTGATTCACCAGGACTTAAACCCAAAATAATTTGCAGATGTTTGTTAGAACCCCCTTCCCCTTTACATCAAAAACAGACCATAAACTCACCATTTTTTATTAAAAATTGTACAACATCTGGATGGTTGAATCGAGCTGCATTGTGTAGAACTGTACTCCCGTCCCCATCAATTAGGAATGGATCTGCCCCATCTTCTAGCGCCATCTTTAATTTGGATAAATCACCACGCTTTGATGCATCAGCAAAGATTTTGTTTCTGGAAAAGAGATTTGATTATTCCAACAATATTACAAGATAGAATATCATATTTTTTTTGTTGTGAAATCACGTAGATAAAAGCAGATTCAGGTTTTTGGACTTAGCATATGTCCTCGTCTGCACCGCCCGCAAACTCTTTCACTCGCCCTTTTTTCCGTGACACATTCACTGGTGCAATCTATACAGCTCATCCCAGTGGTCTCATCAACCCTGGAAAGGCTGGTACAGATATCACCAGTGAAGTAGCAGCACATATTTACTAAGCCCTTATATATAAGTGTGTGTGTGTGTTGTCCGTCCATGATGTATGTGTTCTTTATCTCTAGCCATATGTTCGTTTTTTTATATGAATATATGGTTTATGTCGCACACTTGTGCATACTTTTATATAAGAATGAATATTTTCTACTGTTACCACATATTCTAAAAGGCAATGTAAATACATACATTCCAGAGTGTCAAAAAAGCGACCGAGAATGTTTTTGTTTTCACCAAAAGTTTATTGACCATTGTTTATTCTGTGTATGTTGTCATAGTGTGTTTGTAAGGATTGTAAGATTTTGTTATCTACCAGATTTCGATCACAATCCACAATAAGGATGATACTATATGATATCACTTTACATTGAAATAAGAACGACAAGATTTTCATGGTTTTCGACAATTATTTGAATAATAAAAGACGTTGTTACTACTCTAATTAGCATTGTTTAACTTTTTATACGACATGCCCAGATGTGCCTTTTTCTTTCTAGATTTTGTTTCTCTTCCAGAATTTTTCGCTCTGAATCTTTCGTGTCGTACTTTTATGTTATGTGCTGTTGTGGCAAAATTTCAAAATATTGATTATTATATATTGATTGTTCGGAAGATGTTTTCATTATCTCTCACTCCACTCTCCTGCAGTGGTTTCATATGAAACGTTTTTTTACTTGAGATGAAAAAAAATCTTACATTTTCAGTTTTTCTTCATTGATTGAATCCCTGTTGTTTGATTGGTTGTCATTCGTGGCTTCTGATTGGTTGGTAACTTTGCCAGTTGTGTTGACAACAAAGTCATCTTGCAGGGTTGTAACAAACTCATTCAGTGTCAGAACTCGGTTCTTAGAAGCAGAAGGACTGGAAAATTTTAAAATATTGCATTAGTCGATGCTTCAGTTTTTTTTTTGTTGCAATTCCCATAAATCTGCATGGATTTGAAAAAATTGTTGGGACTGAATGCAGCTTAACACTAAAATCTTTAAGGGCTCTTTTTTAACAGTGAAGCTGTTGTTGTAGTTTTTATCTTGAAGTTTGCATAAAGCAAGATAACATAAAATTCTTTAACGAGTCTCTTCTAAAACTTGAAAGAGTAGATTTCAATAAAACGAAAATGAATGCCTAATGAGATACACAAATGCAGAAATAAAGACTGAGAAATCATTATTCCTGAAAAAATATCGTGCTCAAGTTTGAAGTTAAAATCATGATGTGAAATTTATATCATATTGATGAATTAATTTTGTTTTTATAACCACTTCTTGGAGTGGATCACCCTGACCAAGGCCATGTACCAACGGCCACTTTTAGGCGGACAGGTTTAGAATTGCTGGAAAGATATGATCTTTCCTGTTCGGCATAATCTATCCAAGTTATTACACACTGAGTTGAGTGGTGGGCGTAGATTAACAATCGGGACCCGAAATCTCCAAACTGCAATGCCAACATGTTTAACCACTAGGCCATCTCGCCCACTCAAATACTTGAATATACTCACTTTGTCGTAGCTCGTCTTTTGATCGGTGATATCAACTTTTCTGTTGGTGGTGGGGTCTGGGTTCTAAAAATACAAGAATTTTTTATAGAAGTCTGTTTTAAGCAAGGACGTTAGCAGCATAAAAAAAACCAACCATAGACCACTCAAATGACAACGGGCTGCTACAAGATGAAGTGTCAGCAACTACACTCTAAGCAAAAAATATCCCATACAGAACTAAACCACTATGGTAAAATGCAGTGAGTGGTATCTTCCCTGGGCGATGATTAAACAATCTGCCACTTCTTTGTTCATTTTAGTCGCCTTTTACGACACACAGAAAATATGTGAGGACTATTCTGAAGCCCGTACATACAATGGCACAAATTTGCTATGGTATATTTTGAGATAGATTTAACTTTATTTTTTGGCGTTAACTTGCCTGCCGATTCGTCTAAATAGGTAAAAAATTAAAAAACAAATTTTAATATTCGTCTCGCGGACGTTGACTAACTACTTATCCTTCATCTGTGCCTTTATGTTTGCGGATCCGTATGCAGTAAATACAAAAATAAAATAGCAAGAGTAATTATGACTAACTAGAGAGGTTCAAAGTCTTGCTTTGCACTTACACAAATTTATTTCTGTAACGTTTCGTCTGACTTTGGACCTCTCTAAATTTTGAACTACAAATTTTATCACCCTTAATGGAAGAACCATGCAAGAGGATTGATGCATACTTTCATTGCCGACACAAGGTTCCTTACACAAACCCTTGGTTTTGGTTTCATGCAATCAATGATTTTCCGTACAGAAAACCTTCGACTTGACGCTGTGGTTTGCCATATGGTTAAGCTGTATTTAGTGTTGGGCAAAACCGAATCATTTGGAATTTGAATCTGATTTGAATAATTTTTTCGAATCTGATCGAATCATAAATTCTATGTAAATCCGCTGCTACAGGGCCTTGGACAGGGGGATCCACTCTAAGAAGTGGCTATAAAACAAAACAACAAATATAATTAATAGTTTATATCGCATTTTCAATTTGCACTGCAATGTCTAGGAGCAACAATTTTTATTTTTTAACTACAAAATATAATCGATTTTGGACAAAATTGACCAAAATTGATTGCATTTTGTCGTTAAAAGAGAAAATTCTAGTTCATTTAGCATGTTTTTGTTCCTATGAACAATTCACGATTGATTCAAATAATTTGTGCTTCGAATCGATTCGAATCCCCGAATCGAATTGTCCAGCCCTAGCCGTATTATCAGCTTTTTTTTCCTGAATTAAAAGGAAGTCTTATACTACTCCATGTACTCACTTTACAAAAGATGTCAGTGTCATTCCAGTTGTTGTGTTTGATCTGGTTTTCATCTCAGGACTTTGCTTCTTGGGAGAAGGTATAGTTGATAAAGAGCACCGGTTCTCGCTGTTCCGAGACAATAAATGCTGAGTCAGCATTTCTGGGCTATCTTTGTGAATTGGAGATGATTTCGGTGAATTGACCTCGTGAGATGGCGATTTCTCATGAGCATTTGGTGAATTGGATGATGAATTTTGAGATGATTTTGATAGTTCTGTCGGTGACGTTACAGTAGGGGTAGAGGGTGGTGATCCTGATTTAGATTTGGTTTCCATAGGAATGGTTGATGATGTCACCATGGTTATCGTTGGTGATGCTGCATCATCAGATTCGGTTATGATCAAACAATCCTCGTTTGAAGTGGAAGATGACGAAGATGATGTCACATCCTCCCACTGCGACGGATTGGGTTCCTAAAAATAAAAATATTTTATTTTTTTCATTGGACTAATACACTCATGAAAAATAAAGAGACTTTTTTTCTAATGGATAATATGGCAAAAAGCTACCACAAATTGGAGAGTCAGCATTATTTTTAGCATTTTTATTATATTTTTTGATTCATTGCCTAATCTGAAAAGTATAACATAACGCCAAGAAATGTCAAAAGTCAAAAATGTTTAAACATCGGTATCAGCTTTGAAAAACTAATATCAGTGCGTACCGCTGCTTCTTTAGGAGATTCCTGCCTTGAAGAACCTGGTGAGGAGAAAACTGAGCCGTAAGATTCCGCTGACTTTATGATGTCACAGTGTTGTTGTTTTGAAGAAATCTCGGTAATCGTGACATCATTGATGACATCACAAGATGCTGACAGTGGCCGTGTTTGAACTGCTTCCTTTGAATTACGCTTCGTTAAATTTGAAGGTAAACTTTTACGCTTAACCTCATCTGTTGCGACACTGGTATCTTCTAAGACTATTTTGGTTTTGCCACTACCACTAGGGGAGCTAGAAGAATTTTTTGGGCTATGGCTTTCACTCCCATTTTTCTGCAGTTCGTTGTTGTTTTCAGCCTGATTGTCCTTTGTGACGACATCAATTGGTTTCATTGTGACATCCTCTTCTTCTATGATGTCACTTTGTGTACTGGTGTCTTTTTTCACAGACCTGGTGAGATGAGGCATCAACTCAAACTGAAATATAAGAAACATTTTAAACTTTGCAAACTTTTACAGATTTTCCAGAAATCTTCTAGAAACTACTAACCCAGGTTGAGCTACTAAGACTGAATATTAAACCAACAACTTCAAATCAAGAATAAAACTTTAGAGATATAAACAATAGAGATGGGCCGATGAATCGGTATCAGAATCGGTATCAGCAAGCCTCGGTGATTTTTGAAGTATCGGTATCGGGAAATTTTCATTGTCGGTACCAAACCGACACCGGATACACCTTTACAACGAAGCGTACGTTGTACGCTTTATTTACTGATAATAAATGGAAAGACCTCGCATTCCACTGCTTTGAAAAATGATTAAAACGGGGCATGCCTTACGTGATCAATTTTATTTACACTTTGGGTTTTATTAAATAAAACCCATCAATCCACTGACTATATGCTCTTTTGGAGGCAGAAAAAGGTGTTAGGTATCACGTTAGTTGTGTAACCACAAACTTTCACATGCAATCTTTGGCCCCAGGTATGCTTGAATGCAGCATCAATTCAATATATTTTCATCCATAAAAGTTTGTACTCAAATGGAAGAATTCTCAAAGAGTTCAAGGGTGTAAACGTACGTAGGCGCACATATACGTGGGTGCAACTATAACAAAGGCACAAGTATGTGGATACAAAAAGCTCTCTAACACATTTAATAAAGTTTCGGTATCGGTGAAAATTTTGGTATTGGACCATCTCTAATGAACAATATCAGGAATCCAATCATTTGTTTCAATATATTTAGTTTAATATGATCGATCAGGACATAGAGAATAAAAATGAAATCCTACTTTATCCTACATAAAGAACACTCTCAGCTTCCCTCTCCCCCCACACTCACCTTATTATCAGCAGTAGTCATGGATCTCTCTTTAACTTCAACACTAGGAGTTAGTCTTGTAGTGGGAGTCACTGGTTGCCTGTAAAGAAACGGGCTGGTTTAAGTAAAGTTGTGATATTTTTTGGGGTAGAAACTTAATTTGGTTAAATGAACTTTCCAAATTTTGGCCCCTTCTTTCTCAAATACGCCACTGGCTACAGGTTGACTGGGTTCTATCAGCATAATTCCTCAGTGACCCACACTTGACAGAAGTAACTTATACTGGTTGAACAAAACAGTCAGAAACTATGAACAAAGACCACACCATTTCCATGCACAGGGAAAATGAGGAATACGATAACCAAAAACCTACATCCCGATTAGGAACTGGTGTCTGCACGAAAGGTTGTGGTTCGCCGTATGGTTAAGCTGTATTCTTGGCTTTCCTCTCCCGCACGATAACAATGATATCCTTTCCTACTACCCGTTTGCTAAGGTTGCGTTTTTTCTAGGTTTGTTTTATTATATCCTTGCGTTTTACGCAAGCGCAATGATCTGCATGCATTTCCTAACGTTTCCTAATGAAACAGAACGGTTTGCTGTGTAAGCTAACTCAGAGTGCTCGTTCCGTTGCCTGGGTTTGTGCTTTGTAGGCATGTGAACACGATCAACGCAATGCAGGTGTGTGTTGCCGTTTTTATTTCTTTACCCAAAACGTAATGCAACGTATCGGTAAGACAACTTCACATGTATTGTGGCCTTAACACAGTCAAAGTTAAAAAAAACTTACATTGTATGTTGGAGAAACGCACTACCAGTTGTATCGCTCTGTATTCGTCTTCGAGTCGTTCGATCGACCTGTTGGGAGCGAGGAAACTGACTCAGTGTTGGTTGCTCGAACTTAGTCACTGGTGCTTCCTAAAATATAAAAAACTGTTTAAGCAACACAATCATGACTATGTGACAAGTACAAGATTGCAAGCGGCATTTAAACAAGACCAACTAGCCACTAATATGTAATAACATGCATAAAGATATATTGCACAATGTGGCCGCAATGGCCTAGTGGTTGAACATGTTGTCGATGCAGGTTGAAGATCTTGGGTTCGAGTCCCAGCGAGTTCGGCTGGTGAAGCCATGTCCACCACTCAACCCAGGGTGTAATGACTTGGGTAGGCTAAGCCGAACAAGAAAAGATTGTATCTTTCCAGCAATTTAACCCTGCTAGTCTATAAGTGGCCACTGGTACAGGGCCTTGGGCAGGGTGGCTGTAAAAAAAATTCTGACCCTGTCTGTTTATAAGGGGTTGCTCATAGAGGGCCTTAGGCAGGGTGATCCACTCCAAGAAGGAAAAAAAATTTATCTCACATTATACAATTAACAATGTTTACAATTATATCTGGTAACGAGACTTGTCTCGCATCCAGTGTGAAACAATGAGGAACCTGTAAGGTTATCGAGCATCGACCCAAGGCTGCAAGGTTACAATGCCTTGCCCAGGGACACCCCGGCTCTCCGTATGGCTTATCAAGTTTTTCTCCCGCAGGATAAAAATGAAATCCTATCCTATACTAATTTGAATCACTAAAATAGTTAAACAAGTGGTGCTTGCTTTGATTGATAATAGTTCTATCTATTAATTCTGTCCCAATTTGAAAAAGCAGATTCTTAATAAGATAAATAGGACAGATTTCATTTTTATCCAGCGGGAGAGGAATGCCAAGAACTCAGTAACTGGGCCACATGTTTGCATAACATGAAATCTACCCACCACAATAGTTTGGACGTCCTGACTCTTGCTCACCACTGGTGTTGAATCAAGGACAAACAATTCTCCATCGGAGGTCGCGACCTCTCGGACAAGATGCAAAGATTCTTGAGTTCTGTCTATTCGATAGAAGCGGTCTGAACTGGTGCTCACTAAAAACAGAGATGATAAATTTTAATAATTGAAATCACAAATCTTTCACTAAAAATTCTTTCTACTTTGTCCCTTTCATGTACCCGGTTCGCTCGATTGGTCAAAACGTTAGTAAAACGGTTTGAACTATTTATCTCTAACATCCTGGGTTTGAATCTTGTGAGAAATGATCATATGAAAGAGGATTACTTGATGCCTCACCAGTGCAAAGTGGTTACCTTATGGATTGTTACGGCTTCCTATATCAACAATGTTTACAGATTCATAACCAGGAAAAATCAGCAAGCGATTGAGCAAAAACCACAACCCTGACATTAAATTGGTATCTGCACAGGAAGTGCCATAGGTTTCTCGGTTTTCCTCTCTTGCAGGATAAAAATGGTCCCTACATTCAAATCAGTTCTCCAAATCGTACTTTATTATAAAGTTTCAAGTCCTTTCAAACAAACATCCTCAAGGAATGTCAAAAATGCGGAGTTTAGGAAAGTACCTTTTAGTGCATCGGAGGTTCAAAGGATATTTCAATAATGCCTGTGAAACGAATCTTTGAGCGAACTTACTTGAAAAAAGATAGATCAGTGACATAAAAAACTTACAATCTAGGAAAGTATATTGATCTGTTCGAGAATCATTTTGTCCTTTTTCATTGTCCTGCTGTAAAAATTTAAAAAATGGGGAGTCCGGTTAGCTCAATCGGTAATAGGTGCCCGGTTAGCTCAATCGGTAAAGCGTTGGGAATACGCTTCGAGCTACGCGTCTCATGACGCAGGTTCGAATCCTGTGAGGGATGATGATTATATGCGAGAGGTCCACTGGTGGTTCACGTAAGCTGGACGCCTCACCGGTGCACTATGGTTCACGTAAGCACCGCTTACAGCTTCCTCCACCAACCAGGTCCAAGCACAGAAAAAATGAGAAATACGATAATCCAAAAAAAAAAAAAATTCACCCCAATTCGGAACTAGTATCCGCACAAGAGGTTATGGTTCGCCATATGGTTAAGCTGTATTCACAGCTTTCTTCTCTCGCAGGATAAAAATGATATCCTATCCTATAATAGTCGTTGTCAAAAAATCATACATATCTATTAGGAATCAAAATTATTTTCGCCAAGTGTTTATTGCCATTAAAATCACTTCAAGCAAAACCGAAAAGGAATCGATCAACGACCACTTATATATGCTATGCTAAAAAAGTATGATACCAGGTATATCCACATACTCCTATGCTTTGAAATGAAACAGAACAGACAGAACTGAACTGCTATAAAGCTGTGAGTGGTAGTTTATCTGTATTTCCCATTTGGTTTTCACTTCAAGTAAGAAAAAACCTAGAAAAGATCAAAGTACCCATCTCAAAACCTTAGCAATTAAGTTTTCCGGTAAAAACATTTGAAGAATTTACAAGGTTCTGTCGGATACTGGCAAGTCTCTTTTGTTAAGTGACATTTGGCCCTGTTGACGGTTTTCATTTTGACGTAAAATGCCTGTTCAAGTGACCTTATTTTGTCATTCCCTATTTTGTCGTCTCTAGAGCGTGCTGTGCATTTCAAGCTAATAAAAGCCTAGGATATATGTTATGAGTATTCTGAGGTGTCTGGGGTGCTGCTGGGGTGTCCGGTTAGCTCAAAAGAGCTACGCATCTCTAATCGTCATGAAGCAGGGTTCGAATCCTGTGAGGGAAGATGATTATATGTGAGAGGTCCGCTGAACGCCTCGCCAGTGCACGGTGGTTCACGTAAGCACTGTTTACAGCTTCCTCCACCAACCAGATCCAAGCACAGGAAAATGAGAAATACGATAATCCAAAAACCTTCACCCCAATTCGGAACTGGAATCTGCACGAGGGGTCGTGGTTCGCCATATGGTTAAGCTGTATTCTCGGCTTTCCTCTGCCGCAGGATAAAAATGATATCTTATCCTAACCTATCTTCACCACAAAACCTACCTGTTGTATTCTATCCACGACAGAAAGTCTCACAGTTTCAAGATCAGCATCGGCAGGTACGACAGTGGTGTGAGATGGTTTGGCTGAAAATGAGAGATATATTATATATATTTTCGGCCCTGTAGGTAAGGGCTTTAGAATAGTCCTAACGTATTTCCTGAGTATCGTAAGAGGCGACTAAAAGGAAGCAAAGATCTGGTAGATGGTTTTACCATTGTCCATGGCATATACCACTTTACCATGGTAGTTCAGTTCTGTGAGAATGTTTTCAGTTTAGAGTGCACTTGGTGGTACTACATCTTTTAGTAGCTTTTTGCTATTAAGTGGCCCGTTAGTTGGTTCCTTTCAGTCACTGCTTCCGACCTTGCTCAATGTGAATTTAAATAATGATTTTGATAATAATGATTTTGGTAATAATGATTTTGATAATAATGATTTTGATAATAATGATTTTGATAATAATGATTTTGATAATAATGATTTTGATAATAATGATTTTGATAATAATGATTTGATAATAATGATTTTCAATCCATGCCCCCCACTCATTCCAGGGTGTAATAACTCAGGTAGGCTGAGCTGAACAGGAAAAGATCTTATCTTTCCAGCAACTCTAACCCTCCCCGTCTATAAGTGGCCACTGGTACAGGGCCTTGGGCAGGGTGATCCACTCTAAGTAGTGTCAAAAAAAAAACTGCAATAAAAGTGAGAGACATTCTGAATTATACTGAACACTATATTGAACTTACATATTTGTCTCAGTTTTTGTTTGTCTCCGTTATGCATCTCATATTGCTCGATTGTTATCAGATTAATGCAAATTTTAAGCTGTTCGGACATTGGTAGGCTGGAAAGATAAAAGAACAATTCCAAGTTATTTTGAGAAGTGATTGACTGATATACTGATACTTTATACATTCTGATATGACTCATCTTTTAATGTATTTTCACATATTTTATTTTCTCTATCAAAAAGATGCCATTTTCCCTCACTCAGTAATGCATCAAAATCGTGGGTGTGATGGCCTAGTGGTTAAACGTGTCGGTGTCGCAGGTTGAAGTCCCGGCGAGTACGTCTCATTGATCCATGCCCACCACTCAACCCAGGGTGTAATAACTTGGGCAGGCTAAGCCGAACAGGAAAAGATCATATCTTTCCAGCAATTCTAACCCTGCTCGTCTATAAGTTGCAGCTAGTAGAGGGCCTTGGGCAGGGTGATCCACTCCAAGGAGTAGCTATAAAAAAAATCCCGATTTTGGTTAAACACTGCTAATTATTCTGCATAAGGAAGTTTGTTCAAATTTTGCAGTTGCCAACACTTGGTGGCTCATTACCGCTGATTATGGACTTCCTCCAACACACCAATCATGCCCAAAAAAGTAAAGGAGATAAAAGCGTCTTTCTGACTTGAAATAAAAAGGGGGGAAAATAAAAAATCTCATTTTGTGAGTTGGAATTCTTTTCAAGCAATCACTTGAATGCCTTCTGCAGTTTGCATTTTACATGTACGGACGACAATTGTGGAGAATTTTAATAAAAACGGATTTATACTTACTCAGGTATTAACGGCATCGATCCTCTCTTGGTTTTGAAAACCATGTTCGCTTGGTTGTGAAATTTCAGTTTGATGATGGACGGATTCAACCTGGGAATGGATAGATAGAAATTAAAGCAGACGTAGGTAGAATTATTATCCTCATAGTTTGAACAGTTTTCGAAATTGATGGGCTACATAGAATGATGTTTCAATGTTTTGATAAATGATATCCCTGATATTTCGCCTATTTAGCAGCAAAAACATGATATATGTCAAATTTTACAACGACCTTTTGGTCGCCTCTTATGACACGCAGGAAATAGGCATTAATTAATACAACCAAATACCTGCATGGTTCTCCATCTATTTGCACAGGGAAAGATCGGCTTGTTGTTATAACTGCTTCTCTGCACTGACATATTCGTTCACCGTGTCCCCCGACATATAGAAGACCCTGAAAATAAAATTACAGGCGACATGAGTAAAGTAGAATGAGAGAGAATCAAAATTTGTTATACATAATGGTGCCCGGTTAGCAGCTTCTCTGATCGTCATACCACAGGTTCAAATCCCGTGATGGATGATGATTATATGCGAGAGGTCTGCTGGACGCCTCACCGGTACACGGTGGTTCACGTAAGCGCTGATCACGGCTTCCTCCACCAAACAGGTCCATGCACAGGAAAAATAAGCAACACGATATTACAAAAAAAACCTTCACCCCAATACCGAACTGGTATCTGCACTAGAGGTAGTGGTTCGCCATATGGTTAAGCTGTATTCTCAGTTTTCCTCTCCCGTAGGATAAAAATGGAATCCCATCCCATTTCTAAAACATTACCCGAGCAAACCCAGGCATCGACTAACCGAGCAATACCAAAAGTTTAAAATCTGGAAAAATCTAGCAATCTAAATCCTACTTACCAACTGGTTAGAAGTGAATCCAATGACTTCAATCAACTTGTCATCATGAAGCTGAGGTTTGAACTCGAGACCAGTGGGATTACCCCAAGGTAACGTACCAGCGCTATACCGAGGAATGTTGAGAAATACTATACAAACTGGTTTCAAAGCTTGAATTTTTTCCGTAATGTCTTTGCCGTCGCACTGAATTAAGAAAATATTTATTATCTAGATTATTTGAAGTTTGCATGAAACAATATTGCATATATCGTTTGCATATATTACACATCTGTCTGTCTGTAACGCCAACTCCAAATTCAGAAATAAAAAAATGATTTGTATATTAATAAGCAGGCAGTTACCGATTTTTCAATTGGTATATACGCCTTCCCCAAATTGTAAATATTCATTCAAAATGGCGGAATTTTTGTTTTGCACAGTAATTTTTTCAACATGTTCAAAATATACTTCTGCGCCAAGGAAAAAAATTCTACCGTGCGGAGTATAGCGAAATTTCCCTCCCTTTCACATGACAAAATATCTTACATGATTAGGTTTTTAACCAACGAAAAAATTGTTCGTCACATTATTCCTTTTTACAGTAAGTTTAAAATATATTTAAACAACATGCAACAGTCAACTTGCATGTTGTTTAACATGTTGACATCGCAGGTTGAAGATCTCGGGTTTGAGTCTGGCTCCCTTATCCATGACCACCACTCAACCCAGGGTCTAATAATTTGGGTAGGCTAAGCCGAACAGGAAAAGATCATTTCTTTCCAGCAATTGTAACCCTGTCCGTCTATAACTAGCTGCTGTTACAGGGCCTTGGACAGGGTGATCCACTATAAGAAGTGACTGTAAAAAAACCTAATTTTTCATGTTATAGAAAAATAAAACAATCTATAAAAAGTCCGTGAAAACTGAACAAAGTACTATTCCTCACTCACCACAATTGAAACACTTTTTCCCAAGTTTTTATGTTTCTGCGTCAGATAATCAGTAACTCCTGTCTTTGCATAAAATACTTTATTCCCGAATCTGCTCTTGAATTTAGAAGGATGGGCCTCTGTTTGATAGAAGAGAAAATGATAAAAGAATGTTTAAAAAATACACATAAAGGCCATGCATCGGCGGGACGCCCAGCAGACCTCTCTCACATAATCATCATCCCTGACAGGATTCGAACTGCGTCAATGGCGATCAGAGATGCATAGCTCGAAGCGTATTCCCAACGCTTTATCGATTGAGATAACCGGGCACCCCTGTTTGTCTGAACAGCAAGGTATTCTATAATTTTATTTAAATTTCCAATAATTTTTCTGTAAAACATGATAATATGATAAATATCACAGTGTAAGAAGAGTGCAGGAGTGAATTGAGAAGGCCACATTATATGCAAATAAACTCATATAAGATATATATGAGCAAACATAGCGATAGCAGGAAAATACAAGGAGCAACCCATTATTGCAATGTATTAATGAAAAGTTATCAAAAACATACAAAATTTGACGTTCAATCCAACATATTCAGTTGTAACATTTACCATTTTCTTTGCAAACTATCATTGTCACCTAACATGGGTCCATGAATAAATACAAATTATATAAATATGCATTCAAGCTGATAAATAACAGGAAAACTTACCTCTAGACTCATGGAACTCTAGCACAACTTTCGCATCAGCTCCAAGACTGAAATAATTATTCACAACGTTTAACGGTAACTGGTCGACGCCGACATCCGCTGTTGCACCTGGAGGCTGTAAGAGAAGAAAATGCATCTTATTTTACCATGAAAACTTTTGGAAAAATTGTCACCCACAAAACATCAACCCAAGTTTACTGCGCAATAAACGGCTGTTCACATGGACCCATTCTCCTCTTCGACCTTCAAAACTCTCGTTTGAATGTTTGTTACTACCACTAATATCTGCACCGACGGTTGCTCCACGCGAGCTCTCGCTCGAGACTTCGACGCCCACTGCCGCAGCTCGTTACCCGGAGGTATCATCACCAACAAAACATGAACCCAAGTTTACTGCTCAATTACAATATTGCTCTCACCTCATCTTCCTCCTGTTTAGCGTCCATGTTTGGTTCGACTTCTAATTTCCATCGATCGACCTGAACAACTTTTCCTTCCTCAACGTGGTGAAGAATTTTACTGATTGGTTCGTCCGTGTAACCCTGCAGGAGAAAGAGGGAGAGAAGTTTATTGATCAACCAGAAAACAACATATATTTTGATCAAAATATTAGAAATTTAAGGAGTGAGAGTAGACATACATATACCCACATAGTCTAGGTATTTCGACACCTCTCTCGACATGAGAGGCGATGCAGATAAAGATATCGCATTATAGAGTTATCAGGAAAGCAAACAAAGCCTACTGGTAAAATAAAGTTCAAAAATGTGCCAGGGAATAAGCTTCAAAGAAACATTCAAAGAAAGTAACACATGTTTGCTTACCTCAACATCATTTGAATTTATCGTTTGTCAGCCAGAAAAAAGTGCAATATAACATACAAATATAGGATTCAAATATGGTTCCAGTACAAGATAGGATATCGTTCTTATCTGCGGGAGAGGAAAGCCGAGAATACAGCTTAACCATATGGCAAACCATGACCTCTCGTGCAGATACCAGTTCTGCATCAGGGTTGAAGGTTTTTGGATTACCATAGGAAAGGATATCATTTTTATCCTGCGGGAGAGGAAAGCCGAGGATACAGCTTAACCATATGGCGAACCACGACCTCTCGTGCAGATACCACTTCTGAATCAGGGTGAAGGTTTTGGATTATCGTATTTCTCATTTTTTCCGTGCATGAACCTGGTTGGTGGAGGAAGCCATAAGCGGCGCTTATGTGAACCACTGTACACAGACGAGGTGTCCAGCAGATCTTTCGCATATAATCATCATCCCTAACGGGATTCGAATGTGCGTCATGACGATCAGAGATGATTAATTCGAAGCGCATTCCCAACGCTTTTACCGATTGAGCTAACCAGTCACAGACAGGACGGTAAAGATAGGTACGAGTAATCAATTGGTGCAACTTTTCGGTTAAGACCTAAGGGCAATAACTCTAGGCAATGAATTAAAGCCAGGGTGGCAGAATCTTGGTTTTCTTCGGGAATCTGAAATTATGATGTCATTTTTTCGGCTGGACAAAAAGCTTCAAAACCATCAACACCAGGCGACAAACTCGATTTTGATAAAAAGATTAATTTATTTCAACCTTCTTACTGTGACCATAGTATTAAAAATCATATTTACATTGTAGATTATCGCTTAGGAAATAGTCATATTTGGTATTTGATTTGAAAAAAGAAGATCTGAAATTGACAACCCATGTCCACCATTCAACCCGGGGTGTAGTAACTTCAATACACTTGACCGAAAGATCATATTTTCCAATAACCATAACCTAGTTTGCCTACAAGTGGCTGCTGAAAGGGGCCTTGCTCAGGGTGATGCATCAAAAAACGTCTTCGAGACCGCACTTTGAACTTTTGTGGAAGGAAACAAAATTTTTACTAACCGAGCCCCAATTTAATGTCCGGGACAAGTCGTTGCCGGTGCCGAGTGGAAGTATCGCTACTGGTGGCCACCGACTGAGATTCATTTCATCCAGTATCGATAATATCCATCCCACTGTACCGTCTCCTCCGCACGCAAGAATTCGAAGATTCGGAACTTTACGAAACATCTCTAACCTGTAGTTAGTTATGTAAGATAAGTTTTTTTCATTATATTAAAAGCATCAATAATAAAACAATATACAAACCACAGATACCACTAGCACTTATTCATGTTCTAATCAATAAATTTGTGGACAATTCTCCACTTCTTCAAGTGTGTACTTATTTTTTCATTGCAATATTGTTTGTGGGCGCGATGGCCTAGTGGTTAAACATGTTGGCATTGTAAGTTTAAAATCTCGGGTTCGAGTCCCGACGAGTCCGACTCGCTTATCCATGCCCACCACTCAACCCAGGGTGTAGTAACTTGGGTAGGCTAAGACAAATAGATCATATCTTTCCAGCAATCGTAACCCTGTCAGTTTGTAAGTGGCTGCAGCTACAGGGCAGGGTTACAATTGCTGGAAAGATATGATCTTTTCCTGTTCAGCCTACCCAAGTTATTACACCTTGGGTTGAGTGGTGGGTATGGATAAGCGAGCCGGACTCGAACCAGAGATCTTCAACCTGCGACGCCAACATGTTTAACCACTAGGCCGTCGCGCCCACTGATATGTTTGTGGCTGAAGATTTTAGATTGCTTTCAGTGTCTGGTAGTAACCAAACTGTATATAAAGGTTCAAAATCTTCAATACTGCTATGAAATAGCAGTGTTGATGATTTTGAAACTTTTCGTCCATCCGAAAAAAATGATACAAAAATTTCAGATTCACGAAGAAAACCAAGATCCTGCCATCCTGACTTCAATTCTTCGAATGCACCGCACATACAAAAAACCTCTCACACATACCGCATGTTGAAATACTTCTTAAAAATTGCTAGCGTATTATCCTTGATAATATATATCTGACTGTGCTCTTTACTTCTCTAACGATCCCCCACAAGCTCAACAGTCTAAACACTGATTAAATAAATCCCTGCAACTGGTAGTTGGATGAGAAATTGTGATTTTTGATATCAGTAAATGAAAAAACATGAAAAATACTTACGCTTCTTTCGGTCCTCCTTCTGAAAGATTAAAAACTTGTCGTTGGTTGAGAAGCCATTGAAATGTTTGGAGCATTTTTACTCCCTGGAAAAATAAGAGTAAAACTGAAAAGTTTGAATATTTTTTATCAAAATTTGCTCAGAGCAAGGCAACTAGAGACAGATCATACTTGAAAAATTGTGTTCTGAAACCACTAAAGTGCAAAGAGCTACGTTGTATGCAGAAATAGGAACTAAGGAACCCCCATCCTCGACAGATTTCTATTGACGCCATGCAGATCAACGCAATAAGGAAATTGGTGGGAAGGCAAGAAATTCCAAAGTTTAGAGATTCTTGAAAAAAACTTCTTGCATAAAACTGTTTGGAACATTGTGGAACCTCCTCGTTGAAAAGGTGCCATCAAGTGGACCAATTGAATATCTTTTTCAGAGGCGCGAAAGCAGAAAGCTCTCATATCAAGAACAAACGTTACGTACAAATTTTAGAACGTTATGTCTCATATCCTATTAAGAGTTGAAGAAAGTGTATTTAACAAACGGACAATTTCTTTCTAAGTTCAGTTTTGAAAATCCATGGAATATTTAAAGAAACACATATTAGATAAAGTTTATGCTACAATCTTTGAAGCACAAAAATGGGAATTTAAATCATCCAACTTATATATGCACCAGAACCTAGGTCTGAGGGAACTAACAACTTATCCCTCCTCTGTGCCTTCGTGTTTGTGGATCCGTATGCAGTACATGCAAGGATACAGTAGCAATAGTAAATATGACTAACTAGAGAGGTTCAGAGTCTTGCTTCACACTTACACAAATTTATTCCTGTGACGTTTCGATCTTACCTTCATCTTACTTTGGTTAGATGAAATGTAACAGAAATAAATTTGTGAGTGTGAAGAACGATTTTGAACCTCTCTAGTACCTAGATCGTTGCAAATTATTCTATAGGCCTGGTAGGTACAGAATAATCCTAATGTATTTCCTTAATGTCGTTTTTTTCTCTGGAAATTTGTTCTGTTGTTCTTGCAGGGTATCCTAGTCATCATCATCATCATCATCATCATTCATCATCATTGTCTTGTACTAACCTGATTTCCTCCACTTTTCGGGTTGATGAAAACGATAGTAGGAGACAAGTAAGGTGTATGTTCAGGTAATGGACGAATCACAAACAATCGTTGCCGACCTTCTTTTGATGATTTTTTACGCCACATTCCTGATGAACGCTTCTTTTTTGACCGATTTCGTAATGATTTGCCTCTTGGTGTCCACTAAATAAAACAAAATTTTTTAAAGAATGGCTATTCGACTGGAGAGTATATAAAATGACCGTGGGTAATGCATTTAACGTCAATTACTTGAAATACATAGCCCAACAATAAGCTAGTGAGTTGTAAATAGGATAGGATGTCACTTTATTACTGTGGGAGAGGAAAGCAGAGAATACAGCTTAATCATATGGCAAACCACAAACTCTCGCGCAGATGCCAGCGCCGAATCGGGGGTGGAGGTCTGTAGCTCACATTTTTTCTGGACATGGACATGGTTGATGGCGGAAGTCGTAAGCAGTGCTTACTGAACCACAGTGCGCCCGCGCGATGTCCAGCACACCTAAAAACACCAATAAACTATTCAATTTTATATGTTTGTTCTCGTGTAATCACTCATTTTAGTGGTCATCCCTATCATGGATCACAGGGGGCTTAGGATCCGACCCGAATCTGGAATATAGGTTGGTATCGTCACAGATTTGCGTCAAGATTCTAATCTTATCAATATATCAAAGACACTAGGTCGTATGTGGAGCAGTATTTGCACATATCATCAACCAGGGCAAATACCAAGCTGTGGCTTTAACATGGTGGTTCCTTTTGCCTTGAGTGCAGTTGATGGCACTTTATCTTGTGGTAACTTTTTGACCCCGGGGGCGGCCGTTAGTTAGCTCCCATTAAGTGCTGCTCCCGACCTTGCTCAGAGCCGACTTCTATAAAAAAAAAAGCTGAAACATAAAATAAATTCTCACTTTTACAATCCACGTAGGGGGTACAATAATTCTAGCGTGGACACCTAGTGTACAGGCTTCGTTAATTTTCTGCATCCGAAAACAACTGACTTTGTTGTGATAAGCTTCTTTGCACCAAGAGCATGAGATGGCAAGAATCTGTGAAAAGAAGTTAATTTTGATTCCTGCATGAAGAAATGTAGAAAAATTGTGTTAATTTTAATCTCTGCATGCTGAAACATACTAATGACACACTAAATTCTCCTAAAGGTAACTTAGGAAAATAAGTTCATTTTGAACCTGATATATCAAAATACTCCAATTGTTCCTCGTAGAGTTTTTGAAAATATTTTGAAAAAGAGGTTTATTTTGAGCGTTGTATAAATGCCATTGATGACTAATTGTGCTCCAAAATCATACGATATATGCATGAGATTTTGATGAGATTTTGAGAAGCATAGGGTTTCATTTTTATCCTGCCGGAGAGGTAAGCTGAGAACACAGCTTAATCACATGGCGGACCACAACCTCTCCTGCAGATACCAGTTCCGAATCGAGGTGAAGGTTTTTGATTATCGTATTTCTCGTTTTTCCTGTGCATGGACCTGGTTGGTGGAGGAAGCCATAAGCAGTGCTTACGTGAACCACCTTGCACTGGTGAGGCGTCTAGTAGGCTCCATAATCAGCATAAATGGCAACAAATGAAAATACAAATCATGATAACAACTGGTCAAGGAGGTAAGATATTTGACCGCCCATATCCCCAAATTCTGGTAATCCGAAGTTAATAATTTTATGGAAATAAAATAAATTCGACAATGACTTACTTTTGAATCTCTAAATCCGAAACGCTTTTCAAAAGCCTGTTAAAATGAAGATAATTTTTTTTTCTTTTACGTTGAAATTTACTTCAGTCAAGGTCCTGAGCAGTGATTAAAAATAACCAAGCCGTTGCCCCTTAATGTCAAGGAGCTAATATAAAATATAGTACAGCGGCTCTTCTCTAAGTGGAAAAGATCGAACGATCCGGTATTCTGGAATTCTGATAAAAGTGTTTTGTTTTTTCTATCATTATTATTCAATTATTCCTATCACTTCAATCTTGTCTAAAGAAGTTGAACTATGTTCTAACGAAAGCTTACAATAAACCTATATTTCTGTGAAATGAGAACATGATATTTTTATATATATGCTTCATATTATCTCATTCGTGTATCCTCGTGAATTCTTTCACACAGAGATCCAGTATTTTAAGGAAACAAGGAGTAGGAATAGGTAGTTCATTGCAAGATATCAACAAATTGCGAAGTATCATGACTTCGCTACAAAATGCCACAATATGGTCGGATATCAGCAATTCGTTTAACTGAAAAGCAGTATTCTAATTGAATAAATCTCAAATTAAACTAAACTATAAGAAGAATATATCCACGAACCTTTCCACAGTGTTTACATTTTCCTTCTTGTCTTCTTCTATGAACCCAATGATGTCGAACCATTAAATTCTGGAAAATAGAATATCGTGATTTATATACATCTGTTTTCAAAGGTCACAATTTTTCTAAGTTTGTTTTTATGCAACAGTGTATTTCTTTACGTTTTCTAATTCAACTGGATGACTTGCTGACAAACTGAAAGTGATTACTTTCGTCGCGCTTTGCTGCTTTACTGCTTTTGCAGAAGCTGAGGTATAAAGAAAGCATCATCAAACCAACAAATTTACAAAACTTTGTAAAGAATGATACGTACTTCTCTAAGATTTCTAGTGCTTGCTTCTCGAAATGTAACTTTGCATTGGAAACCGATCTGAAACAAAAAAATGATCAAAATAAAAAATTCAGAAAATACTTGAAAAAAAAAAGGATAGGAAAGGACTTCATTTTTATCCAGCAGGAGAGGAAAAGCTTAATGACATGGCGAACCATGACCTCTCGTGCAGATACCAGTTCTGAATGGGGGTGAAGATTTTTGGACTCATATTTCTCATTTTTCCCTGTGCATGGACCTGATTGGTGGAGGGAGTCGTAAGCAGCGCTTATATGAACCATCGTGCAACGGCGAGGCGTCCAGCAGACCTCTCGTATATAATCATCATCCCTCACATGAGCTTCAAGCTACGCATCCCTGGCCGTCCTGATGTAGGCTCAAACCCCATTAGAGAATACTATATGCAAGAAATATGCTGAAAGCCTGACTGATTCGAGAACTGGTGTTTGCCTGGGAGGTTTTGTTTTTCTTTTATTGAAATTCACTCATAACAAGGCCGGAACCTGAGCCTAAAAGGAGCCAACTAACGGCCACTTAATAGCAAAGAGCTACTAAAAGATGTTAGTACCAGCTACTGCACTCTAAGCGGAAAACATCCCAAATTACAGTGAGTGGTATCTGCCCTGGCCAATGGTTCTTTTCTTCCTTTTAGTCGCCTCTTACGACTTGCAGGAAATACGCTAGGACTATTTTAAAGTCCGTACCTACAGGGCTATGGTTCGCCATATGATGAAGTCGTATTCTCCACTTTCCACTCCCACAGGATAAAAATGAATTATATCCTAATCATAACACTCTCCAATACAATACAGCACCTACCTTATCCAGTTGATCAAGGCAAGCATCATGGACAATAATATGACAAGCAGAACATTTCTTTCGTGGACCTGATTTCTGAAAAAGTAAAAAAAAGACAACTTCAATAAATTTTTGTTTTTAAGGTAAATATGTATAAAATACATATTTATGTATAAAATTCTTAATCTTATTCACAATTCTCATTAAAATGGGCAATATTTTTTTTTCTATGCATAATATTTTATACTGATTTTTATCGCATTTTGTCCTAAACTGGTGGTTTTTTTATTAACGAAAAAAGGAAAATTTTATTTTGACATGCAGTTTTATGCTGAAGAATCTGGAAGGTCCCTACTACCTAGAGATTTGCTGTTTACAACTACCGGTAACATTTTTTTATAGAAGTTCGCTTAAAGCAAGGCCGGAAGCATTGCCTAAAAGGAACCAACTAACAGCCACTAAATAGCAAAGAACTACTAAAAGATGTAGTACCAGCAACTGCACTCTGAACTGGAAAGATCCCAAATGGAACTGAACCGCCATGGTAAGTGATATCTGCCCGAGGTGTCGATAAAACTACATCTATCACACCTTTTTTTTTCTTTTAGTCGCCTCTTACTACATGCAGAAAATATGTAGGACTATTCTAAAGCTTGTAGTGTACCTACAGGTTTTAAACAGCAACTGCACTCTGAACGAAAAATATCCCGATAGGAACTGAACCGCCATGGTAAGGCACAGTGAGTGGTATCTGGCATGGGCTTCGATAAATCCATAATACGTTAGGACTATTCTAAAACCTGTACCTACAGGGTTTAAACTTACCCGGCACATTTGTTCCCCTACGTAACATAGATCCCCAGCTTGATTGCTTGGTGCCCAGATGTGTTCACCCAATATTGAAGATTCCTGGAAAAGACGTTAGAAATTTAACTCATGTGATAGGTCTGCTGGACGCCTCGCCGGTGCACGGTTGTTCTCGTAAGCACTGCTTACGGCTTCCTTCACCAACCAGGTCCACGCACAGGAAAAATGAGAAATACAATAATCAAAGGACCTTCACCCCGATTCGGAACTGGTACCTGTACGAGAGGTCGTGGTTCGCCATATGGTTAAGCTGTATTCTCAGCTTTCCTCTCTCGTTGGAGAAAAATGATATCCTCCTATCCTACTGCAAATACATAACTTGAGTGAGAAAGGGTCTCACGTTTGCTAAGTCGGTGAAAGCGTTAAAGAGACATCACATTGATATACTGCTCCACCGAACATGTTATGCAGAACAACAATCTGTAAATGGTTACGCAAATACTCCCCGACTTGAATATCTGATATCTGTGGAAGTGTGTATGACCATATAGTTAGGCCATATTTTCGGTTTTCGTCACCCGTGGGAAAACAATAAAATCCTAACCTGGAGAGCCTGGCCAGCTGGATTGGTGAGGTTATTTTATAGCAGTGAACTTTGAACTTTTTTGAACAGTTTGAAAAGATGTATTAACCTTTTAGCGAGAGATATATCATGAAATATTGCCCATTTAATAAATTTTCTTCCAATAGAATCCATTTTGTTCGAGTGTTTCAGTAGCAGGGTAACTGATATTTTTAACCTGACTCGCTGATCAAGCGAATTCGTCAAAATTCACCAAATTTACTCTGGTTCGGAATAAAACTTACCGTCCAATCAACTTTTGACTTTGGTTCCATCTTCCGAGGTGTCATTGGAGACACAGACGGTGAATTTGACAACGCCAATTCGTTCATATTGTATCCGGCTTTCTGAATCGCCTTCCTGAAAGATAAAGACAGATGTTTATAGGTATTTATAAACAAATAATGTGAAAATAAACAAATCTGGTTAAAGTTGAACAATTTAATTTAGACCGTTGACGTTTCGAAAGTCGACAGACAGTGTTCCTCAGGACAATGGTAATAAAATTAAAATGGGAACATTTTATGACAGAACACTATACACTACCTGTATAAGATTATAAGGTTTCAGGCGAGTCTATTAGTGATAATGTGTTGCACACAAGAGTATAGGAAATCAGTGGTCTATAATTACACACTCAAACTCTTATTCCAAGCTTTTTTCGAATTTACAGATGCTTACAGCAATTTTTTTCTATCGAAAATTGGTTCTAAGGCAAACTCAAGAGCAGCGCCCATGTGGTAAACATTAATTCAGTACATAATGTGTCTAATTTGCAATACTGTTTATGTGAATTTGAATCTTATCTGTTAGTTGGTAGCTGCTAAGCTACCGCCATGATTACCATGAATTTATTTGATTACTTTGTTTAGGTCTGGCTCACTTGTTGCCTTGTGTCTAGTATTCACTATTCAGTTCACTTTGTGCTTAGCTGTGAAAGAGTTGATTAAAGCCTAGTCTTGATTCTGGAGTTGTAATTTGAATTGTATACAGCTATAGGTTACCACAATTTAATCAACTCTTTCACAGCTAAGCACAAAGTGAGAACGCCAACAACTGCACTCCAAGAAAAAAATATTTCGAACAGAAATAAATCTCTCTAAGAGCAGCTCAGTGATAAACGATGATAACACCATGACAAGATTCATCTATTTTTTTTATTGAAATTTAATCTGAGCAAGGCCGGAAGCAGCTCCCAAAGGAAACCAACCAACAGCCGCTCAATAGCAAAGAGCTGCTAAAAGATGTAGTACCAGCTGCATTCTAAACTGAAAACATCCCAAACGGAACTGAACCACCATGGTGAAGTGCAGTGAGAGGTATCTGCCTTGGGCAGTGGTGAAATCATCCACCACTTCTTTGTGTCCTTATAGTCGCCTCTTACGACACGCAGGAAATACTTTAGGACTATTCTAAAGCCCGTACACAAGTGTTTCTAAACAAAATATTTTTATGGAGCCATTTGAGTCATGAGAGAAATTGACCTGATATCATTGAAACATTCATTATTTTTTCTTCAAAAAATATCCCACATGAAAATAAAACTTAAAATAGCTCGATGATTCAAATTTTAAAATACTGGTACAGATTGAGATAACGAAGTTGTCAGTACTTAATTAACAAAACAATGAAATATCTTTATACAGCACAATCAGGATTTATTTCCTTCATATTTCTGAATTCGAAAAGTCGTAAACATTTGTATTTATGTCCCAATCAAAAAGTTTACTTTGTCGAGAACGCGTCACTGATGGACCGCGCCCTGACAGCACAATCCATCAGTGACACATACTTAAAAAAACATGTTTGAGCGAAACTTTTCTTACTGGGAGGTGCCCATGAAACATGGATTTTCTTAAGGTGTGTGTAGTTTCCTATGCATGGACCCGGTTGGTGGAGGAAGCCGTAAGCAGTGCTTACGTGAACCACCTTGCACCGGTGAGGCGTCCAGCAGACCTCTCGCGTATAATCATCATCCCTCATAGAATTCGAACGACGATCAGAGATGTGTAGCTCGAAACATATTCCGAACGCTTTATCGACTGAGCTAACCGGGCACCCTATATTTTACTAGAAGATTGAAATGTTTTCTTTTTTTAAGTGTCTGGTGGCAACCAAGCAGCAGAAAAAGATTCAAAATCATCAATACTGCTATGAAATAGCAGTGTTGATGGTTTTGAAGCTTTTTTGTCCATTGGAAGAAAATGAAATAGGAATGGAATTTCAGACATTCGAAGAAATGCAATATTCTGTCATTCCGGTGTCCAAAGTATTAATCTCATGTTCTTTGGATGGACAAAAAAGTTTCAAAACCATTAACACTGCTATTTCATAGCAGTATTGATGATTTTGAACCTTTTTCCATAGTTTGGTTGCTACCAGACACTTAAAGAGACATTTTAATCTTCTAGCAAAAGATATATCATGAAATATTTTCTTCATACTTTAATCTTCCCCTGATGGAACCCATTTCCTTCAGGTGTCTGAGTAGCAGAGCAGCTGGTGTTTACCTAGTATGCTCAGTGGGCGCGATGTATAGTGTTTAAACATGTTGGCATCGCAGGTTGAAGATCTCGTGTTCGAGTCCAGGCGGGTCCGGCACGCTAATCCATGTCCACCACTCCACCCAAGGTATAATAATTTGGGTAGGCGAAGCCGAACAGGGAAAGATCATATCCTTCCAGCAATTGTAACCTTGTCCGTCTATAAGTGGCCCCTGATACAGGGCCTTGGAAAGGGTGATCCTCTAAGAAGTGGCTATGAAAAAAATGCTTTGTTGATTGTGCCTGTGTGTTTTTTCTCATGCTTTTGAATCAGAAATAATATTATCTTATCTAATTATCTTGTCCTTGATTTCACCCCTGGACATTATATATAACAATTATGTCCGATCAATATAAATTATTGATTTTTTCATTGCGCGAGATGGTCAAATATCTACTTTCATGATATATATTTATCTCAATATTATAATTACAAGATAAGATAGGATGAGATTTCATTTTCATCCTGCAGGAGAAAGCTGAGAAAACGACTTAATTTTATGGCAAATCACTACCGTTTGTAAAGACACTGGTATTTCCGAATCAGGTGGAAGTTTTTATCTGATCATATTTCTCATGTGGCCATGGTTCAGTTTCAGTTACTTCGTTATGAGTATCTCTGGTATCAATAGCAAGATATTTATATATTTTTCTATGTCTTGTTGTTGTATTCAAATAGATGCGGATTCTCATTAAAAAGATTTGAGTGCTAAATTGTGTGATTCCGTCAGATCCAACAACAATCTGGATCAAACATTTCATCAGATTTAATTTTGATTACTAACATCTTAACCACTTTAATAAAAAAGTTCCTAGTTCCCTTGCAGTTAATTTTGGATCCATGTGTGATTGTTTCTATTGAATTTTTTGCTGCTTAGAAGGCGAGTGACAAGGGTAAATTTATTGCGCAGAACAATTCAGCATATATTTATGATTAAAGTTTTTCAGGTACAAACCTCATTTTTCTTTTTATCTTCCAACATTTAGATAAATTCATTCACAAATATATATATTTATCATTAATTCACCAGTAAATCATGTTCAAACTACCACCAGCTTGTTATATCGATGACATATAAATTAAATAAAAACTTAGAGCACAAAACTGTGATAAAAAGTATGTTTATTAGGAATTTTGAGACCAGTGGTGTCCAAACGCATCGGATATTCTAATACAGCAGTTCTCAACCAGTGGGCCATGGAAACATTTTGAAGTGGGCCACAGACCAATTCAAAAAAGCTAGATTTATTGAAGAATTTAAGTTCATTTGTGCAACTCTACTCAATTTCACAGGAATAATGGCTTGAGTAGAAATTGAGATTTTTTGATTTGATTGGAACATAGTGTTAATCCTGGTGCACACAGGCTTGCGAATGCGACCGGGATTCATTCCCCAGCATGCATGCGACCTGCAATTGCGATTCTTGCGATAAATCGTACTGCTAATGCACACTGAATGCGATTTTTCAGTCTACTGCTGCGAGCTTTCATAAAAATTTAGTGAGCCACATAATTTTTGTGCAACGAAAACGGGCCACGAAAACAAAAAGGTTGAGAACCACTGTTCTAATATGTTCTGAAACAGTCATATTCGTTGCAGTAAATTTCTTGATTTTAGATATATTTAAGAATAGTTGCTAACAAAAATATGTTGTTCTATTGCAGGAAATCAGTCAGAATAAGGTGAAAACTTCACTTTTTCTATTCGAATCGTTACACTCACATAAAAAAGGAAGAATGGATACCCCTTTCTTCATAATTTTTTTAGATTTTATGGTCATTATTTGTCCTAAACAAAGTTTCTACACTGTTTTCATCGAAAATATGGCTGAATTCTAGAAAGTTTTTGATATTTTATATTCGGAATAATTCTTCAGAATGTATTCGAGATAGTAAAATATTTGGTTCTGGCCAATCCTGTTTCAAACTGCGGCTTGGGTCACTAGCGTGTTTAGGGTTGGGTGTGGTACCCCCCTCATTGACCAAAAAGTATCCCGGTATGCCTATATAAATGCTTAAGCGCAGAAAACCGAAAATTTTTCACGTGCCTTCAGAACACATATTAAACCTGTTTAACCAATTCTATTTTTCAGAAAAATATCTTTTTTAGACTGGTTTATAGTGATCTGCAAGAATTATTATGTAAGAGGAAAATTGAAGAAACTGAAGAGCAATGAGTGATATCTGCCCTGGGTGATATTAAAAGCTCCAAAACATGAAACAACACTTGCCTCTTCGTAGATAACTAAACTTCTATCTGGCTATACAGTATAGTAAGGTGCAGTGAGTGGTATCTCCCCTAGGTGTTCGTAAATTATATACTAAAATGTGTGTAAACTTCCAAAGCACAATACACGCTATGCTGATGAACTATGGTAAAGTGCAGTGGGTGGTATCTACCCTGGGTGCTGAATAAAACCAGTAACTTCAATATATATACATATATATTACAACAAATCTCAATACACCAGAATATCACCAAGGCATATGAGAGACGTAAAGCACCTTTTGCGACATGGTACTGAACTATAGTAAAGTGCAGTGCGTGGTATGCACCCTGGGTGCTGGAAAAGAGCCAATATCATCAGTATATATGTATATTACATATATATATAATATATATATATTACAACTAACCTCAACCATTACTGATTATGAAAGAATGTAAACACATTTAGCAGTTAAGCATCATGATGTTGAACTATGGCAAAGTGCAGTGTGTGGTATCTACCCCGGGCGCTGGTAAAAGCTAATAACTCTAATATATATATATATATATATATATATCAATATATACATTACAACAAACCTTATATATCACCAACGCATATGAAGGAATGTAAAACACATTATGCGTCATAATGCATCAATGTTCAGCCACCTACATGCTATTAATAATTGTATAAAATTTTGTTTGACCAAGCATGAGCCACAGATGAATCACGCTTCGTAGGCGTGATCCATTTGTGGCCCACGCTTGGCAAAACAAAATTCGCGATACGCTGAACCGATGCAATTTACTTCGAAAAAAATATCACATTTTTCTCGCATTTTACGATAAACCGCGCTTATGATAATAAGTGACGAAACATACATATATGAGACCAATCATCGGCCAAGCATGAACGATAGATAATCTCACTTATCACGCATGATCTATCATAAGCCCAAGCTAAACAACACAATAAAGATAAGTCAGCCAATTTATCCACGAATTACTCTAAAATAACATTCCATTTTCTTATTTTTTTTTAATTTTCGTTTAACGTGCAATATCAATTGCTATCTATAATTCATGTCGATATTTTATTATATTTATCTAATACCATACATGGGCCTCACATAATATCCATAATTTAAGCTCGTGACATGCATGGTTCGTTGATAATTAATAGGTTTTAATCATTTTCCACTTCAAAGTAAATTATAAAATCGCTACCCAGAGTAGGACTGGCAGAATATTCAATATAAATTATCGGAGAAAATAATCGCAAAGAGAGCTAAATCCAAACAATTCTTCGAGTGGAAACACGAAAATGTTTTACGCGCCTGTGTCGCACAATAATTTTTAATGTGGAATATCATTTTTATCGCACTGGAGAGGGTAGCCAAGTAGGGCTGGGCAATTCGAATCTCTTCGAAGCCCAGTTGCTTCGCACCAGTCGCGAATCGTTCATAGGAACAAAAACTTGTTAAATAAACTAGAATTTTTATTTTTAACAACAAAAACAATCGATTTTGGTCAAGTTTGACCGAAATCGATTATATTTTTTTGTGAAAATATAAAAGTTGTTGTCCTGAGTGTGATTGAAAGTACACTATAAACTATAAATTTCTTTTCACAATGAAAACAAGTTGTGATATTAAAATAGGATATTTGGTATTTACATGAATTCATGATTCGATCCGATTCGAAAAAGTTATTCGAATCAGATTCGAATTCCAAATGAGTAGGTTTTGCCCAGCCCTGAAGCCAGTACTGCATCAACGGGTTCGGTAGAAAACCTAAACCCCAGGCAAAGTCAATGGGATAAAGGGGATTCCCCCTCCTCTCCACCGGAAGGAAAGGTATAAAAATCACAGTAAAACGATAAAATATACTTCGCTGGTGTTTTTTATGCAAATAAATTGCTCTGAGTAAGTCCGAAGCAGTGGCTAAAAGGAACCAACTAACGGCCGCTTTATAGCAAAGAGCTACTAAAAGATGTAGTACCAGCAACTGCACTGTAATTGGGAAACATCCTTGGAAGTACTCGGCCCAATATAATAAGTACAGTGAGTGGTATCCGCCCTGGGCGGTGGTAAGACCTTCTAACACTTCTTCGTGTAATTAAAATATTTCAAATCCCCCTCTCTTATCAGGGTTCTAATTACGCCATTGTCCCTGTATATCTGTTGTATCTAATTTGTCCTTACGCTACTTACAATTATGCTTCAATGAAACTCTTCTGAGTTGTACTAGGGCCCTATACACTGTCAAAAAAGTACAGTAAATTTAACGTTTAATTACAGTAATTGTATTTGAAACAATCCGCTTTGTTAAAAGGTTGATATCAAACATGGGCTGTTGATGGACTGCGCTCGGTTCGGCGCGTTCCGTCAACAGCCCATAACTGGTCGAGAAAACGTAATATTTGTAGTTTTATGTCGATGTCACAGAATTACAAAATTACAGTCAAAAACGTTGATTTCACTGCATGTTTGTTACAGTATAATTGATGCCATAAAATACATCCCTCATAAATTTGAGTTGTATATTATTGCCTTAATATAATGTAACGAAAATGCCCAAGGCAGATCGCGCGACAGTCCAGAAATGAATATTCGTCCAATAAGCGTCACAGACGGACCCCACCTTGTGCTGCAAGCGCACTAAAGCAACCGGCTATTGAACGTTAAAGTCAACCCAATCACACTGCAACAAAAGTACAGTGAATTTACTGGTCATTTGCAGTAATTGCATATTTCCAATGTTAAAAAACGTCACGTTGTTAAGATTTATGCCAATTATGGGCTGTTGATGGACCGCACCTTCGCGTTGCGTTCCATCAACACCCCATACTTGGCTAAAAAAGGTCAATTTTTAAATATTTTAATACCGCCTAGTAAAATAACTCTCAAAGACCAGTGATTTTGTTGCATTTTTTTACAGTGTAGGAACTCGGATCAGTGAAAAAAGCATCTATTGTTTGTCAGCTACTGTGTATATTCCTAGGATTCGAAATCGACATGTTGATGAGATTTATTCTAAATTTGGACTATCGACTGCCTCGCTCTATTAACATCCCATTATAGGCCAAAAAGTCGATTTTATAACTTTATTTCGATATTACTGTAAAATAACCGTAATTTCACCGTATTTTTGGCGCAGATATAGAAAAGTTTAGTTAAATATCCGTTTTTTTAATTAGTTGCGTAGGTCTTGTTAGTTCAGGAAGTCTGCACAATTGTTACTCAGGTTAGAATATTGTGAAGGAAGTAGCTATGCATTGTTAAAAAAAATCGTTAAATTGAACGGAAATGACACGCAATTGGCATCTATCTACGGTGGAAACACAAGAAGAATTTTTAATATTTTGATATGAAATCATGATATATGTCAAATTTGACGTTGTTAAATGTACAAACGCGGGGGATTTGAAGTAATAGCCATTTTCCACAAAAACGCGGAAAAATTCACCATTTTGTAGTAAAGTCATGATATCTGCCATAACTTTGCTGCAGAATATACCAAAAATGCTGAAAACAGTGATTTCGAAGTGACTATGCATTGTTTAAAAAAATCGTTAAAATGAATTGAAATGACACGTAATATACAATACTATACAAACTGTCCCATTCAGGTCTTTCTGAGAAAATGTCCTATCCGTTTCAATTCGTTTTAAAATGCTACGAATTAACTTGTTTTGCAGGAAAATCCTGAAATATATGCCCCAAAAAATTATATATATATATATATAACCCTAAAATTTATATATATACCCTAAAAATTGATATATATATACCTTAAATTCATATTATACCCTAAAAATTTATATATACCTCTAAAAATTTTATATAATTCCTACTTTTGCTGATTAATTTAACTAACTGTAGATTTAACGTTAAATTTCATAAACAACCTTGCTAACTGTTCATTTAATAAGCCTGTCCTGAGGAAATATATTGTGCGTCTCGACGTCTACGTTTTCCAAATAAAACCGACACGAACAAATGTATACTATAACGTTGTATGTTTTGGCGTTCAAAATTTAATGCTAAACGTGACCAAGTTTCTAATGATAATTTGAAACTTACGCTGTGATAAAACGGCAGTAAATTTAACGTTTATTTGCAATTAATGTATATTTTTTAAACCGCCTCGTTGATCAGACTTAACAAATTATGGGTCTTCAGCCCATATTTGACCTAAAAAGTGTAGCTTGGCTTTATTTCAATTTCACGTATCAACCTTACGGTCAAAGAACAGTAATTTCACTGAATTTTTACCACAATGTAGCAACAAATAGTGCCGAGAAGCGAAAGGAACAAATGTATATTCCCAAACCAAAAATAACATGAGAAAAGAAAAGCGACAGGGAATATTTTTCTAATACCGGTAGGGTGATACTAAACTAAGAGTCAAGGGCTAAGCCTAGTTTGAATAGCGTCATATATTCGGAATTTCGGTATTCATTACGTCATTAATACATCACAAATGCCGTTATTTGGCAACACGGATCTAGTAAAGGCGCCCGGCAAACAATTTCGTTGCTTGGCTGTTTTTACTCTCCCTTGCACAGATTAAGTAAGCGCAATGATTAAATAAAACAAACCTAAAAACACACAACTTAAGCACATTTCTGTGGTACGTACCGCTAAAGCTTTACAGCAGACAACGAAAAAGCACAATAAAGACCCCCCCCCCCCCCCCCCCCTTCTTTTCTGACACTGCTTTGGATTGCTCTACTGCCACACTTACACCAACTAGTGTAAATGATAGATGATTTTGACATTGCACAAACCAGACACTACTCATTGGAGGTTCATTTGCGTTCGGTAAGTTTTCTGCTTAGAGCGCAGTTGCTGGAGGAAAATTTGTATTGTCTCTCTGCCATTGAAGTTGTTAATTAATTGTTTTCTTTAAGGCGCAGCTCCCGGCCTAACTTAGAGTGAATTTTGACAATAAAAATAAAATTTCCAGTGACGGTAACGGCACATTTCTCCTACGTATTGATTGACGCGTTGTTAATATCACATTATACTGTTGTCATTAGAATAATCGTGCAAGGGAAGCATTCCAAATATTCAATAATAATGGAGATAAATTCAAGTGATGAACATCTCCCAAACATGTTTTGTTAAGCACGAGCCACTGATGGATCGCGCCGCCGAAGCGCGATCCATCTGTGACTCGTGCTTAACAAAAAAAATTGTGATCTGGAAAAGCACTAGGGGTGAAGAGAATTGATCTTCAACTGGTGATAGTTACAATTCGCCAGGATCGAATACCTTTAAATACCGAAATCGAATCGAATAATTTTTGCGAATCAGTTCAAAAAAGTAGGTACCTAATATGAAAAACAAAGTAATAAATATATCTATAATAAAAATGTTTTTAAATAGACAATTGAGTGCGTTGAAGCTTCAAATCGATGGCTACCTAGTTTTAAAGTTCTATCTAGTTTGGAAGGCGGAACTAGGTCGCCTAGTAATGCTTTAGCTAGTTTGTGGTGAGCACGTTTTACTTTACCTATTCTAAATAAAAACCACGTTTCTATTACTAATGTTTGCACAATATTTAACAATATATTGTTACCATCCTACCATACCCCATCTTGCCATTTTATGCGGACCAAGCTCTTAAACTGCTAATATCGACTTGTCTAGAAATATGGTACAAAACCTTACTGATGCGACATTCCATTTTGTTCAACCATTACATAGTATATTTGTTCTAGTTTTGTCCAATGATTGCGCTGTCTGCCTGCTGATTTAATTCACAACAAAAATCTACGCGCATAAAATAATAGAAACCATGTTGTTACACCACCCTATGCAAAGCGTAAGTGGCCTTCTAAAACTTTAAAAACGTAGGAAATATCAAAATTGTCCGACCAAACTACAAGTATTCAGCCTTTTTAAGCCTTAAAATTTCTCCTTTTCAAAACTTTTTGGCACCCTCGGCGCGATTTTTGATATATGTAATGATTGATATACAATAAAAAACATTTTGCCTAGGGTACGTATAATTTTGGTCTCCTCCTTCTCAAGGGTCTGAACACGCCGCTGTAGGTAGGGCTGGGCAAAATCGAATCATTTAGAATTCGAATCCGATTGGAATGATTTGTTCAAATCGGATCGAATCATAAATTCCACGTAAATAAGAAATATGCGATTTTTACTATTACGACTTGGCTCCATTGTGAAAATTAAGAAAGTTGTAGTTTTAGTGCATTTTCAATTCACACTCCATGTCTAAGAGCATCAATTTTCATATTTTAACGACAAAATGTACTCAACCGTTGGTCAAAATTCTAGTTCATTAAGCGAGTTTTTGTTCCTAAGAACGATTCACGATTGATTCGAATAAAGTGTGCTTCGAATCGATTCGAATCCCCGAAACGAATTGCCTGGCCCTAGCTGTACGCAACCTGGCCTAAACAGCTATCATCTTTTAGTCAGATAATGCAGTATCAAACATAACTAACGCGATATTTCATTCTACTGTGACAAACCACTACCGGTACCTCTCAATATAAAAACATATGCTTCAACGAAACTGTGGTAGCTGTACTGTGACGACATAACTAATTGTCGTCTTCTGAAATAAACCCATTGTGACCGAACAATGAGCTGGAAGACGTGGCATTGTTCTTGCTCCTAATCAACGTAAAACGTAAATGGATACGCAATTTATACGCGTGTGCCAAATGTTGTTTTCTGTTTTAAAAATAAGAATTGTGGAATTGAAGTGAGGTTTCGAATCGGCGCGTCACATTTTAGTTTTTCTCAAAATTTGGAAGAAATGTGGTTCATTAATTTTAGCATTTTTGTTCCAAAATTTGTAAATTACTAATTTGCTGTCGCAATCATCTAGAATATTCATTTGTCTAGCATGGGTCACAGATAGGGCTGGGCAATTGGATTCGGTGATTCGAAGCAATTCGAAGCATTATTCGAATCAATTGCAAATCGTTCATAGGTACAAAAACTTGCCAATTAAAGTGAAATTTCCATTTTTAACGATGACCAAATACAACCAACAACGATTGTATTTTGTCGCTAAAATATGAAAATTGTTGCTCTAAGATATGTAGTGTGAACTGAAAATACACTATAAACTTTAAATTTCTTGGATTTCACAATGAAGATAAGTTCTAATAGTAAAAATTGGATGTTTGTTATTTATATGGAATACGTGATTCGACCCGATCCGAAAAAGTTATTCGAATCAAATTCGAATTCCAACTGATTCGGTTCTACCCAGCCCTAGTCACAGATGGACCGCGCCTCGACGGCGCAATTCATCAGTGGCCCACGCTTGACACGTTTGGTCAAAGTAATCAATACGCCTTACACTCGTGATACCAGATATTAGGTACCAATAGGGGCGACCGAAATTGAACATCTGTTGAACTCAGAATCGGGTCAAATAATTTTTAGGTATCGAATGTTAGAATCAGAAATATTATAATAAACAAACAAAAACGTTTTTTTTTCAGAAAATCGTTTAAGACAGAAAAACTAAGAGTTATTTTCTGAAAATGAAGAATACGTAGTTTACAGTGTATTTTCAATTCAAAAGAGCAAATATTTTCATAATTTGACCAAAATCGATTGCATTTCAACTTTAAAAATGAAAACCATTAAACAAGTTTTAGTTCCTATAATCGATTCACGATTGATTCGAATAAATCATGCTTCGAATCGATTCGAATCACCTAATCGAATTGCCAAGCCCAAGTTGTAATGGTTTTATATAATTTAATTTTTCGTAATCAAAATTCGCTCCGAGCAAAGCTGGAACAGACAAGCCATACTGAAAGCACTAGTGTGATGACCATAGTCCATCCTGATACTGTACAACTTATACAAAACTAACTTATAAAACTGGTACACACTAGAGTATTTAGGGCACCAAAGGGGGCCCTCGCCTCCCAGAAAATCCTTAAATAACCTTCTAAGTGCCTTAAAACTCGAGAAATCTCGGGAATTTTTGCGGACCGTTGGCGAACAGCACCAATACCCCTTAATTAACCTATTTTAGGCTTTAAAATTCCATTTTTCAAACATTTTTCTTCCCTCCGGCGCGATTTTTTGTTGGCTGTTTTATGGTGATATACGTTAAAAACCTTATATTTTAAGTAAATTATTTTGCATGCGGCGCCGATCATGACGCCATAATTTCCCAATTTTATTTACAAATTTGCCTTCCTTTAAAGTTCTAAATACGCCACTGCTGATACAACATGTACAAAAATAGAACAAGTCCACGGGTAAATCTTTACATCAATGATTTCAATTCTACCCTAAAGATGAGCGGAAAGCCGAGTGAACAACCTCACACGATAAAACCCAAAATATTGGTTATAAAATTCCGGCCAAAAACCGCGAGGTTTTTGCCTGAATTTAGTATTCAACGCTTGCTAAACACCATATGTGTTTGGGCAAATTCTTTCCACGTATAAATCCGACTGAAATATTTGCAAATACTTCTACGCTAACAACGAACCACACATAACGGGTACGGAAAATGGCTTAATAATATATTCTGACGCATAAAACGAAACACAGGCCTGTGCATAGAAGCTGTACTGTACGCATAGTACTCATACATAAGCTATATTAACCAGGAAATGACGAATAAATTAATTTTGCATATAAAAACAATCGGACACGCGTAGAGGGTTAACATCCTTAATAATGTTTTCATTCAGTCTTCCGTGTTACTATGACGTCATAGTAATACGAGGTAACGAAGACGACCGCTGCTTATTATTGTGCTTATTAACATTGCAGCAAAAAATTGTCCCATATTCAAATAGAACTGATGGGGAAATGGGCGACAGATTATGTTAACTATGGAACTTAGCTTCGTATCTGAACTAATTCTTGTTGGATGAAATGTGATAATCGGATTTACTGTCCTAAAATTAATAAACAAAGACATCTTCATACGGTTTGTGCACGGCTCGATATGAAAATTGATTTTGTTGCGCATAAGCCACGGATGGACCGCGCCTCGACGGCGCGATCCATCAGTGACTCATACTTAACAAAACGGTTTGGACGCTGTATTTCTGACTGGAGGTTTATCGCGCAAAAACGCGAGATAAGTTTCTTTTAACCGGTATCGGAAATTCACTCTAAGCAAGGTCGATATCACCATCCAGAAGTAATTAACTAACCAACGCCGAGTTATTCTGATGGGAAATAACATAAAATTTTAATCACCCCTGGACAGTATGCATGATGCTTTCGGGACCGCGGTGGCCTAGTGGTTAACATATTGGCATCGCAGGTTCAAACCTCCGGTTCGACCGGGGGTCCAGCTCGTTATTTCATGCCTACCACTCAATCCAGGGTGTAATAACTTGGGTAGGCCAAGCCGGAAAGGAAAGATGATATCTTTCCAACAACTATAACCCTGTCTGTCTATAAGAGGCCGCTGGTAAAGGGCTTTGATCACGGTCATCCACGCCAAGAAGTGTTTATAATCGATTCGTATACATTTTGATTCGGATGACTCGAACGTTCTTTTTTTTTGATTCGGATAAGTTTTATGGCCGCATTCTACATATGTTTCCGACTTGATGACGGATGAAGAAAGTGTTCTAAAATCGCGCAGGACAGATATGACTTATATATGACAGATACTGTACTTTACGATAGCGGTTCAGTTCTGTTTGGGTTTGTTTTTGGCTTGAATTGAATTTGCTGTTACTACAACTTAGTTAGTTCCTTTTAGACGCTGCCTTCGACCTTGCTTGAGTTCCATAAAAAATAAAAATTTACTGAATGTTTTTAACATAATCTTATTCAATCTCAAATTATATTATTCCGCATTCAATTTGAGAAAAAATATAATAGAAAGTGGGTGAAGTAATTGAATCCACTTAAACTTTGAAAGCGTCAAATAAAATTACAATTTCGAATGAATAATACATGAGAGTCGACAACTTCGCTGCGAACGCAAGTCAGTAATATTGAACTAAAACTTTACCACGTCGATGCATTTTTGCGACTCGCAAGCATAGGGGCAGCCATGAAAAGTTTTATTTGGGGGGGGGGGGGGGGGGGGGGGGGCGAAAATGTAATAGACCAATTATGACGTCGTCACAACAATCATCTAAAGCGATCTTCGTACGCGTCTGCGAGATTAAGGAATGTTGACAATCTATCGATAATGTGTCATGCGAAAATTTTGCCGATTTTTACGATATTTCCGTACAAAATTGAAAATCTAAGACACGACATTGCTTTTAATATTTTGTTTACCAGAAATCGATGATCGGAAGATGGATTAAAGGGGAGAAAATATGTGATGTGATAGGTTAGTTTTGACTAGTTTTGACAATCATGAATCGTTCATAGGAACAAAATTTGCTAAATGAACTAAAATTATCATTTTAACTACAAAATGCAATCGAATATATTTTGTCGTTAAAATAAGAAAATTGTTGCTCTCACACATGGAGTGGAATTGAATATACACTAAAACTATAAATTTCTTCATTTTAACAATTTGTGATATTAAATGGGATATTTGTTATTTATATGGAATTAGTGATCCGATCCGATTCGAGGAAAATATTCTAATCATATTCGAATTCCAAATGATTCGGTTTTGCCCAGCCCTAGTTTATCATCGGTTTGAATACTCAATTCTATGAATTCGATGATTTGGGGAAAATTGTCACCACTATGCACTGTAACAAAAATGCAGCAAAATCACTGGTCTTCGACAGTAATTTGACTTGGTGGTAATGAAATAAAATCAAAATTGACTTTTTTTGGGCAAATATGGGTGTTGATGGAACGCACCGCAGAGGTGCGGTCCATCAACAACCCATAATTGGTATAATTTTTATCAACAAGGCGTTTATTTTAACTTTTGGAAATATGCAATTACTGCAAAGGACCAATAAATTTACTGTACTTTTGTTACAGTGTAGTAAAACATCCATTTATAAAATTTAATTTTTTGAACATCGAATGAATGCAACTGGAACTAGCCACACATAGACCGCACCCAGATCCAAAAGTAGAAATTTATACAAAAATATCATGTTCTCATTCCGCAGAAATAAGAGTTCATCAAAAGATTTCACTAGAACGTAGTCCAACTTCTTCAATCAGGATCGAGTGATTGCCGCCAGGGAAATTCATAGTGAGTCTAATTGCTCAACCGGTGATGGGCAAACGATATTTTATATTTTGCCAACGATTCGAATGTCTATACAGACGTTCTTCATCAGGGCATCATCATTGCCCTGATGAAGAACGTCTGTATAGGCATTCGAAACGTTGGCAAAATATAACAATATCGTTTGCACATCACCGGTTGAGCAATTAGATTCTCTTCTTCAATCAAGATTTTATTTAACTTTCTTTTATCGGTCATAAAATTTTCTTCAATCTTTTCAAAAGAAGTTAGATTACGTTCTAACCAAAGCTCGATATAAACTTACATTGGGGATGATCTGTGGAAGGAGAACATGATATTTTTGTATATATGCTTGATATTATCTCCTCCGTGTATCCTTGTGAATTCACACAGCTCCAGGATTGTAAGGAAATAAGGAGGAGGGATAGGTAGTTCATTGCAAGATATCAACGAATCACGTAAAAATGTAGAGAAAAATATATTTACTCTAAGCTTTTCCGGATGAGGGCTTGAGTGGGAGTCATCCTGACCCCGTTCTCCTTTTTGTGCGCGATACACGTCATCAAATTAGACCAACTTGTTTGATTACGGGACCTGCCTCCATGTGCCCGAGGTAAGGGGATATTTCCATAGCAACATGGATCCTGGACCGACGCCACCGATGCTATCGACGGGGTCGTGGATGCCACCAAAGTGCTCACTGATGGGCGCCCGGGTGTGAGTCGTGGAGGGGCGCTAAGGGTCCTGTAGGTTGAGGGGAACGTAACAGCGCTTCTACGTCTTTGAAGGCGACTTTTTCGCTCTTCTAGACTTCGGTTAATTATTAGGGGGTTGCTGTTACTCCTTTGATATGACGTCACTTCCTCGTTTTCGAGGATGACGTCTTCAATGATTTCACTATTTGAAGACTTTCTGGATTTTGGGCGCCGTCGGGGGGATGGGTTTTGAATGGGCATATCCCCGAACACCGGGCTTTGAAGAACTTGAAGAAATTGTACCAATAGATGACCTTGAGTTTGACCTTGATTTATTCCGTGTGTATCGATGATTTTGAAAGTTTTTACGCGCTCTCGCCACACGGACAGAGGAATCATCGCTCATAAAAGCGTTTTCGTCATCAGTGGAATCTTGTATGTTCATTCCATAGCGCGCCAACGACTCCACACTGCCATCTCCCGACGATAAATTTTTCTTCTGCAAATTAACCAAGTCCTTATTATTCATCCGATTCTTTCTGTTTAAGGCGATTTCTTCGTCATCTATTGTAACGTCATATCCATAATGACGGTGATATGCATTGTTATTTGAATCCGACATTGTGACTATCAATGATATATTGATTACGCAACAATGAAACCATGACCCTAAAACTCTATAACTGTTGTTTGAGGCAAAATAATGAAAACATCGAATAAATGTCACAAGAAATTGCAATAAATACTACGGATCAGAGATGTCACGAACACTGCAATACCCGTCTTTTCCCCTTTATGGCTCAGACAAGACAAAATGGATATCTCCCGCCTATTCAGCAAAGTTGAAAATATTGATCAAAAATATTGTTACATATTCACGACGTCATAATAGGCTATTATTCAACTTTTTTTGTTTTAATTTAGAATATTTAATGAAAATAAGTAAAGTTCGATGCTGGTTCCGGAACCGTTTTTTGCAAAACAGTTTTTGCGCCACCGAAAAGCACCTGCCACACTCACTACTCGGCCAAAACCTCAAAATTTTGACGAGTCTGTGCAGCGACGAATCAGTGCAGAAATCAAAGAAATGGAATATTCCGCACATACCTGTTGTCAAATACAAACTACAAACGGACCGAACCGCGCTTTATCGGGGCGATGTGATATAAGGCTGGACAATTTGATTCGGTACTTCGAAGCGATCCGAAACACAAATTATTCAAATTAATCTTGAATCGTTCATAAGAACAAAAACTTGCTAAGTGGAGCAGAATTTTTTCGTTTTTAACGACAAAATGCAGTCGATTTTGGTCAAATTTGAACACATTTTACTAATATCATCAAAATGGATGATATAATAGATTATATTATAAAATACAGCACTGCTACTGCTACAGCACAAGATAACCCGTTAGGTCCGAGCTTTAGAATAGTCCTAACGTATCGCAAAAGGCGACTAAAAGGAAGCAAAGAAGTGGTAGGTGGTTCTACCATCACCCAAGGTAGATACTATTTTACTGAGGTGGTTGTTCCGTTGGGGATGTTTTCTGCTTAGAGTGCAGTTACTGGCACTACACCTTTTAGCAGTTCTTTGTTATTAAGCGTCCGTTAGTTGGTTCTTTTTAGGCTCTGCTTCTAGCCTTGCTCAGAGTGAATTTAAAAAAAAGCTGCATACATTTAATCAAAGAACAACTTAGTGATAAAAAGTGCCGTCAGAGCAATATACATAGTAGTTTATTTCGACACCTCTGTCAACACTAAAGGCGATAGAAAAAAAGATATCGTATTTTAGAGTTGTCAGGGAAGCAAACAAAACCTAAAATGAAGTTTAAAAACATGCTAGGGAATAAGTTTCTAAGAAGTTCTAGCCAACCGTTTGCTTAGTGAGCGGGAATAGAACACAGATTACACATTCTTTACAATGAACTCGAGCCGAAATAAACCTATCTTAACAAATTCTACCAAGCATTTTCCTATCTAATTACAGCACACATCTCTACTCATCAACATGGTAAATGTATGCTACCATAAAAACGTTGATCATACATGTTAAGCATGGGTCACTGATGGATCGCGCCGCAGGGGCGCGGTCCATCAGTGACCCATGCTAACACGAACAAAATTTCCAAGCTAATAAAAACGTGGCATTACGTGAGATAACGGCACTTGAACTTTGTAATGATAATGTGGTCAACTTGAATCTATTCACGCTAAACTTGAAAATGAAAGCGATCGGAAAATGTCAACAAATTTATTAAAGATGTCGAAGAAATGTACTAAAGAATTTGTGACACGTCAGACAGCGCAAATATATTTATTTTGGGGCCGAAAGAACGCAAAATTATGGTTCAAAAGGCTGAAATTTAGCTGAAATCATATTATAATGATATGATTTGGTTGTAAAACATAGAGATAGAATAAATTGCGCCGAAGGCCGTGAAAAATAGCGTTTTTAACAATTCCATCAATTCTTTTGCTGATTTGGAAGGTCAAACCGCAATATTTGGCGTTGGGGGTTCCGAAAATATTTCAAAAGCGATCCGACAGACCTATACACGAAAAGACTGATTTTTATTTATGTCAACGTTTATACCCGACAATTAGTTACAGAAGATGCATATATGGAAGAAAGATTTCACAAAATAAGACAAGCAAATTGTGTTCGCAGCACATAAATCAATCTTTGTCTTAAAATTTTACCTTAATCGACCCTTGTCACATAACATCGTTCTTGGAACTGTCAACTGGGATATTTGGAGGAGGCCTATGAATGTGTGTGTGTTTGAGTATACATATATGTATGTGTGTTAAGTATGTGTGTGTTATGTATGTGTGTGTGTTTGAGTATACATATATGTATGTGTGTTAGGTATGTGTGTGTGTTTGAGTATACATATATGTATGTGTGATAGGTATGTGTGTGTGTTTGAGTATACATATATGTATGTGTGTTATATACGTTATAACAGCTTATCGCTTGTTACTTTATTCAATTGTATAAATAAACTATATAAAACTATCAAAATTTGGCTTCACCTAGATATTGAATTATTTTCTATTCAGTTTTGAATCGAATTCTTCAATTTATAAAGTTTTATAATAAATAAAGGAAGGAACGATAAACAAAGTCAGGTAATTTGCAGATTATTTATAAATATTCAAGTTAATGATTTTGAATCACTAAACATCGAATATCCTGAACAGACCTAGTATAATCGACCCGCGTCTCATAACATTGTTTTTTGAAGGAGTTCAAGGATGCGTATGTAATCTTAATTCGGAAACTTAGTTGTATGTGTGTGTTATAGGAGTATTAACCTCATAACAGTTAATTTATTCTTCCCTTATTCAGTCTATATTCATAAACAATAAACTGTTTTCCTCGATAAATATTAAAGGATGGGTGAATTTGAATATTTATTGAACTCAGAGTCGAATTAAAATAAATATTCAGAATCAAAATCGAATATTCGAAACATTAACACCCTAAATAAACGCATCAAAATTTCCACTTATTTTCAGAATATTTATAATTATTTATGGTCGATTTCGAAGCATGAACAGAGGGGAACATTTTTGACATAGCTATTATCAAGCATGAGCCACGACTCGACCGCGCCTCATCGGCGCGATCCATCCGAAGATCATACTTGACAAGACGACATAGAACTAAAAATTCTGATTTGCATATTCATTCATTATTCAAATAAATCTTTGTTCTAAAATTTTACATTAATCGACCCGCCTCTCATAACATTGTTTCTAGAAAGGTTAATGGTGATCTTGAAGAAGGAATATGAAATCTTGAATAAGCAAACTTCGGTGTGTTACGAAAGTATGGAACTTATTACAGTCAATTCAACGCTCTCTCATTCAATCTACATTCATAAACGATAAACCGTCGTAATCAGTGATTCTCAACCTTTTTCTTTCCGTGGCCCATTTTCGTTGCACAAAAATTCTCTGTGCCCCAATAATTTGTATGAATAGCAAGAACCTTTAAAATAGGTTCAGAACAAAAAACACATTTCAAAACAGAATTATTTATTCAACCGGTCGCATTTGCAAACCTGTAAGCCCCAGGAATTAACACTATGTTCCAATCAAATCTAAAAATCTGTAATCGAAAATGAAAATAAATTCTTCAATAAATCTAGCTTTTTTAAATTGTTCTGTGGCCCCTTCACTAGTTGAGAACCGCTGGTCTTAATCGATAAGAGATATCTTCATCGAGAAGCGGCAGACAAAATCAGTATACTCTGAATTAAGATTCGAGTCGAATATTTCTCTGAATCGAACCAAATAATCCAATCAAACGTTTTGTAACAAACAAACACAAACACTTCTCGAAAAATTTGTCAAAAAGATTAAAATTCGGAATTCTTCTCAGAATATTTATGAATATTTGATTCTGTTGACTTCGAATCACTAAAGAAATCGAATCACGAAGCAAAACGAATATCACAGACGGACCATTGTCAAGCATGAACCACTGATGGATCACGCCTTATCGGCGCGATCCATCAGTGGCTCATGCTTGACAAAACTTCCCCAAAAAAAAGACTGATTGGCCTTTGCATTGCACAGATCAATCTTTGTTTCAAAATTTTACATTAATCGACCCGCGTCTCAAAACATCGTTTCTTTAAAGGTCAAGCTCTCTAATATCTCAAATCAGATATTGATCGAAATCCCGCTACTGGGATATTGTTGGGACTAAAACCGGATGTTTTACTATTTCAAATACTTTATTAAAAAATGTTTTCGAATTCGAATTTTGATTGCAGGTTAACATTCTATTTTCAAGGAAAAATATAATTTGCAAAATCCAGAAAAATAAAATTGATTATATTACATAATTTTCTTTATTCCCCGAAACTATGTTAATTTAGACAAAATTAAAACAATTTTTCTTTTGATTTTTCCATATTTACGCGATAAAAATGACATATTTTCATATCCTATCATTCTGAAATAAATCTAACATCAAGAATTTTACTCTATCGAATAAGTTCATTTTCGAATATATTCGAATATTCGATTCGGTTTGTACATCCCTGGTTAGAAGCTTATTGGGTTACCAGTTTCAGATACACTTTTTTAAATTTGAATCTCGAATCAAAACATTTCGAATCGAATCATCCCGAATCTGTTTCTATTTCAAGGATTTATAAGCCTGTAGATACGAGCTTTAGAATAGTTCGAACCCATTTCCCGCGTTTCGTAAGAGGTGACTGAAAGAAAACAAAGAAATGGTAGCCTTGCCCAGGGTGGATACTACTAACTGCACTTTACCAAAGCGGGTCAATTTCATTTAGAAAGTGTCCCCCTTAAGAGTGCATTTGCTTGTATTACATTTCAAGTGCTCGTTACTTGGTACCTTTTAAGCGCTAAATCCGGCCTTGCTCAGAGTGAATTTCAATAAAATTCCGATTGGGCATACTTTGCATGGTACATAATTTTTACCATTATTGTTTTTTTCTAAAGCGAAAGTAATACTGCTTTCAATTATGGCGGGAAAGACAGAAATAGAATCGTTCAAATTAAGTTGCTTATATTCAATAATAAAACGAATCATGAAACGATAAAAATTTGAAATTGAATTCACTTTGTGCCAAAGAAATTGCAATATTTTTTACTAAAATCTACTTTAGGGAGGCTAGGCAGAATCCTGGTTTTCTTCGGGTGTCCGAAATGTTCCTTTCATTTTCTTCGGATGGGAAAAAGCTTCAAAATCATCAACACTGCTATTTCATAGCAGTATTGATGATTTTGAATCATTTTCCACGGTTTGCTACCGGTTACTCAAAAAAAAAACATTTTAATCTTCTTGATTCCATGCTTGACAAACTCGAATTTTTGACAGGGAAAAGCCGCAAAATTTCTGTCACGGGTGGGATGTGCGAAAGCGACAACCGGAAAACTTGAGAAAATGTCGGAACCACGCATTGTGTCGTGAAAATTCAATCAAGCGAAGGAGAAATTCTTTAATAAGTTTGCTGATGTACTTTGATGAAAATTTTAAGTCAGATACCGTGAATGCTTTGAATAAAACATACAAATCATTTAGATTCCCAATTATATATAAAATATATTTTATATTCAGGTTATTCTGTATAAAAGCCTCATTGTTCATTAACAGCACCGCGTCGGCGCGATCCATTTTTGTGACGAACACTCGCTACTGAAGTATTCAGAGGGGTGGGGTGGGGTAGGGGGTTGCAAGGTGACATGGGCCTTTTGCCGACCAAAGAAATCGCAAAATTTCCCTTCAAGTGGTTTAAAACGTAAGAAAACGAAAAATTCTTCGCGTGCCTTGGGCGCGCGTATATTTGACTTAACGAGTTTTAGGCGCTGGCATTTGATTTATCAAAATTTTCCTGCATCGCCAAATGTGACGTCATATTTCGGTCAAGAAATTTTTTTCAACTTTTGCCACCTCACTTTTCAAGGTTCTGAATACGCCACTGCTCACACCCAACAAAACGTGCGTACAGAGACCTTGAATTTGATTCTGGTTTGAATCTGAAGTCAATATCACTTATCTTGACCCAACCCATTCAGGTACATATTTCTAAATCAAATTTTTTCATATACAGATTATTCTAAATAAAAGCTTCCATTTGAGTGGCTCACACTTCACAAGTTTGAACCTGAAGTCAACATTTCTAAGTTTTACTGTAACAAAAATGATCATAGCAGTATTGATGATTTTGAATCATTTTCCACAGTTGCTACTGGTTACTCAAAAAAAAAAATACATTTTAATGTTCTTGATTCCATGATTGACAAACTCGAATTTCTGACAGGGAAAAGTCGCAAAATTTCTCTCAGTGGTGGGATGTGCAAAAGCGACAACCGGAAAACTTGAGAAAATGTCGGAACCACGCATTGTGTCGTGAAAATTCAATCAAGCGAAGGAGAAATCCTTAATAAGTTTGCTGACGTACTTTAATGAAAATTTCAAGTCAGATACCGTGAATGCTTTAGATAAAACATACAAATCATTTAGATTCCTAATTATATATAAAATATATTTTATATTCAGGTTATTTTGTATAAAAGCCTCATTATACATCAACAGCACCGAGTCGGCGCGATCCATTTGTGTGAATCACACTCGCTGCTAGAGTATTCAGTAGGGGACCAAAAAAATCGCCGACCAAAAAAATCGCAAAACTGCCTTTCAAGTGGTTTAAAACGTAGGAACACGTAAAATTCTTTGCGTGCCTTGGGCGCGCGTATATTTGACTTAACGAGTTTTAGGCGCTAGAATATTTTTCAAATTTTGTCACCTCACTTTTCAAGGTTCTAAATACGCCTCTGTTCACACTCAACAAAACGTGTGTACAGAGACCTTGAATTTGAATCTGGTTTGAATGTGAAGTAAATATCTCTTATCTTGACCCAACCCATTCAGGCACCAGGGTTATTCATAGTGTGACTAATATGCTCAACTGGCGAAATGAAAAAACACTGTGACAAAAGTAGAGTAGTAAATTTACTGGTCATTTGCAGTAATTGCATATTTCCAAAATTAAAAAAGGCCATGTTGGTGAGATTTATGCTAATCATGGGCTTTTGAATGACCGCAATTTCGTTCCAAATTAAATTAATGTCAAAGACCAGTGATTTTATTGCACTTTTTATAACAGTAAATTTTTTGCCAATGTTTTGAATATATTATATTCAATATCTATTCAGATATTCTTCACCAGTGGGAAAGAATGACAATGAGTCAAATATATATATCAATTTATCTAAAAATTGAAAAGGGTAAAGTTCTATAGAAAAAAGCCAATCTAGTTCACTAACTTATTAAAAAACATGTAATTAATTTTGGCTGCATTTAGGGGTTGGCAAAACCGAATCATTTAGAATTCGAATAATATTTTCGACTCATGATTGATTCGAATAAATTTCCGGTCGCAGGTGGAAGACCTCGAGTCAGAGTCCCGACGAGTCCGGCTCGTAAATCCATGCCCACTACTCAACCTAAAGTATAAGACTTGGGTAGGCTAAGTCGAATAGAAAAAGATCATATCTTTCCAGCAAAGGCCTTGGGCTGGGTGATCCTCTCCAAGAAGTTGCGAAAAAAAACTACAACTAAATTCTTGAACCAGGTGCCAGTAAAGAGACCAAATAAATCTTGAAGCGGAAAAGGCGAAAAAACGAAAAGGGGAATCAAATATCCAAAAACAGGCGAAAGTACTTTTTCAGAGTGAAAGATGGTTCTATCATCGCCTCATCGCCAGGGCAGATACTACTTATTGCACCTTATCGCGGTTGTTTAGTTCTGTATGGAATGTTTTCTGAGTGCTGGCACTATATCTTGTAGTAGCCATTAGTAATTTGAGTGGACGTTAGTTAGCTCCTTTTAGGCACTGCTTTTGTCCTTGCTTGGAGCGAACTCGATAAAATAAATCAAATATTAAAAAAAATATTACTTGCAGAATTACTTAGCAAATTAACTCGCTCAACACGGCTCTTTTATCTAAAATTTCCAACACTATTATACAAACACTACAACAAAACTAAAACCGAAAGTAAAATATCAGCCTACAGGACCTCTGTTTATTTATTTTATAGAAATAAAAAGATCTAGGAAATGTTACACTGTCCTTACACTGATAGTATAAATAATTCATCAACCACAAAATCACAGATAGACGATACAGCTTTTGAGCTATTTTTAAAACATAATTTCGTTTAGCTGTTGTAAATTTATATTTTTTAATCACACATGAGCCGTATATAAACCGAGTCTTAATTACACGAACTATCAGTGGCCCATGCATAGCAGAACGCATTGCATGACTTTTTCTAACGGCGTTTCTGTCTAACGGTTGGTATTAAATTATTACGTCATAATTCAATGATCTTGTGTAAGACGAATGTAATAAAAACATGCCAATATCGTCAAACTGACGTGCGTTTGACTTGGGATATTTAAGAGAATCGCTTTTCATTATAATTTTTTTTTATAAAAAATCCAGTTCGTGCAATTAATAAATTGCGTAACAAAGTTGTACATAAAAAGATGCAGATAATTTTTACCATTGAAAGTCTTTCCCGAAGGGATAAAATTTGTCAAAGAAATTATTTTGTTAAGTATGTGTCACTGATGGATCGCGTCGTTGAGACGTGGTCCATCTGTGGCACAAGCTTGGCAAAATGAAAATTCTGATTGGGCTATGCCCAGGAATGGCACTTTCACATTCAAGATTCGAGTTTATTTGCATAAATGCTCAATTCTGTGTTGATTCAAATATTCGTTTCCGCGATTTAAAACCAGTTTTGAGCAAAATATCCCTGGATATATCTTTTTTATTTGACACGCTCAACCGGTGTCACCAGGGAGGTTGAAGGTCACGACGAATATGACGATACCACGACTCTAAAACTTGCACCCGTAGTTTTAAAGTCAAGTAGCCATGCTCAACATGGGGAAAGTAGACAAAACTGAATCAAACATTTTAAGAAAATAATTAAGATATTCATGTCCGAACGCTCCCTTGGAAACAGTCTATCTTTTTTAAATTTAGAACTACCAGTTAATAATGAAATTACACCTCCAGCTGTGAAACCTGCTTCTAACTTTCATATTGCTAAATCAAACCAAAACTTTTTATGAAGTTTTGCCAAACGAAACCAAACTTCCATAATAACTCACATTTCGTCCACACAGTCCAACGATCAATGAAAACCATTAATCACGTCACAATGGATTGAATTGTTCCGCAACAAACGATCAAATTAGTTTCTGACAACACAGCGTGATTCCTTCTTCTATTTCAGAATTTATCATTTCAGAACGTTTACGACCCATTACAGAACTGGAGTGTAGTAATAAACGCGAACGCAAATTCTAACCAAGGCTTAACTCAAATGCCAAGTGGGGAAGTGGGTTATCCCAATCAAAAGCTGTATTTTGTCAAGCATGAGTCACAGATGGTTCGCGCCTCTGCGGCGCGATCTTCAACATGCGATGCCAACATGTTTAGCCACTAGGCCATCGCTTCTCACATAATATATAAGTCATATCTTGTTTTGTCTGAAGAAGTTGGCCTATGACCTGACGAAAGCTTGCAAATACACTGGTAATTTTGTGGGAAGAGATCACGTTATTTCTGTTTTCGACTTTGATACTATCTCATTCATGCATCCTTGTGCCAACAGCCACATACGGATCCGAAGTCGCAAGTAAAAAAAGGAGAAGGTTTCACAGTTCAAAACTAAACAATACCTCGGAATCTCAATAAGACTATAGGTTCACCCATTTCCAAAACACTTACCGTTCTATATCATATTATTCTATAATATATTTGGCGAAACTAAGTGGGACCAAAAACCACCCAATTGTGAACAAAACGGCAATTTCTAAATTGCAAAATGCACCAACGAGCAAGCATGAGCCATGGAAAAATACACTTACAAAAGTCAAATCATCTCCGGAACATGCTTGGCTTAATTCAAAATGAAAACTTGATATAAAATTTTCAATGACAACGCCTCATATACTATACTTCAATATTGAATTATTTATGAACAATCGGTGGTTTGACGTAACAAGTACACGAATGTACAAGACAATGGTTTTCATATATGACGCAACAAAGAATATCACTAACAACACAAAAATACCATAAAATCGCTATTTTACTTCGGTTATTTTAAAAAAACTATAAAATTGGCTTTTTCGGTCAATAATTGGATGATGATGGACCGCGCCGGGTAAGAATCTGACCAAAAAGAAAAAAAGGTTGAATTTTTTGAATATACTATTACAGTTTTGTAACCGTGTAATGACGTCACAGTAAACTACCATAATGGGTTAAATATATTTCTAAAAAAAAGGATACAATGTATTAAATCGCAATTATTCATAGTAGGGATGTAGCGATGTATCGGTATCGGCTATTTTAGGAGTATCTGTATCGGCTGCAAAATAGCCGATACCACCCATACTTTGAAATGTTTAGAATTTTGGGGGAATTCGCTCCAACCGAGACTATTTGAGACGATGTGAACGTTGTCTTTGATAGTTCTTATCAGCCAATTCACACTTGATCTTTCAGGGGACAAATAGGTTCATCAAACTTTCTTTCTAATATGATAAATCTACTTTATTTCATAACTTGTTGTTTCTATGACCGGTTGGCGACTGATTCGACTAATATTTGCTTCGAATATATTCGGTTCACTGATTCGAACTGCCTTAATTATGCTGCGGGGCTGAGTTCTGGGAAAAGTATTCTAGTTTATTCTCAGAACCAGGTCTGTATTGCGCTGTCTACACTCTTCAAAAATAATTGGATTTTTGAAATGTCAATGGTGGATTTTTATGACGGATCTGTTTAGCAATGATCCGATGAAATTAGTGTGATAATTTATGTTACTAAATTACGAGATTCGAGGAAAAAATTATTCGAATCGATCGTCAATCGGATATAATTAGAAAAACTAGTAACGCGAAGTAAAATTATCATATTTCAACCACAAATCTATATTCTGCCCTTCCCTGAAAAATTGCGTTTTCATAGTATATTGCCATAAATCATGTATAAAATTGCTCCGAAGGGGCAAAAATTTGGGGATTTCGGGCCCATATAAGCCCCTCGCTAGACTCACGGACGACTAGACTTGGTAGACATATGACTAAAGCAAATAGGTAGAGATAGGATTTCATTTTTATCCTGCGGGAAAGGGAAGCGGGGAATACGGTCTAACCGTATGGCGGAATTCCAAATTGGGGTTGAAGTCTTTTTCCTTTTACGGAAACTCTGTTTCAACCCTGCACACACGAGCTTTAGAATATCCCTACCGTGTTTCCTGGGTGTCGTAAGAGGCGACTAAAAGGAAACAAAGGTGCTAGATGGTTCGAATCCCGTGAGAGGTGATGGTTATATGCGAGAGGTCTGCTGGAGGCCTCGACGGTGCATAACAGTTCTCGTTTAGGTATTGCTAACGACTTTTCCTAGCAACCATGTTCAGAAAAAATGAGAAATATGATAGGACAAAAACTTTACGCGACCCGGAAATGGTGTCTGCGCGAGAGGTCGTGGTTTGACATACAGTTGAGCCGTATTCTCGGCTTTCCTCCCCCGCAGGATAAAGATGGAATCCTATACTACCTCTATTTTCTGTCGGTCTCGCCCATAGCTGATCAAGACGTTCCCGGGATCGAGTTATTTTATTAGACAACATTTTTAAAGTCAGAACGAGGACAACCTTCTCTGAAAACAACAGGCCTACACTGTTACAAAAAAGCAGTATTATCCCTGTTCTTTGATAGTAAATTTACTGGCTGACATTGAAATAAAGCTATGAAATGGACTTACCGGTCAATTATGGGCTGTTGATGGAACGCACCGCCGAGGTGCGTTCCATCAACAGTCCAGAGTTGACAAGAAGTTTTCAAATTTTGGAATTAATTACTGCAAAGGAACAGTAAATTTACTGTGGTTTTGTCACAGTGAACGTAACAATGAATCAGTAAGATAGTATTGTGACGCATTATTGTATTGTTGTTAAAACACGTTATACGACTATCAGCGTAAATATTATCATTAGGTTTTGGGAAACATCTCTGCGATGTTAGGAAGTGGATAAAAGTTACCATCTTCTAAATCGGAGGTTTTCAACCTATGGGCCATGGCCCAAGAGTGAGCCATGACGCTGTTTTCAGTGGGCCACAGAGCTTGGCATACAGTGATATCAGAAATCATGTCATTATGAACATAGAACACATAAGAGTCCGACAGGTAAAAAGCAAACAAGCTCGAATGACACTAGGTTGAAGTTTTCATTTAGTGTTTTTCATTAATCGTTAATGGGCAACGCTATTTTTTACTAATTTTGTGGGCCGTGAGCATAAAAAGGTTGAAGTAATAACTTGGGTAGGCTAAGCCGAACAGGAAAAGATCATATCTTTCCAGTAATTGTAACCCTGTCCGCCTATAAGTGGCCGCAGTTACAGGGCCTTGTTCAGGGTGACCCACTCAAAGAAGTGGCTATGAAAAAAAAAAAAACCCATGTTCTAAATTATGTGGAATTTAGAAAAAAAAAGCGAAATCACACTATTCTGGATAATGAAATGCTCACACTCAAAAGAATTAAAATCGAATTTAGCTCACTGCTCTAAACTGAAAACAGTTTAAGAATCATCCAAATGAAGGAACGACGCGAAATTTGACCTCAAACCGAGATATAGTTCGAGTGTTTGCAGAGTTTTTATGACGTCATATACTATGATAACTCAAGTAGACGATAACTTGAAGGACAATTGTATATTTCGATGTGGTCCGGACGGTTGTTTTCTCAAGCTTATGCAGCAATCATACTGACAATACAAAACACTGAAATTGACACAATGTCATTCATTCGACTCCTGCTCGGATCTCTCAATAGCATGTAGCAGTTCCGTAGACTAACTCGGCTATGTACAATATTGTACTTTTGACCCGGCCACGTCTAGGTTAGGCTGGGGGGTGTTGCTGACTCGATGACAACTTTTCGTCGTTCGCAACTTTCGCCTTACTTTTTAATATGTAATGTACTATTTTTTCTTATTATTTTGAAAGAAATGATGCGCTTGAGTCCTAGTTTAAACACCCAGATTGCTTCGGTAGCTCCTTACTAGGGATAGAAAAAGCGTTTGGTACCTTTAATATTATTAGGCTTATCGAGAAGAAGTCTAGGCTTAGAACTCCCACTTCACAATCCTCAAACAGAGAAAACAAAATCTTGTCCCAAACTTTCACAACAAAGAAACCTTCAACCAAAAATATATTTGAGTAAGCGTGAGTGAAGCCTTTGAATCTCTCTAGTTTTGCATAGTTTGCCTAGCTACAATATCCCTACATTCACAACTAGCACAGACGCATAATAGAAGGCTAAGTAAAGCTAATCCAAATCACATTACCAGACCAATTGTACCGTCTTTATACATGAGCCAAATCCAAAAATATGTCACACACTTTCGACCAGTGACTTGAAACTGTCAAAGCCACAGATCATTCGTCATGTGATTTGAATGATCAAGGCGGCAGAAGAGTTCGATTCGCATTGAAAAGGGGTTATACGCCTGCCAAGCATGGGCGTTTGTTGAGACGCGCTTAACAAGCGCGCCTCAACAAACGCCCTTGCATGGCCAATACTCTAAACTATTCATAACAAACTCAGGTCGTTGCAGAAAAACTTGGCATTGGTCAAGTCTAGTCTGAAATGATGACCTCATCGTTAGTACATGTGCAGTTGTAGGTTGATGTTCAGTCGTCAGAATTTGTGACTGCAAAGTACTGGTTTTACCGACTTGGTAAAGATACCAAGTTTAATTTGGTAAAGGTACCAAGTTTAATTTGGTAAAGGTACCAAGTTTAAAGAATTTATTTACACAATCCTGTCACTTAAAACACAAAACGACAAATACCTGGTCACACTTTACCTGGTTTTGTGGTAAATTCGTATTGCTTTACCTAATTCAACCAAAAAGGCTCCATTACCATTACTAGGTTGCGCTTTATTCTTTTTTTATTGAAATACAGAGTTCACCTAGTGTACCCAGATCACCTAGTGTACCCAGATCACCTAGTATACCGATTTCACCCAGTATACCGAGTTCACCTGTTATACCAAGTTCACCTAGTATACCGAGTTTACCTAGTATACCGAGTTCACCTAGTATACCGAGTTCACCTAGTATACCGAGTTCACCTGTTATACCAAGTTCACCTAGTATACCCAGATCACCTAGTATACCAAGTTCACCTAATATACCAAGTTCACCTAGTATACCGAGTTCACCTAGTATACCGAGTTCAACTACTATACCCAGATCACCTAGTATACCAAGTTCACCTAGTATACCGAGTTCACCTGTTATACCAAGTTCACCTAGTATACCCAGATCACCTAGTATACCAAGTTCACCTAGTATACCAAGTTCACCTAGTATACCGAGTTCACCTGCTATAGCGAGTTTATTTCAAAATGCAAGATGTAGTTCAAGCAACTGCACTCTAAGCGGAAAACATTCTAAACGAAACTGAACTGTCGTGGAAAGTGCAATGAGTGGCAACTGCCCTGGGCCATTGTAAAACCGTCTACTACTTGTCTTGGTGTCCTTTTGGTCGCCTCTTACGACACGCAGGAAATATGTTAGAACTATTCTGAAGCGTATACTGTCAACTCACTATGTTACTATGCCCTGGTAAAAAATGATCTTCCAGTCTGAGTTTGGAGTTAAACTTGGAGTTTAGGTCGAGAAAAGTTATCTATACCTATACTAAAATGGTTACGTTCTTACTTAAAAGTCGATACAGGGGTCAGTACAGACGGCAATTTCAAGGAGGCGATGTATCTGTTAACCGCGATCACCGAGGCTCTAGTATTACAAACACGAATAAAGCCACAATCCTCGCATTCAAAGAAATATAATGCAAATGCTGTTTTCTGGGACTAAGTGTGGGCACGATGAACAGCGCAGTAATTCCGGGCAGCGCTTTTTATGTTGGTTTTATTTTGCCTTGCTGCGTTGCTTTGAATCGCGCAAAACAATCGCGCAATGATACAATGGAACGTACAAAACATGCAAACCACGCGAATGCATGTCGTGGCTTTTTTTTTTTTTAATAATATTTAACATATATCCAAATCTACCTTTACTAGTTAGTTTATAAGCGCGCTGTAGCATTTTCCACATATTTCTATTGTTTTGACCCCAAAATATTGCATTTTTGAAGAAAAAAATTGAAAATATTTCAGTCCACCCCTTCAACGTTTGCTAGAGACATTTTGGTAACCTACATACTAATTCTCAAGACATCTGTTGAGGTCTATATCTCATATTCTTATCTATATTGAATCAATTTCACCATTCACACTTTCTATATCTCATTCAAAGCAGTTGCGAAGTAATCATATACTGATAAAAAGTACAGTGAAATTACCGTTAATTTGCAGTAATTGTATATTGCAACAAATCGAACAGCATTGTTGACGAGAATTCTACCAAATATCGAATATTGATGGACCGCGCCTCGGCGGCGCGTTCCATCAACAGCCTATAATTGGTCAAAAAAAATATTCCCAGTATTATTTCAGTATTCCCAAGTGAAATTACTATCAAAACGCAGCGACTTTTCTGCCTTTTTCTTACAGTGTAATAACGCCCACGTTGTCATATTATGACAGAAAAGTTTCATTATCATATGACTGAAATATGTCAACAGTCATTGTGAAACTAAACGAAAATTGCGAGTTTAGCAAATTTTACAAGTCGTGCATTGCTGAGTTAGCTTATTTGGTATTTCTACGAGTCGTAAGAGGCGATTAAAAGTAAACAAAGAAGTGGTAGATGGTTTTACCATCGTCCAGGGCGGATACCACCCACTGCACTTTACCATAGCGGTTCAGTTCCGTTTGATATGTTCTCAGATTAGAGAGCAGTTACTGGTACTACAGCCTTTATGGTAGCTTAGTTGGATCCTTTCAGGCAATGCTTCTGACCTTGCTCAGAGTGAATTTCAATAAGAGAAATCTTTACCGAGTTGGAATTACAAAGCAAAAAGATGTATCGTTAAGCATGAGTCACTGATGGATTCTAAGCAAACAATTTAACAAAAAATGCAACCAAATTACTAGTATTTTGACAGTAATTTTACTTGACGGAATTCAATTTTTGGCCAAATATGGGATGTTGATGGAACGCACCGCGTAGGTGCGTCTCACCACCTTGGGCAAGTCTCACCACCTTGCGTTTTTTTAACTTTGGAAATATGCAATTACTACAAATGACCCGTAAATTTACTGTACTTTTGTTACAGTGAAGCGACGAGAGGGAAAACTAACATCCACTTGAAAGGCGAAGAGCAACTTTCAAATGAAGTGCCGACAACTGAATTTCAAGTGGTGAATATACCTAATGAGGGCAAATCCGATATCATAAGGTAAATGGGTGGTATCTGCCTTGGGCGAGAGTAATACCACATCCCTCTCTAAATAAAACGGCTGCGAGTAAGCGGCATTTCTGCCCCGTTTCGTCTCAATTTTCCAATCAAAAAATTGAACAAACAAACGATATTTTGATGACGGCGAGAATAAAGTAAAGTAGGACAAATATTTCAATCCTTCTAACGCCCCCTTCTCTTACGTCACTACATCTCTGCTATTTCTATGTTATATTCTCCACTGTAAAGTGTTCACAACTATACATTTCGGGTCCATTTCGCTGCATATGGAGAGTGCTGCAGCGCTTACAGTCCCTTCTGACGTCACTACATCTCTCACTAAAGAGGTCTTATTTCCACATGACATTCTCCGCTGCAAAGATACATAATATATATATGGCGGCCAACTAACAACGCACCAAATTTGACTCACCACCGTTTATGAGTCAACTCTATAGCTTCTAGTGCACCAATATCTTAATTTATGTCACCCATCATGATTCTGCTACGCAATATCTAAGCTCACAGTATGTGAAAATATAGCTAAAATATCTAGCAAGACTATACGGATCGCTAACTATATGGATCCAACAATTCGCGCATAAATGACTTCCAAGACCCGTCAAATGGACGCTTAAGCTATCAACTGAGGCACTTGGGCGAGACGTTTATATTTAAGCGTTTTTTCGAGTCGTGGTATTAGAGAGAATACTTTGTGATATAATAACAGGACCGTTGCGCTTGAGTGATTTTGCGTACGATGACTGAAAACCGTCGATTCTAATGCGTCAAAGTTGGAAAATAAACACAAAAGAGAACTCGAGAGGTTTTTAAAATTACAAAATCGAAAAGAATGCGTCAAAATGTCACAGAACGTCAAAATAACGTACAACATCATCGTTTTCTCTCGATTGCGTGTGCGTCACTTCGTGGAAGTCAGTACATGCGTTTGTGACGAAACTGGCAACAAACAATTACATATTTAATATTATGTGACGAAACAATGCAGTGCAGTTCTGAAGACAACAATGTTTCCATCACGTCATAATAATTGTCGGAAGTGGTATTAACCACAAATATTTTAAATATTTAAAGAATTTATCTGTATGGGAGATCGCAGAATTGTCTGCGTTGTTGCCAATTCATTTTTGTATCTGTCACGGAATTGTCAATAATAATTTTTTTGCGTTGCAGCGTAGGTACGGGCTTGAGAATGGTAGTGACGTATTTTCTACGTGTCGCAAGAGGCGGCTAAAATTAAAACAATGAAGTGGTCACTAGCGCGTATCGGTGCCTTCCCCTTCCTTGTTGACCAAACAAATCGCAGAATGGCCTTTCTAATGCATTAAAACGTAGGGAATCACAAAAAATTTCAACTCGGAACCAGTGATTCCAAATCGAGGTTCATAATATGCTTATATGCTTATTAATTCACATTTTCTGCTTGGTCATAAAATAAAGAACGACCTCGCATGTGAATGACCTTAAAATACTGTAGGGTGTCGTTGTACTTAGCCACTGGCTTAATATGAGCACCATAACCCCACCCCTAAATACGCTGGTGTTGGCAAAAATATCCAATACCAATAAAATGATATTCGATTTTGACGACCCATAAATACCTTTTATAAGAACCCGAGTCCGAGTCATATACCTATTTTTGGAATAAACAACGAAATAATGACGTCGTTATAAGCTGTGAAGACGTGAATCGCACAAAAATAAAACGTCGCAGTTTCAAAACGGCGTAGCTATAATAACAAAAAGCGAGAAATTCTACCCGAAGCGCGAAAACGACGTGCGAGAATGTTATACAAGTCAACTGAACCGTTCAACGGAAAAAATTTCATCACAACAGTCTTTGTTAGATGCTTCGAGTGTGGGCACCACTAGTATTCAGGGGGAGGGGGTTGCTCCATGGATGTCTCTTCCTTTCGCCGACAGAAAATGAATTTCTAAAATGCCCTTTACGTTTTTTAAAACGTGGAAAGTCTAGAAAAATTTTCGCGCGCCTTCAGTGTACAATAAAAACGCACTTTTCCAGGGAAAATGCGGTGCCCATTATGACGTCATATAATTAAACCTCGAAACTTTTTATAAATTCTCCCCCCGCCCTTCCAAGGTTCTAAATACGCGACTGGGGGAACCCAATCCCTCCTCACTAAGTATACCGCACAAAAAGTGTTTTCCGACATTCTTACCTCCAGCCCCAATTTTGAAAAGGTCAAATTTTCGCAAGTCTCAATCGCGGACAAGATGCCGTTAGTACAAGACAGACTGTCGATTTATCTTCGACGTTAAATTATACATGCAATATGTAGTTTTAATATATTCGTTTGCAAAGCATTGTGTTAATATGAGCCACAGATGAATCGCGTCGTTCAAGCCTCGTCCACCCGTTTCTTATGCTCGACTAACTAAACGTCTCATTTGCAAGCAAATTTGATGGAAGAGAAATGATAATTTGCTGAAATTTTGCCAAATATTTTACTCAAAGATTCTGAGCTTCTAACTAAATGTGGCTCCGTACAAAATTGTGACCTATCGCAAGTAATTAAAATTGATAACGATGACCACCATACATATACCAAATTTACCATCACAAAAAGACATACATTAAAATAGTTTTATTGAAATTTGACATCCCCAATTGCGACTAGGGCTGGACAAAACCGAATCATTTGGAATTGAGAACTTTTTCGGATCGAATCGCTGATTCCATTAAACAACAAATATTCCCTTTTTACTATTACTATTATTGTCTTCATTATGATAATCAAAAAAAGTTACGAATTACAAATATTAACTTTAACAGACCTAAAAACGTTATATTTTCAATTACAGTATAATCCAAGAGCAAAAATTTCATTTTAACGACAAAATACAATCGATTTTGGTCAAATTTGACCAAAATCTGTTGCATTTTGTCGTTGAAAAACGAAAATTTTATTGCATTTAGCAAGATTTTGTCCTACCGCACATACTTCAAATTTCATCGCTAGCACATATCATCATTTCATGAAAAGGTCAATCACCTAAATAATATCCCAGAAAGACAATTTCTGTATAAACACGTTTTGTAAAGTATGAGTCACTGATGGATCGCGCCGATAAGACGTGGTCTATCTGTGGTGCATACTTGACAAAACAAATACCAGATTGTAAAGGTCAATTGGTGTTTAAAGTTTAACGTTCTAAAGATCAAGCGATGCTCTTTACGTTCTGTATTTCCAAAATATCATAGTACCACAAAGGTATGATTGAGTGGATTCTGACCCGAGCCTAGGATTATAAACATTACATACCTCATTACATATCAATACATGAATTCGCTGAGTAAAATTAACTGAACCCAGGACTAAGAATCGAGCTAGGCAAAACCGAATCATTTAGAATTCGAATCTCATTCGGATTGAATCACTAATTCCATATAAATAATAAATATCCCATTTTTACTATTACTATTTAGTATTGAAATAAAGTAACGAATTACTAATCTTAGCATAAAATGTATTTATACAAACATTCTATGTTTATATTAATAAATAATTTTTATATTTTAATGACAAAATCGCACCTTAGCGATGCGTTTCATTAACACCCCATATTCGGCCAAAAAACTAAATTTTCAATTTTTTTTTCAATACTGTCAAGTAATATTACTGTCAAAGACCAGTGATTTTGTTGCATTTTTGTTACAGTGTAGAAGACGATTAAAAGAAACAAAGAAGCCGGAGATAGTTTTACCATCGTTGGTCGATGCAAAACAAAAGTTACAATTTCTATGTTTACAGTTGTCATAAACTTATAACCCGATGATGACCGATGCGACTTGAATTGACCAACAATTTCTATAACATATATTATCCAGAAATACCAGAAAAATACACTGTGACAAAAAATGCAACAAAATCACTGGTCTTTGACAGTAATTTTACTTGGCGGTATAGAAAAAAGTTCGAAATAGACTTTTTTAGTCGAATATGGGGTGTTGATGGAACGCACCGCGAAGGTGCGGTACATCAAAACAGCCCATAATTGGCATAAATTTCATCAAAGTGGCGTTTTTTAAACTTTGCAAATATGCAATTACTGCAAATGACCAGTAAATTTACTGTACTTTTGTTGCAGTATAGCTTGGCTCAAACTATAATACGTTGGTGCATAACCGACTGAGCCACGGAACCGTGTATGTGTTGTCTTTAAAACTCACATTAGATGTCGCTGAACCTGATGACCCGCCGACAGGTCTTTTCGCAGCCCAGTCGATTACAAGCAAATCTATTATTTCATAAATTCTTTTCATTTAAATTATTTTTCTGTGCTTTGTGTATGACGAAATAAACTTATGATGATGCCCACGTAATTTTGATCGTGTGAAACCTTGACACTTGAACTCGATTGACATGCAAATGTCGTCCAAAATGAATTATCGTGACATTCGTTCTTATGTTTTTCTTAATATGAGATCTATTCTGAAGACTTTTTTAATATCACTGGCACTCGAACAGTTTTGTATATCATCTTAACCTTATCCCATATTAGGATGTAATGAAGCAAAATTTGACGTAAATTGCCTTTTTGATTTCTAGTTCTGTAGGTACGTTTCTTAGAATAGCCCTAAATATATAAATGAACTAAAATTTTCATTTTTAACAACAAGATACAATCGATTTTGGTCAAGTATGAAAGTTGTTGTCCTAAATGTGAATTAAAAGTACACTATAAACGATAAATTTCTTGTTTTTCGCAATGGAGACAAATTGTGATAGTAAAAATGGGATTTCTGCAATTTACATGAATTTATGATTCGATCCGATCCGAAAAAATTATTCGAATCATATTCGAATTCCAAATAATTTGGTTTTGCCCAGCCCCAATCTCAACGAACATAACTGACATAGACATAGTTTGACTGACATAGACATAGTAGACACATAGACAACTGGCATAGTTTGCAAATTGCAAATTCTCTTGGAAGTATACTTATTTCTATAGTCTAAATTCAATTCTGATTATTTTTTCAACTAACTGTTCAAAGGTATTTTACTATCCTTGTCGGAAAAGCCAAAACTAATGGGACACAGATTGAACGCGTCGCCGAGGTATATCGCTGCTCTTGAGTTGTTCATACACAGTAATTCTGAATACATTATCTGAAATCGTGAAACATAGTTCTGAGAACTTAATTGAATTCTGTATATCGTTCTAACAAATTCTCTCTTGATAAATGTCCCGCATAAACATATTTTGTTATGTGACGAGGAAGCAGCGCCTGAAAGGAAACCAACTATCGGTCAGTCAATAGCAAGGAACTACTAAAAGATGTGGTACCAGCAACTGCACTCAACGAAAAACGTCCGAAACAGAACTGAACCGCCATGGTAAAGTACAGTGAGTGGTATCTGCCCCTGATAATGGTAAAATCATCTACAACTTCTTTAAATGTCAACAATAAGGCGTTTTCAATGGTTGGAAATATGCAATTACTGCGAAAGATTAGTAAATTCACTGCAATTTTGTTGCAGTGTACATCCGTCATGCATACTTAAAAAATTTTTTTGACTGGCAAATGCAAAGAAATTTTTACATTTTATCTCTGTTAAAATATATCAACGCTCAAACTGTCCTTCCTTACACAGTAATTTTGATCCCGGCACCTAAAATCTCGGAATATAGTTCTTTTGAACTAAGTTCTCACATGACAACTGTCCCATGTATAACAGTACGCAGACATTATATATTTCACCTTTACAAAACAAGAATATATCGCACAGATTTTTATCGTGATCGCATGTCTGACACATAGTCGGTTCGTATGAACTGTGAAAGTTCAAATCATGTATTTTTTGAGATGATTGTTATGTCTGTGGATGAGTCATCGAAACCAAAGCTTTACAGCAAATAGACTGACAAATGATCAGCTTCTTAGACACTTCGGGTGAACAAAATACCAAAGAGGGCTGGACAAAACCGAATTATTTACAATTCGAATATTTTTTTCGAATCGGATCGAATTTGAGGTGAATAACAAATATACCATTTTTACTATTACAACTTGACTTCATTTTAAAAATTAAGAAATGTATAGTTCATAGTATATTTTCAATTCACACTCCATTTTCAAGATAAACAATTTTTATATTTCACCGACAAAATGTAATCGATTTTGGTCAAATTTGACCAAAATCTATTGCATTTTATCGTGAAAAATGAAAATTATAGTTCATTAAGCAAGTGTTTAATCCTATGAATGATTCGCGATTGATTCGAAAAAAAGGGCTTCGAATCGATTCGAATCACCTAATCGAATTGCCCAACCCAAATACCAAAATATTCGATTCGATTCGTGATTCGTGGAATCGTAAATTATTCTACTTTTCAGCACGAAGACTGATAAAACGTCAGACTCAGAAAACTTGTACTGTTCAAAATATATCATTTGATACACTAGCAAAAAATGCAACGAAATCACTGGTGTTTGACTGTAATTTCACCTGGCAGTATTGAAAAGACTCAAAATTGACTTTTTTGGCCAAATATGGGGTGTTGAAGGAACGCACCGCAAAGGTGCGGTCTATTAACGGCCCATAATTGGCATAAATCTCATCAACATGGCGTTTTTTTTTAAATTTTGGGAATACGTAATTACTGCAAATGACCAGTGAATTAACTGTACTTTTGTTACAGTGTACGTGATTTGCAAAGCTATAAATATTCGAATTGATCATACCAGGCGTTCGAACAGACTAAATAAACTTAAATTTTGAGCATTTTACAATTTTCCCAAGGACGTATTTTTTGTTTGTTATGGGTGTAGCATCTATGTATTCAATTCGATCACGAATCTGCTCTGCAGATACTGGCTTTAGAATAGTCCTAACGTATTTCCCGCGTGTCGTAGAGGGGAATAAAATGAAGCAAGAAAGTGGTAGATGGTTTCACCGTCGCTCAGAGCAGATACCACTCACTGCACTTTTACCATGACGGTTCAGTTACGTTTTGAATGATTCCGTTTAAAGTGCAGTTGCTGGTACTACATCATCTAGTAGCTCATTGGTATTAAGTGGCCGTTGGTTAGTTTCCTTTGGAAGCTGCTTCCGGTCTTGCTTAGGATAAATTCCAATATAATAAATAAAATACCGTAAATATTCGATTCTAAAATCTATATATATTCCATCCTGACTTCAGATTCGAATATTCGATTCGATTCGGGAAAATTATTCGATTAGATTCTAAAACCGAAATATATTCGATTTTGGCCACCCAACCCCTAAGTGGAAAATATTGCATTGAAAACTTATGCCATATATAGTAGGATGCAGTGAGTGGTATCTGCCCTGGACTGTAAAAAAATTGTAAAACCTTCCTCTCTACATAATATATATTTGTCTCTATTCTCTCTACGTTATCACAAATGTCAACCACACACTTCTTTCTTAACGTCACAACAAAATAAAACTGCAAATCACTAAAATCTATTATTTTGAGAAGCTGCAAAAAAAAGTAAACAAAAATAACTATTACTGTGAAAAAATGCGACGAAATCGCTGTTCTTTACAGTAATTTTTCTACAAAATCCACTTTTTAGACCAATTATGGGCTGCGTATAGTCCGCGTCGCCGAAGGCGCGGTCAATCCACAGTCCATATTTGGCCGAAATATAATATCAACAAGGTTTCAAATTTTGAAAATATACAATTACTGCCAATGAGCAGTAAATTTACTGCACTTTTTCACAGTGTTCTCAACTAAAGCCCGGGAGCGTTTTTTGCCTGAAATTAAATATCGCAGCTAAAATTACTCGGCAAATTTGTGCATTTCTCTAAAAAAGGTTGCGCAACTATTAATGCTAAGAATGTAGCGGTGGGATTACGACTGACGTGCAGAAACGTTTATTGTTCCCAAAAAAAGACTTCAAGTAATCTGCCAGATATATTTGGTCTAAACACGTCAAAAATATATATAAAAGTGAGCATTTAAAATTTATTATTTCGGGAAATTTAATATTCGATAGATTTTTTTTCAAAATACGCACAAATCAAGAAAAGAAATGTAAATTGGAACCTAACGAAATCAATTTGACAATAAAAGTACTCAAAGATTCGCATTCTCAAGTTCGAAAACGTCGAATTTTCAATTCGGGAGAAATGCGTCATAAAAGACATAATTGAGTTTTTTTAATACGATTTTACAAGGGTTTCGGTCAGGAGGGGACATATACCAATATGTGTAAAGAGGGAAATGTAAATTTGTACCGAATAAAATCAAAAATTTTTGGGAACAAAAACCAGTCTCATGTTCGAAATTTTGTATTTAGGAGAAATGCGCCAAAAGGCACATTGGCTGATTTCAATTACTCAAATCATTCTCGTAGAACTTAATGATTTTTTGGACTTATGATCTCAACGACAAGTGTTTTTTCCAAATAAGTCAAATTAAGCTTAAAAGGGGAATACAGAAATTAATATGAAATTAATATCCTTTTAGTCTTATTTAGCGACACGCAGGAAATACGTTAGAACTATTCTAGAGTCCGTTCCTACAGGGCTAGTATACCTATATATATATATATATATAAATACTTAATCCGAATATACTGAATTTTGTAGGCAAATGCAGTTTAAATAAATTCAATACAAAAATATCTTGTTCTCAGTCCACAGAAATATAAGTTTATTGTCGTTAGAACATAGTCTAACTTCTCCAGGCATATCAATTTGCAAAGACAAGTTGAGAACATGATATTTTTGTATATATGCTTGACATTATCTTATTCGTGTATCCTTGTGAATTCTCTCACACACGGATCCAGGATTTTAAAGGAAGCAAGGAGTAGGGATAGCTAGTTTATTGCGAGATATCAACGAAAAGCGTAAATTAATTTAACTTGAAAAACATAACATAAAAACGTCGATTATTTGCTTGATATAAAGCGTCTAGACTGTAACAAAAGTACAGTAAATGCACTGTTATTTGCATATTTCCAAAGTTAAAAAACACCATTTTGATGAGATTTATTTAAAATATGGGCTGTTAATGGACCACACCTTCGCGGTGGGTTCCATCTACAGCCAATATTTGGCCAAAAAAGTTTGAATTTTTTTTCAATACCGGCAGGTAAATTTACTGTCAAAGACCAGTGATTTTGTTGCATTTTTTTTACAGTGTAGTCACAGTAGCCATGAGAAACCCATTTTCACCGAGCTGCAGTTTTTAGCAATATCTGACGTAAGCGTGTTACTATAAATGTCACCAGTGCGTCAACGCTAAATATTTAACCTTTTACAACAGTTTCAACTCAGCCGAACTCCGACGACCTGAACATTTTCCATCAAGTTAGGGAGGAAGTTCACTTCCGTATATACAGGCGGCCTCAGATAATCTGAAATTCTGTTTAAAAATTAATTCAGATATTCGATTAATCCAAATTCATTTAAAGCGGTGCCGTATTTAAGCCAAACTCCACCAAATCTCAAGTAACAAAAGATAGATGGGATGAGGAATGAAGATCGAGATGCAGAACCGGGTTGATGGTTTAACCAACGCCTAAGGCATACATCACTGATTACATTTCATTATAGCGATACCATTAGCGTGTTTAGTGGGGGGGGGGTCCTCCCTCTACGACCAAAAATCATAAAATAGCCTTTTAAGTGCCTTTAGACGCCGGAATTCTCGAAATTTTTCGCGCGCCTAAAGTATTTGTTTCTCAGTCACCAATGCCTAAAAAGCAGGCGTATACAAAGCAATTAGATAAAACATTAAACATTAACACTGAACAAACTTATTTTTCTGTATTGTCTTACTCATATCTCAATTTTGCGTAATCTTTGTGGAAACGCTCTGTTGTAATTACACTTTCAATTAATTTTTAAATCGGATTCACGATATAATTTCACATTAGTATCTTAGAGACAAAACATTTCATATAGAATCGACCTATCGTCGCACCTCCAGCATATGGGGTTTAAATATCACCCAAATGGTTACAGGTCAGCTAATAATGTATATTTATACCTTTAGCGTGTCCGTTAGTAACGAGTTTTTTATCCACAACTCCTCTGACACATCAAAACCGTTTGACCTCAAATTTTCAGAAAATGCTCACACGTCAACACAGCGTTAGGGCTGAGCAAAACTGAATCACTTAGAATTCGAATCTGATTCGAAAAATTTTTTCGAATCGGATCGAATCACTAATTCTTTGTAAATAACAAATATCTCATTTTTATTTAAATTCCCACAACTCAAATTTGACCAAAATTGATTGCGTTTCGTCGTTAAAAATTAAAATCTTAGTTCACTCAACAATTTTTTGTTTCTATAAACGATTCACGACTGATTCGAATAAATTGTGCTTCGAATCATTAATCGAATTGCCCAGCCCTACACAGCGTATCAAGACACTTTTCGATTGTTATTTAGTAAAGGAATCAATTCAGTCGTATTTGTGAATAGTTCCAAGGGCGGAGTATACTTGAGTAATTAGTCTGCAAACATAGTAACAATCTATTGTGATGAAACATTAAACAAACATGTATTATGACGCCACAAACACTTTGATTATCTTTAGACGCCAAGATTATGTGGGATTTCGCTCTGATATCGAGTCTGCCTTATTTCATGTTTTATTCTGCTGAAATATCGCATGTGTCGACGTAGAGATCTATATTTGAAAAGTTGACAAAATGGGAAAAAAAGTTTTAGGCACTTTTCAAACCTGGAACTGCTTCTGAGATAGACCAGAGAAAATTTAAGAATTTTGCTTTCAGTTACCAATGCATGATAAGCTAGCATTTTAAACAATTTGATAAAAACAATAATCATTGATAAAACGTATCTCCCCGGTATTATCTTATCCTTTTTCCAATTTTACGCAATTTTCGTGTAAGCGCTTAGGTTTAGTTACATTTCCAGTTAATTTCCACATCAGATTCACGATATAATTTTACATTAGAATCTTAAACACAAAAGACCTATCGAACACGTGAGGTATAAACATCACTCAAAGGGCGGCAGGCCAGCTAGTATATTATAATTTTGATCTTGCTCAAAATACTGAGTAACAAAACCACCTCGCCTTTTCACTCACAAGTTTCTCCTTTCACTATACAATGACTACTATTGCGATATAGGCACTAAAATATCAATAATAAAATGTGGCAAAAACATATCAATTCACAAGCCGATATCGCTATTAATTTGTAACCACACATTTGTAACAAAAAGAGAAAATCAACTCAAATTTTATAGTAAAACAAAGTTTTGGCCTAGTTAAATTTATCGCTAAATATGTAGAGCAAAAATATGGAGGGTCAAAGTTTCACGCAAAGACAAAATACCAAATACTTTGAAACAAATAGTCTCTCCTATCATAATTAAGTGTATAATAACTCTTAAAAACGATTAAATTTACATCTTTTGAAAATCTTTAGTAAATTATTATTCCACCTTATAACACGACCGAAGGCAATAAATTTAAAGTATGTTTGCATAAATTATTGTTGCGTCATAATCTAAACAATTCACGCGGAAGATTTGTCTTCTGCAAACGAAAGTGATTGTGACGAATGAATAGAGTTGAAATAGATTTGTATGTTACAATTTAATAATGAAACATCACCTGGCCAGAAATTGTAATTTGACAAGCATTTGCCAGAGATGGATCGCGCTTTGGTGGTGCAATCCATCAGTGACTCATACTTGACAAAACGCTCCGACATAATTTTTTTTATCGATTATCAGAAATTGAAGATTGTGAATAATTTTTGTTGGTTATTATAGAAAAAAAGATTATCAAAATTTTCAGGCAATAACCATATGTGTCGGCTTTTATGTAAACAATTTTTATCGTAATTTTATGAATTCTATCAGTGCAACATTACTGATAGAATAACATTTCTCATTTTCACAAATTCATTGTCGAACCATAGAAACGAATATTTCAATCGAATCGAGTATGTATCCGAATCGATTCGAATATTATATCTGAAAGTGGTCTTCGTATGGATACGACGTCGTCTCCCTGACTGGCAGAATGTCAGCTACTCAGACACCCGAAGAAAGTGAATTCCGTCAGAAGAAAATTCAACAAATGGGTAGTATTTCATGATATATCTCTTGCTAGAAAAATGAAATATTTTTTAGGGCCTTCCGTAGATTTAGAATAGCCCTGATGTACTTTCTGCGTATCGTAAGACGCGACTAAATAGAAACAAAGAAATGGTAGATGGTTTAATCACCGCCAAGGGCAGATACCACTCACTGCACTTCAACACGTGGTTTTAGTTCTGTGTGGGATATTTCCATTTAGAGTACAGTTGCTGGCACTTGCAGTAGCTCTTTGACATTTGAGTGGCGGTTGGTTGGCTGCTTTAAAGCACAACTTCCGGCCTCGCTGAGGGTGAATTTTACCAAAAAAAAACTAAATTGTAAAACAAAATGTTCAAAATCTTTATATATTTTATGATATATCCTCTGATGGAAGATTAAAAGTCTCTTTTTGAGTGTCTGGTAGCAACAAAACTGTAGAAAAAGGTTCAAAATCATCAACACTGCTATGAAATAACAGCGTTGATGATTTTGAAGCTTTTTATATATCCGAAGAAAATGACACACAAGCAACTATTCAGGACACCCGAAGAAAAACAAAATTTCACTACCCTGCTGTTTCCCCTGTACAAGTTCGAAAACTTGTTGTGCGGTCAACTTCGATCGCGGTATTTCAAAGAAGGAAAGGAGAATGTAAAATTGATACATTTTAGCGCAATTTTGCGACAAAACTCATAAAAAATTAAAATGTATCCCAAGGAAATGTCGCAAGATTGGTTTATTTTGAATAAATAAATTTAAGAAAAATCTTTAGAAGGTTGTAAATAATATAAAATCGAAAACTTTTTCTGAAAAAAACGTTGAATTTACTTGAATTCAAAAGTAAATCAAATAAATATTTTGTGACAAGTTGATCCAACCAACTTTTATATAAAGTATTATACTGAAGGAACGCGCACAAAAGATGTGAATCGATGTTGCTTTTATTTTGGCAACGGATTAATTTGAAACACACAAGAGTCTGATGATATTGATACTTGTAAATGTCATAAAATTTTCCAGTTTATGTTGCATTTTGAGATATAAATTATACATGAAGTCCGGAAAATACAAGAGCAGTTTATTCCATAACAGACAAGTTCAAAGTGAAATATTTATAAATGCCGAAGTTGACAGTTTCTGGCATCAATATTTTTGTGGTGACATCGAAAAAAAACACGAAACTAAAATTACGCAGACAGTGCTTTTGTCGCGAAAAATATTTTAACTTTATTCAATGCATAATAAGGTTGGGCAATTCGATTCGAAGCACAAATTATTCGATCGTGAATCGATCATCAATCGTGAATCGTTCATATAGGAACAAAAACTTGCTAAATGAACTAGAATTTTCATTTTTAACGACAAAATGCAATCGATTTTGGTCAAGATTGACCAAAATCGATTATATTTTGTCGTTAAACTATGAAAATTGTTGCTCATAGGAATGGAGTGTGAATTGAAAATACAATATAAACTATAAATTTCTTGATTTTCAAAATGGAGACAAGTTGTAATAGTACAAGTGGGATATTTGTTATTTACACGGAATTTCTGATTCGATACGATTAAAAAAAATTTTCGAATCCGATTCCAATTCTAAATGATTCGGTTTTGCCTAGCCCTAATGCATAACCAGTAGACTTTTTATTGGTCGTATTCGCTTGAATCAATCCATAGCTGTTCTAGTACGAATATATCGAATTTTAAATTGATAGTTTTCTATGATTTCAGAAAAATTAATTTTTTCTTTGCAAAAACATGGTATATACTGAATTTGCTCTGTCAAATTTGATAAAAGTTAAGGTTACAATTCGTAATGGGCAAAATGTTGTCAAAAAGTAGTAACTTGGATCATCCGAAATTTCAAATGGCATTTAAATTTAATAATAAATTCGCTTCACATCCATACTTTATAAATATCGATTATGCACGGAAGCAATGAAGTTATAGATGGTGGTACCATCGCCCAAGGCAGTTAACAACCACTGCACTTTACCATGATGGCTCATTTCTGTTTGGGATGTTTTGTGCATTTAAATTTGTGAACTTCGTGTTCGTCGTTTATGTTCCTCATTTCGTCAAAAGGTCGTTGAATGTGAATTTATTTTACCAAAATCGCGAGAACTAGAAATCTATAGTTTTTTTTAATAAATATTACTTCAATATAATTTGCACTTGACAAAGCACTTTTGTAATTTATCAGCAAAACATTCCAGCTTGGTATAGAACACGTATACACTTCTACAAACATCCAAATGAGATCATCCGATAAACGAGAAAAGACACTATAATAACATGTTCAACCCATTGAGATAGTATATTCAAGTACTTGTTAGCTATTTTAAAAGATCCTCAAGTTGATCTTGCAAAGCTAATTTAGTAAGAAATGACATAGAGTATGAAATACCGCCTGGCTACTCTCAACTCAAAGTATCCATGACATCATACGTTAACTGGGAAAGAATGCGTGACGTGTCAGTGACGTCAAGTAGGAGTAAGGGATTGAATTCCTTCGCATTTTAGAGTCAGAACAACAGATACCCCAGATACAATATCGTATCTAAGGGTCTTGTGAAGGGGAAAAACGTCCAATAGTCTTTTAAATGTTTAAAACGCAGAATATGCGCACTTTCTGTGCGTAACATTCGTTCCACATTAACGAAGCTTCGTGACGTCTCATTTCGCGAAGTCGCGGGATGTTTGTTTAACAAAAAGGCAGAATAGACGTAAATTTCGATATATAACTATATATATTTAATTTTACTGTAGCAGTAATGGAATTATATGGTCAGCAATGAAGAACATTGCAACACTTGCCAAACCGTTAATTAAGTTAATTAATAGGTGGTTTCACAACTTAGTCTATTGGCAAATTTAAACCCAAATAGTAGTGACGTAATGATAAAAATAATGTTGCAAGCCCATAAACGCAAAAAAGTCATTTCCAAGGAACGTGAGTTCATAAGTAGGGCTGGGCAAAATCGAAGCATTTGAGATTAGAATCAAAAACGGAAATTTTTTTTCGAATCGAAGCGAATCACTAATTCCGTGTAAATAACAAATATCCCATTCATTTTACGAATTGATAATATTAACACAAACAGGCTCGTAGGAAATGTATTCGCCATTCGCAATGCATGTCTAAGAGCGAAAATTTACATTCTACAACGACAAAATACCGCTGCAAAAAGCAGAAATCCTAACTGTTTCATAGTCGTGCCACCTATTTATTAGTGACGAGAGCTGTACAAATTATTCGATTCGGGTCGAAATATTCGAATCATAAATAGTTCGATTCGAATTACATAGCAATTCGAAATCAACAAAATGATAATTTAAATTTTTTATGAATAAATTTATGTGAATTCTAAGATGATAAAAATATGTATTTGTTTATTATATGATTTATTTTATCAATTCGATTTGATAAATTATTCGATTCGATTCTGAAACCAAAAGATATTCGATTTTGGCAACACTTATTAGTGACCGATACATTATGCCAAAAATTTGCCAAAACTTCCGGCTTTTTAAGCACATTTTAATATAAAAAAGATAATTTAAAATAAAGGGAAAAGAAACAAATTTCCCAATAACAAAATATTCAAGTATCTGGATAAGAATCATCTTATATTACGATCAACACGAGATTTGAAATGTCAAATTGGGTTCAAATCTCTTATTCGCGTGTTGGGTTCGTTCCAGTCAAAATGTCAATGCGTGATATTTGCGTTGATTATAACACGCTCTAATGAAATAGAATAGAAGTCCAAACATGTGGCACAATATGAAAAATTCCATAAAATCATCGTTCTCCCACAGTAAAATTCACTTAGCGGTATTGAAATAAAAGCATAAGATCATTTTACGGCCAATAATGAACTGTTGATGGAACGCACCGCCGAGGAGCGGTTTATCATCCGCCCATACTTAGCAAAAATCTCATCGATTTCATCGAAGGCGATTTCAAATATTTACTGCAAATAAACAGTTAATTTACTACAATTTTGTCACAGTGTAGGCAATGGAAATAATGGAGAATTATATGGATTTTGTGGGTGTTCGTGGATTGTGATTTTTGCCTATGAACAATGCCATGTACCAACGGCCACTTGGACAAACAGGGTTAGTGTTGTTGGAAAAGATCATTCCGATTTTTCTAGTGGTACTGGGGGTGTGGTTGTCCAAAATATTCGGTTCTATTGGTGATTCGTTAATTCATAAATTATTTGGTTAGATTTTTCTCAAGGATTCCAAATCAACAGAAAAAAATATATATATTTTCAGGAAAAAAGGGTGAAATCCGAATATTTTTAATTTCCCGGAAAAATATCTTTGTATGTTTATTATAAGACTATGATTCGAATATTCGATTCGATCTCAAAATCGGAAGATATCCAGCTTAAATGAAGGTTGAAGTATTAAAAACAAAACTTTACGCACTCAAGTCACGTCACTAATTTGCATCTTCAAAGCTGTTTTATTTTCAGCATAATTTGCATAATCACGTCACGATTATGGTTAGTTACTAATAAGCACCATTTTCCTGTTAAACATACATACATACGGTACAGATTCATCAGCTCATATTGCGTGATTGCGCCATAGCTAAAACTTATATATTACTCGCGAAAGCGTATTTAGGCTGTCGCCCTAGTGCTTTAAAACGTATGCAATTTTGAAATTTCGATTGCGCGCAGTGACAATTTGAGGTTTTGAACCAGTATGAGGCCCTGAAATCTCAAGTCTTAATTTGATCATCTAAAATTTCTAAAAAGTCTAAGCTAGGGTCTTACCTAGGTTATTCGAAGAAATATTTCGGAGCGATTGTCATGATTTCTTTCATTCTTTACACGCTAAACGACGCCATCAACATCTATTCTGTGCCAGACAAAACACGCAAAAAAGCTAGTGATTTTTACTGCAATTTGTTAAATATTCGAGTTCATAAATATTTTGGATCAAATCCTTGAGTAAATATCAACCAGTATCGTTGACATTTCACGACAGAAAAGTTATGTGGATGAATTTTTTATAAGTTTTATATAATTTTTATAAGTTCGAGCGATACACAGCCTACATGACGACATACAATATATCCAAGGGCGCAGTAGAATGGGCATGTTTGTTTTTAAATCGAATCAAATAATCGCAAACTTTTTTTTCCGAATCTAATTCTAGTTCAAAAATCCATAAAAAATGGGAAATCGGCAATTTTATAGTAAAGTGGTAAAAAGATTTGAAATACTCGAACATTAACAACATATCTGATGTAATTTGATAAAAACTACTTCCGTTGAATCCGATCTTGCCAGAAATTTCGGTCGACATTTGCTCTGACCAGCAAAATACATGGTAAACTCGGCTTGCGGGAAATTAAAAATTGTAACAAAAAGCAACTAAGTAAACGAAAGTTCAGCATGTTTTATCGCCCACATTCAGGAAAATTATTTATTCCGTATTCTCAGTTTTCCACTCCCGCAGAATAGAAATGGAATCATATCCCAATCCCTCCGATATTTGCTATTTTAATGTCATCGTTGAGTAAACTTTCGAAAACTGAAGAGGGAAGGGGTGACTATAGGCTTCTTTTATAGTTCGACTGAAACGATACTCAAAATTCGCTGTATAAATAGAATGATAACGTTTCAATGTTTCAGGCAAGCGAAATCGCTGATATTTGACTCATAATGCTCATTCTGCAGCGAAAGCGATTCACGTCAAATTTCACTACGTGATTTTTGGCAGATACTGTAGCTTTGACGCACCTTGGTTGCGCGTTCCATCAACAGCCAATATGAGACCAGTTGTGCTTCGTGGATTATTTGGTTAGATTTTTTTTCAGCAATTCGAATTCAACAGAATCAAAAATAGTAAATTTTTAGAAAATATATGTGCATTTTGATTATTTTAAATTTTCTGGAAAATTGTCTTTGTATGTATGCCTGCTTCTCGTCTACTGACAAAATGCCTCCTCCCCGTTATTTTTGACCTGAGGTTCCAATTATTATTCCATATTTTGATTACCAAATAATATTTTCACATTTTGCCTCCCCCTTTCCAAGATTTAAATAAACCACTGCATTCAACTGATAACTTTTATACACGGTAACAAAAGTTCAGAAAACTAACTGGTCATTTGCAGTAATTGCATATTTACAAAGTTAAAATCGCGTTTTTTTAACTTTGGAAATATGCAACTACTGCAAATGATCAGTAAATTTACTGTACTTTTGTTACAGTGTATCTACTTATCTTTTCTAAACTACTCTGAGATTAAGTTCATCCTGAATACGGCAATATGAATTTCTACATCCTCCTGCCATATAATTTAATACAGTAAAAAGTACAGTTTTTCAAAGATTGGCTAACTCATGGATCGCGTGGTTTAGGCGCGGTCCATCTATGGTACATGCTTGAAAAAAACGACATTTCTAAGTAAGATTTAAGTATCATAGCAACAGCGTCGAAATAACTCAATTATATACTAAATCGTAGACGAAAATTTCTTGAAATTGTTGCAATTTTAGGATAAAAATTTGGGAAAATCGTCGGCTTTGGAAAACGACATTAAAAATATATATATGTGTCATCAAAATTCAGAATAATTTTTATATAACAACAATTTCTGCCCTGATTTTAATGATAGATAAGAAATCATTAAATCGCGACTGTTTCAAAGAAAATTATAATTTTTATCCCCCCAGCTGCAGAACAAAGTCTTTGCCAATACAAGTCGACTAAAAAAACTTGCCCTCCTGTTTTTCTGATTGTGTTGATCTGCACTGTTTTAAAACGCGAGTCAATTTACATCTGTCACGGGGTTTCTTACTTCATATTCCTACATTTCATGTAGCTCTTTGCACTTCAGTGGTTTTAGAAAACTTTTCAAGTATGATGTCTCCTGCAGCCTTTATAAAGCGCAAATCTACGCGCCGAAAGGAGCATTTTCCGTTGTTTTTCGAACAGCAAGCCGGAAAACTGGAAAACGCACCGGTACACGAATGGATGCACAGCGTCGGGCTTCTGCAAAACACTGCGCAATGGTCATTGCTATTTTCAGCTAATTTCGCTCAACCTCAAACCTCAACACAACAAATCATTCAAAGCGTTAGGAATATCAGGCTAATCTAACGTCTGCACAACAGATCATTCACAACCCACACAACGGATATCCTATTGTGGCGAATGACTCCGCCGATACTAATTATCGCCTTTTAGGTGAAAGGTTGACCCTACAGGGGGATTTCGACACATTTTATTTTATGCAAATTATTAACCAAGGTTGGAAGCAGCGCTTAAAGGAAATCAATGAACGATCGCCTATATAACACAGCAGAAAAGCTTATATAACGTGAGCAAAAACGTCCCAAGGAGAATTGTTAAAAATGATCGTGAAGGGCAGTGATTGCTATTCTCCTGGGCGAAGGTAAAATCACATACCACTTTTTAAAAACAACCATGAAGGTTGGTATAATACCATGATAAACAATCGCGAGTATTCAAAATCTGACCATTCCTAAGAAAACCAATACTCAACAGCGGATAACATATTGTGACAATCCCACCGATAATTCCTAATATAAGGAGGCGATTAACGCACCGTTACTTTATCAAATTCAATCTAACCAATGTCGGAGGCGAAGTCAAAAAACATCTAACAACTACGCACTATTAAAAAAACAGTAAAAGAACCCCTTCTTTGGCAGTAATTGCACTAAGAAAACTATACAGTTGACTTTGTAGTCTCATATTGGCTGTTGATGGAACGCGCAACCAAGGTGCGTCAAAGCTACAGTATCTGCCAAAAATCACGTAGTGAAATTTGACGTGAATCGCTTTCGCTGCAGAATGAGCATTATGGGCCAAATATTAGCAATTTCGCTTGCCTGAAACATTGAAACCTTATTTTTCTATTTATGTAGTTAATTTCGCGTATCGTTTCAGCTGAACTATAAGAGAAGTCTATAGTCACCCCTTCTCTCTTCAGTTTTCGAAAGTTTACTCAACGATTACACTAAAATACCAAATATCGGAGGGATTGAGATATGATTTCATTTCTATTCTGCGGGAGAGGAAAACTGAGAATACGGAACAAATAATTTTCAATCCATAATATTCAATCATCAGAAACAGTTCATCACCGTCACTGCCAGAAACCAAAATTAAGATAATTAGCTGCTATAATTAGATGTTGGCTACGCGTGTTGGTTGGAAATCAATAAATCAGCTGTTTCTTCAGCACCTTATTGCGTTTTTTTTTATTTGCGACATCGATTTTCGCTTAACGGACGAAATTTGAGGTAATACAGGTACAGACGTGGATATTGCTCGGCAAGGTCTGCGTGGGACTAATTGATAAGGTTACCCTGACTTCTTAATTTACTGAGTTCGATGTCCTATCGGCATCGTGGATTAAAGATATCGGGTTCCAGGCCCGGCAAGTCCGACCCGCTAATCCACGCCCACCACTCAATCCAGGGTGTAATAACTTGGGTAGGCCAGGGCGCACCGGAAAAGATGATATCTATCCAGTAATTGTAACCCTGTCCGTCTACAAGTGGCCGCTGTTACAGGGCCTTGGACAGGGTGATCCACTCTAAGAAATGGCTATAAAAAAAAAAAAAAAAAAAATATCTCTCCAATAATACGAACATTGTTTGTCTGTAAGTTGCTTGTAAATGGCCTTACTTAAGGTGATCCGCTTAAAAATGCGGCTTTAAGAAAGAATCAATGGAATAAAGTTTCAATATTTAATCATTTTTTTTTTCATAGCCACTCCTTCTAGTGGATCACCATGTCCAAGGCCCTGTAACAGCGGCCACTTATAGACGGACAGGGTTACAATTGCCGGAAAGATATCTCTTCCTGTTCGGCTTAGCCTACCCAAGTTATTACACCCTGAGCCGGACTCGTCGGGACTCAAAACCGAGATCTTCAACCTGCGATGCCGACATGTTCAACCACTAGGCCATCGCTCTCTGGCCGTTTCGCCGCTGGGTCAATTGCATGTAATCACAAAACAGTCGAAAAATCGCACAGGAGACGCGAGAAAAAATTCGAAATGGGTGTTTTCAGGGCTTAAAATTGGCTAATCTCGTATAATTACTGCTGCGCACCAAAAGTGAGCGAACATTTGGCATTTCTGGCACTTGAGGCCACGTAAACGGACATTCTACGATTTTTTCTGGTATGCAAGGAGGGCCATGTCACCCCCACTAGGGCTGGGCAATTCGATGAATCGAATCGATTCGGAGCGCATTTTATTTGAATCAATCATGAATCGTTCATAGGAACAAAAACTTGCTAAATAAGTAGAATTTTCGTTTTACACGACAAAATGCAATCAATTTTGGTCAAACTTTATATATTTTATAACGTATATTTATATGTCGTTAAAATATAAAAATTGTTTATCTCGAACATGGAGTGTGAATTGAAAATTCACATTTTCAAAATGGATACAAGTTGTAAAAGTAAAAATGGGATAATTGTTATTTACATCAAATTCGTGATTCGATCCGATTCGAAAAAATTATCCGAATCAGATTCGGAATCTGAATGAATCGGTTTTGCCCAGCCCTAAACTCAACCATTTTTTTGTTTCCTTATCATGGTAACGCCAAAGTGTGAGAATTTTCCCCACCTTGCTAATCATGTCAGGACTTCAAAATATTCATTTATGCTAAGTTCAACTTAGTTAACGGTAAACCCCAACGGGAGAGTATTTCGTACACTCGAGTCTAAGATGTCAAATTTAACAAGGATTAGAAGTGGTTTCCCATGTTTTTATAACATTAATACAAAACATCTGGGGATTGTTGACTACCGGTACGCAATAGGTCACTTTTGTAGACATTTGTAACATCAAAATTTTATTTATCCACACTGTAATAAAAGTACAGTAAATTTACTGGGCATTCGCAGTAATTGCATATTTCAAAAATTAAAAAAGATGCAATATTGATGAGATTTAAGAGATGCCAATTATGGGCTGTTAACACCCATATTTGGTCAAAATTTGTCAAAATTCACGAGCGGGGGGTCCTTCAGAAAATATTCTGAAACTATCGGCGACCTTGGCTTAATCTGCCAATTAAATTTTCTGCCTTGATTTAATACAGGATTAATAAAACCGAGAAGTCAAATTAAAATTTCTGCGTGTAATGAAAATTGAACTGGCATAATAATCTTTTCCTTAAACGTCAGATCTGCCACAAGCTTTTTGTCATTGTCTCCAGGGTTTAGATGGTTCATCTCAAATTTGCAGGAAGCTTCAAGAAGGGGGATTCCGCGGTTTCGTTTAGTGAACGGTATAACCTTCTTGTTTACTTGCGATTTCGGACCCGTATGTAGGGCTGGGCACAACCGAATCACTTGGAATTCGAATCTGATTCGAATATTTTATTCGAATCGAATTCTTTGTGAATTTGTAAATAACAAATATCCCATTTTACTATTATAACTTGTCTCCATTGTGAAAATCAATAAATTTATAGTTTGTAGCGCGTTTTCGATTGATACTAAGAGCAACAATTTTCGTATTTTAACGACGAAATATAATCGATTTTAGGCAAATTTGACCAAATTCGATTGCATTTCGTCGTTAAAAATGAAAATCCTAGTTCACTTAACAAGTTTTTGCTTTCCTATGAACGATTCACGATTCGAATTAATCGTGCTTCGAATCGATTCGAATCACCGAATCGAATTGCCCAGTCCTACCCGTATGTGGCTGTCACCACAAGGATGCTTGAATGAGATCGTATCAAAATCAAGAAAAGAAATAGCTTTACGATTATGTTACGCAAAATCACGGGTATATTAGTAAGCTGGCGTTAAGCCATTACGTTATTTCCTGTTATATGGGTCATATCTTGTGTTTGTCTGATGAAGGTTATGACCTAACAAAAGCTTACAAATATACTTGCAATTTCGTGGGAAGAGATCAACGTTGTTTCTGTTCTTCAATGAGATTCTAAAAATCATTATATTTTCTACATCGGGTAGAGAAGTGGTAGATGGTTTCATCGTCACCAAAGACACGAACCGCTCTCTGCACTTTACTATCGCAGTTCAGTTCCGTTTACAAATGTTTTGCGCCCAATGCAGTTGTTACCACATTTGTACTACATTTTGTCATACCTCTACAATCAGTTCTCTCAAGGTGTTGTTTCGGGATTTTTTTTATTAAAATTCACCCTGAACAAGGTCGGAGACAGTGCCTGAAAGGAACCAACTAACGGCCACTTAAAAGCAGAGAGTTACTAAAAGATGTGGTACCAGCAACTGCACTCTAAACGAAAAACATCCCAAACGGAAATGAACCGCCATGGTAAAGTGCAGTGAGTGGTGTTTGCCCAGGGCAATGGTAAAACCATCTACCACTTCTTTGCTTCCTTTAAGTCGCCTCTTACGAGGAAATACGTTAGGACTATTCTAAGGCACTTCTTTAACTTATTATTTTGCTATATGATATGTTTTCTTGAATGCTATCGTAAGTAACTTTTCTAAAGGTCTTGCCAATAGAAATTTAAATGTATCGCGAATTAGAGAACTGTGCCTTAATTGAAAGGTTCAATCAAAGTCTTTCTTCACACTTACACAAATTTATTTCTGTAACGTTTCGTCTGACCAAAGTCAGACTTCTTCAGATAGGCATTTAAAAATGTCTTATCTATATGCTGCTCTACACTATATTATATATCCCAATAAATTATTAAACTTCACTAAAGTCCATATTCTATCCAAACTGACAGAATACCAGGATACTCTGCACCCAGACACCCGAAAAAATGGCTACCACCAGAAAAAAACAGCATGATATATCCCTTGCTAGGAAAATATATTATCTCTTTATTTTATGAGTGTCTGGTTGCAACCAAACTGGAAAAAATTTCAAAATTTTCAATATTGCCATAAAATAGCAATGTTGATAATTTTGAAGCTTTCTATACATCCGAAGAAAATGACATGAACATTTGGTACGCCCGAAAAAAAATAAGAAGAATCTGCCCCCCCCCCCCCCGTCCCTCCGTCCTACTCTAGCCTCTTTCACAAAACGAACTTCCTTCTCAATAATTAATAATAATTTTATAAAGTTTGAGCTCTGCAAAGTATTTCCATTGCCCCGAAGCCGACCAGACTGAGTTTTGTTACCAAACAAACTACACTATTGTCACGTTATAATGTGGTTTCTTTTTTAATTTGACGCAACAATGACGCATTTTCCGGTTCACGGAATTTCTCATTGATCGTTTACAAAGGTTTTAATTGGGCCACGCACGGCCGTGTGTGATGGATGGCTACAATTGAATAGGAGAAAACGTTTGACAAGCATGAGCCACAGACGGTTTGGCCGAGGACATCAAAAAATTGAGGTGGATTGTTTTTGAACTGTAGAGTAGACATTGAAATTGGTAAATTTATTTTGCCAAACACGATTTCCTGATTTAGGTTATAAACGAAATGAACTCAGGTTGAACCCATATGGCCCCGATAATAGGCAAGATCTGACCACATAGTCCTATATCAGGACACATTCCGTGTGCCTAAGCCACTACACACCACAGGATACACGCACTGATAAAAATCCAACCGAAAGCGAACCGAACTTGTAACTAAGGTGTGGTAGATGGTTTCATTCCGGTTCAGTTCCGCGTGGGATGTTTTCCGTTTGGAGTGCAGCTGCTGGTACTACATTTTTCAGTAGCTTTTTGGTATTAAGTGGCCATTAGTTGGTTCGTAACTGGCACTGCTTCCGCCCTTGCTAAGAGTGAATTTCAATAAAAAAAAGTAATAGGCAGCAGCATGTTACATTTATTTTATCTAATCTATTGCACTAAATAAACGAGCCAGGCTAATGTGAAACCCCTTTTAATACATCGCCAATAGGAGGCTAAAAACGGTCCCTATATCATGACACCTCCTTACCTTGCCGCTTGCCTTCCTCGAATCATATGAATTATATAAATGTGTGTTCTTGACAACTAAGACATGTACTCCAATCGACTTGTCTAGATTCCGAACAACCTGGATAGCTCAATCAGTAAAGCGTTCAGAATACGCTTCGAGCTACGCATCACTGACGTCCTGGGTTCAATAGCGTGGGGGATGATTATATGCGAGAGGTCTACTGGACGCCTCGTCGGTGGTTCACGTGAGCACTGCTTACGGCTTCCTCCAACAATCATGTCCGCGCACGGGGAAAATTAGTAAATGTTAGACGTTACGACATCTCTGCAAGAGTTTCGCCATATGGTTAAGCCTTATTCTCGGGTTTCCTCTCCCGCAGGATAAATATGAAATCCTATTCCTAACTACAAATTCCTATTTCTAACTATGGTTGTCCTTGTAGCTTCGTTTGAACGGTATCCCGAAATTCAGCAACCTCACTGATAAATGAAATTGCTGATATCGGACCACGTTTTGCAGAAACTCATTACAGCATATATCATGATTGGACTCCAAAGGCCACAATGCACACAATAACCGGTGCACTGCGTTGCGTTTCAGGCAATGAACCAAAAATCACAATGCTCTTTTGAATTCACATTCCTACAAAGCGCTAACGTACGCAACGGAACGGATAATCTCCGTCAGCTTGCAGAGCAAACCTTTTTGGTTGCGTTAGAAAATGTAAACAAAGGCATGCGCAGCTTTGCGCCAGCGTAAAACGCAATGCTAAAACAAAACAAATCTAGAAAAAAACGCAACCTACGTCAACGCGTATTGCGGCCTCTATATGTATCAATTCAGGAATAACGAGACAGCAAAATTACTTTAATCAGAATACGGTACCCGACGACTCAGATAAAGCGACTCATATAAGCTGCGGTGGCGAAAGATCTCCGACATAATTGGGGGGGGGACTGACTCGTTGATGACTAAAGTAAATTAACAGCTTTCTACTATTGAAATTGTGCGCCGAATACGCCATTTTTTAGCCATTTTGCAAAAGAAACGGCAAAATTTTAGCTGAAAAACTTATTCTAATGGTATAATTTGGTCGTAAAACGTAAGAAAAAGGTAATTCGTGCGGAACAATTAGCGATTTTATCATAATTTTTGCTGATTTAGATTTAGGGGGGGGGGGGGGGGGGTGGAAACAACACCTCTTTCGCTTTTAGTCTCCAGTGTGTGTAACTAAGATAAAATTACAATATCACTGAAAATCCTTGACAACGTTTGGGAATGTATAATAAATAGCAAACTCCCATCTTCAAAACACAAATTTTGTTTGCACACCTGTGGTTACCTTCCCAATTATAAAGTTATTTTATTAAGCATAAGCCTCTGATAGGGCGCGCCACAGTGACGCGATCCATCTGTGGCCAATGCTTAATAAAACATGCTTATTTAAAATATTCAGGATGGGAGTTATCATGTCGAACGACATTCCAGCAATATTACGTATCGTCTTATTTGAGTCATTTTAAAACTAAGTGACGAACACGGACCATGTAACTTTGTCTAAGCCTTCGTTCTCTCTGGGCTGCTGAGTTCAGAAGTTTTCGGTGAATTCAAGGGGTGATTGAATCGCCAAAAATATGACGTTTTCAAACTTCAATATAGGTTTGACAAGATTCGATTGCATTTCGTCGTTAAAAATGAATATCCTAGTTTTTGTTCCTATGAACGATTCACGACTGATTCGAATAAATTGTGCTTCGAATCGATTCGAATCACCGGATCGAATTGCCCAGCCCTAATTGCGACACGCAGGAAGTACGTTTGACAATTCTATCACATCTAGAGTGCGAAATACCCCGAAATCATAAGTCTAGATTTGGCGAAATGTTAAAGAGAGATCTCCACATCGATGGCGCGCTAAAATGACTCGTGCATCGCGAAAAGTATATCAACATAAATATACTATAAAGAGCAAAGAACGGCCTCTCGTACACACCATATTATATTCAATTTGTTTAAAAAGCGTCCAGTTTTGTAAGCCAAAATATTTGAGGGTCTGCTGTCTAAACTACTCATTATTCGCTTGTTTTCGAGTCGCCTTAAAAGTTGGTCACAGGCTGTACGATTAGTGAGGGTCAAAATCTAGTCTGCGTTGAACAAAAAAGTCTTGTATTTGTATAGCGTCGATAACAAGTAACAATATCACGCAATAAATCTCCCATTGTTATTATTATTACCGATATCATGATTATATTTGAATAAACGAAATAAAACCACTACGACGTCATAATGACGTCATCATTTGTGGGGGTCGACCCTAATCTTGTTTCTTACGATGTCATGGACTCATGGTCCAAATTTCATGCTTTAATCCAGCATGTCATCTCTAATCGCCTAAAAGACCCCACTAACAGTCTAAATACACCGTTTAAAAGCTCGTAATTTTGCGTTCTACGGGCGACATCATGCGGTGAGTCGTTATGTTCTCTCTCGTGGGATTTGAATATCGAGAAAATAATTTTTAAATAATGATTCTTCGCGTATTGCCATCTTAATAATTCCTACAAGTATAAAATGCCTTGGTATAAACATTAGTTGAATATGTCGGTGCATATATTTGTATTTTATTCCCCATCAATTCAGGAAACAGGTCCATGCGCATGAAAAATGAGAAATGCGATGAATCAAAAATCCTCAACCTGATTCGGAATTGGTATCTGCACGAAAGGTTGTAGTTCACCGTATGGTTAAGTTGCATTCTCGGCTTTCCTCTCCCGCAGGATAAAAATGATATCTTATCTATCTATCATCATTAAAATAATACAAGTTAAATAATAAAATTTCCACGACAATAATGTTGTAGCTACAATGAACCGGTCCATAAATTAATATTTATAACCAAGCATTACAAGACCCGCAGTTAGTTAGTTTATTTGCCCTCTTTAATTAACATCAATAGCGATTGGTCAAGAAATCAGATAAAAACTTACTAACGAAATCAGATAAACACTCAAACCTAGTAATAAAATTCAAAAAAGTGCTCATACGAATATTCGGGTTATTCGAGCTGATATTCGAGCTACATATACAAGTAGCACGCGTCTGCCTATCTTTACGAACAGAAACAGAAAAAAATAGAACACTGACGACTAAAAAATGTGGCTAAATATAGCAGTAAATTTAACTATTCTCTAATGCAAGAAAATTCTCTGACTGGCCCTGAAAACGGGATTTTCAGTTGTACAAGCGAGTTGCATATTCGTGTTCAAAGCTACTCATACAGGATACACGCGCCCACTCATCTTTACGAAGAAACAGGAAGGTTAGAAGCATGGCGAACAATAAATGTGGCTGAATATAACAGTAAATATAATTATTCTCCAAAGAAAGAAAATTCTCTGACTGAACCTGAAAACGGTAAATATAATTATTCTCCAAAGAAAGAAAATTCTCTGACTGAACCTGAAAACGGGATTTTCAGTTCTACATGCGAGTTGAACTCTTTCACTTGTTGGCCTGAGCGAAAGTAAAATTCTATACATCTTGTGCGATAGCGAATCCGATTCCCAAAAAATTCGTCAGATGATAAAAATGGACTACAAATTATGGTGATCAATTTGCTTTGTACACGGAGAGATGAAGTTTTCGTCGGAAATGTTTGAATCCGTGTCACACCAGACATAATCGAGAAACTGAATACATCACTAACAATCTATTACTATCATTTAATCATTTATTACACATCAGGCTTCTTAATTAGCACTTTTATTATATTCATGAACTGTTTTCCCACGCCTAGATTTCCCACTTTTTCAAGTATGAAGTCTGTCTAATATTGTAGCCATGCTTTGCCTATATAGAATGTAAATGCCCGGCTTTATTCCGCTATCGCATCCATCGAAACGCCCTACTACTACTATTAGTCGTGTAATCATTTTTTTGTTTAATTTGAGTGGCTGTCTGTTTCTGTTTCCGTATTCAAGTGCGTCCAGTACACAATAAACTTTTTTCTAAATTTTTCTCGTCTTCCTGATGTTCTCTAATGTTATGTGTTTGTATTATTTTTATACCATGTTCTGTGAGAAAATCGAAATAATTGTGTTGTATTTTATTATGAAATGTACCCAGATACCATATATGAAAATGAAATTCCTAACAACAACTCACCGATACGACGGTCTATGTACTGGCTTCGACATCGAAGAATATTTCGTTTTGAGTAGATGTTCTGCCGTGTACCATCCAGCTAATGCTGTAAGTAGAGGTGGTAGATGGTCATTTAAAATTTGATTTTTTTATAGACACTTTTTAGAGTGGATCACGCTGTCCAAGGCCCTATAACAACGGCCACTTACATACGGACAGAGTTATTTACAATTGCTGGGAAGATATGATCTTTCCCTGTTCGGCTTAGCCTACACAAGTTATTATACCCTGGGTTGAGTGGTGGGCACGGATAAGCGAGCCTGACTCGAACCCGAGAACTTCAACCTGCGATGCCAACATGTTCAACCACTAGGCCATCGCACCCACGAAGTAACTAAAACCCAGTAAAATCACTGCTTTTTACAGTATTTTTACTCTGTGATATTAAAATAAACTATAAAATCAACCTTTTCAGCCAACTATGGAGCACAATATATTCGAATGATTCGTGAATCGTAGGAAACAAATACTTATCGAATGGACAAGAATTTTCATTTTTAACGACAAAATGCAATAGACTTGGTCAAATCTGACCAAAATCGATTGTATTTGGACGTTAAAAAATGAAAATTTTCTTTTTTGGACATGGAACGTAATTGAAATACGTCACTAAGTCTGATTATATGCTAATATCGTAAATCGTAACTATAAAATTCTTAATTATCAAAACGGGGAGAAAAATAGTAATAGTGAAAAAAAAATATTTGTTATTTTTATGAAATTAGTGATTCGATTCGATTCGAAAAAATTATTCAAAGCAGATTCGAATTCCAAAAGATTCGGTTTAGCCCAGACCTACTTAGAAGCGGCCCATTCACAGTCCATTTTCGACAGAAATATCATCAACTTTAAATTTCGGAAATATATAATTACTACAAATGTTCCGTAAAGTTACTGCACGTTTTTGTGCATGATCGAATAAACAGACATAGCAATTGGTTTTGAAGCAAACTTCAAGAGTCGAGAATTGCCTCAGCTCCGTGGATCAATCGATTGCGCGCGATCGTATTGTCCGCAAGGCCGATAGTTCGACGCTTGATCGATTCACCACCGAACGTGTCCTTCAGAAAGGCACTGAAAGGCACTTAGCTGGCAAACAGGCGATAGCAAATAATAAAACCCCTAAAAAATTTATCAGGTCTCGGTCTGCTGAGACGAAATGGAAAACAGTTGGTGCCCTTTTATGGCTTGATAAATACACCAAACGGGCGATTATGCAGATTTTACTGCATATATATATCATACACGAAATGCACAATCGACGAATTTTAATGTCATCAGTTAAACATCTTGAAATTACTCGGTTTTACTCACTAAAATTCTCTCAACAAAACACGACACTTCAATTCTGTGCACCACTGCACTCATAACTAAATTCAAGTCTTACCATGTCTGCCTCCACCGTCAGCATCATTCCCAATGCTTTCCCAACTCCCTGCACTCGCAAATTTAACTTGGATGACATGTTCGTCTGCAATTTCATCTTCCTCTGTGACGCAATAAAAAATTTTTTTATTTGGATGGCAAAAGGCTACGTACGATTTCACTAATATTTGTAAAATCAAACTAATAAAGGTAATGTGCGTTCCAGACTAAGGCCGAGCAAAATCGGAATCATTTGAAATTTGAATCTGATTCGAATATTTTTTAGAATCGGATCGAATTATAAATTCCATGTAAATTACAAATATCCCATTTTTATTTTTACAACTTGTCCCCAATGTGAAAATCAAGAAATTTATTGTTTGTTGTGTATTTCCCATTCGCACTAAGAGTAACGATTTTAATATTTTAACGATAAAATATAATCGATTTTGGTCAAATTTGACCAAAATCGATTGCATTTCGACGTTAAAAATGAAAATCCTCGTTCACCCAACGTGTTTTTGCTCCTATGAACGATTCACGATTGATTCGAATTAATCGTGATTCGAATCGATTCGAGTCACCTAATCGAATTGCCCAGCCTATTTCAGACACTATATTCCAGAACATGAACAAATTTAATAACTCCACTTTATTTGACAAGTTTTTGTTCTTGTAGTTGCTTCGTGACTGATTCGAATAATTTGTGTCGCCGAATCGAATTGTCCAGCCCTACTACGCGAAACATAATTCACCCTCAAAAAGTGGACTGCCCGGGGCATGTATTGAAAGCCATCTGCCATCTCCGCCATACCAATATTCGGAACGTACCGCGCTTTATTCCGAGCCTATATATATGAATATTTTCTTTTTTTTTTGAAATTCACTCTAAGCAAGAACGGAAGCAGCTCCCAAAGGGAACTAACTAACGGCCACTCAATATCAGAGAGCTACTGGAAGATGTAGTACCAGCAACTGCACTCTAAACGGAAAACATTCCAAACAGAACTGAACCATCGTGGTAAAGTGCAGCTGTATCTGGCCTGGGCGATGGCAAATCCATCAACCGCTTTAAAATGTTAAAAGCATTTTAAAATAAAAAAAAACTGATGAATTGTCGGTTGCCTGCGAATTATAATCTTAAAATGTTCAAAATAGCCTTTACTTTACCAGAAAAAAGCTTTGAAAAGTTATTAGACTCAGATTCGAGTGAGAAAAATTCCACATATATACTTATACAAACATGAGTCACAGATAGATCGCGCCGTCGAGGCTCGGTCCATCTGTGGCACATGCTTGTCGACAATAAATTCCGATCAAGAAGCGGCTGAAAATAATAAGTCGGGAAATTTGCTGATTACCTATTATTGTACTTTCTCTCGATAGCATTTCACCACTAGACGTTGCTGTAGAGTTTTCTTTCTTTCGAATTTTTCCTTCCCCGGTGCCGTTGTTATTGATGTTTGGGCACTGGCCCATCAGGAACCTGAGAAATGGAGAACTTCTTTACCGACTGGGCTCTCTCCAAAGAAAGAAATTCAAAATTATCAAACCTTAAAAAATTTCATACCCAGAACATTGTCCGGGGTTGTCTTGGAACTCAGTGGTAACCCCCGGGGTTGTCTTGGAACTCAGTGGTAACCCCCGGGGCTGTCTTGGAACTCAGTGGTAACCCCCGGGGTTGTCTTGGAACTCAGTGGTAACCCCCGGGGTTGTCTTGGAACTCAGTGGTAACCCCCGGGGTTGTCTTGGAACTTAGTGGTAACCCCGGGGTTGTCTTGGAACTCAGTGGTAACCCCCGGGGTTGTCTTGGAACTTAGTGGTAACCCCTTCCTCAAGACCAATAAAAAAGCAAAATGACCCAAAAATTACCCGGCATATATTCTTGTTACTATAAAACTGACAATTTTTCACTTAGTCAGAGAGACACTGAAATGTTGGGTAGATCGTCTCTTATGATTCAAGATCGTAAAAAGAATGCTTTTTGGGCTATGATTTGATTTCGAGTCTTTTTGCTCGTATTTTTTTTTAGTTTTCACAGGGAAATTATACGTATATCATGACAACACTGAGACTTTCAATGTCCACATTCAGTCGAGGATAAATTGTGGCTCGAGGATCACTATACCTCAGTTATTTTTCCTCCCTGGAATGGTATTGGTAAAGGTACACTCGCTATTTCTCATTTTTACATACGTATTAGTTAGGGCTGGGCAAATCGATTCGAAGCACGATTTATTGGAATCAAACATGAATCGGTCATATGAACAAAACCTTGTAAAGTGAACTAGGTTTTTTATTTTTAACGACGAAATGCAATCGATTTTAGTCAAATTTGACCAAAATCGATTATATGTCATTATTAAAATATGAAAATTGTTGCTCTTAGTGTGAATTGAAAATACACTACAAACTATAAATTTCTTTATTTTTTCAATGGGGACTAGTTATAATAGTAAAAATGAGATATTTGTTATTTACAAAGAATTAGTGATTCGATCCGATTCGAAAAAAATATTCGAATCAGACTCGAATTCCAAATGATTCGGTTTTGCCCAGCCCTAGTCTTAGTACATCCAGGCGTTCGCAGAAATAGTAGCCCAAATTGTATATCCAAAAATGTCACACTTTGAGATTCTCATTAAGTTTACAATGTCCGTCTTGAATATTTGCTCTGCAGATAAGGGCTTTAGAATAGTTCTAACGTATTCCCTGCGTGTCGTAAGAGGCGACTAAGAGGAAGCGAAGAAGTGGTGGAAGGTTTGCCAAGGGAAGATAACACTCAATGCACTTTACAATAGCGGTTCAGTTCTGCTGGGGATGTTTTCCGCATAGAGTGCAGTTGCTGTTACTACATCTTTTAGTAGCTCTTTACTATTGACTGTTGGTTGGTTCCCTTTGGGAGCTGCTTCCGGCCTTGCTGGGAGTGAATTTCAATAAAAATCTGACAAAAAAGCTCCAAAATCGTCAACACTTCCGTGCAATACGGTTGATAACTATGAAGCTTTTCTACCAACCTGAAAAAAATAATTCCTCAGAGACCAAGAAAAAATGATGAAAAAAGTTAAGAAGCAGCGCCTATATATTCCGGTCGCCAATCGCACTTCGGCAATATGTTTTTTTTTCTTAATGACTTTTGATATTCCTATCTCCTAGCTTCACAATCCAAAAACGGTTTGTTCGTAAAACTTGAGCGTTTTGACAGATTTCAGTTAAAAATCCGAAGGTAAACTACTGAAAAATGCGTAAATTTTCCTGCATTAGGAACCAACTAAAGACCATTTGATTATTACAAAGCTATTAGGCAGTGCCAACAACTGTACTATCAAGAGGAAAACATCAACGAGAGGACAAAACCATGGTATGGTGAAGTGCAGTAAATAGTATTTGGCCTGGGCGAGGATAAAAATGAGTCATCCCGGTCGTTTATTGGTCCTTCTATGCTGCTGCTTTCTGACTAGCTAAAAGTAATTATTAATAAAACAAAAATTCCACCTCTTTGGACCCCAGGAAAGCATTCTGCAGAACGATCGAGATCCCAGATGCCAGCATGCCAGTGGGCGTCGTGTTTCTACGTCTGCTATGGTTCTCTTTGAAGCCAACCTTCTCAAATATTGGGGAGGGTTGGAGGCTTGGAGATTCGGGAGCGGTTTGCTGACGAATAGATACCTGGTCTGCTGACCCGCGCCTGGAAAATAATGACGTGGTTGTTGACTTCTACGTGTGAACACGTTTTGTGGGCGCAATGACCTAGTAGTTAAACAGTAGGCATCGCAGGTTGAAGATACAAGTAACTGCACCCTCTAGAATGCACTGTATTGTATCTGCCCGGGGCGGCTGTGAAAACCATCTACCATCTCATACCAATATTCGGAACGTACCGTGATTTTGCTTTATTTCGAGCATAAATTAATTTATATTATATTATTATATCCTTTGACGTCCACAGCAACAATGTCTGTTGGTTAACAGACAAAGTGGTCATATAAGAACCTACCTCCCCGGCCTCCAAGTCGTCAACTTCGCTCTCAAACCAGAGGACTCGTTACTCTGACTTTCGTCAGTCGATTTGCTTCCGTGTGAACGCCACCTACTGGCCATTTTCTTTGTAGTCTGTAAACAAAGGAACATTATTTCAGTGTCGAAACTTCTTCGAAGCGTTTCAGCCTTTTGAGTGCCACCTAGGGCTGGGAAAAACCGAATCATTTGCAATTCGAATGTAATTCGGATAATGTTTTCAAATCGGATCGAATAATGTATTCTATTTAAATTACAAATATCACATTCTTACTATTACAACTTGTCTCAATAAAAAAATCAACAAATTTATAGTTTATAGTGTATTTTCAATATGCACTAAGAAAAACAATTTTTATATTTTAACGACAAAATATAAGAAATGTCACCTGAACATTTTTTCTTAAGAGTCAACAATTTTTTTTATATTTTAACGACAAAATATAAGAAATGTCACCTGAACATTTTTTCTTTAAGATTTGGGGGGGGGGGGGGGGGGGGGGGGGGGGGGGGGGGGGGGGGGGGGGGGGGGGGGGGGGGGGGGGGGGGGGGGGGGGGGGGGGGGGGGGGGGGGGGGGGGGGGGGGGGGGGGGGGGGGGGGGGGGGGGGGGGGGGGGGGGGGGGGGGGGGGGGGGGGGGGGGGGGGGGGGGGGGGGGGGGGGGGGGGGGGGGGGGGGGGGGGGGGGGGGGGGGGGGGGGGGGGGGGGGGGGGGGGGGGGGGGGGGGGGGGGGGGGGGGGGGGGGGGGGGGGGGGGGGGGGGGGGGGGGGGGGGGGGGGGGGGGGGGGGGGGGGGGGGGGGGGGGGGGGGGGGGGGGGGGGGGGGGGGGGGGGGGGGGGGGGGGGGGGGGGGGGGGGGGGGGGGGGGGGGGGGGGGGGGGGGGGGGGGGGGGGGGGGGGGGGGGGGGGGGGGGGGGGGGGGGGGGGGGGGGGGGGGGGGGGGGGGGGGGGGGGGGGGGGGGGGGGGGGGGGGGGGGGGGGGGGGGGGGGGGGGGGGGGGGGGGGGGGGGGGGGGGGGGGGGGGGGGGGGGGGGGGGGGGGGGGGGGGGGGGGGGGGGGGGGGGGGGGGGGGGGGGGGGGGGGGGGGGGGGGGGGGGGGGGGGGGGGGGGGGGGGGGGGGGGGGGGGGGGGGGGGGGGGGGGGGGGGGGGGGGGGGGGGGGGGGGGGGGGGGGGGGGGGGGGGGGGGGGGGGGGGGGGGGGGGGGGGGGGGGGGGGGGGGGGGGGGGGGGGGGGGGGGGGGGGGGGGGGGGGGGGGGGGGGGGGGGGGGGGGGGGGGGGGGGGGGGGGGGGGGGGGGGGGGGGGGGGGGGGGGGGGGGGGGGGGGGGGGGGGGGGGGGGGGGGGGGGGGGGGGGGGGGGGGGGGGGGGGGGGGGGGGGGGGGGGGGGGGGGGGGGGGGGGGGGGGGGGGGGGGGGGGGGGGGGGGGGGGGGGGGGGGGGGGGGGGGGGGGGGGGGGGGGGGGGGGGGGGGGGGGGGGGGGGGGGGGGGGGGGGGGGGGGGGGGGGGGGGGGGGGGGGGGGGGGGGGGGGGGGGGGGGGGGGGGGGGGGGGGGGGGGGGGGGGGGGGGGGGGGGGGGGGGGGGGGGGGGGGGGGGGGGGGGGGGGGGGGGGGGGGGGGGGGGGGGGGGGGGGGGGGGGGGGGGGGGGGGGGGGGGGGGGGGGGGGGGGGGGGGGGGGGGGGGGGGGGGGGGGGGGGGGGGGGGGGGGGGGGGGGGGGGGGGGGGGGGGGGGGGGGGGGGGGGGGGGGGGGGGGGGGGGGGGGGGGGGGGGGGGGGGGGGGGGGGGGGGGGGGGGGGGGGGGGGGGGGGGGGGGGGGGGGGGGGGGGGGGGGGGGGGGGGGGGGGGGGGGGGGGGGGGGGGGGGGGGGGGGGGGGGGGGGGGGGGGGGGGGGGGGGGGGGGGGGGGGGGGGGGGGGGGGGGGGGGGGGGGGGGGGGGGGGGGGGGGGGGGGGGGGGGGGGGGGGGGGGGGGGGGGGGGGGGGGGGGGGGGGGGGGGGGGGGGGGGGGGGGGGGGGGGGGGGGGGGGGGGGGGGGGGGGGGGGGGGGGGGGGGGGGGGGGGGGGGGGGGGGGGGGGGGGGGGGGGGGGGGGGGGGGGGGGGGGGGGGGGGGGGGGGGGGGGGGGGGGGGGGGGGGGGGGGGGGGGGGGGGGGGGGGGGGGGGGGGGGGGGGGGGGGGGGGGGGGGGGGGGGGGGGGGGGGGGGGGGGGGGGGGGGGGGGGGGGGGGGGGGGGGGGGGGGGGGGGGGGGGGGGGGGGGGGGGGGGGGGGGGGGGGGGGGGGGGGGGGGGGGGGGGGGGGGGGGGGGGGGGGGGGGGGGGGGGGGGGGGGGGGGGGGGGGGGGGGGGGGGGGGGGGGGGGGGGGGGGGGGGGGGGGGGGGGGGGGGGGGGGGGGGGGGGGGGGGGGGGGGGGGGGGGGGGGGGGGGGGGGGGGGGGGGGGGGGGGGGGGGGGGGGGGGGGGGGGGGGGGGGGGGGGGGGGGGGGGGGGGGGGGGGGGGGGGGGGGGGGGGGGGGGGGGGGGGGGGGGGGGGGGGGGGGGGGGGGGGGGGGGGGGGGGGGGGGGGGGGGGGGGGGGGGGGGGGGGGGGGGGGGGGGGGGGGGGGGGGGGGGGGGGGGGGGGGGGGGGGGGGGGGGGGGGGGGGGGGGGGGGGGGGGGGGGGGGGGGGGGGGGGGGGGGGGGGGGGGGGGGGGGGGGGGGGGGGGGGGGGGGGGGGGGGGGGGGGGGGGGGGGGGGGGGGGGGGGGGGGGGGGGGGGGGGGGGGGGGGGGGGGGGGGGGGGGGGGGGGGGGGGGGGGGGGGGGGGGGGGGGGGGGGGGGGGGGGGGGGGGGGGGGGGGGGGGGGGGGGGGGGGGGGGGGGGGGGGGGGGGGGGGGGGGGGGGGGGGGGGGGGGGGGGGGGGGGGGGGGGGGGGGGGGGGGGGGGGGGGGGGGGGGGGGGGGGGGGGGGGGGGGGGGGGGGGGGGGGGGGGGGGGGGGGGGGGGGGGGGGGACTGATGGATCGCGCCCTTCCCCCTGTGACTCATACTTACCAAAATAAGATTTCTGATTGGGACGGATCTAGGCGTTATGAATAATCATTCTGAATAAGTATGTCACTTTATAGCTTTTAGATTAGACTCGGTAACTTGTCAAATTCGGAAGATCCTAAAGGCCGCACCACACGTTTGCGTAGGTTGCGTTGTTCCTAGGTTTGTTTTATTTTACCCTCGCGTTTTACGAAGCCGCAATGCTCTGCATACATTTCCTTACGTTTTCCAATGAAACAGAACAGTTCGCTGTACAAGCTAACGGAGAGTGCTCGTTTCGTTCATGCGTTTGTGTTTTGTGCAACGCATCGGTAAGACAACTCCACGTATATTGTGCCCTTAATACTGACCCGGCATGATTCGACAAAAGGTGTGTCAGATTCGCACGCTTACACTTTTCACTCAAATATTCAACAATAAAACAGATAAATTGTTTAAACTATTTATCAAAAATGTTTAGATCAGTTTTTGTTATCGAATTCGATCGAGTATTCAAAATCCCATGCCCACCACTACACCCAGGGTGTAATAACTTGGGTGGGCTAAACCGAACAGGAAAGATCATATCTTTTCAGCAATTATAACCCTGTCCGCCCATACGTGGCCGCTGGTACAGGGCTTTGGACAGGGTGAGCACTCCAAGGAGTGGCTGTGATAAATTCGATATGTTCTAATTTAATATATTCGATCCGAAAAAAGCACATCTGAGAACTGCAACTGATTTCTATCATAACATCCATTATATTAAAAGTATCCAAAAAGCTTATCCGAAAATGGTAAGAATCATAATACATCCCCTCTCCCAAATCCTCACTCACCGAGGGTTTCTCTGCGCTTCCATTTGCCTTTGTTTGCTCCTTTGCATTCGAAGAAGCTTTTGATTCACTCGATGCTTGATTTTTCTTCTTCCCAGCCATGACGTCACAATATCTTTTGTTACGACAAAATAAATAAACCAGTTGTCATCGTATTGGTTGTCAGCAACGATACTACTTTAGCTACATAGCAATGTTAGTTAAATTAGAATAAGTAAATATTGAAAATGTATCTAGAAACACGAAAAAACGATTATTTGTCAAATTTCATTTTTTCATTTTTAAGCTAAATCGGAAAGTAGTCGAGATTACAGTCAAAAGCCCGACTCGGTGGCACAGTCGGTTTCGAGCGTGCCCCTCAGCAAGGTACTTCGCGGGTAGCTGTAACATAGAACAGATACACAGTCACTACAAAGGTCCGTGCCTAACGTTTGTTGGGTATAAGCCTCCCCGGTAGGTTCACGGACAGGCCATAGCAAATAATTCGAAAAAACCTAAAAAAAATGAAACAAATAGATTACAGTCAAAAAGAGTTTACCGCATTTTCTTTCCAGTGCATTACAACTGCAGGAAAAAATTTTCCTGAATGGTAAACTGCAGGATGATAGATTCATGTTTTTCGTCGGGTGTCTGGAAAAGCTTCAACATCATCAACACTGTTATATAAGAGAGCAGTGTTGGTGATGTTGACGCTTTCTGACTGATTCGAATTCGAAGCACAAATTATTCGAATCAATCATGAATCGTTCATCGGAACAAAAATTTCCTAAGTGAAGTGGAATTTTTATTTTTAACAACAAAATGCAATCGATTTTGGTCAAATCGATTGCATTTTGTCGTTAAAATATGAATTTGATTGTGAAATGAAAATACATTGCTTTCGCTAGTCAATCTGTTTGTGCTAATAGTAGCAATTTGTGACTATAAATTCTTTAATTTGCATAATGGAGACAAGTTGTAACAGTAAAAATAGGTTATTAGTATTTATATGGAATTAATCATTTGATCCGATTCGAAAATAAAAATTATCCGGATCATATTCGAATTCCGAATGATTCGGTTTTGACCAGTCCTAGCTATAAGTATGGCCACATTTAGCGGAGGGCAGGTCTTAGTAACCCTTACCTCATACGCCGCCGAATGAGGAAATACAGCTTAATGGCTTAAGTAATATCGGTTTCAAATACGTCACTGCAACACAAATTTGGATGTAACTAGGACTGGGCAAAACCGAATCATTTGGAGTTTAAATTTGATTCAAATATTTTTTTCGATTCGGATCGATTCACGAATTCGATGTAAATAATAAATATCCCATTTTTACAATCATATGAAAATCAAGAAATTTATACGTCATAGTGTATAATCGATTCACGCTCCATGTCTAAATACAAGGTCGTGGTTCGTCACATGGGTAAGCTGCATTCTCGGCTTTCCTCTCCCGCAGGGTAAAAATGATATCTTGTCCTATCCTAATGTCCCTTCTGAATAGGTTGTCGCTCACTTCTCTCCTTCAATAAAGAATATATCTAGTCTGATCTTTAAAGTACACCTCCGCACGATCTAGGGCTGGGCAAAACCGAATCATTCGGAATTCGAAACTGGTTCGGGTAATTTTTTCGAATCGAATCGAATCACTGATTCCATGTAAATACCAAATATTCAATTTTTAGTATTACAACTTGTCTCCATTGTGGAAATCAAGACATTTATTATTTATAATTTATATAGGAACAATTTTCATATTTTAACGACAAAATACGATCGATTTTGATCAAATTTGACCAAAATCGATTGCATTTTATCGTTAAAAATGGAAATTTCACTTCATTTGGTAAATTTTTGTCCCTATGAACGATTCGCGATTGATTCGAATAACGTGTGCTTCGAATCGATTCAAATTGGCCAGCTCTAAGGCGATGCACTTACAATACACCTAATCTATCCCAAAGCAATGTTATCAATTAAACTTACTATAAAGAACTTCGGCTGCCACTTTCTGCACACAAGCTCTAGGTATTAAATTTCATAAGTTCTTATAACGCGCGTGTTTTCAGTTATGTGTAGCGCTAACTACCCTTGCACTATCCCCGGGTCATTCGTGGGCGGTTGATGGGTCCCGGCGTAAGACGGGACCCATTGACCACCCACGCATGGCTCGTTGATGATTTGTTTTTTTCCTCTAAGATTAATGAGTAACCAGTCAACAGAGTATCGTATATTTTTAGCTCAGATGTTTGCTTTAGATAAAAGAAATATTGGTTCGTATTTACTTTGTGACGTCACGTTGACGTCACACAAGCCATAAAACGTGAGAAGTGTATTTGTTAAGTAAATAATTAAAACAATGGATTTCGGTGTAAAATTAAGCTCGATTGTTAATGCTCCACCCTGGTCGGGAATGGGAAGGGCAGCGCCAACTAAAAAGGACAACGCCTCTCCTGCGTTCTTACTAATGTTGGCAAGTATAGCTAAATATACCTAGTTCTCCTAGTTTATTTTTGAAGTACTTTTACCTGGTTTGACTTCTACCGAGTTTTCTGTTTGAAGTTTTACCTAGTTGATTTACTAGGTAAATTTGCCTAATTTCTTGACTTTGTACTTGAAAAAATAACTAGGTATACTTGGTTCAAAAAGTTTTTACTTAGTACGAAAAACCAAATATACCAAACCAAAAAAGTACGAAAAACCAAATATACCAAACCAAAATAGTACGAAAAACCAAATATACCAAACCAAAAAAGTACGAAAAACCAAATATACCAAACCAAAAAAGTACGAAAAACCAAATATACTAAACCAAAAACGTGCGAAAAACCAATTATACCAAACCAAAAAAGCACGAAAAACCAATTATACCAAACCAAAATAGTACGAAAAACCAAATATACCAAACCAAAAAAGTACGAAAAACCAATTATACCAAACCAAAATAGTACGGAAAACCAAATATACCAACCCAAAATAATACGAAAAACCAAATATACCAAACCAAAAACGTAAGAAAAACCAGATGTACCAAACCAAAAAATCAAATATTCGTTGTTACAATATTCTTGAAACGGACAATTCGATTATTTTAGTCTTCGAATCTGTTAAAAATGTCTTAAATACAGCGAAACGACGACTACTCCTAGTTTGCCTGTTTTTAATCCAGGAATCACCTAGTTTTGAAAGTGAAACTAGATTACTTTACTTTAACTAGTTTCTGGTAAATTCGTTTTACTTCACCACGTTAAAGTGAAAACTAGGTGGCTTCCCGGCGTTACTGATTGAGCAAACACGCTTTATTACAGCGGAGAACAAGTTTCGATAATAAATATCGATATTAAAAGGTTGATTCTTGAATTGTTCCATTTAATATTAAATACGACTTCCCAACTGGAAAAACCATACGAACCAGTGATTTTGTTGCATTTTTGTTACAGTGTCGCTGTGGCACATTGTTGACGAAATAAACGATACCTATTATTTTGTTGTTTGCTCAAAGTTATGACTGAGGAATTCCTAAGAATAAGCGACCACAAAAACCACCTGAGTTTGTCCGCACGTTTGAAATCCCCTGAGTACAGATATTGGGGTGCCCGGTTAGCTCAATAGGTAAAAGCGTTGGGAATACGCTTCGAGCTACATATCTCTGATCGTCGAGCGAGGAATGTAACATAAATACAGTAAATTTGCTGGTCTTTTGCAGTGATTGTATATTTCCGAAAAGTTGAAATGGTCAAATTGATGAGATTACTCCAAGTATTAACTGTTGGGTTGATGGACCCCGGCTCCATGGCACGCTGCTTTAACAATCTCCTTAAGTCGATTTTACATTTTTATTTCATTTTCGCCAAATACAATTACAGTGCAATGAAGCGGAAAACATCTCGACCAAAACGAGTTTTATATTTACACTGTGACAAGGGTACAGTAAATTTACTGGTCATTTGCAGTAATTGCATATTTCTAAATTAAAAAAACGCGCCAGGTTGATGAGATTTATGCCAATTACGGGCTGTTGATGGACCGCAACTTCGCGGTGCGTTCCATCAACACCCCATATTTGGCCAAAAAAGTTAATTCTGAATATTTTTCAATATCGCCATTTAAAATTACTTTCAAAGACAATTACTTCAAATGAGCAGTAAGTTTCCCGTACTTTTGTTACAGTGTAACTTCGCCAGGGCGACTACGCACTAGTGAAAGCTTAGTAAATGAATCTCGTAATATGTGGAATAAGATTCTGATCTTTTGATATTAGAAAAAAATTATAAAATCGACTTTTTCGAACAATTATGGGCTGTTGATGAAAGTCACCGTTAAAGCGCGGTCTAGCAACAGTCTTTACAGCGCAAATTTTTGTCAACATGACGATTTCGAAGTTATATATAACTAGATTAATGTACAGCACTTTACCATGGCGGTTCAGTTCCATTTGGGATGTTTTCCGTTTAGATTGCAGTCGCTGGTACTACATCTTTTAGTAGGTCTTTGCCATTAGGTGGTCGTTAGTTGATATCTTTTAGGCTCTGCCTCCGGCCTTGACCACTGTGAATTTTAAAAAAATCTATCTAACAACAGTGAAACTAGGTAAAAGTATTAAAAGTATTTTGGAAATAAACTCTGAGTCGGTAAACTTGGAACTTTTACCTGAAATTGCCAACACTAGGTCGAAAAATCTGTAAGCTAATATCGACAACACGCAAACACATTGAGAACTGGGCCTCTATAAGAACGCTATAGCGGAGTGCAGTGACCGGTATCTGCCCTGGGCGCTGGTTGACCTATCTACCACTACTTTGCTCCCTTTCAGTCGCACAAACAGAGTTATCTTTTTAAAAATATGCAAATGTGTTTGCAATATGTAAGGAGGCCTACAGAAGTTCAACAAATAAACCAATCAAGTAACGGCAACGCAAATAGGTTTGAGCAAACCCGAGTCATTTGAAATTGGAATCTGATTCCGATAATTTTTTCGAATCGGATTGAATCACTCATTCCTTAAACATAATAAATATTCTATTTTTGCTATTCCAACTTGTCTCCATTATGGAAAATATGATATTTATAGTTACGAATCACTAATAACAGCAGACTTGAAGACAATGTTTTTTCAATTCACACTTCATGTAAAAAAGAAAGCGTTTCCATTTTTTAACGATAAAATACAATCGATTTGGTCAAATTTGGCCAAAATCGACTGTATTTTATCGTAAAAATCGAAATTCCACGTAATTTAGCAAGTTTTTGTTCCTATGAACGATTGACGATTAATTCGAATAATTTATGCTTTGAATCGAATTGAATTACTGAAGAGATACCGAAAAATGTATAGTAACAGCAACGGCACTGTATCAAAAATGCAACAAAATCACTGGTCTTTGACAGTAATTTCACTTGGCGGAATTGAAAACATTCGAAATTGACTTTTTTCCAAATATAGGGTGTTGATTGAATGTACCGGGAAGGTGCGGTCCATCAACAGTCTATGATTGGCATCAATTTTATCAACATGGCGTTTTTTTAACTTTGGAAAAATGCAAATGACCAGTAAATTTACTGTACTTTCGTTAAAGTGAAAACATCCCAAACAGAACTGAACCGCGATAATAAAGTGCAGTGACTGATATCTGCACTGGACGAGGGTAAAATCATCTCCCACTTTTAAAAGTCCTATCCATATCTCATATTTACAGAAAATAAAATTCCGAGCACATTTCTTACGCTGTAACAAAAGTACAGTAAATTTAATGATCATTTGCAGTAATTGCTTATTTCCAAAGTTGAAAAAACGATGCGTTGATGAGATTTATGCCAATTATGGGCTGTTGATGAACCTCACCTTCACGGTGCGTTCCATCAACACCCCATATTTGGCAAAAAAAGTCAATTTTGAATGTTTTCAATTCTGCCAAGTAAAATTACTGTCAAAGACCAGTGATTTTGTAGCCTTTTTTGTTACAGTGTACGCTGTAAGTTATTGATATTTGACATTCTCCACAAGTTATATTATTAGTAATTCCATCTCCTCGTCTATTTTGGTTTAATACCCACTGTGCGTATTATTTTCGCTTCATGAGAATCTATATTTATATATTACTCTTTATACGAGGTTGGTTTGAAGCTATAATTAGTATTATTAGAACGGAGCATATACTGTACAAAAAATGCAGTAAAATCGCTGCTCTTTGACAGAAATTTCACTTTTTGATATTGGAACGAAAAAATGTATTTCATTTTTTTATGTATTTTATGGTGCGTTCCATCGACATCTTTTACTTGGCATAAATGTCATCAACAACCACCCTCCCCCGATCGATTATGTCGATAATTTACGCGAGCTTTTCGTAGATTTTTCGCTATTACGCATCCCGCCGTGATTTTTTATTATTCTTGAACACTTTGACCCAATTTTATGAATATAAAAAAACTTTCGCTTTTGGTCTAATATTTTTTCTAAACAGTGTTTAAATTTTTTATATGATTTTACCAATGCCGTACATATAACACAGCGATTTTATTCCCTGCAAGTGATGCATCTTGAGATATGGTATTTTGCTTTGAAAATGTTTTTCTAATTAAATTGATTAATTAACTACTTTTCTTAACAAAAAATTAGGATCAGCCTTCAGTTATTACAGTGTAATTAAAAATGCAACAAAATCGCTGGTATTTGAGAGTAATTTTCGTCGATATCGAAAAAAATCAAAATTGACGTTTTTTTGACCAAATATGGGGTGTTGGTGGAACGCACCGCGAAGATGCGGTCCATCAACAGCTCAAAATTGGCATAAATCTCGTAAACATGGCGTTTTTTTTACTTTGAAAATATGCAATTACTGCAAATGACCCGTAAATTAACTGTACTTTTGTTACAGTGTATATGACAGTCCTTAACAAAACATGTGAATGATGAATCTCTCCAGCCCGCCATGTTGTTTTATAAGTGCATCTGGTGAGCGTGGAACCAAACAAGAGCTGGTAACGTGCATCGATATATAATTTCAAAACGATTGGCTACTTTTTGTATAAACGAGGTGATAAAATACAGTAAATATTCCATGAATACTCAATATTTGTATTTTTCAAAAATCGGAAACACTTTTCTTATGAAATTATGCAGTATTTAAATATGGGCTGTGATTGTGGGACCACATTAGTGTTGGAAATTCTAAGTAAATTTTATTTTTAAAACCATCTTACCTAGTTCCACGGCCATCTGATTTATCTAGTTTAACTTTTACCGAGTTTTTCTTTTTCTAGTTTGACCTAGTCAATTTACTAGGAAAACAAAGTAAATTTTCCTAAACAGGTACTTAAAAAAGATATCTAGGAGCCTGTTTCAAAAATGTACACTGCAACAAAAATGCAATAAAATCACTGGTCTTTGAGAGTAATTTCACTTGGCGTTATTGAAAAACATTCGAAATTTACCTTTTTTGCCAAATTTGGGGTGTTGATAGAACGTACCATCGATAGCCACAAATTTGCATAAATCTCTTCAACATACTTTTTTCAACTTTGGAGATATGCGATTACTGCAAATGACCAGTAAATTTACTGTACTTTTGTTACAGTGTATTTGAAGAAAAACAGCCCTGCCAGGTTATCGAAATCTGCACACCTGACCTCCTAACTAGGGCTGGGTAAAACTCGAATCATTTCAAATTCGAATCTGATTCGATTAATAAAGAACAAAATGTCTCATTTTTACTACTACAAATTGCCTCAAATATATAAAAAATTAAGAAATTTATAGTTATGAATATTGGCTCTAATTGAGACAGTGTATTTTCAATTGACACTCTACGTCTAAGGGTGTATATTTTTCTCTTTGATGACAAAATACAATCGATTTTGGTAAAATCGATTGCATTTTGTTGTTAAAAATAAAAATTTCACTTCCTTTAGCAAGTTTTTCTTCCTATGAACGATTCTCGATTAATTCGAATAATTTGTGCTTCGAATCGAACCCATTCGAGGAACCAAATTACCCGACCCTACTCCTAACACGGAAGCATTTATCACCAAAATTCACTCAATGTAACTTCGCGAAGGATTGTGCGGCTTAATCGATCGAAAATTTGCTGGAATTTCAATAAATTTTATCACAAAATTTGACATAGTGTCATTTCGTCAAACCGTGTCAGACTCAATTATTAATGCAATTTGAATTTTGCAAATTTCCTCACGCATGCGCCGCGTTTAGTGGTTGTAATCAACCACATTCCGAGAAAAATACTTTTAATTTTAAGGCCACGAATTTTGCCTCTACTTGGGAAAAAAATACGGGTAACAAACAATAAAGTCACTGCCTATACGGTGCTTGTGATTACATTGTGAAAAAGTACAGTAAATTTCCTGGTCATTTGGAGTAACTGCATTTTTCCAAAGTTACAAAAAAACGACATATTGATGAGATTTATGCCAATTATGGGCTGTTGATGGACCGAACCTTCGCGGTGCGTTCCATCAACCTCCCAAATTTGGCCAAAAAAGTAAATTTTGATTTTTTTTTCAATACTGTCAGAGACCAGTGATTTTGTTGCATTTTTGTTATACTGTATCAACAACTTTCTCAATGGCAACCAAACCTCCCCCACCCAACTTTTTTAAATATATTTGATTAACTGCTGAAGTCCATCAACAGCCACAGATTGGCAAAAATCTCATCAACATAGCGTTTTTTTTTACTTCGAAAATATGCAATTACTGCAAATGACCAGTCAATTTAATGTACTTTCGTTACAGTGTTACAGTGTAAGGCCGACAAAGCATTAAATGTTTTCTAGGTAGTTATGTCGTAATAAATGCAATTTCTCAAATGCTGACTACGCACTACTTTCATATTTTTATATACGCGCCCGAATTCTAAAGACTACTGACTTTTTGCTAAAATCCATTTAAACAAAATCGCCGATAAAGATCCACCGTCGGTTAAAACTACTGAAGAAATTACACGGTTGTGTGGTTGGGCGTGAACCACTGATAGATCGCGCCGTCAAGGTGCGATCTATCAGTGGCTCATACCCAACACGTTAAAATCTATGTCCGTTCATAAGCACAACATAAAATGCATTACTAATTCACACACAACAGCTCGCGCGGTGCTAATTAGTATCCATAATGTACAAAACGATAAGTTTAATCCCATCGATTCACAATTTTGGTCCACTCCGTGGCTCAAATATATCTGTTCTGACAAATCTGGGCCATTCATGAACCGCGCCTCGCTATGACGAACCATACACGGCCCATGTGTGGTGGGGTTAATTTTTAATTAATTTTCGTGGCCAATCGGGGTAAAGTATCATCGTTACCTGCTGTAATAAGGGCTGGGCGAAACCGAATCATTAGGTATTCGAATCTGATTCGAATAATTTTTTCGAATCCGATCGAATCATAAATCCCATGTAAATTGAAAATATCCCATTTTTTTTTACAAATTGTCTCCATTGTTGAAAGCAATAAATTTAAAGGTTATAGTGTATTTTCAATTCACACTAAGAACAACAATTTTCATATTTCAACGACAAAATATAATCGATTTTGAACAAACTAGACCAAAACTTATTGCATTTTGTCGTTAAAATGAAAATTTCAGTTCATTTAGTAAGTTTATGTTCCTATGACCGATTCACGGTTGATTCGAATAAATTGTGCTTCGAAACGATTCGAACCACCAAATCGAATCGCCATCCCTACCTGTAATGCGAGTATTACTGCAACAAAAATGCAGTAAAATGACCGTTCTCTGAATGCAATTCTTTTCCAGTAATTGTAACCATGTCCGCCTATAAGTGGCCGCTGTTACAGGGCCTTGGACAAGGTGATCCACTCAAAGAAGTGGCTGTAAAAAAAAATTTGTTAATAACGAAAACAAAGTATGCGATTGACTTTTCATACCAAGTATGTACTGTCGCTGAAACGCTCACCCGAGGCCGTCACTACTAGCCTCACTCTCCGTGTGATGTCGAGCATTTTATCGATTTACAAGTCTCGCTAACACGACGTGTTTTAACCATGACTAATAATAATAATTCCAGACAAAACAATATATTGTTAATAAGGCAGGTGTTAGCTAATCAGCGAGCCGGACACACAAAAAATAATGAATTCCATTAGAAGAAAACATTAACCTAAAAGATGGAAGCAACGTCGGCGAGAGATCTTCAACATTGGGGGGGGGTTCGATTTGCCCATGGAACAGGTAAATTCGCAGTTTGATACCAACGAAAAAATGCGCAACAAAGACGTGCTAGAAATTTCTTGGTCATTTTGCAAAGCACATCAGAGTTTCAGTTGCAAATATATTCGAATAAAATAATTTATTCGTAAAATGTCTGGGACTGAAAAAGTTCGTCGAAGAGGCACGAAAAATTAGCGATATTTCGCAATTTTATCGGAATTCTTTCTCATTGGAGGGGAATCCCCCAAATATTTCACATTAAGAGGGTCTCCCTGAATGGAATCAATGAACAGGGTTATGCCTTCAACTTGATTTCAATGACCATATGGCTTTGAGATATATTAGTTTCGATTTCATGCCATAACTATTTGACTTTATTTTCCCCCTCCCAAGATTTGACACCTTCAACCGCCACTATGAATAGCAAAAGTATATTCAAAAATCCAAGAAGGCATTCGTTTACATGGAATATCGGCGTTTTAAATCCCTCCGTTTATTGCACATCTTTGGATTGCCGAATGCAATAATGCTACATTATACTTACGGGATGGATGACTAACGTACATTCATAAAAAATTAATGAGCTATAATTATCAATATTGCAATATATATCCGCAACCGTAAAAAAATGATCCTGAAATTGGCTTAACTTGAATATTTAAAAACGAATCCGATTTATATTGGAATTAGGGCTTGGTAGAACCGAATCATTTGGAATTCGATTCGGTGATTCGGTGAATCAATTCGAAGCACAATTTATTCGAATCAGTCGTGAATCATTTATAGGAACAAAAACTTGTTAAGTGATTTTTAACGACGAAATACAATCGATTTTGGTCAAATTTGACCAAAATCGATTATATTTCGTCGTTAAAAAAAGAAAATCGTTGCTCTTAGTGTGAATTGAAAATACGCTACAAACTATAAATTTCTTCATTTTCACAAAGTTATAATGTTATTTACAAAGAATTAGTGATTCGATCCGATTCGCAAAAAATACTCGAATACTCGGTTTTGCCCAGCCCTAGATATAAGTAACAAATAGCCTACAATTACTATTACAACTTGTCTCCATCATGACAACCAGGAACTTTACAGTCACAAATAGGGTGCAAATGAATGGAAAATTCCCGGGAATTTTGCAAAGGTACCCGGAAAGTTTGTGGGAATTTTCAAGGGCCCGGGAATATTAAAAATATAGGGAATTTCAATCACCCTAAAAGATATTTTACACCACCTTCAATTGTTAACCCCTTGTATAATTAAATCTCATAATTGTGGGTTTCAAACTATGGATAGTTAGTCAACCAAGTCCCATAAGTTGTTTATCACAAGTTAACAGGTAAATGGCAAATCAACTCAAGTTGATATTGATGAAGCAAGCGAAGAAGTCGTCGTAATCTGCTCGTTGGAATATGATGGTAGCGTACGGGTCAGATTTGAGCATCGCACGGATTTGAGGAAGTGCATAACGTTAATATTTTTATGCGCGGTCAGACGTAGTAAAAGAATGTTTGGTTTGGTTTATGTTTGAATCAATCGCGAACCGCTACATTATTCTATGGATGCGAGTGAATAGATGCAAACTCAGTAGAAATTTTCACCAAATATGCTTGAACCTCGAACTCTCTTAGAAGTGTTTCGTTTTAATTTATAACTTCGTGCTGCACTTATCGTTTACTAGTGATTAGTGTATTTTCATTTTCATAACTTCTGTACACCAATCAAAATATCATAATGTCATCATATGTATACTTGTTTTATAATATTTAATGCCAGGCAACAGCGACATTGCAAAAAAGAAGCCCTAGTTGTCTTTATCAACATGAAACTTAAAATTTATTGAAAGTGTCAGAAAATTCCCAATATAAGGAAACTCCCGTTTTTGTCAAAATTGCCGATGGTAAATAACCTCCCGGGAAAATTCCCTAAATTTTGCAACCCTCGTCACGAATTACTAATATTAGTATAAACAGACTTGAGGACGAAAGCAATGTATTTTCAATTAGAGCAATAATTATCATATTTTAACGACAGAATACAATCGATTTATCGATTGTATTTTGTCATTAAAAATAAAAAATTCTACTCCATTCCCTTCCTATGTACGAGTCACGATTAATTCGAATAATATGTGCTTCGGATCGATTCGAAGCACCGAATGAAATTGATTCGTCGGTTGCATTTTGTCGTTAAAAATAAAAACTCTACTTCATTTTCTTCTTCATATCCGATCCCGATTAATTCGGATCGATTCGAAGCACCGAATCAAATTGCCCAGCTATAAATGAAAAGTTATTTCGATAAAAAAATGAATTCGGTGCTTCCCATGCCGTGTTTTACGACGTGCTTAAGGCGTATACTCTGCTTTTTTCTCTCCCACTACTTTAAAGCGATTTATCATTATAAATATCATGTAGGAATTGCAGACGAAGATCTCGACTACGAGTTCCGACAAGTTCGGCTCGTTAAAATCTATGCCCGCTATTCAACGGTGTAATAACTTGGGTAGGCTAAGACGAACAGAAAATATCATATCTTTCCAACAACCCTGTCCATCTGTATATGGCTGCTGGCACAGAGTGATCCAATCCAAGGAGCTAATATTTCAGTTGAGCCGTGCGCGTCGCCCGTCGCGGTATTCACCGACATCGCTCTTAATTTTTGTCGACATGCGTTCCGCTGTATAATTGTTTCATGCTGACAAGAGAGACTACAGAAGATAATATTATTGAAAAATTATACATCAAAGACTTAATGAAGGCGTTTGGTACTTTGTCACGAAGCTTGAAGACGAATATATTGTTTCATGGAAACAATATGTCTGACGATAAGAGTTCGTAGGGACACGTCGCACTGTCAACCTTCTTCTAGAATCGGGAGTCAGAATAGGAAGACAATCAGAAATAGTGGCGTAAAGTCAGTAGAAATCCACAGTCCACCATAAGTACCACAGTGTACAGATCTCGCAAGAACTACAGTACCGTCCAGGCCATGCAAATGACTAATATAGTTGAAACAATGCTTTTGCATTATACACACCCACACACACGCCCCTAATTGAAGGCGCTTTGCCCGTGGTGGTTGTCTTCATTCCGACTCATCATGTTTGTTATATCCCTAATTGCTCTCTTGGTTTAGAAAATTAATCAATCATTAGATCTCTCGTTCAAAACTGGTAAGCCAGACACGTGCAAACGAGTGGGTCGCGGTGTCGTGGTGAAAGCGACGATAGCTGCCGAACGTAACAACTAATAAAGGCACGGGTTCAAACCCCGACAAAGTATGGTCAAGACCGATGAACAAAAAAAGCATAGCCCACAGCCCTGGGACGATGCTCGACAGCCTTACCTGTTCCTCATTGCTTTCACACTGGATGGAATAGCAAGACGCAAGATAAATCTGTTAACCAAATATAATTGTCAACATTGTTAATTGCACACTGTGAAATAACAGTCCATTTCAAAACCCGTTGCAAATTGAGCGCACCGTTAAAATTTCCACCACGCACCGGGGACATCTTCAAAAAAGTGGCATAAAATGAATTTTACGCTATTTTACACGCGCAAGCCCGCTAAAAGGTTTTTTTTTACAAATATTTGTTACAAAAAAACTTCTAGATAAGGAAATTAGATAAATTCAGACTATCAGGGATGGACATAAAGGACAAAACATAATCACAATATCAATCAGGAATCAAGTCAATTACCAGTAGGTAACCAGAATCCTTCTAAACTGAGAGACTGAATTAAACCAGATAAAGTGCCCAGAACTTCAATCTTTCCCTTGCCACCTGTCAAACAACTTTCACTCCAATACGCATATAAATAGTTCTTCTGCAGAAAAAAACACAATACCTAGCGAAATTCGAGTCACAGATGAACCGTTCCTCGATCCACAAGTGGATCGAAAGAGCCTGTTCTGAGTAGATCTGCTCGTCTATAAATGGCCTCTGTTGCAGTGCTTTGTTCAGGCTGATCCACCCAAATGAGACGCTATAAAAAATATAAATCCGATTGACGAAAATGAGGATTCAACTCATCTGAATCTGTCACGAATCCAAATCGATTTCAATCTAAATGTGGCGAAGTCAATCCCAGCGTGAGAGCGAAAATTATCTCTTTCAAACTAACTGATATGTCAGACGCACAAAATGTCGCATACCACAAAATAATCCATCTTCCCTAGGGACAGATGAGGATATTTGCACAAGGCTTCTCTTTTTTTATTAAAATTCACTCCAGTAAAGGCCGGAAGCTGCGCCTAAAAGGAGCAGTTTAACTAGTTACAGGTGCTCTTGTGGAGATGAGATATCAGAATAGAGCACCATCAACAGCACTGTGAGCCAAACCAAATCATTCGGAATTCGAAAATTTTTTTCGAATCGGATCGAATCGTTGATTTCATAAAAATCATTATGATAATTAGGAAATATACAGTCAAGAATTATAAATGTTAGCAAAAACTGACTTAAAAGTGATGTATTTTCATTATAACGTTGAAATACATTCGATTTTGGTGAAATTTGATCAGTTGAAATATATCTGAAATCAATAATTTTATAGATCGAATATGTATGTATGTAAGTATGTTCATTCGCCTCGCAATAATCAATATAAAATTTAAGGATACAGAAGAATATAAGACAGGATAGTTGCACAAAGCCCTGTCGACTTAAAACACTGGTGTGCGTCAAAAACCCTTGAATTAAAAAAATATATAAAAAAAAATAATACCAATATGAAGAAAAAGACGCAAATTTACAATAACACAACATAGAAAAGTACAAAGGTAATGATACAGATAATGCAAAGTATATATATATATATATATTTAAAAGAAAAGTATCTATTCCCATCAAATTAGGCCACCTACATATAAGGAGTTAAAAATATAGCGAGGTAGGAGTGGATACAGGCTCTATCACAATTTTTATTGAGTCTGAGTGACCCAAATGCCGATTTACCTAGTTAATATTCTAATGAAAAAGAAAAAATAATAATTTAATTTTCATTCTACATCGGTCAAATTCTTTTATTCTAAGGCGAGGGAGGATTTGTGTAAAACTCGAGTTCATTTTCTAATGCATTCGAATGTGCGATTCGTTCAGGACATCCCTGCTTACTATCCTATACTTCATCCGTGCTATCAGTTTTCATTTCAATCAGAATAGAACTATATTCCACAGCCTGTTAAGCCATATTCTATGCTTTACTGTCTTTCATGAATAAATAATATCATGTCTTATGGTTGGACCAAACTCTCATCTTTCCTTTTCCTTCGAAATGATAATAATACATTATCGCACGGTTACCCAGCAGTATCACCTTTCCTCTTTCTCTGAATAAACCTGATATATTACACTCACATATTCGGAAATACGGGTAATCGTAAAATCAATAAATCGAAAGACGCTAATTACTCGTATAAATATTAATAGATGTTGACAAGACGTCAGCTGCTCAGACACCCGAAGAATATAGATCTCATGTATCATATATCTCATATGTCGGAAAAATATCAGAAAAAGCATCTTTTGATAGCAAATTCTATACTTGAAAGCGTCTCTTTTCTTAAGTGCTCAACATTAAGTACGAAACAGGTCAAAGCCATCAACGCTGCTGTAGAACGAAACAAACCCAATTTCACAGTTTATAATTAACAAATGTTTATATTTTTATCTAGCTACGAGATTTTTATCTTAATTGCGTCTTGCCATTCTATCTAGTGTGGAACTTTGGTGAAATTTGACCGAAATCGATTGCAATTTGTCGTTAAAAATGCAAAATTCCACTTCAATCAGCAAGTTCTTGTTCTTACGATCGATTCCAATAATCTGAACTTTTAATCACCGAATCGAATTCTCCAGTCCTACAACTGAAAGACAACGTCCGTTACACGTCCGAATCGATAAGTTTTTTCGGTAAATCTGAATTCTAAGAATATACGTCATATGATTAACAATGACTTTACTGCAAAATGGCCAAAATGTGGTCAAATGTGAGCCATTTCGTTTATCTGAAATGTTCACATAGTCTTTTTTGAGGGAAATTCACTCTGTGCAAGGCAGAGCCTAAAAGAAGGCCACTTTATAGCAAAGAAATGCTGAAAGATGTAGCACCAGTAATTGCACTCTAAGCGGAAAATATCCCGAAGGAATTGAACCATCATGGTAAAGTGCATTGAGTGGTATCTGCCCTGGGTGATGGTAGAACCACCTACCACTTCTTGAACCACCTCTTTTTCGAACTAAACTGAACTAAACTGTAAGGACAGCAGTACTCGTTTCTTGGCCTGTGGGTACGGGCTTCAGAATAGTCCTAACGTATTTCCTGCGTGTCCAAAGAGCCGATTAAAATGATGGAGCTAAGAATGGTAGATAGCCTTATCACCACCTAGCGCGGATACCACTCACTGCACTTTACCATGGCGGTTAGGTCCGATGTGAACTGAGTTTTTAGTTTAGAGTGCAGTTGTTGGTATAACATCTTTTATTAGCTCTTTGCTATTAAGTGGGCGTTAGTCGGTTCCCTTTAGGTTATGCTTCCTGTGCTCAATGTGCTAAGGTTATGCTTCCTATATGCTTGCTGTGAAAAATAAATATATCTTAACTAGGCAGAACTACACTCCTTGTCTCGCACTCAAAACATAAATACGAAGTATTATACGGATCGCTGCGGTTGCAGAACTTTCTCCTACGCAATAACTTTCGCTGTATAATAATAGATGTTTCAAATTATTCAAATTTTCCTCCATATTAAAAGCTAAACTGTAATAAAAGTACAGAAAATTCACTGGTTAATATCAGTAACTTCATATTTCCATTTCTGGTGTGTTTCAGTGCGATATACAATTAAAACGACATTATTTGGGAAGTTTTTTTCCCCTGTGGTGTTCATTATGACGTCATAATTTGACCACAAGAATTCTCAAACCCCCCTCATTTTCAAGGTTTTAATTACGTCACATCCCCATGACAGGTTCGCGGTCCATCAACACTTCATACTTTGCATAAATCTCATCAAAATCTCGACTTCAAATTTCGGGAATAAACAATGACTGCTAACGTAACTGTAAATTCACTGCGGTTTTATCGCAGTGCGAACAACGTTCCACGCAGAACTGAAGTGAAGTAATAGTTGGTTTTACCAACGCCCAGGGCAGATACGAATCCCTGCGCTTTATCGTAGTAGTTCAGTTCCGTTTTCGCTTAGAGTGCAGTTGCTGCTAAGTACAATGCCACTCAATGGCAAAACGCTACTAAAGAGATGTGGTATCAGCAATTGCACTCTAAGCGGAAAACATCCCAAACGGAACTGAGCCGTCATGGTAAAGTGCAATGAGTGGTATCTGCCCTGGGCAATGATAAAATCATCTACCACTTCTCTGCTTCCTTTAGTCGCCTTTTACGACACGCAGGAAATACGTTAGGACTATTCTAAAGCCCTGACCCACAGTGCCTATATATACATACATATATACAGTTCCACCTGAAACGAAAACTGTACTATTTAACCATGCACAAAACCTACTGTATCGTTATCTCAAACACAAAACAAAAATACGAAATATTTCACGGGTCGGTAAAGTTTTAAGGATTTTCTCCTGAGATTGGTCACCGACGCTTGTTAAAAAATTGTATTTTGCGCAAAATTGTTGAGAAAATCGTACAATTTCGGAGGCTAAAATCAAGATTTTTTCCAAGAAATCTGATCGAGTTTATTTCTCATATAAATCGTTCTTTCAGCCACGCGACTGGTTTACCACTCTAACCCCGCCAATCTTGGTTGACAAAAATAATTTAATAACACTAAAATATCAGTAAACTTTTATAGGTTTTTGATTCCAAACGCGGTTATCTATTTAAATCTACAAATACCTTAAAGCTTTAACGAAATAAAACAAAGCTGATTTGCATTCTGTACTACATCGATCGGTACAGAAAACTGTTTCTACGCGGAAACCATATCTAACATAACTGAACCTAGGATAAGGTAGGATATCATTTTTATCCTGCGGGAGAGGAAAGCCAAAAATAAAGCTTAACCATATGGCGAACCACAACCTCACCTGCAGATACCAATTCCGAACCGGGATGAAGGTTCTTGATTTTCGTGTTTCTCATTTTTCCTGATCACGAACCTGGTTGGTGGAGGGAGTCGTGAGACGCGCTAACGTGAAACCCCGTGCAAAGGCGGGGCGACCAGAAGACTTCTCGCATATAACATCAACCCTCACAGGATTCAAACCCGTGTCCTGAGGCTCAGAGATGCGTAGCTCGAAGCGTATTTCCAACGTTTTAGCGATTGAGCTAACCGGACACCCCACCCTAACCTCTACGATAGAGTGCAATGGCTGACATCTATCTTGCGCGATGACTGATGTATTATCACACTAAGTAGGTGAGCTAAGCCGAACCGGAAAGACCATATCTTCCCCACAAATCCAACCCTGTCCGTATACAAGTAAGGGGCCTCCGATACAGGGTCTTGGTTAGGGTATTCCCTCCAAAAAGTTCTTGCAAAAATGAATAATAAAAACTGTTGGTTACAAACGCGCAGCATTTCACCAAATAAGTGGACTAGCTTATACATTTTCAGGTATTGTCCAATGTCTTATCCACAATAACGAGGATCAAGTCGAGATGAGAGAGAGGGCAGCCGAAGAGTGCCCAGATCGGGGACGTTTTGTGCACACATATTTTTTTAAGTATGGGTCACTGATGGATCGCGCCGACGAGGCGCGGTCCATCTCTGGCTCATGCTTGACAAAAAATTTCTGAATAGTATTCGGTTGTATAACAAAATTTGTCGAGCGCGACTAAGGTCACCGGGAAGGCGATTTTTCTGCCTATTTGTTTTCCTTATTAATGGGTAAGCAACGTTTAAGCAAGGACTCTCTCTGTTAATATTGTCATTAAGCGCCCACAATATACTTCCGGTAACGCACTGTCTTCCTTTATTGTGATAGGTCAATCCTTTTCGACATGCGCATCAGATTTCTTTGATGCGATCACCAGCAGCATAGTGTAACAATGTGTATCTCAAGCAATCGCGTGTATATTGCATATTATAGGAGTGGTCGTTTCACATTACCGAACAGAAAAAAAATGTCAACACATATTTTGATTAAGTATGAGTCACTGATGAATCGCGCCGTCGAGGCACGGTTCGTCTGTGACTTATGATTAACAAAATAAAGTTTCTGATGCGGAACGAATTTCGTATCGTAGAAGACGATTGAAAGGAAGCAAAGAAGTGCTCTATGGTTTTACAATCGCCCGAGGCAGATAGCACTCAATGCACTCTTTTATACGGGTGCCCGGTTAGCTCAATCGGTAAAAGCATTGGGATTACGTTTCCAGCTACGCTTCTGTTCGTCATGAAGTGATTTCGAATCCCGTGAGGGATGATGATTATAGGCGAGAGGTCCGCTGGACGACTCGCCGGTGCGCAGTGGTTCACGTAAGCACTGCTTATGGCTTCATCCACCAACCAGGTCCACGCACAGGAAAATTGAGAAATAAGACAAGCCAAAAACCTTCACCCCAATTCGGAACTGGTATCTGCACGAGAGATCTTGGTTCGCCATATGATTTACTCTTTGTGCCCCATGATTAGGGCTGTTAAAACTGAATTTTTTGGAAATCGAATCTGATTCGAATATTTTTTTCGAATCGTTGATTTCATAAAAGTATAAAATATCCCATTTTTACTATTATTATTGTCTTCATTATGATAATTAGGAAATTCAAATTTACAAATTCTAAATATCAACAAAAACTGACTTAAAAACGATGCATTTTCAATTACGCTCCAGTCCAAGAGCAAAAAATTTCATTTTAACAACGAAATACAATCGTTTTTTGTCAAATTTGCCCACAATCGATAGCATTTTGTTGTTAAAAATGAAAAATTCGACTTCATTTAGCATATTTTTGTTCCTATGACAAATTCACGATTGATTCGAATGATTTGCACTTGGCAAAAATAAAAACATCGTTTGCACACTACCGGTTGAGCAATTAGATTCACTACATAATCGTAGAACAAGTAAATCTACTTATTTTAGCCAGTAAATTTACTAGGTAGAATTTCAAACTGAAAACTCAGTAAAAGCTAAACTAGGTAAGTTGTGTATTCTCAATACTAGGTGGAAGTTCTTTGAAAATATACTCGGTAAACAACGTATAATAGGTAAACTAGGTTCTTTTGCTTAGAATTGCTAACACTATTATGAGAGCCTATTTAGACAATAAAATAGTGAAAAACTTCTAAAAATAGCGCTGGTACACACAGCAAAATGCAAAAAAGATTAAATTGGCGTAACGCCGTCTCTTGGCATTTCTTAATGACATATACAAGTCTAATTAAATAAAGAGCAATACATGAAGCTCAATTATTCAATAAAAACATCCTCTATTAGCGAGAGCAAAGAAACCATTTCGAACTAAAAACAGAATACTTTATTACTTTGATAATATATTATTCAAACGCGATGGCTTAGTGGTTAAAACATTTTGGCATCGCAGGTTGAATATCTCGGCTCGACTCCGGACTCGCTAATCCATGCCCACCACCCAACCCAGATTGTAATAATTTGTAATATTTTCCAAGGATTCTCTCTGTCCTAGGATATGGCACCACTTACGGCCACGCTCACTCAGAGTGAATTTTAATAAAAAACTAGATCTTGGAGCTTTTATGCCAGAGCCAAAAAGTATAAAAATAACTAGCACTCGTACATACCCCGTGACTATAACGTCAAAGAATGTAATTTGACAGTATATTAGGCCACTTTCAAATGATTATATCTGAAAAACATAGCCTTAAGTACGAAAAGTAAGTATGATTTCCCACATTATTCACATTCCGAAAGCTTGTCTTGCAAAAGCCTATCCTCGTATACGGTGATACACTCCAAGAAGGGGCTATAAAAAAAGGAAGCAAAGAAGTGGTAGATGGTTTTACCATGGTTCAGCGCAGATACCACTCACTGCACTTTACCATAGGAGTTCAGTTCCGTTTGGAATCTTTTTCCGTTTAAAGTGCAGTTACTGGGACTACATCTTGTAGTGGCTCTGTGCTATTTAAGTGGTCGTTATTTGGTTCCTTTTATAGGCACTGGTTCCGGTCTTGCTCGAAGTGAATTCCAATAACAAAAATAAACAAATAAATATTTTGTACTTGATATTTGCAATTGAGTGGTCGTTACCCAGTCGAAGTTTATTTTGTCAAGGCAAGCATTGTTGAAAATGCACAGAAAGTGTATTCTGCCAAGCATAGGTCACAGATGGCCCACGCCTTTGCTTGACTTATTTGCTTGCATTGTTTTTCCGACTCAAAAACGTGTAGAAACACTTTTGAACCTGTTGTATCCCTAAGTTCTGAGAAGGGAGACCGTCCCCTCTCCTAAGATTTTGGATCCTGTTTTGAAAGGTTACTATAATAGGCAAAATTTTCAAGCGGCTTCGGCGTGAAACGACTCCTTAGATGCGATTTTGATGCGTTTTTCGCGCGTTTTCGGCGCGCAATTATGTTTGAAACAAAAAGAGAATTTCAATATCCATTTCTCTGATGTCCCCTCCCCGCCACTAGTGTTCCTTCTATGCGTTGCTTCCTTCCTTGCTAAGAGTGAATTTCCGAAGAACAAAATTGAAATTGGATACTGTAAAACGAAAGCTGTGCACAAGAGCGTTAAATATCTACGCAATTTGAAGATTTTTTCAGGCTTGGATGAACCCGCAAGAATGAGCGCGGCTGTGAAAATAGAATATTTCAATCATAATTAGTTTAATATACAGGTCAAGTGAAGATCGGGTTCTTTACACTTACAGGAAACGTAAAAGAAGAGACGCAGATTAGAGGATTGTTATTGAGTCATACTTGACAGACATCGAGTATTATTACAAACAAAAACGCTCACCTAAAAAGGGTAAAATATACCAATACTCGAATTTATCCATGACCCCCACTCAACCCAGAGAGTAATAACTTGGGTAGGCTAAGCCGAACACGAAAAGATCAGATCTTCCCAATATTTGTAACCCTGTCAGTCTATAAGTGGCCGTTGTTACAAGGCCTTGGACAGGGTGATCCACTCAAGAAGTGGTTATTAGAAAAAAAAAAATTTCTTATCCTGTTGATTTCGAGCCACTAAAAGCACCGATTCGCGTAATTCAAGATTCCGTGAATCACGAATCGAACAAGGACACATAAATACATTAATAAATTTTTGAAAAAGGCGCGAAGGCAAAGAGCACGAACCGGTATCTTAATTCAAATTTGAGGACGTGAAAGGTATTATTGAGACATTGATATTGCCCGCGAAAGCTGACAAACTTTAAGGGTAAATTAAATTTAGATCAAATTCAAATATTTCTCACCAGATTTGCCTGTTTTGTCAAGCATGAGTCACTGATGGATCGCGCCGCCATGACGCGATTCATCAGTGGCTCACGCTTGAAAAATGAAATTACTCATTCGTATATTTTTGTCAGAGAGTAATACATCACAATTGTAGCGGACTGAAATTATTTCATGAGATCGCCTAAAATAAACTCGGCAATTTGAAAGTAGAATCAATAGCCCGAACCATCGCACCATAAATCTCAATTTAACGGGCATATTATGCACACTGTAACAAAAATGCAACAAAATCACATGCATTTTAGAGTAATTTTACTCGTTGATATTCGGATAATTTATTTAGTTGACTTTTCGATCAAATAAGAAGTGGTAAAAGGCCAGCCATTCAACCTTCCTTTGTGTTATGTTATAATCAAATCGATGTCGCTAAAACGACACAAAATAAATTGATTGGAACAAATTCCAAAAAGTGGTAGACTATGACCCAGGGTAGATACCACTCACTGCACTCAACCATAACTGATCAGTTCTGTTTCGCATGTTTTTTGCTTAGATTTCTGGTTTTAGAGTTATCGTGACATCAGTGGCTGTTAGTTAAAGGGTTCCTTTTGGCTGAAGATGGAGGGTGAATTTGAGTAAAAATACCTCTCCCTTGTGCCCAATTGAATATTTTATTTTGTCAAACATGAGTCACTGATGGATCGCGCTTCAAAAGCGCAATCCATCAGTGAATCATGCTTGACGTAACATGCTCGAACGTGATTTCTGCGACCGATATCTTTGTATAAATATTCCAAAATATCGCTTAGACAAGACAGTCATAATGCTATCTGGGTCGATATTTTACCGTAAAGCACAACGCCATTACCGCCGTTCAATAGCACAGCTATTATGGAATATTTTGATAACATACATGGGCGCGTTCTAGGCCAAAAGCAGCGCCTAAAAGGAATCAACTAAAGGATACTTAATAGCAAATAGCTACTACAAGATATAGTAGCAGCACCTGTGTTTTAAGTGGAAAACACCCCAAACGGAACCGAACCGCTATTGTACAGTGAACTGAGTGTTATCTGCCCTGAACGCTGGTAAAATCAACTACCACTACTTTGTTTCCTTTTAGTTGTCTTTGACGAAACGCAAACGCAGGAAATAGGTTAAACTTATTCCAAAGCCCTATGTTTGGTTAATATTTTTCTGACTAAGATCGAGCTGGGTAAACAGCAAGAATGAACTGAATCATCACACGTTACGGATTTCCCTTCAGCAAGTTACACTGTAACAAATGAACAGCAAATTTACTGTTAATTTCTGGTAATTGCATATTTCCAAAATTCGAAATCGCCATGTTGATGAGATGTATGTCAAATACGGGCTGTTGATGGACGCGCCTTGGCAGTGCGTTCCATCAACAGCCGATAATTTGCCAAAAAAGGGAGTTTTGTGGATTTTGGTTCAATATCACTAAGTAAAATTACTGTAAAAGAGTGTTAGTTTTACTGAAAATTTGTTACAGGGTACTTATAATAAGGATAGATAGCCGAAATATACTCATTATGGAAAGCAATACAAAGTTTGGCACTTTTAATTGCATCCTGTTTATCTTCAGATGTCTGACGAATCCAAATTATTATTAACTCGCAATTTGAAAACTTCATCAATAAATTAGCATTCGCATTTCATTTTAACCATGTCCGTCTATAAGTGGGTGCTGGTACATGGGCCTTGAGCAGGGTGATCCACTCCGAGAAGTGGCTATAAAAAAAGGCATCGTAAAAATATCTTCCGACTTGTTATTACCTGAGAAGCACCCAAAATGGTCGACTTGCTAACACAGAAAATACAATCCATGACACAGAAAACGTGACAGTTCGGTCTCACAGCCACCCCTATCTCTAAATATATTTTTTAATTGTCATTTGACCGCTACGATGCATTACCAAATTTTTTTTTTATAGCCACTTCTTAGAGTGGATCACCCTGTCCAAGGCCTTGTAACTGCGGCCACTTATAGACGGACATGGTTACAATTGCAGGAAAGATGTGAACTTTTCCTGTTCGGCTCAGCATATCCAAGTTATACCCCCTGGGTTGAGTGGTGGGCGTGGATAAGCGAGCTGGACTCGCACCCGAGATCTTTAACCTGCGATGCCAACATGTTTAACCACTAGGCCATCGCGCCCACTAAATGAGTCTTGTCAGAATTTCCGATGGTGGGAATCGCTTTTTTAGTGTATTTTGCAGCAAGATCATGATTTTATCAAGTTCTACATAACAAAATTTGGTTTTTGAAATCAGAATTTTTTTTTGAAATGGATTTTTTTTTAAAATGGCCGTTTCGAAGTGTCCGAAAAATCTTAGAAACCACAAACAGCGAAGCTCAATGCATCACAAGTGGAGCTGTCCAAAATATTCGATTTGGAATATTCGAATCATAAATTATTCGATTCGATTTCTGCAACAATTCGAAATCAATGAAATATTTTTATAAACAGGCGTGAATTTTACACGTAAATTATAACCCGGTAAAATAATGTCTTTGCTTGTTTTTTATATGACTCCCGATTCGATTCGATTCGGGAAACTTGTTCGATTCGACACTGAAATCAAAAGATATTCGATTTTGGCCAAAACTAATCACAACAAATCTAACCCTGCTTGCTTGGCCGCTCGAGGTAATCCAAATGTGAATCATAAAAACATCTAGTTTACTAAAGTAAACTAGGCAACTTTACAACTAGGTATTTGGTTGAAAAAACTTGGTAACTAGTATATAATACCACGTAAATCATATTATCATTATCAAAAAGATTTCAAAATAGACTATTTGGAAGATTTTAACTTTCAAATCTATTAAAAATGCCTTAAATGAAGCCAAACGACAATAGTTTACCTGGTTTTTAATCCAGGTACTATATAGTTTTGAAAGTAAAACTAGGTTACCTAGTAATGCTTTACCTAGTTTTGTGATAAATTCGTTTTACTTTACCTAGTTAGAAATAACTAGGTTGCTATTGCCATCATTACTAGTAACCCGAGCATAAAATATATTTTGTTAAGAATGAATCACTGCCAGATCGCGCCCTGGGGGCGCAATCTATCGGTGATTCAATCTTAACAAAAAGAGCAGCATGTCGATAATGATGAAAATGGCGAAAGCATAAAATGCACAAAAATTATAAGCATGCCGCCGCCGCGTAATATAACATTTCACAAGGCGTGATCGTATTGCGCGATCGTATTGCCCAAACGGCCGATGATTCGATGCTTGACATTTTCATCATCGAGCGTTCCTTTCAGCAAGGCACTTCGGGGTTAGCTGTAACATAGAAAAGATTCACTACGAAGATCCCTGCCGAGCACGAACAGGTCATAGCAAATAATTCGAAAAAAAATCTGTCCAAAGCAATACAATAGCAATAAACGTACAGATTTTTTCTTAGATCACAAATTGCTGACTGGACATCTCCTATTATATGAACCACTGAAAGCTAATTCCTCGACTTGCTAGCACAAAACAAACAGTCGATGACACAGAAAACGTAGCAGCTAGGCCTCGAAACCTCTGAAATCTATTTTCAAACCGTCGGTTGACCGCTACGATGCATCGTATACAAATAAAATTATCAGTATTTATATAAACACTATTTTGGTGGATTTCTCCCTGTTGGGAACAACTTTCTTCGGTTATCCGAGTAGCGGACATTTTGCCAATTTTATTAACTTTAAGCTTTAAAGAAATTACCACAGACTATAGAACTACGTTTCAATAGATGATGTTGATGTGATACGGAAGGTATTGAAAGCACAAAAAATTTTCGCGTTCCACCGCCGCGCAGTATATAATGCTAATTTTGATTGCTAAGGTTTCATTGCACAGGGTGACACACTCAAAATTGATATATGTACCACAAAACAAATATCCAGAAACCCAGCCAAGAATTGTATTTCAACTAGCATGAGCCGCCGATGAATCGCGACTCGCTCGGCCTTGCAATCCATCAGTGCTTAGCAGAAGATATTTGGGAAAAAAAACCTAAACTGGTTCTTCCTAATATAAATCTGTTAAACTTACATCCCTGGGCTTGCTAGCAAAGCAGTCGATGACACAGTAAACGTAGCAGCTCGGTCTCAAAACCTCTGAAATCTATTTTTAAATCGTCGGTTGACCGCGACGATGCATTGTATATAAGAAAAATCGGGGCTATTAACATAAAAATTATCAGTAATTCGCCTCGGGAATCCACTTTTTGACTAAGCACGGATTATTGGTAAATTGTGCAATTATCGCACTAATTCTCGAACGCCGTAGTCGTCATGATTTTTAGTATTAGATAGTGTATTTTGTGCGCATTACCCAGAAAATTGAGTAATTTTGTTCTCTTTTTACAAGTAATATAAAATAGCGGAAGATGACTAACGTCAACACGCTAACAGCGTAACATTTATTACGTCATAACACGTTTAATATGAGACAGATTATGACGAAATAAATCCAAGTACTCGAATAGGATTTGTCGTCTGCAGCAGGTCGATAAGAACGAAATTAACAGTACGGCTACGATATTAAAAATGTGATAAAATCACGAGAAATTCGTAGTATATCTCACTATCTACAGATTTGTTTGTTATCGTTATCAAAAGAGTACCTCTGAATAAACTATGATAAATTTTGGCCTATATAGGACTCAAATATTTAATTTTTTTAATATTTTAGTCAAACCGGCATGCCAAGGTGGAAAAATCTTGATTTTCTTCGGGCGTCCAAAATTATTCAAGTCATTTTCTTCCTATGAACAAAAAAGCTTCAAAATCATCAATACCGCTATTTCATTGCAGTATTGATGATTTTGAATCTTTTTATTCAGTTTGATTACTACCAGACAGCAGACACTCGAATAAATAAAAGACATTCAAAAATTCTAGCAGTGAATATAAAAATGCTATATTGACCATTTGTTAGATTTCTTTCTTTCGATGGAACTAGGGCTGGGCAAAACCGAAGCATTCAGATTTTTAATCTGATTCGAATGTTTTTTCGGATCGAATCTCTAGTTCCATATAAATTTTTCCCATTTCTGGTATTACAAATTGTCTTCATTGTAAAAATCAATAAATTTATACTTTATTGTGGAGTTTTAATTTACACTCCGTGTGTAAGAGCAACTATTTTCATATTTTGACAATAAAATATAATCGATTTTGCTCAAATTTGACCAAAATCGATTGCATTTTCTCGTCAAAAATGAAAATTCTCGTTCACATAGCAAGTGTTTGTTCCTACGAACGATTCAATATTGATTCGAATAAATTGTGCTTCGAATCGATTCGAATTGCCCATCCCTAGATGGAATCCATTTTATTCAGGTCTCTGAGAGGTAGAGTTGACGGTATTCTGCCAGTGTGGGTCCAGTATCAGCTCACATGCCTGATCGTTTTAAAGTGTATGAAGAACGAATATCTTCTAAGTCTACGCTTGTAACAAGAAGGTAATAAGATCAGTGTTTTTTTACAGTAATTTTACTTGGTGATTTTGGGATAAAACTATAAGAGGGCAACTATTTAAAAGCAATTATGAACCGTTGACTAGTAACCAGGATTGTCCGAAATCGAGTATCTTTTGGTTTCAGAATCGAGTGGAATCAGTGGTCAGGACTCATATTATAAACAAACAAACACATCTTTTTATCAGTTTCTAAATTACATAAAAATTAACACTTCATCACATTTCACAATCCATACGTGGCATAGATCTCATCAATAAGGCGGTTTCAAATTTTAGAAATATTCAATAACTTCAAAATGACCAGTAAATTTACTATATTTTTTGTTTTCAAATGTTTCCCGCCTACTTTTGTTTTTAAATATAGTTTGCTCTCACAAATATGTTATCGTATTAGACTAAATTTAGAATGGTGGAACGTCATATACGACTATTTTTGTCTTCGCATTATCTCCTTTGTGCAATTCACCTGCATAGCATTTAGCATAGGTGCCGGTATTCAAAGTGTATAAATCAGTTTAAACGTTGAACGATATTCAAAATTCATTATATAAATAGAATAGCATGTTTCATTATTTCAGATGAACGAGATCGATGATATCTGGCCATATTGCTTGTCAAAGAGCTACTAGAAGATGTAGTACCAGCAACTGCACTCTAAACGGAAAACATCCGAAACGGAACAGAGCCGCCTTGGTAAAGTGCAGTGAGTGATAAGTGCCCTGAGCGATGGTAAAATCGTTCACCACTTCTTTGCTTCCTTTCAGTTGCTTGTTACTACACAACACAGCCCGTACCTACAGGGCAGATAAAACTAGAATTGAATTGCTTAGAATCGATTTGAAAGTCGAAAACTTGCGCTGTAGAAACTTTTTGTGAGGGGGAGGGGCAGGGCTTTTCGTATAGCCTAATAGCATATTCTACATGTTTCTAGTGTGTTTGCCCGCGATCAATGTATTGGCCAAACTAAAAGTTAAAAAAAATTAATCGCACCTTCGGCGCGCACCTCTTAAATACACCTAAAGATTTTGACATATTTTGCTACCAATGCCTATAGGACAAGCCAGAGTAGCGAATTTCAATCACAGTAAAGGAAACACTTTCAAATGAAAGTCCTCTGACCCCTAACTTTTGACTCAAGCTGTGACATTGCTTACTGACTCCACCTCTAAACGCCCCCGGAAGCTTCTCTGCGGCACAGAGGACGCGCCACCGACCTCATTAATTTATTTGACATTTCAACACAGCAGTCCAATGAAAGAAATGGTTTATGTTACCTAAATCCCAACGGTAATTATTGAATTATTATAAAAGTAAATGATATACACTTTTGACCACTATGGACCATACACGATAAGTATGAGACACAGAGGGAGAGCGCCTCGTCGGCGTGATCCATCAGTGACTCATATTTGACATTTTTAAACACATTGTAGGCGTCATTGTTGCTAACTATACGCAATCCATCACATGCCTTCCGTGTTTAAGCAATACTGCGACACCGGTACTGTACTTTTATATCTGATGACCCAGTAATAAATTTTATTTTGTCAAGCATGAGCCACAGATGGACCGCGTCGCGAAGACGCGGTCCATCTGTGACACACGCTTAACAAGGCATGTTTGTTCAATGTTTTCCTAATAGGGCAACATCTCTTTTTGCTATATGTAATAGGAATGTAAGAATCAGATCAAAGATCTGAACCGATCCGGATTCTTATTCATGTGCTTCGGTATAGTGGAAGTTTTAGACAAGAATTTCGTCGCTTATATTGCGATTTTATTTCTATTTTAAAAATTCCCGCCTAAAAAAATTGAATATTTGTTTAATTTAGCTATTAAATTTTTAAATAGAATCGTATTAGAAATGGATCGATTAAGAAGGATTTCGTTCGACTGTCGAATCAGAATTAAATCTGTCTAAAACTAGCAACCCAAGAATCATGCTTGACAAAATAAAATGCCTGTTTGGCCTCAACCTTAACACGCTCATATTTTATATATTAACAAAAGTATTTCATATATACCCAATATATATATCACGCTTATATATCCAAAGCATCTTTTGTTAAGTGTGAGTCACTGATGGATTGCGTCGACGAGACGCGGTCCATCTGTGACTCATGCTTGACAAAATAAAATTTCTATTCGGTCTCAAACCTTAACACTCTCATATTCTTTTACTATTCAAAATGTAACTTAAACTTACTCCATTTTTTTCTACAAGAAATAGTTTGAATAATGCATGAGGCTCTTACACGGGGGACTGGAAAGGCTTTTACTCGCGTATTTAATAAACTAAAAGCCTCTCGAGGGCAAATTTTTCTTTTCATTTATGCAGAAAATACAAAAAGTTTATTTATCTATCTATTCTGTTTGTTTTCTGAATATGTTTGCAAAAATTCGGGTTCGCGGGACATTCACGAAACTACTGACAGGGGTTGGCAATTTTAGATAAAGGTACCCAGTTTACCTAGTATACTTAGTTTCCCGAGTTTATTTATAAAATACTTTTGCCGATTTTTACTGATACCTGACCTACCTAGTTTTAACTTTTAGCGAGTTTTCTATTTTTCGTTTTACCTCGTAAATTACTGGTTAAAATTAGGTAAAATTCACCTAATTTAAACTGGGTGAATACTTCAAAAACTATGTAAATTATATTTTTTTTACAAAAAAGCCTTCAAAATAGAATATTTGGAAATTCTAAGCTTGAAATGTATTAAAAATGTAGTACGATTACATAGTTTGCCTGGCTTTAATTAAAGTACCTAGTGTAACTAGGTTATCTAGTAACACTTTACATAGTTTTGTGATAAATTTTTTACTTAAACTAGTTAAAGAAATAACTAGGTTGCCATCACTAATTCGCAGGATATTCCAGAAAGCACAGACCCGAGGCAGAAATTTCCTGGCAAAATATGTTTTTCAAGCGTGGGCAACTACCTAGTTTTAACTTTTACCGAGATTTCTATTTTCAGTTTTACCTAGTAAATTACTGATTAAAATTAGGTAAAATTTACCTAATTTTAAACTAGTTAGCGACTTCAAAAACTAGTTAATTATATTATTTTTACAAAAAAACCTTCAAAATAGAAAATTTGAAGTACATGCTTAAAATGTATTAAAAATGCATTACGATTACCTAGTTTATCTGGTTTTAATTAAAGTAACTAGTGTAACTAGGTTATCTAGTGATACTAAGTTTTGAAAGTGAAACTAAGTCACCTAGTAATACTTTAGCTAGTTTAAGAAATAACTAGGTTCCCATCACTAATTCGCAGAATATTCCAGAAAGTACAGACCCAAGGCAGAAATTTCCTGGCAAAAGATATTTTTTCAAGCGTTGGCAACTGATGAAACCAGCCGACAAGATCCTGATCTGGACTGCACAGCCGGTGAAAGCGAAACAATAATTTGCCGACGTTTTTTTTTAATTGAAATTTACAAGTTGAGCAAGGCCTGAAGCAGAGCCTAAATGGAACCAACTAACGGCCACTTAATAGCAAAGAGCTATTAAAAGGCGTAGTACCAGAAACTGCAATTAAGGAGGAAAACATTCCAAACGGAGATGAACTGCAATGACAAAGTGCAATGAGTGGTACCTGTCCTGAGCGATGGTAACACCATCAAACACTTCTTTGCTTCTTTTTAGTCGCCTCCTTACGGCACGCAGGAAACACTTTTCGAAATTCTATTCAAAAAAACTTCCCTCAAGGCATAGTGAAAGGGGAATCAAAGCGTGGTGTAATAAGGTACAAGGTATATTACACACTATATATATTGTCTTTTGATTCTTCTTTTACCATAGAGTGAAAAATATATATTGAAAACAATGTCGGAACCTTGGCAAATCATTTTGTTTGCTTTCACCGGTTGTGCATATTAAAGCCAGAATTCTTGTGCTAAGTTCGCTCAAACTAAGGCTTCATATGCAAAATCCCCACAAAAAATTCAGTAGAAAAACAATTCAATTTGCAAAAATGTAACCTTATACATTAGGGATGGACAACCTATTTTTTTTTTCAAAAAATAGGTAAAGTATAACGAATTTTACACAAAACTAGGCAATGTATTACTAGGATTACTTGGATTCCCTCTCCAAACTAGTAAATTAAAAAAATGCATTTTAATAGATTTGAAGAATGCTAGGTAAAACTTCAAACGGTAAATTCTGTAAAAGTTATATATTCTTAAAACTAAACAACAGTACTTTGAAAACAAAACCGGTAAACTATATGTACTGGGCAAACTAGGTACTCCTACCTATTGTTGCCCACACTACCATACATGCCTAATTTTACACCCCAAATTGAACAAAAATCCTGATTTTCTTGCGCAATGGACAAAATATGCACTTAGACTATCTGAGAATACAGTCCAACTTAAATTTTCTGATCTATATCCCAGGATAACGAAATCTTTGCTTTATTCGGGTGTATGAAATGGTCATATCATTTTCTTCAGATGGACAAAAAGCTTCAAAACCATCAACACTGCTATTTCATAGCAGTATTGATGATTTTGAACCTTTTTTTTCATTGAAATTCACTCTGAGCAAGGCCGGAAGCAGTGTCTAAAAGGTGCCAACTAACGACCACTTAATAGCAAAGAGCTACTGAACATGATACATGATACATGCTACATGATAAAGTGCAGTTGTATCTGCCCTGGGCGATGGAAAAACCATCTACCACTACTACAATTTTGCTGCAACACTCAAAAAGAGGCATTTAAATCTTCTAGCCACAAATATATCATGAAATATTGCCCATTTGCTAAATTTTCTTCTGATGGAACCCATTTTCTTCGGGTGACTGAGCAGCAGAGTACCTATCATTCTGCCAGCCTGCTCCCCTGTTGCGCGATCCATAGGTGATTCTTGTCCCACATTACCTCCGCCACCCCAGACCTCATGGAGTAGTCATTCAATCATCTGCGATTTCGACTAAATGAGTTTCAAATATTGTTTAGTCTCTTCAACATTCCTAACATGAACCTCAATTGAACCCGCCCCTCTGCGGCGCGATCCATCAGTAACTCATTATTAGAATGCGTCTCTGGAGGTTCCATGCTACGCATGTTTTCAGATGACTAATTATATTATTCTTAGTAAATTTATTTAACAACATACATCATGATAAATGCCAAATTTTATGCCCTGAGTACGCACAAATTATGATTCCCTTGCGCAATTGACTACACAGAGACATAATTTATCTGCAATTTTGAAACACCTAAGTTTAAAAACTAAAGTCAATTCCGAATATCATTAAATTAAATTTCATCAACATTTGCAGCATTGGCCCTCAGTTAAACTGTTCCACTAGGGTGCGATCAGTGGCCGTTGCACTAAGTTTGGCACAAATCATGATTATCTTGCACTTTATCAAAAGTGCAGTAAATTTACTGGTCATTTGCAGTAATTGCATATTTCCAAAGTTAAAAAACGCCACGTGGAAGAGATTTATGCCAATTATGGGTTATTGATAGCCCGCACCTTCGCGGTCAGTCCAATTTGAATTTTTTTCAATACCGCCAAGTAAAATTACTTTCAGAAATCAGCGATTTTGTTGCATTTTTCGTTACTTTGTTGTTTGTTACCTACTAATACAATAATTGGCCTAAATCTCATAAACATGGCGTTTTTTTAACTTTGGCAATATGCAATTACTGTAAATGACCAGTAAATTTACTTTCTCTACAGCGTAGAATCGATTCAAATTAACAGTAATTCGAATCGATTCGAAATTCTAAAACTTCTTCTAGCTTAAACTATTTATTTCAAAAAATAATAATAAAGAAATAAAATAAAAAGTTACCCAAATCAGTAATGAAGTCGTAAGTCACTGATGGACCGCGCCGCGAAGAGTCGGAATTTCTGAACGAAAATTGAAATCTGCCTGATTGAACTAAATGCTTGCCTCTCGATGCCTCTCACAACAGCTGCGCGTTTACTCTCTCGTGAGATTTAATGAGAATTTTAATGAATATTTGATGACTTTGCTGAAATGATGTTTAATTCACCTCATAGTAGGCGATTACTGTGTGTCTGTGTATGTGCGAGGAGGGGGAAAGCATAAAAGAACCGAAACTTGCTCACTGAATGCTTGGTACAATTTTTCGATCTTTTTGTTACGAAAATACATTTAGTGGCATTGATAGTCTCGATATAAAATTTCGCGAGGAGAGAGAAAGTACCGTGTGTCTGAAATTTGGAACAAAGGAAGGGAGAGGATAATTTTTCCGCCGAGGCACGAGAAAACTTTCATCCTTTTTGTTCGTAGTTCACTTGTTTGGAAATAAAACCCTAGAAATAAAATAGCAAAAAAGCATTACACAATACTACCGAAATATTACAAATAAAAAACGTCAGAATTTTATCCATACTCCTTAAATTTTTTATGTCAATTTCTTGGAGTGGATCACCCTTCCCAAGGCCGAGTCGAGCAGAGTTAGAATTGCTGGAAAGATAGGGTCATTTCCTGTTCTGTTTAGCCTACCCAAGTTATTACACCCTGGGTTGAGTGATGAGCATGGATTAACAAGCCAGGCTCGATGGGACATGAAGCCGAGATCTCCAACCTGCGATGCCAACATGTTTAAACACCAGGCCATCACGCCCACATCGCGTGTTGACTTCATCAGTTGAAATCAATACTTGTTGAGTGCTGATTCCCACTATTCTCACGGCCTTGGGAAAGCTACTGGTTGTATCGTACATTTCCCGATAAACCACAATGTTTAGAAGTTCAAATTTGGGGCCAAGTATGTCGTAATGAATATTTGATGAAGTTTACGGCAATCGAACATGCAGGTTAAAATACTGTTAAAACGTGTTACGTCATGACGTCATGTGAGAATATTATTACGAATCGAATCGTTTTTGGCAAACGCAATTTCTCCCGCGGCGCAAAATTACTTAACAAAACATTTTTGACCATTTTCCTGGGGCAAGTAAGAAAATGAAAGGTATAAGAATATGAGACCGCAGCATTTATCCGGGTTGTCCACCCACTGCTCTATGCGGTTGTTCTCAGAGTTATCGTCAGATCAAACATTTTCGAAAATGATACCACCCACCACTGCACCACACCTGTGTTACACCCACTTGCGGTTCAATTACTATTCTATGTGGAATTTTTCCGCTTAGGACGCTGTGACTGACTTACGGGAATAGCTCTTTCCCCCATTAATGACCGCTAATTGGTTTCTTTCGACATAAAAAGAAAATTGTTTTGTCAAGCATGTTTGGCAAACCAAATCTTACTCTAACTCTTACTTAACAAAACATTTTCAGACAGTCTGGCAAGTACCGATTCCGACCTTTTCAATATAAGCAAAAGAACCAGAGCAAATAAATAAGCGGGCGAATCTGGGAGACCACATATGTTGCATCGGGTTGTAATTAATATTTAATGATATTACAGCAAAGATCAAGGGCAACATTAGGACGAAATGCAGTGAATTAAGTATTAGTGAATTAGGTCCTCCCTTCGGATTTATGTTGCTATTTCAAGATGAAAGCATTTCTGAGACTCAAATAACGACGAATCGAATGTGAAGCGAAAATGATTGTATTTCAAAAAAATTAATGGAAAGTTTTATCGACTAATTTTTTTATATTATGCAAGGGGGGGATTTCTGAAATATACATAAAAATGCATCATTTGAAAGGATTTTCGCTACGACTCCCTTTTAAATTATCTTGGCGCTTAAGTTAAGTTTGAGTCACTGATGTGTCGCCGACAAGGCGCGGTCTAACTGTGCATCATAGTTAACAATTCAAGCCCACAATTCTATGATTCGATAAGATTCGACAAGGGCATTTTCGAATCGATTTTTTAATAGTCAACGGTACCTTCCCCATAATATGCACACATCACACATCCACAATGTCACAATAAAATGAATCCCACACAATATGGAGTATGTATGCGACCTTGACGGCCTTGAAGATGATGCCATCGAAAAAGTTATAAATGATTTTTTAACTTTGTATTTTTTTACGTTGAAATGCGTATTTTGGAACTTTAAAATGTTTGAAAATTTTTTTAGAAAAATGAATTGCCTTGAAGATGGAAGACCAATTGCCCGCTTCATACAAAACATTCCATATAAGACTTGATTATACAAAGGGTGCAGCGTATTTTTCTATGATATGGACTATGGAACAGTGTAGGCTATCTATCTCTCACTTTTAATATCTTTTAGTCGGTTACGTTCTGGCAATTCGATTCGGTGATTCGAACAACAAATTATTCGAATCAATCGCGAATTGTTCCCAGGGACAAAATCTTGCCAGATGCAGTGAAATTTCCTTTTTATCGATAAAGAGAAAGTGTGGATTAAAAACATACACTATAAACTATGAATGTCTTGATTTTCACAATGGAGACAAGTTCTAATACTAAAAATTGGATATTTGGTATTTACATGGAGTTAGGAATTCGATCCAATTCAAAAAAAAATTATCCGAATCAGATTCGAATTACAAATGATTCGGTTTTGCCCCAGCCCTAGTGTTAGGACAATGCTAAAGTCACTGAAGCCCACTAGAAAATTAAAATCGAAAACCAATAACCACCACTCAGAAATTTCAGAAGTATTTTTTGTTAAATGTGTTGCGGATGGATCGCGCCGACTAGCAGAAGAGATTCCGTATACAAACTTTTCCGAAATTGTTAGCCAACAACACGCTTTGGTTGAAATATAGACAGACTTGAACAACATTCAGGTTTTTAAAAGCCACTTATGGCGTTTAATCCAAGACGAAAAGATAATTAAATATGGTCAATTGTTTATAAAATGTAGGCTAAAGCAGTTTATATGGGTATTCAAAATTGATGATTATATGCGAGAGATCTGCTGGACGGCCTGGACGGCTCGCCGGTACCCGATGGTTCACGTGAGCGCCGCTTACGGCTTCCTCCACCAATCAGGTCTATATACAGGAGAAATGAGAAATACGATAATCAAGAATCTTCACCCCGATTCGGAACTGGTATCTGCACGAGAGGTCGAGGTTCGCCATATGGTTAAGCTGTATTCTAGGCTCGCCTCTCTCTCAGGATAAAAATGATATCCTATCTTATATCTAATTAGTAAAAACTGTTTTCCTCTGAAATGTGAAAATAGCGTACCCGCTCAAGCCTAAACTACAGCTATCCATCATACTGGTTTACAATTTTAATGCGAAGCGATATCCTCACATCTTCTTAACTACGAGACCATTATGTGTTTTTTTTAAATCCCTTTAAGCAAGGTAGGTTAAGCAGCGCAGCACGGCCAACACCAGAGCTAGCCTAGTGCTTAACAATTTCAACACTGATCGCTATCCTCACATCTTCCAAAGTACGAGATCATTTCTTTTGTGTGTTTTATGATATTCATAAACTATCTGCATAGCTATGTCGTATTGCAATTGTACTCGCAAGCCTACAATGTGCAAACGAAAGCAACGAAATGGGCGCTTTCCGTTATCTTACATGAAAACTATCTTGGGTAGGCTTAGCCGAACAGGAAAAGATCATATCTTTCTAGCAATGCTAACCCTGCCCGTCTTTAAGTGGCCGCCGGTACAGGGCGTTGGGCAGAGTGAGCAACTCCGAGAAGTGGCAATAAAAAAAATAAAAAAAAATCATTATGTTGAGTTGGAAATCATAAAGAAATGCATTTGGTTGCGCTAGTTCAAAACGGCAAGGTTAAAATAAAACAAACCTAGGAAAATGCAACCTACGCAAGTGTCTATTGCAGCACTGACAATTATTAAAGACATTCCATTGGAATATACCAACGATACTGATCCCAAAGCCTACAATACAACTAGCCTACTGCCTTACAATTTCATACACTAATTGCTATTCTCACATCTTCCAAACTACGAGACAATTTCTTTATTTCTTTCGTGTGTTCTATGATATTTATAAACTATCTACATTGCTATGTCGTATTGCAATTCTAATCACATGCCTACGAAGTACAAACGAACGCAACGAAATGGGCATTCGCCGTTATCTTGCATGAAACTAACTTGGGTAATCTTAGCCGAACAGGAAAAGATCATATCTTTCCAGCAATTCTAACCCTGCCTGTCTTTAAGTGGCCGCCGGTGAGGCCTTGGGCAGAGTGACCCACTCCGAGAAATGGCTATTAAAAAAATCAAAAAAAATCATTATGTTGAGTTGGAAATCGTAAAGGAATGCACTTGGTAGCGCTAGCTCTAAACGGCAAAGTTAAAATAAAACAAACCTAGAAAAAGTGCAACCTAAGCCAATGTGTATTGCAGCCCTGACAATTGCATCAAAGACCTTCCGTGGGAATATACCAACGATACTGATCCAAAAGCCCACAATACAGCTAGCCTACTACTGCTTTACTATTTCAATACTAATCGCTATCCTCACGTCTTCCAAACTACGGGTCAATCGTTTTGTGTGTTCTAAGATATTTATAAACTAATACATGCCATGGGAATATAACCGCGATTACGGCTGGGCAAAACCGAATCATTTGGAATTCGAATATGTGAAATTGATAGTTTATAGTATATTTTTAATTCACGCTGAGAGCTACAATTCTCATATTTTAACGAAGAAATATAATCGATTTTGGTAAAATTTGACCAAAATCGATTGCATTTCGTCGTTAAAAATGAAAATCCCAGTTTTCATTACAATGAACGATTCACGATTGATTCGAATAAATCTTGCTTCGAATCACCGAATCGAATTTCCCAGCCCTACCCGCGATACTGATCTCAAAGCCTACACTACAGTTAGCCTACTGCTTTACAACCTTACTACTAATCGCTATTCTCACAGCTTCCAAACTACGACGCCATTTCTTTTGTGTGATCTAAGATATTTATAAACTATCTATTCTACTCATTCCCATAAAAAGCGCTAACGCTCAGACCGCGAGCAAACAAACTCTTTTCATCGAACCGGCTGAACAATGACCGATTCTACACAAAGCGACACCTCTCATTGTTACGTCACATTTTCAGTCTCTTTCAAAACAAAGTGGTGTATTTTGACGTCATATGTATGTATGCATATAAATGAAATGGGAATTTCACGTAAATTTAGCTATCATTGACATATCAATAATGTTAGAGTGAACTCTTTGGAAGGAAATTCACCGAACCCCTATATGTATAATAGTTCGCAGATAGCTTTTGATTGCCTCCGAACAGTGAGTTGCCAGATATATTGGATTTGGCAGCTGAGAAAACTCTGGGGCTGCGCTACATTCTAATTTTGAGAGACCAAACGATCAAATTTTGCAACCCTTGAACTAATCAGAAAACAGAGCGATTTGTAATTGCACACCGAAATTGGCAATTGGCAGATTTCCACTTTAATTCTCAAGTATTTTGACGCTTCCGACGCTCAAAGGCTTTGTTATGAATGTCAAAATATTTTCTGACAAAGTTTACACAAGAAGAAAATTCAGGGGCCTTCCTTCCTCTCTTCTCAAATCTCGGGAGAGACAATTTCACCCGATTTTGTCACACGCTATTATTTTACGACTCTCTGTTTCCACCCAATGGCGATTAAAATATACAACATTCCATGTAATATTTATTTTTTTAACATTTATTTGTTTATTCTGCGATCGATCATGACAGAAAAAAACATATAAAACAAAACTGGACTAAACGAGAAATTTACAAAACACTCAATTGTAAATAGGGCTGGGAAAAACCGAATCATTTAGAATTTTTTAATCTATTCGGATCTATAAATTCATATATATATATATATATATAACCATTATATATATAATATATATAAAAATTTACATGTTTTACTATTGCAGATTGTCTCCAATATCAGCATTGAAGGTAGCATTTTTTCCTCATGAACTATTCCGATCAATTCGAATAATTTGTGTTTCGGGTCGAATTGAATCACCGAATCAAATAGTCCAGCTCCAGTTGTAAATAATCGGTTGTAAAAGAAAGGTAAAGAAAATAGATCAATGACCTACTGTCAAGTATTTTCATAAATTGCGAACAATCGGCTATTGCCTTTCATGTGAGAACAAATAGAGGTGACGATAGCTAGGGCAGGCAAAACCGAATCATTTGGAATTCGAATACATTAAAACTTAGAATATATTTTTTTAAGACATCGAATCGATTCATAAATTTCATGTAAATTACAAATATCCCATTTCTTTGATTATTATAACCTACCTCCATTGTGAAAATCAATAAATTTATAGCTTATAGTATTGTTGGAAAGATTCACCCTAAGAACAACAAATTTTACATATTTTAACGGACAAATCCGAGATATTCCATCGATCTTGGTCAAACTTGGGATCAAAAAATTTGCTGTAGTTTGTTGTTAAAAATAGAAAATCCTGGTTCATTTAGCAAGTTTTTGCTCCTATGAACGATTCACGAGTGTGATTGGATTAAAAATATGCATGCTTCGAATCGATTCGAATCACCGAATCGAATTGCCCAGCCCTGAGGTATATTTGCAAGTTTTTCGCCACCCCATCATATTTTATAAGTTCACAAATGTTCACAAATTCTTTCCGAATTAAGAGACAAAAACGTCAAGTGACGAATTGCAATACGGCAAGACAACACTTTCCGATATGTCAATCCCAAACACAAACTTTATTTTGTTAGAAATAAGCCACACACAAATGGAAAAACGCCTAGACAAAATTCAATTAAATTCCACCTGTGGCTAATTTAGATTCCATGACGAAATATGCTCTGATAATATTTTTTGTAAATGAGAGTTCCTTTGGGGTGCGAGGAAATTGCTGAAAAAAGGTTAATGTTCCACTAGGTAAGTTTCTTATCTGCTATAGCTAAAAGTAATTTGCCAATGATGGGTAAACATGATAAGTCTTCAAAAGTAAGTCTTGGCGGGTCGTTTGCTATCGTGGCACTGCACTTTCGCTGTGCGTTCCATCAACACCCCATATTTGGACAAAAAAGTCAATTTTGAATGTTTTTCAATACCGCCAAGTAAAATTACTATCAAAGACCAGTGAGTGTGTTTCATTTTTGTTACAGTGTACTTCTATCTGGTATTGCCAACACAAGTCTTGAACAAAACTTGATTGGATAAACAAACTTCCATAGCTCAAAATTTTTACGATATTAATGAGAAAATTGGCTATTAATTAACCCCCAAAATAGAATCATATTTGGGAAACATCTATCCGAAATGGTATGAATCGATTCAAAAAGTACCCCAGAGGAAGTAAATCGTCCTCCAAAATTTCTTTCTCAAAAACTTTAGTAGGACTTTTTTTAAAGAAATCCGCTCTCACAGAAGGAACCAACCAACTGTCACTCAATAGCAAAGAGCTACTAAAAGATGCAGTACCAGGAACTGCACTCTAAACGAAAACATCCCAAACGGAACTGAACCGTCATGGTAAAGTACAGCGAGTGGTATCTGCCCTGGGCGATGGTAAAACCAGCTAATACTGGGACTATTCTAAAGCTCGTACCTACAGGGCAAAAAATAAATTTATAAATTAGCTTTCAAAAGAAAGGACCAAAAGTACCTTTTACAGCATTTGATAAAATATAGAAGTGTGTAGTACATGCCTTGGGCGATGATCGAAACTTGACCACTTGTTTGTAGTTCGATGAAGCTGTAATAGAGGGCAATGTGTTGTATATGCCCTGGGCAATTCTAAAGCGATTATCTAATTCTAAGTTTCCTTTTAGTGGGCTCTTACAACGAGCACGAAATACATCAGAGCCACGAAGCTTTCGATTGAAGCTTTCCACTTCAAAAACCCACTTATCTTTCGTGACAATCTCGATAACTCCTTGTAGCTTAGTAGCTTTATAATTACTCCCACTCTTCAGCTGAGGACTTTCACTTGTTGAAAAGCTGTTAATAAAAATGTAAATTTAATAATTTTAGCGTAATTCAATGGGCTTTTCAAAGCATAAATAACCATGTATGGATCATGACCGTATCGCGCTTGAAAAGCGCGATGCAGACATGGTCCATACTTGGTATAGTGTAGTAATAAAACTGTTGATTAATATCGAAATTTCGGTTAATATTGTGCGTTTTTTTAATATATTTGGTTGCTATAGGCAACAGTGCAATTAAGCTAAGTTTGGGTTTTTGTTTCTGTCATCAGTAGACATTGAGGGGGAGGTATTATAGTTGGTAGCAGTTGTAAAATTTTAGCAAATCAATTTATTGGGGGATATAATAGTTCAATTCGTCAAAATTATGAGATCATAATGTGTGTCGCAGACGAACAATTCTCGTGAAAAATTTTTCCGCTTAATGATTGAAAAGGTTATGAAAAATTGCGCTGAAAATGAGAAATCTTCGAGTGAAACGATATTTTATGATTCAGAAAGGTGTTAAAATTCGAGTTCGTCGGTATTGTCGTAGATAAGTATTCAAGTGTTGGTCGCCATCATTTACCATTTTAAACCGCGTAATATCAGTGAAAAATTTTATCGTTTTTTGGTGATTTTTATGAATTATTGTGAATATATATATGTAACGTGATAGGGAATACATACTAGTGATGGCAACCTAGATTTTGCTTCAACTAGTTAAAGTAATATTAGTAATTTTCTTAGAAAACTAGGTAGAATATTCAAATTTAATCTAGTTTCACTCCAGTACCTAGAATAAAAACCAGGTAAGCTAGGTGGGTGGTCGTCGTTTTGCTCCATTTTAAACATTTTAATTAGAAGATTGAATTGGATCGAGATATCGAGTCAGAACGATCAGAGATGCATAGCTTGAACCGCGTTCCGACCATTCCAACTAGTTTCGATAATTTTAGGTAAAAATACTTAGTTTCCCGAGTTTATTTTGAAAATACTTTTACCTGGTTTCACTGATATCTGATTTACCTACTTTTTACTTTTGAAGAGTTTTCCATTTTAATTTTTACCTTGTGAATTACTAGGTACAATTAGGTAAATTCACCTCATTTTGAACTAAGTACTTAGTTCACAAAACTAAGCACCTGGTATAAAAGGCGAGGAAGTGAGTTGCGAGTTGTGTTTAATTAAAATTAAGCTACTATTTGTGGTGATTACAAACACTCGCACACGGAGCGTATGTTTATCATACAATCACAAATCGACCTACTCCACCATCATAAATCAAGAGTGCTTGAATATTGATTAAATAAAAGCCCGTGCGACCCAAATCAAATAAATATTTATTATTAATAATTAGAACTGGGCAAAACTGAATCATTTGGAATTCGAATCTGATTCGAATAATATTTTCGAATCGGGTCGAATCATAAATTCTACGTAAACAACAAATATCCCATTTGCACCATCACAACTTGTCTCCATTGTGATGTTTATATTGCATTTTCCATTCGCACTTCGTGTCTAGGAATTTTCATATTTTAACGACAAAATATAATCGATTTTGATCGAACTTGACCAAAATCGATCGCGTTTTGTCGTTAAAAAGTAAATTCTGGTTCATTTAGCAAGTTTTTGTTCCTATGAACGATTCACGATTGATTCGGATAATTTGTGCTTCAAATCGATACGAATCACCGAATCGAATTGCCCAGCGCTAATAATAATACTTATTAGGCACCAAAAGATCGGATTTCATTTTTATCCTGTAGGAAAGAAAACCCGAGAGTCCCCAAGTGAGGTGAATATCATGGTTTCTAATTTCTCCTGTGTATAATAGCCCGATCTATGTGTGTGTGTTTTAACGCAAAAAACATTTACTTACAACTACATTGGTCGTTTACAGTACACTATGATCCGCACGGTATCAAATTCGCTTTAACATCATAAATCGTACTTAACTATTAATTCTACTTTTCACTGTGATAAAAGTGAAGTAAATTCACTGGTAATTTCAAGTAATTGTATATTTCGTTTCAGCGTTTACAACAGCCCTATTAAACGTATTTGAGCCAATTATATATAGGCTGTTGACAGACCGCGCCTCGATGGCGAAAATCTTGCACACCGAAGTGTGCCAAATACCAGGCCAATACAAAAAAAATTAAATATTTTTATCGAAATAAGAAAATGTGGCCCGAAGGCGCGCAAATTTTTTCCCACATTTCTATCCACATGACTTCCTATACTGTAGCAAAGAAAGGTAATGTTTATTATAAAACCATAAATATCGCACACCGTAATGTTGAACAAATAATAGGCCGTGAGACCCCGATCAAACAAAAATTGCTTTTGTTTTCTGCCGAGCATGAGCCATAGATAATACGTGCATGCTTGACAAAAAATCAATTGACAAAATTTTTATGATTGGGTATGTACGATTAATATATTGTTATAAGAGAATGTGGTCCGAAGGCGCGCAAAAAAGCAGCTATATCTGGGGCTCATGCTTGACAAAATGAAATTTCTGATTGGGTAGAAGCCTAAAAAAGGCAATGTGACCAACGGTCCACTTGTGACTAGGGCTGGGCATTTCGATTCGGTGATTCGAATCGATTCGAAGCACACATTATTCGAATCAATCGCGAATCGTTCATAGGAACAAAAACTTCCATTTTTAACGATAAAATACAATCTATTTTGGTCAAATTTTGACACAATCGATTATATTTTGTCGTTATAATAGGAAAATTGTTGCTCTCAGACATGCAGTGTGAATTAAAATACAATATAAACTATAAATGTCTTGATTTCCACAATGGAGACAAGTCGTAATAGTAAAAATGGGATATTTGCTATTTACACGGAATCAGGGATTCGATCCGATTCGAACAAATTAACCGTATCAGATTTGAATTCCGAATGATTCGGTTTTTCCCACCCCTATCTGTGACCCATGCATAACGTACTATGATTCTCGCAAAAACGAGTCGTATTTTGAGGACAAAACAATACAATAAAACCATAAATATCGCACGTCGAAATGTTGAATAAATAGAAGCCCGTGTTACCCTAATTAAACATTTTTTCCAAACATTTGTCACGTGCAGCTCAGTGTAAAACAATTAGGCAAAAGCACGAGTTAAATATCCGGGAGTGAAACAAAGGAGAATGAATGATAAAAAGTGTTTATCATTGGCGGATCTCGGATTTTAGTTTCAATGAGGAAAGGGTGGATCGTCGAGGGACGATTGGAAGTTCAAATCATAGGTTTAAATGAGAAAAAAGGGGAGATTTTTCTTAAGCTTAAGCCATTTTTTTTCAAAACCCGCTAAAAGCAAGTTAGCAAAAGACACATTGCACTTGAAAAGACTCCTGGAGCCACTAATGTGCAAAAAGCTACATGAAATGCAGGAATAGGAAATAAGGAATCCCCATCTATGACAGATGTCTATTGAAGCGCGAGTCTCAAAGCCTTTATAGATCAATACGATCAGGAAAGCAGGGAGAAGGCAAGAAGTTCCAAAGTTTAGAGATTCTTGGAAAAAGTTCTTGTGAAAAAGTGTGACACTGTGGAACTTCTACAGTGAATAAATGTGAATTGGAAGCATTCTGTCACGTAAAAGTGAAAGGTTTAAATTATCTCTGTGACTTTAATGACGAACTCATTAATTTCTTGGCTTACATTTTCTGCCTCACGTTACGGGGGCAAATGAATACAAGATCGAGCCTGAAAAAGTCCATCACTATCATTTCGTTTTTTTTTTGGATGACGGCGACGAATTCAGGGACGGGGGTGTGGAGGCGAAAGTAGTAAACCGATTTTTTTTTGGTATCGATTTTTTTTATCACATCCCATTCTTTCCTTCTTCTGAAATAGTCGATTTTGCAAAGAGATAAAAAAAAATGCGTGAGTAAAAAACATTAAACCTTTACTTTTTTCGATTTTCTCTTTAAGATCTGAGATCCCCCAAGGGGAACAGGATTAGTTTGAAAACAAAAATTAGAATTTTGGAGTCGAGGAAACAACAGATTTCCCAAAGTGCAGATTTTCTGTACATTAAGTTTTTGGCAGGAAAAGAACTGTCAGCAAAATACGGTGCATGAAAATTTCATGTATCAAGTTCGAAGGGGGGAGGGAGGGGGTGCAGTAACATAAATTTGTTGCTTCAAAATCGTGAATATCTCCAGCAAAACATCGTCGTAGATTTTCGTGAGCCTTGGGCATGCGAACTTTTTTTTTAAAAAATACCAAAAATTTTACTTTATTGCCCTCCTTTTTTATTTCCCTGTTGAAATGTAAGACTTTCGAGACAGAAGAAGACATAAGAATACAGGATAATATACACTGTAACAAAACAGTAAATTTACTGGGATTTATGCCAATTATGGGCTGCTGATGGACCGCACCTTCGCTGTGCTAAAATAGATTTGCGAATTTTTTCAATACCGCCAAGTGAAATTACTGTCAAAAACCAGTGATTTTGTTGCATTTTTTTGTTACAGTGTGTATTAAAGACTAAGTTGCACAAACTTTTATAGGAGGTTCTGAGTGACCAAAAATGGGGAAATATGATATAATTCGTTATTGAAATTTTAGTTGATGCATGCTTTTTTATCGAAATTCCCTCTAAGCAAGGCCAGAAGCAAGGCCAGAAGCAGTGCCTGGAAGGAATCTACTTTAAAAAGTTTAGTACCAGCAACTGCACTCCAAACAGAAAACATCTAAAAAAAAACTAAACCGCCATGGTAAAGTGCAGTGGGTGGTATCTGCCCTGAGCGATGGTAAAACCATCTACCACTTCTTTGCTTCTTTTTAGTCGTCTTTTACGACTCGCAGGAAATACGTTAAGACTATTTTAAAGCCGGTACCTACAGAGCTAAAGGGCTTATGTATACCTACAATGTCACGGTTCTCAATTTTTCTAACCAGAATTTAATCATTGGTTCTGTGGTGTTACTGCGATATTACGAGCGGAAGACCAACACTACTGGAAATATCAGTTCGGGATACAAGTACCGGCATCAATGGCGTGAGTATCTTATTTGTGTTTTTGTTTTGAATTCGTTTAGGGTGAAATAGAAATTACGTGTATCGGGTTCGAGTCCCGGCGATTCCGGCTTACTTATCCAAGACCCACCGCTCAACCCAGGGTCTTATAACTTGGGTAGGCTAAGCCGAACAGGAAAAGATCATTTCTTTCCACCAACTGTAACCCTCTCCGTATATAACTATATGGCCGCAGTTACCGGGCCTTGGATAGGGTGATCCACTCAAAGAAGTGGCTACAAAAAAATTAAAAAAAATTTCATGTAACAAAACATGTGTTCATGCGCGCCGTAAAAACCAGGACTGTGGAGTCGCTATCAAAACAGTCGACTCCAATTCGATATCCGCAGTTTTTGAAATCACCGACTCCGACTCCTCTATTGCGCAACATCTAATGAAGTATGAATTAAAAGTCAAACAAATTTAATGTTAAAAATGACAATTAAGACTCAATTAAGGTAAATTACTAGGTAAAGTTAGTTAAATTTACCTCATTTTCAACTAAGCACCCAGTTCACAAAACTAGGCACCTGGTATAAAAAAAGTAGGTAAATATATTTTTGACAGAAAAAAACCTTCAAAATAGATTAAATGAAAATTTTCACCTTTAAAATGAATTTTCACTTTAAGTGACTCTAGATTACCTAGTAATACTTCGCCTAGTTTTGTGGTGAACTTGTTTTCTTTACCTAGTTCAAGAATACTTGTACATAACCCTCGCGTGGTCAGCTGTTGTCTCCCACAAAATATAATTGAAGGGGTTTGGATGTTTTTATTTTCGAGCAGAACAGTTATCTCTGCGTAGCGACCTAATCAGAAAAAAAATGGTCAAAGAGTCTTTTGTCAAGTATGTGTCACTGATGTGTCGTCGATGAGACGCGATCTGTGGCTCATGCTTAATAAAATAAGATTTATGGTGGAGAAGCCCACATTTGACACTTTAAGGAGTTAGCCAACTTTGGTCAAATAGGATTGCTTCATATAAAGAAGAGATCGTGGGAAATGATTTTGCTATTCTCTTTGAAATTGATATTGAATTTACTGTTTTTTTAAAAGCGTAACCCTTACGCGTTTCGCATATTTGATTTTCTCTGTTTATTTAAGATATGATACATGAATTAAAATTGGTTTGTTCGCGAACAAAGACCATTTTTGTGTCATAATATACTCCTTTGTTACGTTTTGCGACTTTTAAATTCAGTTACCATTGTGTTTCATTATGACGTCTAAAGGATCAGTCTACGCCTCTTTCCACCTACCACATTGTGTCATCAGAATCGCTCTACTGAATCCATTCTGAAATCACAATCTCTAGTTACCTAGTCAACCAGGTAAACAAATAGCCGTTTAGCGAGAGGCGTGAGCGAAGCTTATTTGATACATTTGATTTATTGGCGTCATAAAGGCAGGTCAGATATGGGGAGGCTTTCTAATACTTTTGAACATTGGCGGCTTAAGATTTGTTGTCAGAAACATTTTTGTAGACGTGAGTTTTTGCATAAAAAGGATTGCTTTTTGGAGTTGCGCCAACTGGTCATTGAGTTATTGTGCCAGTATTTTAATCTTTTGTGAGCGCTGGTGTAGAAAAATTAGAGGGGTTGGTTTGTAGAAATCTTTGTGGTAGAAACGTTTTTAGTAGAACAAGTTAACCAGATTAAACAAAATTAACGATGCTCACAGAAGATTTGAAATTGATGTACACGAAAATCTAAATTTATAGGAAACTTAAATAAAAAATGGGCTATTTAGATTATATATTCCGCCTAAAAAGCTGGGAACTGCACTTACCGTCCCTCGCTTATTCATGGGTCAATAGATTATTGGATAAAGCAATTTATTCTTGTGAAAAATGCCAAAGAAATCATAAGTAGTCAAACGATGTGGACGAGGATGACCTAGGGGGTGGCTTAGACGTGTAACCTGAAAAAGGGGGCTGGAATATTCGGCGCTTGCGTCGGAAGTATACAACGTAAAATTGAGTGATTGCCACCAGGGATATTCATAATGGTTCTAATTGCTCAACCGGTGATGTGCATCGTTTGCACATCACCGGTTGAGCAATCAGAACCACCATGAATATAGAGCGTATCTGTGAATGCGCTCAGGGCAGATACTACATACTACTCCAATCGGAAAAAATTTGTCAAAACACTTTCTGTTAAGTATGAGTCACGGATGGATCGCGTCGATGAGATGCTGTCCATCTGTGGCGCTTGCTTGACAAACTCAAATTTTCGATTGGCCGCTTTCTTTTTGTGGTTGAGTTCTGATGGGTATATTTTCCGCTCGAAATGAAGCTGGTAGTACCGCATTTGGTAGTAGCTCTACACTATATACCTGGCCGTAAGGTTCCTTCAAGACGCTGCTTATATCCTTGCTTAGCGTGAACGTCAAATAGATATTCGATTTTGATTACCTATAGCTATGACGCCCGACAATAGTCAACCCCAATTTTTTTCAACTTCTGTGTACTGGAGTAGTTGTATTATTATTAATTATTTTATTCATTGAAACTCACTCTAAGCAGCTCCCAAAGGGAACCAACTAAAGGCAATAGCAAAGAGATACTTGAAGATGAAATACCAGCAACCGTACTTTAACTTAATTTTCGGGTTTAATTAATTCGACTCCACCTGCTTTGTAGTGTAACCGTTAATTCAAATACGGACGTATAAGTCAACTCCCATGTAAGCATTACCTTGCACGTTCAACCACTTGAAAACCGAAGTTTTATTTGAAAACTGACAAAGCGAATATTTGCTTGACCTTGATCCGACAAACTGGCGCGGTTCATCTCTGGCTCATGCTTGACGAAAATTGGCAAAAAAAAATCGGAAGATGACGAAGTCGTCATCATTTGTGTGCTTAAGGAATTTAAATTGTTACATAACAATTAGGTATAGATTCTGGGATTAGTATGCGTGCCGCGAGAAGCGTTGTTAGATTGTTTGAATATCTTGAAAACTACAAAAATATACAGCACGCAAAAAGTGCCTAAAACTTTTAATATTTTAGGAAGAAAAAAAGTTTTACCGTTGTTGGTATAATTGTTTACAGAAATATCAGAATATTTGAAAGACTTTCTCAAATTTTTGAAAAAAAAAGTCACAAAATTGTCAGAATGGAGAGGAAAATTTTGTTTGAGGGCAAAATGTCATAAAATACACAAACTCACTCATCTAAATTTGTAATTTTACCTCAATATTTTTGTTTTTATATATATATATTTTTAATTTAGGAAGAGGGGCAAGTGCTCCATCCCACTCTATCCGCTAGTAATATCGTGAAACCGTTTTGTTGTGGTTCAACGGTCGACCCAAGTTTGACTTTAGACAACTTTTTGATGGGCGAAGTAAATCAAGCACCGCACCCAATTTATTATTTTCCGTCGAGTTCTCGTACTTAATTAATTTCCCGCGATCGGAAACCGCCGAAGTAAATTATTAAGCGATGAAAACTATTCCATAAATCCAACACTGGGAATGAGAACCCATAAGACATAGTTTATTTTGGCAAACCAATATAAAACAAACAGCAGAACAACTAGGATTGCAGTAGCTCTACTCCACCCCCTTAAAGTTGTAAATACAAAACTGCTCGCGAACAGCAAATAATGTCCGATGCCTGTACCATTAATCGTTTTTGTAAGCTCTCTCCTTCGGCTGAAGATGCCTCAATTTTTTTAACGGAACCGAATGGTTTGCTCCGTAAGCCAACGGAGATTGCTCGTTTCGTTGCGTTGCGTAGTGCATTGTATGCATTTAAATACGATTACTGCAAGGCAGTGCAGATGCGTATTGCCGTTTCTATTTCGGAAACAAAATGCAATGGATCTATCTGTAAGACAACTTCACGTGTATTGCGGCCTTTAGGCTTTGATTTGATGAAAGCTTATAAATATACTTGTGATTCAATGGTAGAATTTGCTGCCTTTTTGACTTCTATAATTCCTCATCCAAACATCCTTGGCAAAAGTCACATAAGGATTTTACGTCTCCCTGGTCTGAGAAAGGACTTACTTAACCGCACGATATCCAAGATTTTATTGGAAAATTTTATGTATAAAGATGGATAAATCTTTGCGAAAAGTATCGGTGTTCGGAATAAATAGAAATTAAACTCCCATAGCGGTAATAAAAATCTAATTCTAGTACGATTCCGATAAATATTCAATTAATTATGAGTTTGTTTGGCAACAATTCAACATTTATTACAAAACAATATGCCATTGTGACGAGACAAGAGTCGTGTTGATGTTTTTGTTCAAACAAACAAGAGAATCATTGTTACGTTATGACCTTTTCACCGCCAAAATATGTTCTTTTGTTTGTGATACGCTGATCTTTCGTTTCGACGGGGTCCGCGCTTCTTGAGATGCGCTCGTGCGTTGCGTGTATCGCGGAAAACTTTCTTAATTACTTTTCGTGTATTGGCGACACAGCTGTGAGATTTAATCACAAATAAACTCCGTTTAGCAGATTAGAAATGTAGGGACAGTGGGTTGATATAATTTGTAGATATTATTCAGAGTCGAGATAGTATGTCACAGCAATGTATCTAAAATGCTTGAGGTAAATGCTCGTCTTCTACGCCGTCACCAGCGCTACCAATACTCAAAACCCGTATCTAGGCGCTGGGCCGCGTAAGAGGTTCAGAATTTCGTTTTTATCCCGCAGAAGAGGAAAAACAAAAATGCGGCTTATCTATAAAGCGAAGCGCAAGTTAGGGTTCGCCTAACCTTTTAATCATTTTCCCTGGGCCGGGACGTAATTGGTGGAACAAGCCGTAGAGAAAAGTGCGCTGATGGCGTGCTGGACTAAATGCTCGCACTCAATCATCCCTCGCTGGATTTGAAACAGGATTCGGCGATCAGAGATCCGTAGCTTGAAACGCATTCCAAAGTCTTCTACCAAAGTGTCTTCTGCTAAATCGAGAACAAAGAGAACTCTCCTTCGGCTGAAGATTGCTTACGTTTTTCAACGGAACCGCACAGTTTGCTATGCAAGCTAACGGAAAGTGCTCGCTCGGAAAATTGAGAGTAAAACGAAACTAGGGAAACGTGCACCCGATTTCACAAATCCTGACCCTCTTTGTGATTATGGCTCTATCTACATTCCAAAATCTTCTACCGATTGAGATGCTGAATCAAAAATGAAATCAAGATTTTGTATCCCTAATTCTGTAAAAATTGCAAGTAAAACGAAATCTCAGAGGGTAGATTCGATTTTTTGACTTATGGCTAGGGCTGGGCAATTAGATTCGGTAATTCGAAACACACACTATTCGAATCAAAATTTGCCAAATGAAGTGGAACTTTTCATTTTTAATGACAAAATACAATCGATTTTGGTCAAATTTGACCAAAATCGATTGTATTTTCTCGTTAAAATAAAAATGAAAATTTCAGACTGGAATGTAATTTTAAGTACACTGTTTTAAGTCCAAATGCTAATGTTTGTGATTCGTAAGTGTAAATTTTTTAATTACCAAAATGGAAAAATAATAGTGAGTATAAAATGTGATATTTGGTATTTTTGTTGAAATATCGATCCGAAAAAATTCGAAGAAAATATTCAAATTCGAAATGATTCGGTTTTGCCCAGACCTAGTTATGACCCACTTTGTAGGTGTAGCCCTGTCTGAAGGTCGATGCCTTTGAGGGTCAAATTTTAAGGTATACTTTGTTGACTATTACAGAATAATGCAATCTAAAGTTTACTAATTACTAATTATTTGTTCATAAATCTTTTTTATCTCGTCACAATGGAACAACAACGACGGACGACTTCTGCCGGATATCGATTGCCCGTTGGTCAAACTTCAACACCATATCGTGGGGTCAGTGAAAAGGCTGCGGGACAGAAACCGGCGACATCGGGGAAAGCGTAAAGACACTGTTGATCACAATGAAGTGGCGCAAAACAAAATATGGCGGGAAAGAGTGGAAGGCGAATGGAAGGGGGTTGGAATATGGTGAGTTAAAACTCATAATTTTCGAAAAATATCGTCTAAGTAGGGTTTACGTTAATTTTTTTTTATAAAGCTTGCTTCGAGACCGGAAGCAGTGCCTGGAAGGAACCAACTAACGGCCACATAATAGCGAAGAGCTACTAAACGATGTAGATGTAAATTGGAGTGAAATTACAAAAAATCACTATGGAAAAAGTTTTTGTTCACATTTGAATATAATTTGATCTTTGATTTGATATACATTGAATTCTGGCTTCAGAATTGCCAGAACGTATTCCCTGCGTGTCGTAAGACGTGACTAAAATGAAACTGAGAAGAGGAAAATGGTCTTATCACCGCATATAGCAGATACAACTCACTGCACTTTATAATATTGGTGAATAAATTGAGTAGACATAACTTACTATAAATTGTATCACTAACAACTGCACTTTAATTGCAAGACATTTTAAACACAGAACTGAGCCACTGAATAGAGTGCAGCATGTGGTATCTGCCCTGGGTGTTCTAAAAAATATCGAAAACAAAAAATTAAAAAAAGCAAAACGCTCCCCGTCGGGGAATTGAACCCCGGTCTCCCGCGTGACAGGCGGGGATACTCACCACTATACTAACGAGGAGTACGAAAGCGCATATTTCAAACGGATAGATTATTCTTCAGGCGCTTGTAGTTCTCTCGAATTCATAAATGTACGGCTGTGCGCGTACGTGTCGCGTTGCTGCACTTTTAAAAGCATTTTTTGCTCGTGTGTCCCGTATTGCTTTTAGCTGTTCCAATTATCTATTTATTTTCTTTATCAGAAATTTCCTCTAATCAAGGCACCCTCTGAGGGGAAATAACTAACGACCACTCATGAATAAATTATAACGGGAGTTGCATGGTAAAGTTTTTCGTTTGAAACTTATTCTATTATTCGCAAATCTGGGTATAGCTAAAAGTCATTTCTGAAGATGATATTTCAACCCAACCGGATTAATTTAGTCGTAGCATCTTTTGTTAAGTATGAGTCACCGATGAATGGCGTCGATGACACGTGGGTACATCTGTGGCGCATGCTTGGCAAAATAAGATATCAGATTGGGAAGGTGTAATACTGGTTAAATAATGGGCACCCTGCGCGCCCAGGCCAACTTGAAAATATGAATTTCTTACGTATTGGAGCAGTTTTTTTCATGTACAGAAAAAATGAGAAATATGATAAGCCAAAAAACTCCGATTCGGAATTGGTGTTCGCACGAGAGGTCGTGGTTCGCCATATGGCTAATCCATATTCTCGGCTTTTCTCTCCCGCAGCCGCACAATAAAAATGAAATCCTATCATAGTGGATTCCCGTACTTCAATGGTACCAGTTGGTTGGCACCATGTAATTCCGTAACATTAGCGATTTACAAGAATAAATGCCAAACTGGCGAAGGCAAAACGATGTATATTATACCGTCGACGTATCGATAATCGTTTCCTGAAGACTGTCTATACCAGTGGCGTAACTGGGACGGGATAGAGGGAACATACAGCACAAGCCGATGATTTATTCCTGCATAATCTAAATGCATTTTGCTGTAACAACGAAAGTTTCGACAGCCTAATCTAAATAGACAAGATAAGCAGAATCCATAAGAAAAGCCACGGAAGCAATGCCTGTAAGATGCCAACTATGCAACTAGTTTTTTTTCTTATAACCACTTCTTAGCGTGGATTGTCCTGCCCAAGGCCCTGTAAGGTAACAGCGGTCACTTATAGACGGGCAGGGTTACAATTGCTGGAAAGATATGATCTCTTCCCGTTCGGCTTAGCCTACCCAAGTTATTTACCCTGGGTTGAGTGGTGGGGCATGGATAAGCGAGCCGGACTCGAACCTGAGATATTCAACCTGCGATGCCAAATGCTTATCCACTAGGACATCGCGCCCAAAACCACTGTATAGATTTTCTGAACGTCAGCGATATAATAAATATCGTTTTTCTTTACCAGTTGTGCATTTATTCTTGTAAATACTGTCTTAACGGTAAGCCCACTTTCAATAGTCAGTAAATATATCGCCACTTACCTGACATCTCATTTCATATCGCAGGGAAAAGAATTGGGGTTTTCTGAAAGATTACGATCCACGAGGGAGGCCCAAGACACCACGAGAACTACCAGACCGAGAACCAGTATTTTCCAACGATCTTCCGAACACGAAAGGCCACGAGTATGGCAGCCGGATTACAACTGATATTGGACAAAAAATGACTGATATGGAATATCTATTTGATTGTAACGTCAGAAAGAGAAGAATGGGAACTGAGTTTGTCTGTTATTAACGAATAATGATAATAATTGTTACGCGATAATTGGTGAACAATTTAATCGGCTGTGCTGCTCCAGAAAGCTCTGATGTAGCTTACGTCATAGACATAGTGAAATCGTAATAAGTTTAAAAAATATGATATTTCAATACGTAAGTATGTGACAAAGCTTTTATTGGGTATATGAAGCAATAATTTGACCGAAACAGCGTCGGGCTTCAAAAGCTTCCACGTATCTATGTCTTGAAATATGTCGAGGGTACAATTGACCTTTCCCCGTGCGTTGATTTTCCTGTTTACTTCTGGTATGGAAACCTATCATTGAACTGTTTATCATGACGTTACAATGCAGTTTTAAGAACTCGCTCAGATAGATTTTTCCCTCATAGCTATTTTCGGACTGCTCTGAAAGACGTCGTCGTTTTAGTACTTTGATGTAATTTTTGTGGGTTTTTGTTCGTAAATCATTTTGAGATATATGAATTAAGTTGATTTATAGTGATTTTCTCACCCAACTCACCAACCCACGTGTATTGTAGCTTTTAAAGATAAAAAGAAATTTAATTATATTTATGTTTTTTGAATCCTTTTACCATCCAGAGTGGCATTTCTGTTAAGTTCCGAATCATTTTTCAAATGTTTGCGATTGGGAGGAGCCACTGCTGTTGCGCAAGGTATAAAACCAGCAACAAACTGCACCCTACGCGGAATACATTTAATACGGGTGCTGTAGTAGGGTTGTAAGGGAGTATAAAAGAAGTGGTATCTGCCCTGGACAATAGTGTAACGACCAACATCTTCTCTGATTACCCGAAAAAAGTTTACACTATTATTTGAATTCGTTTTTATTATTAGCGTTAATTTTTACCTATGTCATGGACGGCCGCAGGATTTTGTTGTTTTTATGGATTTATAGACCGGAAAATTCACTTGCCCCGTTACTATGATCCGCCTATCCATCTTGATCAACAAAAGATCGAAATCCTATTCTACATACTACAAAGTATATTTTTAAAGCTTTCGCTAGAGCTTGGTAAATAACTCTTGTAACGTATGGAAAAAGAGTCCGATCTTTTGTTGTTCAACTCTCGACTTCATCTTGTTCAAGTATCCTTGCGGTCGTACACGGATCCATCTTCAGAGTAGTGGAACGATAATTCGATTCGATTTCTGTAACAACTCGAAATCAACAAAAGGAAAATTTTGAATTTTTTTAAAAAATAAGTGTAGTTTCCCCCAAATTATTATCTGGTAAAATTTGTTTGTTTGTTTATTATATGACTCCTGATTCGATTCTAAAAAAATATTCGATTCGATTCTTAAACCAAAATATATTCGATTTTGGTCACCCCTAGTAGGGAGCACATAATTTTTTGTAGGTTCTCTTGTGAAGTTGTGCTTTCTCCAGAGTAGCGCTCCCATACCTAGGGCTGGGCAAAACCGAATCATTTGGAATTCGAATTACCGTGTTATTTCAATACACACCCTTTGTATTAGATAAATAATTTTCATATTATTTTAATGACAAAATATATTCGATTTTGGTTCAATTTGATTAAAATCGATTGAATTTTGTCGTTAAAAATAAAAATTCTCGCTTATTTAGCAACTTTCGTTTCTATGAACGGGTCATGATAGATTCGAATAAATTGTGCTTCGAATCACCGAACCGAATTGCTCAGCCGTACTCATGCCTATGTAAGCAGACCTACCATCCTGCGATCGTCCATGTGTGTGTACCAATACATATTTTTACTTTTTATTTTTGTTTTGTTATTAATTTTATCATATAATTGTGCTTATGTAACTGCGTATTCAGTAAATTTTGATAAATTTTACCAACATTCACGGTCTCTTTCGATTACTTCTTGTGGGCTTCGCTAAAGTCTGCTAGCGGACGCTCGATAGAGCTGGGAAATCCGATTCGAATCGATTCGAAGTACAGAATATTCGAATAAATTGTGAATCGGTCATAGGAACAAAAACTTGCTAAATGAATTTAATTTTTTTCATTTTCAACGACAAAATGCAATCGATTTTGGTCAATTTTGACCAAAATCGATTGTATTTCGACGTTAAAATGAAAATACATCGCTTTTAAGTCAGTTTATGCTAATATTTGTGATTTGTAACTGGATATTCCCTAATTATCATAACGGGGACTAAAATAGTAAAAATGGGATATTTGCTGTTTTTAAAAAAATATCGCCACTCGACCCAACATTCGAATCAGTTTCGAATTCCAAATGCTTCGGCAGCGAAGGCGTATCCAGGATTATGCGTGCGCAGGGTGCATATAATGATGAGCCATTAAACCATTTGTGATGAGATTTTCACGCCGTAACTGGAAGCGCGGAGCGGTTTTTCGTTGTGTAATGGAAAATTTGGATATGAATGCTACCAATTGTGGTGATTTCATTTGTTGTCCAAAACCTAACCTTCCGCTATCCATACTTTCCATACTCCAAATTTTTCAGTATCGCATTTAACCACTGGCCGCAGGATCATATATTTGGGGATTCTACCCCGTTTAATTAGCAAATTGGGAAACAACGGATGCGTGCACTTATGGAGATCAAATTATACAATCAAAATATGTTTTTCAGTTTAAATTTAGTCGCGTTTTGCTCATTACCTTCCTTTGGTGCATTTTTTTTAGTATGAATCAGTCATTTGCCTTTTTCGTCGGCGACTCGGACCCTTTCAATGCCGGAGATCTTCCACCGACTCTGTATTAAGGGTGATCCAGTTAAAGTTATTTTTGACCTTGATCCAGCTTTGTCTTCGTTTTATTGGCAAACCAATCCACTCCACTCCCGTGTCCTTCTTTCAGGTCAACGAAAAAGTAGCCAGAAGAGTTGCTCGAGTGTGCGACTCGGTGCTTAACGATATTTATAGGGCTTTCAATTGCTCTCTGTCTAATGATAAAAGTGCAAAGTGATTAGTGAAATTAGTATTCATATTAAAAATGAAACCGAAATCGTGTTCACTGATTTCTGTTTCACATTTACGCAAGTTTGAATATTAAAACCATACTTGATATTCCCGAGTAGACGAACTCAACATTTACGAATAGCTCATTCGGCAATAACTTTTATGGTAACGGATCGAATTTACGCATCTCTTATCGTTTTGAGAAAGGCTCGAATCTCACATGAGCGCAAACGATTATATACGTGGTTGTGTTGGACGCCTTGCCAAAACATTCGATTCACGCAAGCACATGCTTACGGCTTTCGTATTGTCCGGAAGACCGATTATTCAATGCTTTAATTTTTCGGAACAAAAAAATCACATCACCAACTGCATCATATGGCGCTAATTTAACATAGAACATTCACGTGTCAGTACAAAGTTCCTTAAAAACGATTGTTGGGTATAATCCCCTGGTAGGTTCGCGGACAGGCCACATGGTACCAATTCAGAAAACCCCCTGTCCATCAGCATGACAAAAATCCCAAAATGACCTTTCATCATTTTGACGAATGTTTTTGCTCACAGGAAACAATATGCCCTTGCGTGGTTTGGGTGTTTTTCTAGTTTTGTTTAAATTTGACCTGGTGTGTTATGCCAGCGCGATGCTGTGCATGCATTTATTTTCGTTTTTCGATAAACGGAACGGTTAACTATGCAACCAAATGGAGGGTGCTCGTTTCGTTGTGTACGTTTGTGCTTTGTAGGAATGTGAATACAATAAACGAAAAGTTGTGCAGTCGTGTATTGCCGTTTAAGTTTGATAACCTGAAACGCAATGCGTCGGTACCACAACTTTGCGTGTATCGTGACTATTACCCTCGTTTGGCCAGTTTTAGGCTATAGAAACCACCGCGTTTTTTCAAGACATATTATTTTTTTATATCGTTATACAATAAAACGCTATTTGAGATAAATTTAGCCCATGTGCTCATAGTTACGTCATAATTTCACCACATTTTTCTTCAGTTTTGACTCCTTCTTTTCAAGACCTCACATACGCCACCGGCTGCAATTTGTTGTCAGATGAACTCCTCATTACGCGACATCATTATTTTTGTGGTAAGGACTGGTATTTTCAGACTACAAATTCCCGAAAATGTTAATTCTCACAAATGCAAATATTTCATGGGAGCAACGTCACGGGAGGTAAGAAGGCTTTCAACTTAAAAACCCATGTTTATGGTATGGTTATCTATTCACTAAAAAAAATTCTCAAAAACGTCAATTCCCGCAAACGGTTCCCCTAGCTGAGCAAAAAAACTTACCGTTTGTTTTTTATATTGCAAATGTAAGAGTGAGATAAAGAAAAAGGAGAACTCGGACGTTATACTGGAATGTTTGAAAAGTGAAATTAGCATAAACGCGACGTATATAATGCCCGGTTCTGGCTGAAACTCAGGTGAGTTTACCAATGAGAAGCCGTCTATAGGGCTACAAGTATTGCGTGGGATGGTTTGACATGGGCCGGGGGTAGGTAATATGGGGAGGTGAGCTGTTGGTATGCGGTTCAGGTAGGCGGCGGTTGCTTGGGGACAGTTGGTGAGATGGATGAATGGGTGGCGTTAGGTAGGCGGTTGGTTGGGTATAGTTAGGTACAGGGAAGTGGGCCCGGTGGGCGAATGCGAAAAAAGAAAAAGATAGTTTCACGTAAAATAGGTCGGACAAAGAGTGTAAATTGGAAGCAGGTGTAAAGGATTTGGAAAAGTTGGGTAAGTCAGATTGAGGATATGTGCTCCTGTATCAAGATGTAGAGGTCCGGCTACGTCTATCAAAGAAAGACATAACCTCACGGTTGCAAAAGACTGAGACGTTTTCGAGTCAGCAACATCTGACGGCCAGGGTCATAATACTCTAAATTGAAGAAGTGCAAGGTAGGAGCAGAATCAGAGCGATAAAAATGTTTTTAAAAAAGGAAAGAATGTAGAAAGTTACAAAACACTCGCATAAATAAACAACACAGACTGAAATTTTGTGATGGCTACATTACTACAACAAATTTCAATCCATGTCTTCACTAACGATTATGCTACTGACCTTTCTAGCAATTTTCTACAATTCTACAATTTCTAAAATTTCTTGGACAAGGTTCGCATCTCTGACCGGTCTGACGAAGGTTTGAATCCCGTGAGGGCGCCTCGCAGGTACATTGTGGTTTACATAAGCATTGCTTACTGCCTGCTCCGTCAACCAGATCCAAAAAAATTAGTAAAATATTAAGCAAAATACAGTCACCATGATTCGAACCGTGCACGAGAGGTCGTGGTTCGCCATACGTTAAAATCGTATTCTCGGCTTTCCTTAAATATTTCATATCGACTTGTAGATTATAAAAGAATGCATTGGTGCGCAGGGTCGTGCTAAAAATTATTGTATATTAGTGTTATCTCGTGGGAGAGGAAAGGATATGTGATGCTGATTGTCCGTGGTATAGTTAAAAATCATAATACCCACCTAAGATACAATCGATGGAATACGTGAATGAATCTGAATAGAGTGTCAAAATATTCCAAGAAACTTAAACGCGTAACATTAAATTTTCATCAAATTTTCTTCAGTTATATCGCACCATATATATGGATTGCAATCCGACTTTTCGCCATCGATTCATACATAGTATGAGGGGTAATCGAAAAATATAAATGATTACAATGTTCCGATGTTTTATCACTCTTTGTTATTAATTTTATGGCATCTTCAAAGGAACCTTTTCGCTTCATTTCCTTATAGTATCCACCCTGTGTCGCCCGAGGGTTACGCACGAACGCCGCAGCCTAAGGGCACGCACTACGTCGCCACGAATGCAACGTAATGACGTCATACAATACACGCGTCGATGCACGTGTCATAAAAATATAAATAATATTCAATGAAAATCAGCTGTGTGCGCCGAGTGAAAGTTTCCGTTAGTTGGGAAAGTTTTTTCTTCAGAAGTTCCGAGTTAGGGGTGGGAGGGCACTTTTTAACAGCTTTGTTTTGTGATTTTATGAGTTAAGTTTGGTTACTGTTTTTATGTTGATTTTTTGAAATGTTTTGTTGTAATGGTCTGGACGTAGGCCTTAGTGCGTGCGGGATGATGATTATATGTGAGAGGTCTGCTGGACGCCTCGCCGGTGCTGGGTGCGCGGTGGTTCACGTAAGCGCAATTTACGGCTTCCTCCACTAACCAGGTCCGCGCACAGGGAAATGAGAGATGAGATAAGCCTAAAAACACTTGCCCAGATTCGGAACTGGTGTCTGCACGAGAGGCCGTAGTAGTTCATCATATGATTAAACTGTATTCTCGGCTTTCCTCTCCCGCAGGATAAAAATGAAATCCTATCCTAAAGTCTGTAGTATGTAAGACTTGTACCGGTACCTAGCCCACTGGCTTAGTTTGGCTAAGATGACGGAACCAAGCAATTCAGTCAGATGCTTTTCGCAATTTGGTTGGCCTAAAACAAGACAAAATCCAAGTCAAGGAATGAAATTCGAAGACGAAAGATACGGACTACCGGTAGCATAAAGCATAGATCAAACAATCAAATTCTCAAAAAGTCAGGCGAAAGATCAACAACCCCAATTAGAAACTGATATCTTCTTTGGAAGACGTCATGGTTTATCATAGAGTTGATCATTTTCTCTTGTAAATACAATATGAAACAGTACAATATGTTTCTGAGAACATCGTAACATTTAAAATTAGACTTAAATAATGATTTTATTCCACAATTTCAATTTGTTGTATTGCACTTCTTACCGGTACCGGTATATGTTTGCAGTCTATAACGAGAGAGAAGACCTCAATCATGTCATATCGTCGTAATGTTGCGTTAACTTACTCTGTTTATTTCGTAGATATTATAATGGTCTTTTAAAGGGAGCTTTCTGCTCTCATTCCTTCGAACAAAATTTTTAATCGGTCCACACGAATGGCTACCAATTCACACCTATTCCCTGTGGAAGTTCCACAATGTCACAAACAGTTTTACGCAAGAAGCTTAATTCCAAGAATCTCTAAACTTTGGAACTCCTTGCCCTCTCACTACTTCCCTGTTCGTGTTGATCTACAAGGCTTTAAAACTCGTGTTAATAGACATCCATCAGGGATGGGGGCTCCTTAGTGTAGCCCTTTGCGCTTCAGTGGTTTCAGAATACTTTTCAAGTATGATAGGTCTTCTGCAGCCTTAATTTGAATGTGTTTTGATTTAAAAAATGTATTTATTAGTTCATCTATAGGAAAAGTAAGGTTTCAATTGAAAATAACCACAATGCCCATCTGTTCAGATCGTAACAATGTCCGTCTGAACGCAACGTTCTTGTCTGACAACCTACATGGCGAATTTTGATTTAAATCTTGTGAAAATAAATACAAGAGGTTTTATGATTTTTTCTGATGTGCATAATTTTTCAATTGCGTGTTGGTTTGCATAACTGCAAATTACGGCATCCCCCACCAATCACGCAGACCTTGCATTATATTTTTATTATATGGGTTTGTTGAAGTCTACATTCCTAGCTGGGATCCCTTGCTTGGTTTCTGGTCTTTCCTCCGCCAGGAAGGGACAATGATATTCTATTATTTCATATTTTAGAAAATATATATATTGAGCAGTAAAATCATGATTTATGCCAAATTTCGTGACACAAATTTGCCATAAATCATGATTTTCTTGCACAATTTGATTGCTTCGTATTATTTATCTTTTCAACCCAACTGATATGTTTTTGTTCTCAATAAATTACAGTACTTTGATATCTGTATCTACAGTATATTACTACACAAAATCACCGAATCTTTATAACAAGAAACAAGACTTCGTCTAAGTATTTATTAGTTCATCTATAGGAAAAGTAAGGTTTTAATTGAAGAACATAACAATGTCCGTCCAGACACAACAAGTCCAACAAACAGCCCAACAAGGGGTCGTAGGTCAACCTGGCGTCCAACAACCGACTCCGGCACCTTTGAAGAGTGGCCGAGGAATTGTGAAACAGGTATATTTTACTTCTATGATCTGAAGTTAAAATCGGATAAATTTTGTTAATTTTCTTCCATTGAAATTCGAGGTCTAGTGAAGTTTAGTACCGTATTCCCGATAGTCCTAAAATAAAAAACTGGCAGAATATTCTCATCCTAACTAGGGGGCGCCAATGCTGCAAGTATCTGGCATTGTTAGCAGAGAGTTACTAAAAGATGCACTCTAAACTGAAAACATCCCAAACGGAACTGAATCGTCATGGTAAAGTGCAGTGAGTGGTATCTGCCCTGTGTGTTGATAAAATAGTCAAAATTGCTCTATTAGGTCCCAGAATAGTGATTTATAAGTTAGCGATCAGAATCAGTGGGATGATACATGACCGGACATACGAAATTTTTTTAAGACCACCTTTTATTGGATATTTTATTTTTTATGTCTCAAAGTCCAAATCTGAATACGGTTGGTTTGAGTACTAAAGGTCGCACTACACGTTTGCTAAGGTCACGTTTTTCTAGGTTTGTTTTATTTTACCCTTGCGTTTTACGCAGGCGCAATGCTCTGTATGCGTTTCCTTACGTCTTCCATTGAAACAGAACGGTTTGCTATGCAAGCTAACGCAGAGTGCTAGTTTGTTGTGAGCGCTTGTGCTTTGTAGTCATGTGAACACGATTAACGCAATGCAATGCAGGCGTCCATTGCCGTTTTATTTTGTTACCTGAAACTTAATGCAATGCATTGGTAAAACAAATTTATGTGTATTGTGGCCATTACTCTGTCAAGACTACAGCTTTTCATATATTTTCCATTTAACAGGTTCTTTCAGGAGATGCCATTATTGTTAGAGGCCAACCCAAGGGAGGACCTCCCCCCGAAAAACAAATCAACTTATCGAACATCACCGCGCCTAAGATGGCCAGAAGAGCAAACCCCAACATCCCAGAATCTGTGACAACCAATGATGAGGTGAATATAAGGATAGGATATGATTTCGTTTTTACCCTGCAGGAGAGGAAAACCGAGAATACAGCTTAATCATATGATGAACCACAACCTCTCGTGCAGATACCAGTTCCGAATCGGAGTAAAGGTTTTTTTGGCTTGTCATAATACTCATTTTTTCTGTGCATGGACCTGGGTGGTGGAGGAACCCTAAGCAGTGTTTACGTGAAACATCATGGCGTTCAGCAGACCTCTCACATATAATCATCCCATGCAGGATTCGAACCTGCGTCGATGATGGTCAGAGATGCGTATGTATTGGTGTATTGGTAAAGTATGATACTTTTGAACGAAGTGCGTTCGTTTTATGACATTTCGGGCTGTTTTAGTGAATATAGGTTAGATATGGTGATGGGAAAAAAGAAATATATTTATACATTTGATCATGCTGAATCGTTAACAGGATAGCCTTAGTTGATCATAATTGTCGGTTGTTCCTGTTATCCAATGTAAATGCTCTACACAAAGGCCTAGTGTGTTGAACACATGAATCGAACAGGCAATTTACTGTTGTGAATAAGTATCAAATGAATATATTGGTGAATCTATGCAACGAGCCACATCGCAAACAAAGACTTTCAATCGATACATAAAGCTGTTCAGTCAGTAAGCTGCCTTCGTAGCCATTTTGCCCCCAGATTCTCAGGAAACAGCAATTTGACATCGCATGCACGAACCCTATAAAAATTAAAAACCAGTATCTTAACGGCAAAAAAAATTTCATATAGAACTGATTTTTTTTGAAAAAGTGAAATGATTGGTATCTGCCCTGGGCGGTGGTGAATCCATCCCCTTTGTTGGTAGAATAACTTGATATTATTTCATACACATATATTTTTATTCTTATTCTCCAATATGTATATATAGATAGATGATAGATGATTTTAAATTGATTTTTTTAAATTTTTTTATAGCCACTTCTTAGAGTGGATCACCCTGTGCAAGGCCCTTGTACAACTTATATAAGGACAGAGTTACAATTACTGGGAAGATATCATTTTTTTCTATTCGTCTTAGCCTACCAAAGTTATTATACCCTGGGCTGAGTAGTGGACATGAATATAGTAATCAATCAATCAATGATTTTGAGCAGTTTTACTGAGTTTTTAGTCAAATCCCACATTTTTCAACTTGAATTTTTTTTTTCAGCCTTTTGCCTGGCAAGCTCGTGAATTTCTTCGCAAGAAGCTGATTGGACGAGAAATTTTCTTTACAATTGAGTACGCACCGTCCGCGGATAGATGCTATGGAACTGTGTATTTGGGAAAAGGTAAAATGGAGTGTATTGACTTTGAATAGCGTGATATTTTGGAATTTTTTCATAGTCATTTATTTGTGCAGATCAACCTTAGCTGGCTTTTTTTATAGCCATTTCTTAGAGTAGATCAACCTGTCCAAGGCCCTGTAACAGCGGCCACTTACATATGGACAGGGTTACAAGTGCTGGAAAAAAATGATATTTATCCTGTTCGGCTTAGCCCACTAAAGTTATCACACCCTGGATTTAGTGATGGGCATGGATTAGCGAGCCGGACTTACCGGGACTTGAGCCCGAGATGTTCAAGCTGTGATGCCACCATTTTTAACCACTATGTTGAATGTCACTTGTGTACAAGGGTTTAAAAAACAACTATGTCTCATATGTGCCAGATGAGGGGTTATGTAGGATTGGGCTCTCTGGATTTCAGCACGCACGTATTTGAAAAATAAACCCGGATAACTTTCATTTCACCAGTACACTTACTATAAAAAAACCTCCTTCATAAGTTTAATGGAAGGCGCCCATAATGTTTTGAACAGTTTCAAGAAAAATTTTATAAACATGCATATACTCTTCATTAATGGAAAATTTGCTATTTACGTGAGTGTTTGAAAACACTCCTAAAGGTCTTAGGTTGAGTACGCGTGAGAGAGTGAAGGCCGCACTACTCATTTGTGTAGATCGCGTTAGTTTTAGGTTTGTTTTATTTTATCCTTGTGTTTTACGCAACGCAATGCTCTGCATGCATTTACTAACGTTTGCCAATGAAAGAAAATGGTTTGCTGTTGAAGCTAGTGAAAAGTGCTCATTTCGTTGTGTGTGTTTGTGCTTCATAGATATATGAACACGATTAACGCAAAGTAATACGATCGTGTATTGCCGTTTTAAAATTGTTACCCAGAACGCAGCGCAATGCATCGGTGTGGCACCTTCATGTGTATTCCGGCCTTGAGGCTCTCAACTCTCGTGCTTTTTGCAACCTTGGGGATGAAGAAGAATGTACTTTATGCATCTATTATTATAATTCCATTACAGATAACACCGGTGAAAATGTCAGCGCTCTTCTCATAGCTGAAGGATTGGCTGAAGTCAGAAAAGTAGGAGTGAGAGCAGACAAGTAAGTGCTTTGATGGGATATATTTTGAATTAGCGCATTGCGCAGCAAAATCAAAGTTGAAAAACAGTTCTCTTTCCACAGAAGTCTAAGTTTATTGTAAGCTTTTGTTGGAACATAGTCTAACTTCTAACGAAAGCTTACAATTAACTTATTTTTCTGTGAAATGAGAACATGATATTTTTGTATTTATGCTTGATATTACCTCATTCGTGTATCCTTGTGAATTCTCTCACTCACGGATACAGGATTTCAAGAAAACAGGGAGGAGGGATAGGTAGTTCATTGCAAGATAACATGTAAGATAAAATATTGGTTACAGTAAAGTTCAATATATCGATATATCGGTTGCAAAAAAGCAATATCAGTTTAAAACTTTATTGAATAGAGATAGAGTTTATTTCGACATCCGCAATAAAAAGACAAATAAAAACGAACATTAGCGAAAACATCTGTGCCTCACACCGGTGCAAGGTGTTCACGTAAGCGCTGCTTATGGCTTCCTCCACCAACGAGGTACACACACAGGAAAAATAAGAAATATGACGAGCCAAAATCTTCACACTGACTCGGAACTGGTATCTACACGAGAGATCGTGGTTCGCTATGTAATTGAGCTATATTCTCAGCTTTCCTCTCCCATTGGATTAAAATGAAATCCTATCCTATACTAAGAGCCTGATCTCCAACAATATCTCCTGGTAATGGAGATCCTTTAGTTATTCTTCCTCAATTTCTGCACTTATGTAGCTCTTCAACCAATTATGTCGAAAACCAAAATGTCTTTATCTTAATAGTGTTGTGTTCGTGTTTTAGTACTGAGCACAGCAAATTGGTGGAGCTTGAGGACCAAGCGAAGGGTGCAGGGAAAGGAAAATGGACGGAATCAAGGCCTGATGATGCTGTCAGAGACGTTACATGGAATATTGAGAACCCAAGAAATTTCGTCGACTCGTTCCGAGGAAAACCTGTAAATGGTGAGTTTTGTTTTTAGTGCATTTCCTGCGTGTCATAAGAGGGGACTAAAAGGAAGCAAATAATTGCTCTGTTTTCGTGGTAGATAGTTTAATCATTGCCCAGGGCAGATACCACTCACTGTGGTTCAGTTCCATTTGCGATGTTTTCCGTTTAGAGTGCAGTTGTTGGTACTACATCTTGTAGAAGCTCTTTGGTATTAATTGGTTGTAAGTTGGTTCCTTCTAGGCACTGCTTCTGGGTTTGATTAGTTCGAATAATTAATATCATAATATTAATAAAAAAAACTCTCAACAGAACCCCAATTTGAATATAATATCTAGAAGTGTGACTTTGGTCAGATGAAACATTACAGAAATAAATTTGTCTAAGTGCGAAGCAGGACTTTGAACCTCTCTAGAATAATTTATCATTCTTGAATTAGGAATTGGACCGAATATTTTGGACAACACTAGATCTATAGCTGTATGGCATATCGGTGAGCAGTAAATACCGGTATTGAATTTGAAAATACCGCATCGCGTTAATCTTCGCAATGTCGGTTTGCCATGATATCGGTATTTTGTGACGTCCTGCCTAAAATGGTGACAATTTCATGCATTATCGCATCAAGTAACGACAAAAAAAGAGCCTTTAAGCCCCCTCTCACCTGCTGATATGCCTCAATTCAACTTTTGCAATTTCAATTAACAACAACCCGCCCGCTTTTAGAGGTATGCATCTGTTTTTTTTAGTTAGGTCGCGCCTCACATGGCTCTTTGAAACGACACAATAGCATGGTTTTTGATAACTAAAAATGGCTTGGCATACCGGTAATGCCAGCATTTTCTCGACGGTATGCTGGTATAAAGCCGCCCAGCTCTTTCTAGATCTAACCTATAATTTCTATTTCCAGCCATCATTGAACATGTACGAGATGGGTGCACGATGAGAGCTTTCCTGTTACCTTCATTCCATCATGTTACATTTATGCTCAGGTGGGAATTTTCAGTTTATCCCTGTATTTTCATCCATCGCTAAAGATTTAATTTAGTGTGTCACTTTTAGATACCGGTACATAGGGCTGGGCAAAAGCCAAACATCTGGAATTTGAATCTCATTCAGATAATTTTTTTGAATCGGATCGCATCATTAATTCCATAAATATACCATTTTTACTACTGCAAATTATTTCTATTATGAAAAGAAAAAAATATTTACAAATTACTAATATTAACATAGCAGACTCAAGGGCAATGTATTTCCAATTCACACTTCTTGTTTAAGAGCGAAAAGTTTCATATTTAAACGTCGTAATGCAATCGATTTTGGTCAATTTGAGTTTAAATTTACATGAAACTGGGGGCGGGTAAAATTAAATTTCTTTTGAATTGAATATTCCAATCAGCAGTATTATATTAAATAAACAAAGATTTTTTCAGAAAAATTGTAAAAACACCAAAATATATGTATATTTTCTGAAATTGTATGCTTTTTAATTGTGTTGATTTCGAATCGCTGGGTGGATAGAATCAAATAATTTATGATTCGCGAGTCTGATCGATATTTTTGGACAGCCCTAATTAAAACACAAAAACAGAATCGAATTGACAAGCCCTAGTAATAGGTCCAGATGAAGCGATTATCGATTTATCAATTTCTAAACTGGAAGTATCGCCATAACTTTATTTCTTTTGTATCGCAAGGAATGACCAAATTGAGAGCATAAGATTCATAGAACGGGTTTTAATATCTCAGGATCTGCACCTTCACTGGTAACTCGCAGTGACTGTCAACGAAAAATTGTAATCAACCTTTTTTTATCTTTTAGTGGCGTAAAATGTCCCATGTTCCGCCGAGATGCCGAGGACCCCAAGAAGGAAACGGCTGAACCTTTTGCAGCTGAAGCGAAATTCTTCGTTGAATCTCGACTTTTACAAAGAGACATTCAACTTATACTGGAGGGAGTTTCGAATGCAAATATACTACTGGCGACAATCTTGCATCCGGTACGTTTATTTTATTGTTTTATGGTTGCTTCTTGTTGAAGTGAATCACCCTGCTGAAGGCCCCGATACCAGCTACCAATTATAGACAGACAGGGTTAGAGTTGTTGAAAAGATATATTCTTTTCGGTTCAGTTTAGCCTACCCAAGTTATTCCACCCGTGCTGAGTGATGGGCATTGTTTTATGAGACAGATGAACTGAGACACGAACAACTAGAAACTGCTGTTCTATACCAAATGCAGGAAGTACGTTAGGACTATTCTAAAGCTTGAATCTACAGATCTAGATATCTTGCGTGAGAGAAAAGCTAAGAACAAGGCTTAAACGATATGTCGAATCACGGCCCCTTGTGGGCAGACTCCAGTTGAATCGGGGTGAAGCTGAAAGCTTTGGCTCAATAATTCTCTTATTTTTCCTGTACATGGACATGGTTGGCGGAGGAAACCATGAGCCTTAGTGAACCACCATGCACCGCTGAGGTATCCTGCAGACTCCCTCTGGCATATAATCATCGTTGACAGGATTCATTGATCCGAAATGCGTAGCTCGAAGCATATTTTCAACGCTTTACCTATTGAACTAATCAGGCACCCAAGTGTAATGCAATATCTTCCAGCTGTTTATATCCTTTATCATTGGTTTTCACAGAACGGCAACATCACAGAGTTACTATTGAAAGAAGGTTTTGCCAGGTGTGTTGATTGGAGCATCACCTCGTACTCTCAAGGCCCAGAGAAATTGAGAGCTTTGGAAAAGTATGTTTTATTATTGTTCAAAGTTGATTATATGGCTTATCTTGTTTTACCAAAAGAGCAAAGCCAGCTTAATACATTATGTTTGTTTCTTTGCAATTAAATAATTACAATTTTGTGAACCCCCTTCCAGGCACGGACCTGTACCAGCGACCCCCACCCTTTAACAGATAGAATTTGTGTTGTTGGGAAGACTTTAAATTCAAGTTCGGCCGAGTCTGCTCAAGTTGTTACATCCTGTTCTGATCAGAAGAGAATGTTTTTTTATTTTAATATTGAAATTCACTCCAAGCAAAGCCAGAAGCAGTGCTCAAACAAAAGCAGACTACCACAAAATGTCTTACCGTCAACAGGAGAACACATTTCATACCCAACTAAATAGAAATAATAAAGTGCAGTGGGTTTTATCTGCCCCGGATGATAGTAAAAATATCCACATTTCTCACAAACCTTATTCATCCTACCAGAACCAAACGCACATTCTTTAATCTATAATACAAAAATTTGCTTTGCTTACAATTGGGCAATTGAGCTCATATTGAAAACCAGTGTCAATTTGTCATTCTGTTAGGATTTTTTTGAATTATTTGTTATGGCCTGTCTGTGGACCTACCGGGAGGGGTCTGGTGGGGAACAACCGTTAGGCACGGACCTTTGTAGTGACTGTGTATCTGTTCTATGTTACAGCTACCCACGAAGTGCCTTGCTGAATTTATTGGTTTGGTCATTGCATATTAACGCTATTTTGATTTCATCTCGTCAGGTCAGCCAAAGAGCGTCATGTCCGAATCTGGAAAGACTGGAAACCAACTGAATCAGGGATTGAAGAGAAGGACAGAGAATTCACTGGAAAAGTCATCCAAATTGTTAATGCGGACGCGATTGCTGTTAAAACACAAAATGGAACGATTCGTACTGTACATCTTGCCAGTATTAGACCACCAAGGTATCATGGCTATTTTGCTTTCAAAATTGATTTTGAAGTCTTAATATTATGCGCATGTAGATATGCAGGCTTCAGAATTGCCTCACTGTGTTTTTTTTAATAGAAATTCACTCTCAAGCGATTGCTTTAAATGAACCAACCAACAGCCACTTAATGGCAAAGAGCCAAAGTAGTACAAGATGTATTACCAGCAACTGCACTCTACTGGTAAACATCCCAAATGAAACTGAACCGCTATGGTAAAGTGCAACCTTCCATTAGTTGTATTTATTGTGTGGAAGCAATTTAGTGGTTGTTTGTTTTACAATTGTCCAGGGCAGATAACAAGCATTGCACTTCACTATCGTGCGCCAGTACTCTATGAAATTATTTTGCTTTGGGTGCAGTTGTTGCCTTTTGAGTTTGTGTTCTTTTCACATATTGAAAATAGATAGTTTTTTCATGTCCCAATCCCAACTATGGTGGCAGATTCTTTTTTTTTTTGGCGTCCTAGATGTTCATGTCATATTCTTCGTGTAGACGAAGAAAAAAAGTATAAAAAAAGCTTCAAAACCATCAACACTGCTATTTCATAACAGTATTGATGATTTTGAACCTTTTCACTACAATTTTGCTGCCACCAGATACTCAAAAAGAGACGTCAAATCTTCTAGCCACAGATATATCATGAAATATAGCCCATTTGCTAAATTTTCTTCTGCTGGAACACTTTTTCTTCTGGCGTCTGAATAACTGATATTCTTCCAGTCTGCTTGAAGGAAACAACGAAGTGCTATATAGTTTTACTATCACCTAGGGCAGATACCACGCAGTGTACTGCACTCTACCCTGGGGGTTCATCTCAGGGTGCAGTTTCCTGCTTTTTTATTGTTTTTTGCTAGGGACAATATTGACCTTTCATGCGTTCAATTTTACCTGAAAAAATCGTTTAAATTTCAATTTTTGTCTTCCAGGCTTGATGATTGCGTCTACTTGAAGGACAAAGACCCATCAAAACTTGAAAAAAATGAGAGCCCCTCTGGTAGACCCCGACCTTTGTATGATATTCCGTACATGTTCGAGGCTCGGGAATTCCTGAGAAAGAAACTAATTGGAAAGAAGGTAATAAGTGTAGTAATAATAATAAAAGTTTGTTAAAATCCTCTCAAACCTTGAGAAAAAGATGAGGATAAAGTAGCTAAATACCTAATTATTCTTTACAATAATATCTTTTGGCAAAAGATATTAGTTTTTGCTATTAACTTGTTGACATCTTTTGCCAAACAGTTGGAAAATATAAGAGTAAATCTCTTTCACGCTAAGTTATTATCACAACATCTTAATTAGGTTCAACATGTTGTTGTTGTTGTTAATCAGTCTCTTTCGTCTCTCAGAAGGCTTCAATTACATCAACTTTTTGGTATAATTAATGATTATAAAGCTTTTATACAATTTTACTATAGTCAGACGATCAAAACAGGAAGAGGGAAGTCTTGCAAAATTGAGCATCAGAAAATTTTTGATGTCGGCCATTTTTTCTAGTATTTACGTAGCTAACTAGCTCGCATTGTAGCAGTGTACACTCTTCAAAGTCACTCAAAGCTTCAAATAACGCTGATTTGGACTGAATCACAACGAATTTTCTTGAAATACTTTGAATTGATTCGAATTGACATTCATTCGATTCGAAATTATAAAACTTACATCTTTAGTGACGACGTTACAGTATCGGGAAGCACACGTAACTACGAGTTTGATTTTACCAAGCATGGACCATAGATAAGGGACAGGTTCCATCAATGACTCGTACTAACTTGAATATGTTTCTGATTGAATACCGACCTGCTCAAACAACTGAGAAAAATAGATATTGGTCGTATCAGAAAAAAGACTCACCAAAAAATGGTAATTTGTGCTGACTCATCAATCAATCTTTCCCAAACTTACAGGTTACAGTCAACGTCGACTACCTAAAACCATCAACGGTTGCTACAGACACTTTGCCAGCTTTTCCAGAGAGATTGTGTGCCACCGTCACTGCTGGAGGAATGTAAGTATTTTGTCCAGATTTTATCCAGAGGCTTGGTTTTCTTCTGGTGTTTTAAATGTCCATGTCCTGCTGGAAAGATATGATTTTTTTCCTGTTTGACTCAGCCTACCCAAGTTATTACACCCTGGGTTGAGTGGTGGGCATGGACCTGCGATGCCAACATGTTTAACCACTAGGCCATTGCACTTCCAGTTTCTATTTGAAATTGGCTTTATGAAAAGCCGTAAGCATCACCAGAAAGGAACGAACAAACAACCACTTATATAGCAGAAAGCTACTGCAAAATGTAGTATTAAATACTGTGCTAATAAATGCCCATATCGGACTGAACTTGAACCGAAGAGGAACAAGGTTAAATAAAATGCAGAGAATGCCTTGTTTTAGTTTGAAAGAATGTTTGCCGAAGGCGAGCAAGCAAATTTGCGGCTAATTATAGAAATATTGGGAATTTCTGGCATTGGTTTTCGCAGCTGGGAAACAGCCATCAAAAAAGTATTTTAAACATTTTTTATAGCCACTCATTTGAGTGGATCATCATGACCCTGGCCCTGGGGCCACTTATAGACAAACAGAGAAAGGCATTGTTTGGAAGATATGAAGTTATTACACCCTGGGTTTAGTGGTGTGCAAGGATCAATTTTATTTAATTTTTTATGGCCACTTTTCGCGAGTGGATCACCCTGTACTAGAGGCCTCTTATAGACAATCAGGGTTAGAATTGCTGGAAAGATATGATCTTTTCCTGTTCTGGTTTAGCCTACCCAAGTTATTACACCCTGGGTTGAGTGATGGGCATGGATTAACGAGCCGGACTTCAACTGCGATGCCAACATGTTTAACCACTAGGCCATTAGGCCCACAAAATATATCATTGATTGTCAGTCATATGATACAGGGGCGGTATCTGGCCTGGGCGAAATCGAAGCTTCATTTGTAAATCTACATCCAACATGTAACATACGTCTAAGTGCCTTCTATTCACAATAAATATAACATCGTCCTAAATTTTTTTAATTTTCTCAGAAACCTTGCAGAAGCCCTTGTAAGCAAAGGGTTAGCGAAAGTTGTTCGACACAGACAAGATGACGATTCAAGATCAGCTCATTATGATGCTTTGTTAGCGGCCGAACAGAGGTACGTTATATGTATGTGCTATTATAGGTGCATGTTGAAAGGTCTAATAAATTTTTTCTCATTAAAATGGTATTACACAAGGAACCAACTAACGGCCACTTAATAACAAAGAGCTACTAAAAGATGTAGTACCAGCAACTGCACTCTAAGCGAAAAACATTCCGAACGAAACTGAGCCAACATGTTAGAGTGCAGTGAGTTTTATCTGCCCTGGGGGAGGGTAAAACCATCTACTGCTTCTTAAAAAGATGGCACAAATACTCATTTTCTTCAGCTGTGTTAATATATTTTGAGATTTTTCTGATGATATATTCATTTGACAGTCAATAAAATTTCTTGGAACTCTCCAGTATCCTACGGAGATCTTGCACAGAATCTTGTAAAACACATATCAAGGCCAAACTTGAATTTTAGAACAGTAATGTCATGATGAAAGATTGATCCTTAGGATCCCCCTCCCCTATTTTCCATTATATCCATGTAATCCAGTATATGTTACTTTATCTATTTATTTATAAAACATGAGATGACACAAAAGAATTAAGTAATCTCACATATTACGGCAGATTCGCAAGTCTGCTCCTATATTTGTGCCCTATAGAGCTTTGGAATAGTCCTAATGTATTTCCTGTGTGTCGTAATAGGCGACTAAAAGAAAGCAAAGAAGTGTTACATGGTTTTACCATTGCCCAGGGCAGATACCACTCATTCCACTTTGCCATTGCGGTTCAGTTCCATTTGAGATGTTTTCCGTTCAGAGTGCAGTTGCTGGTACTACATCTTGTAGTAGAGGCAACTAAAAGAAAGCAAAGAAGTGTTAGATGGTTTTACCATTGCCCAGGGCAGATACCACTCACTGCACTTCGCCATTGCGGTTCAGTTCCATTTGAGATGTTTTCCGTTCAGAGTGCAGTCGCTGGTACTACTCCTTGTAGTAGCTCTTTGCTATTAAGTGGCCGTTAGTTGGTTCCTTTTAGGCTCAGAGTGAAATTCAATAAAAACAAAATGCAGAACAATATTGGATTCAAAACAATGCTAAGATTAGGTTATTACACATTGTTTCTCCTTATTTTACAATTATTTTTTAGAGCAATCAAGACAACGAAAGGAGTCAACAGTAAGAAAGAGATCCCTATTCACCGAGTCGCTGATGTTTCTGGGGACGTTTCGAAAGCAAAACAATTTTTACCGTTTTTACAGAGAGCTGGAAGGTGAATTTTTTAAGATCATTTTTTACGGTCTTTCGTGTGGGTGGGTCACCTTGAGCAAGATTCTATGCTGTATTATAGCTACTCTACTCAGACACCCGAGGCAAATTGCTATCATCCGAAGAAAATTTAGAAAAATGCAAATTTTTGTGATAAATCTTTTGTTAGAAGATTAAAATGTCTCCTTTTGAGTCTGGTAGTAATCAAAATGCAGAAAAAGGTTCAAAATCATCAATACTGCTATGAAATAGCAGTGTTGATGATTTTGAAGCTTTTTTATCCATTCGAAGAAAACAACATTTTCATTCCAGACACCCGAAGGAAAATAAGATTTAGTTAGGAGACCCTTATGCATCGAGTCTATGACGTGGTGATAAGACCTTTTTTTTTTTGGTTTTTCATACTGGGGGGGGTGTCATCCAGAACAAGGTTCCATGCAAGCTTATAGTTATATTCACCTATAGTCTAGTATAAACCTGGATTGAGTGCACAATGGAAATCCTTGGGCCGTGCAGTTTATTTTATCTCATTATATTTAAGCCCTGTAGGTACAGGCTTCAGAATAGTTCTAACGTATTTCCTGCGTGTCGTAAGAGATGACTAAAAGGAAACAAAGCAGTGGTATAGTTGGTTTTAACATCCAGGGGAAGATATCACTCACTGCACTTTACCATGGTGGTTCAGTCAAGTTTCGGTCATTTTCCATTTAGAGTGCATTTGCTCGCACTACATCTTTCATTAGCTCTTTGCTATTAAGTGGTCGTTTGTTGGTTCCTTTTAGACTCTACTTCCGGCCTTGCTCAGAGTGAATTTCAATAAAAAAAAATTTCTTTCTGTCGAACTCATTTTCTTTAAGGCTAGAGCAAATGACATTCAGCCTGTTTGATTCCTATTTACATCTATTTTGGTGACCAGAGCACCAAGATCCGTGTGATTGGACCAGTTCTTCTTCCATAAACCCCTTATCCTATGCTTCTCTCTTCCAGATCAGAAGCAGTTGTTGAATATGTGTTCGGAGGATCTCGACTCAAATTATATTTGCCAAAGGAAACTTGCTTGATCACGTTCCTGCTAGCTGGTAAAGTGTTTTTGTTTTTATCTCCATGTTAGCCTGATCGAACGTGTAGGCTCTTATGCTGATGTTGGCTTCACAGGTTGAAGACAAATAAATAATTCTCACTATTCAATCCAGGGTGTAAGAACTGGGGTAGTCTCAGCGGAACCGGAAAACTCATGTCTTTCGAACAACACTAATGTTTTTAGTCTTTAAATATCTGCCAGTAAAACACACCATTTTTCAAAGTGGTCTTTTGGAGACAAAAATATTAAAAAATAAACGTCGTGGGTTGTGTGATGGGCGTAAACTCATAGCCAGGCTTGCAGGGACTCAAAATTCTAGACCTATAAGCACAAGACCACCTTGTCTACAGATACAATTTCTAGCCCGGTATGGTCTTTAGAATAGTTCTAACATATTTCCTGAGTGTAGTAAGCGACTAAGTGACTAAAAGGAAGCAAAGCAATCATAGATGGTTCTACCATCTCTCCCAGGGGAAATACCACGTTCACCATGGTGGTTCAGTTCCATTTGGGATGTTCTCCGCTTAGAGTGCAGTTGCTGGTACTACATTTTGTAGTAGCTCTTTGCTATTAAGTGGCTGTTAGTTCCTTTTAGGCTCTACTTCTGGCCTTGCTCTGAGTAAATTTCAATAAAAAAAAATTGGAATCTTAATATCCGGACAGGTAACACCCTTAGAAATTATATGAACAATCTATTTTTCAGGTATCGAATGTCCCAGAGGAGCACGTAATGGCCCAGGAGGTGTGATGGAGGCGGATCCATTCTCTGAGGAAGCTTTGAGTTTGACCAAAGATATGTGTATGCATAGAGAGGTAGGAGAAGCTCCTTTATATTTTAAATTCACATAACTTCCCTTCACTGGTGACGGATGTGGGGGTGGATTGAGATCACCTAATATTGAATAATAGGCTTGAGAGGTCCAAATGACCTCCACAATATGCAATTAACAATGTTTAAAATTTGATCTAGTTAGGAGATTTATCTTGCATCTTGTCATTCCATCTAGTGTCGAAACCATGAGGAATCGGTAAGGTTATCGAGCATCGTCACAGGGCACTCGGTTCTATTGCTTTTTGTGGTCTTTTGCCTTTCAGCAAATACGGAACGATTGAATTTTCTGGTACGATAGTACGGTCCGATTCATTTCTCATACTTGTTATGGTACGAAGTTCAATATTTATTTGGTACCGTACCGTACTCTTTTTCGTACCTTCGCATTACACCATATTCACCGCAAATGACTTTCAAAAAATATTTCATTTAACATCTATGCTGTTTCATAACGAGGCGCGGATAATATAGTTTATGTTAATTAAAGAATATTTAAAAATAAAGGACAATTTTAAAATGATTTGAAGGCAGGCAGGTGGGCAATAAAAATGTAACTGAATCACTTAAACAGATTAGATGAGCTATGTTGTATGTCGGTTTTACTATCTTGGATTTTAAACGAGATGGCATAAAACTGTATCACTCTGATCTAAGATGTTGGTGATGTTCCTTGCGAGGCCAGATTTTACGAATAAGGCTGTAATTTTTCAAAAATAGGTTTATTTAAAGAATTCTTTCACAAGCGTCTTATAAATATCCCAAAACGCCTAACACTAGGAGCTTTTATTGTGTTCATGTTTACTACTACTAATATACCACTACAGCAAAAGTTTGCTCCTCCCTAACCTTAGGTCCTGGGTATGTGCTTAGCTCCTGTAACCTGCTCCTACTTCGCCTTATAGTTCAGCTATATCATCTTTCTTTCCTTCCTGCAGGATAAAATGTATGGTACTTATCCTACTCAACCGATACTTTAAGATTAAAATGACGTTTTCTAAGCATTTTATTTCATAGAAATTTTTCGAATACGACCATGAATATTACGGATTAAATAAAAGTTGAAAATAAAAACAAAAATCATAGTGGAACCTTCTTAACATGTCATTTACTCTGTTATTCAGACACCCACAGAAAATGACTATTATTAGAAAATAATTTATTCCTCCCAGGCTATGCTGCATATTCATGTCGACATAATGGCTTGGTATTTGTCTTTTTGTTGCTGTTCCTCCAGTACTTTAGATAACATGGAATGCATGAATTTGTCCTCAAGGATGAGGCTAAAACAAGATGCTAAGGCCACATGTGCCAAGTTATTCAATTTTGACCGAATTCATTTTCAAATATGCTGCCGAACGGTTTACCGCAGTTCTTGTGACATCCTGACTACTTTCAGTGTCACATTCAGTGTCACATTCAGTGTCCATATTAGTATTTTAGAGCTGGACTGAATTTATGCTGTAACGAAATTGCGCGACGCAGTATGGTTACGTGATTAGCTTTAAAGACTATTTTTTGAAATTGCTTTTATATCAAGGTGATCAAAAATGTCAAAATATCGGTATCAATATCGGTTGCAAAAAAAAATATCTGTCGGGCTCTACTGGTCAATGTGAAAACAAAATGTAAAACTACATTGCAAAGCTGATATGAGATGTGTTCTTTGGCTCCAAGAAAGAAGCCGTGCATAAAGCTTTGCCATCCAAAACACAGCACCCTTCTCATTGAGTAGTAAACAGACTGTTTCTTTTGTTTCTATTCTCTCAATATTGAGATGTAGGTGACATGCGAATTATGTTGATTAGCATAGAGGATGGGGAGAAAGTTCAAGAACCCCTGTTCTAGACAACACGGAACTGAAATTTCAATCACATGAAAATACTTGACTTAGCATTTGAACTTCAAATTTTCCCTTCTCTTTGTTAATGTAGTGGTGTTATATCTCAGTCTCTTTATGCGTTAAAATTCCGTCAAAACTTCCAAGCTTTATCGGCATTTTTCTTCTTGTCGACGACCGGTCTCTGTTTTTAAAATCCAATGTCTGGCTATGCTGCTCTTTGGAGTCATGCCTGTTACCTGAAAAAACAAAATGAGAATATTTAGTTTTGTTAAATTTGTGCTTTCTGATGGATTTATTTGATATACATTGATAAATTTTTGATGCCAGACACCCAAAGAAAATGGGTTCCAACAGAACAAAATTTAGGAAATGGGGAATATTTCATGGTATATTTGTAGTTTAAAGATTTAAATGCTTTTTGAGTGTCTGGTTGCAGCAAAACTGTAGAAAAGGGTTCAGAATTATAAATACTGCTGTGAAATAGCACTGTTGATAGTTTTGAGCTTTTGGTCACCCAAAGAAAATGACATGAACATTTTGGACACCTGAAGAAAAACAAGATTGTGCGCCCTGGCTCGCACCTTCAATGCTTTGTGCGTTACTTTACTCAGTGGAGCGGGTTCGCTTAAAAACTACACTTATCAAAAGACAAACTCTTACTTTTATTATTGTTCGGCACAGGTTTTCCGCCAAATCCTGTTTGATAAGCTTGGGACTGTGATGTCATAGAGCTCCTTCTTTTGTTAATATATCGGGAATTTGTCGCGACAGGTTTTGAAATTGGTTGAACAGGTTGATATTGGCTTAGATTTGTCGCAGAATTATTCAATCTCCTTGTTAAAGGTTGCTGTAAGCTTCCATACCTCTTACCACTAGGTAGCGTAGTTGCATGTGTCTGGGCACTCCTCCCAAAGTCGAAAGTACTCACACTCCATAAGTCTATGTTCGTTCGGCCGTTTGCACCCGGATGTGTTATCGGCCGACTTTTGTTGCCCATTTGATCTTTGATCGTTTGACCTTTCACTGTAAGTATTTGACCTTGAGGGGTGTTTTCATTGCCCGAAGGTCGTAGGCCGTAATTCGTTGAGTCTTCGATTCCGTTTTGGGTTTTAATAAATTCAAAGTCATTTGGACTTGCAGAAGGCCGTTGGACAGGCTCAGATTTTTGCCGCATACTTTTTGTTAGCGCCACCTGCTGGCAGGACGATGCTAAATCTGTCAAAAGATCTCTCTGTGAATCGGAAAGCGAAAATTGGGGCTGCCCTGCCGTCAGACGAGTGTTGCCGTTTATTGGTTTCATTGCAGGCGGCATTCCATGCTTCATGAATTTTAGACTGTCGTACCCCTGTTCCAGCGGACCTGATCTTTCGTTAGGTTCAAAGGTCATTTTAATAGGGTCAGGGGTTATTCTCGCAGAGGTTAATCTTTCGGGTGTTTCTGTTGTGGTTGACAGTTGTTTTGAAGACAAACTACTTCCTTGTTGTGATGTCATATTGATTAGCGAGGGTGTTGTCACAAAGGGTTCCATTCTGACATCATAAAACATTTCTTCAGGAGGGGGAGGAAGTATGTGTGTTGTCACAATGGAATTATTTGCATCATTGTCACTGCATTCTTTCATCAACAATGGTTGACAAGAGTCCCTCCAATGGCCGTCTAACGTTACTGGGTGTAGTCCGTGATTCGCGTCATAAGATCCCAAGCTGAAAAGTAATTTCAAGTAAATTTTTTGGAGAACAAAAATATCAAAATATTTATTAATTTACTTATTAGCAAGGATGTCTACATTCGAACCAACATCGGTGGCAAGAATCCCAGGTTTAGACATACGGCTAGGTCTGGCCAAAACCGAATCATTTTGACTTCGAATCTATTCAGATAATATTTTTCAATCCGATAAAATCATAAATTCCAAGTAAATAACAAACATCATTGTGAAAATCAAGAAATTTATAGTTTATAGTACATTTTTAATTAACACTCCATGTCTAAGAGCAACAATTTTCATATTTTAACGACAAAATATAATTTAATTTTGTCGTTAAAAATAAAAATCCCTATTCCTTTCAGCACATTTTCACTCCTATGAACGATTCACAATTGATTCGAATGATTTGTGCTTCTGCTGCAAGTGACAAAAAATATACCAGTATGTCGAATTTTACATTGTGAATTATTTCACTTCTCACGATTCAGAATCAGTTGGTTTCGTTTTTTTATAGCCACTTCTTGGAGTGGATCACCCTGCCCAAAGCCTGTACAAGCGGCCACTTATAGACGAGCAGGGTTAGAAGTGCTGGAAAGATATGATCTTTTCCTGTTCGGCTTAGCCTACTCAAGTTATTACACCCTGGGTTGAGTGGTGGGCATGGATAGACAAGCTGGGCTCGCCGAGACTCTGACCCAAGATATTTGACCTCCGATGCCAACAGTGTAACCCTTAGGCCACCGCGCCTCTTTGATCTGTCGGTTACAATAAAGCTCACTTTTTATTTATACCTGGTTTGTGGACCTGTGTTCATATCTGAAGCATGTTCGCTAATAAAAAGTTGATGCTCATCCATCCGACCAATCATATTTGGTGGTGTTGAGTTCTGCCTAGTGATTGGTGTTTCCATTGCGTCGCCTGAAATGTATTTTGAAATAAGAATAAGATGAAATGATTTTATTTTTCAACATATAATCCACAGGAGAGGTTTAAAGCTTTGCTTCACACTTATACAAATTTATTTCTGTAACGTTTTGTCTGACGAAAATCAGACTTCTTCAGACAAGCATTTTAAAATTTTACTAAACTTGTTATTTTAAAATGCTTGTCTGAGACGTCCGACTATGGTCAGACGAAACGTTACAGAAATAAATTTATGTAGGTAAGTGTGGAGTAAGACTTTGAACCTCTCTAGTTAGTCATAGTTACTCTTGCTACTGTATCCTTGCATGTACTGCATACGGATCCGCAAACACAATGGCACAGAGGAAGGATAAGTAGTTAGTCCACGTCCCCCAGGCCAATAGCTCTATGTTTACATTTTCCTGGGGTCGCAAGATTTACCAGGAACCGGTCAGGTTATCGCGCATTGCCCCAATTCTGTGGGTCACAGCGCTAAAAAAATTTCACCTGACTCATGTAATCACCCTTCACAGGATTCGGACACGCGTATACCATGTAGGGCTATCACAAACTAATTAAGCATATTTCCAATAATTTTTATTTTTATCTGATAATATCTGCCTTGAGGAATTGTAAATTTGGGTTTAACAAGGTTCATAACCTTGTACACCACAACACACAGTCGTTCCACAACTAAAATTATGTTTAAGACTATAGACCATTTACCAAGCATGAACCACAGATGGACCGAGCCTTGTAGGCCTGGTCCATCTGTGGCTCATGCTTGATAACACACGCTTTTTCATAAATATACTAGTTTCATAAATAATTCACGCGCAGAATGCGTCAAAGTGTCATTCTTGTTTTACATTTAAATACGATGCGCGTTTGTGATAGGTTTCACCCGAGGGATTAATCATTCTGCGGAATTTTGACAATTTCTGTGAAATCTGAGAAACATGGCTCAGTTTTTGGTACGAAACCAATGGCGTATTTAAAGAAGTTAGAATCTTGAAAATGGGGGAGGCGTATTTTAAAAAAATTTCAGGTCAAATTAGGATGCCATAATGGGTGGCGCGGGCAAAAAAAATTACTGAAAAATAGTCTTCCTATTGCATATGGCATCAAAACAGCTCTGAAATATTTAAAAAAAATGGTATTTCATGGTCTAAAAATGTTGAATAGGCGTAACAATTACTATGCACAGAACTGAAAAGAGGTCATGGTTAGGAGGAAGCTGTAACCATCGGTTACGTGAACCACCGTACGCTGGCGAGGTGTCTAAGAATCATTCCACACAAGATTCGAACCCAGATCTTTAGTGATTCGAAGCTTAATCCTAACGCCTTCACCGACTGAGCTCCCCACCCCCTCCCCCCACCTGTCATTGAGTGAATTTCTAATGCACAGCTGTTCGGCAAATAAGCAATTCTCGATTGATTTTATACTGCAGTAAACAAGTAACTACGGCGTATTGTGATAGTCATGTCTCTCAAGGGAATGTCTTTTGTAGACTTGACAAATTCAGAGAAATTCGGATGACATCGCTTGGGGATATGGCTTGTTGACCTAAAAACTTCTACCTAACTTCTTCAGACAAAACAAGATACGACTTATATAACAGCGAATAATTCGCTGTTATATAGGTCATATCTTTTTTTGGTCGAATAATTCGCTGTTATATAAGTCATATCTTGTTTTGGCCGAATAATTCGCTGTTAAATAAGTCATATCTTTTTTTGGTCGAATAATTCGCTGTTATATAAGTCATATCTTGTTTCGTCTGAAGAAGTTGGGCTATGACCAGGGTTGGCCAACATTGAATATCTTTTGGTTCCAAAATGGAATCGAATCATTTTTCTGAATCGAATCAGAAGTCATATAATAAACAAATAAAGACATCTTTTTATCAGCTTATAATTTAAGTGAAACTTCACACTTATTAAAGAAAACATTCAAAGTTATTCTCTTGTTGATTTCGAATTGTTGAAGAAATCGAATCAAATAATTTATGATTGGAATATTTTGGACATCCCTAGCTGTGACCTAACGAAAGCGTACGAATATACTTGTGATTTTGTGGAACATGCATGTTATTTCTAAATAAAAAAATGCAGCATAACGGCATAGAGAAACTCTCACCTTGTGCATTGTTCTTTTTCCTCATTTTATAAAATATTAGAAGCAAGAATGCTGCCAGGAGAGTTATTCCAATGAAACATCCAATGATTATTTTCGTGGTTTGCATCACCTGTGTGTCAAGGAAAAGTTTCTAAATTGAGTTATGCTTCTCTGACAATTTTTCTTTTTTTTATTATTAAAATTCACTCTGAGCAAGGTCGGAAGCAGTGCCTGAAAGGAACCAACTAACGGCCACTTAAAAGCAGAGAACTACCGAAAGATGTAGTGCCACTCTATATGGAAAACATCCTGAACGGAACTGAACCACAATGGTAAAGTGCAGTGAGTGGTATCTGCCCTGGGCAATGGTAAAACCATCTACCACTTCTTTGCTTCCTTTTAGTCTCCTCTTACGACGCGCAGGAAACTCGTTAGGACTATTCCAAAGCCCGTACCCACAGGGCAGAATTCTAAGGCATTAACTGAAAGCCTTTGTGAGAATATCTTGTGTTTGCAGCAAAATTATGTATGTATGTTTATCAGTCACAAGAAAAAACAGCGAAAACATATATACGGCAAAAGTATAGTGAGTTATATTGAGACAGACTATACGCACAAGACCTTGCTGGTCTAAAACACGAATATGCGACGTGTACATTCCCCCATCAATAGCAAACCCTCTTATAGATACACGTATTCACAATAGAAAAAAAAGAATACAAAGAACACACAGACGTATTTATAAAATAATTACAGAACTATGTTGAATAGTTAGTGAATATTTATATACAACTGCGTACGCTGAACACTTTAAAAAAATAGATAATCTAGAAATAGATATCTAGCTGTTCTCCAAGATCTATCACATTTAAATTACATTTGAAGAAGTAAGAATACAGGCTTACAGATTCTTTACAATTTGCGAGATCCCCAATTTTTTATATTCCTATAAGAGGGATTACATACCAGATTAGATTTAATTTATGCTGGATTACACAGTAAAGAAGCAAAAGGAACTTCGAGGAATCAATCTCTCATCTTTGAAAAGAATATTTTAAAATTTCATTATGGTTTTGTCGGAGTTTTACAAGAGTCTATGCGAGACTCTGGAAAACCGTAATCTGTAGTCAAATAAACTTATATTTCTGTGGAATGAGAAGGTCACGTTCTTATTAACATTCTTACCTGCTGTACAGAGCTTCCTGGTGGCCCTAACCCTGGTTTAGTTTGCCCTGGTTGTTGGTTCACATTGATTCCTGATGGCCCTGTGTACATCCATTGTGGGGTTGCTGGGCTTGTAGTGAGTGACGGCTGAGTACGAGGCTTGAATCTCGTCGGCCTTCTTGGTGTTTGAGTTGTCGGGTACTGTGATCAATTAATATTAATATAAAACACATAAAGAGATGTAGCGATTTGAATAATTTATTTACCAAAGAACCTATATTGCCCAGGGCAGTTACCAATTACTGCACTTTACCATAGTAGCTCAGTTCCCTGTGTATGGGGGTTGAAAAAGTTATAGATGGTGTTGTATTGCCCAGGGCAGTTACCAATTACTGCACTTTATCAATTCAGTGTGTCTGGGGTGTTTTCTACTTGCAATGCAGTTGTTCTCAAAATACTTGACAATTTGTACTAGAGTTGAATATTCTGCATTTTAACTATTATTTTTTCCTCCGATAATATCTTTTTGTGTCCGTGTGTCTTTGTAGCCGACAGTCTGTTCCCAACTTGGCTGTGTGATCAATCAATGACTCAAACCAAGCTAGACATTCTGCACTTTAAACTATTTATTTTTCTTCAGATAACATGTTTTTTTCGGGTGTCTCTGTAGCCGGCATTCTGCCAGTCCAGTCCAATAAAAAATTATTCTTTGCCAAGCATGAACAACTATTCTACATTCTAATCATTAAATTTTCGATCTGTCAGTGACTCAAATTAACAAAAAATATCTTGGCAGAGACCTTCTCACTGGGGTCTCACCCAGGGTGGCAGAGTCTTGGTTTTCTTCAGGTATCTAAAATGCTCATGTCATTTTCTTTGGATGGGTAAAAAAGCTTCAAAACCATCAACACTGCTATTTCATAGCAGTTTTGATGATTTTGAACCTTTTTCTACAAGCTGATTACTACGAGACACTCGGAAAGACTTTAAATATCTTCAAGCCACTGATATATCATGAAACATCGCCCATTTGCTAATTTTTCTTTTGACGAAATCCATTTTCCTCTGGTGTGTAAGTAGCAGAGTAGCTGGTAGCATTTTGCCAGCCTAGTCTCACCTTAGTTCGCCTTGGTGCTGGTGTTGGTGTCGTGACCACAAACGGCGGTGGATCTGGATTGCTGATCACTGTCGTTACCTGGGTATGAAAACGGGAAATGTTATCATCAAGAAAGAAACTGAAACTCCATTTTTGCTCATCGAATTGATGCACTCACTCAAAATAGGGTATATTGCGTACTTTATTCAGGATTTTCTAGATTTTGTAATCAGTATTTTATCTTAAAATAGTCGTAATACTCTTTTTCATCAAAAAATATAACTGGACTCGGAATGTATTCGATATTTCATTATCGAAATCATTTTTTCAGAATGTATTTGAAATAGTAAGATATTCGTTTTTGGCCATCTCTGTTCGTGTGTGTTCAATGCCAAATGAAGTAATATTCATGGAATACTCACTGTTGAGAAGAAACTGTTCGTAAACCTATTCGAGTCTTCGGTGACGTTCAGAAATATCGTAGAGTTGGCTATCTCTCCCGCTGGTGTAACAACGCTGCATGTATAGTGTCCTCTGTCTCTTAGACTGACTTTGGAGAAGTTGAGCGCTCCTGTGAAATAACAACAAATTTTAGTGAAATTTTTGAAATTCAAGTGAAATATTCTTTGCGTTCTTTCTACTCTTGAATAGGGATTGGCAATTCAAAATATAAAATTGTACGGATTTGAATCTCAAAGTATCCGAATCCGAATTGCGTATCTGAATCTGATGATAGGATCCGATTACTAATTAACGTTTGCTGGGCGCATGCAGACAGCACACAGTTGGAAACTTTGTAAAAGCGTGTGTGTGCGATTCTGAGGATGGAGCCAGCCAGAGGAACGACTTTATTACAGCCTGCGTACAGCGACAACAAATTAATCGCACTAAGCAAGTGAGGAAACCTCACGTCCGGAATTTTTTGGTAACCTGTTCGGCGTTTCGGTGGTGTTTGGGAGTTTAATTTAGGAATAGGGTCCTGGATTCGATTTTACTATTGCGGACCAATTCCGGAATAATAAAGTATTCTGAATTGCCTTTCCCTAACTGAACAGTTCATGATACCAGGCCTTACTTCTCTATATTATTCCATGTTTCCTTTCAATGGTTTCAAATAGAAAGCTCGGTTTTGCGACCCATAGTCTACAGATGTACCACTAGGGTAGCGAAGTATAAAACAGATACACTGTAATTACAGGTCTATGCCTAATGGTTGTTGGGCATAGGAGCCCTTTCCCCCAATAGGTTCACGGACATGTCAGATACTCAAAAATATACATTTTTATCTTCTAGAATGATATATCGTGACTTATTACTCATTTGCTAATTTTTTTTCTGAGCAAAAATATTATTTTTGGGTGTCTGAGTGGTAGAGTAGCAGGCAGAGCTTTATATTTCCAATGTTAAAGTTTATTTAAATTGTTTGAACAACTTTCACTTTCCTTTTTTGTCACTGACCTGTTCCTAGCACGGTTATCTCCACTGTGTACTTTCCGTGTTCCAAAGTTGTTCCATTAGGTAGCGTCCACATGACGTTTTTGCTCAACGAATCAGCTGTCGGAGCCACTGTTGGGCAGGGAATTCTCACACCTGTTCCAACTGAAGCTACCATGCTGGCTTGAGCTGTGTGGAAGAAGCTTGATTTAGTGTTAAATTATATCTGTGTCGATTTGATTGCTTTGAAATCTTGTTGGTTCAGGCTTTAAAATGGTTCTAACGTATTTCTTGCGTGTCCTAGAGGCGACTTAAAAGAAACAAAGATGTGGTAGATGGTTTTACCATCGCCCAGGGCAGATACCACTCACTGCACTTTAGCCATGACACTTCAGTTTCGTTTGAAATGTTTTCCACTTGTAGTGCAGTTGCAGGTACTACATCTTGTAGTAGCTCTACGTTATTAAGTGTTCGTTGGTTGGTTTCTTCTAGGCCCTGCTTCTGGCCTTGCTCAGTGATTTTCTATAAAAAAAAAACTTAGTTGTTAATGTGTTTGGAGTGTACATGTTATACTTGGAGCATTTTTGATTATCCGACATGGGAGATAGTGATTCTAATTGCTCAACCGGTGATATGCAAACGATGTTTCATTGTTTTATTCCTGGTGGCAATCATTCAATCTTTAGCTACATGGGAGATGTAGGTTCCAGTCTTGTGAGTGGGAACGCTATAAGGTCTGTCTTCTTGTGAGGTTCACTAAACACCAGATTTTTTACTTCATTTTATGGTAAAGTTATTCCTAGGTATTAGGTGTTATACCATCCAGGTTCCAACTACTAATAGTCACTTTTTTTAAAATATGAATCATTGCTCACATAGGAATCGAAAAAGATTCTACAGGCTTTATCACACTTAATTATAAACTGAGATAATATAGGCTGTGAGTCAACTCTGAGGGAAAAATATAGGCATCACTTACGGTTATCTCCGATAATCATCAAAGCACATGGTGCATCCTCAACATACGTTAGATTGGATAGCATCATCCCCTTATGTTGTGGGGGGTAGCTACATTTCGGGCAGGTTTTTTCACTGCACACTACTGGGTTGTCTTGTATCCAGCTACAAAAATAAGATTAAAAATAGAAACCACACATTCGCAGTATCACAAGAATAATGTAGAGACAGGGTGGACATCGAACAAAGGGCTTTTCCTAATCTAAATTATTTTGTCATGCATGAATAACCGATAAACCTGGAGTTAGCAGTTACATATATCTAACAAAATTTGATTGAAAACGGATTTTCTATCTGTATTATATTTCATATTGTGCAGAAAGGATTTAGTGTCGGGTGTGCACAAAACTGTAGTCCTGGTGGCTAACATGTTGGCATCACAGGTTGGATATCTCAGGTTTGAGTCCTAGTGAGTCTGGCTTGTTATCCATGCCCACCACTCAACCCAGGGTGTAATACCTAGGGCAGGCTAAGCCGAACAGGAAGAATCATATCTTTCTAACAATTCCAACCCTGTCCGTATACAATTGGCCACTGGCACGAAGCCTTGTCAAAATGATCCACTCTAAAGAAGTGGCTATGATGAAAAGAAAAAAAAAACTTATTCTACACTATTGTTATGGACCTCGAACTTATTTAAAGCTAAAATTGTCCTGGATCTCACGTTTCCACCATTGTGGTGGTTGGTACTTTGTTTTGTTGTACCCCTTGACAAAAAGAATGTCCATGGGTCCTTTTTATCATTGTTTCCGGCCTTATCAGGAATGAGTTTCCAATAAAAAACCACTCACCCTGCCAGCCACCATAGATCACAGTAGCAGGACCCATGGATTCATCTGCAACTGAGCTTTCTGTATCAGCCTGTTGTTCATGAACGTTCCCTCAGGCAGCGTTGTTAGATTGTTGTAGGATAGGTTGATGTCCTGTGTTGAAAGAGAAGAAAACATTTTTAATATTTTTTTTATAGCCTTAAGAGTAGATCACCCTATCCAAGGCCCCGTAACAGCGGCCACTTATAGACTGACAGGGTTACAATTGTTGGAAAGATATGATCTTTTCCTGTTCGGCTTAGCTCTCCCAAGTTATTACACTCCGGGTTGAGTGGTGCTCACAATAGGTGCAAAAACCGCACGAACGTGTTGATATCACTTCGTGTTGTGAAAGAGAAAAGACTTCAATACTTGTACAAAATACAAAACTTGTATTCAGCTTTTAATGCGTTAATGCGGGATGCGTAGCTCGAAGCGTATTCCAAACCCAGCTTAACGATATGGCGAACCACGATCTCTCGTGCAGATACCAGTCCCGAATCGGGGTGAATTATTTTGGCTTATCATATTTCTCATTTTTCCTGTGCGTGGACCTGGTTGGTTGACGAACGCTCAAGCAGTGCGTACGTGAAACGGTATATCTTCATCATCCCATGGCGCATGAACCTGCGTCTTGACGATCAGAGACGCGTAGCTTGAAGCGTATTCCCAACGATTTACCGATTGAGCTAACCGGGTACCCAGCTTAATCATATAGCGAACCACGACCTCTCAGATACCAGTTCCGAATCGGGTGAATTATTTTGGGTTATCATATTTCTCATTTTTCCGGTGTGTGGACTTGGTAGGTGGAGAAAGGCATAAGCATTGCTAACTTGAACCGCCGGCGAGGCGTTCAGCAGACCTCGATTCGAACTTGCGTCTTAACGATCATAGATGTGTATTTCCAACTGCCTCAATCCCTCTGTTTAAGTATTAACAATTCACCGGATATGTCTGGTCTACTCACCATTAACGATTCCAAATCGGCGAAGGCTCCTTCTGTGACGCTCTTTATACCGCTGCCGGAAACGTCCAGATATTCCAGTTTATCCAGTGACTGGAACGCCTTGTTATCCAGGGCTCGAAATCGACTGTTAGAAAGGTCGATTCTTTTCAGATTTTTCAAAGGTTGTAAGTTTGGGAATTGTTGAACCGTCGTGCTCATAGATAGTTCCTGAAAAGGTGAAAGGTTAAATTTTAGTTACGTCAGGATTTTCTTTTATTTATCACCCAGAATTTTTGATTTGTCAAGCATGAGTCACAGATGGACCGCGCCTCGGCGGCGCGATCCATCAGTGCTCATACTTGACAAAAAAATGCTTACTGATAATTTTCCAGAGTAGTTAAGGCCTCGGCGTAATTTGTGGAAAACTTCATCATTTCAAACATTTAATTTTTTAATGTTGCAAAATAAAAGCAATCGGACGCCTCTAGGATCGAGTCTAATTTAATAAAAAGTGTTTTAAATGAATTACTTCGCGCGGGAGAGTGTTTGCTTAGATCGAACTCAGAGTAACTATCGACATCGCGTTGCAGTATTGAGTTTTTTTTTCAGCTTTCATTTATTCGATGGAAATTCACTCCGTGCTCAATTGAATGTGGAACCGACCAACGAATGCGAATATTCTTTTTTTATTGAAATTCTCTCTTAGTAAGACTGAAAGCATTGCCGACGCTGCCAACCAACAGTCACCTAATGGCAAAGGGCTACAAGATGTGGTACCAGCAACTGCTCTGTAAACGCAAAACACCTCAAAGTTACGTGTTTTAGGTTAGTCCTAACGTATTTCCTGCGTTTCGAACGAGGCTGCTATAAAGAAAGAATAAAGTGGTGGGCGGTCTTTTCATCGCCCAGTGCAGATACCGCTGCACTTAATCATAGCAGTTCATTCCCGTTTGGAATTTGATGTTTAAGCCCTTTCCGGCCTTGCTCAGAGTGAATTTTGATGAAAATTTATTTTAATTTTTAAAATTGCTTAATGTATCCGAAAGATATTTCCTCACCCTCAATTTATCCAATCCTCTGAATGCTCCGTTCGACAAAAACTTAAGTTTCCATAAATCCCTTAAATCCAGTTTTTCCAACGTTGTCCGGACTTGTATGAAATCCCAAGATAGAATCTGATCTATGGGGTTTCTTCTCAGTTTGATGCTTCGGATCTTCTTCAAACTTTTGAAAGCCAAAGTCGGAATTCGTGTCAGCTCGTTCTCCGAGAGATCTAGTTCCTTAAGATTCTCCAGGCCGAAGAACGCGCTGTTCTGTGTAAAAAAAAGTTGATATTTTTTTAAAATTTGTACTAACCATAAGCGCTGGGTAAACCGAATCATTGCGGATTCGAAAAATAATTTTTTCGAATGAATTGAATCAGGTATTCCGTATAGAACGCAAATACTCTCATCCCACCATTTAGCAAGTTTTTTTTCTATGAACGATTGACGATTGATTGGAATGAATTGTGCTTCGAATTGATTCAAATCACCGAATCGAATTGCCCAGCCCTAGTCATGGACATGATAATCTACCACCTTAGATTGCTTATTACATAAAAAATAACATTGTTTGTTGAAAATATTTCATTTTTCTGGTTTGCATATGTTGCGACAACGCCGTCTGTGGGCTTATTGTCGGCAAATAATAAAACTGATTTTCAACATCTTATTGCTTCGATGATGATTTTCTTGTTGACAAAAGAAACACCTGTGTACACTAATTTTGGGAACGCCAGCACCTTTAATATAGCGCTTAATTGGGAACTGTTTCCATGACATGTTTTTGGTAAAGTTCGTCACGTCCTTATCGTCAATGCTCTGAGGAGTCATGGACATGTGTCAGGTTAAAATGCTTATTACATACATAAAGATGTTGAAGATTTTTTCATTTTTGTTGTTTGCGAAAAGACTATTTCTTGACATGTTTTTGGCAAAGTTTGTGCACAGCGCACCACGTCGTAATCGTCAACGCTCGTGTTCGGGTCGTGGACGACGTCCAATTGCACCCATTGTGATGAATAATGTATGAATTGTTTGAAGATTGTACTCGTTTGACGTCACAATTGAGACAAACCGTACCAGAACTGTCAAAACTAACTTGTGGATGAAAAAAGTTTTTACTTATCATGAAAATGGAGAGGCGTCGTGGACGATTTTTATATCAACGTCAAGAATATGTTTCGAGTCGATGCGTTGAATGTGTATATTTCCTTCACTTTTTTTTATCTATCTGGGTCATCATTAGGTCAGATTCAAATAGGGTTGTCATTACAGTTCAGTTTGAACGTTATCCGTAGTGGTTAAACATGTTGGCATCGCAAGTTGAAGATCTCTGGTTCGAGTCTTGACCAGTTCGGCTCGTTATCCATGTCCACCACTCAACGCGAGGTATAATAACTTGGGTAGGCTAAGCCGAACAAGAAAAGATAATATCTTTCCAGTAACTGTAACCCTGTCCGTCTATAAGTGGCCGCTGTTACAGGGCCTTGGACAGGGTGATCACACTCTAAGAAGTGGCTACGAAAAAATTACAATATGATTAAAATGATTAACATTTCAAGTAAACTAAATTGCTGGTATTTGGCCATATTTACAGCAAAGTCAGGATTTATGTCAGATTTTACGACGATTTCTGTATGTTTCGTCTGAGACAAACATCAAGCAAAACATTTATTTATCCATAACCCCGCCTGAATACCTATGTATTCTAAGATTTGACTTTATATTTTTATTTCGCTTTCTGAATATTCTAAAAATACTCCTTCCGCGAAATAAATCACCATTTATGTCAAATTTTACAACTTAAAAAAATTTTGCTAAATGGAAAAAAATTACCAATATCAAAAATACAAGAAAAACCTTAAATGAGGCCAAAGTGGCATATGGTTTATCAACGCCCAGGGAAGATACCCCCTACTGCACTTTACTCTGGTTATATATGGGATACTTCCGCTCAAGAGTGCAGTAACTGGCAATTTATCTTGTAGTTCTTTCCCATTTCAGTGGCCGTTGGTTGGCTCCTTTTAGGCGCTGACGGACTTGTTAGAGCGAACTCCTGTTTAAAAAACCAACACCTCCTGTGAGAACAGGCTAAATTCCGCCGATTTTCCCTAAACCTAATGTAAACAAAATTTGTTCCAGTTTGGCACGGGACTCGTGGTTCGAATAAATAATGCATAGGTTGAAGACGACAAAATTACGACACCGATTGTTACCTCACAATGCTCGCATTGTTTCTTAACAATCTGTTGTATTTTTTGTTGGTTTTGCTGGTTATGACGAAATATTTGGCTCGGGAGTTTTTTTATAAATCTTAGGTTTCGAAAACGATATTGATCGAAAAACTATTGTAACGACATTGTATTACTATAATATTATGATTATTAATAATTGTTATTATTATTAATAAAATATTAGAGATAGAATTTAACATGCTTGTAAGTCGATCCCTAACTGATAAATGAATAAAGGCGTATCAAATTCATCAAAATTTACATTTTACATAGTTTTTTACTGGTTTCGAATCGCTGGAAGGTAGGAATAAAATGCTTTATGATTCGCGCATCACGAATCGAATCGAATATTTTGACAGCACTCCCGTCCATCCTGTGTAAATAATTTTAATTAATCTTTCCAATGATCTCTAATCTGTATGGATTTCCACTCCCCAAGTAATTATACCTTAGTTGGTTGAATTAACTCAGAAAAACAATGGTAATATGATTGGTCCTTGAGGGATTCAAAGGATCAATTGAACGATCGTTCTTTCTGTGACGCATGCTTGACTCGGTCGCATAATTCGAATCAGTTCGAAAACGCATAATTCGGACTTGATTCGAACACTTATTCCTTCAAACAGATATGGTTTTGTTATTAATAGGGCCGGGCAAAACCGAATTATTGTCAATTCAAATTTTATTTGAGTAATTGGCCCTGTAGGGCTTTAGAATAGTCCTAACGTATTTCCTGCGTGTCGTAAGAGGAGACTAAAAGGAAGCAAAGAAGTGGTAGATGGTTATGTAACATTCGCCCAGGACAGATACCACGCACAGTACTTTACCATGGCGGTTCAGTTCCGTTTGAGATGTTTTTCGTTCAGAGTGCAGTTGCTGGTACTATATCTCCTTAGTAGCTATTTGCTTTCAAGTGGCCGTTAGTCGGTTCCCTTCAGGCACTGCTTCCGACCTTGCTCAGAGTGAATTTTAATGAAAAAAAAAATTTTTTCACGAATCGAATCACTAAATTCGCATGATTGGCCCGTTTTTACCTTTAATATTTGCACAATTATCAAAATATTGAAATCTGTAGTTGACGTTTTACTCCCATAAAAACTGAACGTTTCACTTCATTGAAATAATCTTTTGTTAAGCATGGGCGACTGATGGATCGCGCCGTCAAGGCGCGGGCCATCTGTGGCTCATGCTTAAAAAATTAAATTTTTGCTTGAAATGGCAGATTATGACCGATTCGAATAATTTTTGCTTCGAATCCCCTGAATTGCCCAGCACTAGCTCTTAGGTCCGTAATATATTTCTAAAATTCGATTCAAAATCATTTACTTGATTCGATGATCTCTGATCTGTATTGATTTCCAATACCCGAGTAATTTTAACTTGTTTGGTTGAATTAACCGAGGAAAAACAATGTTAATTCGATTCGTCCTTGAGGGAGATTGAAAGGATCAATAGGGCGATCCAATTAGGAAATTGAGTTGCGCCAAGATGTATCACCGATGGACCACGCCTAGGTTTTTTTTTTTCATTGAAATTCGCTGTAAGCAAAGTATGAAGCAGCTCCCAAATGGAAACCAACTAACGGCCACTCAATAGCAAAGAGCTACTAAAAGATGTGGCACCAGCAACTGCACTCTAAACAGAAAACATCCCAAACGGAACTGAACCGTCATGGTCAAGTGCAGCGAGTGGTATCTGCCCTGAGCGACGGTAAAACCATCTACCACTTCTAGTTGAACTCGTTAGAGGAAATCAATCCTCTTTGACTGTATGATTCGAGTCAATTCGTAAAATATTATTAGTGTAGTTATGGGGAATCGGTGATTTTACCAAAACCCAGAGCAGATACGGATCCTTGCTCTCTACTTCAGTGTCAATGTTTTGCACAAGCAATATTTTTTGATTGATTCAGGAAAAAACAATGATAATACGGCTTTCTGTGGCGATCAATTTAACCCTCCAATTGTAAAACATTTACTCTGCTAAGCACGGGCCACAGATGTACCGCGCCTAGTTGGTAGACAGAGACTTATAAAAGCGAAAAAACTTTTAAAGGATCTCAAATGTAATATATACCGGTCGATATCCGGCAAGATTCAAATCCATATCAGCTATCCTATCGTTTAAACCTGACAGACTCTCTAGGAGTAAATACTTTTGGTTCAATTGTTTCGAGTCGGTTCTTAAATTTGATCTTTTAAAATTCGTCTTTAGTTTTTAAAACCCTTTTTTGTCGCCGCACTGTAACAAAAGCACAGTAAATTTACTGGTCATTTGCAGTAATTGCATTCCAAAGTTCCAAAAAAAAACATGTCAAGGAGATTTATGCCAATTATGGGCTGTTGATGGACCTCACCTTCTACCCCATGTTTGACCAAAAAAGTCGATTTTTAATTTTTTTTTTATTAACGCCAAGTAAAATAACTGTCAGATACCAGTGATTTTATTGCATTTTTGTTACAGTGTGCTTATGTCATGTTTTAAATGAGTATTGACTGTACCTTCCCCCGTTTGCCCTTATTATCTTTGAATAATGAATGTAGATCTAGTGCGTCTGGCGTTACGCAATTATATCAAGGTTTAAGTAGTGGTGGAAGTTCTAAAATTTTTTTTTGGGGGGGGGAGTAAAAGAAATCAAGATTGAAATTTTTCATTTTTTCCCGTAAAAGAAATTGCGCACCGGAGGCGTCGGTGAACCCGGTCGCTTTGAATACTCGTTCTTGTAATTCACTACGATTTGAGAATATCGGTTATGTGAAAATTTCACATGTTTTGCTAATTCATTCAAAATGCGATATATGCTATGTGCACGGCCCATTGTGTTGACCAGTTTATGTCAAATTTCATTGCTGGGACAATGGATCCAATATTCGATTCGAAAAATTATTCGATTCGATTTCCGAATTTTAGGATGTTCGATCCCCCCCCCCCCCTGATCCCCTCCCTATTTCACTCACCGAGATGTCTTTGATCGAATTCCCGCTCAAATCCAATTCTTCAAGTGCGTCATAATTCTTGAAAATATTGTTTGTGATCTCACGGATGTTATTGTTACGTAGGCTCAATTTTCGCGCCATTTTTGGTATTCCAGGAGGCGTCATCCGTAATTCTTGACCTTCGCAATAGATTTCCTAAGAAATGATAGAATATGGTTATTTAAACTAGTTAAACCGATGCAAACTATAGAATTAATCCCTGGCATAATAAGGCGACCAAGGAGTTCGCTTTAAAAATGCTCGTTGTCTTTGCAGTTGGAGGTTTTCTATTGAACACGACTCTATATTACTGATTGTTAAATGGTTCCACTTGGGTGCTGCTTTCCAATCTTGCAAATAACTAATCACCAATGAAAAAATATCTTGACGTAAAAATTACGGATACAAAGTAATATGAGATGCTGTCATTATAGCTAGAAAGGCAGTTCTTAACCTTTGCCACCACCACTTTTCTAAATAGCCATGTCTCACCCTTAGATTATTACACTTATAACGACCAAATAAAAATTTAAGAAAATGATGCGGTTTGTGGAAGTATCAAAATATTGGTAAAAGCATAGTGTGATGTACGTTTCAGAATTTTAGTCGCATTCAAGGGGGCTCGCTTTTTTGTAGTTTCTGACAAGGCTCAGAACAACCAGGCTAGAACAAATGAACAAAACAAACAAACAAGAATGGTCGTTACCTGGAAATCATCGTAACAATCGCAATCCATCGGACATTCCGGTTCCTGTTGCATTTGCTTGCAATTTGCAGTGTCATAGCACCACCACACTATGGACGCCATGATCAGTTTCCAGTATATTGACAAGAACTTCGAACTTCGAGCGGTTCGAATTCTGTTCGATTTCGCTTTTTTGTTCTGTGGCCTTTGTTCAGAGTATTCCGATTTTTTTCCAGTTCTAAGTGAATCGCTTCGGCTTTTATCGTATTCGTTAGCTTTGGTGATTTCACACTCTTCTTTTGTGTGACCGAATTTCTTCGCGAACCTTTTCGAACTGTTCTGAATATTCGGATCGTCTTGATTCGTATTCTTACTCTTAACTCCACGTAACGAATAGTTTTCGCAATGCTCAATATCAGATTCTTTGTTTATTCGAAATTTGAAGAACTTCGAACCATCGTATGTATCCGATATTTTGCCTTGAAATAGTTCGTTCTCCTTGAACTCCTGATTTATATTCGTCTCCCTGCGAGCAACGCCTCGACTGTCTGGTTCTTTAAAATAGCAAAATCGTGTTTGTAAATTGTATTTGACACCGTCATCCAAATCTCTGTGTTTTGTGATATTTTCTAGCCCTTTTTTCACGCTTTGTGATAGACGTTTCTTAAATATTCTCGAAGTAAATGTCCCCTTTAATGCGCTTTCTGACTTAAAATAGGGTGTTCGATTTTTGCTGGCGATATCCGTGGCTTTTAGTGCAAACTTTGGAATTATCGATCGCTTTGCGGTCAGGCGTTGTCGCTCAGTAAAATCCAAATTATCATCCGTCAATGAGAAATCGCGGTAAAATTTTGCAATTATTACATCACAATTGGAATTATGGTATTTTTCCGTTTTGATTGTGATTTTTCGCGCGCTTTTTAGTCCACAAATAAACCCCTTAATGCAAAATATTTTGACCCTTAAGCGCGATTTCTTCGATTTGAAATCGTTATGGATTTGAACCGTCAACTGAATCTTGCCAGATATCGACCGGTATATATTACATTTGAGATCCTTTGAAAGTTTTTTCGCTTTTATAAGTCTCGGTCTACCACGATATCTCGCAGTTTGTGTTTTCGGTTTTTTACTTCGTGTTTTTTTGTTCTTTTTTCCAAAGTTTTTAACATCCAAAAGTTGAAACTGTTTGCTTGATTTTCGTCGACTTTTATTTGTTGTACGACTACCAGAGTCAGTATTTTGAACCAATAATTGTCCCTCAAATGACACCGTTTCTTGGTAATTGAGTCGATTACGGGTTCCTTCAATATTTGAACTTTCCTTCGGACTTTCGCGCGTATCCAATTTTCCGGTATTGCAAAGTTCAATGCCGTTGGTGTTAAATATTTCCAGATGTCTTCGACCGATTACTTCCTTTTTGAGCCTGTTGCCCTCTTTACAGGAATTACTTCGGTTATTTGAATCTTTCTCTTGTGGTTGATAATGAACTTCATTAGGAATACCTCCTTCTGATTGGTCTATTCTATTTCCCACGTTTTTGTGACCGTGGTCAACACCGCGGATGTAGACGAAACGATGTCCACGAAGAATTTTCCAATCTGATTGATACGTCCTGCAACAAGGGCGGACGCGCTGGAAACGTCTCTTCGTCTTTCTAACGGCGACGTGTCTTCTGCATCCATTACCAAAGCGGTTCTTCGTTTGTGATGTAATAATGAAATATTCATTGTTAGTTAGCTTGCAGCATTGTGACGCATGATAATTCCCAACAATTTTCATGTTAGTTTGTTATATTTCCCGCGCGCGGGAAAGTGATGACCCTGTCACAACGCCTCCCTTGTTATTCCTTTGTGATGCAATTACGATTATGGGGCACCCGTTATCCTAAAATTGTTTATAGAATTAAAAATTAATGTTAAAACAAAATGAAAAACCATTAATCATTCGTTTTCGCTCAAATTAGACAGACGCTCACAAGGGTATATGCGAACAGTTTTGACGTAAAGCAGAAATAGAGAAGCAACCCAGTCGAAAAAACATTTCTCAAACCGTACTTTGTTAAGCATGGGTCACTGATGGATCGCGTCGATGAGACGCGATTAATCTATGGCTCATGCTTGACAAAAATAAAATTTCTGGCTGTTCATTGTAATTTATTTTTAAGACCGGAGACGACGCTTAAAAAAGAACCTACTAATCGGTACCAATATGACAACTACCTGCCACAGAATGAATATGTCCCAATCGAAATTGAACCACTATATTAAAGTGCAGTCAGTAGTATCTGCCCTGTGCGATGAAAAAAAAATTTTTACCCCTTCTTAAACCCACATGACCTTTACTTAAAGCAACTACTTTTTAATGTCGAAAGTGTTACTGTCGCCTGGAGCAGATATCATTCATCACACTCATCTACGGTGCAATTGCTAGTTTAACATTCAGTATATCTTTACAATAGTAATGGTCGTTAGTTTGTACTCCCTGGGTGCAACTTTCGGTAGCGTTTCTTAGAGTGAATTTCATCATAAATGAAAACCTTCCATTTTCGCTAAAAAGCAGAGAAAACTAGTCTACTAGAAAAGCAAAATATTGACACCAAACATAACAGCACGATCTGATATATGAACGGCGAGACGTGCTCGTTTCCCCAGTCATAAATCAATACAAGACTAAATATCTTCGATTGAGTTTATAGAAAGCGTACATTCGCGAGTAGGGATCAGGACCGGGAAAATTCGAATCTGATTCGAATATATTCGTCGAATCTGGTCTTCCTTTTTTAAGGGAAAATGAATTTGGACAAAATTTCGATGTGAAAATATGATAGTTCCGCATTGCCTAGAAGGAACCAACTGTTAACCACTTAATAGCAAAAAGATACTACGAGGTACAAGGTACCTACAACTGCAGTCTAAGCGGTCTAAACATTCCAAGTGGAACTGAACCGATATGGCAAAGTGCAATGAGTGGTATCTGCCCTGGGCGACGGAAAAAAATCATCTACCACTTCTTGTGTTATGTTTTATTCTACCCTCACGTTTTACGCTAGTACATGCGTTCGTTTACGCAATCCAACGCATGGGTTCGTTTACGCAATCCAACGCAACCCAACGGTTTGTCACGCAAACTAACGGAGAGTGCCCGTTTACGTTACGTACGTGATTTGAAGGCTTGTATATTGTAGCCTTAAGTCCGTAGTACACATTAGCGTAGTTCGCGTTTTTTTTTTCAGGTTTTATTTATTTTATCCTTCATGCAGTTCCTTACGTTTTCCAACGCAACTGAACAGTATGCGATGCAAGCTAACGAAGAGCGCTCGTTCCGTTGCGTGCGTTGGTGCTTTGTGGGCATGCGAAGGTTATTTACGATATCGTAAAAGACCATCGATAAAGATAATTTCACGTGTATTGCAAACTTTCCAAGTCTACCTATCGCACAGATAGCTTTTGTTCTTATCGTAATATGACACACTAACTCGGGTATAATTTACGAATTTGTTTATAGTGTGCGTTTCCAAACTATCGATTCCCAAATCGCATTTGAGCGTCTAAGCTTAAATGAGAATACGCCTCGTCATTCATTATATCTGGAACGAATCCAACTTAAGCCCAATGGAGGGGGCGTGGGGGTGTAGGCCAACCTTAAAAACAGTTTGACGCCTAAAAATTATTGGTTCTGTTTTTTTTTTTCGAAAATGTGTAACATTCGCTCAAAAATAGTAATTTATATTTTCTGATTTCTCAAAAATGTTAATTCCACTATTTTTTAGCAAAATTAATTTCTAAGTAGCCAGAGTCTTGCTTCAGGCTCAACATATTTTATTTCCGTAATATAAGTAAGCCCTGTAAGTACGGGCTTTGGAATAGTCTTAAAGTTTTTTCATGCATGTCGTAAGAGGCGACTAAAAGGAAGCAAATGGTGGTAGTAGACGATTTTATCGGTGCACAGCGCAGATACCACTCGCTGCGCTTTATAATAGCGATTCGGTTTAGTTTGCGATGTTTTCCGCTTTGAGTGCAGTTGCTGGTGCTGCATAGGCATGGATAAGTGGTTCGTCGACGTTACCCTGGACAATAGTTTTAAATCAGTTTCTCTTCAAAACTTAAAATATTGCACCATTCTTGCTTCTTCGGCGCAAAAGTACCGTTTTTCATCGTATTTATTATTAATCTAATTCCGTAGTATGTGATACCAACTTAGTCTCTTTTTAATACTATAACTTCAGCGAACAATAGACGAGAACGTCGTCTCTTTTTTTACAAAAATCGATGTTCAAATCCCATTCGTCTAAGCTTAATAGAGAATTGCCTATTTACACTGTAAAAAAGCAACTAATTTAGTGTTATTTCACAGTAATTTCATATTTCAAATTCGAAACTGTCCCGTTGATGTGATTTAGGCCAAGTCACTCAGGAGGTGTGGTCCACCAACAGCTCATATTTGGCATAAACGTCGATTTAGCGGTTTTATTTCAACATCGTTTTGTGAAATTACTGCTGGAGGACGATGCTTTCCTACAGTATATTTATCTTTCAACGTAAATTGTATATCAGAATACGGGTCTAAATTTAACAACGACTTCATGGTTTTAATTAATGGCGTAATCCTGTTTCACATAATAAGGGATTTACTTTGTTTTATTTATTCCGCTCGAAGTAGGGGGGGTTATAGTTTCGCAATATATTATTTACAAATAATCGAAATGACAGCATCTTGAGCATTATATTACCCAATGTACAAAATAATCCTGAACCGCTACAATAAAGTGTAATATACAATGGGCGATGTCTGCCCTGAGTGATGGTAAAATTATCTAACATCAATTTTTAGTTCCGAGTCACATCTGCATTTTGTCAAGTCGAGTTATTTAGCTAAGGCGACTCAAGTCAAGTCATTGAGAAAAAGTGACTCGAGTCGAATCATTGACTCGAGTTTCCCCAGCACTGGTTTAGATAGCGTTTTTCGAATGAAGGTTTTATTCTCTAAGCTCTAGTTTGTCTAGAGACGCTATTTTTAGCGTCTTAATAGGAAATTCCCTTTTAAACTAAACTTTAGAGAGATTTAGAGGATCGGCTGGTTAGTTTGTTTTAGCGATATTTTATTATTCAGATTTTCGAGAAAGTCTTCCCAATGACAGCCGTTTCCCACGAATTTCTTGGAATGAGAGTATCTGGTATTATGTCTGCCTGGTTTAATTTAAAATCTTTCATCCTTTCATCTTACGAGCGCACGAAATTATTGTCATTGATGAGTTTCAGGTCTATTTTAAGACGTCCCTTTAATCAAGCGTGCGCAGATATCTTCCGCGCGGATGGGTCTGTGTCTTGATGGCTCGGTTTGTTTTTGTGTATTTTGATTGAGCTATAAAAAGTATCCATGTGGGATAAAAATAAGTGGGGAGGGGAATTTTTCTCTCGTGTTCATGATTACAGTAATCTCCTTCAGATACCATACTTTTTTAAAAGAATATCAAAACATACCATATTCGATCATGTCTGCGTGCGCATATGTCTTTCACGAGGATAAAAATGCATTGGTGGTTAATTTTTATTTTGCGGATTCTTAGCGAAACACAAAATTGTAGAAATATATACAAGTCAGGAAAATTAGTCGAAACAACCTTCTCTCTGTGAAGTGTAGTCACTGATGGATCACGCTTTCAACCGATATTTTTGTTGTCAAGTATGAGTCACTGATGCAAAACTTGGGTGGGCTAAGCCGAACAGCAAAGATCATATCTTTTCAACAACTCTAACCCTGTCTGCCTATGAGTAGGGCCTTGGTCGGGGTGATCCACTCCAGGAAGCAGCAATAAGACAAAAGAAATTCTATTAATATACTGAATTCCGAATACCGTTTACTACATTTTATCAAAAGTACAGCAAATTTACTGGTCATTTGCAGTAATTGCATATTTCCAAAGTTGAAAAAACGCCATCTTGATGAGATTTATGCCAACTATGGGCTGTTGATGAACCGCACCTTCGCTGTGCGTTCCATCAAAAAAGCCAAGTAAAATTCCCTTCAAAAACCAGTGATTTTGTTGCATTTTTTGTTACAGTGTGTAAGGGCGACCTTAATTGTAGGGCGCATTTTTAGTGACATTTTAATCAATAAACTTTAGGCCTGCTTGCGATGTTATTAAAACTTCGCGTCTTATCGATTTTAGAGTCTTGCAACCTCAGTACGGGAATATAGTTAACTTCGATGTTTAACGATTTATCCGGATTTATTTGCCCTTGAAATTCACAGCAAAGCCTGAGCATCGTATAGTAGGAACTAACTACGGTCACCTGTATGGCGAAGAGCAGACTGGCAGAATGCTAGCTGCTCTACTGCTCAGACACCCGAAGAAATTAGGTTTCATCTGAAAAAATAGTATTTGAGCCCTATTTCATGGTATATTTGTTGCTAGAAGATGAAAATGAATCTTTTTTTTCAAAATTATCAATGCTCCTATGAAATAGCACTGTCGATGGTTTTGATGCTTTTTAGCCATCTGAAGAAAACGATACGAACCTTTCGAACACCCGGAGAAAACCATGATTCTGCCATTCTGGTAAATAGCTGGTAGAATTGCATTTAATGGAAAACACCTCATGAACTAAAATACTATAAATAAGCCACTGTTACTAGTATCTGCCCTGGGTGACTATAACACAACATTTTTAATCGCATTTTCGTAGCATGAAAATTATTGTTATAATATAGTTTGTTAAATATGAGTCATTGATGGATCACGCCGCTGAGGCGCGGTCATCCGCACTGTAACAAAAGTACAGTAAAGTAACTGGTCATTTGCAGTAATTGCATATTTCCGAAGTTAAAAAACGCCATGTTGATGAGATTTATGCTCCTTCGCGGTGCGTTCCATTAACACCCCATATTTGGCCAAAAAAGTCAATTTTGAATTTTTTTCACTATCGTCTTGTTGCATTTTTTGTTACAGTGCGGTGGCCAATGCTTGACGAAATTAAATTTCGGATTTGGTTAGAACACTTCAGAAAAATACTTAACGAAAATTCACCATCTTCCAGCAGTCTTGTCTTCCACCCAGTCCGTAGATAAAGTATAATGTCTAATAATATTATTCACGGGTACGTTCCGATCTGGCACAACTTGTCAGACATAGATCCAGCGAGGTGTAAATTTCCGTAGAAATGAACTGATGCCGTCACAACCCGGTTTTTTAAATAAATTTTTCGAATAATAGAGATAGTGTTTGGTGACAAAATGTTGTGTCTCTGTACACTAGCGTATTTAGGGCGAAGGGGGTAGAGGTATGGCCCCCGTTGGAGTGCTTTAAAACGTGGGGAATCCCAGAATTTTCTTCTAATGTCGACCTTTTTCTTAGTTAAATTTATTCAGCTACTCTCAGGCCTGGAAATCCCATTCTTTTTAGAACAAAATATGCGCTCTGGTCGCTATTTTAGAGCTGTCGTGATAAGCAATAAAAACGCTAAATCAGAGAACGAGTTTTTAAAAAATTTTCTCTCCCACTTCAGGGTTTTGAACACCACACTGTCTGTGTATTCGCCAAGAATCGATCAAACCAGTGTTCAGCTGATATCTTCCAGTTCAGATGAACTAAATTACTGATATTTGATCATATTTTGCAGCGAAATCATGATATGTGGACATATGTATGATGTATATATCATGATTTCGCTGCAAAATGAATTAATTTAAAAATAGACTAAAAGTAATCAAATCATGGTCGCGTAAAATTTGACATATATCATCATTTCGCCGCAAAATTAATTTAAGAATAGCCATAAAGTAACCAAATCGCTATTAATTAGGGGTGGCCGAATCGAATATCTGTTGAATTTAGAATGAATCGAATCAGCAATAATATAATAAACAAACAAAAAGTTTTTTCAGAAAGTTGTTAAAACGCCAACACATATCTATTGTCCATTTTCTAAAAATGTATGCTTTTTTGAATGTTGATTTTGAGTCGCTGGGGGAGTCGACTCGAATAATTTATGAAGGATTCACGAATTACGAATGGATTCGGATATTCTGAATCCCCGAATTCTGGAAACTCGGTATATACATATTTTTTTATTGAAATACACTCTAGGCAAGGTCAGAAGCAGAGCGTAAAATGAACCAACCAACGGCCACTAATAACGAAGAGCTACTACAAGATGTAGTACCAGCAACTGCAAACTCTAAACGGAAAACACTTCAAACGGAACTGAACCGCCATAATAAAGTGCGGTAAGTGGTATCTGCCCTGGGCGATGGTAAAACGATCTACCACTTCTACCATATCTAATAACACTATTTACATAGGTATAATTCTCAATACTAACATTACCTATCTACCCTTCCACGCACTGACTCGATTGTGTGACCCTTTCGCTACGGTTATCGGCACATCTGTTGGCGACCATCGTGTTCCTCATCGCGATAAACATGCCATGTTTTGTCAACGACGGCGCGATCTATCTGTGGCTCATGCTCGACAAAATGAAATTTTCGACTGAATCCACAATAAATAAATGCAATCTAATGTCTTGTCAAGCATGGCCCAACGATGGATCGCACCGTCGAGGCGCGGTCCATCATTGGCTAATACTAGACAAAAGTGAGGCCGTCGGGAATATTCGATTCGGATTATTCGAATCATAAATTATTCGATTCGATTTCTGCAACAATTCGAAATTTTTTCGTAAAAAGTGTAAATTTCACATAAATTATAAGCTGATAAAAAAGAATGTCTTTGTTTATTATATGACATCCGATTCGCCTTTTGTCCATTTTGATCAAATTTTTGAAAAAAATTTTAAACATATGGAGATTGCAGGCGAAGCGGTTGGGGCGCATAGTTTAACAAGTTTATTTTACTCAAAAATTCCGGGCCAGCCCTCCCCCTTCTTCCGCCATGTCAAATCCACAAAACTCCATTTTAACGCATAAACCTGAACTACTAAGCCATATTCCCTTGGTACCAAGGCGATCTCAAACTCATTAATGATAATGGTTTTCTCCCACAGAAGCAATAACACCGCGTTCCCAGATAGTGTCGATTTCAAATTGATATGGTTTCCTTCTCGCTAGGGATCTTCTGGTTATAAATACTTTTGCTTTAAGGCTCTTTTTGTGAAGTGAATCATTTTCTAATGAAATCATGTATATATGTATACATGTATACATGTATATGTATATATATGCAAAATTTTACGTTGCAAAATTTATTCAAGCGGCCCGGGTAGCCTTACGTTTTCAACGTAACGTCCATCAACTCAACGCTGTAATACTAAAATGGGGCTAGAGGGAACAGATCGTCATAGCCTTGAGCGTTATTCTCGACTTTCCTCTCCCACAGGAGGCTACATTAACGCCATCCTGTCCTAACCATGAAACTCGGATTCCGTAGAAACAACCTTCTGCTAACAAACCACGAATACCTGTTGTCATCTGCTATTCGAAAAAGCCTATGACCTCACAATAGATAGATGACATGCGGAATTTGCTGTTCGAAAAAATAAACTTCAGTCAAATTTTGACCATATATGCACCGCTTTTGAGATATGGCCCATGTATGGTCCGAAAGCGGCGACACCGAATCCGTGACGTCACAAAAATGCGCGGGGAAAAGTTGTTCTTGACATAAACAGCAAAATCAACTTAGTCTTAAGTCACCGGTAAAATCGACATGTTTTCCGTTATGTTAGGCAACAGCGCTGTGACAAATTCACATGCGAAGGGATAAGAGATTACACGATAAGTATAAGAGGAAATCGCCAGAAAGGCTCCAGCGTATATTCGAATCGAATATTTTTGCTTCGCGAACCGAGAAATTGACGTTAGCTAGACGTGTTTAGATTCAAGTATAAAAACAAAGCCAATAAGCTGGTATTTACTCCCCCCCCCACATATTTTCGCAAAGATTAAAAAAATAGACAGCCTGGCGTTCTACCTGAAGTGTCTTTTCTATGACCCCTCCTTCACAATTGTATAAAAAAACAATCTGAACAAGATTGTTAGTAACATTAAATGTTCTAAATCTTCGCCTATTACCCTCACCTCGTCCCTTAACAAACTTCAAAATCCCCGAAAACACATCACAGCAGTGTTTACTCCCCCCACAAAGAAAACAAAAAAGTTCAAATTCCATCGCTAGGCATTTTATCCACAGCTCTATATCCTCGCCCTCGGTTACCTCTGTCACCCCACCCTCTAATCTAACGGAATACTCTTTCTATAAATTAAATAAATCTGCGCTCGTGGTTTCCCACGCTTCGCGCCTTAACAGACATTCCAACATCGCATCTGTGCCGTAAAAGTACTTTAATCGAATCAACGGAAATTTTGATTGGAACTTTTCTCCGATCAGACATTTTATTTTGTCAAGTATGAGCCACAGATGGATCGCGCCTGTGAGGCGCGGTCCATCAGGGGCTCGTACTTGTTAAAAAAAAATTATGAAAATTTTCCGATTAGATTTGAGAGAAAATGCATCAATAAAATGTCGCGAGGTGCCGACTTGGTTTTGTTGGCTAAACACAAAGGACCTTGATTGTTGGGTATAAGCTCCCCGGTAGGTTTACGGACAGGCCATAGCAAACAATTCGAAAACCTAAACATTGGAATCTCGCCACCTTCGATTTATCATAAATTATTCGATTCGATTTTTTCAGTGATTCAATTTTAATATGATAGAAAAATATATAAGTTTTTAGAAAATGTGTTTATTTTGATGTATTCAACGATTTTCCGGAAAGAGTTCTTGTATTATAAGGCTATAACTTGAGAACTTGTAGTTGGTTTCAGCCCTGGGTAGATACCACTCACTGAACTCTTAATATAGCGGTTCAGTTCCGTTTGGAATGTTTCCGCTTAGTGCAGTTGCTGGAATTACATCCTGTTGTTTAGTGGCCGTTGGTCGGTTCCTTTTAGACACCTCTTCCGGCCTTGTTCAGAGTGAATTTCAATGAAAAATATCGAATATTCAATGTGTGAAAATTGTACGCTAGACTTCAAAATATTTAAAATATCTATCTATTATCTTTCTCATCGTTTCTTCTTGGACTTTAGAAGTAGTACATTACCATCCAGGGCAAATACCACTCACTGCACTCTATTATATCTGGCTTGGTTATTTTAAAAACGTCAATCATTGACGGATTTCTGCATAAGATTCTGAAAAAGATCACTACTTTGTACATATCCTAAAAAATCTCACTGTTAAATATTCAATTCACACGCCTATTTATATCGCACTAAGCCTTTTCAGGCTTTTTAATGAAAAAATGAAATTACAAAAAATATATTATTTGATTAAAACCAATAAAAACAACGCTTCATCACAAAAAAACTATTTTGAAAACGTAAAATCGTTTTCCTAACTCGCTCGACGACCCCTTTCTACGGAACTCGGTGTCATTTATTGTCCCTTTAGTTCAAGGGCGGGAAAAGTCGTCTTCCTTTCCAAAGTCCTATTATGATCTCACAATTGACATGTTTAATCCTTTACTTTACGAATGTATATCGATCGTCCATGTCTCGGGGTAATTTCCCCAGCGGCCTTTCAAATTTGACAAGCGCCTGAAAATGGGAGGAGTTGAGTGTTTTTTTTTCGGGCAATCAAGCATGGGGAGGATCAAAAATGTTCCATTTTTGATCCCTCCATGCTTGAATGCTCGAAAAAAATATAAAAACGAAAACAGCTTCTTGAAACGATTTTTAGTCGCTTTGTTCTGTAGCTCTTTCGTGTACTTTGAAAGCTAACACGGGGAATTACTTAAAGTCATCGGTAATGATTTTTTCGCTCTCCCCCCTTCGCGATTTTAATAAAAAATTTCCGTTTTTCAATGGTCCACATATGAATTGTGTATTGTTATCTATCACTTAACTATGGCCATATGTGTTCGAAAAAGTGATGAGATACTCTATTAATACCAAGGGATTAAAAAATAATTCAGTAACCGCCACTCCGCGATTTTAATTGTTTCAAAAATGACCGTTTTTCTATCAAAATTGTTTTAGCAATGACGTTAACAATTTAAAAAAGTGTAAAATATATAACATTTAATAGTTATTGTTGCAGTTTAATTATCATTTGGAAATATATTATTATACGTTGGAGTTGTAGCAATTGCCAAAACGAATAAAATATTATCCGATATAGTAAATAATTTATCTCAGGTATACTTCAGAATTGTAGCTTATAAAAATATATTAATTTTATTTAATTTAAGTTTGTACAAATCAATCAATAATTTTGGAATGTATCCGATATTCTATATTCGAAATTATTTTTTTTTAAATGTATTCGAAATGGTAAAATTTCTTAGGCAATTTGGATCGAAATTTTTTGAAAGAAATTTGAAATAAAAAATGGGAAAAATTCTCCATCCTTTTGAAAGTCATCTTTCGTTTTAGTTTGCTATAAATATAAAAAGTTTCTAGGGCTGCGGCGCAAAACCTGACTCGTCTCTCCCTCCCTATCAAAGCACTTTATTCAAAGCTTTCTTCGACGTTTTCGTATCGACCGTATCCCATGTCGCTCCCCATAATCTTGCAGTCGTTTCTGGCTTCAATAATCATTAGGAAGAGATTGCATGCAAATTAGAAAAGGTGAAAAAACATAGTTAAAACCAATGTAAATCGCCAATCTTGTTTTGTATAATTTTTCCTCTTTTTTTTTGTGTTGCTCGCTTCAACAAGAAAGGAACGTAATAACACCACACTGCGACAAATGGGCAGTAAATTTACCGTAAATTTCCAGTAGTTGCATATTCTCAAAATTCAAAAACGTCTTGTTAATCAGACACATGCTAAGTATGGCCTGTCGATGGACCGCACCTTGGCGGCGCGTTCCATCAACAGCTCATACTTGGCCCAAAAAGGGCAATTTTTATAGTTTTTCAACATCAACGAGTAAAATTACTGTCAAAAAGCGGTCATTTTACTGCAGTTTTGTTGCAGTGTGACCTCCGCCTCTGTATTTCGCTATGAAGTTCCATTACCTGCGCTTTGAGCGACACTAACAGAACTGAACCGCTACAGCACAGTGCAGCGAGTGGAACCTGCCCTGGGTGGTGATAAAATTAATCAGCGATCTAATAACGACCACGCATATTCCAATATGAAGTCCCAGCAACTGCACTCTAAGCGAAAAACATTACAAGCAGAACAGAACCACTGTTGAAGTGCAGTAGGTGGTATCTGCCCTGGGTGGTGCTAAAATCAACAACAATGGTCCACATATGAATTGTGTATTGTTATCTATCACTTAACTATGGCCATATGTGTTCGAAAAAGTGATGAGATACTCTATTAATACCAAGGGATTAAAAAATAATTCAGTAACCGCCACTCCGCGATTTTAATTGTTTCAAAAATGACCGTTTTTCTATCAAAATTGTTTTAGCAATGACGTTAACAATTAAAAAAAGTGTAAAATATATAACATTTAATAGTTATTGTTGCAGTTTAATTATCATTTGGAAATATATTATTATACGTTGGAGTTGTAGCAATTGCCAAAACGAATAAAATATTATCCGATATAGTAAATAATTTATCTCAGGTATACTTCAGAATTGTAGCTTATAAAAACATATTAATTTTATTTAATTTAAGTTTGTACAATCAATCAATAATTTTGGAATGTATCCGATATTCTATATTCGAAATTATTTTTTTTTTAAATGTATTCGAAATGGTAAAATTTTTTAGGCAATTTGGATCGAAATTTTTTGAAAAAAATTTGAAATGAAAAAATGGGAAAAATTCTCCATCCTTTTGAAAGTCATCTTTCGTTTTAGTTTGCTATAAATATAAAAAGTTTCTAGGGCTGCGGCGCAAAACCTGACTCGTCTCTCCCTCCCTATCAAAGCACTTTATTCAAAGCTTTCTTCGACGTTTTCGTATCGACCGTATCCCATGTCGCTCCCAATAATCTTAAAGTCGTTTCTGGCTTCAATAATCATTAGGAAGAGATTGCATGCAAATTAGGAAAGGTAAAAAAAAACATAGTCAAAACCAATGTAAAATCGCCAATCTTGTTTTGTATAATTTTTCCTCTTTTTTTTTTTGTTACTTGCTTCAACAAGAAAGGAACGTAATAAAACCACACTGCGACAAATGCGCAGTAAATTTACTGTAGTTGCATATTTTCAAAATTCAAAAACGTCTTGTTAATCAGATACATGCTAAGTATGGCCTGTCGATGGACCGCACCTTGGCGGCGCGTTCCATCAACAGCTCATACTTGTCCCAAAAAGGGCAATTTTTATAGTTTTTCAACATCAACGAGTAAAATTAATGTCAAAAAGCGGTCATTTTACTGCAGTTTTGTTGCAGTGTGACCACCGCCTCTGTATTTCGGTATGAAGTTCCATTACCTGCGCTTTGAGCGACACCAACAGAACTGAACCGCTACAGCACAGTGCAGCGAGTGGTATCTGCCCTGGGTGGTGATAAAATTAATCAGCATATTATAACGACCACTTATATTCCAATACGAAGTCCCAGCAACTGCACTCTAAGCGAAAAACATTACAAGCAGAACAGAACCAAGTGCAGTAGGTGGTATCTGCCCTGGGTGGTGCTAAAATCAACAACAACCACTGATGTGTCAAAAAGCTATATACACTGTGACAAAAGTACAGTAAATTTACAAATAATTTGAAGTAATTATATAACTGCAAAATTCGAGACCGCCTTGATATGACATGTCATGTGCCTCCAACTAGACCTGACAAGCTATTTGTATTCCATGTTGATGGACCGCGCCTCTGGCGATGCGTAAAAAATGATCAGACATTTCTGAATATTTAGACTCCGAAATATCGTCTCTTTTTCAAAAATATCACTCACTTTTGAATCCAGACCCAGCGTACGTGCCTACACTGTAACAAAAGCACAATAATTTTACTGGTCATTTGCAGTCATTGCACATTTTCAAAGTTTAAAAAACGCCATGTTGATGAGATTTGTGCCAACTATGGGCTGTCGATGGACCGCACCTTTGCGACGTTTCATCAACACCCCACATTTGGCCAAAAAAGTCAATTTTGAATTTTTTTCAATACCGCCAAGTTAAATTACTCTCAAAGACCAGCGATTTTTTTGCATTTTTGTTACAGTGTACGTATGTCCAGCAGAATTGCGAAATCGAGGGATTACTGGTTTCAGTAATCTCAAAGAAGTGAGAAACCTTGATAAAATTTTCAGAATATTTATTCCAAGAATGAGAGATTTATCCTTTGAGGTTTCTTCTGCTTATTTTCCTGTGTAATCCATTATTAATTCCTTCCAATCTACTAAATTATGCTCCCGTGAGAGAAAGTAAATAAATAATATATCCCGCAAATTGCAACGAATTTTCAAGCCTGTCCATTAATGATGCATTACGTGGCCGTTAGTCATCATGGGTTAAGGCTGCACTACACGTTTGCGTAGGTTGCGTTTTATTTTACCCTTGCCATTTACGCAAGCGCAATGCTCTGCATAGTTTTACTTACGTTTTCCAATGAAACAGAACGGTTTGCGTGCGTTTGTGCTTTGTAGTCATATGAATACGAATAACGCAAAGCAATTCAGGCGTGTATTGTCGTTTTTATTTTGTCTTCCGAAACGTAATGCAACGCATCGATAAGACAACTTTACGTGTATTGAGACCTTTATTCTTGCGATATACGACCCTGCTTTAAAGATCTGAACTTTTTTATAATATTTCCTCCCCTTCCCCACCAATTTTTCTAAGTTTTCGGCTCTCCACAAATCTTCAGCCAACCGAGCGTACCTATCTGGCAATCTCCTCCTATCCCAATAAGCTTAGAAGTAATTACTTCTTTTTCCTTATCGACCGAAGACCGTTGTTAAATAAAAATCGATGTCGCCTTCTTTAAAATCCGTTTAAATGAGTCCCTCACTTTAATTATAAAAAAAACTTGTCTTTTTTCGGTTTTTGAGTCACGTTGTGTTTTACCCAGGAGGATTTCTAAGAATAATTGTTTATTCAAGAAATTAAAAACGCCGGGTTGACCGAACTTTATCGTGTTATGTTAGTGTTTTAATTCTGAGGCTTCGTAATAAAAATTGCAGTAAAATCGCCACGCTTTGGCGATAATATTTCTTGGCTATATGTAAATTTCAAATAATAATATAAAACCGACTTTTTCAGTCAATATTAGACTCTTGGGGGTGCGGTCCATCTGCAGCCTATCACTGGCATACATCTCGTCAAACAAGGAGTTTTCGAATTTTGAAAACATGAAAATACGATACTGTAAAAGCACTGTTATTTTACTGCGCTTTTTCACAGTATACAAGGTTGTGTATGTCGCTTGTTTTCGAGTTAGCTTTGCCATTCTTGCGTCATACTCGATTAAATTCAACAGGATCAAAATAAAACGAACAAAAAAGAAAAAAATAACAGGAAAGCGTATATTGGTACTTAGTTTTTAAAAATTAAATTCATTCTGAGCAAGGGCGGAAAGCAGTGCTCAAAAGGAACTAACAAACACCCACTCAATTGCAAAGATTTCACAGAAAAATCAGCAAAAGTAGATTTTCATAGCGAGGAGAAAATCGATACAGTTTTGAAAAATCCCTTTAAAACGACTCCCTCATTTTAATTATAAATACTTTCTCTTTTTGGGCGGAATCGGAGTGAGCGCTTTTACACAAACTTTCGGAAATATTGTTTTATCTTATGTTTTTAAAGGAATAAACGTTTGAAGTGTAGTAATTGCTAGATGTGGTCAAAATCGAATATCTGTTGTATTCGGAATGAAAACGAATAATTTAATCGAGTCGAATATTCGAATCAAAAGTATTATATTAAGCTTACAAAGACATCCATGATACTTTTTGATTCTGCTGTATTCGAACCGAATAATTTTAATGAGTAGACAAGTTCGTCCGAATACTTGAACATTCTATTCGAATCGCAGCACTCGAGCTTTAATGTACCAGCTCCTCGTTATTGCTCTACAAATTGACAGTCTATTCGATCGATGAAAACAGCGGGCCAGCGATAACAGTCATCTTGCGAAAAATATTTCATATCGTGTTCAAAAATAACATTTTATCGAACGAAATGTCAGTTTTGACATTTTCATCCACTTAGCTTCAAGATAGATCAATTTCCCGCCATAATTACGATATTTTCCCGCCTTATCTGTGATGTCATAATATAAATTACCACAAGCTTTATGTCGTAACAACTAATTACCTTCTTATCGAAAACATAGCAGTGTGATGTCACAATTACGAGTGGAAATCATTTATCACATCATAAAATAACATCCCAATCAGATTATTTTGTTTAACAACGTTCGTCAAGCAAGCTTTCCTAATCGCTAAAGTGAATGAATGGAAGTAAAAATGTCGTAAATTGTTTTACCTTGTTAGTTATGTTCTGAAATTGCGCTAAAACTGAGATAACTGTGGGGGCATATGAGATATAGTTATCTTGCGCTGAAATCACGCCAAATTTTTATTTGTTCAATGATTTGTCTATCGAAATGATGACGCTTGGCATAATACTGCTAAATTTAGGACTTGAGGGAGGCATTCCCGTCGGTTCCGATACGTCATCAAATCGCTACACGCCAAGTAAAATTTTCTGCGATTCAAAAACTTCAATTATGAAACGTCATAATTTAGTTTCGTTGAACAATTTAATTTTTCGGACTTCATCGATTGATGCGTCATAATGGTTCGTTCGTAAAATTCACAAAGCGGAAAATAGAGTCGCCTGGATCCATTTTGTCAAGCCTAAGCCACAGATGGATCGCGCTTCGGAGGCACGGTCCATCTGTGGTTCATGCTTGGCAAAATGTTACTAACAACATTATAGATGCATTCAACCCCGTAGGTACGGGCTCTAGAATAGTCATAATAATTTTCCCTGCGTGTCACAAAAGGTGACTGAAAGGAAACAACGATTGGTAGATGGTTTTACCGTCGTCCAGGGCAGATACCATCCACTGCACTTTACCATAGCTGTTCAGTTCCTTTTCGGATGTTTTCCGTTTAGAGTGCAGTTGCTGGTATTACATCTTTTAGTAGCTCTTTGCTTTTATGTGGCCGTTAGTTGCTTTCCTTTCAGGTACTGCGTCCGACCTGACTCAGAGCGAATTTCGATAAAAAAAAATGGATTCGCTGCTTCCGTGAGTGAACACATGCTCGTTTGACCAAATGATTAGTTAAAAACTTCACAGGGAGAAAAAATAGTTAAATTCGGTAATATTTTCGCGATATCGGGCGCACAATACGAGTCTTTTTATCAAAAACCCTTTATAAGCAAGGGTAAAAGAAGTACCGCGTAAAAAAGACCAAGTAACGACCGTTTTTATGGAAAGAGGTACTAGGAAAGTGGTACCAGCAACTGTACTCTAAGAGGAAAACATCCCGAACAAAACTGAACCGCTACAGCAAAGTGCAGTGAGTGCTATCTTCCCGGGGAATGGTGAAACAATGCATCATCCACCGTTTTGTTTGTTACGCTCCAAAAATTCTTTAATTTTTAGTTACAATCGTTGAATGCTTAGTTTAAGAGATTAAGGATGTTGTGTTTGGTCGATAAAACAAGTTTTAATAAAGTAACTACCTGGAACTTCGTGTTAAAACAATTCTAAATTAATTTGCTTCGACCGATGATTCTGCAGAAGTAAAAATTTGTCAAGCATGGACCGCAGATGGATCGCGCCGCGCGGGCGCGGTCCATCTGTGGATCATGCTTGACAAAGTAACAAAGTCTATCAGGAGCTTGAAATAAGCTTGGGAAATTCTTACTTGTATTTATTAAAGATCTGTTTCGTGAGGTCGTTTGACGATCATATGTTACCTTCACTATCCTTGTGAAAACGGATTCGTTTGTGACTTTGGTCCCAAGGATTCTTGAATAAGAATGACACCTCACCGGTGCACGGTGGTTCACGTGAGCGCCGCTCACGGCTTCCTCCACCAACCAGGGCCATGCAAAGAAAAAATGAGAAATACGATAATCCAAAACCTTTACCCCGATTCGGAACTGGTATCCGTACGAGAGGTCGTGATTCGCCATATGATTAAGCTACATTCTCTGCTTTCCTCTCCCGCAGGATAAAAATTAAATCCGAACCTAGTTGCCAGACATAAAACCTCATAGTGATTCTGATAGTTCAACCGGTGATGTGCAAACGATGTTTTATTTTTGCCAACTTTTCGAACGGCTGTGCAGACGTTCTTCATCAGGGCAATGAAAAGTCATCGGCATTAATAAATACTGATGGGGGTCGTTCTAAAATATGCTCGCAAACATGATTATGCTTTTGTTTACTAGCATATTCCAGAACGACCCTCTTCAGTATATATTTCCATTTCCCTGATGAAGAACGTGTGTATAGATATTCGAAACGTTGGCAAAAATGAAACATCGTTTGCACATCACCGGTTGATCAATTAGAATCACAACGAATATTCCTGTGGTGGCAATCACTCAATCTTTAGATAACACCTTATAAACGACGCGGGTTTGTTTCTACCCCGGCGCAATAAGGGCAAATAATATCGATAAGCGAAAAAGGCATTTAAACAACATTACCGTACATGCGTGATGTCATGGACGTAGTTTATTTCGACATCTCTGTCGACACAAATAAAGATATAACATTCCAGAGTTGAACCATAAAGCAAACAAAACCTAAAAGAAAGTTTGAAAAACGTGCCACGGAATAAGTTCCAAGGAAACATTAAAAGAAAGTAACACGCGTTTGCTTACCGCATCCCTGGGTGATGTCGCTATGGCTCACCTCCTTGGGACTCGATAACCTTACTTGGTTCCTCACTGGATGGAACGATAAGAAGCAAGATAAATGTCATAACTAGATATAATTGTAAACATTGTTAATTGCATATGACGGAACAAAGTTAGATATGATAGAGATTCATTTTCGAAGATGAGAACACGACTTGCCATATGGCGAACCACGACCCCTCGTGCAGACGCCAGTTACAGGGGTGAAGTAGGATAGAATATCATTTTTATCTTGCGGGAGAGCAAAGCCGAAAGTAGGGATTAACCATATGGCGAACCACGACCTCTCGTACAAATACCAGTTCCGAATCGGGGTGAAGTTTTTTTTGGAATATTGTATTTTTCATTTTTCCTGTACATAGACCTGGTTGGCGGAGCAAGCCGCAAGCAGCGCTTGCGTGAACCACCGTGCACCGGCGAGGCGTCCAACAGACCTCTCACATGTAATCATCATTCCCCACGGGATTCGAACCTGCGTCATAACGATCAGAGATGCGTAGCTCCAAGCGTATTCCCAACGCTTTACCGATTGAGCTTACCGGGAACCCAAAAGTAATTACGCTTTTACAAAATTTTTTATCTGATCAAATTCTTCCCTTTTTTCCAGGTTATGGTTGAAGTTGAAGCTACTGACAGAGCAGGAAACTTCATCGGATGGATGTTTGTGGATGGTGTCAATGTATCATTGGAACTTGTACAACGGGGGTTGTCAAAGGTGGTTATCATATTGGAGAAGCTTTATTTTCTTCATTCAAATTTTTTCAATTAGATTTCGCTCCAAGGTAGACCTGGGTCGCGTATCGGTAGGACTGGTATCGCGTTATTTTTCGCAATGTCGGTTTGGTGTGATACCGGTATTTCGTGACATAGCGTCTAAAATGGTTAAAAGTTGATCCATTATCGCGTCAAGTAACACAAAAAAGAGATGGTCTGAGATCATTTACTGAACTTTTGCAATGTCATGAAGCAACAGCCCGCCTCATTTAGAGGTGTGCATTTCATTTTTTTAACTAGGTCCCGCATCACGTGGCATGTTTTTGATAGCAGAAAATGGCTAAGCATATTGATAATACCGGCATATTGGCGGCGGTATACCGGTACAAAATATACCCGATGACGCCCAGGTCTGCTCCAAGAAAGGCCGAAACGATAACTTAATGGCAATGAGCTGCCACAAAATGTAGGTGAGCGGAAAACATCCCTTTCATAACTGAACAATGAGTGGTATCTGCCCTGGGCGAAAGGCAGAACCATGGTGAAAGAATTCCGGTTCTCTTTTTTCTTCGGATAGACAAAAAAGCTGCAAAACCATCAACACTACATTTCAACTTGGTGGTTCAGTTGCGTTTGGAATGTTTTCCGTTTCCGAATGCAGTTGCTGGTACTACATCTCGTAGTAGCTCTTTGTTATTAAGTGACCGTTAGTTGGTTCCTTTTACGCACTGCTTCCGGCCTTGTCTCAGAGTGAATTTCAATAAAAAAATCTGCTTGACACCCTTAATCAAAGCATCATCAATCGAATCAGAAATTCCTCCCATTTTAACAGGTCCACTTCACCGCGGAGAGAAGTCGTTATTTCAAGCAACTGAGTGAAGCGGAAGAAAAATGCAAAGATGCAAAGACAGGGGTAAGGGAGCAGTGTCGGGTTGTTTCCCATGGAAATCCCTCATGAAATTTTGCAATAACAACACTTTTTGGGCGTATATACAAAATATCATGTTCTCATTCCACAGAAATCTAAGTTTATTGTAAGCTTTCGCTAGAGCATAGTCTTGTCTGAAGAAGTCCTAACGAAAGATTAATCTTGGGATAGGATATCATTTTATCCTGCGGGAGAGGAAAGCCGAGAATACAGCTTAACCTTATGGCGAACCACGACCTCTTGTGCAGATACCAGTTAATCGGGGTGGTTTTTGATTACCACATTACTCATTTTTCCTGTGCATGGACCTGAAATTCTTGTACTTAACCACTATTCTATTGTAATCAACATCAAATACCATTTAAATTACACTATAAGAACAACCATAAAAAAGGATTTTCCAAGCTTTTGTTTAAGGGTAATTTTGACGTTTTCTTAATCATTACATTCATCGCTCAGGTTTGGCAAAATTACGAAGAACCCACGGAAGTCACAGTGGTTGAAGACACAGAACGTAAAACAGCGTACAAGACAGTTGGAATCACGGAAGTTACATCACAACTCCACATGTTCTGCCAACTATTGGACGGAAATCGTCAACTGGACAAACTCACTGAAAAGGTAAGTTCGTGGGCCTAGTGGTTGAACATGCTGGTATCGCAGCTTGGAGATCTCATGTATGTGAGTTTACAACTTTTGATGTCCCTTTTTAAATCGAGTTCTAATCGATATAGAAACTTGTGCGCTGCAGACGCTTCAATTCCTATTTTGTGTCTAATTTGACGAAATTTTTTTCAAAAGATATGTTAAAACTTCATATAGCCTTTGCTTGTAATTTCACATTTTAAAGTTTTGCATAAATCATGATTGCTCTACACAATAAGAATAGGCCCTGTAGGTACGGGCTTTAAAATAGTTTTCATTACCTGTGTCACAAGAAAGAGGCGACTACAAAGGAGGCAAAGATTGCTTTTTTTTCGTTTATTTGCCAGTCACGATATTATGAATTAGAGATATCATTTACAATTTCTTTATACAACTCTCACATCTTTTTACAGATGAGGGGTCTCCTTGCATCAGAACCCCCACTGCCAGGAGCGTACAAACCAAGGCGCGCAGATTTCTGTTTGTCACAGTTCACTGCTGATGGAGAATGGTACAGAGCTCGAATTGAGAAGATTGAATCTCCTGAGAAAATCAACGTGGTCTACATAGACTATGGAAATGTGAGTCTTTATTATTGAACTTCACACTGTCGAAATAACCTCCTTATAATGTTGTACCTTTACGTGCGCTTGAAGTGGAAAACATCCCAACAAGAACTGAACCACCATAATAAAGTGCAGCAAGTTGTTCGTAGTCGTGCCCCCCCCCCCTGTCAAAAATATGCTTTTGTCAAGCATGAGCCACACGACTTTATAGTGTTGTACCAGTACCTGCACTTGAAGTGGAAAACACCCCAACAAGTACTGAACCACTATAATAAAGTGCAGCAAATCGTTCCCCCTGTCAGGAATATAATTTTGTCAAGCATGAGCCACAGACGAACCGCGCCTCAGTGGCGCGATCCGTCAGTGACTCATGCTCGACAAAAGATGTTTTGCAAATATCTTTCCGACTGCGTTCCACCTAGGAATGTAAGCTTTACTATTTCGATTCGAATCAATGTTAGTTCGAATCGATCCTGAGCATTTTGAGAAAATCGTTGTGACCCTGAAAATGTACATTTTAAAATGAATTGAAATTTTTTTAATCAGGATCAATCGCAAAAGAATCGATTTGAAAATATTTTATTAGAGATTGGATTCGAAAAAATATATTGAAAACAGGCAAAACGTTCAGCCTGGGCTGAGCGGCATAAGGTATATTTTGTACCGGTATACCGCCGTCAAAATGTCGGTATTACCGGTATGCTAAGCCATTTTCTACTATAAAAAACATGCTATATATAGCGTTGTTTCAAAGAGCCACGTGAGGTGCCTAGTTTAAAAAAAATGAGGTGCATACCTCTAAAATCGAGCTGGTTGTAGTTCCATGACATTGCAGAAGTTCAATCATGGCATACCAGCAGTTTTAAGTGGTCTAAAGGCCCGTTTTTGTCATTACTTGACGCGATAATGCCAATATTTTAGGCAGTATGTCACGAAATACCGGTATCACAGCAAACCGACATTGCGAAAATTAACGCGATACGGTATTTTGAAAAACTCAATACCGGTATTTACCGTCCCACCGATATACCGCCCAACTCTAGTTCAGGCAATTCTGAAATACACATCTGCAGGGTCTTTTATTTAAAAAGAGGAACAGAAAATGTTTTCCTCTATATTCAAGTATCTTCTTAATTCCAATGTTAAATAGAATATTTTTCTCGATTCAATTCAATATTGTATTAAAAATTACATAGATGAAAAACAAAGATAGCTGAGATTTGTCAGTTACATCAAATTATTCATTAATTTTTGGATTTTTTTTCGTTTTCATTAGAAAATTCACTCTGAGCAAGGCCGAAAGCAGTGCCTGAAAGGAACCGACTAACAGCCACTTAATAGCAAAGAGCTACTATAAGATGTAGTACCAGCAACTGCACTCTAAGCGGGAAACATCCCAAACGGAACTGAACTGCCATGATAAAGTGCAGTGAGTGGTATCTGTCCTGGGCAATGGCAATAGACTATTCTACCACTCCTTTGCTTCCTTTTAGTCGCCTATTACGACACTTAGGGAAAACATTAGGACCATTCTAAAGCCCGTACCTACAGGGCCAGAATAATTATGAATATTTGATTCTTTGCCTCTTGTCTTGTTTACATTAAAATTCGGTGATAAAATTTTTTTTATTAGAATTGTAAAATAACTGTTACTCCTCGATAGCGGTAAGGAATTTCCCATATTTTTTTTTCTGCAGAAAGAATCAGTTCCGACTTCTAGGCTTGCTGCTCTACCATCAGAATTCAATACCCAGGCTCTTTACCCACAGGCACATGAGTTTGCATTGGCTTTCTGCAATGTTCCGGAAGATGTAAGTTTTTATATTCTCTCCTTTTTTTGTTTAATTTTTGAGGATCAAAACTTTTAAGATTAAAATTTCAAATCGAGAAGTTTTTTGATTTTCTAAAACTCAATGGTATATCATATATGGGCTGGGCAATTCGATTCGGTGATTTGAATCGCTTCGAAGTACAGATTATTCGAATCAATTGTGAATCGGTCATAGGAACAAAAGCATGCTAAATTAAGTGAATTTTACATTTCTAACGACAAAATGCAATCGATTTTGGTCAAATTTGACCAAAATCGGTTGTATTTTGTTGTTAAAATGAAAATACATGGCTTTCCAAGTCAGTTTATGCCAATATTTTAAATTGTAACTGCATATTTCCTAACCATCATCATGGAGACTATAATAATAGTAAAAAGTCGTAAGTAATAGTAAGTCTGACCAAAGTCAGACTTCTTCAGACAAGCATTTTAAAATCTTATTCAATGTTTTATTCTAATTTTTAAAATGCTCGTCTGAAGAAGTCTACCTTTGGTCAGACTAAACGTTTCAGAAATAAATTTGTGTAAGTGTGAAGCAAGACTTTGAACCTCTCTAACAAGACTTTCACTGTCTTATGGTGGTATTTTACCTAGTTTGCCTTATTTTTTATGAAACAGGAGGACAGCCGGTTAGACGCATTCCATTATTTGTGCGACATGACGGCCAACACACAGTTTGTGATCAACACAGAGTACTCTGATAACGGAGTGGAGCATGTTACCTTATTGAGACAGGTGGGTGGATTTTTTTTTGAGAAGGGTTACTGTACTGTATTTTACATGAGAGCGTATATTTGTGTCAAATTAAGCTAACAGTTTCTTAAACCCATGGCCACAACTCCGCCCAGGGTGCAAAACCTCCGATAGACTTGACTGTAGACGAAAAACATCTCAAACGGAACTGAAGCGGCATGGTAAACTGTAGTGGTTTCTGCCCTGGGTGATGATAAAACTATCTACCAGCTCATTTACCTTCTCTTAGACGTCTTATGACTAGCCTCTACCTACTACTACTTATGACTAGCCTCTACCTACTCTACCTACAGGGCTTCAAATCTTCAATGTAAATCTAACTAAAGCCAGTGTTTCCCCTTTTAGTTACACTGTCTCTTAAAACAGCCCATGATCAATGAAAACTATTGAAGCAAAATTATTGAAATATCTTAAAACAAATAGTTCATCTGAACTTGTATCCCATTTTTTCTGAAATCTTCGTGTGTGATGCCCAAGGTTAAGAGAATTGATGCGTGAGTCCCCCCACAACTGAACTGGTACTAGATTCAGTAGCTATTATCTAGTTATTATCTTTTATAAAGTTGCAGTCAGTTGGTTCTTTTTAGGCTCTGCTTCCGGCCTTGCTCAGAGTGAATTTCAATAAAAAAAAACTCCCTCGACCCATGTAACTGTGTTTTTTCATCATCTCATTGTTTAATGTCGAAAATATATAAATGTATGAATGCTGCACTAGGATATCTTTCCAATCGAGGGCAATTGACTAGGGCGATCCAAAATATTCGATTCAATTCGGAATATTCGAACCGTAAATTATTCGACTCGGTTTCTGCAACAATTCAAAATCGACAAAATGATACTAACTTTTTTTTTTCACAGATAAGTGTGAAATTTCATGTAAATTATAAGCTGATAAAAGAATGTCTTTGTTTGTTTATTATATGACTTTGATTCGAATATTCGATTTGGGAAAATTATTCTGAAACCAAAAGACATTCGGTTTTGGCCACCTCTACAATTGACTATACTGGTATATATATTATGCATATATATTTCCTTTTTTTCGTTCTAGGATGATCGAGTGGATGTTGGCAAGAAACTGATTTCCGAAGGATTATGCACGGTCGCGAAAAGACGAGAGAAACGATTAGTGAAATTGGTTGCTGAATATATTGAGGAACAAGACAAAGCGAAGAAGGCTCACGTAAGAATTTTAATTGCTTTGATCAAAACTGCAGCCACTACATACGGAGAGTGGATCACCCTGTCCCAAGTCCCTGTAACGGCGGCCACTTAGAGACGGACAGGGTTGCGATCGCTGGAAAGATGTGATCTTCTGTTCGGCTCAGCCTACCCAAGGTATTACATCCCGGGTTCGGAGATGGGCACGGATAAGCAATCCAGACTTGCCCAGGACTGGAACCCGCTACTACAAGATATAGTACCAGTAACTGCACTCCAAATGGAACTGAACAGCCATGGTCAAGTGATGTGGGTGGTATCTGCCCCAAGCGGTTGTTAAACCATCTACCACTCCTTTGTTTTCTTTTAGTCGCTTTTTACAACGCGCAGAAAACACATTAGAACTATTCTAAAGCCCGTCCTTACAGGGCCTTATTTTTTGTGGCTAATCTCAACTTTTCTATTTTGCAGTTGAATTTGTGGCGATATGGTGACATCACTGCTGATGATGCTTCGGAGTTTGGATATTCTCGCTAGATGGCGCTAACATGCTACGTTCCCACCACCAGTGGGCGACATAGCATTGTAGAAAAAGATGTTTTAATTGATGAATAAATGACTTTTCGTGTCTGTATAGTGTTTATTGTTAATTAGGTTTTCGGCAAAAATGAAATTATAGGTAAAAAAATTATTTAATAGGAAAGTGTATTTTATGTGAAAAAGTCTAATATTCAGGGTATTGGTAAAAATGTATGATTCGATATAAATTTGCTGCCCGTCTATTTATATTTTTGCTCAAAATATCTCTACAATCAAAGTTTTTTTCTAATTCCATGAGAAATTCGGAGAAAACCCAAATGATTTGAATTGAAATAAATCTATCTGAAGATCGCAATTCAATTTTACTCCATATTTGGTTAAAACCCTGGATATTTTGATTTTTTCAATCGTTTTGGTGTGAAAATATGAAATTGAGCATGAAAATATGGATTATTTATTTTCACTCATCAAAAAAAATTTACTGAATATGGCCACTGAGTTCCATATTTTATGTAAATTTCATATTTTTCAGTTTTCGAAAAATTCTGGTGAAAAATCGGTGACATATATTTATGGCATCCATGAAAAGTGTAATAAAGTATTTTTCGGGCTTTCCCTCCCTCTTGATGGTATAATTTTGTTGAGAAACCTTTATATTGAGTAAAAAGAGTTAAATTTTTTCCATGCAGTATTTCCCAATGTTTCAACTCAAATTTGATGTAAAATTATCGAAATAAATTTTTAAAGACGTTTTTGGGCCAAAAATAGAATTTTTTGCTTGTTACTGAGAATTTTGGTCCTCATCAAGCATGATCGATGGTAGATTGTGCTTTCCAAGCCCTATTTATTTGTGGCTCATGCTTGATCGAGGCAAATTCCTGTGCATGCGATAATTATGTGCGTTTTAACTATGGTCCATGCATAAATTAAAATACTATTCCTGTTATATTGTGACGTTTGTCTGCTTGTTACGTCACTATTGATTGTATATTGTTACGTCATAATATCTTCTTCCCAATCATGATAAAGTTCGTTCCAAACCAAATGTATTTAAGACGAAATAAAATGAGTGCCATTATAGAAGATTTTAATTTTTATTAAGTTGGGGGCTGGGTCATTCGCGTAGCCAAAAGGGGGAAGGGGTGTAATGGGAAATTTTATTTTGTTTAGCAGGAGCCGCAGATGGACCGCGTCTCGGTCGCGAATAGACAGGATATCGACAAGGAGGTCGATGATAAAGGTATAGGCGATATTTTTAAGATTCATTTGAAAACATTTAGTCACAGTGTAATGAACCTTCAACGTATGGAAAAATGAAATACGGAGGAGATTATTCTAACCCTTGGTCCCCGGTAAACCCGGTGTGGGATAGTGTTGGCAATTACCTAGTTTATTTTCAAAGTACTTTTACCTGGTTTCAAAAATATGTAATTTACCTTGTCTATCTTTTACCGAGTTTTCTGTTTGAAATTTACCTAGTAAAATAAGTAAATTTACATAATTTTCAACTGAGTACCTTGTAAAAAAACTATGTGAATCGAATTTACATCATAAAAGAAGCGTTCAAAATGGACTTAGAAAATTTCAAACATCAAATCAATTAAGAATGCCCTAAATGCAGCCGAACGACAATTGCCCCTATTTTACCTGGTTTTAAATATACGTACTATACCTAGCTTTGAAAGTGAAACTAGGTTACCTAGTGATACTTTATCTAGTTTTTGGGGCATTCGTTATACTTTACCTAGTTTAAGAAATAACTAGGTTGCTATCGCTGATGTAGAATACAGAGAAACAAAGCTGAATAGAACAAATTGAGGCAGAGACGGTAGAACTTGCTTCGGCGGCGTTGACTTGATTGGGATGAGAGAAAGAATTGACTGTCTGTTGACTGCTCTTTTAAGAATGAAGACGCGCGGGATGTATATACTCGAGCAATTGTCTAAACCAACTATTATCACCATATTTTGCCAACAACTGCACCGGTTATATAATGTGTCAAGTGTAAAAACATTGACACATGCAGTGTCACAGCCCCTCCCCCCTTCTATTTTTTGAGTTTGATAGAACTCGGAATCTAGAAAAAATTTCAAAATGATCGAATTCAAGATATAAGTAAACTTTCCGTTTTCCATTCGACCAGGGCAAAACACGCAAAGCCCGAACTCTGAACTCGATAACATGTATAAAACAAATCATTTAGATTATAAAAATTTAAATCATAAATAAAAAAAATCGGCATCCTTTTTATTCTTATTACCTTCGTACCGATTTTTCTATGCTTTGGAATTCCTTGCCTTCTCACTGCTTTCCTGATCGTGTTGATCTACAAGGCTTTAAAACTCGCGTTAATAGACATCTATCAGGGATGGGGTTTCTATAGTTCCTATTTCGGCATTTGATGTAGCTCTTTGCACTTTAGTGGCTTCAGGAGAATTTTCAAGTATGATTAGTCACCTGTGGCCTTGCTCTGAGCGAATTTTAATAGAAAAAGATTTTCCAATCGTCTTCAAATCTTTTTCTTGTCTATCTTTGTGACGATTGGTTCCAGCTTTTCTGAATAAGACTCTTTTCGATAAACGTTAATTTGACACGAAGATGCTTTTTGAATTCTGGCGTTTCTAGATTCTTGATGCATTGGAGATCGATTGAGTTTGGCCCCTCCGTAGGCAATGTAACGATTGGTGCGTGTTCAGCATCCAAACCTTATCAAAAAATGTCTTTCTTCCAAAAACTGCATTTTTTAAAACTCTAGGTTCAAGGAAGTCTCCCTCATATAGTTCCTCTAATCTTACTTTGATTGAACTTAAATGGGAGTTCCTTAGTTCCTATTCCTGCATTTCATGTAGCTCTTCGCACTTTAATGGCTTCAGGGGAATTTTCAAGTATGATTTGTCTCCTGTGGCCTTGCTCTGAGCGAATTTTAATAAAAAATAAAAATGACGTTATAATGGGCGCCGCAGAAAAGATTGCTAAACTGTACTTAAGGCCGCACTACACGTTTGCGTAGGTTGCGTTTTTTCTTGGTTTGTTTTATTTTACCTTCGCGTTTTACGCAAGCGTAATGCTCTGTATGCATTTGCTTACGTTTATCAATGAAATAGAACAGTTCGCTATGCAAGCTAACGGAGAGTGCTCGGTTCGTTTGTGCTTCGTAGGCATGTGAACACGATTAACGCAATGCATTACAGGCGTGTATTGCCGTTTTTATTTTATTACCCGAAACGTAGTGCGATGCATCGGTAAGACAACTTCACGTGTATTGTGGTCTTTATGGTTATTGTGGTCACTTATGGTTACCTCGTGGTGGTTTAGTCCTGCATAGGGTGTTTTTTCTATCAGAGTGTGGTTGGTGGCACTTTATCTTATATTTACTGTTTACCATTCAGTCACCGTTTGTTGGTTCCTTCTATACACTGCTTCCAGCCTTGCTCAGAGTGAATTTCAATAAAGAACCTTTTGAACATCGAACATAATCTTGAAATCATTTTAACAGTGAATCGAATGATTATTTTAGCTTCAATTTGTCAACATTTTGTTCGATTGTAGGACTTCCAACCGTTGTACCTTCGTACATATCAACTCTTCCCTTTGTATATGTTTTGATTTGATAATTTCAAATCAATTCATTGTGTGGTTTGTGTTCTACGTCTTCGGAAGGCAAAGTCCCTTTGTCGAACATGTGCAATTGATGGAGCGCGTCTAATGACGCGATCCATCAGTTGCACATGCTCAACAAAGGATAAAATGACTCGATTTTGCTAAAATTTCGTTCCCGTGCAGGCTATCCAAGTTTCACAGATACAATAATGATTAGTGTTTTAGGAAAGGCAAGTGAATGATGAAACAAGTCCAGGGTTCTGTTAATGACTATGCATCATTCTCGCTCTGTGGCCCTGAAGGAACGGGCTTTAGAATAGCCTTAACTTTTTTCCTGTTTGCCGTAAAAGGCGATTTAAAGTAAGCATAGAAGTGGTATATGGTTTTATCACCGCAAAGGACAAATACCGCTTGCTGCACTTTACCATGGTGGTTCAGTTCCATTTGGGATGTTTTCTGCTTAGAGTGCAGTTGCTGGCACTACATCTTTTAGTTTAGCCCTTTGCTATTAAGTGGCCGTGAGTTGGTTCCTTTTACACTTTGCTTCGGCTCTTGCTCAGAATGAATTTCAATAAAAAAAAATGACAAAAAAATTGACTGTCTGAGTTAGTGCAGGTCGGACTTAGATAGGTTTATGTTGAGGTGAAAAGGTCTAGTTATGGACTCGTGGTTTAGCTGTTTGGAAGAGGGTGTTGGTTCAGAGATATGGAGATGCTAGTTATGGACTCGGGTGAGGTTAGCTGTTTGGAAAGATCGGGATGTGCGATCCGTCTGTGGCCCATTTAGCGTTCAGTCATTTTTCTATGTTGGCTGGTTTAACATATACAGTACCGCTAGCGGATCCAGGGAGGGGCCCTCCCATAGTGACCTCTCCAAAATTGCTCTGAAAAATATAGGTGTAAAAACGTAGTAAAGCCAAAAAAACGCCATTTTGAATGATTCAATAGGTTAAATTACAATAAAAAATAGAACAAAAAAAAAAAAAAAATCGTGTACCCATGGCGCACAACCAGTCTCACTATTTCATGAATAATTTGGTGGCAGTTCCCTTTAGTATGAGAGTTTTTATTCCATTTTTATAAAAGTCTCAGTTACCTTACTGGTGACTGATTTGTGTATCACAAGAAGTGGTAGATTGTTTCATCACCGCCCAGGGCAGATTCCACTCATTGCACTTCACCATAGTGGTTTAGTTCTGTATGAGATGTTTTCCGCTTAGAGTGCAGTTGCTGGCACTTTATGTTAAGATAATAGTTCTTTTTCATTTGAGTGGATGGTAATTAACTCTTTTTAGGTGCTGCTTTCGGCCTTGCTTTTATATATATATATATATATAAATCGTAGCATTTGGCCTTTAAAATGAGATTTTATTCTATTTTTATGAAAAATTTTCGGCGTCTTCGGTGCGCTCGGTGTTCTACTGACCAATTTTGCTCCCAAAATAAGAATTTTTGTTCCGCTTTCAAAAAAATGCGCACCTCAGACTAGGGTTGGGCGATTCGATTCGAAGTACAGATTATTCGAATCAATTGGGAATCGGTACAGGGAAGAAAAGCATGCATTTTCCCAATTTTAACGCCAAAATGCAATCGGTTGTATTTCGTCGTTAAAATGAAAATACATCGCTTTAGTCAGTTTATGCCAATATTTATAATCCGTACCTCCGTATATTTCCTAATCATCATTATGGAGACTATAATAGTAATAGTGCAAATGGACTATTTGTTATTTTCCTGAAATCAACGATTCGACCCGATTCCAAAAAAGTATTCGAATCAGATTCGAATTCCAAATGATTCGGTTTTGCCCAGCCTTACCTCAGATGCTCTGCCGTTTTGAAATAGAATGCATTTAAATTTAAAAAAAAAATGCGCCCCCCCAAAAAAAAAATTTTTTCTGACTCGACTTAGGAACCGAGATTCAAAATTCAAATTTTGGTGAGAAAATAAACTCGATTCGCAATTCGATTATTCTTCGACTCAACTGAAGACTCGAAGTGAAGGAGCCCGAAGAAAAGTGTAAATTGGCGGGTTCATATTACCGAAAAAGCGCGCCAAAGATTTCCGAGCCATTTTGCCAAACATAGTCGAATTCTGCCTAAAACACATTTTATTTTTTTTTTATAGCCACTTCTTAGAGTGAATCACCCTGTTTTTGTTGTCGAAAAATAATTTACCTGTTTTTTTATACCAGGTGCCTGGTTTTGTGAATAGTTTTGCGATAGTTAAAACTCAAAATGGTAAACTCGGTTAAAGTAAAAAGTAGGTAAATCAGATATCAGTCAAACTAGGTAAATTATTTTCAAAATAAACTCGGTAAACTAGTTTAACTCAGTACTTTTATCTAAAATTACCGACGCTTATACAGTGATTGATTTGAGATTTAAAAAAACATTTGAATGGAAATGGATCAATATCATGTCATTGTGGGAGGGATTAAGTATTAACCTGTTAGTGAATTAACAAGTTTAGTTGGGGTTTAGTCGCTAATCTCTGCGCTTTAAAACCATGTCCAGTATCGCATTTAGAACCTTTAAAATAGGGGGGGGGGGGGGGGGGGGGGGGGGGGGGGGGGGGGGAGACGGGGGTGCATAACAGTTTTAATGTATATAACCATAAAATAGCCGAAAAATCGCGCTGGAAGCCCAAGAAAAAGATTATGAGAAAAGGTCTAAATAAACGTCTGAAATGGGCTCATTAAAAGTAAATACAGCTGCCTTGGGCTGCGTAAAACCGAATCATTTGGAATTCGAATATGATTCGAATATTTTTTTCGAATCGGATCGAATCGTTGATTTCATAAAAATAAGAAATATCCCATTTTCTCTATTACTATTATAGTCTTCATTGTGATTATTAGGAAATATACAGTTACGAATTATAAATATTAGCAAAAATTGTCTCAACAGCGATGTCTCATTTTAACGTCGAATTTTTCATTTTAACATTTTGTCGTTAAAAATGAAAAAATTGACTTCATTTAACGTGTTTCTGTTCCTATGACCGATTCACAATTGTTCGAATAATCTGTAATTCGAATCGATTCAAATCACTGAATAGGATTGACCATCCCTACAGCTGCCTCTCAAGACACATGAAAAATTTTTGAGATTCCCTACGTTTCAAAGCACTTGAAATGTCATTATACGATTTTTTTGGTCGCGGAGGGAGAGGGGGGCATGGCACATAGCTCCTCCTAAATAAGCTAGTTGTCATGTTAAAAGGGTTTAGTTTAAACAATGATTCGCTCAATATGTTTATAAGTTCCAAAAATCAATGGGATAATCTAAATCAATTAACAAAGCAATTTGTTCTGAAAATTCGACACAACAGCCAGGGCTGGGCAAAACCGAAGTACTTGAAATTCGAGTCCGATTCTTTTCGAATCGGATCGAATCACTAATTCTAAGAATATAACAAATATCCCATTTTTACTGTTCTAACTTGTCTCCATCGTAGAAGTGAAGAAATTTATAGTTCGTAGTCACACTAAGGGCAATACTTTTCATATTTTAACGTTGAAATATAATCGATTTTGGTCAAATTTGACCAAAATCGATTGCATTTCGACGTTGAAAATGAAAATCCTAGTTCATTCAACAAGTTTTTGTTCCTATGAACGATTCACGATTAATTCGAATAAATCGTGCTTCGAATTGATTCGAATCACTAAATCGAATTCCCAGGCCCTAACAACAGCACATAACATAAAAGTACAAATGCGTTTCTTCACCAATAGTGAACACAACAAACACAAAAAAGCGGACTACGTTAAGCACATCTGGACGCGTCATTGAAAATTATCTTAATCAGAGTATATTAAACAATTGTGCAACGGAACTCCAAAATATTTAGTTGTTCCCAGTCAAATTATTCATTCTGTCAAGGATGGGCCACAGATTGAACGCGCCTCAACGGCGCAATCCATCAGTGACTCATGTTCAACAAAATGTCTTCGATCAATATTTTTTTAACTGAGTCAGAGTACTATGTTAGACATTTCAAAAAGGATTTAGAGCAGTGTTCTTCAAACTGGAGGATCGCGACCCCCCGGTGGGTCGCAAAAGAACTCAATGGGGGTCGCGGAATGTTTCAAGAACAACATTAAAGTATTAACAAGAATACATTTTAAACATTTTATTTAGAGAAACAAAGTTATCCTACGCCTTTGTGAAAAATCTTTTCCGACACTAACTTATGTAAGAACAAAATATCGATCAAATTGGAAAAAAATTTAGAACCAGTACTGGGACTCACCATCACTAAAATAGAGCCAAGAGTGCGAGAATATGCAGGCACATCAGTCTTTCAATATTTTCTGTATTATTAAATTTTACTTTATTGTTATTCATTTTAGTCCGTGGGGGTCACCAAAAAAATTTTGCCGTGCAAAGTGGGTCGTGATGAAAAAAGTTTGAAGAACACTGATTTAGAGTATTAAATTGTTGATGCGTTAAACATTTTTGAGTGTTATCCTCTCCGCTTTATAGTCATATTAAAAGGATTTAGTGTATAATATAGGTTCCAAATAATTGGATAATTTAAATGATTTTATCCAAAGCATATTTAAACCGTCGTATAACGAAATCCTAAACAGTTTGATTGTTCGAGCGCTACGCAAGGGTGGTAGTACGGTACGAAATTTTTATCGTATTTCGAACTAGCAAAATAATTTCGCACCGAACTTCGCACCGTACCTTTCGAAAATTTTCCGTACCGTACGATATTATTTTTTCGCACATCGCACTGAACTTCGTACTAGTACGGAAATAAGTTCGATTGATATTTTTCATTTATCGTACTAAATTTCGTACCAGTACAAAAACAGGTACGATTCGCTAGGCAGCAATTTCGAACCGCACCAACTACCAATGACCAAAACTTCCTTATTTGTAAGAACTGTCCCTCGCGAGAGGCATCACCAACATCTTACATTGGAGTGAGACAGTTTTATGCTATCTGGTTTGAAATCTAGGATAGTAAAACCGATATACGGCAGAGCTCATCATATCAGCTCAAGTAAAACATGTATTTTTATTGCTCTTTCTGCGCAGTTTTAAATCATTTTAGAATTGTCCTTAATTTTATAAAATTCTTTGATAGACACAAACTAAATTATCCGCGCCCGGTTATGAAACGGCAGAGATGTTGTATGAAATTATTTTTTTTAAATTTATGTGAGAAGAATATGGTGCAATGTGAAGGTACGAAAAAGTGTAGCCTACGGTACGATACAAAATAAATATCGAACTTCGTACCATACCGTACCATATGCGAACATCGAAAAATTAATCCTACCGTCCGTCATATGGTACCGGAAAATTCAATCGTACCGAACTTTGTACCGTACCGTAAGACACGCCTTGGTGCTACGTTAGAACATCTCAAAATAATATAGTCGATGCGATGTTTAAGCATCATTCCAATTCTTAGAACTTCGTTTCAGGATTTTAGGAATGCAAAACATAGTTTCGTATCGCCCATACCCATTTTCATCGATATTCTAACAGTGTAGTTGTTGGAGTGATATGTTTTGACATCTTAAAATAATTTAGTTCGTTGAAAATTCAAGAATTGATTGAATTGACAGAACTTTGTTTCAGAGCATCAAAACTATTGTTTTTAAGCAAAACTAGTATGTAGCAAAATCATGAGGGGGAGGGGAATTGCCAGTTTTTCATTAACGATAATATGTGCCGAAGGCATGTTTTTTTTTTATTTATTTTTTTTATATATATCAAAATTCACTCCGATCGAGGCCGAAAGCACCAACTAACGGCCACTTAATAGCAAAGAGCTACTGAAAGATGTAATACCAGCAAATGCACTCTAAACGGAAAACATCCCAAACGGAACTGAACCGCCATGCTAAAGTGCAGTGAGTGATATCTTCCCTGGATGATGGTAAAACCTTCTACCTCTTCTTTGTTTCCTTTTAGTTGCCCCTTGCGACACGCAGCAAGCACGTGAGAACTATTCTTAATCCTTTATCTACAGGGCTTTATGGAAATGCTAAAAACGGTAATATTTGGTAATTGCCAAAGGGCGAGAAAATTTAGGGTTTTTACAGAATATTATCCTACTATGAGCACAGTCCTAATAGAAATATTATTTTCTCAAGCACGCGCCACAGATAGACCCCACCTAGGTGGTACGATCCATCAGTACTTCGCTGTCGAGCACAACATGCGTGCGCATCCACTTTCATTCATTGAGCGCGTGGCCTCGTGATTATAATAATTTTAGTTTCAGGATGATTAGTTTCCGAAAGCAGCAGTCCACTTACAACAAAAACTTCAATGTACACACCCGCGAACTAAAATTTGTCGATGTGCGCCATATACCGCGGACACGCTGTTTGAATGACCTTGCAGTAACGGGTTAATATTTCTTCTTTTACGTAATAAATAACCTTGTCGCGCATCGATTGAAATTTGGACTTTGCACTGTTAGTCACAATGCCGTGGACTTAGGAATGCAGCGTTTAAATTCAACTTTGGTTTTATTGAGAAGGGCAGGAATTTTTTGAGCTAATTTATGGTATTTTAGACATTAAATTATATCTTCTTGGTGTTATATCAGATAAATATTATAGTTTTCATAATCTCATATGCTGAAAAATTATTTATTTTACAAAAATCATTTTATTTGCAATATTTTTTTGGAAATCAGCGCCGTTTTTGTTGAAAAAAAGACAAACTTATAAGCCTATTAATTTTTTTATACATATCGCGTAAATGTGACAAAATACAGTTTTCCAATGTAAATATCACTAATTTTAATACAAAAAAATACAGCATAAAAGCGCTATTTTGAGGCGTTTTTCGCTTGAATTTGTACTTTTGACCTCTGCATCGCACAAATATGCGACACGCTTACATAAATTGCGCTTCTATATTAAACAGAGGCGTTTCATGGGTTGTTGCGCCTATCACAAGCCTATCTTCGTCAGACAGTTCGGTTTTTCACCTAGATTAGAATAGCTTGGAGTGGTTTTTGAGAGGAGTGTAATTAGCTCATAAACAGTGTTTTTTCTGTTTGTATTTTACTTATAAGTTATTAGTGGCTGATCAGATAATAAGTTAATAATAGTGATAATTTCGTTTTGTCCATGATATTCGAGGGATAGACCGCATCAAAGTCTGCACAGTGCATGCGCAATGACTAAGCTGTAAGACTTAGAATTGAAATATCCCAAATACCTCATTTACTGTTGAAAGAGCTTAATTATTATAATTATTGCTAAAGAGAAGCGGTCTGTGTAGTTTTTCAGTTTTCGTGCATGTTTTATGAAATGAAATGATGCTTTAGTTGAATACGGTAGCCTATCCCAAGGGTGGCCAGACCTGCTTCATGCTCGAGCCGCATATAACAAAATCCAGTTTTAAAAGAGTCACAACGCAAACACAATAAGATATACGAAATTATTCACTCACAACGAAGGGTAGCTATTGAGTATTGATTAGTATTAGTGCTGCGTGGTATACTGTGAGTCTCCACCTGGGCTGCAAGATGTTTGAAATTAGGTTGGTATGATGTTAAAGCAGTGCCTTCAAGTGTTGGTTTGTCAAAACTGAACGGTATTTTGACTTTTAGCTGGAAAATGCATGTCTGATTCATCAAGGCTAAGTCATCAAAGAGCCGCAAGCAAAATCTCAAAGAGCCGCAGTTTGGCCACCCCTGGCCTATTCTGTATCTGCAACACTGCCTGGAATCTTTATTAAATTTAAGTTTATAATCTATTTCGAGTGCATGATTGATTCGAATCAAGTGGTTGGCCATCTTGAATTCTATTATTCCCATAAATTTTGCATCCGGATACCGGTACCGGTAGTTTACTATTTCGGATCCACCATATAAGCTATTCTGAAATGCCCCTCTTACAAACGGACAAAAGCAGGTGGTCTGGTGGTTATAAGCAAAAAATTGAAATTTCACTCAAATTTCGAGAATTTCGCTAGTACAGAGTATTTTTAAGAAGTTGCTTTTAAAATTTTTCCAAAAGTTTATAATTTGTATAGATTAATTTGAGATTCAATTTGCAAATAAAACTAAATGAAAGTGGCGACTATGCATGACTAAATAGTGATTAGAATACTGATTTCTGTGATTATGCTGGATCAAGCAAGTTTTGAACAAACGTTTTTCAAAAATTGGCCATCCATGGAATTTTCTCAATATTTTTTGTAACAATATCTAGTCCAGAAGGATTTATGTAAAATTATTATATATTCAATATGAAAGTAAATGTATCTGTGAATTAAGTACGGTAATACCTCTCCGTACTACCACGTTAATGTAATTTTTCTCTGGTTGCATTGAAAGCCTTTTGATAATTTTTGACCCTTCTATACATTTTTTTATCGATTTTGTTTGTCAAAAATCATATTTTAGTCGTTAAAATTAGGGATTTATAATTAAAAGTAGTCCATTTATCAGTTTTTCCTGTCGGCATTAATTCACACATTCGCTAATATTGTATGTATCATCTACACAACTCTTAATAATAAGCACAAAACTGAAAGGCAGTTCTGCGATTTTTTTTTGATTGGCTAAATATGCTAATGTACACATGCATTCCTTTGTAGTTTTTGAAGATTTATTTAATTATATCTTATTTTTTACAATGTGAAAATTTGTGCCGATCTTCTTCAATTTTACTGTTCAGTCATATAGGTTTCTTGGTTTCTAATAATACTCTGTGATGTCATAATCATGCATTTCCTATTTTGCGTCATCATACTTTGTGATGTAGGAGTGAGTGTAGGACGTAATATACTGTCATAAATGTGATTGGTCAAATTATATATAACGTTGGAGGTGTGACACGGGAGGTGAACTATGGGCAAAATTTTAAAACGAAGTAGTTTTTAGCAGAAGGTGGTTTTTCTTGTGTGTCTGAAACATCAGAATAACAGTATTATTTGTTTGATAATACAAATTGTAAAGACTGCACTTAAGGATTTAAGGTCCAAAACTATTCGGGAATATGCATTTGAACTTATTCGATATATCGTAGTAAAATTCTCGATTTTTAGAATAGTCGGGTATGAAAATTTGTCATTTTTTTTTTGCACAAATTTGTATTTGCTCTCCAAATTGACATAGCTTCATGAAAAAGGAAATTGTGCGCTATAGTCAAAATTTTCTGGATTTCAGTTTACCGGTATTTAATTTTTTTTTTTTACGAATTTTAACGCTACCTTTCATCGAAATATGGCTGAATGTAGAATGTATTTCATATTCGAAATCACTTTTTCAAAATGTTTTCTTCCAAAAAGGTGTTCGAAATAGGTCCCAACTAAAAAAAATCAGGTGGTTATTAAGAATCTAATTGAGGGTGGGTTGTTTTTAAATGACATTGCAAAAGTTCAAATGAGGCGTATCAGCCAATGTAAGTTGGCAAAGACCTTTTTTTGTTACTTTGTGCAATATTGCATCAACCTGTAACCATTTTAAGCAGTTTGCTACGAAATTCCATGATTTTGCATAAAACCGGCATTATGAAGACGTACGCGATATTGCCCTGGGCTATAGTACATTCTAACTATGCCAAAAATTCACACTCATGGTTACTCTGCTGCATGCATTATCGCACTGTCAAAGATTTGATTAACACTTTTTCACGCGCGAACCACAATGAAGTCACAGATATATTTCCCACACTTTACTTTTATCTCCATCGAGCATGATCCACTGATGAATCTCACATTTATGTGAGATTCATCAGTGAATCATGCTTGATTGAAAATAATTTTCCAATGATTTCTGTATTTATTATCAACCAAAGGTGTTAGTGCTATTGGCAACTTCAGATATGAAATTGAAATGTTTTGAAAAGTTTGAACCATTCATAAGAGAGTTCCGCTAGGAGCAGTTAGTATTTCTATTATTTTTAATTCACAGTGTCGAAGATAGCATTGCCATATTGGAATTGCAGTTTTTATTGATTTGCGATAGTAATTATCCAACCATAGTGTTAGTGTTTCTAATAGAACCGTTTTCTTTGAATGTCAGAGTCTATTTAAGAAGTGAGAGAATTTATGGAAATTTTAATATAATTTTTACTTAAAACCTTCGTTGGATCGCACTCTATTTTCACAGAAATGAGTATTCGGAACTCCATAATTGAGCGTGTATCTGAATCGATTCTGATATTGACCTTAGAATTGGCAATCCTACTCTTTGGTTTGTAGATTAGCTGGCATATATAAGGCTAGTTCCAATTCGCGAGATTCCAAATTTTATTTATATCAAAACGAGTGTAATATAGTTGATTAAGAGGAGTCATTACAGAATTACACAGGAAATGAGTCAAGGTAGCCTCGAGGAATCAGTCTGTAATCCTTAAAATGATTAATTTAAATATTAATCATGGCTTCATTTATGAGTTTTACGAGAGTGGGCACGACACGATGGCCTAGTGGTGAACATGTTGGCATCGCAGGTTGGAGATCTCGAGATCAAGCCCATTGATTCCGGCTCGCTTATCCATGCCCTCAACCCAGGATGTAATAACTTGGGTTGGCTAAGCCGAACAGGAAAAGATCACATCTTTCCATCAACTGTAACCCAGTCCTTCTATAAGTGGCCACTGTTACAGGGCCTTGGACAGGGTGATCCACTCTAGGAAGTGGCTGTAAATAAAAAAAAATGTGCGAGGTTCTAGAAACCTGTTATCCAGAGAAATCGTAAGCCTGAATCGTAAGCCTGATATATGGCATATTTCTGTTTGACTTTGGGCAAACTATCAGCTAGTCTGCGGTGAGTGTGTTCTGTTAAACAGTTGTATGGTTATTTTGTGAACCAATAACTAAACCATACTTGGTTTGAAAATCGTATGTGGTCTATGTACTTTAGGTTTGGTTTGATTCACTATTGTTTGTTCCTGGGCAACAGGATTTTGTTTCTCTTCAGGTGTCTGAAATGTTAATGTCATTTTCTCCTGATGGATAAAAAAGCTTCAAAATCATCAATACTGCTGTTTCATAGCAGTATTGATGATTTTTGAACCATTTTTCAACTGTTTGGTCGCTTCCAGAGACACAGATTCTAGCCGCAGATAAATTTGAAATATTGCCCATTTGCTAAATTTTTTTTTGATGGAAACCATTTTCTCTGGATGTCTGTGCACCAGAGTAGCTGACATTATTCCAGATTGGTCTACATTAGAGATGGGCCGATGTATCGGTATCGGCAAGTATCCGTGATTGTTGAAGTATCGGTATCGGTACTGGTATCGGAAAATTTTCAACACCGATACCGGATACATCTTTACAACGGAGCGTACAAATACTCTCTATTTACTGATAATAAATGGAAAGACCTCGCATTCAACTGGTCTGAAAAATAATTGAAACGGGACATGCCTCGCGTGACCAATTTTATTTACAATTTGGGTTTTATTGAATAAAACCCATCAATCCACTGACTATATGCTCTTTTTTATGCAGAAAAAGGTGTTAAGGTCACACTACCGGTTTGCGTAGGTTGCGTTTTTTCTTGGTTTGTTTTATTTTACCCTTGTGTTTTACGCAAGCGCAATGCTCTGTATGCATCTCCTTACGTTTTCCAATGAAACAGAACGGTTTGGTATGAAACCTACCGCAGAGTGCGTGTTTTTTTTTGCGTTTGTGCTTTGTACGCATGTGAACATGATTAACGCAAAGCAATGCTGGCGTGTTTTGCCGTTTTTATTTTATTGCTCGTAATGTAATGCAACGCATTGGCAAGACAACTTCATGTGTATTGTGGCCTTTAGGTGTCACGTTAGTTGTGTAATCACGAACATTTGCACTCAATCTTTGGATCCCATGTATGCTTGAACGCATCAACAGTTCAGTATATTTTCATCCATAAAAGTTTGCACTCAAATGGATGCAAGAGTTCAAGGGCGCAAACGTACGTGGGTGTAACTATAACGAGGGCATAGGTATGTGGATACAAAAAGCCCTTCAACATATTTAACAAAGTACTCTGTATCCGCGGTATCGGCATCAGAATATAAATTACGAAGGTGGTATCGGTACTTGTATCGGTATCGGCTAAAATATTGGCATCGGCCCATCTCTTTCAAGTCTACTTCTGATAGTTGAGTGTTTATTTTGTTAACCAGTAACCAAACCATGTTGGTTTGGAAATGTCATGCGGTCTGTGTACTTTGGACCTGTCTTGATTTACTATTGTTTGTTCTTTGGAAAGTTCAATGACACAGGTTCATCGTAAAAGATTTACAATTAAAATGACAATGACTGTGCATGTTTTATATTTCAAGATGTCTAAAATAAGTTACTGATTCGTTCAAATTAACATTCGAGCACAGAAATGGAGAAAAAGAATAGAGATATCATAGGGGTTAGCTAAATCGGTAAAGCGTTGGGAATATGCTTCAAGCTACGCATCCCTGACGTCATGATGCAGCTTCGAATCCTGTGAGGGGTGATGATTATATGCGAGAGGTCTGTTGGACGCCTCGCAGGTGCACGGTGGTTCAAGTAAGCACAGCTTATCGCTTATTGCTTCCTCCACCAACCAGGTCCATGCACAGGAAAAATGTGAAATACGAAAATCCAAAAAGAAACTTCACGCCAATTCGAAACTGGTGTCTGCACGAGAAGTTAAGCTGTATTAAGCTGTATCGCCATATGGTTAAGCTGTATTCTCGGCTTTCCTCTCCCGCAGGATAAAAATGAAATTCCATCCTATTCTATAATTTATTTGTTTAAATTTAAACCTTGGAGCATAGAAATGGAAAAAAAAAGAGTGGAGAAATTGTATTGTTATATAGGAAAAACTTTACATCAAAATTTTAGTTTATCAATACCTTGTTCCAAAATATCAATACCTTGTTCCACATAATACAAGATTTATTTGAAGGGCATAGTCCATATGCTCAAGCTGTATTCTCGGCTTTCTGTCTATCTTGCAATAAAAATGAAATCCTATCCTATTCATCATACCATTGTTCTACACCGTTTTCACTGTTTTGTTTGCTTTGTTGAGAGTTTACTGGCACAGTTAGATAAGGATTTCATTCAAACGCGTATTGAGAACACTTTGCATTTATTCTTTACATTTCCTATCTAGTGCTGTCAGTTTGAAGGTTCTTTTCTTTATCTTATGAGCAGAATAAAAAATGTATGAATTTTGTAAATTATTGTGTACAATTTTCGGGTCTAGTGAAGTTTAGTACTATATTCCCGAATGTCATCAAAATAGAAGCTGGCAAAATATTCTCATCCTAACTAGAAGACACCAATGCTGCAAGCATCCGGCATTGTGCCTCGGGATAGGATGAGTCGCTTGCAACATTAGAAATTTTTATGATAATCAGATATATGGTGCTAAACTTCATGAGACCCCAATTTTCTTTATTTATTGCAAGACTATTAGCGAATTCATTTTGATTCGCAGATATTATTGGATTTCAGCCACCCTGGTTCGAATAGGGTCTATAGGGTATCGTACATGTGACGTCATCGTGACCTTTTTCCAAGATGGCGTTGTTGTCAAGCTGCTAGTTCAATGCCATTATGCATTAGCATTATGTATTAGCGAAGTTTGTTTGCGGTGTGAGTTGGTACATAGATAACTTGACATATTTGATACTTTTTCATGGCAGTAAATTGGCTGTTTGTTTTATGTGTTCAATATACTATGCCTTTGTGTACAGCATTTACGTTAGGCTGCACAGGAATAACCTACAATTATTATCAACTGAGGCAATCGTATTAACGATTCGGCGTGATCAAATGTATAAATATATTTCTTTTCCCCAGCACCATAACTTGCTTAACCATATGGCGAACCACGACCTTTCATGCAGAAACCAGTTCGGAATCGGGGTGAAGCTTTTTGATTACAGTACTTCTCGTTTTCCTGTGCATTGACCTGGTGAGTGGAAGCCATAAGCAGCGTTTACGTTAACCACCGTGCACCGCGTCCAGCAGACCTCTCGCATATAATCATTATCCCTCACTGGATTCGAACCTACGTCACGACGATCAAGAGATACACAGCTCGAAGCGTATTCCCAACACTTTACCGATTGAGCTAACCGGGCTCCCTATTGCGAAAATCTGCTTTTTTTCCCTCCCAATATTCATCGTTTACATGAAGATAATGACGTAGGTGTACGGGACCTATTATCTGCGGGTTTGGCCGCCTGAAAATCACACTGGATGTGTATTGTAGATTAGATGGTTAGTTGGTTAACCAGTAACAAATCAATGTCGGTTACCTAATCCGTGGTTTGTATTGATCATACTATAGGTATACACCTATTTGTTTTGTGGACAGTTTACCGGCACAATTAGATAAGGGACATTATTTCAAACCTTATCATGTGATGCACTTAATAATTAATTTCATATACCGGTACATAAAAAACTCATTTCAAATTCCGTAAAAATCATAGTGCCGTCCAATGATTCTTGTATACTTGGTGATTGTGAAGAGAACATAGAATTTTTGCTTGTGTTTTTCCTTTTATATATGATATTTTTGTATATATGCTTGATCTTATCTCATTCGTGTATCCTAATCTCTTGTTCAGAATTCCAGGATGTTAAGAAAACACACATTACACTTTGATCTTGTCCGAAGAAGTTAGGACTTTTCTAACGAAAACAGTAGGTGGAGAGAGGCTTAATATTATCTCATTCATATATCGTTGTGAATTTTCTCGCACACGGATCCAGGATTTTAAGGAAACAGGTAGGAGGGATAGGTAGTTAGTTCGTTGCTCTTTAATCTTGTCTGAAGAAGTCAGACTATGTTCTAACGAAAGCTTACAGTAAACTTATATTTCTGTGGAATGAGAACATGATATTTTTGTACATATGCTTAATATTATCTCATTCCCGCACACTTCATTTAAGGAAACAAGGAGGAGGGATAGTAGTGAATTCGTTGCTTTTTAATCTTGTCTGAAGAAGTCAGACGGAAAGCTTACAGTAAACTTTTTTTTGTGGAATGGAACATGATATTTTTGTACATATGGGTAGGTGAATTCTCTCACACACGGATCCAGGATTTTAAGGAAACAGGTAGGAGGGATAGATAGTTCATTGCGAGGTATCAACGAATCGCGCAAATTTTTCTTTTTAGTTAGTTTGTTGTTTAAACAGTATTCCGAAACCCACTGTATAATTGGAATAGTGTGTCAGAGTTTCAGACACAAAATTATACACAAATAATGAAAATAAGGATTTTGAATCTTTTTCGTCTATCCGAAGAGAATGATACAAACAAGATTCCTGTTACCTAATTTGTGAAATGATTAGAATAAATTGCATATGGGAAGGAAATTTTGAAATATCTGTATAAAATTCCAACTGACTCGATGAAATTTTTTAGCTAAGCCTTTTAGGATCATACCAAACCACAACAATAAGTATTCGAATCTTGAATTCATAATTATATGTTGCATTATGGGTAAAGATTATTCAAAAATTTTCAATTTCCAACTCAGAACGACACTATGTCTGTGCTGAATTAGATGGTGGGTAATTGGTTAAGCAATAACCTATACATACCGGTTTCAAAGTCTGTGGTTAGTGTTCAGTGTACATTAAGTCTACATGGATTTGTTTGACTTGTTGAGAGTTTAGTGACACAATTAGATAAGAGACATATTAGAACTGGACGGGATTAGGTTTATTTTGTACCGGCGTACTGTCAGTATTACCGGTTTGCCAAGCCATTTTCTGCTATCTGAAAACATGCTATTGCATTGTTCGTTATAAAGGGCCACGTGAGGCGCAACCTAGTTAAAAATAAAAATCATGTGCATTCCTCTAAATTTGGGTGAGTTGTTTTTCATGACATCTCATTTCAAAAGTTCAATTGAGGCATACCAGCAAGTGGGCTAAAGAGCCGTTTTCCGTTGTTACTTGATGTTATAATGCACCAACTGGTAACTGTTTTAGGCGGTATATCATGAACTCTAAATTTGGGTGGGTTGTTGTTTCATAACATTGCAAAAGTTCAATTGAGGCATATCAGCAGGTGTGAGTGGGCTAAAGACCGTTTTTTTTGTTGTTACCTGATGCGATAATGCATCAACTTGTTATCATTTTAGGCGATATGTCACGAAATACTGGTAGCACAGAAAACTGACATCACAAAGATTAACATGACACTGTATTTTGGAAAACTCAATACCTATAGTTAGTGTCTTACCACCCAGCTGTAGGACATATTGTCATAATGTTCGATGTGACAAGTTTACGTTTATTAAGGGCCATTAGATTGTACCTAAAAGTTTGGCATGTTCTGTGAAGCTAATATCTTACATAAACTCTTTGTAAAAATTGTTCATGACAAAATTTTAAAATATTGATTTAATAAAAGATTGATTGATTGAGATTACTTATTCCTTGAGGTTTGCTTATTTCTTTTGTACCATAATCCAGTATTGATTACTTTTAATCTACTATATTCCACTCCTCATTACAAGACGAGACTTTCTGTAATTTCTTCAAAATTGGAATATATAAGTTTTAGACATTTAGAGGAAACAGGATCATCAAAAAATTGCTGGAAAAAAATCGCCCATTGCTGGAAGAGATTCGTCCTTAACTAGTGCGACAATGTCAGCAGCTGGCAGCAATGGTGCCCTTTTGTTAAAATGAGAATATTCTGCAAGTTCAGATTTTGATAATATTCAGAAATATATTTTTTTTTGATAGAAATTGCCCTTAAGCATGAATAGGATAAGATTCCATTTTTATCTTGCGGTAGACCTAGGAACACTTTTTTCATTACAAACTTTCTATTTTCCAGTTTTATGCTTATATTTTTTACTTTATTAAACACTTTTACACAAGAATAATCACCTGGTTGGCTAGACATTAGAAAAAAATATGGCGGAGGCCCATGCCGCTGTTGCTTTTCAATTCACTGTAACTCCAGATGGGTTAAGATTGCATGTGAGTATTCTCGTATAAGTTTTTTTATGATTAATTTGTATGGACAGTTTTTTATTCAAAATTTGCATTAACTTAGTCAATTCAAGCACTTTTTTTGATTTCGTGGCATTAAGCAAATGTTTTGAACAGAATAACGATTCCACATCAACCTTTTTACAATCTTCTACTCTTGTGAACTGCATTTGGGTGGCAGGTGCATTTTTAGAATTTTTCAACATCAACATTTGCTAACAGCAGGATTTCTTGAGATTTTTACATCTTATTTTTCAAAATATTTCACCAAGACAATAAGGAAAAACGACCCTTCACCCCTTGATATAATCTCTTCTACGAATTTACCCGAAATTGCTCTGAGCAAATATTAATAAAAAAAAATTGATATATTCACTAGAATATATCTCGCAATCTCATTTAAATGGGTCAGCATATATAAGCCATGTTAATTGTTTGATTAATTTTAATTCGAATTTCAAAACTTTTTGGACAAAAGTGTATTTTTTTTTAAAAATTTATTTCTCATCGAAAGTAAAAAATATTTTTTTATTCTTGACTTCAATGTTAATTTATATAAAACCATTTCTCTCCCCAGATTTCAAGTGAAGCGCTACGTGCCGTTTATCTGTCTGGAGTTCGGTCATGGAGAAAAAGAGCAACGAGATTCAGGGTAAGATCAGCTCGGCGAAAGTATTTCATTCAATTTTCAAGTTTTTTTTCATTATGTTGTAAGCCATGTGTTATATTGTATAGGATTTCCTTCCTTATCCTGTGGGAGAGGGAAGGCTGGAATACGACTTGACCATATATCGGACCAAAACCTCTAAGTGTAGATACCAGTTCCTAGTTAAGGATGGGGTTTTTGCATAATTGTTTATAGATTTTTCCTTGATGGGGGAAGTTCAAACTATCGGTTACGTGAACCACCGTACTAGTAGGGCTGGGTAAAACCCAATCATTTAGAATTCGAATCAAATCGCTATCTCCATGTAAATATCAATAATCCCATTTTTACTTGTACAACTTGTCTCCATTGTGAAAATCAAGAAATTTATAGTTTTAGTGTATTTTGAATTCGCACTCCATGTCTATCAATTTGAAATCCATCAATTTAAAATCGATTGTATTTTGTCTTTATGAATGGAAATTCTAGTTCATTCAGCAAGTTTTTGTTGCTATGGGAGATTCACGATTCATTCGAATAAATTTTGCTTCGAATCGCCGAATCGAATTGCCCAACCCTACGTATGAGATGTCCAGTAATTCTCTCTTAAATAGTGATCCCCCACAGGGTTTGAACCCAGGACGTCAGTGGTGTGTAGCTCGAAGCGTGTTCCCAAGGCCTTCATCGACTGACCTAACCGGCCACCCCAAATGCGTTATATACAGAATTTCTATTCTTTATAATAGTTCGCTTTGAGCAAGATCAAAAGTAGTACCAAAAGGGAGATAACTAACAGTCACTCAAATGTCAAAGAGCTACTGTGAAATAAAAAAGCCAACTACTGCACTCTAAGCAGAAAACATTTCATGCAGAACTGATCACCATGGTGCGTTGAGTGGTATCTGTCCTGGGCGATGTCGGTCTGTGCGATTTAAAAAAAACAGTCAAAGAGCTACTACCAGATAAAAGTGCCAGCTACTGCACTCTATCCGAAAACATTTCATGCAGAACTGAATCACCAAGTAAGTGGTATCTGTCCTGGGCAATGTCCTCTGAACTCACTGTGTATGAATTTTTAAAATACCCATTCCTTCCAGAATCGTTTCCTGAGTGGAGTGTATCCTGCTACATTCTCAAGTTTGTTCATCTTGATGGGAATCATAACATTGTCAACCGTATTTGGCTTCGATCCGTCGTGGGGTTATATACCGAGATTAGCAGCGTATTTATCAACACAGTAAGTCTATGAACGCATAATATAATTCGCATAATTTTAGCTTTTGAATTTGAAAATAAATTGAAGTTTTTCACCATCTTTTTTAAAAAGTTGCATAGTGTATTTACTCGATTGTAAGCCGCGGCGTATAAAGTTTTTTTTATTCCATCATGTTTGCGGCTTAAGTCAGCTTACATATAAGCACCAGCACAGTACCGGTATATGCGGCATACATTCAAGGGCGGCTTACATTAAATTTTTAACATTATCACGTGCGGCTTCCATTCAAGCGCGGCATATAATAGAGTAAATACGTTTTTTTTAAAATTATATTCATGCTAAGCCTGCATTGGAGATCTCTGATGTTTACCTTGTTTTTGGTCTTTCCGTGTTATCAGGGTTGTGGAGTCTGTATCAAAACATTAGACTCCAACTCAGACTCCCCAGCTAGTGAAACCACTGACTCTGACTCCTCTATTACTCGAAATCTATTTTATGTTCCACAAAATGAACGGGATCTATAACAGATAGAGTAGACGTAATATTTGTATGCATCCTACTAAATGGAAATAAAATTATCTTGTTTTTCTTATTATACCCTTATGGATGGATGACCTTTACCCAGGCCCTACCAGCGGCCACCCAGAGACGAACAGGGTTAGCGTTATTGGAAAGACATGATCTTTCCAGTTGGCTGACCCTGCCTAAGTTATTATACAAGCCGGATTCGCCGGGACTCAAACCCGGGATCTTCAACCTGCGATGCAGGCTCTCTGGTTCGAGTCCGGCTCGTCAATCCATGCCCACCACTCAACCCAGGGTGTTATAACTTGGGTAGGCTAAGTTGAATAGGAGAAGATCATATCTTTTCAGCTTTCCTAACCTGCCCGTCTGGGAGTGGCTGCTAGTACAGGGCCTTTGGCAGGGTGATCCACTGCAAGATGTGGTTTTAAAAACTCTGATTCTATTTTGAAATCGAGATAAATTCACTTATGCAGAGCACAAAGCAGTGCTCAAAAAGGGCCAAATAACATCCTCTCGAATAGCAAAGATCTGGTAAAAAATGTAGTGCCAGCAAGTGCACTCTAAGCAGAAAACAGAACTCAACCGCCATGGTAAAGTGCCCAGGGCTTTAATAATCAACCATGGTAGAGTGCAGTGCGCTATTTCTGCCCTGGGCGATAACAATACCATCTGCCACTTCTTTGTTTCCTTCTAGTCACCTTCTACAACTCGCAGGAAATATGTTAGTACTGTTCCAAAGCCGTATACAGGGCTCTAATAATCAAATAAAACATAAAACTCATATTCCTTCTTTTCAGGCCTTCCCTCATAACATCAATATTTTCCTCGATTATATTCACCATAGTGGTCTGGGTTCTTGCCGTACTTCTTATCCGATATTCACTCAAACTATTGCTGTGCTACCACGGATGGATGTTCGAACCTCGTGGAAAAGTATCCATGGCAACTAAATTGTGGGCGGTGAGTATTTCGTAGGATTTATTCAGCCCTGGGCGATTTATTTTTGAAGGAATTCACTCTAAGTAAGGCTGGTGGTGGGCTGACAGAATCATTTTTTTCTTTGTGTGTCCAATATGTTTGTCATTTTCTTCGGATAGAAACCAAAAAAGCTTGAAAACCATCAACACTGCTATTTCATAGCAGTATTGATGATTTTGAACCTTTTGTATAGTTTGATTGCTTCCAGACACTCATTAAAATCTTTTGATGAAACCCATTTTTTTCGAGTGTCTGAGTACCTTACAGTTTACCAGGCTGGTGGACCCTTGACACAGCTCACCCCAGGTTATGTGGTCAATTGTCCGTAAAATTAACATTCAATTAAACTTTTTTAGATTTCAACGAAACTCCTCTGTGGACGAGAACCTAGACTATTCAGTTACCAAGCTTCATTGCCAAGATTACCCGTTCCATCTGTCAAAAACACTGTACAAAGGGTGAGATAGTTATTTCATTTAAATATTAAAATCTGAAAGCAATGTGTAAAAGGAAACGACTAATGTATTTTTTTTATGGCAAAGAGCTGTAGTATTAAAATGTGCCATTCATAAAAAAACCTGAAACGCACTGAACCACTATATTAAAGTGCAGTAAGTGATATTTGAACTGGACGATAGTTGAACCAGATTTTACTCTTTGCTTTTCCTACTCCCTTCTTGTTTTACACAGGAAATAAGAAATTCTAAAGCCTACTGTTTTCCGGGCTTTTCGCATTGTTTGTTTTGAACTGTTTCAAATCTTTTGTACTCTAGGGTTGGTACCTTACATTTTATATTTCTAAATTGTAAAATTTGTTATGTTTCCTGCGAGATGAATATCGATTATCGGTGGTCAAAAACGTCTAAATATTGGTGTCCTTAACGGTTGCAAAAACGCGATATCAGTCTGGCTCTAATTTAGTATCGAGACTTATACACATTGTGCGACAAAATCATGATATGTGATATAAGTCATGACTTTCTGCACAATGTGCAAAATTTTTTAAAAATCTCCCAAATGTTTGCCACCAAGTGTTAATGAAGTGGTGAAGAGTCGTAATCTCAGATATTTATTATCCAATTAAAGGTTTGTTAAAATCGTATATTTTTTGTAATTCCAGTACCTTCGTAGCGTTCGGCCCTTGCTTACTGATCCAGAATATGATTCCATCGTTGCTTTGTCTCAAGAATTCGAAACGACAATGGGAAGCAAGTTACAAAGATATTTGATTTTGAAGTCTTGGTGGTCTACCAACTACGTCACTGATTGGTAAGAACTTCTATAGTCACTCATTTTTTCGATTTTTTTTATTGACATTCACTCTAAGCAAGGCCAGAAGCAGCTCCCAAAGGGGACTAACCAGAAAGAGCTACTGAAAGATGTAGTACCAGCAACTGCACTCTAAACTGAAAACATCCCAAACAGAGAACTGTACCATTTAGTCAAATTTGACCAAAATCGATTGTATTTTATCATTAAAAATGAAAATCCTAGTTCATTGAGCACATATTTGTTCATATGATCAATTCGAATCACCAAATTGAATTACCCAGCAGTAACATTTGTGAGTGAAAAGTTTGCAATTTCGTATTTAAAGTATCTTGTTCGCGTGAAGGCCTTCGAGTGAGTACGGACAAGAGTAAGGCTCCCATACTCTGGTGTTAATTGTAACCCTGTTACCAGACACTAAAAGGACATATTTATCATAAAATGTTGACCGATAGCCAAAGTTGGTAGTACTGTACCGGTACGATTGAATTTTCTTTCCGGTACGATAGTACGGTACGATTCATTTTTCAAATTTCGTACTTAGTATGGTACGAAGTTCGATATATTTATTTTGTATCGTACCATACTCTTTTTCGTACCTTGAAAAAAAAACAGCCAAGTCACGATACAGACTACGAGTCATGTCAGGAATACGTCTGTCTGGTATGAACAAATAAATATCTTGGTAACAATAAATAAATAACTTGGCTATAATTGGAAGGTGCACAGGTGCCTGTTTAACTCAATCGGTAAAGCGTTGGGAATATGCTTTGAGATCTGCATCTCTGATCATCCTGTTATAGGTTTGAATCATGTGAGGGATGATGATTAAATGCGATAGGTCTGCTGGACGCCTCGCCGTTGCACGATGGTTCTCGTAAGCACTGTTTACGGCTTTCTCCACCAACCAGGTCCATGCACAGTAAAAATGAGAAATATGATAATCCTAAAACCTTCACCCCCTTTCAGAACTGGTATCTGTGCGAGAGGTCGTGTTTCACCATATGATTAATACATATTCTCAGCTTTCCAATGAAATGCTTGGTAAATTATATTATTTTATCTTCAGGTGGGAACAATACGTATACCTTGCGGGACGTGGTCCAATCATGGTCAATTCAAACTACTACGGAATGGATTTAATGTTCATGCAGCCAACATCGAGCCAAATTTCAAGAGCTGCCACCGTCACACATGCTCTCTTTGCTTTCAGAAGTACTTTGGATAAAGAAAAGATAAAGCCTGTAAGCTTTAGATCGCTTTGCATGAGATGCTGCTTTTAAATTCAACATTTGAATTTTTTTTTCTTTGTATTCAATACAGATGGTTGAAATTATTTTTTTGTTTGTTTTTAAAATTCACTCTGAGCAAGACCAAAAGCAGTGTCTAAAAGAAAACTGACCAACGACAACTTTTTTTTTATCGAGATTCACTCTAAGCAAGGCCGAAAGCAGCTCCCAAAGGGAACCAACCAGAGGCCACCCAATAAAAAAAGAGCTACTAAAAGATATACTACCAGCAAACTGCACTCTTAACAGAAAACATCCCAAACTGAACCATCATGGTAAAGTGTAGCGAGTGGTATCAGCACTGGGCAATGGTAAAATGCTATTTCATAGCAGTATTGATGGCATCGACTCTTTTTCTACAGTTTTGTCGCTACTAGACACTTGACTCACAATAGACTTATTTCTACCTTGAAGTGAAAGATTTATCATGAAATCTGCCCATTTGGTAATCTGATGGAAAGATATTTTTCGAGCTACAGTGTAGCAGAGTAGTAGTAATTAATTATAAGTTATTATTATAACAAGCGGATGCGATATCCTGGGGTTAAACATGTTGTCATCGCAGGTTGAAGATCACAGGTTCGAGTCGCAGCGAGTCTGGCTTGGTAATCCATGCCCACCACCCAACCCAGGGTGCATTAACGTGGGTAGGCAAAGCCAAACAGGAAAAGTTTTCTCTCCCGCAATTCTGACTCTGATCGTCTATAAGTGGCAGATGGTACAGGGCCTTGGTCAGGGTGACCCACTCCAAGTAGTGGCTGTAAAAAAATAAAAAAAAACTCGATATTGACTTTTCTCTAATCTCACCTTCAATTTAATTTTAGATCCGAGTTAACGGACTCGTACCACTCTGCAGCTTCCAATATGAAAGGGTTTTCAACACCAGCAGGATCCCAGGCATTGATATTGGTAAGGAAGCCATGAATGTATAATTATGCATCTAAGAGCAATGACTGCGAGCGAAATTGCAGATGATTTAACCATCACTCGGGGCAGATACCTTTTTCTACACTTTGAATACTACCAGAATCTCAAAGGCGGCGTTGAAATCTTCTAATCACTGTTATATCCTGAAATGTTGACATTTTGCTAAAATTTCCTCTGATAAAACAAATTTACTTCGGGTGTCTGAGAAGCAAGGTAGCTAGCATTCTACGAGTTTGTCTCACACGTCGAGCGCTGGGGATATACGCTTCAAGCGATGCATCTCTGATCATCCAGGCGCGAGTTTGAATCCCGTGGTTTTGTATGGCTGCTTACGGCTTCCTCCACCAAACAAGTCTCCGTACAGGAAAAATGAGAAATGTGATTTATAAGCCAGAAATAAATAACCCTGATTCGGAACCTGCATCTGCACGAGAGGCTGTGGTTCGCCATATGATCAAGTTATGTTATTCTCAGCTTTCCTCTCCCGCAGGTTAAAAAAGAAAGCCTGTTCTATTAATAAATCAGACTAATACTTAAAGTTATACTTCAAATTTCAGACCAGAATGTCCACCATATGGATTGTCGCCACATAGCTGTCCACCACGCAGGGAGATGGTTTAAAGTCCCTTGTTACAAGCATGGAGTTTTACTCAAACCGAAAGAAATCGAGTCTCAGATGGAGGCTATTATCCAGGTATAGTGAGAGTATTTCTTAGTAGGTAGTGTTTAACATCAGTATCGATGATTTTAAGCCTCTTTAGAGATTATAGATCAGTGTTTCTTAAACTTTTTAATGCTCGTACCCTTGAGCTTTCATGAAGTTTTCACGTGCCCCTGTCTACAATGGCCGATGGAAATAAATAAAATTTTAGTAATAGGAATTAAACTCAGTGTATTTATAACTTTTATTATGCGTCGACTCTTTGGATTGATGCATCATCTTTCTCGGTTTACAAAGAATCGATCTTCAAGAACGTCGATTGCAATCGTTTTTTTTTTTCGAAGAATCGATACTTTGTAAACGCGGTTAGTGACTTATTAGGTATTCTTCACAAATATGTCTAAATTGCCTATAATTTCACTCTACATGTCGTACCCCCTGCTTTGGTGCTTCGTACCCCTAAGGGGTACATGTACCCCTGGTTAAGAACCCCTGGTATAGATGATTGCCATCAGACAAACTAGCAAAAGTTCTATCATGAAGTATTGCCCATTTGCTATTTTTTTGATGCTAGCCATTTGCTTCGGGTGTCTGGCTATCGTCTTCGGGTGTCTGGCTATCAGAGTTTTTTTTTGTCGAGTATGAACCGCAGATGGGCCGCACCTTATCGGTGTGATCCATCAGTGGCTCATGCTTGGCAAACCATAACTAGTAACATTTGCCCTGTAGGCAGGGTGCAAAAACCCGGGATCACAGGCTCTGCGGTTCCCCTATGCACACAGCTACCACGGAACATTTTTAATTCTCTTATATATTATTTCCGCTGTGTGTACACATGGATTAAGCTAGAAACTTATCAACGTCCCGTTCGCCAATTTTTTAAAAAATGTATCGGTAATGGTGGCTATAATATTATACAACAACAAGGGTTCAACAATTTTAAATACCAAATACCTATTTTGTCCTGATCTATGCAATGAAAATGACATATTTTTATATCCCTCTATTCTGAAATATATCTGAAATCTAGAATTTTACTATATCGGATATGTTCAATTTCGAATGTATTAGAATTTTCGATTCGTTTTGGACATTCCTGGGTCAAATATATGTGTCGAAATATGACCTCTTATTGCTTCATGAATATTTTTGCGTTGTTTTGGTGCATTTTTCACATATTTTATAATCTGATCATCAAATGATAAAAGAATGAATCAGTTAGTCTGATCTTCAATCAAATCTTTGAAATCCTGAGAATTCACCCATTCATGCTAACTGCTGCACCTTAAGCAGTGATTATTTTACATTTAAAAATAAACATCTTTATCTGAAAGTTATCAACGAAACTATATATATCTAGGACCCATCTCCACCAAGTCCCGGAGAGGAACATCTTGGAGCACTGACTGCAGGTGAAAGAAGACCATGGGCAGAGGTAAGTGTATTATTATATTAAGATGAGCAAATGTGCCAATCACATGCTTTAGCACTATCTTTAAAGCTTGACTATACGTATTTGCAATTATTATGAAGTTTTCTTCTCTTTTCTGACCTTCAGTCAGGTTTTATCATTATTTTTCGCCTATCCTTTGTGAAAATAGGGTTGTGGAGTTGAAGTAAACTAGAGCCTAATAGGTAAACCAATATATCGGCCTAATTTTACTGTTCACCGATATATATCGGCAGATCGGCAGACAAAAGCGGCTGATAATATCGACCGACCGAAATACACATACAGGCACGCGCAATTATTTTAAAATGATGTATTTTTTGCTCGAATGGCAAAAATTGCATAATATTTTTCGCTTCCATCTAGGGAAAGCCCCAGCAGTTGTTATCACTGTGAGATGGAATCTTATTCCACCCTCCCTTCGCAAAAATTGCTTAGTAACACATCTAATGTTATATAATCATTTGCCTATTTTATGCAATAAAGATGTTCTTTCATTACTTTTTTCGATTTAGTGCTTTTTTTCTTCGGGAGAGTTTTCAATGAGGTCGCGTGAGAAAAAATGGTGGTTCTCGGTGGTCAAAAATGTCAAAATATCGTTATCGATATCGGTTGCAAAGAAGCAATATCGGCCAGGCTCTAAAATAAACCATATATATATATATATGTACATTTTTCACTGCAATTCTCTTGGTTCTCTACTTTCTAAAACAATATTTTAATAAAAAGGAAAAAATGACAGATAAAATCACAAGTTATCTACATTGCTTATTTATCTAGGCACGACGAGACTTTTTCAAATCGGGAGTCAACAAGGAATCGCTTCATGCAATTGAGAAGGCAGCTTTTGTAGTTGTATTGGATGATGAATCCCATGTTCTGGATGTCGATGACGCCTCGACGTTTTCAAACTTTGGACGTTCACTGTTGCACGGAAAGTGTTACAATAGGTGAGATCTCCTGATCTGAAATGTTATTTTTTTTTTTTATGTGAACTTTCATAACCTGGACATTGTGATTGTTTCGGTTTTATTTGTAATGTCCAACTTGCCTTGTGATCATTACTATCTGCTATTATTGTCAGAAGCAATCATTTGTTATTGTTTACATTCTGTAATTACTTGATTAGTTTGGTGTCTGCCCAACTATATAATACTGTTAAGGCTCATTTTGGCTTTACCCAGAACAGAGTGAGGAGCTCTGGTTTGTTTACCTTGAGGCCAACTTAACTCTCCATTTTAGCTTGCTCGAAGCAAGGTTCTAGGAACTAAAATAACTAAAGGGGAATGAGCTACATATTGTGCCTCATTTACATAATGTATAAAACTCTATTATTATGAATAGGGCTGGGCAATTCGATTTGGTGATTCGAAGCACAATTTATTTAAATCAATCGTGAATCGTTCATACGAACAAAAACTTGTGAAATAAACTAGAAGTTTCATTTTTAACGAAAAAACGCTATCGATTTTGGTCAAATTTGACCAGAATCGATTGCATTTTGCCGTTAAAATATGAAAGTTGTTGCTCTTAGACAATGTAGTGTGATTTGAAAAAACACTACAAACTATCAATTTCTTGATAACCATGATGGAGACAAGTTGTAATAGTAAAAATGGGATATTTGTTGTTTCATGGAATTAAATTATAAATATTTCTCATCATTATCACTTATATGATTGGCTCTCCCCTCATAGGTAGGGAATAGAGTTATTTTATGATTTGTGAATCACTGATCGAATGAATCGTATATATCATACATAGGTCAATGTATTACTTTGAATTTAGCCCTGTGTGTGGGGCTTTAGAATTGCCTTAACATTTTTCCTGCGTGTCATAAGAGGCAACTAAAAGAAAACAAAAGAAGTGATCGATGATTTTACTGTGGCCCGGGGCAGGTAGCATTCACTGCACTTTACCATAGCGGTTCAGTTCTGTTTGGGATGTTTTCCGCTTTGAGTTCAGTTGCTGGGACTTTATCTTGTAGTAGTTCTTTATCATTGAATTGTCGTTAGTTGGCTCTTAAGTGCTGCTTTCAGCCTCGCTTGGAGTGAACTCTTTAAAAAAAATGAAAAAAGTAAGCAAAGAAGAATCATCACAGGGCAGATATAACTCACTGCACCCAAATTCCATACAACTTGAAGACTAACATTGAAGCCATTTTCTTTTGGCGCTTGAGTAGCTGACATTCGGCTCATCGAAAAAAATTTTAATTAAATAATATTTTCAATAACTCTTACCACTTATTCATTCGCTTGTTTAGATGGTTCGACAAATCCTTCCAAGTCATTGTATACAAGAACGGACGTTTCGGAATGAACGCTGAACATTCATGGGCTGACGCACCAATAATGAGTCATTTAACGGAAGAAATATTGTACGAAGAATTCACAAACTTTGGTTACAATGATGATGGTTCTTGCCTCGGAGAATTGACGACAACTCCCCTCCCACCTCAGAGATTGAAATGGAATATTCCTGAACCTGTGAGTGAAGTTTTAATGTTACGGACGTGCAGCAGTATCATGACTTACATCAAATTTGTAAAATGTTTACACATCAAAATTTTTACTGTTTAATCTGCTGTAAATATCTTGATATTATTATGATTTTGTTATATACATGTTTTATAAATGAGGGGGGGCATAAAATTATAAAATTCCCTTCCAAGCCCTTGATCTCATAAATTGATGAATTTATTGGCAATAATCAAGCCAATAACAAAGTTTTTTTTTTCTTTTTTGCAAAAAGTCAAAAATTCATCTCAGAAAAACTAGCTCTACCCAAGTTATTACACCCCGGGTTGAGTGGTGGGGATGGATAAGCGAACAGGACTCGCCAGGGCTCGAACCCGATATCTTCCGCCTGCGATGCCAACATGTTCAACCACTAGGCCATCACACCCACTGCCCCTGCTTATCTGTTCCTACACCTTTCTAAATGTGACCTATGGAAGAAAATGCAAAATATAAACTGTTATTTGCCCAGTCTCTATGCAGCTAATTATTATTTTCATTAATTATCTCTTCCCTCTCACAGTGCATTGACGTTATCGAATCAAGTTTGAAGGTCGCACAACCTCTCGCTGATGATGTCGATCTCCACGTGTTCCCTTTCCGAAAGTTTGGAAAAGGATTGATCAAGACGTTCAGGATGTCTCCAGATGCTTTCATTCAATTATCTCTGCAACTCGCGCACTTTAGGGTAAGTTTAGGGATAGGATAGGATTTCATTTTTTATCCAGCGGGAGAGGAGACCCGAGAATAAAGCTTAATCATATGGCGAACCACGGCCTCTCATGCAGATACCAGTTCCAATCGAGGTGAAGGTTTTTGATTATCGTATTTCTCATTTTTCCTGCGCTGAATAAATAAAAATAAATAAGAGGGTTTGTACTTGTTTAAATATTCAGGAAATATGTAAAACGCACGGTTTGCATGTGTTAGCTCAGCTTATAGTGCTCATTTTCTTTCCCAGGACAAAGGCCACTTCAGTTTAACTTACGAAGCCTCCATGACCAGATTGTTCCGAGAAGGTAGAACAGAGACCGTGAGATCGTGCACAACCGAATCATGCGCTTTCGTACGGGCCATGGAAGATCCTGAACAAACTGTAAGTGGGCAATAGGTTCAAGAGTCCTTCTACTCACACATGCAAATTTATTTTGCATTCTTTCGTTTGACCAAGATCAGACTATATGCAAATTTATTTCTGCAACATGTCATCCTTCAATTCTTTTTGCATCGTTTCGACTGACGAAGGTCAGACTTCTTCAGACAAGCATTTTGAACAAATTCTTGTCTGAGGAAGTCTGACCTTGGTCAGACGAAACGTTGCAAAAATAAATTTGCGTAGCCTGATCTTAGTCAGATGAAACGTTACAGAAATGAATTTGTGTATGTGTGTAGAAAGATCCTTGAACGTCTTGTCTAATATTTTCTTTTCTTTCTATAGCATCCCTGCATTTAGTGTACGGATTCACTAACGCCTATAGTTGTAGGCCTGTGAATTCGCAGGACTGCGGGTTTCTGGAATCTCACACAGACTCTCGTGAAAGATCGTACTGGAATTTTAAAACAGACCTCTTTTGCAGGTCTGGGCAATTCGAAACTAATCAATCGTAAATCTTTCATAGAAACAAATAGTCATTAAACGAACTAGAGTTTTCATTTTTAACAACAAAATACAATTGATTCTGGTCAAATTTGACCAAAATGGATTATATTTTGTCATCAAAATATGAAAATTGTTGTTCTCAGACATGGAGTGTGAATTGAATATATAATATAAACTATAAATTTCACAATGATTGATTTTCATTGATTAATTTTCACAATGAAGACTAAGTTTTTTATAGTAAAAATGAGATGTTTGTTATTTACATCGAATTCGATCCGATTCGAACAATTTATTCGAATCAAATTCGAATTCAAATGATTCGGTTTTGCCCAGCCCTACTCTTTTAATGAAAGATCAAATTCTTAAGATTCCTTCTGCTTATTTCTGGTGTTACCCAGTATAATATTTTTTATTTACTATATTACGCTCGCAAGGAGATTTTGAGAAAAAATCGCAACCTCACAAGTTGTGACGAATTTGCAAGCCTGTACCGGTAGACGTTTTTAAATAGTGTGTATCGAATTGTATGGCATGATTCCTAATTGGTCATATTCATATATGTTCATAATTTTCTTTTAAGAACGAAGACCGAATCTCACTCCTCAAAAAAGCTACGGAACGCCACGTATCAGGATACAAGGAAGCTATGACAGGTGAGATATTACAATTGTTTTTAATATATTTATATGTATTTAACGAGTGTTATGAGAATGTTAAGGAGCTTGACTTGGTCTGTTGCTTTATTGGCACACATACCTAAATTAGGTAAGGTACCTAATTTAGGTACGTGTGCCAATATAGCACCAGACCAAGTCAAGCTCCTTAACATATTGCTTTTGCCCAGGGCAGATGTCGCTTGCTGTGTTTTAAGTTTCAATCGTTCAATTTTATGAAATATTTTTAATGTGGGCGCAATTAGTTATTCACCCGACTTTAGCTTCTCAGAGTCAGGCTGACGAAGACGAGTCAGCTACTCAGACACCCGAAAAAGGGGTGTTCCATCGGAAGAAAATTTCTCAAGTGGACGATATTTCATGATATATCTCTTGCTAGAAAAATGAAATATGACTGTTTGAGTGTCTGGTGGTAACCAAACTGTCAAGGGTGAATCATCAATACTGTTATGAAATAGAGGAGGGGAAAACCAGTAATACAGCATGGCGTAGTGGTTAAAACATGTTGGCATCACAAGTTGAAGATCTCTGGTTCAGGTCTTGGCGAGACTGACTTGCTTATCCTTGCCCACCACTCAACCCAGGGTGTAATAACTTGGGTAGGCTAAGCCGAACCAGAAAAGATCAGATCTTTCAGTAAATGTAACCCTGTCCGTCTGTGAGTGGCTGCTGGTACAGGGCCTTAGTCAAAGTGATCTACTACAAGTAGCTATAAATAAAGAAAAATCTATATGTTGAACCATGACTTCTCATGCAGACACCAGTTCAAATTTGGGGTGGAGGTTTTTGTTTTACTCATTTTTTCTTGTGCCTGGAGCTGGTTGGTGGAGGAAGCCATAAGCAGTGCTTATGAACCGCTGTGAACTGGCGAGGCGTCCAGCAGACCTCTCTTCATATTCATCCTCGCAGGATTCAAACCTCTCAGGAGGACCAGAGATTCACCACTTCCAGAGCTTTACCGATTGAGTTAACCGTGGACCTTATACCCCCCATTTTCCCAATATTTTATGATCAATTATTTCTTACTTTTCTACTTAGGTCAAGGAATTGATCGTCACTTGTTCTGTCTTTACGTCGTATCGAAATATCTCAAGATTGATTCACCATTCCTACAAAAGGTCAGGATATCATTTTCCTATTTCCTATTTTGTTTTTTTTATTGTTCATTTTAGGAGGTTGGTTAGCAATGGGGTGTGATTCTACTAGGGAGCCTATTCATGAGTCGAATATAAGATTTTGTCAAGCATGAGCCAAAGATGGACCGCGCCTTAGCGGCGCGATCCATCAGTGACACATGCTCGAAAATTTTATTTGCGTTGTTTGTTAGACGTAGAACACATACGAATGTGGAGTTTCCTTTGTTGGGTTTTGTTTCCTTTTTTCTGTTCATTCACCATTCATTCACCGTTCATTTGATTTTTTATTCATTTTTGTCAAAAAAATTTACTCTTTTTCAAAGAAATTGATAACATTTCATAATTTTTCTATTCGGAGCTTCGATATGCTGTCACTACTATTATTGCAATGACAGTTTATGATGGCCTCAAACTCTGTGGCCCATACAGCGTTAGATCCTATATTTAATATTTTATATGGATTTCAAAGCCTTGCCTCTTCTGTTCATTCACCATTCATATGATTTTTCATTCATTTTTGTTAGAGGCCCCTTCTTTTTTTTTTAAAGAAATTTAAAAATTTTTGTTATTTTAAACAATAGCTTATATGCAGTCACGAAAGACTTTGTAACATATCTTTTCATTTCCGGCAACAAAAAAATCTATTTTCTTTTAACAATTAATTGTTTCTCAATACTAATACTGATGAGGTGTGAATTGAAACATTATTGCCTTATAAAAGTATGTAAGGGGATAAAACTATCTATATAGCGGATAATCACAAATACAAATATCTGGTTGCTACAAATATCTGGTTATCTGCTACAAATATCTGGTTATCCATTAACTTGATAGTACAATTCACTCCATATTCATCATTCACACTTCTTTTTTATTCCTCATCTCTCCCACATTTTGAATTGGTCTCATTTTATCGAAATAACACAAATACTAACAATTTATAAAACATCAACAAAGGAAAATGAATTATGACCAGAATCATAAATTAACAATTCTTTTATCCCATGAGGACACTGATGATCATCATTTTGGTGTCATTTTATCGAAATAACCCAATTACTAACAACTCATAAACATCACAAACAGAAAAAAACAATCTGTTTGTCCTATGAGGACATTGGTGATACATCATTTTTCACTCTCATTTTTTATTTCTCATTATTTCTTCGTTTTAAATTGATATCATTTCACTAAATGATTCAAATGTAACATTAATCATACTCGTATCAAAAATGAAAAATAGGAACATTTTACCGAATCATTCTCACTCTATAATTTCATTTTTACAAAAATTCAAATAGTAAGAGCAAATTCATCTCTGGTACTAAATAGATTCATCACTTCAGATTCAAGATTCCAGTTATGGATTATACTCATCTCATTAATTTTTTGTTGTCATTAAAAAACTTGTTGTGCTAGCGGGGATGTCGAGAAATTATTTTATTTAGAATTGGAAATAGGGTTCAAGATTACTGGCATTGCATATATAGTGCTTTTCGAACATATTCGACCCATAGCAATGCAAAGAAACACAAGTAAAAAAATTATAAATGTTAGGCCAAAACCTTCACCTCGGATTTGGAACTGGTGTCTGCACGAGAACCATATCAATATGGTTAAGCCGTATTCTTTACTTTCCTCTCCCACCGGATAAAAATGATATCCTATCCTAAAATTAGCACATTGAGCAAAAGTATTTCAGGAATTCGTAGAAGCCTGATCAAATCAAAAAAAACATTTTCATTTTTGTGAAATATAACATCCAGCCATTTCTAATAATATCTTGGTTTCCTTTAACAAATTGATGTTACTGAACTCTATGTGCTCGTGGGGGAGGTCTAAATTTATTTTATCCGAAATTCATCAAATTTGATAAATTTTTGTCTCTTGACTTCAAGTATCGGCACAGGTGATCAACGTTGTGTAATCATGAAGATTATAATACTATGGAGATGCTCTTATTTGCTTTGTTTCTGAACTCTTTGACTAAATTGCAACTAAAATTACTTCATTGTTCATTGTTATCAACTCGCACGACTCCATCAAAATGCTTCGCCCTAATATGTGAGAGACTGTTTTTTGTAACTATTGGTTAAATTTTTTTCTTTCAAATCAAATTTGAAGCCTAAAATAGATAATATAAAACAGTTAATAACTATGAACTATGTGCACACCCTCAAAAAACTAACAATTGATTGAAAATCTGCTACTAATGAGACATCTTCATTCTGGTGACTTCATTTCTTCCTAATAATGCATATTTCGAAAGTTTTTATTTACAAATAATAAGTTTTTTTGTTGTTGTATTGTGATGTAACTATGTAACCTATTGTGATATCACAGAAGCATGATATCACAGAAGCACCTATTATTATGCCTTACTGATTTTTCACAACAAATATTTATTTTCGAGTTTTAATGCATTATGATGTCATGTTTATGTTTTTCTATGACATAACAATAATTTTTTTTATGACTTATAATAACTGACTTATGACATCATAATTCCTGGGGTAGGTTCTGGGTGATGCGTGGGAATTGTCGACGTCCCAGACAGCTGTCAATCAAACTGGTCGTATCGACCATTATAAAGATTTTCACACCGATTTGACACCACAAGGGGGAGGATTTGGTCCGGTGAGTCTGCCATGACATCCTCAATGATGTCATAATACACTGGCTGTGATTGGCTGTTTGTATAATCACTCATGCATGACTCTGAACTAACAATTCTTAATTTTTTTTTACATAATTCTTCACTAATCTCACGAAACGCGCTGTGATTAATTATTTAATCGGAAGCAAATAATTTAGATTAGATGATTAATTGATTTTCTATTTTACAGGTGCGAGATGGGAGTGGGGGGGAGGGGGAAAGTTGCATAATGCACAGGAAAAACAATTGCTTGGCAAATTTGTCCCGCTCGTAATTTCCATTTATTGTTTGCCAAAAACCTGCTTCAATGGCTGAAAGATATACAAAATAAAAAACAGTTGGATTTTTAGAAGCCATTTATGGCAAATTTTGATCCAAGATGAACGGATAGCAGAATATGGTTAAAAGATAAATTCAGCGTGACGAATTAGCCAAAATTGTTTTTCCTGTGTGGGAGGGGGGTTTCCCATTTAAGAAATAATTCTGTTACTGTGATTATTATTATTTTTTTTCCAGTATTTTGTGTGTTTTTTGCTTATAAAAATGGTTTTATCAGCAAATTGACCTAAAGGAGTAAAGTTATGTTCGATCAAGCTTGGACCACTCCTGGACTGATCTTCATTGGCACGATTCATGCTTGATCCGATATAATACACATAAAGCAGAGTTGAATACTGAATCAATGATGGTTTTACCACCGCCCAGGACAGATACCACCCACTGCAATTTACCATGGTGGTTCATTTCCATTTGGGATGAGCAAGGCAATAGATGTAATACCAGACTATCAGCAACTGCACTCTAAACGAAAAATATCCCGAATGGAACTGAACCGCCATTGTAAAGTGTAGTAAGTGGTATCGGCCCTGGGTGAGGGTCAAACCCTCTACTGCTCATCTCGTAAATACAAATGCAAATCCACAAAATTTATCGATGATTAAATAATTTGGAACCAAAATCTTTGCTGATAAAACCATTTTTACTGTTATGGTTTTTTTAATTCATTGCTCTAATCATTTTCATCTTTTTCTGCTTATTGCACTTCCTTCCTGCTTCCTGACCTTCAAGCTCTGTGACCCTTGAACCATAAATAATCCAAACATTAGTTGCTTAAATTAACTTCTTCACTTGTGTGGTTTTGATCTAACATGCTGCAAATTGCGCTTTTTGCAAATCAAATTTTTACCGCTGAACTTGACCTTTGACCTCAACCATCAATGACCTTTCACCCCAACCTTTGATCTCTACTCTGATACGACAATAAAATTGACCCATGACCTCTTGATTTTGACCTGAAGTCTGTTGAACTTTCTATAACTGCTCTCATTGACCTTTCCTGACCTTTGACCCTCTTTCGCGACCCCTTGCTTAAACCCAACAGGTTTTACGTGAACCATGGCGTCTTTCGACGTCGCAAACCCCCCACCAACAAGGAATGAAGATTAATCTTGTGGAAAATCCATCATTCCTGTCTGGGGGAGGAGGATTCGGCCCGGTAAGAATTAATAGGGACACCTAGTGGCTCTCAGGGAGTATATCACATGCACGAATCACATATTTGACAATGTACCAAACTGAACGAATGTTTTATTGTTTGAAAAATGTAAGAGAGACCTCTGGTGACTGCTCTTAAATGACGATTTGGTGAATATTTTGGACTTGTGTTGGGAATTTATTTCATTTTTCGGTCATTTTTGATTGACCTATTGTGCAGCGAAATCATGATATATGCTAAATATTCGTCAAATTTTTTTATCCGTCTCTTGAATACAAAGATATCACAATCATTTGACTCCATCAAAAGAGCTTCACATTATTTTAAATTTTCATCGAAATCCACTCTCAACCAAGCGAGTTCTTACCACTGCGTGTATTCATATATTTAGATTGAAAATAAAATAAAATCTAATCAGTGCGAACAATGTAAATTGCCTGTGTTAGGGATTCTAACATTTGAATCAAGAGCAATATTTTTTAAAGCCACTTAGAGTGGATCACCATATCCCAGCCCCTGTAACAGCTTCCACTTATAGACGGACAGGTTTACAATTGCTGGAAAGATATGTTCTCTTCCCGTTCGGCTTAGCGTAGCCAAGGTATTACACCCTGGGTTGAGTGGTGGGCATGGATTAACGAGCGGGACTCGAACCTGAAATATTCAACCTGCGATGCCTAAATGTTTAACCACTAGGCCATCTCACCCTTATATACATAGTTTGCTTCAAATGTTGGGCTTGTTTTCACTCGACCAAGGTTGGGAGCATTAGATCTGGGATGATTTGACAAGGGTCCTTCCTAAATTTTAGTGAGAAGTTAGACAAGTTTTTATTTCCTTAGTCTTTTCCTCCTAATTACTGGCTTCTTGTTCGACTTGTGAACCATTGGATTTATAATTCAAAAATCAAAATCATTCAAAATTGAAATCCTGTCTTCTATTTCATTTTTAAATTTTTTACTGGAATTCAATCTGAGCAAGGCCAGAGGCAGAGAGCTACTAAAAGATTGGTACCATCGACTGCAGTCTAAATTGAAAACATCCCAATCGGAACTGAACCGCCATGATAAAGTGCAGTGAGTGGTATCTTCCCTGGGAGATGGTAATACCATCTACCACTTCTCTAGGCTTCCTTTTAATCGCCTCTTATGACACGCAAGAAATACGTTAGGACTATTCTAAAGCCCGTACCTACAGTATCATAACACGCAGGAAACTCAACTCTTTGCACGATTAGTCTCCATTAATCACCAATGCAATGCACTGCAATTAAACCTTGAAAAGCCTCCATTTCCAGGCTTCTCTATTTCTGCCCCAGACTGTTAGAATGTCAGCTACTCAGACACCCAAAGAAAATGGGTTGCATCAAAAGAATGTCCACCAAATGGGCAATATTTCATATATTTTATTGCTAAAGATAAAAATGGTAGCAACCAAACTACAAAAAAGTTCAAAACCATCAACACTGCTGTGAAATAGCAGTGTTGATGGTTGTGAAATTTTTTGGTCAGTGGATATTTCAGACACCCGAAGAAACACAAGATTCCATCATTCTGTTCTGTCCTATTGGCTTCGCATGGCTTGTGTGTTAATGCATGGTGTGATTAGGAATTATACTGGTGACATAATTTATAATTGGGTGGTTAAATAGCCTAAGAGAGTTAGTCTATCTTTTCCTTTATGTAATTGTTTTTTTTCTAGTTCCTTAACATTAAAATTCCTAGATAACAAGGTGCTGGGTTAGCTCAGTCGATGAAAGAGTTTGAAATCGCATTATGCATCTCGTATTTGGACCCTGTGGGGAAGGCTTTATCTGGGATGATTCGTTGGACACCTCGTTAGAGCATGGTGGCTCACGTAACCATTGGTTATAGCTTCCTCTGTTTTTGTTACATTTGTTCGATTTTTATGGATAAAATCATTTATTAAATATAAGGAAAAGCTTCCTCCACATGTCATATATCGTTAGCTTTATAATATTGGGTTTCTTCTCCAGCAGGAGAAAAATGAAATATTATCTCAAGTTTGGCTCTATAGTAGTTATGTGAGTTTCAGAATTTCGAATCGATTAGAAGATCTGAGTATTCCAAGATAATTCGTTACGATTCTAATGGATTCGTGAAAGTGTGAAATATGAAGTTTTGTTTTTGTCAAACCTTAAAAGCGAACATTTTAAATTTTTTGACGAGGATAACTTTTTGCCAATTTTATTGTGCCCAGTTGCAAAATCAGTACACAACTATTTCGTTCTTGTTCAATGTTGCTTGAATTTGAACAAGGGATGTGTTTTTTTTTTTTTTTTTAAACTGATATAGCATCTTAAATCAGTCGGAAATGAGTTTTTTAAAATAGAAACATATTCGAAAACATTTGATTTTGAATTATTTTATCTGAGATTTGATTCGAAAAAAAAATGTTTGAAACTTGCATCTCTACTTTATAGCTATACAGGTCAGATTTTTATTTTCTGCGCATGTTCGGGTGTGTTTCTGAACTAACACGCATGGAGTTGTACACACTTATCACACTATGCCCTGGTTTTCTAGTAAACCACAAAGCATAAATGCCCATAACTATAAAGCCCCTCCCCCCAATCTGCATGGATTTTAAATTGGTTTGTGTTCATATATACTAGAGCTGGGCAGCATTATTTTCTGAATCTTAATTTTCTGAACTGCCGCCAAAATGCTTGTATCACTGGTATGCCAAGCTGTTTTTAGCTATCAAAAACCGTGCTATTGTGCTGTTTCAAAGAGCCACGCCCAGGTGTATACATCTAAATGTGGGCGGGTTGTTGTTTCATAACATTGCAAAAGTTCAATTAAGGCATATCAGCAGGTGTGAGTGGGCTGAAGACCTGTTTTTTATCGTTACTTGACGTAAATGCATCAACTTGTCACCATTTATGGCGATAGGAAATACCGGTACTGTGATAAACCGAAATTGCGAAGGTTAACGTGATACGGTATTTTGAAAAACTCCAATACGGGTATTTACCGTCCTACCGATATGCCGCCCAGCTCTAATATATACAATATAATCTCTTTTGTTATAAATCATTACTAAGTAGCACAATCATGATTTCGGTGCAATGTCTCAGTGTATAAGTTATACAGGGCGAGTAACGATCTCTAGTAATTACTAATAGTGTAAAAGAAGGGCAACCCCCCCCCCCCCCCCCCCCCTATATTAATTTCTACGGTATAATTATGCAGCGATATCATGATTTATGTCAAATTTTATAAAATTTGACATGAATCCTGATATTGCTGCATATATGAATCTACCTTTCTTCACCAAATTTTCTGCCAAATAGATATAGGGTTCATTATTCATTAAAAAATTTAATTATGCAGAGAAATCATGTTTCCCAATAGATATAGGGTTCGTTATTCATTAAAAAATTTAAATATGCAGAGAAATCATGTTTTTCGTCTATTTTCGTGAGACAATTCCCTAACTTGTTACTAAAATTTCCTCCCCGTTTTTGCCAGGTCGCGGATGACGGATATGGTGTTTCGTACATCATTTGCCACGAGAACACCATCATGTTCCACATTTCAAGCAAAATCTCTTCTCCAGAAACCGTGAGTATCAATAATTTGTTTTTTTCAATTCAGATTCAGAAAGTGCTTTTCTGCTGGTACGATTGCCTAATTAATGGTGGTCATTAAGGCTGGTTGCAAATAATGCTGGAGTGCAAGAGTCTTTCCCTCCTTTCCGCAAAGACCTTTATGAGAGTGAACAAGATTATTGGGATTTATTTCTGTGATACTCGCGTGTTAAAAATCACGAGAATATGGCGTACTCTCGTATAGAAATCGTTACAGTATTTGCACCACAGCCCAAGTATGGCTCATAAAATCCTCACCCAGGAAACACACAGAAGCATGCGTCTCTTAACTCTTAAAACTACTCCAACCCGTCTCAACTATCGGTGAAAAAAGATCTCTGAGTGGCCATTTTATGCACATTTTCTCGCTGAAATTTGTGCTGTTTGTTCCTCCTGACACCTGAAATGAATTGACAGGCGACCACTGATGTTCCCTATGCAAGCAACCAAGACGGATAGGGTTTGAGTTTTTAGAAAGATATGATCTTTTTGGTTTGTCTTAGCCTATCTGGGTTATTACACCCTGGGTTTGAGTGAAGAGCATGAATTAAAAAAGCTGGTCTTGCCGGTCTTGAACCCGAGGTCTTCACCCTGTGATGCCGAGATGATAACCACTAGGCCAATCAAGTCTAGTGCATGCTCTAGGATCAAAGATCCCGGGTTCGAGTCTTGTGAGTCCAGCTGATAAACTACTGATCCGAGGGTGTAATAAACTCAGCTGAACCAGAAAGCGCACATCTTCAACTACTTAAACCCTCATGTGATTTGTTGATTCGTGCAATGAACTACCTATCCCTCCTCCCTGTTTCCTTAAAATCCTGGATCCGTGTGTGAGAGAATTCACAAGGATACACAATGAGATAATATCAAGCATATATACAAAAATATCATGTTCTCATTTCACAGAAATATAAGTTTATTGTAAACTTTCGTTAGAACATAGTCTAACTTCTTCAGACAAGATTAAAGTGCAATGAACTACCTATCCCCCCTCCCTGTTTCTTCAAAATCCTGGATCCGTGTGTGGGAGAATTCACAAGGATATTCGAATGAGATAATATCAACCATATATGCAAAAATATCATTTTCTCATTTCACAGAAATATAAGTTTCTTATATTTCTGCGGATGAGAACAAGATATTTTTGTACTTAACCCTTATGTGATAATGCGTGGCTGCTGGTATAGGGCCTTGCTGAAGGTTGAAAATTTTAATGAATGTCTGTAGAAATCAAGAGGAAATTCTGGCATCTCAATCCCTTGAGACTTTACCTTTATTTTTTGATATTCACTATTTATCAGGTGTAAAGTTGGGCCTGTGAAATATAATATGGAATGTAGCACTTGCCTTCTTTAAGTGGAAGACATCCCAAACAGAACTATATTCTAAAGTAGGATATGTGATGCCATATTTTCTTGATTGTAAGCCGCATGTGATAGTGTTCAAAATTTAATGTAAGCTGCCCTTGAACGTAAACCACATATACCGGTACTGTGCCTGTGTCTATATGGGTTGATGACTGATAAAGCTGACCGATAAAGTTTAGACGGAGTATCGGCGTCGCAAAGAAAACATGTAAGCCGACCTCGAATTTAAGCCACAAACATGATGGAAAAAAAACATAAGCCGCGGCTTACAAACGAGTAAATTTGACATATGCCCTGGGCGCCAATACATCTGTCGTTTTGATTCCTTTTAGTCGCATCTTATAACATGTAGAAATATTTTTTAAGCTACCCCGCATTTACAGACATCACATCCGGCATTTTTTATTATATTTGAAATGGGTGAATCAGGTTTTTTGATTACTGGTTAATAATCATTATTTTTATTTCTAGAAATCTTCTAGATTTGCAGCAAACATCGAACGAGCAATGATGGACGTCAAAGCTCTCTGTGAATCCGCCAAGAAAAAATAATTAAATTTTGACGAAAACAAACTTTTTAGGAATATTTTAGGATGTTTTTTGCATTGTGTTTTTATGAACCGGGGAGGAGCATGATTTTGGGGGGAAATCTAGTAAAATAATACTTTTTTGTATCCATTTGTGGGTTGATTTGGAATAGTAATAGAATATAAGAAAATAATTGATTGCTCTAAAAATGAGCCAACGAAAACTCGCGATTTCGATCTTTTACCTGTATAATGAATATTTCGATATTTTTAATCTAAATTACCCTGAATTCCAACTCACAATCGCATGAATGCGCGAACTTGGGTTCATGTTAACGAGACTTGGTTCATCTGTGGATCATGCTTAACAAAACTCTATTAATTAGGCCTAATGCCTCTCAAATTTCCCTTTTTCCCCACTTTTTGTAAATAATTCTTGCTTTGCCACCACATAACGCTATAAAGGTGTAATATATTGGTTTGTCCAAATCTCCAAAGCATTACATATGTGCCAATGGGAATCGGAGTTTTTCGGGCCCCTACTCCCCATATTGTGCTCCTGCCCATTTTTTCTCTTGTTCAACATATCAACTTTGTACTTAGGTGTTTGCTATTGTAAGAACACTACATGATCATGATTCTGCTGCATGTTTACCCAAATCACTCCCTTTTAACGCCATGCTCTATACAACACGATCCTTCTTTCAGGATTGTGTCTGTGCGGTTAAATCAAAAAGATTATGTATCCGCAGATATTTAGAAATTTTTCAAAAAGAATAATTTTGACCCTTTTCCAGGACTTAGAAGCGACTCGTTAGATGTTGGTAAAATAATAATAATAAAGAATGATCGCATATGAAATTTTTTTGAATTTGCTCTTGCTGCGGAAACGAGTGCACTTGCTTCATGCCCACCACTCAACCCAGGGTGTGATAACTAGGGTAATATTGGCCGAACTGGGAAGTTCGTATCTTTCTATCAACACTAACCTTGTCTGTCTAAAAGTGGCCAATGGTGTAGAGCCTTTGTCAGGGTCGGTGGTTTTGAAAGAAAAATTGGTGTGTTATTTTGCGGTTGAGCATTTTCATGATTTTGTAGTGTTCCCATTTTATTTATCCCATGTTTTATGTTTTTTTGATAGTAGCGAGTGAACATTGAACGATGCATGTATTTATAGATTTTTGAAAATAAGTTTTACTCGCCTGCCAGGCATGGACTGTAGACGTTAGTTCGTCAATATTCCCCTGCTCTATTTTGCGTGATTCAGGATGAGACAAAAATCTTCTGTATTCGAGCATTTTTAGGCCTATTTAATCCAACCTTTGTCATTTGTTCCAAATTTCGAAATTCTGTCCGTGGCCCCACTTCCTTGTTTCCTTTTAAACGCCTCTTACGACACACAAAAACGTCTTAGAGGATTCTCAAGCACGCACCTACAGGTCGTTTTACCCAATCAGAGAAAATCAATAGCGAAACGTTTTTGTGAATCTGCATCCCATGCTTGGCCAATTATAAATCAAATATAACCATCCTCCGATCTTCTATTATCAACGGTCCATGCCTGGTCTGTCTTATCTTTATTCTGTCTACGGAGTAATTCAGCATATTTGCTGTCGTTTGGTCCTGTGAAAGATATCTGGATTTTTGGTTGTTAATCTGTGAACGAAAAGAAAAAATATTTACAATAAAAATCTGAATTTTGTACGTTATCTTGTGAATGAATAGAAAAAATATTCACAATAAAAATCTGAACTTTTGTACGTTATCTTGTGAATGGGAAAAAAAATATATTTTTCTTTTAAGTAATGGTGATGTCCAAAGTGTTCCTCTCATTCAGTGGTTCTTGAATAATTTTGAAGTTTTTTTTTGCTGAATTATCTCAAGAATACCAAGGGTAATCGTTATAGTTTAGTTTAAACAATATTCGTAATTTGATTAATGTTTTGCAGTGAAATCATGATTTATGTCAAATTTTACAACGTAAAATTTGGCATATATATCATGATTTCACTGCAAAATAAATTAATTTAAGAAAAATTAGAATCACTTTTAATTAGAATTCTGGAATGCTAAGACTGTTCGAATACTTCAGGGCATCACTGTTATCATTTTCAGAAACCAGGCCCCTCAAATTCAAACATCATATTCACAGTCTAAATTTACGTTGTCACCTTGTGAGCGAAAGGGAAATTTACAAAAATAATTGTTTTTCCTTTTATATAATGGTGTCTGCAGATAATATCAAAATATTTTTTTTGTTCTGTGATACACATAATTAACTTGGACTAAGATTTGAGCAAAAATTATTGAGTAGGTAGCTGGTTAGCTCAATCGATAAAGTGTTGGGATACGCTTCAAGCTTTTTGAAAAAAATTCAGCGTCTTACGATGAGAAAAAGCATTTTTCAACTTAAAATTTAAAACGAATTTTTAAGAGCAGTACTAATATCCTGTCATATTTATGCTTTGTCTCGATTTCACAGCCTCATTTTCATAACGAAGCATTAACATAAACATAGCACAGATTCGCCGTTTATCAAATTTTTCGTCGAGTTTTAAAACAGATCATTTTTTAAAATGATTTGATATTGTATGTTGACTTATTGTTCAGATTTATACTGCATTTTTCACCTGATACCAAATTATTTTCATACTTTAAATTATGTCTACACTTTGCCGACTAAATTATGAATTTCATGCGCCTACGGGGCATTCTAAAGCATTAGGAAGGGAAAAATAGCGCCCCTCCCCATTTCACCAAATTTTAGTTTAATTACTAAACTAATAGTCGCACACGATTACTTAATCCTGGATGAATTTTACAAAATTTGGCATATATCATGATTTTGCTACTGGTCAGGGGGACGTGGACTAAGTACTTATCCTTCCTCTGTGCCTTTGTGTTTGCGGATCCGTATGCAGTACATGCAAGGACACAGTAGCAAGAGTAACTATGAATAGCTAGTGAGGTTCAAAGTCTTGCTTCTCTCTTACACAAATTTATTTCTGTAACGTTTCGTGTGACCAAAGTCGGACATTTCCAGACAAGCATTTTAAAAAATGCTGGTCTAAAGAAGTCTGACTTAGGTCAGACGAGACGTTACAGAAATAAATTTTTGTAAGTGTGAAGCAAGACTTTGAACCTTTCCAGTTATCATGACTTTACCGTAAAATTAACCAATTTAGGAAAATTAAAAAACTAAATTACTTTAAATTAGAATTCTTGGATATTTGGATGAGGACATCTCTGCTCACCACTGTTTAGGTTCGCACCATCTTCCAGCTATACGATATATATTTTCTTGAACGTTTTAGCTGTTTTTGTGTGTTTTAAACTTTTGCTGGGATAGAAAATAAAAGTATTTTGCAAACAAAGATGGTTTAGTGATAATGGTTAGTCACCATTTTCTTGGGCCCGGTTAGGTTAGCATTAGGAAGGTGTCTGTGAAACACATCACGTTAATGTGCAAGTGGTTTGTTAACTCCCGTAGTTCACATAACTGATGACTACGGCTTCCTGCACCAACCTTGTCCTTGTCGAATTGAAATTGGCATCTGTCTGAAAGGTCGTTGTCTGCCATGTAGTCGGGACATATTCTCACTTCCCTCTTACGCAGGTAAAAATGAAATCTCACCCTGCAGTGTTTTAGCAACATACACACATTCTTTGCGTCCTGTTGTTGTTAACATTGCTTCGGAGATCTACGATACCCAAAGGCCTATTTATAGGATAAGATTTCATTTTTATTCTGTGGGAGAGGAAAGCCGAGAATACAGCTCAATTACATGGCGAACCACAACCTCTCGTGCACATACCAGTTCCGAATCGGGTTGAAAGTTTTTTGGCTTACCTTGGATAAGATAGGATATCATTTCTATTCTGCGGGGGAGGAAAGCCGAGAATACAGCTTAACCATATGGCGAACCACGACCTTTCGTGCAGATAACAGTTCGAATAGGGGTGAAGGTTTTTGGATTATCGTAATTTTCATTCCGGTTCTTCTTGTGCCTGGAAGCCGTAAGCAGCGCTTACGTGAACCACCGGCGAGGCGTCCAGCATACGTCTCGCATATAATCATCATCCTTCACGGGAATTGAATTTGCGTCATGACGATCAGAGATGCGTAGATCGAACCGTATTCCCAACGCTTTACCGATTGAGCTAACCGGATACCCCCATGGTTACGGCTTCCTTCACCAACCATGTCCTTGCCGAATTGAAACTGGCATCTGTCCGAGAGGTCGTGGCCCGTCATGCAGTTGAGACATATTCTCGACTTTCCGCTTCCACAGATAAAAGGAAATGACATCCAGCAGTGTTTTGGCAACATACACACATTCTTTGCGTCCTGCTTTTGCTTCGGAGATCTTGAGGCACGATCTACCTATCACCTATCTGTGATATGCGCACGCAAGTGTTATGTCAAAGGACTATTATAGGATCGAATTTCATTTTTATTCCGCGGGAGGGGAAAGTCGAAAATACAGCTTAATCATATGGAGAACCACAACTATTCGTGCAAGATACCAGTTCCGAATCGGGGTGAAGGTTTTTGAATTATCTTAGTAGAGGATATCATTTTTATCCTGCGGGAGAGAAAAGACGAGAATACAGCTTAACCATATGGCAAACCACGACCTCTCGTACAGATACCAGTTGCTAATCGGGGTGAAGGTTTTTGATTATCGTATTTCTCATTTTTCCTGCCTATGGACCTGGTTTGTGGAGGAAGCCGTAAACAGCGCTTACGTGAACCACCGTGCACCGGCGAGGCGTCCAACAGAGAAAAAGAGAGCGAGAGAGAGTTTATTATTTTCATCAACCAGAAAACATTAAAATATATAAAATACAGTACAAAGAAGCGTTTATCAAATTTTTCTGTCGAGTTTTAAAACAGATTGCTTTCTAAAATGATTTGATATTGTATGTTGACTCATTGTTCAGATTTATACTGCATTTTTCACCTGATACCAAATTATTTTCATACTTTAAATTATGTCTACACTTTGCCTACCAAATTATAAATTTCACGCGCCTACGGGGCATTCTAAAGCATTAGGAAGGGAAAATAGTGCCCTCTCCCCCTTTTCACCAAATTTTAGTTTAATTACTAAATTACTAGTCACACGATTACTTGATCCTGGGTGAATTTTACAAAATTTGGCATATATCATGATTTTGCTATTGGTCAGGGGGACGTGGACTAAGTACTTATCCTTCCTCTGTGCCTTTGTATTTGCGGATCCGTATGCAGTACATGCAAGGATACAATAGCAAGAGTAACTATGACTAACTAGAGAAGTTTAAAGTCTTGCTTCACATTTACAAAAATTTATTTCTGTAACGTTTCATCTGACCATAGTCGGACATCTTCAGACCAGCATTTTGAAAAATGCTGGTCTGAAGAAGTCTGACTTTGGTCAAACGAAACGTTGCGGAAATAAATTTTTGTAAGTGTGAAGCAAATCTTTGAACCTCTCTAGTTATCATGACTTTACTGTAAAATTAACCAATTTAGGAAAATTAAAAAACTAAATTACTTTAAATTAGAATTCTTGGATATTTGGATGAGGACATCTCTGCTCACCACTGTTTAGGTTCGCACCATCTTCCAGCTATACGATATATATTTTCTTGAACGTTTTAGCTGTTTTTGTGTGTTTTAAACTTTTGCTGGGATAGAAAATAAAAGTATTTTGCAAACATAGATGGTTTAGTGATAATGGTTAGTCACCATTTTCTTGGGTCCGGTTAGCTCAGTCTGTGAATGCATTAGCGAATGTGCTCAGGGTTACACATCACTAATTTCCTGGTTGTCGGGGGTCCTGATTGTTGCGAAGTGATTGTCCTTGCCGAAGTTGAAACTGGAATTCTGTCTGAAAGGTCGTCAGTCGAAATGCCATGTATTCGAGAGATCGGGTTCACGTCACTAATTCCCTCTTACGCAGGTAAAAATGAGAAAACACCCTGCAGTGTTTTAGCAACACACACACATTCTTTGCGTCCTGATGTTGTTAACATTGCTTCGGAGATCTACGATACCCAAAGGCCTGTTATAGGGCAGGATTTCATTTTTATTCTGTGGGAGAGGAAAACCGAGAATACAGCTCAATAACATGGCGTACATACACACCTCTCGTGCACATACCAGTTCTGAATCGGATTGAAAGTTTTTTGGCTTAACTTGGATAAGATAGGATATCATTTCTATTCTGCGGGGGAGGAAAGCCGAGAATACAGCTTAACCATATGACGAACCACGACCTTTCGTGCAGATAACAGTTCGAATAGGGGTGAAGGTTTTTGGGTTATCGTAATTTTCATTCCGGTTCTTCTTGTGCCTGGAAGCCGTAAGCAGCGCTTACGGGAACCACCGGCGAGGCGTCCAGCAGACGTCTCGCATATAATCATCATCCTTCACGGGAATTGAATTTGCGTCATGACGATCAGAGATGCGTAGATCGAAGCGTATTCCCAACGCTTTACCGATTGAGCTAACCGGACACCCTGGTGGTTACGGCTTCCTTCACCAACCATGTCCTTGCCGAATTGAAACTGGCATCTGTCCGAGAGGTCGTGGCCCGTCATGTAGTTGAAACATATTCTCGACTTTCCGCTTCCACAGGTAAAAGGAAATGACACCCAGCAGTGTTTTGGCAACGCACACACATTCTTTGTGTCCTGTTGTTGTTAACATTGCCTCGGAGATCTACAATACCCAAAGGCCCATTGAAGGATAGGATTTTATTTTCATCTTACACTAGAGGAAAGCCGAGAATACAGCTTAATCGTATGGCGAACCTCGACCTCTAGTGCAGATACCAGTTGCGAATCGGGTTGAAGGTTTTTGCTTATCCTATTTCTCATTTTCCTGGTGGAGGAGGCCGTAAGCATTGCTCACGTGAACCACTGTGCACCGGTGAGGATCCAACAGATCTCTGGTATATAATCCATCATACCTCACGGATTCGAACCTGCGTCGTGGCGATCAGAGATGCGTCGCTCGAAGCGTATTGAGCTATCTGGGACATTGGCATTCCAGGTGAAGATAGATATCACTTTATGCAGTGTGGCAGGAAAGCTGAGAAGACGTTTCATCATATGCCATCATTATTACGTGACATTCCGTGCAGTCATCATTCGGAGGCTAGGTTTTTTGATCGACCGTTTTCACTCATTTTTTCTGTGCATGGACATAGTTGGTGGGGGAAGTCATAAGGTACCGAGAGGCTACATGAACCACTGTGTACACTCGACGTGCCCAAAAATCTCTTTGTTCCAATCCTACACAGGACGACTGGAGACTCGTGGGTCGCAAAGTATTGCATATTCGGAGTGAGCCTGCCTTTCCTCAGTCGTACATGACTTAAAAGAGTCAAGTTCCCGCCTTTTGTTTGTCTTTTTGCCATATGGCAGGTCGCCATTTGGTTGCTATTCTTGCCACTTCAGACATTTCAATTTCATTGAAATGAGTAACGTACCGGTATTTGGATTTCATTTTTATCGTACGGGAAAGCTGAGATTACTGCTCAACCACATGCCGAACCATGACCATATGTTGGGAAGAATCGAGTCAATCACTCGACCTGACTCATATTTATTGGTCAGGGGGACGTGTACTAAGTACTTATCCTTCCTCTGTGCCTTCGTGTTTGCGGATCCATATGCAGTACATGCAAGGATACAGTAGCAATAGTAACTATGACTAACTAGAGAGGTTCAAAGTCTTGCTTCACACTTTTTAAAATTTTTTTCTGTAAAAAGCATTTTAAAAAAAAATGCTGGTCTGAAGAAGTCTGACTTTGGTCAGACGAGACCTTACAGGAATAAATTTTTGTAAGTGTGAAGCAAGATTTTGAACCTCTCTAGTTATCATGACTTTACTGTAAAATTAACCAATTTAGGAAAATTAAAAAACTAAATTACTTTAAATTAGAATTCTTGGATATTTGGATGAGGGCATCTCTGCTCACCACTGTTTAGGTTCGCACCATCTTCCAGTTATACGATATATATTTTCTTGAACGTTTTAGCTGTTTTTGTGTGTTTTAAACTTTTTTGCTGGGATAGAAAATAAAAGTATTTTGCAAACAAAGATGGTTTTAGTGATAATGGTTAGTCACTATCTTCTTGGGTGCGGTTAGCTCAGTCGGTGAATGCATTAGGAAGGTGTCTCGGGTTAGGAAGGTGCCTCGGGTTACACGTCACTAATTTTCCTAGGTTCGGCGGGATGATTGTGTGTGTGGGGGGATTGCTGGACACTGCGGTTGTTCACATAACTGATGGTTACCGCTTCCTCCATCAACCATGTCCTTGCAGAATTGAAACTGGCATCCACCCGAGAGATTGTGGTCCGTCATGTAGTTGAGGCTTGACTCCCTCTTCCTCGAGTAAAAATTAAATTACACCCAGCAGTGTTTTGGCAACATACACACATTCTTTGTGTCCTGTTGTTGTTAACATTGCTTAGGAGATCTACAATACCCGAAGGCCTATTATAGGGTAGGATTTCATTTTTTTTTGTGGGAGAGGAAAGCCGAGAATACAGCTCAATCACATGGCGAGCCACAACCTCTCGTGCACATACCAGTTCTGAATCGGGTTGAAGGTTTTTTGGTTTATCTTAGATAAGATAGGATATCATTTCTATTTTGCGGGGGAAGGAAAGCCGAGAATACAGCTTAACCATATGGCGAACCTCGACCTCTAGTGCAGATACCAGTTGCGAATCGGAATGAAGGTTTTTGCTTATCCTATTTCTCATTTTCCTGGACATGGGCCTGGTTGTTAGTTTATTTATTTAACCAGCATGTGAAAAATAAACGGCAGAAAAAATATAGTTAACAAGCAATAATTTACTAAACATCACATGTGGAGGGCATCACAGAGAACCCTTTGTGGGTTTTCGAGCTGTGAAACCAGAGTGCTCAAGGTAGATTGATTAAATATAATTCGAGATTTGGTTGGTGGAGGAGGAAGTAAGCAGTGCTTACGTGAACCAGCGTGCACCGGTGAGGATCCAACAGATCTCTCGCATATAATCCATCATCCCTCATGGAGTTCGAACCTGCGTCGTGACCACCAGGGATGCGTAGCTCGAAGCGTATTGAGGTATCTGAGCACACCTTTTTTCATGTGTTGCGATGTCATGCACTAATGTTCTGGATCAATAGTCCAGAAATTGACATTCCAGGTGAAGATAGTCTTCATGCTGTGTGAGAGAAAAGCTGAGAAGACGTTTCATTATATGTCATCATTATTACGTGACATCCCGTGCAGTCACCATTCGGAGGCTAGGTTTTTTGATCGACCGTTTTCACTCATTTTTTCTGTGCATGGACATAGTTGGTGTGGGGGAAATCATACGGTACCGAGAGGCTACATGAACCACTGTGTGTACACTCGACGTGTCCAAAAATCTCCTCGTTCCAATCCTACACAGGACGGCTGGAGACTCGTGGGTCGCAAAGTATTGCATATTCGTAGTGAACCTGCCTTTACTCAGTCGTACATGACTTAAAAGAGTCAAGTTCCCGCATTTTTTTTTGTCTTTTCGCCATATGGCAGGTCGTTATTGAGTTGCTATTCTTGCCACTACAGACCTTTGAATTTCATTGAAATAAATGAGTGACGTACCGGTATTGGATTTCATTTTTATCGTACGGGAAAGCTGAGATTACTGCTCAACCACATGGCGAACAATGACCAACGTTGCGTTGTGGAGACTCGAGCCAATGACTCGACTCATCTTTTTCAATGACTTGACTCGTCTTAGATAAATTACTTGACTCGTACTCGACAAAATGCAGACGTAACTTGACTCGGGACTTACTGGAGTCTGCAATCACCTTTTACAAAATCTGTTGTCTGCAGTTGCCTAATTCATCGGAGAAGAAAACACGCCAGAACGATATATAACGTGTACCCTGTTGTGAAATCCTTTATCTATACAATAATGGTCAGATGTGGATTCCAATTGGGTACTTATAAAGTGAGAAGTGACAAATTAATTCGTTGAATAGATTTAGAAATACACTCGTGACTTAAATGTATGTCTCGGCTAGACTTGCGACTTGGAAGTACGGGGACTTGAGACTCTAAATTTAAATTTTGGTAAGACTTGGGACTCTACTAGCAGCTAGGACTGGACAAAATCGAATTTGATTCGAATAATTTTTGAATCACAAATTCCATGTAAATACCAAATATCCCATTTTTACTCATAACTTGTCTTCATTGGGAAAATCAAGAAATTTATAGTTCATGGTGTGTATATTCAATAATAACTCCATGTCTAAGAGAAACAATTTTCATATTTTAACGACAAAATATAATCGATTTTGGTCAAACTTGACCAAAATCGATCGTATTTTGTTGTTAAAAATGAGAACTCTATTTCATTTAGTAAGTTTTGTTCCTGTGCACGAATCACGATTGATTCGATTAAAATGGGCTCCGTATCATCCTATCGAATTGCTCCTCCCTCCTCGCAGCTCTTGCGCCCCTCGACTTGCCACTTTAAGTGCAGTGACTCTTTCCCAACACTAATAACCTATAGTAAATCTGATTGCTCAACCGGGGATGTGCAAACGATATTTTATATAAAATATTGTTTGCACATCGGCTGAGCAATTAGATTCACTATGAATTTCCCTGGTGGCAATCACTCAATCACTAATAATCTATCATGCAGACACCAGTTCCAAACTACTGTGCACTGGAGATGTGTCCTACGGCCTCTTACATTTTGCCCTCTCTTACACGATTCAAACCTTCGAAACTAGTCACTCACACAACACATTTATAGTATTAACAGCAGTACAATGTATTAAGCTTCCAAAATAACAAACAATTTAATCACAATAAATATAAAAGAAAATGAACATCTTTGGGTAGTGATGGCCGGAAAGCCTATTTTGTGAATTTTAATTTAAACTTAGTATTCTACTAAATAAACAAGAGATTTTTCCAGACACTGTAAAATATATAAAAATTTGTGTTCATTTTGTGGTACGATGGTCTGGTGGTTAAACATGTTGGCATCCCAGGTTGAAGATCACGGCAAGAGTTCCGTCGCGTCCGGCTCATTAATACATGTCCACCACTCAACCCAGGGTGTAATAACTTGAGTAGGCTAAGCTGAACAGGTAAAGATAATATCTTTCCAGCAATTCTAACCCTGACCGTCTATAAGTGGCTGCTAGTAGAGGTTCTTGGTCAGGGTGATCCACGCCGAGAAGTGGCTTTTGGAAAAATGGGAACAAATAAAATTTACTGTAAATATATATATTACAGATTAATCTGTGAATCACAAATCGCATATTTTGTAAAGTTGGATGGTCATTCTGGGACAGTGGTGTGTTGGATCTCCCAAAAATAGCGGTGAGAGCTCAACTCCTACAAATCTACCAAACTAAGGAAAAAAAGGACTTCTTAATTGATGATCTTAATAAAACATTTTCAATTAAAATAGCTAATGCACAATGCACACCCAGCACCATGGATATTAGGCTTTCATGCATATTTCAAGTCAGACCAGGTGATGTAATGCATAATTATGATGAGCATTTACAATGAATTAAAAATCATGATTTTTACTGCGATAATGCAGCAAAATATGTAAAAAATTGTTTTTAATGGGTAAAGGTCTTGGAAACTAATAAAAACAACAGTACACAGTAAAAACATGTACATAAAACTGCTCACGCTGCCAGTACATTTTGCAAAATAACCTAATAAAACATAAAAAAATAATATCGCTAGTTGCTATTATGTACTGGTACCAATATAGAAAAATAATATTCTAAGGAATGGGTCGTGGCTAAATAGTAAGTAAAACAGGGCATTTTACACCTGGCTATACCCCATGAAGAGGGGCAGAATCATGGTTTTATTTCATAATTTCATAGCAGTATTGATGATATTGAACCTTTTTCTACAGGTTGGTTACTACCAGACATTCAGAAAGAGACAATTAAATATCCTAACCACAGGTATATCATGGAATATCGCCCATTTGCCACATTTTCTTCTGATGAAATCCATTTTCTTCGGGTGTCTGGGTAGCAGAGTAGCTATCATTCTGCCAATTTGACCCCGTATATGGAAAAAGTTGCTATTAAATGGCATTGTTGATGATGTTGCAGATTTCTGTGAAATGATTTTTCTGGATACTCTAATACAATACTGTTTATTGCATTTGATGCGTTTAGTAATTTTCCTATAGTTCAAAATTCACTATACGAGTAATGTTTCATTGTTTGCTATTACGTTCCAAGGCGATCTTTTTTTGCAGATCAAGATGAACTTTCATTTTATCCATCCGCCTGAAAGTCTCCAGATATCATACTCTGATTTAAATACCACACTTACTAACATTTCATAGCACTCCACCACTATGAAAGAACTCTCTAGCTTTCCCACAAACCGGATTGACACACATCGGACATCGTAATGGGAGTTGTTTCGAATGTCTCTCACCGACCTGTAGATGACCTTTGACCAGGTCAGCGAGGGCTTTAACGAACAGTTCGTTAGCGTTTAACGATTCTGCTCGGATAATTTGTTCCACGCCGGCTTTTTCCGCCACTTCTCCCATGTATTCAATGTCCAACTCGTATAATGTTTCTATGTGATCGCTTGTAAATGCAATTGGTACTAGAAGAATATTTTTGCGCCCCTGTGCACATAGGCCTTTAATACAATCTTCAGTTTGTGGACCGAGCCAGGGCAAAGGCCCTACTTTTGATTGCCACACGAGGCGATATGGGTTACTGAAGTTCAATTTTCGCATGACCTCTGACACCGTACTAGCGACCTCCGCAGGGTAGGGGTCACCACGGTTCACTACCGACATCGGCAATGAATGTGCAGAAAATAATATAACAACATCATTGCGTTTTTCTTCGGGAAACTTTTTTAGTGCTTCTGCTGTGTTTTTCGCAAAAGCGCTCAAGAGTCCATCGTGTGTTGGCCAGCGATCGATCACACTCCAATTCATACTTGTTTGAGGTTTACTTTGATAATACTTATAAATTGCATTTAAGCTACTGCCAGTGGTGGAGCAACTATACTGTGGATATTGTGTAAAAGCGATCGCCCTTTCTATCCCGTCTTCTTCCATCTGTGCAATGCCTTCTTCCGTCAGTGGTCGAGTGTACCGGAACCCGATATAGTGTTTATGTGGTCCTGTCTCTGGACTGATCTTATCGAGTAATTTTACCATTTCGGAACCTTGTATATCCGTCCAACGACGTAGCGGAGAACCTCCTCCAATTTCCTGAAATATATAAAACATTTTTACTTCTCCATGATTCACGAAAAATATATCAGAGAATCTATTCCAGCACTCAGAGGAAAAGAACATAAGCGCTAAAATAAAGTACAGTGGCTGGTATATGCCCTGGTCGCTAGTGAAACCTATCAATTGTTTGTGTCCTTATAGTCACAGGAAATACATTGGGACAAATATGAAGCCCCCGTGCCACTCCTACGGATAAGGGTTTTGATGTACTGAAAAGACAACCTTCATTGAGACCTTATCTTGAGCTACATTGGATAAAAAATTCCAAATCGTGCCAGAATTCAGACCATAACCAAGGTACGAGTCTTATTTCACTAAGTCACAAACCAAGTAACAAAAAAACTCGTCTCACCTAGGGTTGGCCAAAACAAATATTTTTTGGGTTTCAGAATCGAATCAAAATCATATAATAAACAAACAAAGACATCTTTCCATCAGCTTATAAATTACTGGAAAATACATTCTTGTTTTAAAAAGAAACACTAATTATCATTTTGTTGATTTCGAATTGTTGCAGAGATTGAATCGAATAATTAATGATTATTAAGGTAAGGTAAGCAAACGCGTGTTACTTTCTTCTAATGTTTCCTTGAAACTTATTCCGTGGCACGTTTTCAATCTTTATTTTTAGGTTTTGTTTGCTCTCCTGATAATGTCTGTAATATTATATCTTTAACTGTATCGCCTTCTGTGCCGACAGAGGTGTTGAAAATAAACTATGTCTATATCTACGATTTGAATATTCGGAAGAGAATTGAATACTTTGGGCAGCTCTAGTCTTACCATGTATTGCTTTTGTATCTTCGGAGTCCTTCTCTTCGCAATCAACGGAGCCAGCTTATTCTGAGCAGGGAGAGGAATCAAGTCTTTGTCAGAGAACAATCGCAAGAGGAAATCATGAACGTCATCCTTGGTTTTCTGGTCCTCCGAGATTCAGCATCATAATCCCAGTTTTAGGCTTCGAATTTTGATTTTGTGAAACAGAAAATTGTCTTGAAAATGTGCTGATAATATTCTGCGTTCCATTGCTGTTTTGGACAACACTTCTTGAATTTTGGGAAAATTTTGTTGCTAGCTTTGAGAACATGGTTATTTTTGTTGCGTTAATTTAAATATTCTGGTGTATAAAAATAAAAAAACACAGGTTTTATATCAGTGAAATATCCAAAAAATGACTAATCCCTAAATATGGATTAATTTTCACAAAACTTCGAATTCATCAAATAGGATTGTCATTATAATTTAAACTGTTTTAAATTTATTATATAAATGTATAATGTTCAACATTTCAGATCAACAAAATTGTTGATACTTGACCATATTTTGCAGCAAAATCATGATTTATGTCAAATTTTACAACGTAAAATTTGGCATATATCATGATTTCACTGCAAAATAAATACCATCCATTACACAAACAGATCTAATTTCAAATGGGAAACATTCCAAGGACTGAACCAATATGATAAAGTGCAGTGGGTGGTATCTTCCCTGGGTTATGATAACACCCTGAGCAAGGCCGGTGGCCATTTAATAGCAAAGAGCTACTTAAAGATATAGTACAAACGACTGCACTATCAAACAGAAAACAACCAAAAACGGAACTGAACCATCATGATAAAGTGCAGTGGTGATATTTGCCCTGGGTGATGATAAAGCTTCTAGCACTTCTTAAAATTTATTTCCACTAGCCACCCATTATTTATTAAGAATGATCCTCTCAATATCGCTAGATAAAGAAATAGAATTACAAACAACGACTGAACCTATATAATAAAGTGCAGTGATTGGTACATCCCCTGGGCGATGATAACACAATCTAACATTTTTTTTATTGAAATTCACTCCGAGCAAGGCCGGAAGTAGTGCCTGAAAGAAACCAACTAACGGCCACTTAATAGCAAAGAGCTACTAGAAGACGTAGTTACCAGCAACTGCACTCTTAACAGAAAATAACCAAAAATCGAAACTGAACCGCCCATAATAAAGTGCAGTGAGTGATATTTGCCCTGGGTGATGATAAAAGCCTCTACCACTACTTAAAATTAGTTTCCACTGGCCGCCCATTGTTTATTAAGAATGTACCCTCTCAATATCTCTAGATGGGCAAATAGAATTACAAACAGTGCAAGTTATAGAATTCACAGTGTTAAAACCGGGTTTTCTCAGACAAGATGAGCAAACTATATGTGAACATGATAAACGATATTGAGTGACACTGGACGATAAATATTTTCGACATTTTGAACAATATAAGTCCGAAATTATTGATTCAGAGCTGTTAATGGCAATTTTTTGCTTTTTTTCTGTCCTATGTTTGTTCAAATTTAGCCAAAGATGTGTCTAAACTAAAAGAAAGTGTGCTTGAATGGTCAGAAATATCTTCTGAAAAATTTTCCCTTTTGGGTTTTTTATTTGAACGGCTTGAGGTGTCTGGTTCGAGTTTATGCTTGGCTGATGAATCAATTTCACAATTCACTTTTGCGTCAGTATTTCCAGGTCGAATAAGTCTTCCGTTATCAGATTGAAGGCACTGAAAATCACCCATCTGTGCAGTAGTTTTTTGAATTTTGAGTTTTTTGTGATTGCGTGTTAGGATACACTTTTTCACTACAACCACCAATTTGATTTTCATTGCAGTCTTTCAACCTTGCTTTTTTAAGAAAATAATTGTCCATCCTGATTTTCAGTTCTACGTTAGGTAACGGCTTACAAGCTTCGGTGAAAGGTATACCAGTAAATGGGTCTGAAGGGATATTTCCCATTTCAAATTGTGATTTTACATGTTTATCCAGCGTCGATCGGTCGACTGTATGACCGCTTGGCAAAAGCACAGGTGCTCTCATGGGCATGTATGTCAAAGGGTCTAAAAATTCCTGAGGACAATTGTCAGTATCATCAGAATAACTTGTCTTTGAAGAATGACAATTTAATGACCTGATATCTCTTGGTTGAATTTCATTTGAATCCGATGTATTTTTAGTCTCCAAATCAAAATTTTGTATAGATGATTCAGTTGGCAAAGCTTTTTCAGATGCCAGATTTTCAGATGAATTGTACATTGAAATGCATCTATTTGAGTCTGAATTATCAGTCAAATTCCTATAAATTTGCATAACTTCTTGATAGAGTTCTTTTGGGCAATTTCTTGCTGGTCGTCCCCATATTTGCAAGTCTGTTAATGATGGTATACTCCCCGACAGCATTTGTCGAACTCTGATTCTTATTGAAGACACAGAACTTAGATTACCATTTGTGTACTCCAGTTTACTTTGTTCGTTATTATCACGAGCGTCCAATTTTGGATGCTGGCGATATCCTCTGTTCAAAAATACTATTTTTGAAGGTTCAGACATGTTCACTGTAGCGGCTTTTCGAAATTGGTCATCATTAACATTAAATGTTATGTTTTCGTTTTCGGTTTTATTTGTGATAGAATAAATGCTTGAAACCCATAAATCCATGATTTTGCAACATTGTCGCCCGATATACGGCGTTAATTCTATCTTGTGGATGGATATTGGAACGTAGAATTGGAGTTGAATGGTGACCGGTGTTCTGACAAATCTTTCACCTTGAAAAAAATTAAAATTAGTTATGTACAGTTAAGCAGGTAGGATTTCATCTATATCCTGCAGGAGAGGAAAGCCGTATTACAACTTGAGCATGTGATGAATGTAACTTCTTGTACAGACATCGTTCCAAGTCGATGGGGTTTTTGCTTATTTGTTCACTGATTTTTTCTTTGCATGGATATAGTTGGTGGAGGTATGTTCACTGACAAAGTCTATCAATCATCTCGTATATAACCATCCGGTACGAGATACCAGAACGTGCTAGAGATAGGTAGACTAGCTTGAAAAACTCCACCAACACTTTTATTATTGATAAAATCATGACAAAAAAAAGCAAAACTGAACATATTGAAACTTGCAATATTTTTCAGTCATTCTTACCAGCTTTTGAACTACGAACTGACAAGAAATGACCAAATTTTCAGTACAGTCACACAGGGGCAAATATACGTGACTATATGCAAATAAGATTGTATTTAAGAAAAATCGGGTCTAGTGAAGTTTAGTACCATGTTCCCGAATGTCATAAAATAAAAAATGGCAGAATATTCTCACCCTAACTATGGGTTGCCAATACTGTAAGCATCTGGCATTGTCTCCCGGGTTAGGATGAGTCCCTTGCAACATGGGAAATTCTTATGATAATCGGATATATGGTACTAAACTTCATGAGACCTAATCCTACCTTGGAATCCCTTGTACTTCTTAGACCGGTTTTCACTGATCAAGTTCGTGGCTTCAAATCCATCAGCACAAACGCAGGAACCAGATATTTTTGAATGAAATAATTCGTTGGAAAAATCTAGCGACATATCCTGGCATATCAATATTATTTTGAAAAAATGGTTCTCATGAAGTTTAGTACCGTATATCCGATTATCATAAAAATTTCCCATGTTGCAAGCGACTCATCCTACCCCGGGAGACAATGCCAGATGCTTGCAGCATTGGCGCCCCTTAGTTAGGATGAGAATATTCTGCCAGTTTTTATTTTGATGACATTCGGGAATATGGTACGGTACTAAACTTCACTAGACCAAAATAACTTAACCAAAATATTATGCAAACTCAACTCACATAAACTGAAATCACGCTTACATAATATATAAAAAACGGAAACCCCAAAGGCGACGCGTCAAAACGGCCGCAAAATGCCGCCCGAGAATGAGTCTGCAAAATCCGGTGAATACTTGCAACTATTGTGGTGTGCGGAGTCAAATAGACATCCACGTCTAATTTGTTCGCCAGATATTAAAAAACATTGAAAGTAATATTACTATATCATATTGGGTCTTATGGAAAATACTTACATAACTCATTGGGAGGGTTGGAGGGACCATGCGGTCTTTAATCGGTCAGCACCCCCCGAAGAACTATTTGGTTGATTAGGATTGGTTTTGCATGAACCATAAAAATATTGTGCAATTATGCTTTAAAGCGAAATTTACAAGGCAGCTCACAACAGCATCGAATTTTGAATTTTTTATCGTGAAAACTACTATTTTAAATTTAAAGCCAATTCAATTAACAATGTGAAAAAGTATAAAATCTGAGAAGCCGTAATGGCTGGATCATGCACCAGTCGGGTAATGAACAGACAAAAAAAGGGAAATCATATCATCTTGTAGAAACGGAAAACAAACGTTGATAGTAATTTTGAACTTCCCGCATACGAATTTTTGGGAGATTTTCAGGTTAGAGGGAAGCGGGTGGTGGGTGAAAAAAGGCACCCCCCATGTCCGACCCACGTCAAGATACTTGTTTGGAACTTTTCGCCAATAAATTGAAAAAAGTCACTGAAATTGGGCACTTATACCCAAAATACAATTTTTTTTATACTGATTGGTGATGCATCTAAACGTGGCAAACATGCTTTTTTATTGGAATTTACTCCAATCAATGTTAGAAACGCCCCAAAACACGATAATACAGAGCATGTATAACACAAGGCTGCATTAAGTATATATTTAGGCTGTCTAGTTAGATCAATCCACCCAGTATAGGAAAGAATTTCATTTTTCTTCTGCGGGTGAGGAATGCCAAGAATACAGCTCAATCATATGGCAAACCACGACCTTATGTGTAGATACCAGTTCTGAATCGGGGTGACGGTTTTTTTATTGTTGTATTTTTCATTTTCTCCCTGTGCATGGACCTGGTTAGTGGAGAAAGCCGTAAGTAGTGCTTACGTGAACCACCGCGGCACTGGCGAGGCGTCCGACAGACCTGTCGCATATAATCATCATCGTCCGCCACAGGATTCGTATTTACATCATGGCGATCAGAGATGCGTGGCTCGAAACGTGCTACCAACGCTTTACCGATTGAGCTAACCGGACACCCATTGAGCTAAAAGTTTGGGGGGATATTTCAGAAATATTACCGCTTGTTGCTGCGTTAGTCTAGACGAAACAGATTTCATTAAATAGAAATTGAACTGAAAAATCAGCTAAGCATTCCCGACAGTCTGTTTTTTACGATATACGCCTAGTCTATGCAGGTAATTTCTGCCTCGATTTATGAATTCACGGCAAAACTATGACTAAATCACTATAATTCAACTTACCTCATTTATCTTTAAATGGTTTAAACAAAAAACACACAAAAATTGTATTAAAACACTGAAACGCCGACGTGAATGTTAAACAATTCAATGAATAGAACAAAGAAGAGTCAAAAAGACCTTGAGAACCAAAGGTTACGCTAAGCACTTTCTACGCAAACAAGTCACGACAGAACAGATGGAAACGACGAATAAACTTGTAACGTTTTTACCACCATTTCCTATGTCGAAGGATTGAGTCAAAAAGTCAGAAGCATACTTGAAGAAGCAGACATCAAAGTCTCATACAAAGCGAGTTGGGGGGGATTGACTATCTATAGCAAAAGACAAAGTTCACACAGAGAAATGAAAGGGAATAATTTATTGTATTCCATGTAAAGACTGCGAAGAGGTATAGGAGAAAGTTTTGCATGCCCAGAACATCAGCGTGATGTAGAAAAATGTGCTTTAGAAAAGTCGGCATTATACAAGCATGCACGACCACAGAATAGATTGGGAAGAAGCAACAATATTAGAGAGAGAAGGCCATCACAGGAAAAGAGTCATTTCATATCAATAGCGCATCACACAAAATGAATTATAAGGAGAACCGCATGTTTCCTGTAGCTTATTAGTCAACCTTTCAACAGTGTTGAATCAGCTCAGATAGGTTTAGACATTTATCTTGTAGCTTTTCATATTTATCATGTTTTAACCCAGAAATTAGAGTACTTCATCTTTTGTTTACAATCGTATTTTAAAGCGCCCCCTTTTTCAGCATATACCGATGTTGATGACTAAACTTTCTTCATTGCCGTGATAAAGAAAGTCTGTATAGATATTTGAAAGGTTGGCTAAAGAATGTCGTTTGCACATAATCGGTTGAGCAATTAGTATCACCATAACTATTTCCCTTCTAAGTGCCCGGTTAGCTCAATCGGTAAAGCGTCGGAAATACGCTTCGAGTTACGCATCTCTGATTGTCATAACGCACATTCGAATTCCGTGAGGTGATGATGATTATATGCGAGAGGTCTGTTGGACGCCTCGCCGGTGCACGGTGGCTCACTTATGCGCTGCTTACGGCTTCCTACACCAACCAGGTTCATGCACTGGAAAATTGAGAAATACGATAATCAAAAACCTTCACCCCGATTCGGAAATGCTATCTGCACATATGGTTAAGCTGTATTCTCGGCTTCCCTCTCCCGCAGGATAAAAATTTCATCCTATCCTATTCTAGTACCTCGCTTCAATATAAGTGACTGTTAATTGGTTTCTATGTCGAGCGCTGCTTCGAGCCTTGATTAGAGTGAACACATTCATGAATGGGAAGAATCAGTAAACGATACCTCCATTCCAACCAGGAGTTGGTATTTGCATGAATAAATAAGATTTCATTATTATCGTACGGGAAAGAAGAAAGCTGAGAATATGGTACAATCATATGGGTGATCCACGATCTCTCGTGCAAATACCAGTTTTTATCAGGGTGGAACACTCATTTTTCTGCGTTTTATGATTAAGTCGCCAACTTTACCCCTAATCAGTAAATTTATTTTGTCAAGCATGAGCCACAGATGGACCGCGTCTCATCGAATGGACTAGTGTTCTACTGGATATAAATGAAATTCTATAGTGAATAGGGCTGGGCAAAACCGAATCATATGGAATTCGAATCTGATTCGAATATTTTTTTCGAATCGGATCGAATCACTAATTCTATTTATATATCAAATATCCTAATTTTACTATTATAAACTGTCCCCATCGTGAAAATGAAGAAATTCATAGTTTATAGTGTATTTTCAATTCACACTAAAAGCAACGATTTTCATGTTTTAACTACGAAATATAATCGAATTTGGCCAAAATCGATTGCATTTCGTCGTTAAAAAGGGAAAGTCTTAGTTTATTTAACAAGTTGTTGTTCCTATGAACGATTCACGATTGATTCGGATAATTTGTGCTTCGAATCGATTCGAATCAGCGAATCGAATTGCCCACCCCTAATGGTGAATGGAACGAACCGATTGCATTACCCGAGCCGAGTATTTCAGATTTTTTCCGAACAAAAATCAACGCAACTGAAATCAGACTTACCGGTAATGATTCATGCTTGAAATTATAACAAAAATTCAAGATAATTTACCATTTTTTTAAACGCATATTTCCTTTATTATTACGCATCATACTATCGCTGAGTAAACATAACAACCTTTTGAAAATGTTGTAAAATTTAATGCAATATCGAAGTTATTAGCAAATATGGTAAGAACGTGTTCTATTGGTTGCGGTCGATCATGCATACCCAAGACCGAGGATTCGATGCTTGACCGTTTCACCCCCGAGAGCGTGGCCTTCAGCAAGGCACTTGGCGGGTAGCTGTAACATAGAACAGATACATATTCACCACAAAGGTCCGTGCTTCAATGGTTGTTGGGTATAAGCAACCCCTGTAGGTTCACGGACAGGAAATAGCAAATAATAATATGAAAAAAGACCGATGATTATGAACAAATAAAACGCGCAAAAATTACGATCTTCATTTGGCAAGTTCAAATGATTCAAATCGGTTTAGACTGAGAGCCATCGTATTGTCCGGAAAGGCGACGGTTCTATGCTTGACCGTTTCACCACCGAGCGTGCACTTCACTCCGAAAGCACTTTGCGGGCGGCTGTAACTAGGGCTGAGCAAAAGAATTTTTTCGAATCAGATCGAATCTCTTATTCCATGTAAATAACAAATTCCTTTTTTTACTATTACAACTTGTCTACATTGTGAAATCAAGAAATTTATAGTTAATGCTGTATATTTTTAATTCATATTCCATGTCCAAGAACAACAATTCTCATATTTTAACGACAAAATATAATCGATTTTGGTCAAATTTTGTGTCTGGTAGCGAACGAACTGTACATAAAAGGTGCAAAACCATCGACACTGCTATTTCAGCTTTTTCGTTAATCTGAAGAAAATGGATTGGACATCTCGGACGCAGGAAGAGAGACGATAATCTTCCACCCTGGGATGCAACGTAATATAAAGCGCATTTGTGCAGTCGAGCATCAAACCTAATTTCCAGCTTTCGGTGCGAGATCGATCCTTTAGAGTTTAGTCAATGCATGTATGTATTTATTTTGCCTTTTAGCATGTATTATAACAGCAGAAAATATATATTCTTATATAAAAGGTCAGAGATTATGTACAAGACCGCATGGGCCTAAGACATGGTGTGCGGCATAGATTGGAGTTGTTAACGCTCCATGAAGCGCGATTATCAATCATATTTTCTGCACTCGATTTCGTAAAGTACTTGGAGAAGATCCAACAAAAGATTATGCGCATTTTGTTCAGGATGGATGCCCTGCCCGAGCACTTACCGCTTTTAATTCTGAGTACATTTCAATGCTAGTGGACAAGATATGATTTTATTTCATCCTGCGGGAGAGGAAAGCCGACTTATACAGCCTAACCATAATTATTTTGCGAATCACGGCCTCTCGTGCAGATACCAGTTCCAAATCGGGGTGAAATATTTTGGGTTATATTTCTCATTTTTCTTGTGCTTAGACTTGGTTGGTAAAGAAAACAGTGGACTTGGTCGGTGAAGGGAGCCTTAATCAGTGCTTACGTGAACCACAGTGCGCCGGCGAGGCGTTCAGCAGACCTCTCGCATATAATCATCACCAAAAAAGGGGTCCGGACCTGCGTCATGACGATCAGAGATGCGTAGCTTGAAGCGTATTCCCAACGCTTTAACGATTGAGCTAATCGGGCACCCCGCACTGATTGCCCACACACTGACTTTTGTCAAGACAATTGGTGAAAGCATTCAAAACGCAGCCAGAGACTTGAGAATTTAACTAATTCCGAGTTTGACGAAATTTGACCAAAATCGGTTGCATTTCGTCGTTAAAAATGAAAAATTCCTCATCATTTGGCAAGATTTTGTTGCTATGAACGATTCACGAATGATTCGAATAAATTGTGCTTCGAATCGATTCGTGACCCAACATTGACAAAAGATCAAATTAATTAAAATTTTATATATCTAGATCATTTTTGCAGGTGTCTGCATTCGCCATGTAAAGGTATTTTGTGTAAACAAGTTTTATTGGGTCACTGATGGATCGCGCCGATGAAGCGCGATCCCCCTTCCACGCCGACAAAAAAATCCCAAAATGACTATTTGATGCTTTAAAATATAGGGAATTTAATAATTATTCGAGCGCATTTGCCGCGCAACGCATGCTACACTTATTAAACATATTTCAGACACTCAAACCCCCTTTTTTGCAAAAAAATTTCGCACCATTAGCGCGATTTCTTGTATATTTTATATATACTATAAAAACGCTGTTTTTAAAATATTTTTTCATCTGTACCGCCCATTATGACGTCATAGTTTGGCATCGGAAATTTTCGAATTTTGGCTCCTCCCCCCCTAAGGTTCTGGATTTTCTGGATTGACTTGGTTAAAAAAAGGTACTATAAAACAGTGACGGATTAAGATTTTTTAGGGATGGGGGTGGGGGGGGGGTAATTTTTTTGTTGACATTCAAATGTTACATCATATTTATTCATAGCAATCAACGCGTGGAAATCTTTCGTGGATCCTCCAGAGTTATAACCACAAAAACAAGCCCTTCAATGACTGCGCAACTGAATGCGATAAAATTTAACGTGTTTGTTAACAGTGTCATACCGGTCGTTTCATAATAAAATGATTCACTTGTGGTTTTTTATATGAGTCGGTGTTAGTGTTATCTGGGTTGTTGTTTAGTTGATAGAATGTTTGAAAGGAAAGCACGAGAAAGCAAGAGAGATTTAAGGCCACAATACACGTGAAGTTGTCTTCCCGATGCATTGGGTTGCGGGTAACAAAATAAAAACGGCAATACACGCCTGCATGCGCTGTGTTGAATCGTATTCATATGCCTACAAAGAACAACGTACGCAACGAAATGGGCCCCATCCATTAGCTTTTATAGCAAACCGTTCGGTTGCGTTAGAAAACGTAAGGAACCGCATGCAGAGCATTACGCTAGCGTAAAACGCAAGGGTAAAATAGAACAAACCTAGAAAAATGGGGTCAGGCGAATTTAGAAAAAAGGAACAATAGGATGTCACAGCGGGATTTTAAGGCCTGAAATGGGTTAATTAATGAGTAATTACAGCTGTGCAATGAGGTTTTCTACGTTTTGAGGCATTTGAAAAGTCATTCTACCATATTTTTCTAGTAGAACTGAGCAAATTGATTCGATATTTCGAATCGATTCGAAGCACAAATTATTCGAATTAATCGCGAATCATTCATAGGAACAAAACCTTGCTAAATAAGGTGAAATTTTTGTTTTTAACAACAAAATACAATCGGTTTTGGTCAAATTTGACCAAAATCGATTGTATTTTGTCGTTTGAATAAAATTTTTTGTATTTGGACTGGAGTGTAATTGAAAATGCATCGCTTTTAAGTCTGTCTAAGCTAATATTTGTAATTCGTAACTGTAAATTTCTTATTTATCATAAGGGAGCCAATTATAGTAATAGTAGAAATGGTATGTTTTTTATGGAATCTGCGATTCGTGAAAAATTTCCGAATCAGATTCGAATTCTCTATGATTCGATTTAGCCCAGCCCTACCTACTAGTTAGCGAAATTCGTATTCCGATGGAGCATTTTGGCTAATTATGAGCCACTGATGGATCCGCGTTGGCTTATGAGGACTGGGAACTGACTAACGAACCCTTATTTGGTCGTCAATAGGTACTATCAGCAACTGCATCTAAGTGAAAAAGCATCCCAGCCCAGACAGGGCTGATCTAATAAATTATTAGAGTGCAGAGAGTGGAATCTACCCTGGGCAGAGACAGAAATATTTGATTTATATATATTTGTTATATAAAATATCAAGATATGAGACTTTTGATTAAAACCTTCTCCAAATCTTGCGACATTGCAGAAAAGTGTAGCCTATACAAATCGAACATGTATACGAATCGAATCGAATCTCGATTCTAAAGGTATCAACCTCAATGAAAATCTGGAAATAAGTGCACATGGAAGAGCCTGTTCTATGGTTGCTAGCAGCGACATATTTAGAACCTTAAAAGTGGGGGGGGGTTAGGCAAATTTTGATTTTAATACAGAATTTAATTACAGCTGTGCGCTGAGATTTTCTACGTCTTGAGGCGATCCGGAAGATGCTAGTGGAAGTAGGGCTAGGCAATTCGATTCGGTGATTTGAATCGATTCGAAGCACGATTTATTCGAATTATTCGTTAATCGTTCATTGGAACAAAAACTTGTCAAATAAAACTAGGATTTTCATTTTTAACGGCGAAATATAATCGATTTTGGTCAAATAGGAAAATCGTTGCTATTAGTATGAATTGGAAATACACATAAACTATGATTTTTCTTCATTTTCACGATGGAGACAAACTACAATGATGGAAAATGGGATAATTGCTATTTACATAGAATTAGTGATGCGATCCGATTCGAAAAAAAATATTCGAATCAGATTCGAATTCCATATGATTCGGTTTTTCCCAGTCCTAAGTGGAAGCTATTTATTTCTTTTCAATATTATGAAATCGCGCGTTGCAAATTCTGCACATAACAGTGCTCTATATAATATTGCAATGTCTCCAAATATCGACTCAGTATAGGAACCCTGTCATAGATGAAATTTAGGCTTTATATTGAGGTCAGATTGCATGCAATGTCCAAGCCAGAGTCAGAAAATTTCCGTTCATAGGCATTCTGTTAAGTATGGGTCACTGATGGATCGCGCCGCCGAGGCGCGGTCCATCTGTGGCTCATGCTTGACAAAATTAAATTTTCTATTGGTAAATGGGATGTGGTATTTAGAAATCGCTCTATCATGTTTTCTGCGTGTCTTGAGATGGAACTAAGAGAAATCAAAGAAGTGGCAAATGATTTACTATCGTGCAAAGCAGACACCTCTTACTTTACTATACTGTAGATAACTGGGTCCTGTATTACTGCAATATCCAAATATTGACATAGTAGAAACCTTGTTATTCATGAGTTGAGTGTAGATTGAAACGGTTTTTAAAAGTTTGAAAAACAGCAATACGCTGTTAAATGTGCAGAAAAGTTTGCCCATGAATGCTTTTATTAAGCGTGTGCCAATGATAAATCGCACCGCTAAGGCGCGGTCTATCTGTGGCTCATACATGATAAATTTGATTTTTGAATAGGGCAAACGCTGTAGGTGTGGGATTTAGAACTGTCCCAATGTACTCCCTGTGTGTGTCGCAGGAGGCGGAAATGCAGTAAATAATTTTGCTATCGCCCACAGCTTTATTTCAACTTTATTGAAATTTACTCTGATCAAGGTCGAAGCAGTGCTAAAAAAGAGCCGACCAACGGCCACTTAGTAGCAGAAAGCTACTAAAAGATGTAGTACCTGCAACTGCACTCTCAACGGAAAACATGCCAAACGGAACTGAACCGCCATGGTAAAGTGTAGTGAGTGGTATCTGCCCCTGGCGGTGGTACAAATCATCCACCACTTCTTTGCTTCCTTTTAGTCGCTCTACACGGCACTCAGGAAATACGTTAGGACTAATTTAAAGCCCGTACCTACAGGGTTTTGCCGCTTACATTGCCATCCACGCATTTTACTATGCCGGTAGGTAACCGAGCCTTATATTATTGCAATGTTCAAATATTGACTTAACGGTAGAAATCCTGTTTGTTCACAAAACTTGAAATATTTTGTATGGATATCAGATAGCCAGATAGATAGAAGTGAGTTAACTGAAGGTAAGGGCTTTAAATTCGCTTTAACGTATTTTCCTGCTTGTCTTAAGAGTAGGGCTGGGGAATTCGATTCGATTCGAAGCACGATTTATTCGACTCAATAGTTAATCGTTCATAAGAACTAAAATTTGATAATGAACTAGAATTTTCATTTTCAACTACAAAATGCAACCGATTTTGATTATATTTTGTCGTTAAAATATGAAAATTGTTGCTCTTAGACACTGGGTATAAATTGAAAATGTACAATAAAATATAAATTTTTCGATCTTCACAATGAGGACAATTTGTAATACTAAAAAAGAGGGGTATTTGTTTTCACACGGAATTAATGATTCGATCCGATTCGAAAAAATTATTCGAATCAGATTCGAATTACAAATGATTCGGTTTTGCCAAGCCCTACCCAAGAGGCACTTAATTTGAAGCAAAGAAGTGTTAGTTTTTTGGCTTCAATCTATCATTTTCATCTCATATCGAGATAAAACGGTCCATAATTCCCGTCGCAGGCGCGAAAAATTTTTGAAAGGTGAAAGGTGTTTAACAAATAAGTACAAGATGGCAAAAAATCCTTGATTTCTTGTGTTTTGAATCAGTTAACTCGACAAAGTTGGATCAAAAGAAAACTCCCAGGTCGGTTAGTCGAAAACTATGAAGTTTTCAAATTAATATCAACAAATATTGACAGAGTTTGGCCGTGTAAGTGCGGACTTTAGAATAGTCCTAACGTATTTCCTGCGTGCCGTAAGAGGGGACTGAAAGAAAGCAAAAAGGTGGTAGATGGTTTTACTATTGGCCAGGGCAGATACCACTCACTGCACTTTACCATGATGGTTCTGTTCCGTCTGAGTTGTTCCGTTTAAAGTACAGTTGCTAGTATTAAATCTCTTAGTAGCTTTTGAGTGGCCGTTAGTTGGTTCCTTTGAGGCACTGTTTCCGACCTTGCTCACAGAACTAAACCACCCTGGTAAAGTGCAGTGAGTAGTATCTTCCTTGGGTGCTGGTAAAACCTTCTACCACTTCTTTGTTTCCTTCTAGTTGCCTCTCACGACACGCAGGAAATACGTTAGGAATATCCTAAAGCCTTGCTATACTTCTTTTCAATGCGTGGACGAATCTAAATATAAAAAATGCCGAAAGGCATGATCAGGCAAATAGCTAGAAATAGCTAAGATTCATGTTTTTACGACAGATTTGCTTTGCGTAATATTCGACAATAGACGAAAATACGCACTGTAACAAGAAATGCAACAAAATCACTGGTATTTAACAGTAATTTTACTTGGCGGTATTGGAAAACGTTCAAAATTGACTTTTTTGGCCAAATATGGGGTGTTGATGGAACGCACCGAGAGAGTGTGGTCCACCAACAGCCCATAATTGGCATAAATCTCATCAACATGGCGTTTTGAAATTTTGGAAATATGCATTTACTGCAAATAACCAGTAAATTTACTGTACTTTTATTACAGTGCGCTATCGGCAATAAACGTAAGTGAAAGAATTCTAAAGATATACAAATCGAATTTTTTCTTACTTAATACAGGCTTTGTTAAGTATAAGTCACTGATGGATCGCGTCGCCGCACGCCAAATGAAGTGCATTTTTCCATTTTTAACGACAAAATGCAATCGAATCTGGTCAAATTTGACCAAAATCGGTTGTATTTTATCGTTAAAATGAAAATACATCGCTTTTAAGTTAGTTTATGCTAATATTTATAATTTGTAACTGTATATTTCCAAATCATCACAATGGAGACTATAATAGTAATAGTAAAAATGGGATATTCGTTATTTCTATCAAGCAAAGATTCGATCCGATTCGAAAAAATATTCGAATCAGATTCGAATTCCAATTGATTCGGTTTTGCCCAGACCTAGTCACTGATGGATCGCGCCTCTAACAAAACTTCAATGAAGATATTTTGTGGGTCACAATCAATAAAACTCTGTGTAATACGTGCTTGCGTGCCGATGCGCGCGAAAATTTTGCTCAATTTAAAGATAGTTAGATGGGAGGGGGGGGTCTTTGATTGTCTCCCCTTTCCAAAATCTTAGGGGGAGGGAATCTTCTTCTAATCCCACCTTTTTGCCGCCTGTGCGGTATTTGGAATGATATTTTTTTAGATGTTTATTATTTGCTATGGCCTGTCCGCGTGAACCTACCGGAGGGGTTATTCCAAACAACCGTTAGACACGGACCTTTGTAGTGACCAAGGATGCCCCAGTCCAACCAATTATAATCAATTTAGCTTTTACTGAATGGTCACCACAAAACTCTGCTATATTCCTACACCCACCAGCCCGCAAACTATTCCGCCCACCCCTTTCCCTTCACTGGTGCTATCTTTACAAATCATCCCAGTAATCAACCCTGGAAAGGCCGTATAGATATCGCCAGTGAAGCCCCAACATATCTCTGTAGCTCATGTATATATGATCGCGCTTAACCGACTGAGAATGGATTTAATACAACAGGAATAATATTTGTCGCGCCCCAACCCCCCCTCCCCCAACAGCTGCAAACCAAAAAAACTCATACAATTGCCCTAAAGTGCTTCACATTCAAGTTTTAACTTGAGGTTGAAACCAGATGGTATGAGCAAATCAAATTTTCGACTCAGTTCAGTTTTGACCCCGATAGGTTACCGATAGGGCTGGGCAATTCGATTCGGGGATTCGAATCGATTCGAAGCACAGATTATTAGAATCAATCGTGAATAGGCCATAGAAACAAAAATTCGTTAAATGGAGTGGAATTTTTCATTTTTAACGACAAAATGCAATCGATTTTGGTCAAATTTGAAGCTCGCTTTCAGACTGGAGTGTAATTAAAAATATCCGGCTTTTAGGTCTGTTTTGCTAGTGTTTGTGATTCATAACTGTAATTTTTAATTACCATAATAGAGACAATAATAGTAAAAATGGGATATTTGTTATTTTCATGGAACTAGCGATTCGATCGCATTCGAAAAAAAAAACATTTCAAATCGCATTCGAATTTAAAAAGATTCGGTTTTGCCCAGCACTAGTTACCGTTACTAAAACGAAAATGTATTTTTGTGCGCTCGATTATAAAGTCAACAAATAAAATACCATAACACCGCGAAATGTGCCAAAGGCAGCGTACGAGACACGTAGGTGATGTATAGTGTTATTTTTCTCAAAGGTGTTCATGTTTGCGTTTTTTTCATATTTTTAGAATCGTTAGAATTTGGTTTTTGAGTTATAAACACCATAGCAACGGTAAATCTACCACAGGCTGCGTACCAGTTATGTAGCTGATAGTGGCGAGTTTAGAATCTTGGAGCGGGGTGGCCAAATTTTCGAGAAAAATCCGAAGTCAAATAATGGCGACATAATTGGACGCTGGCAAAAAAATTAAAAATATAGGGGTTTTCTTGTATATCACACTAATACAGTGCGAAAATATTTTCAAAAGTGGGATTTGAAGGCCTTGAATGGGCCGAATATGAGCTATTGTTGCCGAAAAAATAATTTTCCTCGCTTCAAGAATCTTTGTAATACTTTCAATTGTAATAATATTTTTTTTTAACTTTTTAGGGTCATTTTAGTTGGTATACTAAGTGCGCCGATGCCTTACGCGTACCGTTGACTAAATAGCGACTCTCGAGTCGGTGATAATCGCCGTCAGATAAAGTGAAAAACTTCTTGCTTCGATAATCACGTTAACGTTCATTAGAACATGTACGCTGTGACGTCGGTTGTGTTTGGTATAATCGGCGCAATAGATATCGAAAAGAGATATATACGGAATAGATTGGAAGGATTATGAGATGAGATAACCAAATATTTTCAGGAATATATCTTTAACGTTAAGCAAGCGGAATATGAACAAGGTATGTATATATATATGCCGCACACCTTCTCTAATAAAACTTAGGGTGTCATGTAACGCGTACCCCCGATTCCATCACCAGTGGTTCATATTAAATATCAACCATGAAACCGTTATGTTATTCTTATAGGAAAATGAAATATCCTATTCCCGTGAATGTCCTTGTTTCATTGGCGTAACCACGATTTTGTTTTGAGAGGTGGGGGAGGGGGGGTGCTTCGTGATTCTATCCGATTCGAAAAAATTATTCGAATAAAATTCGAATTTCAAATGATTCGGTTTTGCCCAGCCCTAGCTAGGATACAGTCAAAAAAATAACAATAAATATCTCTAAATATTCAAAGCTTCGCTAATCTGGCACTTGGTGATAGATATGCGATTTTATACCGAATATTGTATTACCGTTAAATAACGCCAAAGGCAGCACACAAGTGATTTAGTAGATATCTAATGTCGTTTTAATGATTGCGAGTTTCACAGTTTCTGATATCTTCAATAAAATTGTATCGATTTAATATATTTACCGCTTGACCAGCTTAATTCTGTAAAGTTTTTTAGTAAAATTAATATTTCTTTTAAGATTTGAGGTAAGTGAGATTTATGCCAAGTATGGGCTGTTGATGCACTGTAACAAAAAATTGCAACAAAATCACTGGTCTTTGACAGGAATTTCACTAGGCGGTATGGAAAAAAATTGAAAATTGAATTTTGGCCTCCTATTTGGCCAAAATATAACCCATAATTGATTAAAAATTCAAAATTGACTTTTTTGCCAAATATAGGGTGTTGATTGAACGTACCGGGAAGGTGCGGTCCATCAACAGCCCATGATTGGCACGCATTTTATCAACATAGCGTTTTTCTAACTTTGGAAATATGCAATTACTGCAAATAGCTAGTAAATTTACTCAACTTTTGTTACAGTGTACGCAAAATCTCGACGGGAAAATGTTCAATTATTGGTTAAATTATTTTTTTTTTATTGTTTGTAAAAATGTATGTTTATATTTCTTTTTTGCCGAATTTTTCAACTTTTAAGCAATAACAACTGATACGGCGCGATCCATCAGTGACTCATGCTTGACAAAATAAAAATTCGCCATCGGGTTCCGTTCCGATCAACAGCATCCTTAACGCTTAGCGGTCGGATAATTAACATTAATCTAGTTAGAAATGGTTTTAAAATTCCGTTTATTATCGAATACGTTCTCCTGAGTGCAAGGACTGTATAGTTGATTATAGGCCTGGTGCCAGTGACATATTCAGAACTTTGAAAAGAAGGGGAGGTTGGGGGATCAAATTACTACAATTTTCTGAAGTAATGCTATGACGTCGCAGTTTGTGCCGTAGGGATTAAAAAAAAAAGAATTTATAATAATTCTAATTTTAATTTTATATCATCATGAAAGAGCTGGAAAACCGCGCCGGGAGCGCGATAAAAAGGAAAAATTGGCTTTCAGGGATTAAAATGGGCTAATTAGATGCGATTAATTGTCTAATTCTTCGAATAATACTTTTTTTCCGACATGGGTTACTGATTTATTGCATCGCCAAGAAGCTCATGAATAAAAAATAAAATATGGTATATAAATTTTAGCATTGTAGGTACACACTGTAACAAGAGTACAGTAAATATACTGGTCATTTGTAGTAATTGCATATTTTCAAAGCTAAAAAAACGCCATGTTGATGAGATTTATGTCAATTATGGGCCGTTGATGGACCGCATCTTCGCCATATTTGACCAAAAAGTCATTTTTGATTTTCAAACAATTCCGCCAAGTGAAATTACTGTCAAACACCAGTGATTTTGTTGTATTTTTTGATACAGTCCAGGCTCTAGAACACTCTTAACGTATTTTCTTTGCGCTGCAGGGGCGACTAAAATGATACAAAGGTTTTGCCATCGCCCAGGCAGATACCATTTACAACACTTCACCATAGCGGTTCAGTTCTATTTGGGATATTTCCCGCTTAAAGTGCAGTTGCTGATATCGATCTATCGATGCATGCGACCCCTCTCTCTCTCGAAAAGTCCAAAATCATCGCAAATATATTTAGAACTGTTCAACGATTCGATTCGTGATTCGCCAATATTATTTAATTCGATTTTTAATTGGGATCGGAACCCGAATAAATATATTATCAATATATTATATATTCGAAGATATATAATTTCCAGAATATATCTAAAATTCTGATTTATTTTGCAACATTCCGGAAAAACGTCTTTGCTGATTTATTATAATAATATGATTCGAATATTCGATCCGGCAGAAATATTCGATTCGACTCTAAAATAAAAATATATTCGAATTCGGCCTCGACAGTTTGGTCTTCGCCCGATAATGCTTTAGTTAAGAAGTTGTACTTGGTTTTACCATAGCCCAGGGCAGATACCACTCACTGCACTTTACTATGTCAACTCATTTCCGTTTAGAATGTAGTTGCTTGTGCTATATCTTTTAATAGCTCTTTGCTATTCGTGGACCGTTCCTTTTAGAGACTTCCGACCTTGCTCAGAGTGAATTTCAATAAAAAAAACAACGAAAATCGCGCAAATTTATCGCTGTTTAATCCTCTCGACTTTTATGGTCTGATAACCAAGCGTGAGGTTTGAAGAGGGGGAGATAATTATTATCTGGTCTTGAAATAAGTATACTACAGTACTGTAAAAAACAACAAAATCACTGGTCTTTGACAGTAATTTTACTTTTGGCGGTATCGAAAATAATTTGAAATTGATATTTTTGGCCAAATATGGGATGTTGATGGAACGCACCGCAAAGGTGCGGTCCATCGACACCCCATAATTGGCATAAATCTCATCAACATGGCGTTTTTTTTACTTTGGAAACATGCAATTAATGCAAATGACCAGTAAATTTACTGTACTTTTGTTACAGTGTAGAGATTGTTTGTTTACGGGTTTTATATTTGGTTATTAAAATGACAGAGCCGAAGCACAAAGGTTGCTTTACTAAGCTATCCATGTCGATGTAAGGTTGCGTGAAGTAGCAAAATCAGCATGAAGTAGTCCTTAGCGCGCGATCACTTTTTTCAAATGTTTTCTTTTAGTTAATAGAGGAACTAGGATTTTGCTTGCCCGCGTATTTTCATGTCCAAAAATAATGAGTAGCATTGAAATTCACTCTGAGACACGGACCAGAAACAATGCCTAAAAGAAACCAACTAACGGCCACTCAATAGCCAAGAGATACTACAAGAAGTAGTACCAGCAACTACACTCTAAACGAAAGATTGAACTGAATCGCTATATACAATCAAAATTTATGCTGTTGTGCAATAGACAAGTTCGGGAACACATATTGTGTATCCAGCGTGTGTGCATTGGTTACGTGATCGATTTTGTTATGTCATGATTAAATAGCGTTCTCTTAGTTATAGATGACGCAATTTGTCTCACTTAAATTAAAACTTCGGATGACAAGTCGAATTTGCGATTCTTTTATATCTATATAAATTAGTGTATTGGTCAGAGGGATTTCGTTCTCTTTTGCCGTAGATGACGTCATAATCTGATTATGACGCAATTTGTCTCACTTTAATTAGAACTTCGAATGACAAGTCGAATTTGGGATTCTTGTATATTTATATAAATAAGTGTATTGATCAGAGGAATTTACTTCTCTTTTTCCATAGATGACGTCATAATCTGATTATGACGCAATTTGTATAACTTCGAATGACAAGTCGAATTAGGGATTCTTTCATTTCTATATAAAAAAGTGTATGGACCAGAGGCATTTAGTTTTGGTTTTATAGTTTAGCGAAGGGTTTATTCAGGCATTTTAGAATTAAGATTGAGAGTAATTTCTTTTTGGATTATTATTAAATTAATTCATTTTGCAGTGAAATCATGATATATGCCAAATTTTACGTTGTAAAATCAGATAACGTTGTAAAATTTGATATAAATCATGATTTCGCTGCAAAAACGAGTACGATATGGTCATTATTCCAAATTTGTTTCATTTTGCAATGAAATCATGATATATGCCAAATTTCACGTTGTAAAATTTGACATAAATCATGATTTCGCTGCAAAATATGACCGAATATTAGTAATTATTGTTTATTTCAAATATCGTAACATCATTCTAAGCAAGGAATCAGTACTTTTACCTAATTTAACGGATATCTGATTTACCTATTTCAACTTTTACCGATTGGATTTTTATCTAGTTAATTTACTAGGTAAAATAGGTGAATTTATCTAATTTTTAACTAGGTATTTGAAAAAATTTACTAGGAACGTAGTGGGTACCTGGTATGAAAAACTAGATGAAAAATCATATATTTATTGTGAAAATGTTAATTAATGCTAATTAATTAAAAATGTCTTGAATGAGAAAAAATGGTGATTATCTAGTTTACCTAGTTTTATTCTAGGTTTTGAAAGTGGAACTAGGTTACCTAGTAATACTTTACCTGGTTTTCTAATAACTCCGCTTTACTTCCCCTAGTTTAAGTAAAATCTCTGTTGCAAACATTAGTGGGCTCGCCACCTCAAAACTACATTAGGTGACATGTCTAATCTACCTGGATTTGTACGTCACGATAAATCACGAAGCAGAACTCCTGAAGGTTTCGAAACAGAAATATTTTGTCAACTTTTAGCCCTGTAGACTGTAGGCACAGGATTCAGAATCGTCCTAACGCATTTTCTGCGCGTCGTGAGAGACGACTGGAAGTAAAGAAGTGGTAGATCGCCCAGGGTAGATACCACTCACGCATTAAGCCACAGCGGTTCAGTTCCATTTGGGATGTTTTCAGTCTAGAGTGCAATTGCTAGGAGCTCAAGTGGTCGTTAGTTGGTTCCTTTTGGGCTTTGCTTCCGACCTTGCTTAGAGTGAATTTCAATAAAAAAATCTTTTGACGTGATATGCCTTTTGTCAAGCATGAACCATAGATGGGCCGCGCCTTCAAGGCGCGATCCAACTGTGGTTCAGGCTTGACAAAGTAATTTTAGGAATATTCTGATGCATTTATTTTCAAATCTAATTTTTTGGAATATGATTCTATTTAAGCAATTTTGGGAAGATTTAGTGGGCGCTATAATCTAGTTGTTAAACATGTTGGCGTCGCAGGTTGAAGATCTCGGTCCGAGTCCCGGCGACTCCGACTCGTTTATCCATGATTCAACTCTTCAACTCTAGGGTTTAATAACTTGGGTAGGCTAAGCCCGGCGATATCTTCCAGAATTGTAACCTCGTCTACAAGTGGCCGCTGTTACAGGGCCTTGGACCATCCACTCTCTAGAAGTAGCTATATTCAAAAAAAAAAAAAAAAAAATAATTTGGGTAGGCTTAGCCGAACAGGAAAAGATCATATCTTTCCAGTAGATCTAACCCTGTCCGTCTATACGTGGCCTCTGGTACTCGGTCTTGGGCGGGATGAACCAAGATGTGGCTATAAAAAAGATTATCGAACAGCCAATTTTTCCAACAATTTTAGTGTAGATTTAAAAAATTCGCGATTTTTTTTTGTTTTTGTTTTTATATTTCAAATGTGTTGAACTTCTCTATGTACTAGGGTGCATCTGTTATCAAATATCGAAATATACAGCTTCTATGTTTGTTTACGATACAAGACGCGTGTTTATCGTTTTCATTAACGAACAAATTTCTATTAAACAGACTTGCATTTTTATGTGGACGCTCGAGTGCTATTTATATCTCGTACCTTTCCCTCTTTTCGCATCTTTTTGTGATATTATTATCTGTGGATATTGTAGCGAAATAAAGAATGTATGTTTTTTCATGTATTCACAATATAAAACAGGAGTTTTCGACCTCAAAACATATACAAACACATTTACCGCTTTTCGCCCCTGGGTATTGTGTATCTTATGACGAATATCAAAATGTATCTTCATATATTTTCAGTATAATACACGGGTTTTGCCTTCAAGACGTGCATGTGAACGTTCAAATCTTATTCTATACCGCATACCGCTTTATTGGCGTATCTTCGTTTGGTCTTGTCCGTTGACGGCACTGCACTTTACCTTGGCGGTTCACTTTGGTTTGGAATGTTTCTTCCGCTCAGAGTGCATTGCTGGCGCTATATCTTGTAGAAGCTCCTTGTGATTAAGTGGTCGTTTGTTCGTTCATTTGGGCGCTACTTCCGACTTTGTTTAAAGCGAATTTCTATATATAAAAAAAATTTCCTACAAATGTCGCCTTTTTGATGTCAGGATTCAACAACAAAAATCTTTCAAATTTTGCTTCCATTTCTAAGTTCTAAATACTTGATCGCTGATGCATGTTATCATTTATTTATCGCCTTTTTCCTGTCTTTTTATTCGAACATGCCCATTAGTACTGTGTGTCTTTTGGCGAATATCAAAATAAACAACCTCCATGTTTGTCTATATATTTACAATATAAGAAGCGGATTTTTCGACTTCAGAACTTGTATAAACACATATTTATTGAACAGAAGCGTAATTTTGTGAACACTCGAAGCATAATATTTCATCTCGTCCATTCACCGTTTTTTTCTCGTCTTTTTTATCATATTTTGTCTGTTAGCCGTGTCTAACGACGAATATTAAAATAAACAATACCTACGTTTGTCTATATATTTACAATACAGGACCCGTATTTTTCGATCTCAAAACGTGTACACTGACATATTTATTGAACAGAAATGATTTTTCTGTGAATGCTCAGGTGCTGTTATTTTACACCTTGTGCATTTATCGCTTTTCCTATCTTTTTATTCGACCATGCCCATTAGTACTGTGTGTCTTTTGGCGAATATCAAAATAAACAATGCTTATGTTTGTCTAAATATTTACAATACAAGACCCGTATTCTTCGTCTTCAAAACGTGTACAAACATATTTTTATTGAACAGAATTGATTTTTCTGTGATTGCTCAGGTGTTGTTATTTTGCACCTTGTACATGTATAGCTTTTCGCTTCTTTTTATTCCATTATGTCCGCTGCTGTGTGTCCCGTGTGTGGCGAACTCTGAAATAAACAACCTCTATCTATGTTTGTCTATATATTTAAAATACAAAACGCGTATTTTTCGATCTCAAAACGCGTATACAAACACATTTTTATTGAGCAGACGTTCATGTTTTTTACAGTCACTTCTTGGAGTGGATCACCCTGCCCAAGGCCCTGTAACAGCGGCCACATGAGACTGATAGGGTTACAATTGCTGGAAAGATATGTTCTTTTCCTGTTCGGCTTAGTCTACGCAAGTTATTACACCCTGGGTTGAATAGTGGGCATGGATAAGCGACGGAATCGCCGGGCCAACATATTCCATATACTGCCCATCTTCTGATTTCTTCGCTTTTTATGTTATGTTATTACACCCTTTAACACGATGCAATAAACAATGGGTATGTTTGCCTGAGTATTTACAATACAAGCCTAAGATTTTCGACCTAAAAAACGCCATAAACGTAATCCTAAGAGAATTGACTTCTGTGTAGGGCTGGGCACAACCGAACAACTTGGAATTCGATTATGATTCGAATAATTTTTTTTCGAAGCGAATCGAATCGCTAATATTTTTATAAATAACAAATATCCCATTTTTACTATTATAACTTGTCCCCATTGTGAAAATAAAGAAATTTATAGTTCATGGTGTATTTTCAATTCACACTTAGAGCAAAAATTTTCATATTTTAACCACGAAATATAATTAATTTGACCAAATTTGACCAAAATCGATTGCATTTCGTCGTTATAAATGAAAATCCTTGTTCCCTTAACAAGTTTTTGTTCCTATGAGCGATTCACGACGAATTCGAATAAATTGTGCTTCGAATCGATTAGAATCACCGAATCGAATTGCCCAGCCCTATACATCAGTAACTTAAACTTGACGAAATTTTCTTGCACAAAAGATTTTTTATTCGGTAAGATTTTAAATAGGACCCTCGCATCAGGCTTTCAGTGGTATAGGACATATATGGCCCATAGATAGCTTCATCCATTTTATATTATTATGATATTTAAAGAAGTGGTAGATGTTTTTACTATCGCCCAGGGCAGATACCACTCACTGCACTTTACCATGTCGGTTCAGTTCCGTTTGGGACGTTTTCCGTTTAGAGTGCAGCTGCTGGTACTAAATCTTTTAATAGCTCTCTGCTATTGAGCGGCTGTTGGTTGGTTTCCTATGGAAGCGGCTTCCGGCCTTGTTCATAATGAATTTCAATAAAAAAATATAAATAAATATGTCAATGATTTTGGAAATATTTAATTTTTCAAGCAAGAGCAACAGATGGGCCGTAGCTGGACGACGTGTTCCACCGGTGACTCGTGCATTGCGAAACGTGAGTTGACAAAACTTTTTTAACGTTTTTTCTGCTTAGCCAACCATATATTTTTATTTTACCAACCATGAGCCAAAGATAGACCGCGCCTCAGCGGAGCGGTCCATCATATAACCATAATTGGCAAAAGATTTTTCGACTTATTCTTCGGTCTCGATTTTTTTTAACGATAGTTGCGTTATTAGTAGGGCTGGGCAAAACCGAATCATTTGGAATTCGAATCTGATAAAATTTCACTTCATCTGATAAAAATTCACTTCAGTTAGCATGCTTTTGTTGGTATGACCGATTCACAATTGATTCGAATAATCTGTACTTCGAATCGATTCGAATCACCGAATCGAACTGCCCAGCCCTAGTTATTATTCATTAGAAAAATACCGTTTGGTTAAGCATGAGCCATAGTTGAACCGTGCCTCGGCGGTGTGACCCATCAGTGACGCATACTAACAAAATCTATTCCGATATGTGTTGCGTTTACTTGGATTGTGATATTAGTTGATAGGATTATGTTTAGTTAAGCATGGGCCACAGATAGACCGCGCCTCGGCGGCGCGATCCATCAGTGACCCATGCTTAACTAATCTGCAATCGCTGTAAAAAAACTCATTCTGGTCACGAATTATTTGGAAACGACTTCCCGGCACGATTTGTTAATTTAAAAGTCTGGAAATATTATCAAGTCTGGTTTCGGTCATGTGCTTAGTATTAGCGGGTTTGTTCAGATAATGCAAGTTTACGACGACAGAACGTTGGGTGAATTTGTTTAAAATACAATTTCGCTTTGATATTTGTTGGTCGGACCCGGCAAAAATGGAATTCAAAATATCGCTCTAACAACTAAGACGAAGAGAACATTTCGAGAAGATACCACTTACTGCACTTTACCATGGTGGTTTAGTTTCGATTGTGATGTTTTCCGCTTAGAGTGCAGTTGCTGGCACTGCATCTTTTAGCAGCTCTTTGCTATTAAGTGATCATTAGTTGGTTCCGTTTGGTTTCCGTGCTCAGAGTGAATTTCTATAAAAAAGGGTGGGGGGAGGGGGATTTAAATCATAGTACCAGTAAGTAAAAACCGTTCACATCGTCATAAAATTTGAAAACGCTTTGCTGACGATATTTATGTCAAATGCAGGCTGTTGATAGAGAACACCCTGTCCGTGAGCCTACCCGGGAGAAGGGGGGTTATACCCAACAATCGTTAGGTGCGGATAATACGATAGTGGTTAACGGACAGCCACTGAGCCGGGGTGAAAAAAAAGGTTTTGTAGAGAAAAAAAGCGTGATTGATGAGGATCGTTACTAAGCAATGGCAGGGAGAGAGTGACAGCGCCCAAAATATCGCACACTGTAACAAGAATGCATTAAATTCGCTATTATTTGACTGTAATTTTTTTACTCGAAATATTGATATGAATCCATAAAATCGCATTTACGGCCTATTATGGGCTGTTGAAGAATCGCGCCGCCAAGGTGCAGTCCATCAACAGTCCATAAATGACATAATTCGAATCGATATCTCAGTTCCGAATTTTGGAATTATACAATTACTGCAAATTATATGTAAATTTACTGCATCTTTGTCATAGTGTATAAAAATAATTGAATAATCTATATTCCCGAATCACATCAAATATATATTATATACACATATACACGAGTTCTACGAATAGGGCTGGGCAATTCGATTCGGTAATTCGAATCGATTCGAAGCACGACTAATTCGAATCAATCGTGAATCATTCATAGGAACAAAGACTTGTTAAGTGAACTAGGAATTTCATTTTTAAAGACGAAATGCAATCGATTTTGGTTAAAGTTGACCAAAATCGATTATATTTCGTCGTTAAAAATGAAAATTGTTGCTCGTAGTGTGAATTGAAAATACACTACAAACTATAAATTTCTTTATTTTCACAATGGGGACAAGTTATAATGCTATAAATTGGATATTTGTTATTTGCAAAGAATAAGATATTCGATTCGATTTGAAAAAAAATATTCGAATCAGATTCGAGTTTAAAATGATTCGGATTCGTCCAGCCCTACTTATACATTATAAGTTCTAGTGGATAATACGATACATAATTAAGGTCATCTTTTATTCATTTATCCATGTCTTCCATATGGAGATCCTAGATTAGCTGATGAGTCTCAGTTGAAATATCCGGTATCATAATACGGACATCCTGCTTACAAGTAGTCAGCGCTTGTCCGATAGTTTTGAAATATGAAACGAGAAAAAAAAATGTAATTTAAAGATATATTCAGATCAGAGTTTAGCTTGTTGTCTTAAGAGGATATTGGAGGTTAGCAAACACTGTAGCAAAAATACATTTTTTTTTATTAAAATTCGCTCAGAGCAAGGTCACAGGTCACAAATTATACTTGAAAATTCTCCTGAAGCCACTAAATTGCAAAAGATATTTATGAAATGCAAGAATAGGAACTAAGGAACCCCCATTCCTGATAGATGTCTATTAACGCGAGTTTTGAAGCCTTGTAGGTGAACACGATCAGGGAAGCAGCAAAAAGGAATTCCAAAGTTTAGATATTCTTGGAAAAAAGCTCCTTGCATAAAACTACTTGTGACATTGTGGAACCTCCACAGTGAATAGGTGCGAAGAGCAGAAAGCTCCCTTGAACAAAGACCATTGTAATATCTGTAAAATAAAGTGAGGCGGCGTGTCAAACTTTGCAGACCGGAAGAAAGTTTAGGGCCAATCATATTGATCACACGGCGTTGAATACGATCGAGCATGCTAAGAACAGTGACAGCGGCACTGCCCCAAATGTGACAGCAATACTCCATACAGGGTCGAATCAATGATTTGTACAAATGGAGAATGATTTCGGGAGTGGGATAATGCCGAGCTCGATATAGAAAACCGACTTTCAATGAAGCTTGTTTAGCAATACTAGTGACATTTTTCTTCCAACAAATTATCATTAAAATCAACGCTCATTATAATCGTTGTTAATTAAATAAAACTATAAAATCGACATTTGGTCGGCTTATTGGCTGTTGATGGAACGCACCGCCGAGTAGGACTGGACAAAACCGAATCATTTGGAATTCGAATTTGATTCGAATCGGATCGATTCACGAATTCGATGCCAATAACAAATATCCCATTTTTACTGTTATAATTTGTCTCCATTGTGAAAATCAAGAAATTTATAGTTTATAGTGTATATTCAATTCACACTCCATGTCTAAGAGCAACAATTTTCATATTTTAACAACAAAATATGATCGATTTTGGTCAATTTGACCAAAATCGATTGCATTTTGTCGTTAAAAACGAAAATTCTAGTCCATTTAGTGAGTATTTGTTCTTATCAAAGATTCACGATTGACTCGAATATATTGTGCTTCGAATCGATTCGAATCACCGAATCGAATTGCCCAGTCCGAACAGACGAGGTACGGTCCATCAACAGCCCATATTTCAATAGGCAATGTGATTTTGAGTTTTTGAGGTATGCAATTACTGCAAATTTACAGTAAATACACTGCAATTTTGTCACAGTGAAGAAGGGTTAGTTATAGGCTTTAAAATTCACCTATTTCACCTGATGAATTTACCAGGTAAAACTTCAAAGAGGAAATCCGGTTAAAGTTAAACAGGTAAGTTATATATTCTTGATTCCAGGTAAAAGTGCTTTGAAAATAACTTTGACCCTTCAGTTAATTTTTAAACCCCTCACCCCCCCTTCAACTTCTAAGGTTTCAAATGTGCCACGACAAAAGCCAATAAACCAATTCTAATTATAGGAGTAAACAAAGGATAAATTGTGAATTTAGAGCTTTAAGATACGGGGCTTTTAGATACGGGGTGTGACTATATCACCAATTCAATATCGAAGGAACAAATCAAAATTTTAATTTTAATTTTCGCGACAGATTAATGATGTTGTTCAGAGGCGCGTGAAACGAAAGTTGTAGCCAGAATAAATAATATTTTTAATTCTGTGACATATTAATGACATATATATCCCCAATAATGATCTTTGTTACGCTGTAACAAATTTAGTACGATCTCTACTCCTTGTCAGTAATTTTACTTCGCGATATTAAAATTAAATTTTAAAAATCGACTTCTTTTGGTCAGTTATGGACTATTGATGGAGAGTACCGCCGAGGTACGTTCCATCAACAGCCCATACTTGGCCAGGGAAACTGTGAAAGTTTTCGTTTGTTGTCTAGAATAAGTTCTTGTTGTCACGTAATTTCCTTGTCTCACACTAAATGAGAATTGAACGTGACATATATGTATATATATATATATATATATATATATATATATATATATATATATATATCGCAGAAGCAGAAATTCGTTTTAACTTCTGAAGAGTCATGTACGTTGCTTTGTTTGTATTTGTCGCTTCGCAATTTCCATATGACTAACTTAATATGAACGTGACTACGCTATATCGTAACTTGCACATTATTAGCAGAATAAATAGTAATTCCAATTTTCACGACTGTAGTGTTGAGGAGATTTGAGTTAACTACTCGACTCGAGTGGCACTCGAGTCTCTTTATTGAATGACTTGCCTCGAGCCGTCTTAGTTAAATAACTTGACTCGTATTCGACTTGACGAAGTTCAGACGCGACTTGACGAAGTTCGGACGCGACTTGACACGGGACTTGATAAATATTTAGCCCGAGTCTGCGAGTCTGTAACAAACCACGTTGTCTTCTGTTGCGTGACTCGTTAGAGAAGAAAATGCGCCTCCCAGAAGGATATAAAACACGCACTACAATCTGCTGTGAAATCCGTGTTTGTCTATGCGATTATGATCAGATGGTGATTCTAGGTGATTAGATGGTGATTCTAGGTCTTACGACATGCAGGAAATATGTTAGGACTATTCTAACTTACAGGGCATAAAATTATTTTTTAAAAAATCAGGTTGTCTGTCGTTGCATCATTAATCAGAGAATAAAACACGCCTCCCAAAGGGATATAAAACATGCAATGTAACTTGCCGTGAAATCCGTGTTCGTTCACCCAATGATGATCAAAAGTTATCATAAGTGGGGACTTATAAAGTGAGAAGTGGCAAATTAATCTGTCATTGCTGTTTAATAGATTTTTATCCTGCGGGAGAGGAAAGCCGAGAATACAGCTTAACCATACGACGAACCACGACCTCTCGTGTAGACACCAGTTCCGAATCAGGGTGAAGGTTTTTGATTACCGCACCCTCGCGGTGCGTTCCATCAACACTCCATATTTGGCCGAAAAGTCAATTTTGAATGTTTTTAAATACCGCCAAGTAAAATTACTGTCAAAGATCAGTGATTTTGTTGCATTTTTTGTTACAGTGCAGTTAATATTACCGATCAAAAGCATTGGAAATACTGATTGTTAGTGCACTGTGATAAAAGTACAGTGGATTCACAGTTCATTTCAGGTAATTGTATATTTAAAAAAATACGGAATAGTGCGTGTTGTAAGAGCCGAGTAAAGAGAAACAAAAAATTGGTAGATGGTTTTAGCATCGCTCAAGGCAGATACTACTCATTGCACTCTGTTATATACAATCTGTTTGGGATATCTTCCTCCAGAGTACAGTTGCTGATATATTTATGCAGCTATTAGTCATAAAAATGGGCTTTGGTATGTTTTTTTGGTATATAAATTCGCTCAGAGCAAGGCCACAGGAGACAAATCATACTTGAAAATTCTCCTGAAGCCACTAAAGTGCAAAGAGCTACATGAAATGCAGGAATAGGAACTAAGGAACTCCCATCCCTGATAGATGTCTATCAACGCGAGTTTTAAATCCTTTTAGATCAGCATGATCAGGAAAGCCGTGAGAAGGCAAGGAGTTCCAAAGTTTAGAGATTCTTGGAAAAAAGCTTCTTGCATAAAACTGTTTGTGACATTGTCGAACCTCTACGGTGAATAGGTGCGAATTGGTAGCCAATCGTGTTGACCGATTAAAAATTTTGTTCGGGGGAACGAGAGTAGAAAGCTCCCTTGAACAAAGACCACTATAATATCTGTATAATGAACAGAGTGAGGCAACGCTGTGGAAAACTTTGCAGACCGGAAGAAAGATTAGGGCCAATCGTATTGATCACATGTCGTTGAACACGGTCGAGCGTGCCAACAACCTGTTCGTTTAGGGCTGTTCTTCCGGTCTTGGTTCGAGGGAATTTTGATGCAAAAAACTGAGCGTGACTATGTCGCACCTTGAGTGTTAACAGAATAAATCGCAATTTCATTTCGAAACAGATTAGTTGTTTTGGCATTGACTACTGATAGCAATCTTAAGGCCGCACTACACGTCTGCGTAGGTTGCGTTGTTTCTTGGTATGTTTTATTTTACCCTTGCGTTTTACGCAAGCGCAATGCTCTGCATGTATTTACTTAAGTTTTCCGATGAAGCCGTACGGTTTGCTAAGCAAGCTAACGGAGATCTCTCGTTTCGCTGCGTAAATTTGTGTTTTATAGGCACGAGAACACGATTAACGCAAAGCATTGCATCACATTGCGATCTGTGACTTATAACTTAACGTGAGAAAATTATATTTCTTGTCGGGTTAAAAGCCAAAACACAAGCACGATGTGTGGTTCCACGCAGAGCTGGGCAATTCGATTCGTTGATTTGAATGTCGAATTCAATCGTGAATCGTTCATAGGAACAAAAAAAAACTTTAATGAACTAGAATGTACATAACAAATGTCCCATTTTTACTACTACAACTTGTCTCCATTTTCAAAATGTACAGAGTTCATAGTATATTTTCGATTCACACTCCATGTTCAAGAGAAACAATTTCCATTTTTAACGACAAAATACAATCGATTTTGGCCAAATTTGACCGAAATCGATTGCATTTGACATTGCATTGATGATTTGACCAAAATCTGTTTTATCTCGTCGCTGAAATATGAAAATTGTTGCTCTTAGTGTGAATTGAAAATACACTATAAACTATAAATTTTTCGCTTTCCACGACGAAGACAAGTTATAATAGTAAAAATGGGATATTTTTTATTCATGTACCCTTAGTGATTCGATTCGAAAAAAATATTCAAATCAGATTCGAGTTCCAAATGATTTGTCCAGCCCCAGTTCGAATGTTACGAAATAATATTTGCAATGTGGAGAACAGACGCGATGAAAAGAGATTTCGAAAGCTGTTGGGTTGATAGATCAATATTGAATAATACAATAATAAGTACAGGTATAATATTTGACTTTGACATCGAAAGTAGAGTCAGTTATTAAATTGATGAGTCTGACGATTGGAAATGGTTGCGGTTCATCACTGGAAGAGGAATAGAAATGATTAACGATGTTATTAGTCGGTTTAATAATAAGAAAAGGTTCAGTATTTGTCTGGTTCTGATTTGTTTCTGGTAATTTTTAATTTTCACTTTGGCATCAGAATATAAATTTTCTATATAAGTTTTACTGGTGAAAATAATAAGCTCGCTGATTGAGAAGAGTTGCAAGACATTTAACAAGTCTATATGTGGGGGTGGGCAAAACCGAATCATTTGGAAATCAAGAAATTTATAGTGTATATTGATCGTGCTTCGATGCGATTTACTGAATCGAATTTCCCAGCCCTATTCATATATCATGGAAGATATTTTGGAGTTTTATCCGTAAATGTCATCAAGATATCGAATTAATTTAAATTTTGTCAGACAATCAGGCCTAATTATGTATTTTTCGGTTTATATCGTATTTTTTGTGCGAAATGGCTGATTCATCTTCAAAGGGAATATGACGTGGAATTAGGGCTAAGCAATTCGATTGGAAGCCCATATCATTGGGGTCGGGCAAAACCGAATCATTTGGAATTCGAATCTGATTCGAATATTTTTTTGATCGTTGATTTCATAAAAATAACAAATATTCCATTTTTACTATTATTTGCCTCCATTATGATAATTCAAGGAAATTCAAATTCACCAATTACAAATATTAGCATAAACTGACTGAAAGCGATATATTATTTTCAATTACGCTCCAGTCCAAGAGCAAAAATTTTAATTTTTAGCGACGAAATACAAAATCGGTTGCATTTTGTCGTTGAAAATGAAAAATTCCACTCCACTCCCAAAGACCAGTGATTTTGCTGCATTTTTTTTTTTACAGTGCGCTCTGTCACTTAAGCGAACAGCAGGGATATTCAACATGCTATAGCCACGTCGGGAATCGGGAATATATTGTCAAAACAACTTTGGTCAAGCACGAGCCACTGATGGACCGCGTCAATAAGACGCGGTCCATCTGTGGCTCATGCTTGACAAAATATTATATTTGATTGCGATAGCGTCCGTGAAATACATCATTAAACGTATAAACTTCAACGCAGAATCGGTTTCGGGTGTTATTAAGTGTGCGATGAATCAACAATTTTTGTTATAATGATTACTGATGGCGATACGAATCACTAGATATTAATACTAAGCAAATAATATATTTCAGTTGAGAAGGTTGGTTGTATACTGGATAGTGGCGAGTAAGGCTAGCGGAAGGATTGCCAAGAATCTTCGCCCTGTATAGATACCACTCACTGCACTCAATTATACAGGTTTAATTGCTTATGAAATCTTTTCCGCTCCTAGTTGCGTTAAAATGTAGCGTATAAGGTTCTATTCGCTCTTTTCTCAGATTAATTAACTTAAACGATTCGAGAGACGCCCGGGGCAGATACCGCTTACTGCACTCGACCATACTGGTTCAGTTTTATATGAAATATGTAGCTCATTGCGTATACTAGTGATTTTTTTGTTTAAAATCAGATGTTTTTCACCCAGAGTGCAGTTACTTGAACTAGAAGTTCATTTTATTGAAGTCATTCATTCATTGTCATCCGCACAACACTATCACTGTCACGATAAGAAACAATGCGATCTTTTTATGATTGAAATTCACTCATAGCAGGGCCGGAAGTACACTGTAACAAAAGTACAGTAAATTCACTGGTCATTTGCAGTAATTGCATATTTCCGAAGTTAAAAAAACGTCTAGTTGATGAGATTTATGTCAATCATGGGCTGTTTCACGATTCAACGAATCGGATTGCCCAGCCCTAATCGTGTATTCTTGCGTAATAATCGTTACTAAGTAACAAAAAATCAATATTATATAATGAAAGTTTATACGTTCATAGTTTTTTTAACTTTATGTAAAATAATTTTTGATAGAGAGTGACATTTCTTCTAAAATGAAACTAGCAAGCTATGGTATCTTCAGTTTTTTGTTGAATCAGACGCTTTGACCGAAAGGATGAAGCCGTAGATACATCCATCGCCTATTGATTAATCTAGGATGAGCAGGGAAGATGAGGCCTTTTCAATAACAGTAGCCTTGTCCACTAACACAGGGCAACGCTCATAGGCAAAGGTCACGTTGCAGGATAGAATTTCATTTGAAGCAGAGAATACGAAGCTTTGACCAAAAGGATGGTGGGAGCAGTAGTGATGGCAACCCAGTAGTAATGGCAACTAGGTAAAGCATTACCAGATAATCTAGTTTCACATTGAAAACTAGGCAGTACCTTAATTTAAACCAGGTAAACTGGTAATCGTTGTTTGGCTGCATTTAATACATTTTTAATACATTTCAAGCTTATTTTGGAGACTTGTTCTGTAAGGAAAATATAATTTACATAGTTTTTTGAACCCGGTGTACCTAGTTTAAAATTTGCTGAGTTCACCTAATTTTACCTAGTAATTTACCAGGTAAAACTTGAAATAGAGAACTCGGTAAAAGTTAAAACTAGGTAGGTTAGGTATCGGTGAAACCAGGTAAAAGTATTTTTAAAATAAACTCGGTAAACTAGGCACCTTTACCTAAAATTGCCAGCGCTACTGAGAAGGGAAGCTTAAGACTTTTTAACAACGATAGTCTTGTTCGCTTACGTGATTGCTAATGCTAACATAGGGCAATGCTCATAGGAAAATGTTAAAGAATAAAATTTCATTTTCATCCTGCGGGGGAGGAAAGTCGAGAATACGGCTTTGATCGAATTGATAGAGGCGCAGACGCGACAGGTGGTTCGATCGAAACGTGTTTTTTTTTTTATTGAATTTCACCCTAAGCAAGGCCGGAATCACCTTTCAAAGGGAACCAACTAACGGCCACTTAATAGCAAAGAGATACTAAAGAAGTAGTACCAGCAACTGCACTCTAAACGAAAAACATTCCAAACGGAACTGAACCACAATGGTAAAGTACAGTGGGTGGTATCTGCCCTGGGCGATGGTAAAATCATCTGCCACTGTTATTGAGGTAGAAATACTTTGCAGAGCAACACAATCAGGATTTTTAGGGCGAAGAAATTTAAAAATTGTTGCAAGAATCGTGAATCATATAAAGCTGAAAAATGCCAAAAGTAGAAGTCGCTACAGCGATTTTGAAAAAATATGGCTCCTCGAACCAATAATAGATAAAGATGTAATGATGGCGAAAATGCCCAAATGTACTGTTTTGATTTAAGTAACGTTGTTCGAAACTACTGTAATAATGTACAAAGTATTAATAGCATTGTATTAAGAACTATAATGAAATTTTTTTTCGTGCATCTGAACATGCTTTTGTAGTGAAGTGCCTTTTTCTTGCTGAAAATAAATAAAGGAAGCTCTCGGGTTAAGAAAATATTTAAATCCACCTAGAAAACAATATAAATATATATATGAATTATTTGCGTTAATCATAGTTCATGTTGGACCATCATTGCTCATGTAGAAAATTTTTTTTTTTATTTTGAAATTTGAAAAATGGAAGAAGGACTGTGAGGACCATTTACGTGAATTCATATTTAAGTCCACTCGTTTGATTTGATAATTCAATTATCGTTTTCTGAATAAAAGTTTTGTTTTATTTTTATTAACATGCTTGACCGCACATGAATCTAGAATAACTTTCTTAGAAAGGTATTAATTATTACATCATAATTCATATGCCCACGTTTTATTATTTGGTCACAAACCTTATTATATTCAAAAGTAAATAAAAGCGCCGGAAAAGGGCGGGAACTGCTTTATTGTGGTTAATAAGTGCTTAATGTATACGACGTGCTTTATCCAACAGCCTTTCCATTCAAATCATTAAAATTGTAGAAATATAAGTCAGGGCCGCTCAGGATCAAATTAGCCAATGTTTTAAGTATATATTTTAGTGGGCGCGATGGCCTAGTGGTTAAACACTTGGCATCGCAGGTTGAAGACCTCGGGTTCGAGTCCCGCCGAGTCCGACTCGCTTATCCACGCCCACCACTCAACCCAGGGTGTAATAACTTGGGTCGGCTAAGCCGAACAGGAAAAGATAATATCTTTCCAGTAATTGCAACCCTGTCCGTCTATAAGTGGCCGCTGTTACAGGGCCTTGGACAGGGTGATCCACTCAAAGAAGTGGCTACAAAAAAAAAAAAAAAGATACGAGAGAGAGTTAAGTCCTAGGAGTCTACAGGGCGCTTGTTCAAAGTAAAATGGACTGCTTTTCATACGTTAAATGTTATCGGTGGCGGAAGGACACGAAATTGACAAAGCAGGACAGGAAAGATCATATCTTTCCAACAACCCTGTCCGTCCATAAGTGGCCGCTGATACGGGTCTTGGACAGGGTGATCCACGCCGAGAAGTGAGTTCAGTTATTCGGATTTATACGTGAAAATGCAGGTAAATTTAACAAATTTTATGACCGTGTGAAAAATGCGTTCAATTATTCCGATTTATACGCGAAAATGCAGGTAAATTTAACGTTTTTTGTCAACAGGCTGTTGTGCTTTTGTGACTTCATGGTTGCTTTGGTTTGAATGGCCTGGTAATATAATACTAGCTATCCCTAATTGGGTGGTTTTGGGAATTGTTTTGTGGTGCGTGTAAGTATAGGATGTATAAATACACAGAACACCGTTAGCAGGTAGGCACGCGCAATTTAGAACGCTCTGGAATACCTAAATCGAATCCAGAATATCGAATCCCATTCATAGATTCACGATAGCGCAGTTAAATTATTCATTGAAATGTGCAACGCACGCAGATGTGCAATGGAAGGTTGAAGGTTCAAGTAAGTCACAGGAGTCTTAATAAACATAGTAAGAGTGGCAATAAATCAAAAATCCAGGTTTAATAAAATCCATGTACGAGAAATGCGGAATCAATCAGGAGTGATCAGGGTGTGTCCCTAATTATTTGACGCCATTGTATGTCATAAATAACACACGTAACGTTTGCGTAGGTTGCGTTTTTTCTAGGTTTGTTTTATTTTACCTTTGCGTTTTACGCAAGCGCAATGCTTTGCATGCAGTTCCTTACGTTATCCGATGAAACAGAAGGTTCGCTTTGCATTTGCAAGCTAACGGAGAGTGCTCGTTTCGTTGCTTGCGTTTGTGCTAACACAAGGCAATGAAGGCGTGTGTTGGTGTTTTATTTCTTTACCCGAAACGTAATGCAACGCATTGGTAAGACAACTTCACGTGTATTGTGGCCGCCACCCCCAACAGAATACATGCACTGCTAAAAGTTCCGACTGTTCGTATGAAATTGCAGTTTTGGATTCGGATAGTTTATTAGTTTACCGGGATAAACCTGATGAGTTATTCTGAATAATCAATCTCTACCTTTGTTAGCTTCGAAAGGGGTGCTAGAAATATGGGAAGATATCCTAGTAGGGGTGAGCAAAATCGATTATGTTTCGATCGAATATTCGAGAAGTCATATAACAAACAAACAAAGACGTTTTCCATCAGCTTATAATTCAAGTAAGAGTCCACAGTTATTTTTCGAAAAAATTTGAAATTGTCCTTTTGTTGACTCCAAATAGCTGCAGGAATCGAATAATTTATGATGCGAATATTCCGAATCCCCACACCCTAGTTAGAGATATTTTGACCAACTGCATTTTGTTGAGTATGAGTCACCGATGGATCGTGCCGCTTAGGCACGGTCCATCTGTGATTAGGGCTTGGCAGAATGAAATTTGGTTTTGAACACTTATGCACCAATCAGATACCACGCCGTGTTCGTTGTTTTTCGCTCAAGTTGCAGTGAAAGGTTTGGAATTAGTAGATAATTTTGCTACAACCCAGGGCAGTTACCAGTACAGTTCGGTGATTCGAAGTACAGATTATTCCAATCAATATTGAATTGGTCATAGGAACAAAAACCTGCTGACTGAAGTGTACTTTTTCATTTTTAACGACAAAATACAATCGATTTGGTCAAATTTTCGCACCTGGACTGGAGTGTAAAAATGGGATTTTGTTATTTTATGGAGTCAGCGATTTGATCCGATTCGAAAAAAAATATCCGTATCAGATTCGAATTCCAAACGATTCGGTTTTGCCCAGCCCTAGTTACCAGTACCACTCACTGCACGCTGCAGTGGCAGTTCATTTCTGTATAAAAAATTGCTTGTGTCAAACCGTGTTAGTATGAATGCCATAAAGAAATATATCATGAACAAAATACCTGGTTCCTAATTATGTAAGTCTTTTCAACCAGGCAAAAAATTAAAAAATGTAAAAAATTACATAAGTCTGTCTATAAAAAAAAAAAACTCGGTAAGATTAAAAGTAGGTAAATCAAATGTCAGTGAAACCGGTGAAGTATTTCAAAAATTAACTATGTATACTAGGTAACTCACACTTCTACCTGAAATTGCCATTACCCATTAGTCAGTCCCCTTCGGTGCTGCTTAAGTGAATTTCAATAAACAAAAGTTTAGCGGTTCCATAACATCTACCGATCACATAAGTGGTACCGTGTTTTGTTTTGGGATTTTGTAATACATGGTTGAGGGACCGCGAATGAATGAATCCATTCAACGCTATTGTATACACTGTTACGAAAATGAAGTAAAAACCCTGCTCTTTGACAGTAATTTTACCTAGCGATATAAAAAATATGTAAAGTTCAAAACTTAAGAATCAAAACTTGAGAACATTGATCGTACAACTCTTGTTACAAAAACTTCAGAAATCTCACTTCGAATTTCCTCCCCCTCCCCAACAAGGTGATTGCAATTTAGATTGCTATTCCATGACATTTTCGCTCTTCGCAACCCCCGACATTTTTATGACATCATATTGTGCGCCGCAGGAGATAACTTTTCAAAACAACAATAGACTTTTACTGTCACATAATTAATATGATACAGAAATTAGATCGAAAGCACAAAATTTCACAATATGTTAGGGTCGAAAAGGTGAAGAAAATGGAAGTTTTTGAAGCATAAAAAATTTCCGACATTACCTACTCAAATATATGTGAAAACAATAAATTTTAACGCTTTTCTGTGATTCTGATACATTTTGGGGGCTGTTGCACCCCCTGACCTTTTATCCGCGCCAGGCTGCAACGGAATTGCCAGTGTCTACGTGGAACTAACCCTAACCGTATTTTGAAGGAAATTTTCTACTGGGAAAATAAAAAAAACACTAAAATGGGTGATGATTCACGGGACTTTCCACACACATAAACAAGTGCACGAATAGTCTTGTCTAACCCAAAATCATTCGCCAAATTCTTATCTAATGAAGTCTTGCGAAACGACATTTAACGAACGTAAAAGTGGGTTATTTGGTTGGGGGCGCTGCAGTAAATATACTAATTGTTCGGACGTAATAGATCCAAATAGATAGTAGCAGTAGAAAACAACATAAAAAATAAGAAAAGAGGCCCCCTAAGTTCTGAGAAGGTGGAAAAGTTACCGCCAAGATTGTGGATATTTTTCTGAAATTTCAGAATAATAGCCAAATCACTTCTGAGAGAAAAAGGTAAATTTCGACATTCGATTTCTTATGCTACTAGGGCTGTCCAAAGTATTCGATTCGATTCGTGGATCATTACCTATTCGATTCAATTTTCTCAGTAATTCGGAATCAACATATTCAAATAGGTACACGGTTTCAGAAAAATAGACGTGTATTTTGGTGTTTTATTAACAGTTTTCTTCGTGAATCTTTCTGTACCTTTTTCATAATAATGCTGGTTCGAATTTCGAAAAAAAGGAATAAAATGAAATATTACCGAAAACGCTGTTTTGTATAATTTCCCCAAATATCACTCCACCGGTGCTCGTAAACAACAGAATAGATATATAATTTTTGTTCTAATTTTTTTTTCTCAAACTGACTTATTTTGTTTTTAAGATTTGATCAATTCAGTCAAAGCATTTTACTCAATTTGAGAACAACTTAGTACATAAAACACCTCAAGCATGACCTTTCAAAATCAACACCTCAGTCGCTAGGTATAATTTGTTGTAAAACGCAGAGAAAAAGAAAATAGCGCGCAAAAATTTCGATTTTCCTCAATTTCTCCCGGCTCACCCGCTTCCGCCCCAGTGCTCGTAAACAACAGAACAAGTATAAAATGTTGATTTCGTTGGTTGGTTTGAATTGGTAGTTTTGAACCAACCAAAAGCGTGCAAGAAATTTTGAAATTTTTTGCGACACACGGCAAAAAGCAAAAATGTAGCAGGAAAACTTGTTCTAATGATATAACTTAGTTGCAAAACGCAGAAAAAAAAGAAATAGCACCGAAGGCGCGCGAAAATGAGCTGTTTTATGAAGTTTCTTCAAATATCTTCGCGATTACGCCGCAAGTGTATAATATGTCATTGTTTGCATTGCTGTTCTTTCAAACTGAGTTACTTGTTTGTAAGATTTGATGAATTCAATTCGATCAAAGCATTCAATTCAATTTAGAAAAAAAACTTGTAAATATAATACCTCAAGCATGACTTTTCAAAAATCAACAAAAAGTTTTCTTTTGCCAAGCCTGAGCCACAGTGGCTATACTTCGACAAAAGATAATAAGGAAATTTTTTTTCGCATTTATTAACAAATCCACGCCTTTCATAAGCCAGAGGTCTTTATTGAGAAGCACTCACCAGAACGACAACAACACTATCCACCTGTCAACTACTTCCTCAATAATGAAATCAAAGGTCATTTGAACTTTTGAAAAGTTGTTTTATTCTCACTTATTTTGGTGGGTGAGATCCAGCAAGATATTGTCCCATAGGTCACTTGGAATGAGGTATATGTGTTATTGAGGGGGGGAGGGGGTGCAAAGAATGGGGCGTGTATAGTCTTGCAATTGTTTTTAATATCAATCAAAATTAACTACAAAATATTGTATCGGTTATGAGATATCAGTTTTATCGTGCGAAAGAGAAAAGTCGAGGGTAGGATTTAAATATTTCCGGTGAAGTTCTGTATTTGCGAATCAGAATAGAGGTCTTTGGACCAAAGACAAAAACACTGCTGTTTTGCGTTGTCTCATTTTCACTTCAAGTAAGGCCAAAGGCAGCGTGAAAACAAACAGGACAAGATACACCCTAAATTAAACTTGATGCCTGATCAGCCCGATCTATCAGTGACCCATGTTCAGCAGAGGAGGTACAAGGGTACACACCGCACCAGTGCTCTAGGTCAACAAGACCTTGTGTGTGTATTCTGCCATCCATTATTATACATTTTGTTGGCGTAGGCTACTACGCTACTGTGTACAATATTGTGTACTCGAATAAACATACATTGCTACAAAAGAGAGCCGGAGTGAGCGTTATCGGCCTCTTGTAAAACCAACTATCCACCTTTTTCCTTCCGAATATAACACGCAAGTAATAAGTTAGCTCAATGGCCGCAATTAGGGCTGGGCAATTCGATTCGGTGATTCGAAGCACAAATTATTCCAATCAATCGTGAATCGTTCATAAAAACATAAACTTGTCATTGTCATTTTTAACGACAAAATACAATCGATTTTGGTCCAAGTTTGGCCAAAATCGATTATATTTTGTCATTAAAATATATGAAAATTGTGGGTCCTAGACATGGAGTGTGAATTGAAAATGCAATATAAACTATAAATTTCTTGATTTTCACAATGAAGGCAAGTTGTAATAGTGCAAATGGGACATTTGTTATTTACATGTAATTTATGATTCGATCCGATTCGAAAAAAATATTCGAATCAGATTCGAATTCCAAATGATTCGGGTTGCCCAGCCCTAGCTGTAATACAAACATGTAAATACAAGCTAAAGCTACACGGGAAATATTTAATTTCACCAATACTGCACCTAAAACATAAGTCCTAATAAACAGCGAAAATTTGAGCATTTTTCTAACAACTGTTTCCTTTTCACAGTTATTAATATTTAATTTATTTAACTAACTCCGTATTCGAGATGACTACGATGACTAGGACAGCCTTGCTACTTGTGATATACATAGGTAAGTGTTCAGAACTGAAAGAAGATAGATAGAATACTGTTTTTCTTCGGGTGTCTCAAATTTTCTTCGGAAGGTAAAAAAAAGCTTCAAAATCAATCATCAATTACTGTAAGCGGTAGCAGTATTGATTTAAATGTAATATCGTCTGTGTCTTTTTCATTAGTTCAACAACTTGCTTCAATTACATGTCGCCCTGTGCTTACGTTACGTTGTTCACTTCGGGCTCCTGGGACATGCAGAGAAAATAATCTGTCCGAAGAAAATTTAAAAATCGGGCACTTTGAACGGCGTGTCGTAAGTGGCGACTAAACGGAAGCATAGAAAATGAAGATGGTTTTACCATCGCTCAGGGCAGATACCTTTCACTGCACTTTACCATGGCCGTTCAGTTCTGTTTGGGAGGTTTTCCATTTAGAGTACAGTAGATGATACTACATCTTTTAGTAGCTTTTTGCTGTTAAGTGGCCGTGAGTTGGTTTCTCTTAAGCACTGCTTTTGGCCCTGTTCAGAGTGAATTTCAATTGAATTGACTCATAAAATGATGCTCATAACATCAAGTCAAGATTGTTAAACATTGCATCACAGGGCTACCACAATTTCTATGCATCGATATGCGAGCTATTATAGACATGGCTGGTTATAAAGGCGCTGTTGATTTCGTTCGATTTGGCAATGACGTCAACGTCACGCTTCGTTTCACATCCGGAGATAATACAAATAAATACGACAAGATAGCAGTGCATATGCTGCCTGCTGTATTTGGGTGAGTCAATTTTTATTAATCTAGAAGTAGTCTGCTGTCACCACTAGTGTAAAAGAAGAGGAATCCCTGAGAACACGGGCTTTCGTCCGCGGAGTCGGGAATTTCCCAATCCAGATTCGATCCTGAATCCAAAGAGGGCTTCCCACTGGATAGAGGGCTTCCCACTATTTATAAATGAGTCAAAGTGTCATTAATTATTATTAATGATGGTTGAAGCATCATTAATTCTTCACTGGGGTTGATAGCACCCTTGTACTCTCATTCAGGGCTGAAGAACTCTATGCTATCGAGTGGTTTCGGGACAATTTCATCTTTAATAGGATGCGTGGAACATTGCTCGAATTTTAATAAAGAGAAGTGGTAAAGCAAGAAACACCCAAAGAAAATTGAATTGCTGTCTAGTTCCTGGTGTCTGCCCTGAGCTTAACAGAAAAACATGGTCACTTAATACCCCCACTTTTATTTGTAAAAATTCAGTTCATATGGTAGTAGTGGTATATGGTTTTGTCATCGCCCAGAGCAAATACACTCACTGCACTTTACCATTGCAGTCCAGTTTCATTGGGAATGTTTTTCGTTCAGAGTGCAGCTGCTGGTACTACATCTTTTAGTAGTTCTGCTATTGATTAAGTGGCCGTTAGTTGGCACCTTTTACATACTGTTTCCGGCTTTGCTCAGAGTGGATTTCGATAAAAAAAGTAATCTAAACTGAAACCTAATAATAATGTAATGCAGTTCACGGCATCTCCCCTGGGTGAAATTGAAAGAACTATTTCTTTTACTTACTGTTTTTTAATTTTAGGCGATCAAGCGACGCAACAAATGTTTGTAATAATGGTATTGGAGCGACAGAGATTACAGTGGTTACAGGTATATATTTTTTCCTTATTTTACAGCCACTTATTGGAGTGGATCACCTTGACCAAGACCCTGTAGCAACAGCCACTTATAGACGGACAAGGTTGGAAAGCATTGTCGAATTTTTTTGTAGAAATTTATCCTAAGCAAGGCCGGAAGCAGTGCCTAAAAGGAATAAACTAGTATTTATGATGAGCTAATACGATAAAAGTGATATTTTCTGAAACAACCGTCGCAAATTCCATATATATTTATATTATTTTGCTGCGTTTTGCTACAAATTATAATTTATATCAAAATTTTCCAAACGAAAGTCTGGCTTATATCTCTATATCACACCAAAAGAGATATTTTGAAGAAATATTGGTGATATCATAGTCTAATCTGTAATTTTACTCTGCCATGTATGAGCCACAGATGTACCGTGCCGCTAATCCATGATCCATGCTTGCCAAAACATTTTTTAGAGACACCTCTTGGTCACCAGCGGCCACATATAGATATAGAGTTGTTGTAAAGATATGATCTTTCTTGTCCGGCTTAGCCTACCCAGGTTATTACACTCTGAGTTGAGTGGTGAGCATAGATAAACGGGCCGGGCTTGAACCCGAGATATTCAAGTTGCAATGTCAACATGTTAATCACTAGGTGATCGGGCCCACAAAATTGAATTTTTCTTAAAACTTTCCAGGAGGTACACAGACAACTATGAAATCTCTGGCCGAGTCTTCGTATTTTCATCGTTCCGTGTTAATTTCAAGTTCGTCAGATTCTTCTGCGACCAATTTATGCGCAACAATACTTCCGATAACAGAGACAGTGAAGACGTACAGAGCAAAATTCATGGGACCAGTAACTGGTTCTATATGGTTCAGGTTAGTGTGGTTTTTGCACCTTTTTTATTGAAATTCACTCTGAGCCGGAAGCCCGGGAACGGTCTGAAAAGGAACGAACTAACGGCTGCTTACTAGTAAAGAGTTACTACTAGCACCAGCGACTATACTCTAAACAAAAAACATTCCAATCGGAACTGAACTGCTATCGTTAAGTGCAGTTAGTGGGTAGTATCTGCCCTGGGCGATGATAAAACCGTCTACCACTTCTTAAACAACTACAACAAAAAGGGGGTTTATTGCATAGCATAATAAATCAGTCTTCAAAATCAGGCTAAGATGGGCTAATTCTGTGTAATTAGTGCTGTATGCGAAAAGTGTTGAGATTTCCTGCGTCGAGGCAGCGTTGAAAGGCACTTAATAGGCACCATGCCCCTCCCCACACTTAATTAGCTATCGCAAACAGTATGTTAGCATTAATTATGCAATAGTGTGATCTATTAATGACCAACACCTTCGTTGATTAAAATCGTGACGTTTTGAAATACTACGAAAGCTTACAATTGTCAACGCTTTTACGACGAATCACTAATACCATATAAATAACAATTTTTCCCATTCCTAGTATTACAAATAGTCTCCATTGTGAAAATCAAGAGATTTAGTTTATAGTGTATTTCCAATTAACACTCTATATATAAGAACAAAAATGTTTATATTTCAACGACAAAATATAACAGATTTTGATCAAATCGATTGCATTTTCTCGTTAAAAATGAAACTTCTGGTTCATTTAGCAGTATTTGTTTCTATGACCGATTGACTATTGATTCGAATAAATTGTGCTTCGAATCGAATCGTGCCCAGCCCTAGTTGTGGGTTTATATTTTTTGGATTAAGGGCTTCGGGGATGAAGTAATTTGCCTTCGGTCTGAAAGCCATTTTCATGTGTCTGGCCAAATCTTGCAAAACAGATTGGGCAATTTCTATCCGGATTTCTCAGTGAAATGTATATTTTGTCGCTATTAAATCGTGGGATTTTGTTTAAAAATGATACTAAGGTGATTAGGGCTGGGCAAAACCGAATCGTTTGGAATTCGAATCTGATTCGAATATTTTTTTCAAATTGAATCGAATCGTTGATTTCATAAAAATACCAAATATCCCATTTTTACTATTACTATTATAGTCTCCATTATGATGATTAGGAAATATACAGTTACAAATTACAACAAATATCTGCATAAACGAATTAAAAGCGATGTATTTTTATTTTAACCACAAAATACAACCGATTTTCGTCAAATTTGACCAAAATCGATTGCATATTGTCGTTAAAAATAGAAAAATACACTTTATCCAGCATGCTTTTGATCCTATGACCGATTCACAATGGATACGAATGATCTGTACTTCGAATCGATTCGAATCACCGAATTGAATTGCCCAGCCCTAAAGATGATAAGCGTCAAGAGCGTGCAACACCGTTGATGACACACTTTTTTAATACATTCATTCCCGAATCGATTGATATGATTTTGAATCAACCTTTTTTAATCTCGCTATATTCAAAAAATATACTGGAAAATTAATTTAGTAAAGGAATAACATATATTAAATCGCAACATAATAGTGTTGGGGAGATTCGAGTCTATGACTCGAGTCAACTCGTGTGCCTTTCGACTCAACTGACTAGATCTCAACACTGCAACATAACCATGAAATTTTTGTCAAGGTGTGCCGAAGCAATCTCCAGTTTATCTTATCTGTCTAATGTTTCAAGGTACCTGGAGACAGTGGGTACATTCATGTACGGAGATTTACTTCTGGCAGACGGTAGGAGCGCGAACAACGAGTCGTTCAATGTTGTAATGTCACCAGCTGGTGCGATTGACGACAGTGGGGCGTTTGCTGACAGATGCAAAGACGTTACCGGGAGCAGTGAAGTGGGCATTGTGACCGCACAGGCTTCAGCTTCCAGTAGCGGTAAGTACTCACTAAATTGATATGTGCTGAGTAGTAAAATTTTACTAAGTTGACTGTGCTTATTAGTAAACCCTTTTCCACGAAATTGACAGTGCGGAATATGCGAAAAACCCAGTTCGAATGCGAGGATTAGGGTTTTCAGATCAGCCATGAAAATTTTTGTTAAAAAAGATATGAGAATTTTTCAAACCATCCGAATCAATTCGCATCTTTAATGTAAATGTGGCAAATCACGATTGCGTTTCTTCAAATTGCAAGTAAATTCAATTGATAACAACATTTTGTAGTAGTTCTTTTTCCCTAGCCATTATTGTAGTTTCCTTTTTACTGTAATAAGTCCGGAAATAGCACACCGAAAAGAACCAACTACAGACCGCTCACTAGTAGGTATGCATATAGGTTCTGCTTTCGGCCTGAAAGCCAACTTGAAGCCAATATTTATAATAAAAAAAGTAATTTTTTCACAGGTACATTTGGGATAATGGTAACATCACTCACTTCATTTGAACCAAATGTGGGGTTGGCTGACAGCGAGAAAACCGTAGCTTGCGCTGCCTTGCGGACGGTTTCATCAAAGACTGTGACGTCATCAATGAACTGGAAAGGGGTCAAAGGAACATTCACCTTTACACAAAACACACCTTTCGACGCCACTCAGACTACTGTCTCGCTTACCGGCCTAGCTGTAAGTAATTTAAACGAGCATTCTCGCCTATTCTGAATACCTTTTTTAATTGAAATCATATTTGAATTCTAGTACTTCTAGGGCTTTCGTGTGTGGTTTTATAAGCCGCAATACACGCTTGTGTGGGTTGCGTTGTTTCTTGATTTGTTTTATGTAACCTTGCGTTTTACGCCAGCGCAACGCTGCGCATACGTTTGCTTGCATTTTCCTACGCAACCGAACGGTTGGGTCTGCAAGCTAACGTTCGTTTCATTGCGTACGTTTGCGCTTTACATGCATGTGAGTACAATTAACGCCAACTAATGCAGACGTGTATTGACGTTTTCGTTTTGTAACCCAAAGGAAACCGCAAGGAAACGCATCTGTTAGACAACTTTATGTGTAAGTGTGGACTTGAAGCTTCATTACTATTCACTTGACCAAACCACCAACTGCTATCTGATTGAAAAACGTAACCGTATATAACTGAGCATTTTTAGTCGAGTGCAGTGAATGCTATCTGTCGTCTTTATTCAAGTCACCTCTTACGAAAAGAAGGAAATACGTTAGGGCGATTTTGATGCACATACCTCCAATCCAAGACTAACTGTAATTTCAAGTCGAATCGAGACGGGCTATTTTTTGGTATATAACAATATTTGTCCAAAATTTCCTAACAGAAAATGCATTTTATCAAACATAAGCCACAGATAAACCGCGTTTCAGCAGCGCAATTCATTGGTGATTCATACTTGACAGAACATGCTTATTTCGAATCCACTCACCCATCCACTCCTCATTAAAGCTTTCTGTATATCCAACTACCTTTTTTATTTTTATTTTTTCAGTCTCGAACCAGCGGTTACCATGTCCACAGGTACCCTGTGGCGCAAAGACTTTCAGAAAGTGAGAATCCGTGCGATGCCAAGTTCGTCAGTGGACATTTCAACCCGTATGCGGTGGATGTCAAAACCAGTCCTTCACCGGGGACGGGAACGAGCGATCAGTATGAAATTGGTGAGTTTTATGCAGGGTGGCGCGGGAACGTATAAGATGTGAGATCTTTGCGAATCTTTTGGTAACTGTGGGAGAGACGCTCCCACAACACTGCGTAACACTTTTATCTGTGTTTTAAAATCATGGAATGATAACAAACAATCCATTCAGACAATACACTGCAACGGTGGCGTACACTGTAACAAAAGTACAGTAAATTTACTGGTTATTTGCAGTAATTTCATATTTCCAAAGTTAAAAAACGCCATATTGATGAGATATATGCCAATTATGGGCCGTTGACGGACCGCACCTTATTTTCAATAGCGCCAAGTAAAATTACTGTCGAAGATCAGTGATTTTGTTGCACTTTTTCTTGTAAGTGTATTTAGAACTATGGAAAGGGGAGAAGCGAAAAATAGGTGTGGCAGGCAAAAATTTTCTCATCGGAAAAGCGCGTTTATTACAAAACCTACTAAAAACCTAAGGCGGGGAAAAAAGGAATTTTAATGCGCGATAAGTGCAAAATCTTCATGCGCGCCAAATGCGCGCGAAAGCAGTTGAAAGGTCATTTTGATATATTTTACGGTCGGCGAGGGGGACATGGTCCTCCTAAATCACGCACAAACTTATTACGGTAAATTACGGCGTTTCAAGTTTCATTACATTTTTCTTTCACATTTTAAAAAATTCTCCATTGTACCACGTGCCTCAAATCTACAGGTGATTTGAGCGGAAAATATGGAACACTGGACGGCATGAACGAAACATCAGCAACGTATACAGATTGGAACTTACCACTGTTCGGACATAACAGTATTGTTGGAAGATCTATGGTCATTCATAATGCAGATGGCTCCAGGTGTGTTGCAAGAAAATTAAATTTGGGAATGCACCGTTCATTTGCACTAGAGCGATTGAAATAAAATGGGTGGGATAGTCGGTAACATGTTGGCATCGCAGGTTGAATATCTCGAGTTCGAGTCCAGGCTCGTTAATCCACGCCCACCACTCAACCCCAGAGTGTAATCACTTGGGTAGGCTAAGCCGAACAGGGAAGATCATATCTTCCCAACAACTCTAACCCTGTTCGTCTATGAGTGGATGCTCGTACAGGGCCTTAGAATGATTCACTCCAACTGAACCCCTAAATTCGAAACCATCTTCTGGGTGTGATCTTACGTTCCAAAGCATTTGAAATGATATCTACGATATTTTTCGGTCGCCATTAAATTAGCGTCGGCAATTTTTGGCAGAAGTACCTACTTTAGCTAAAGTTTATTTTCTAAGTAATTTTACTTAATTTCACGGATATCTGATTCACCTAATTAAACTTTTACCGAGTTTTCCTAATGAAGTTTTACCTAGTTAAGTTACTAGGTAAAACAGGTAAATCTACCTAATTTTTAACTAAGTAGATCATATATTCATTTAAAAATGTTTTTGAAATTGGCAGTTCGGTGATTTCACTTTTCAATTCTATTAAAAAATGTCCTAAATGCAGCGAGGCGATGATTGCCGGCAAAGTTGTTTTACTTTTTCATCTAGTTCAAGCAAAACTAGATTGTTATCACCACACTAAATACGCTACTGTACATAGCCGCACTAAAAATCAAAAGGGGTCTTTGGAAAAGAGTGAAATTATTGTTTTACTTCATAATGTTTCAGATTGCTTTGCAACACTATCGGGTACCCCACAACTGTAACAACGGGATTCGCTGCGTTCAAGACACCGGCGTACGGTACCATGTATATCAGGCAGGATGCTGGCAACCCTGACGAAGATACAACTATATTCATTGAGCTGGCAAACCAGGTGAGATGATAAGATCACATTCACAAAGTTTATTTTAAGATATAATATAATATAAAATGTTGTAGGCAATGGTCTAGTACTTATTTGTATCGCAGATTGAAGATGTTGTAAATCTATGTTCACTACCCAACGCAGGATGTAACTACTAGGTCAAAAGCCTGTGGTGGCGGAAAACACTAACTATGTTCATTCACAAGCGCTAGCTAATAAAGGCCTCTTTTTAAATTGATACTTTTTTTTATTGAAATTCACTCTGACCAAGGCCGGAAGCAGTGCCTAAAGTAAACCAAGCAACAGCCACTCAATAGCAAGAGCTACTAAAAGATGCAGTGCCAGCAACTGCGCTCTAAGCGGAAAACATCTCAAACAGAACTGAACCTTCATTGTAGAGTGCATTGAGTGGTATCTGCCCGGGGAATGGTAAAACCATTTACCACTTTTTTGCCTCCTTTTAGTCACCTCTTACGATACGCAGCAAATACGTTAGGACTATACTAAAGCCGTATATGGCAGGAACTTATAAATAACAGACTATTGTCTAAAATGTAGTAGCGATGCCTCGTTAAATTGAATATGCCGAGGTTTAAAATAGGGTTTTGCTTCTGCACCCCTTTAGTTTGATAAATCGAATAAATTGTGCTTCGAATCGATTCGAACAATTCTCGAACCCGCGTCTACAGGATTTCAAAATAATAAAATAACTCAATCAAATACGTGACTTAAACGTTTTTTTGTTTCAGGACAAATCACAATCAGACATGCATAACTGGCACGTTCATCAGTATCCTGTGGGCGACGATGCGTTGACTGGGAAATGCGGAAGTGCTGGGGGGCATTACAATCCTTCAGGGGTGAGTTTTATTGTTTTGGAAACGGGAAAAGGACCTAAATAGCAAGAACTCGTTTTTTGTCCGTTAAAAACCGAGTGAAAAGAAATGTCCTAATTATAGAAGGCATGTCTTTTAAAACTAAGCCAAATATTTATTACGTTTTCGAAATTTTTATGTACTTAATCTGCAGAAAAAGCATCATACACTGTGAAAAATACTATGAAATCAATGTTCTTTGATAGTAATATACCCGGTGATATTGAAATAAACTATAATTTTTTTTGGCCAATTATGGGCTGTTGGCCTTCGTGCGTTCCATCAACAGTTTATACTTGGCATTAATCTCACCAACAACGTAGTTTTAAATTTCCGAAATATGTAATTACTGGAAATGAACGGTAAATTTATATCAAATTTATTACAGTGTGTGTGTCGAATTTTACGCCATGAGATTTTGTTTTAAATCGTGATTTGTATCGCTTATCGCTCGATTTTGAATTTAAACCGGATCCTGCATCGTTTATACTTGAGTGCCCTGTTATTTTCACTCACGCTGTCGTCTGATATTTTCGGAAGTTTACTGCCGTGAACTTAGTTTGTTGCAGATTTAAATGAAACAACGTTTCAACGCTCAAAGTAGTTTCGTATTGATCACTTTGGAATTTACATCTAGTTCACGCCTAGGGTTGGGCAAAACCGAATCATTTGGAATTCGAATTTGATTCGAATATTTTTTTCGAATCGGATCGAATCACGATTTCCATGTAAATGACATGTATCCCGTTTTTAATATTATCAAATTTGACCAAAATCGATTGGATTTTGTAGTTAAAAATGAAAATCCTAGTTCATTTATTAAGTATTTTTTTCCTATGAACAATTCACGATTGATTCGAATATATTGCGCTTCGAATCATCGAATCGAATTGCCCAGCCCTATTCACGCCTTCCCCATCTATGAATAATTACATGGGATTTTGTTCTTAAATTTTGAATTTTTCACAATATTCTGAAAAATTTCACGTATCTGCAGCCCGACGATGATTTTCGTTAGTATGCACCATTCAAATTAAAATAAAACAAAAAACGTCTCTCAAAAATATCTTCTTACTCCGCCGCTGGAGTGACACGCAAAGCTAAATTAACAACCCGTTGTTAAAAATTTCAGCTCAGCGTAGAAGACCCTTATTCGTCAGAGTGCAATTCTAATGATCCACTACGATGTGAGCTCGGAGATTTATCCGGTAGATTGGGACAGATCAACATAGTGCCAACGCAACGCACTGAGAGTGGAAAATTCTTTTTTACTGATGAATATTTACCGTTGTCTGGAGCATTTTCGATTCTTGGAAGGTAAAGTGAAACCGAAGGTTGAGTGCTAAAAAAAGTTCTCGTGTTTTTAGATAATTTATTGCCGATTCGTAATATTTCATGTCGAATCTTTCCGAATTTATTTCAATCACGAAAATTGTCTCAAAATACAAATAGTTGATCAAAATCAAAAAATTGTTACTTCACGAACTCAATCTTGATCAACCATTGGTTGAAGTTTTACGACGGATAAACATGATTTAACCTGATATGTCGGAGAAGTGTTGGTTTCACCTTCGACTAAGGCAAATACCACGGACTAAATTGCGCTATTAGATTTAATTAGGTACTAATTTTTTCACCTGTTTTTGCTCTTTACCTCGTGGTCGCTAGTTAGTTCATTTTGTCTTCTTGAGATTTCTTAGTAAGAATGAGCGACTGATGGATCGCTCCTTTTGGTTGACTCACGGTTGATGAAATGATGTTTCAGACAGTGAATTTCAATTCACCCTAAAAGTTCACACATTATATTCCAGGTCAATGGTAGTACACGTCGCCGGCAAAGGGGCACCACGTTACGCATGCGCCAATATCACCAGACTCTACCCCACAGTGGCCAAGACCGCTAAAACATGGGTTGGAACCGACGGATCAGTGAGTGGAGGACTGACATTAAAACAGGAAACGGAATTCGATATGACGCAGGTTAGATATATGTATTTATCTTATCCCTTCGCCAGAAGATAATTTCAGCACTGCGGGTTATCAAAAACGTTGGAGATAGGTGTCTGAAAGGGTGGAGTGCAAAGGAATCATTTATAGTCCAAATCCTGGTTCGAATGTTTTTTCTCTCAATTTCTCAATATAAATCGCAAAACTACAATTGCTAGTATTGACAATTTTTCTCATAAGAAAGAAATGTATATATATATAAGAGAACAGAAAAACACTAATATTGATATAGAAAGTTACTATGGGCAATGTAGCCTCCTTTCAATTCGGACATCCTCTCTAAGGGTACAGTACAAAAATTGGATCAAAATTGATATAATTACGTCGCTAAATATAAAAATTCCACTTAGCTATTTAAAAAAATCGAACACCGAATTATTTTCTTGTCTAGGAAGCTGACATTTTAACCCTTATTTCACGAAACATAGAAATATGTGATCGCTCATCACCAGGGATGCAAGTTGTAGAATTTCGAACCGAATCGATTCAATGTGCATTCGAATCATTTCTTAAAAAATTGAGAAAATCTGTTGCGATCCTAATAAATTCCAGTTGCGTTACGTATTTGTATTCGTCGTCGTATTCATAACTTGAGAGCAAACATTTTAAACTTATTTGGCTATTTCGTGATTTTTTATGTTAATTTTTTGCCAATTTTATTATGTCCAGTCGTAAATTAATATACAGCTATTTTGCTATTTCATGCTTATTCGGTGTTGATCGAGTTTGAACAAGAAATTTGCTTTTTTTGGTTTTTTAATACGAATTAATAAAATTATATTCGAAAAGATTCGGTTCGAAATTATTTTATTAGAACATCGATTCGAAAAAAAAGTACTCGACATCTGAATCCTTATTCATCACTAATGGCGACCTATTTTAACAGGTCAGTGGCTCCTTCAGTGGATTAGAAAACAAGGCGAGTGGGTATCACATACATGAATACACGATCTCTGCTAGTGCCCCGTCTGGAAGTGAATGTAGTGGTACATCTGTGTCCGGGCACTATAATCCTTTCAATTGGACAGGTTAGATTAGAGCAAATTCATATTTTTTGTTTGTTATTTTGTTTCAATAGTTTGAAAGCACTATGTCATATATGACTAAAAAGCCGATCGTTTTGTTTCAATTTAACAATGTTTTTTGTTTTTTGTTTTCTATAGCCACTTCTTTGAGTAGATCACCCTGTCCAAGGCCCTGTAACAGCGGTCACTTATAGACGGACAGGGTTACAATTACTGGAAAAATATAATCTTTTCCTATTCGGCTGAGCCTACCCAAGTTATTTCACCCTGGGTTGAGTGGTGGGCATGGATAAGCGAGCCGGACTCGCCGGGCCTCGAACCCGAGATCTTCAACCTGCGATGCCAACATGTTAGAATTACTGTCAAAGAACATTGGATTTACTGCATTCTTTTTACGATGTTTCAAGCATAAACTTTAAAGAACATTTTTCATTTTCTATGTTATGAGTTTATAAGCCTTTGCAAAGTACTCCAAGAAGTGCTACCCTATACACTGTAACAAAAGTACAGTAAATTTACTGGGCATTTGCAGTAATTGCATATTTCCAAAGTCAACAAAAACGCCATGTTGAAGAGATTTATGTCGAGTATGGGCTGTTGATGGACCGCTCCTTCGTGGTGCGTTCCATCAACACCCCATATTTGGCCAACAGCGTCAATTTGGATTTTTGTTTCAATGTCGCCAAATAAAATTACTGTCAAAGACAAGTGATTTTGTAGCACCTTTCGTTACAGTATAACTCAGCTATTGCGATACTACGGTTACAGAAGTCCTGTTTGATGATTTAAAAATAGATCAGATTTTCTCCCCGACATTCATTCTAAGCAGTGCCTAAAAGGAATCAACTAACGTCGATGATAAACTTTTTGCCGCCTTTCAATTGTCGCTCACGGCACGCAGGGAAAACGCTGAAACTATTTTAAATCTCGCGCCCACAGACATAACTCAACTAACTAACTTGACCGTACGTTTTAGCTTCAACTCCAGCGACAGTTGGAACTTTTGACCAATACGAGGTCGGAGATTTGAGCAATAAATACGGGCTTTTGGACTCTCAAACGACGGCGAGTATTCCGGACACATACGATACGAATCTACCTCTGAACACTCCTTTATCGGCCTCTGATAGATCGATTGTGGTTCACAAGCTGCAGGAAGGGGCGAGGTTAGTACATTTTAATTCGTAAGTACCTCGTTTTAGTTTGTATTGGATTTCACTCTAAATAAGGTTCGAAGGGCCAATGAAAAAAAAAACACGCTGAATAAGTCTTAATTGAACAATTCCTAACAACCCCTAAATAGGGGCTTTTCCGATTCAGCCGAGCCTACGCAAGTTATTATTACGATGTGGGTAGGGCTGGGCAAAACCGAATCATTTGGAATTCGAATCTGATTAGAATAATTATTTCGAATCGGATCGGATCCCTTATTCTTTGTAAATAACAAATATCCCATTTTTAATATTATAACTTGTCCTTCTATTTTCTAAAATATAAAAATTCATAGTTTGTAGTGTATGTTAAATTCACAATGAAAGCAACAATTTTCATATTTTATCGCCAAAATATAATCGAATTTGGTCAACTTTGACCAAAATCGATTGCATTTCGTCATTAAAAAGGGAAATCCTAGTCCCCTTACAAAGTTTTTGTTCCTATGAACGATTCACGATTGATTCGAATCAATCATGCTTGAATCACCGAATCGAATTGCCCAGCCTCATCCAGGGCGGCTAAAATCCTATGTCAATAAATTTCAGAATCGAATATTTTTTTGATTTTGTTAAGTTATTAATATAACAAACAAAATTCATTTTATAAAAACATACTGAAGATACTTTTTCGTTTTGTTAATTTCAAATGATTGGAGAAATCGAATCGATTATCTATATTGTCGCGAATTTCGGATCGAATCGAACATTTTGAACTATCCAACTATTAGTTATGCGTTTCTCGAAGAATATTATTCATCCAGGTGGAAATGCACCAATCTAATCACAGAAGCAGACACGGGGAGTAGGGGACAAGCGATATCAGCAACAATTAAATTTACATCTTTAGTCACCGGAACTATTAAAATGGTAACTACTTATCTGAATAGCAGAGTATTCTAGATTTTTAGTTTTTTTTCATTGTTCACTTCGAGCCAGGCCGGAAGCAGTGCCTAGAAGGAACCCACTATTATGGCCACTCAATAGCAAAGAGCTACTAAAAGATGTAGTAGCAGCAACTGAACCTCAAACGGAAAACCCTGGGCGATGGTAGAAACCATCTACCACTTATTTATTTCCTTTTAGTCGCCTTTTACGACAAGCAAGAAATACATTAGGACTATTCTAAAGCATTTACGTACAGGGCTAAAAAGTCATGGTCGAACGATTGGTCAGGTTAATGTGGATTAACTATCTATCCTTCTTCCATGACTTTGTGTTAGCGAATCCGAACAAGCTTCGGACAAGCTGTCTGAAGAAGTCTAACGGAACGTTGCAGGAATAAAATTTGTGTATGAAACAAAAGTCATGGTTTTTGTTCATATTTTACGACGTCAAAATATGATTTTGAACATCAACAACGATTCGACTCCAAAAGTTGTCATCATAAACCGTTTGAAACCCAAATATTTTCTATTTACCACAAACCTACAGTCATTTATTTTCATAGAGACAAATTGTTTATATGGACGGAGGAGCGGGATTGACAAGCTACGAAGTTGATGTTTCACCAAAGAGTGGACCACAGGTAAGTTAGCACGATTTATTTTACAATCATTCAAGTGGGTGGAAAACCTCTTTCTGCAACCTCGCACCCTACGGCCGCGCATTTTAGTTAGTGTGTTTGAACAAGCCAACCCAAGTTAATATACTACGGGGTGGTGGTGGATCAATTGGTAAAGCGTTGGGAATACGTTTCGAGTTACGCATCTCTGATCGTCATTTCGCGGGTTGGAATCCCGTGAGGGAAGATAATTAAATGCGAGAGGTCTGCTGGACGCCTCGCCGGTGCACGGTGGTTCGCGTAAGCACTGCTTACGCCTTCCCCCACCAACCGGGTTCATGCAAAGGAAAAGTGAGAAAAATATAATGAGCCGTAAAACCTTCACCCATTTCGGGACAGGTATCTGCACGAGGGGCCGTGGTTCACCATATGATTAAGCTGTATGCTCGGCTTTCCTCTTCCACAGGTTAAAAACGAAAATCCTATCCTACCTAGTTTTCACTTAAAATAGGTAAAGTATTACTAGGTGACCTAGTTTAACTTTCAAAACGAAATAGTACCTGGATTAAAAGCCAGGTAGACTAGGTTATCATCGTTTTGCTGCAATTATAGCTTTTCAATAGATATGAAAATTGGAAATGGCCGAATTGTCTATTTCGAAAACGTTTTAACAACGAATATTTGATTCACCAAGTTTTTCTTACTGACACCTACTTTTTAAACCAGGTACCGACTTCATTCTTCAAAGTACCTAAGTAAAAATTAGGTAAATTGACCTACTTTACCTAGTAAATTAACTGGGTAAAACTTCAAACAGAAAACTCCATAAAAAGTAACACTAGGTAAATCAGATATTCTTGAAATGAGGTGAAGAATACATCGGAAAATAAACTCGGTAAACTAGGTATACTAGGTAAACTCGGTACCTATACCAAGAATTGCCAATACTACTACCGGGCCACCGCCATTTGCTGAATGGTCATACTATGGATTGAGTGGTGGGCGTTAGTTGACGATGTGTTGATCACCAGGCCATCGAATGCAACTTATTATTATTTAAACACATGAGAAAAACACAGTAATGTGGATTTCACTTTTTCATTCAATTTAAAGTGAAATATACTGTACTTATCTAGACTCTGCAACACAACTGGCACATCCACGTTGATCCAATCACGAATGAAACCGCTTGCGGCGAGGCTTTAGGTAAGTGGTAGATTGTCGAAATATCGCCCAGGGAAGTTTTTTGGTGGATTTTAGATCAGGGAGAGAGAATTTTGTACATATCTGTTTCTTCAGATGAACAAAACATCTCAAAACCATTAACGTTGCAATTTCATAGCAGCATTGGATTTTGAATCTTTTTTTACAGTTTGGTTGCTCAAAGAGACATTTTTATCTGCCTCAAAGAGGTATTTCATGAAATTTTCCCCAGTTAGTTCATCTTTTTTTTCTGGTTGAAGCCATTTTCTTCGGGTGTCTGGGTAGCAGAGTAACTGATATTAATGCCTGCCTGCTATAAGTAGCGCAGTTATAGCTATTCGCCATAGAAGTGGCAGTTAGTTAGTTCTGGTATTCGTTGGTTCAGACCTTGGTTAGTTCAAATTTTGATAAAAAAAAATGGCATAATTACATTTATGATTGGACCTTTTGCGGGGGTAGGGATATTTGAAATCAGCCAATAAGTACCCGACACCAGGCTTTGATCACTAAACACTCCATATAAACATTCTCAGGTCACTATGACCCATACGGCGCTATTGACAACACTGACTACAAGACAGATTGCACGTCAACAAACCCCAGGTTTTGCGAAGTCGGAGATATCAGTGGGAAGCAGGTACGTTGGAATGCGCCAGTAAATGTGGCAGAATGTTAGCTACTTAGCTGCGCTTAGGAGAAAATATACCAAACAAGCTTATATTCGCTAAACATTCGCACTCTCAAATGCCGTCTTTCATCGAACCCACCCAGAGCATTCATCTTTGTTTTAAGTGGCTCTGGTAGGGCTGAGCAAAACTAAATCATTTAAAATTCGAATCTGGTTCGGATAGTTTCTTCGAATCGGGGTCAATCACTAATTTTATATAAATTTAATATAAATCCGACATCTTGTTTTATTGGGAAAATAAATAAATTTATAGTTATAGAATTACTAACATTATATTGAACAGACTAGAAGTCAATGTATTTTCAATTCACATTCCATGTCAAGGAGCTGCAGTTTTTATATTTAAATGAAAAAATACAATCGATTTTGGTCAAATTTGACCAAAATCGATCGCATTTTATCGTTAAAATATAAAATCTTTTATGTATTTAGCGATCAATTGTCCCGATAAACGGTCCACTAATGATTCGAATAATTTGTTCTTCGGATCGATTCGACCCACCAAATTAATAGCATATACTAAAAACAATACTAATATTATAAACATGCGCCTCGTGAAGGCATCACCGGCGATAAAAGCCTCAAAATCAGCAAGACTGCCATTCAATAGTCGATTAAATTTTGATTCAACCAGTTTATTAGATTATAAAATCCATTGCCACGACTATTGAAAAATACCCTCTGATCAACTGAAGCACGGGTTCCGCTAATCGTAGTAGGCAGGGACTTTAGAATAGTCCTAATGTGTTTCCTGCGTGTCGTAAAATGCGACTGAAAGAATTCAACGAAGTGGTAGATGGTTTTACCATCGTCCAGGACTCACTGCACTTTACCTTGGTGGTTCGATTTTGTTTTGGGAATGTTTTCCGTTTAGAGTGCAGTTGCTGGTATTACATCTTTTAGTAGCTATTCGCTATTAGGTGACCGTTAGTTGGTTCCTTTTAGGCGAGATTGAATTTCAATGAGAAAAAGCAATAACATTTTTTTTTCAGGCAAAATACGACATTGGCGGAGGAAGGAAGCTGTTCCACGATGTTGACACACCTATGCATACCAATTTCACAGGTGAGAGTAGTGATTAGGGCTGTCCGAAATATTCGATTCGGAGTATTCGAATTATAAATTATTCGATTCGATTTCCGCAACAATTCGAAATCAACAAAAGAATGATTTTGGATTTTTTCAAAAGTAAGTTTGAAGTTTTACTTGGATTGTAATCCAACAAAAAGATGTTTTCATTTGTTTAATATATGCCTTCTGATTCGGTTGGATTCGAAAAAATTATTCGATTCGATTCTGAAACCAAAAGATGCTCGATTTTGGCCACCCCTAGTAGTGATGGCAAACTAGTTTTCACCTAAACTAGGTAAAGTATTACTAGGTAACCTAGTTCCTCTTACGAAACCAGGCATAGCACTTAGATTTAAAAGCAGGTGAGCAGGTGACTTTGCTGCATTCAGGACATTTATAATACATTTAAAGATTGAAATCACGGAATTATCTATTTTAAAATCATTTTCCCGATGAGTATATGATTTCTCCTAGTTTTTCGATACAACCTCTCTTTTGAATCAGATACTTAAATTACTTTTGGAACTCGGTAAACTAGGTTTCCCGATGAGTATATGATCTCTCCTAGTTTTTCATACTACCACTCTTTTGAATCAGATACCTAAATTACTTTTGGTACTTTAAAAAAAAACTCGGTAAACTAGGTATACCAGGTACCTTTATTTAGAATTGCCAACACTGGGTGAAAGTACGCGGCCCACATTGTTTAGGGCTTTCTAGATCTATACCCGGCCCGGCTCGGTAGTTCAGGGCGATGGTTCGATGCTTGACCGTTTCACCACCGAGCGTGCCCTTCAGCACAGCACTTCACGGGTAGCTGTAACGTGGAACAGATAAACAGTCACTACAAAGGTCGGCGCCTAACGTTCGTTAGGTATAAGCCCCCGGTGGGTTCACGGAAGACCATGGCAAATAATTCAAAAACTCAAAAGATCTATACTTATGCGGACCTTTACAAAAAAAAATATTCCAAATAGGCAAATATCCACCGTTTTCTCAAACAAATGCTGAATTTTCACAAAAAGACCAAAAATAGTTGCAGTTGGAATATTTGGATTACAGTTTTTTTACCCCCACCTTCGTGATTTGATGGTAGATTTAGAGACCGAGGTGCCTTTACTCTGTTTCAATACTATATACAAAATCCGAACAATCGTGGATGAACGCGGACCTCTTTTTAATATAAATATATATCTTTCTAAATTTACAGTGCTTGGTCGATCGATAGTGTTTCATGTTGCAAACGGTGGGGCACCGAGATACACATGTGCAAACATAGTACCGGATGCTAACAGTTACACTCTCGCTTTCCCGGGTTCAAAATCTTTAAACAGGTGAGTGCGATATTGGGTGAATAGACAGGGCAGTCGGCAAGATCAATGCTGTGTAGGTTGTTTTATATTGACCTTGCGTTTTGTACAATGCAGGGATAAAATAAACAATCCCCAAAAAATACATAGGTATGTATTGAGAACTTTATCCTGAATCAAGAATTTGGAAAGGCAAAAAATTGTGACGAATGACGATATTTCAAAGAAAAGGTCAAAATAATTTTCATGATTGAAAGTAAAAAATAGCGGGTGGTTGTCACAGAAAATTCAGGCCAGGAATTTCGCAATGCCTCTCTACATGGGACAACAAACCTAGAATTCTGATATAAATTGTTGATAATTGTTCGAAGGTGCATTCTGGTTATAAATTTTAAATTCCCCTCCGTTCAAATGCGCTAATCACCATGCAATCAAAAAGTGCTGTGTAATGTTAGTTTCTTAGATTTCAAAACGTTTTTTACAAAATAAATTTTTGCTTTTGGCTCAGATATGATACTTACTTTGTTCGTGAACCAACAATTTGAGACATGGTCGCTGAAGCTCGCTCTAACTTATCGGAAAGCCTATCCCAACGCCAACTTCAACCCAAAACGTTTAATCACTTTGGAAATCTTCCCAACGAAACTGACTAAGTTTGCGTCAGGATAGGTGCTGGCTTAAGATTACATACTTCCGTAAGAGGCTAAAGAATGACCAGAATTTGCTGCACTAATGCTACAATGGACTTGATATAAAATACTCGTTTGTGCACTGGAATAATAATTCAAAGATATGGTGTTTTTTACAGATATGATTTCACAAAGACAATTGCGGGTGCTCTCGGAATAGAAAGATTACGAGTTGTCATTGTGCACAACATAGACGTTCCTATAATTAAGAATGACTGCTCCAGAGTAATGGTTCACATCGCAGGCGGAGGTGGGTAGCTTGGGATTCTATATAGAAAAATAAATGTTTTCTCTAGTTATTATGGGCCGACCATTTCTTAAAATAACTTCAGCAGGATGGGTTTCTATTTTTTTTTTTGGAATTTATTTTCAAATTAAAAATAGAATCATATCATTCAGGATTGAATTTTTCCGAAATCGACCCCATTTATAAAATAAATGGAAATTTCATAACGATTAATTTTTCCATTTTATCAGCCTATTAATGCATATTTCAGAATACGGGAAAAATCGATTATAATTTTCGTTTGGAACTTTTGTTGATTCAGACCGAATCACGAAAATGAGCATTCGGATCGCCCGGATCACTCTGTATACGAAACGTGAATGTAAAAGTGGAAATGTTTTTCTCAATGAGAATGTTTGTAGTTCAATAACACTGTCAGTGGTGGCTGACTTTGATTCAAATCAGAGGTGCAGAATATCAACTACCCATGCAATCAATGAAAATTACTGTCATCAAAAGAAAATTTGACCAACACGTCTTATATGATGTAGTTTTTAAGTATCTGGCCGACAGTAGCAGAAATGTACATTTTTGACACCCATTTCACATTTTGTTCATTTATCCAGTTTCTACTGCAGCAGCCAACCAACTTCTCGACGGTACATTACCGGGACTGGGAAAGTACAAACCAACGCAATCTTGCGCCAGCGCGGCGGGAGTGGACGCATTGGGAGAGCGATCAGGTGCATCATTGAACAGGTTCAACAACTTCGCATCTATTCTAACGCTTGTGGTGGTTCAATTTATCACAACACAGTTGTGATTTGATAACACGTTAGATGGTGAATCGTGTTTCGTGCATGTCCCAAGACCTAAAACTGCCAAAGATTATTATCGCAAAGACGATAATCCTTGTTATTTTATATCGAAAACGGATACGTGACCATCAGCGACTGTTCGCAGAAAATGTAGTCGCATATAGGGCTGGGCAAAACTGATTTATTTTAAATTCGAATCTGATTCGAATATTTTTTTCGAATCGGATCAAATCGCCAATTCCATGAAAATAATAAATATCCCATTTTTACTAATTATTGTCTTCTTTATGGTAATTGAAAAAAATACAGTTATGAATCGCAAATATTAGCAAAACAGACTTAAAAACCGTGTATTTTTAATTACACTCCAGTCTGGAAGCGAACTTTTTTTTAACGACAAAATACAATCAATTTTGGTCAAAATTTGACCAAAATCGATTGCATTTTGTCGTTAAAAACGGAAAAATTCCACTCCATTTAGCAAATTTTAGTTTCTATGGCCGATTCACCATTGATTCGAATAATCTGTGCCTCGAATCGATTTGAGTCACCCAATCGAATTGCCCAGCCCTAGTCGCATTCCAATGTTTCTTTAATTCAGTGAGTTCCAATTGAATCAATTACGATGTGTGACGTAGTAAGGTGTGCCTCTCTTGCACTTCCTACTCTATGTATGACGGTGTTGCAATGCTTGTTTAATTTTATTTTTACACCGATTTAAAATTGTCAAAATCAATAATGAATTTATTATGGTAAATAAAACTGTAGATTCTGATGTAATTTACATCTTTACGAAAATATACCTCTGTTTGTAAATTAAAATTATATACGTTTTCGAAATATAAAATTGTTAGATTGGTTTTCGTTTTTCTGTTGGTTGTTAAATCTAGTCGTATGGTTTTGAAAGTAGCACATGTATACCCATTCCGTCAACAAAGTCCCTTGTTTCCATATCTTCACTATGACACAGATACCGTAAATTTAAACGTTAATTCGGAGTAATTGTATATATTTAAAATTAGAGACTTGTTGATTATTGTATTTCCAAAGAAGTCGCTTTTCATAAGCAATGCATAGGTGAATGAAAAAGACAATTTTAAATATTTTTTTAATATCACAGAAATTTCTATGAATAAAAGGTAATTTTGCTGCATTTTTGTAACAGTGTGAAACCAAAACGAGGTTTTCTATAACAGTGCACTTATTGAAATAATCCTTTTAATGCTGGTTCTTAATTTCTTTTAACAATATATATTTTATCAATGACTGGATTGTTTTTTAAACTAATATTATTAAATAGATTTTTTCTTTTTTTGCCACTACTTGCAATTGGAATAGAATGAAAACTGTCGATGTGTTTGACTAAACCCAGTAGGGTAATGACGTCTCTTGTTTGAAACTGGTCCGTAACTATCTTTGGATATTAGGAAGGCCTAAAATTTGAGGATTACACTTTGCACTGCACCTAACATATATGAATTTCTTCATGTGTTACCTCATCCTCAAGCATGAAGCATCAACTTTTCGCCCCTGTTTGACGTGGGAGAACCTACATCGAATGTATACTAGAACTACACATTAGGCTTAAAACATTTCCGTAAAGAACTGCATCGCTTTAGTAGGACGCAGACTGTGACAAATACGCAGTAAATTCACTTTTCTTTTCCAGTAATTGCATATTTCCAAATTTAAAAACCGCCATGTTGATGAAATGAATGCCAAGTATGTGCCGTCGCGGGACGCGTTCTATCAACAGCACATATTTGTCCAAAAGGGTCGATTTTGAGCTTTTATTTCAATATCACTGAATAAAATTACTGTCAAAGATCGGTAAATTTACTACACTTTTGTTACAGTGCGGTTGAACTTTGATTCCTTTACATCATCTTACATTGTCAAAACTTCCCTACATCTAGAGCAGTCTAAAATATTCGAATTGGTTCGTAATTAGCGAATCATAAATTATTCGATCCTTTTTCCCAGTGATTCGAAATCAAGATATATACACCAAACAAATATACATTTTAAAAAATAGACGTATATTTCGGTGTTTCAATTTCATGAGAAAAATCTTTTTAGTCAATTATTATAATACTGCTGATTCGATATATTCTATTTGATTCGTAAAAAATATTCGATTCGATGCTACAACAACAGTTCAGTTCGTAAATCTCATCAACATGGCGGGTTTTTAACTTTGAAAATGTACAATTAATGCAAATAACCAGTAAATTTACTGTACTTTTGTTACAAAGTATATTTAAGCCAAACTTGCTTTATTGAAACTTGTCAGTTTTCCCTTATTTTTCGAATCCTACTTTTATGCAATATCGTTGCTGCTTCAATTTCGAATAATATATTGGCAACATGTAACATCTGCCTCATCCATATTAACGAGGGCTTCCGCGGTATTCTACTGTTTGAATGAGAGAACTTTATTTAAAAATCTACTAATTGCAAAGGCTCTAAACATGGTCAAATGATAGCGACTACCGATTTGCAAAGTGGAAAACTGCACCACCTAAGCGGGGAACATTATGTACAGATCGGAACCGCTAAAGTAGAGTGCAATGAGTGGTATCTGGATTGTATAAGGCTTAACTTTCCCACCGTGTACTTGTTTACTCGCCAGTGCCATGGCGCTCAAAATAAAGTTTAGATCAATTCTAAAGACCGCATGTAGGAGCTAGCCTACCAACGATAAACTATATTCGGTGAGTTTTATGTTCCTAAATTATGACGTAAGTTGGGTGCCACAGCTTTTTTCGAACGGCATACCATTTTACAGCAAAATAGAGAAAAAATCATAAAAATCGCGGAGTTTTGAAGTGATTTTAGAAAATAAAAAGAAAGGAATATTGGACAGGGGCTAATTTGAGTCCAGGGATGCTTTGGACAGGTTCGATGAAGAACGGCATTTGAAAATGCGGAAAAGCGAATGTTTCTCATGGTGTATCAACAATTATTTCATTAACTATCTCTTAAATGTTTTACAGAAAAATTGCTGAACAAAGATCACTACAAGAACGTTCCACTTATGACAGAGACATGGCAGTGATTCTCTTGTTTTTTGCTGTAGCAGCAACATTAGGCGTGGCATTCACGTGATAATTGTACACTGTCGCAAACTAAAAGGTGCTGGAATCATCGTTTTCTGACAATTATTTTAATCTATTAAAACAACATTATAAAAAATCTAGTTTTTAGCCAATTATGGTTTGTTGATAGGAAGCGCCGCCCAAAGCGATCCATCAACAGCTCATACTTGGCATATTCTCATAACAAAAAAAAATTTTGGGTTTTGAAATGTACAATTACTGTAAATAAACGGTGAATTCATTGTACTTTTGTCCCAGTGCATCAACATGACAATTTTTTGCTCTACTACGAAAGTCCTTTAAGTTACTAAAACAGAGTATCTTTACATAAAATAAAAAGATATATATCTACGTCGTGAAACGTTTTTTTAAATGCAAAAGCTGCCCATTGGGTTAGTTTTTAGCTTAACACAGATTGAATCTTGCCAAAAACGCTGCAACTAAGGTTCTATTTCATTACGTGTGAGTAACTGAAGGAAGGCAACGGTGCAATATTTTTACTCGCTAATCGATATAGACTAACTAATTAAGCGCCCTGTTTTTAGTGCACGATAGATCACCTCTTAATTCGCGAATTACGTGTAAAATTTCCAACTTCAAAATATTAATTCGTATTATATAAGAATAAAATGATAATAAAAGTCTTTTGATCAAAATTACCCAAAGTCCATACGGGGTGTTTCAGTCAACGTCAAATCTAGAAAGTCAAATATGGATCATCGATAGACAGCGCCATAAAACGAGGCTACGAACAATCAATCACACGAATACGTTTCTAGGTATATGAAGAACAAAAAATATTTTGAATTAGGTCGGACCAATTGACTATCTATCAACGTAGAAACTGGCTTATCGAGGAGAACCCGCCATCTTCGTCGCGGGGAGTTTTGAAGTATCAAATTCCTAAACCAAAATTGCAATGTTCAAACATACTTGATTAAGTTTGGAACTATGGGTCACTGATGGATCGCGCTACCGACTCGCTTTTGGTTCATGTCAGACAAAATAACTAACTGTGCAACATCGCAAAATGTCAATGCTGGTAACAAACGAATTGAAAATATATTTATAAAAAATTCGGATTTGCTAGCAAATGTGTGTTATTAACCCTGACTTAACAACTAAAAATTTTCAGACCCGGCACTATATCAGATATATTCTCAAAAGTGGGTATTTAAAATTCACGCAAAAGTGATGGCCGCACGCCACACTGCAACAGTAATATATTATTATGCGAGTTCAACGTGTTTTATTCCCTCACAGTCGGAAAAATCTTGTGCGAGTATGGTCTATCTGTGGCCCAGGCTTGATACAAAATAGCCGCACGCCACTCTGATAGTGACGTTTAGTATATAACAATCATGCGAATTCGACGGTTTATTCGTATTCATAAATCATATTCGATTAATCCCGGGTCACTGAAGCCGAGAAGCGCTCCATCTGTGGCTCATTCTCGGATACAATAAAAAATGAACAGGAAAGTTTTACAGCTTAAGCGATGTTTACTTTGCACCTTCGCTAAACACAGGTCTACTCTCACCCCTTCACGACTTTTGGTATTATCATCGTAAGGCGAGACGTTATGTACACCTGTGCATATCGCTGTATTGGTCATATTGTAGCGGATACGGTAATGGCATTCGTATGGATAATGGCATTCAGGATATAATAGCTGGGTTCTCGGTGGTGTTGGCAGTTTTAGGTGAAGTACCAAGTTTCCCTAGTTTATTTTCAAATTACTTTTACCTAGTTTAACGGATATCTAAATTACATAGTTCAACTTTTACCGAGTTTTTCGTTTGAATTTATACCCTGTTAATTTACTAGGTAAAATGGGTCAATTTACCTACTTTTTAACTAGGTACTTGACAAAATTAACTAGGTACCTGGTTCAAAAAAGAAGGTACCTGGTATAAAAAAAACTAGGCAAACCATATAACAATTGCGAAAATGCTTAGATTGCCTGTTTTCAATCTAGGTACTATCTACTTTTGAAAGTGAAACTGAGTTACCTAGTATTACTTTACCTAGTTTCCTGCCAACTTCGTATTACTTTACCTTGTTTTAAGCAAAAACTAGGATGTCATAACTAGTTTACTAGTTACATCATTAGCTACATTCTTTCAGTGGTCAGGAGGCTTTTGTGGTCAGTGGAATCTTAGGATTTCTTCTAACGTTTTTTATGCGTGCTTTGAGAGGCGACTTGCAACAAAGAAGTGGTAGTAGGCTTTGTCATCGCCCAGTGCATATGCCAATAACTGCACTTTATCGGATACTACAATTTTAGTATTTTTTTATCATATCATGGTGGCCAGTTTCTGTCGGGTACTGTCAGCGGTCTCGTTTAATTGAAGTTTAAAATAAACCATGGGACTTTTCTAAAAATTTCAATCGATTTCAAGAAGTTTTGAAATGAAACGTTAAGTTAACAGTTTTGCGTTTCAATCCGATTCAGCGTTAAAGGATAAAAATTGATAAATTGACTCGCAATTGACCAAAACGTATTTCCAAAAATGCACGGGGAATAATTACGTTTATATATCCGCGTTCCGAGTCAATAAATGGGTTTTTCGCCAAGATCCCAATTTACGTCAATTTCTAAGGCTAGATTTCTTTTTATATATCATTTTAAGGGAGGGGGAATTCAGGAAAGGAGCAATTCTATTCCACCTATACTCTTACGTTCCCTGTAGAAGCCTCGCAAAACGAAATTACTTGCGAGGAAACCAGACAGGTTGTTTAAGTTCGAGTCACGCATAGTCGACAAGTAACAAATCACTCAGGAAAAGTCGAACAGTCTGTCGGGGTAATTTAGCTCAAACAACTTTAGTTAAGTATGTATCGCTGTGGATCGCTCCGTCGAATGAGGGCGGATTGAACCGCAGTTTCAGAAACAGATGTTCGGCCACAGATGTTAAACAAGACAGTTCTAACCATGTTTAGCTGCTGTGTTTAGGATTGTGAGTTCCAGATACAAATATTTTTTGAATTGAATATGGCATTGAAACATTTCTAGATGCATATGATTACATTTACGAACTTCATAAGAGGAAAATATAATCAAATTCGGAACTTTTAAAAACATAGGTACAGGGTGACGGAATCATGCTTTTCTTCGCGTGTCCAAATTGTCTAAGCCATTTCTTGACAAAAAAGCTTCTAAATCATCAACTCTGCTATTTCATAGCAGCATTGATGATTTTGAATCTTTTTTTACCGTTTTGTTGCTACAAGTCAGTTGAAAACAGACATTTGTATCTTCGAACGAGAATCACCATGAAATTTTCCCCATTTGTTAATTTTTCTATCTGATTAAAACCATTTTCTTCGGGTGTCTGAGTAGCAGAGTAGCCGTCATTCTGCCAGTCAGGATTGATAAATATCCGATAAAATTTTGGTGAAATTGTTTGCGAAATCATATCGAATCCCAAAAAGAAGTATCAAGTTCGTCTGAATCGGATACGTAACCGAATCGATTCGTATTTAAGTTCTAGTTGAGAGATAGAAAAACTGCCGTCATAGTCGGCTTGACAGTTATTAGACGCTTGGAGATGCGTGTTTCAGGTAGTTGTTTGTGCAAGGCAGGTCAGAATTCTGTGATGAATGATGGTTACGTGCGACAGGATCGTTGGACACCTTGCTGACTTGCGCGATTTAAGTAACAGACTTCCTTTATCAACCATGACACCATTGGAATATCTACTATTGTGATATTTACTGCTTCGAAACGTGGGAAGCTAAAATGCATGATATGGCGGAAGATAGCTCGGGGTTATAAACGACCTTTTCCCCGCACTATAGTGTTATTGTCTAGCAGAAAAGAGCATTATGCATCGAAGCTACAAAACTCCGGACGATATAAGATCCGAGAGTAATGGTTAATTCTACACTATCCTATCGAGACACAGTTCTTTGATAGGTGTGGAGTCCAGAGGTGTTCTCGATCGCTCCCATTACATTACTGGTAGTCGCAAAAATAGATCTTGGTGACCAAACATTCATGTGGGTTGAAAGCAATAAATGTACGTAGAAATGAATTAAAAAAAAACTTAGTAACAGTCAATCCAATTATCTAACAAAAAGGTCGTGTTATCGAAATTCACTGAACGGCTCTAATAACTCTTTTGTGTAGGTAATCTGTTTATATCCCAATAACAAATTTTATTTTTTCAGGCATGTGCCACAGATGGCCCGCGTCTAATCGACGCGATCCATCAGTGACCCATTCTTAACAAAAGATATTTTGGTAAAAATTTTACGAAACTTCCAGCATAATTCAAATGTAAGTTCGACTAGGAATAAAACTTGCCGGGCATTAACAAGGATTATGTATTATCGACGGATGAAAAGATACTGGATTACTGCTCTACTTCTGGCAGGTAAGAACAAAGATATGTCTGCACTGCTGACAAATTAGTCAAATAAACTTTGAGATAAATTTGTTCTGTGATAGAAATTTTATGGAATCGTTCGTAAGTTTTAAGTAAGCCTTAATTGTTGGGCCAGTAACCGAACCTTGGGCAGAAAACATTCTATGTACAATTGAACCGATGTGCCTGCACTGTAAGAAAAGTACAGTAAATTTACCGGTCGTTTGCAATAATTGCATATCTCCAAAGTTAAAAAACGGCATGTTGATTTATATCAACTATGGGCTGTTGATGGACCGCACCTTCACGGTGGGTTCAACCAACACCCTATATTGGGCCAGAAAAAGACAATTTTTAATGTTTTTCAATACTGCCAAGTAAAATTATTCTCAAAAACCAGTGATTTTGTTGCATTTTTTGTTACAGTGTGGTTTAAACCGGCTAGCACTTCATTTTATTCTATCCTTGCGAAAAGAAGAAAATACATTCGGACAATTTTAAAACACACAAAAATAGGGGTAGATGTAACTTTGATGGGCTCGGCCGTAGTGGAAAGCGCATTAACCTTGCACTGTAACAAAAAATGCAACAAAATGACTAGTCTTTGACTTTAATTTTACTTGGTGGTATTGAAAAACATTCAAAATTAACTCCATATGAAATATGGTGTGTTGATGGAACGCACCGCGAAGGTGCGGTCCATCAACACCCCATAATTGGTATAAATCTCATCAACCTTGCGTTTTTTTTTAACTTTGGAAATATGCAATTACTCCAAATGACCAGTAAATTTACTGTACATTTGTTTCAATGTGTCCATAGGTGACCTTCTAGTATACGGACCTTCTCGAGGTGATGGATTCGAAATGAGGTATTGTAAATAAGCCAAATAGTCAAGAATTTTTATGATGCTTTTGAGGACATTTTTGTTTGTTTTGTGACATTCCCTGATTTGAATTAAACAGGTTGATGTTTATTACACTGCGACAAAAGTGCAGTGAATCTACTGTTCATTCGTAGTAATTGTATTGATAAGTTCAAAACCGGCTCGTTGACGAGATTTATGCCAAGTTGGACTGTTGATGAACCAACCCGTGGCGGTGCGTTTATTCAACAGCCCATAAATTGGCTTAAAAAGTCGATTTCATAGTTTTATTTTAGCATCCTCAAGTAAAATTATAGTCAAATTGCGGTGATTTTACTCCTTTTTTCTACAGTGTACCACGCTGTGACAAAAGTACAATAATTTCACCGCTCAGCCGTTTGTAGCAATTATATCATTTATAGGTTAATTTCAATGCCACCAAATACCACTACAGTCAAATAACGGCATTTTTATAATCGTGTCGTGAACGCTGAAGAAAATATTTAACAACAATCACATTCCGAAGTTGTAAACTTGTCTGTCCTATTCCACATACCGTGTATCAACCGTGTGTCACCGGTCCATGGTTGGATCACAAGGAATATATAAATTGAGTAGTATATAAATCTTTAGGACTTGAATGGTTGTATTATTTATGGCGTTATTTATTAGATAACTTGCGTTCTGCAAATATTCGTTTATGCGTAATAACGGAGTAAACGTTTTTCAAATGTGGATGAGTTGGTAGACGACTTGTCCGTGTTGTCCATATTTACAGTGGGGGGAATTCAATAATTAACGAAAATCAAAATGGTTCCAGATGGTTTTATATATTTATTCCTCTATAAAATGAGTGAACTTCAATAAAAATGTAATATATAAATTCAATAACATCTTAATGTCCGCGCAAAGAGTGAATTTGCGACGTATTTTTGATGCCATACGATGAGGGCGTGATATAGACATAATTGTCTATTTGTTCACAGTTCTAATCTAGATTTCAATTTTTTCAAATATTGGTGTATGTATTGTTAGTTTTAGCCTTGTAGGTACGGGCTTTAGAATAGTCCTGATGTATTTCCTGTGTGTCGTAAGAGGCGACTAAAAGGAAACAAAGTAGTGGTACAGTGGTAAAACCACTCACTGCGCTTTATCATGGCGGTTCAGTTTCGTTTGAAATGTTTTCCGTTTAGAGTTCAGTTGCTGGTACTATGGCTTTGAGCAGCTCTTTGCTATTAAGTGGCCGCTTGTTAGTTCCTTTCAGGCACTACTTCCGGCTTTGCTCAAAGTGAATTTCGATAAAAAAAAAATTAAGAGGCCAAAATTGATTATCAGCTGTATTCAGAATGGAATCGAATAATGTTCGCGAATTCAATAAGAAGTATTATGATAAACAAACCAAAAAAGTTTTCTCGGAAAAATTGTTAATGGTATTTTTTGACTTGGTTGGCAATATTTGTAGAAAAAAAGAGAGTAAAGCGACGTCACCGAATGAAACAACTTATTATTTTTTATTGAGCTACAGAAAATTTGAACGGATGTCTTTTTAATTTCGCTGAATTTTCACACCACACGTAGCAAATCGACATAAAATTCACAATTAATGAATCTGCCCGTATGAAATGCATACCTAAAAATCAAAAATTATCAAATATAAACCACAAATTCGCTTATAGGTGGTGCAAGCCCTAAGAAGCGCATATTTAATAAAAACACGTTAGCCAATTTCTTTTAAGCATGTACCATCACTCAACTCCACGTGTTCGCCACGTTTTTTTTTGATCATGGAAAAGTACGCAAATTTCACAAAAACCACGCTTTCTATGCTACTTCATGATCCACAAATACGAAAATTTATACCCTGTTCAAAAATATACTATCAGGGATGCCGCACGTTAATATATATTATTGACTTAATAATAATACTCCATTTAATATTAACACACTTGTATAATATAAATAGAATCGAATCTATGTTCGATCGGGATATTTCGAATATTCATTTCTGTGATTCAGCATGATACACAAAGATTGTTCTTTTTTTTTCACAAAAAATCCATTGTACATCTTGAGATATATGGATAGTCACGGACTTTGGAATAGCTCGAACGTAAAGGCAACTAAACCAAAGAAGTGGGAGATGTTTTTACGATCGCCCAGGGGCAATACCACGCACTGCACTTCACCGTATTGGTTCAATTCCGTTTGGCATAATTTACACTTACAGAGTGCAGTTGCTAGTACTTATATCTCGTAGTAGCTCTTTACGATTAAGTTGACATTAGTTGGTTTCTTTTATGCACTGCTTCCGGCCTTGATTAGAGTGCATTTCAATAAAAAAAAAAAATAAATAAAAACTTCGACAGTTATTATGCCTTTCAATAGGTCCTAGAAATGAAATAATTTCTATACCAAATGACTCCATATTAGATTTGGAACGAAGTATTTGTAAGTGACATTTTATATTTACACCAATTTATTTTGTATAAAAATAATTTTTCCACAGTTACTTCCTCTGCACAACTGATGAAAACCAGTTCAATGACGTCACAAAAAATAAAATGCAACAACAACCAAACAATTGAACGAGGACAGGTTTGTGACGGCACAATCCAATGCGGGGACGGTAGTGACGAAATGTATTTCGGACCCGGTTTCAAATGCCTGCTGGCAAGAAACGACACGAGACAAAAAAGGTTTGTTTAAGAATTTACTCAATGATTCAAGCTTACAATATAGAATTGTTAAATCAGTCTGTGATACGACTATGTTCTGGAGTTTTTTCAGACACTCGTTCAAGTGGATCGACTCTGAGAAGGGCCGTACACTGCACTAAAAATGCAGTAAAATCACTGCTCTTTGACAGTTATTTTGCTTAGCGATATTGAAACAAAACCAAGTATGTGCTGTTGATGGAACGCACCGCTCAAAGTGCGACCAGCAACTACCCAGTGTGGCAGAATCTTGTTTTCTTCGAGTGTCTGAAACGTTTATGCCATTTTTTTCGGGTCACGAAAAAAGGTTCAAAACCATCAACACTGCTATTCCATAGCGATGGCGCGGTCCATCAACATCCCATAATTGGCATAAATCTCGTCAACATGGCGCTTCTTTAACTTAAGAAATGTGCAATTACTGCGAATAACCAGTAAATTTACTGTGCTTTAGTTACAGTGTAGGGTGTCCATGAGTTTCTCGGTTCGGCCTGGCAGTTATTACATCTTGGCTTGGATGGAATGCGAGATATTAAACCTACAATCTAACGTATTAACCACTAGGCCATTCCACCTGACAGATATTGCAGAAACCATTGTAGAACTTTAAAAATCGGGTTTATGAGACAGAATTTCTAAGAAGATATCTATTAACAATCAACTTTTGAACCGTTTAAATTAATACGAGGCGGAAAGCAAATGGAAAACAAAGTGTTGTTCGTTTTTAATTGAACTGAACAATAGTCACCCTGCAAAGTGCAATGTAGTACCACTAAATAAACTTTAAGTGGGAAACAATACAAACAAAACTGAAACGCTATTATGAGTGCAGTGGGTGATAATGCAAAATGTGGGTGCCAATGATAAAACTATTAAACATTTCTTTATTTCCTTTCAGTCGCCTCTTACAACACGCAGGAAATACGTCACGGCTATTCTAAAACCAGTACCAACAGGGCTTTAGAATAGCCCTAATGTATTTCCTGCTAGAAAGCAGATTGTAAATAAAAACAAGTTAATTGTAAACATTTTTATACAACTGCAGGAAATGTGTTTTGCCTATCTCCCTGGTGAACGATGACGTCATAGATTGTGAAAACGACAGAGACACGTGTTTTGACTCAGAACAAAACCTTATACAGTCGAGATGTTTTCGATGTTTAGATGGGAGTAACGTTATATCTCGGACACAGGTAATGTATTCAAACATAATCTCCGGCGTTAACAAAATGATCGGAAATCTTTTAATTTTAAGAAAAACTTATGTAAAGATGTATCAATAAACATAGTGAGGCAAATTGGATTTTTCAGGAGAATTTTGATAGTTGCTTACCGATATGGCATTATGTAATGTAAGCATGGGTGCGGATTTTGCACACAAATTACATATTTACAAGGAGTGAAGGTGGAAGGTACTATCAAATTTCAATTAGGTCATTGTTAATTCGATTTTTTTGCGAAAATTTTCAAGGATAAAAATTCAAATTCAGGTAAATTCCATAGAAGGTACGTGGAAAACCATTTGTGTGCCGGAGGGTCGCAAAAAAGTTTAAAGTATTTTTGCCCGAAAAGATGGGTTAGTATAAAATGCCCCTTCCTGACTACGCCACTGATGCTATATTATACACTTTCTTCTTTCTCAGGTATGCGACGGTATTATCGACTGCAAAGATTTATCCGATGAATGCATCTGCGTTGATCGATACACTGCGATTAAAATATGGAGAAATCCAATATGTGAGAAAATAAGGTAAATAAGAAATAATCGCTAGGCTGGGTGACAGCATCTTGTTTTTTGTCGGGTGTCCGAAATGCTCAACTCATTTTCTTCGCACGGACAAAAGTTTCAAAAGCATCGGCACTGTATAGTTTCCCAAAAAGACATTTTTATCTTCTGGCAAGACACCCTGGCTACCATCAAGGGTGGTCCCATTTTTTGATTTCATAAAAGAATGGATTTATGGCAATAGTACATTCAAATTAAAAGAATTGCAATAAAAATAAAAGATACACATTTGAGAAATTTGCCAAATCCATTTTTCCCACTGAATCGAAAATAAGGCTCTGTCACCCTGACAGATAGGGGACACTGCTCTCTACAATAGTGTTGTTCGCCAGTTGATTCCTTTCAGAGGCAGCTTCTATCTTTATTTAATACAGCGAGTTTATATCGTAATATTCCAGATATTCCGATGCCTTATCTCTACATGCGGACAACATCGAAAATCACAAATGTAACATCGGAGAGATATTGTGCGACAGCACGAAGCCGAAGCCAAACGAACATAATTCTACTGAGCATGACATCATCAATGACGAGGGCGCACATAAATGCCTAAATCCATATCAGATATGTGACGGGAATGTGGATTGCCCATTAGGGGATGACGAAAGATATTGTTCCAGAGACTACATTTGTGAAGGTGAAGTTTTAAGTTAATTATATTGCAACAAGGGCAACACAGGTATCCGAAAAGGACATGTGTTCAAATAATTCGAAATCTTGCATATCCAAGTGGCAAAACTAATTTAGATACCAGTACTCTAAATAATGACTTTTCTTATTATGGTAAGGCCGGAAACAACGCCTAAAAGAACTAACTAATGGCCACTTAATGTACCAGAAACAAATGTACCAAAAAACATTATGAATGGAACTAAACCACCACGGTAAAGAGCAATATGTGATATCTGCACTAGACAATCCCAAAAGTATCTTCCATTTCTTGGATTCCTTTTAGTTGACTCTAACGAAACCCAGGAAATACGATACATGTTTATTTTGAAGCGCGCACCTATGGGGCTGTTTTAAACCCATTACTTTTTTGTCCGTCAGGTTATAAAGAGAAAATTACCATTGCTACGTTTTGCGATGGCAGAGCAGATTGCCCAAATTTTGATGACGAATGTTCGCCTGAATGCTGGTTGAGTCACGATTACTGCGATAACGTCATCAATTTCCAAGACAGCGAGTCGATGTTTCAGTGCTCGCAAACGAATGAAACCATGGTAACTGATTACGTCACGGCGGACAAAGTATGTAATGGCGTCAGTGATTGTGGAACAAACGAAAATGACGAAGCCAGTTGTTCGACATCAACTCATTTTTACTGTATGGGTAAATTACATATTACACTATTCTGGTTAAGTGTAAAAAGCTTTTTTGTAAACCATATTTGAATTTTCATTTACTTTGGACTTCTTAGAATATGAATCTAACGTATTTCCTGTGCGTGACATAAGAGGCGACTAAAAGAAAACAAAGTTAGATGGTTTGACTTTCGCCCTGGACAGATACCACTCACTGCACTTTACTATAGTGATTTAGTTTTGTTATCAGTATGGGATGTTTTCCGCTTACAGTGCAGTTGCTGGTGTTTTGTCTTGTACTAACTCTTTGTGGTTAAGTGGCCCATAGTTGATTCCATTTTGGCACTGCTTTCTAACTTGCGCAAAGTGAATTTCAACAAAAAACTTCACATAATCAAAACTACTTAATTCTGTCGTTCACTGCGCAGCAGAATCAAAATTCATGTCTAATCGGAAAATCTTTCATTGTATTTTGGTCTTTGAAAACAAAATTAGTCAATTTAGAATACACGATATAATTTTATATGACCTTAAGCTGCAAAACGTCGGCCACGAAAACTTTCAATTTTTATCTTTTTGAACAAATCCCATGATGGACTCAACCCTCCAGACCACTTAATCCGTCAAAAATCTGAACAGCAGCAAGAGTCTCGAACATTGTTTCTAGAGCTGTCCAAAATACCCAATTTAAGATAATACAATCAAACTATTCGTTTCTATTTCTGCAAGCTTTGATATCAGCGGAATGATAATTTTAAATTATTTTCAAAAATAAGTGCGAATTTTTAAGCAAATTATAAGCTGATAAAACGATGCGTTTGTTCGTTTATTATATGACTCCTGGTTCGGATACTCGATTCTGAAACCAAAAGATATTAGACTTTGTCCATCCCTAATTGTTTCTGCGAAAAAAAATAAGCAATCTAATCAATAATGGGTTGAAAATAACAATACATGTTTCGTTTATTCAGAAGAAATACGTCCGCTATTTGTGAGCTGGGAGCAACGATTCGATGGAACTCTTGATTGTGCAAGCGGAAGTGACGAATGTGGGCGCATGGTGATGACAACAAGTGAATCAATAATGCTACGAAGAGATGCGCTTGTCCGAAGTCCGTTCCTGGTATGTGCTGTGGTGATACTTTTGATAGGAATGAACCTACGTCCTTATTTTTTGTCGATCTGCAAAAAGGTGATAACGATACGACTGATATTAATATTAGCCAATATGAGGAAAAAATGTTTGTTGATGCGGATGCTTTAAACACGTTATAACCGAGGTTGACGTTCAAAATTAAGAAACGATAGAAGGTTTTACTATAGCCCAGGGCAGATTCCACTACACTTTTCCATAGCAGTTCAAATCCGTTTGGTAAGTTTTGCACCCAAAGTGCAGTTGCTGGTACTACATCTTGCAGTATCTCTTTGCGATTAAGTGACCGTCAGTTGGTTACTTTTCATCACTGCTTCTGGCCTTGCTCAGAGTGAATTGCAATACATATATGAAAAAATTCATCTTGAAACTGCAATGCAATACCCTGTTGTTTTCCTGTGAAGTTTTACGCGATCCACTGCAACGTGAAACTCACAAAACGACAAAGCAAATGTAAAAATACGCTCGCGATCTATGCATATGTGCATAATGTGTATAGGGCTCTTCATAGTGAATGCTTTGCTTTCAATCAATATTTTACAGCGATATTCAATCGGAATTATTTTTTCAAAACATCTTTTGTTAAATGCGCGTCAATGACGGATCCGTGACTCATGCTTGACAGAATCAAATTTTGATTGGGTAAAGGTCAATTCGGAATTTTGTGAAAACAAAAATCATTTCAATCAGAATATCTAATCACTCGAGTAAGGGCGTGGATATCTCTGCCCCAGGCTAACGCTACGTATGTTCTAGATTGCAATTATGTGGATAATGGGATGTTTTGCGTTGTTCGGCAACGCTGCGGTTATATGGCAGACCTCATCTGAATTGGTCAAGGATTGGGACTTACAGAAACTTGGAAAATTGGCCACGTGTAATCGAGTATTTGTGATTAACCTGGCATCTTCTGATTTTCTTATGGGATTATATTTATTGATCATAGAAGTGGAGACTTTTGCTAGCGATGGAAGGTATTTAAATTTTTCCTTTTCCAATCAGAAAAAATGCATAAATGCTCAATATTTTGTTAAGTATGGGTCAGTGATTGATCACGTCGATTAGGCACGGTCCATCAGTGGCTCGTGCTTCACAAAATAAAATTTCCGATTGTGTTTGTTTGATAAAACTCAATTTCTTAGAAAGAAAAACGGTGTATTGGCAGCATTGTCAATATTTAGAGTAGTCTGTTATAAAAGGCTCTCGACCGCTACCGCGTACGACAAACTCTAACAGCAAGCACTAAAATTCAGAAGCAAGAACTTGACGTATTCGGTGGAGCGCGACCAGCAACTGCACTGTAAGCGGAAAGCATTCTTAACAGAACTGAAATTCAATAGTAATGCGTAGTAATCGATATCTTCAGCAAGTTACTTAGAAGATAGCTCAGATATTACGCGTTTTTTCGAATTATTTGCTGTGGCCTGAGCTTATATCCAACAATCGTTAGGCACGGACCTTTGTAGTGACTGTGCATTTGTTCTGTTACAGCTACCCGCGATATGCCTTGCTGAAAGGCACGCTCGGTGGTGAAACGGCCAAGCATCGAGCCATCAGCCTTCCGGACAATACGAGCGCGTTCGACCGACTAAGCCATCGAGCTGGGCAGATATTACGCGCTTGTAAGATGCGATAATCGCTCGTGGATCTCTAGCGCCACATGTGTTTACAATTATGCAAGTAATATATATATATGCTATAGCCACTTCTTGGAGTGGATCACCCTGCCCAAGGCCCTGTACCAGCCAACACGTGCCTATTTTCAAATTTTTTGCTTGCTAATAAACGAAGAGATAAATTATGATTCGCGAATCACGAGCCACATTATTTTGAATAGCTTCGGCTGCCACACGTTAAACCTGTTATTTTCTTTCCAGTCATTGCATTCGAGATAATCTTTGGAGATCAAGCACAACTTGTGTTAGTTTAGGATTCATTAATCAACTGTCAAGTCAAACATCAGGTAAGGACAAGTTGCGTTAATACAAGTTCCAAGGGAATCTTTACAAAAAGATGTTGCATTCCATAATGAACTTTATTTAACAGTATGTGATTAACTATGTTTACAATTACAACTGGTTCTGAGATTTATCTTGCGTCTTCCTATTCCATCATGAAAGGAACCAATGAGGAGGTTAAGGTTATCGAGCATCGTCCCAAAGCAGTGAGCTACAGTGCCTCGCACGCAGGTATTGCTTTTGCAAGCTTTTTCTTTCATCCACCTTGGCCCTATTTTGCCTGGGCTCGAACCCGCGTATTATTCATTAGGCGTTGGGCAGCTATTATCGCTTTCAACACGCCACCGCTCGTAGAGATTGGCAAACTGTCTAATAGCAACCTCACTAGAAAAAGGTTCGAAATCAGCAATAGCAGTGTTGGTTTTGAAGCGTTTTGGTTGCCTGACATGAACGTCCGAAGAAGAACAGGAATCTGCCAACCTGCTATAGTATTTACTCAAGCGGTGTTCAGCCGCGCACGCAAATCCTATTCCCAATTATTTTATTTAATGAAATTTGTATGGAATCTGAGTAAATTGTAATATAATAATAATAAAAACAATCTTTACGTTTCAGTTCTCATCCTTCTTCTAATGACGTCATACAGGCTATACGGAACTTTAAATCCGTTCAAAGTTGAAAGCTCAGAGGTTGTTCCCAGTTCAGTAATAACGTGTGGTGTGATGTGGGCGATATCTGCTACTGTCGCAACCATACCTTTGGTAAGAAAAACTAACCTAATAGAAAAATTTTACCTAATTTTTTTTTGTGAAATATATATCAATGACTGGTCCTTCTCCAATGCTTGGGGGAAATACAACGCCTAATACTTCTTGTTGAAGCCAATACACAGATTCGGTACTGTTCGGCGTCTACAATCTACGAACCGAACTAGACAAAAATCGTTTGGAATACACCGCGCTTATACTAGGATCTCACGCAGGATGAATAAGTGATAACAAAATGTATTAATTGAAATTGTACAAAAGACAATCACAATGATGAATTTACCAATAACGACACCTAGCATTGCGCAGACCGACAGCTGCTCTGCTACTTTGTAGCCGGACGAATATCGGTTCAATCAAAAAAAAAATATTTGGCAAATGAGCAATGATGCATTATATATATTTCCTACCAGAAAATAAAAATGGATCTTTTTTCACTGTATGGTAGCAACGAAATCGTAATTCAATAGCAGTGTTTATGGTTTTGAATATTTTTATTCATCCAAGAAAATGATAAAAATATTTTAGACACGAGAAAAAAAAAACAAGATTCTGTTTGCGCTCTATTTCTTTAGTATGTATGTATAGTAGAGTAACTTTGTCCGTCTTGGCTAAACGAGACAGCAAACACGTGTACTTTTCACCGTCACTTGCCATACCCGCTTTGGTGGCCAATATCCTGTGGAATAGTTCATTATAGAATATTTGATTTCGATTTTTCGTAAAATATCCATCATAATAATGCCTGGATTAATAGCATTAACTAAAGTAATATTTCCAGCTCGACGCGTTCATTGACTACTTTACTGAAAGCTACTGGTTCCCCGTTCCCTTTCTCGCGTTTGACAGATCACATGAGAATGGACTTAGAGAAGCTGTGATCAGGATGAACACGTTGAAGTACAATTCGACGACAAATATAACAGGTAAATGATTTAGAAAGACTGTTCTTTCAAAATATCATCTGTTTTTCATCAAAGGTTGAGCATATATCTAAAACCGGTGTTGATATTATCTTATATCACAGTGTGAGTCCCAATCTGGAATTTCTTTTCGCCAAGTATGGGCCACAGATGGACCGACCATGTGATACAAAGAAATGTTGGTTACTCATGTCTGACTGGGGTAACCGCATTTTATTCGCGAACGCTGGTGCACATGTACTTTTCTGCACGTGTGTCAGTGCTCACTAATGTTAGCGCCCATTCCCCTCGCTTTGATTTCCACTATACAACACTTGTTATAATCTGAATCATTCCAACTTCGGTATTTTTTTCAGATTACTCTTGGACTACGATGATGAAATTTTTCCACGATCTTAATATACAAGGCGTACATCCAGATTGGGATTACAGTGAAGTCATACCATTTGGTAGGTTGTACAGGTATACTGTAACAAAAATGCAGTAAAATAACAGCTTTTTGACAGTACTTTTGTTGATGATTTTTGAATAAAACCACAAAATTGGCTTTTTTTGTTCTCAATTACGGACTGCTGATGGAACGTATCGTTGAGACTCGGTAAACCACGAGTCCATACTTACCTTAAATCTCTCATCAACAAAGAGGTTTCGAACAATATAAGGAGATAAAGAATTACTGTAAATGAACAGTTGATATACTGCCCTTTTCATATACAGCGCTTCGTGCAAACAAGGCTTACAAAAGTTTTGGCGAGAATAATTTTGTCAAGGGCTTGTAAACAATGCGGCATCGTCAGTGTCCATCGCCTTCAATTTTTGATATTAGGAAAGGATATAAAGTGGCGTTATTATAATTTATCTGGCTGAAATATAAGATTATTACACCAGTTTGACTTTATGTCATGCTATGTGGCAACTTATGGCGATTTTGCCTCACTGAATTCAAGTTATAAAATGCCGTTTTTAAATTGTCTGGAACTATCGTGTCTAGAAAAGGAACACCTTTTTTGCTTTCTGGCCATGATGCAAGATGTTTCGGTAGGTTACATGAATAAGACGTAATATCGACCTTTTTCACCCGCAGGATTAAATATTTTTGTCGTTATTGTATTCAAAGCTGCGCTAAATAATTATGTTATAATTCCTTTAGGATATTACAACTGGTACGCGATCTGCATTCCGAACCTATACCCCAGGCAAGGTGACACCGCATGGAAATATGCAACGACAGTTGTCATCTTCAATTTTTGTGCATTTTGTTACATCACAATCGCTTACATTATAATATACAAGACTTCGTCGAGGCCTGCAGTAAGGAAAAGTGTGCGCAAAAGATCAAAACAATGGAGGAGAGATAATAAAGCCATGCAAAAGAAAATATTTTTATTAGGTAGGAGAATTAAATTCATCTTAAAAGTCCCAACATACTTTTTTCTTATTTCGCATCGGACTTTTTTTTTATTAAAAATTAGCTCCAGGCAAGGTCGAAAGCAACACCTGAAAGAAGCTAACCAACGGCCACTCAAATGGCAAAGAGCTACTGCAAGGTACTATAATCCCATGTACATTTTTGCTACTTGTAGCAGCATTGCATTAGTCTGCTTCTTCAAGACCCGGGTCCAGTCATGCTCGGAGTGAATTTCAATAAAGAAGTATAATTCACCAAATTACAATATGTAAAGCAAACCAACTATAAAAAAAATGACTCCTTTTCGAGTATGACAGTAATAAAGGCGATGTGGTGCTTCAAAGTAATCAACAATGCTAAATTTGATTTATTCGGTGAAAATGACACGAAAATATCTCGCACCACCGGAACCACGACCCTATTCTCACACATTGAACTTATTCTGCGTTGATTGGGACGTTCTAAATATTCTGATTTGTTGCATAGCCGAGACATATTTTTTGCATGATTTGTATGAAACAGCCGCTGTTAAGTATTTCTAGCGAACGTTTATTACTTATTTATTCATTTTCAGTGGCTACGGACGTTGCTTGTTGGTTCCCAATATGTCTGATGTCGATATTAAACCTCACAGGAAAGATAAGAATTAAAAGGGACGCAGTGGACATTACAGGTACCAAGGGTTTTTCAATATTTTTAATTTAACATATTTATGAAAGATTCTTCTGCAACTTCTTAAAACTAATTATTCCCAAGGTAAGCTATAATAACTTGAACCTCCTAGACCTAATGAAGCACTTCATCTACGCTGCATTAAGATCGAATAGATGGATTTAATTTCAAAACATGGCTTTACAAGATGTCCTTTCACAGATATGCACAAATAACTATAAAAACGCATTTTTTATGTTCGCATCAATGTGGTGACGTCGGGCGAGATTGCCAAGCATTTTCAGGTTGGCATAACGGGGTTAAGATCTCGGGTGCCGCGCTCGTAGTTCCAAGCCCACCTCCCACCTAATAGCTTGAGTTGGCTCCGTCAATACGCAGGCGCACCAACATTTTTCCCGATCGTTTAAAGTATTAGAGTCTTAACTTGTCCCTTGGTTTTTAGGTGCAATACTTCTTCCTATCAACAGTGCAATCAATCCACTGATCTACTCAAGCTCCTTACAGCAGATGTTTAACATTATCAAGCAAAAGATTTGTCCGCGAAAAGATATCAACCAATTTATGCTTATCAATAGTTTTCGGGAGAAGAAAGACTGCAACTCTCCAGATGTCAACAGTATTATACAGAACAACGTCAAGAAGAAACGCGCTGTTAGGTTTTTGGAACACGAGGACGGTATAGGCGAGTCAGAATTAGACTCGAATTGTGGGGGCAACGTGGCAGGATCTTGTTTTTCTTTGGGTGTCCGGAACGGTCAATTTAATTTTCTTCCGACGAACAAAACGCTTCAAAAGCATCAACAGCGCCATTCCATAGCAGTATTGATGAATTTGAATTTTATGTGGTTTGTCTGCTAAAAGACATTCAAAAATGGACATTTTTCATTGTTCTGGCAAAAGATATATCCTGAAAATTTCTAATTTACGAAATTTTCTCCCGATCAGACCCATTTCCTTCGGATGTCTGTTCAGCAGAGTAGTTGCTATCCCAAGTTGAGGTGGGATTATTACTTTCGGATACTTTTATTTTCGAACAAAGTTTTTCCAAATCTCACTCAATTTAGGAAACTCATGAGAAAATGTCAACGATTAAAGGATTCGATATAAATGTAAAGTTAACAATCCTGGTATTCGAATCATCCAAACCTATAAGCTGATTCTAAAATGGGTCTTTCTAAGAAGAATTTCACCAGATAGGAGGGCAATATTTCAGTAGCAGGATTGCTATTATTATTTTCTTTCATTGTAGAAACCTAATCGAAGTCTGAGTAGTGCCGAAAGCAGCTCCTATAAGAGCCAACAAACGGCCACTTCTATGACAAGGAGCTACTACAAGATACAGCTCCAGCAACTGCACCCTAAGCAGATAACATCTCATGCATGACTGAACCACAATGATAAAGTGCAGTGAGTTGTACCTGCGTTTAGAGTTGGATATCGAATTAGAAACTCTCAACTGAATTGGAAACATGATTCTATTAAATTTCATTCAATTAATGGAAAGACTGATGAAAACTCATTTTTTTTGTGCAGAAATTATCAATACTGGTATGAAATAGCAGTTTTGAAGCTTTTTTGGTCACCTGAATAAGAAAAAAAACAGATTATTCAGCCCTGCAGGTACAGGCTTTAGACTAGTCCTAACGTATTTCCTGTGTGTCGTAGGAGGCGACTAAAATGAAGCAAAGAAGTGGTAGATTGTTTTACCATTGTCCAGGGGAGATATCACTCGCTGCACTTTACCATGATCGCTCAGTTCTGTTTGGGATGTTTTCTGTTTATAGTGAAGTTGCTGGTACTAGTAGTAGCCCTTTGCTATTGAGTGGCCGTTAGTTGGTTCCCTTTGGGAGCTGCTTCCCTGGCGAACTTGACCATTTGATCACATTACAGATCATTCATCGAATGGAAGTCTGAAATTTTCAACAAATGACGACAATACGCCTTTACAAGATGCGCAGACCATACCTCTTGTCGAAAGAGCATCAACATCGAGAAGTAGCGATGTTGACCCAACTGAAGATTTAGCAATACAAGACGACGAGAATGAATTACTGGATAAGAACGAAACAGAGTCAGTTTTTGACCATGAAATAGACAACATTGTTAAAAGAGAAACCCAAAAACCACGAAATGGAAATTTTTGGAATAATCCCATAACCTCAACCAGCTTTGAAATCGAGACTTCTTTATAGGTTAGGATATCATTTTTATCCTGCCGTAGAAGAAAGTCGGAATTCAGCTTAACCATATGGCGAACCACGACCTCTCGTGCAGACACCAGTTCCGAATGGGGGTGAAGGTTTTTTGGATTATCATATTTCTCATTTTTCCTGTGCATGGACCTGGTTGGTGGAGGAAGCTGCAAGCAGGGCTTGCGTGTGCCACTGTGACCACCGAGGCGTCCAGAAGACCTGCATATAATCATCGCTCACAGGATTCGAACCTGCGTCATGACGAATAGATTTGCGTAGCTCGAAGCGTATTCCTAACGATTTACCGATCGAGCTAACTGGGCACCCATATAGTATTACTGTACTTTTGCTTGCGAAACTGTGTGGATAGTTTAATGCAACAGATATATTTTCTTGTCATTATAAGAAACATATTTGAGTAATAAATGTTCTTATCTCTACTTAGGCTGCTGCCTAGGGGTTGAAGTGTGCTTTGATTTGTGTGCCAGTGCCTGTTAGCCCAGTCATGCCATTGTTTAACATGTTGACATGGTAGGTTGAAGATCAAGGGAGTGGTAACTCAGGCTCCCATCAACCGGCTACGGGTGGTAGAACATCAGCCGAATCGAAAAAGTCATGACATTCAAATAATATTAATCCAGTTTTTGATCGAGCATCCTTTCATTAGTGGGCAAGATGGCCTAGTAGTTAAACATGTTGGCATCGCAGGTTGAAGATCTTGGGTTCGAGTCCAGATTGCTTATCCATGCCCACCACTCAACCAAGGGTGTAATAACTTGGGTAGGCTAAGTGGAAACCCTGTCCATCTATAAGTGGCCGCTATTACAGGACCTTGGACAGGGTGATCCACCCTAAGAAGTGACTATAAAAAAAGTAGCCACTATTACACAAAGCTTTCATATAATATTCTAAAATGACTGATCTTGCATTATAAGTATAGTGATCTCTCATCATGAAATTAGTTGCTATTTCTATATGCGTAACGGACGAAAGACATTAAAAAGATTATAATTTTCACATCTGAAACTATGGCACAAAACTGGTGGTAAAGATTTTTGAATTGTTTGCGGAAGCTCCAGTGTTAGCCACCTAGCCTAATTGAGCCATCTCAACACTCCTGATTCACTCCTCATGGTAAAAAATGATGTATAGGATTATGAATTTTTATCCTATGCAATATGCTTGAATATGGTGCAAGGCCTTCAAGGAGATTTTACGTAATAACGAAACAATGCAAACAAATTGGGTTGCACGAATGTGCTTCTTGCAATTTCGAATCCGGTGCGGGATGTACATATGTGAAGAATTGCTGAATGGTCAGTACATGGTACTTCAAGTAAACTATGTTTACAAATTCAAATCCCTCCAAGCACAGAAAAAATTAGTAAATGGTTAGTCCAAAATCTTTCCTGGATTAGACCTGGTATCAAGAGAGGTTGTGATTAGCCAATTAGTTGCCAAAGCTGCCACTCCAAAAGGAAATAAAGTGAAATCTAAGTCTGTCCAATATGTTGGTATAGAAAGTTTGCCCGCAGCCTTGCTCTTTGTCTGAAGTTGAGTATAACGAACTGACCAAGTTGCTATTCGATTGGTGTAACATTGAATGTTCGAGCAAAACTCTGCATTTCAGAATTTACTGTCGTTTTCAGATATTACAATCTTCAATACTGATTATGTTCCTCCCAAACCTAAAAATAAAAAATGCAAAATTTGTGATTTTCTATGTATTTTTTCGCAGATCAGCCACCCAGATATGGGTTTGAAATAATGTCGTCAGATTACGTCGATAACGAAATTTCGGACCACTTGACAGTTTTATACAAACTGACATAATGATTGCTACTCAAACACCTGAAGCTAATGGGTGCTATCAGGAGAAAATCGTCGATATTTGATGATATATCTATTGCTAGCAGATTAAAATGCCTGTTTAGAATTTATGTTTGTAGTTGAGCAAAGTTTCAAAATCATCAATACCGCTATATAACTGCATTGTTGATGTTTTTTAAACTTTTTGGTCAGCCAAAGAAAATCAGATTCTGGCACCCTGGTTTTACTTTACTACAAACAAGGGGCTTTATACAAGTTTAATTTTGAGGAATGCTTTGATCTCTTCAACCACCAACCAACCAAAGCATTCAAATTTAAAATTCCAAATAGCACATGACACAGACTCAAGAATTCAACTGACCAAATAACACTGAATTATGCTCAATCTCACCTTGCTATCTTATCCCATAGCTGTTGACTGCCTGCACTTTTCATCTTGCTTAGATACAGATTTATCAAACTAAATACTAATTTAGTGATGTCACAAACAATCTAAACTGGTACAAACTGTATCAACATACTCTAATATTGGCACAAACTTAAGCTATAACTAAAATATAACGAAACTTACCAATTATTGATCTGGTTGATTGCTCTGCATTCATTTCTCATTCCGCTATACCTAACTTACTCAACTACTTACTAACTAACAAACGTGACGTGTGGCAAATTAAATTTAATAAAGTATGCAAGGAAATTCAAGCATATTGTCGATACTCCAGAAGAGATCCAGAACTAAAAACATTCGCAAATGTATTTCTTTAGAACAGCTTTTGTGCCTTTGGTCTAGAAAAGTATTCTTGTCGTACTTGTCATACATACATAAGCTAATAACTCTAATGTCTAGTAGAGGTTCTCAACTTTTTACTGATGGCGTACCCACCCCCTAGGGTATTTCACCTTTTCAGCCAATGCATGAACTTTTCCCAGTTTAACGAAGGCGACTTAATACGAAAATGGCACCGATGAACTGGAAACAACTATAACACTGTAAATATGAGTACGGAAGCTGACATTGCTAGATAGTAGCGCTCAAATGGAAAAAAATTATTTCAACAAAAAAAAGGTACAATAAAATTGAAATAAAAAAAAAATTAATAAAATAGACTCACAGTTTATTAAAAGATAGCTGACATATTTCTTTTCTTCTGTTATTCAGAAAACGGTTGTAGCCTGATAAATCCCAATTTTTTCCAATAAAAATAAATCCCAAGTGTGGTGTATGTATGTATCCAATATCCATAATTAGGATGCATTGACTGATATTCTGCATATTCGTTCTTTCCTTGTTTGCTTGCAATCGTTCAAAGTGGAAGAGAATTAAGGGTTTCTTGGAAAGAGGCTGGAGATCACTGGATCACTCTGAAGAAACAAAATGGAAACTGGAGGATTAGCACGGAACTGAAGTGCCGTAGTTAAATTTGATACTGATTTCTGTCCTGGAAGATTGAAGTCTGTACCACATAGCAGGCAACGTTAGGGACCAGATAGTCCATCTACAATACTTCAATAGACTGTACTCCAGTCTCGGGAACGGGATCTACGATCTCGCTTATATTTGTGTTTTGAGGATTTCTCTTTCTTCTTTCGCTTTTTATGACGTTTGTCATCTTCCGAAACATTACTGTCTCTAGTATAGGGAGATCTTTTCCTAGAATTTGATTGTTCAGTTTTGTAGGAACGGTGCCTTTCCTCTCTTCTCTGACAGTCACTACGAGAATGTTTTTCAAAACGTCTTTTCCTCTCTGTTCCTTCAAAATATGATTGCGTCGAAGAGGATGGCATGTCCATGTAATCTGGAACCTCATGATGAATAGGATGGGAAACATTTCTGGAAAAAACAACAAGTACAGATGGAAATGGAGACTAGTTGAACAATATTCAAAACTCGATTTAGTTTTGAAATAAGTGCAGCAGTCCAAAACATTCGATTCCCGAAATTAAAAACTATTCAATTCCAGTGATTCGAAATAAACATGATCAAAATAAGATATTTTCAGAAAGTTATTGCAAATTTCCTTGTATTTACCAGTTCCCCGGAAAAATGACTTTGTTTATTATACATGGTAACTATAATTGTTGCTTCCGGAGGGCATTTTTATTGATATAAACTAAAAGCACGGCAGGAAGTTGGGCCTGATAAACATCACTGTCAATCAGGTATATATACGGTAAAAAGTTACCACAAAAAATAGTACTAGCAATTTATTTTTATTGACTTCACTCCAGTAAGGCAGGAAGCAGTGCCCAAAAGGAAGCAACTAATGGTCACTTCATAGCAAAGTGCTACTACAACTGCACTTCCAGCGGAAAACAAAGTGTAGGAGTGTACCACTATAATAAAGTGCAGTGAGTGGTGCCTGCCCTGGGCAGATATCTTCTAGACAAAATCACAAAATCACTAGTTGTGAATTAATCTCTCACATTCGTTTTTCTGAATCTTGATCGGTAGTTGGATGACTCTCATGAACTTTTTCTTCGATATCTTTGGTTGAGCTTTCCCCACGATTCCACAGTTTAGTCAATTCTTCCATGTGGACGGCTAGGACTCCACGAATTATCTGTAAAATAATTATGAAGTGCAAATGGCTGACACCTAATCAATTACACACGTTCGTACCCTGAAAAAGCCTTCAAAGAGCAACATATGCGTCCCTGGCATAGCCATAAATAATTGTAAACATTCATTGTTAGTTACATACTGTGAAATAAAGCTTCATTTCATTATTTTAATGTTAAATGAGCAAGTTTGTGTCATTTTCCTCGAATGAGCAAGAAGCTTCAAAATTATCAACACTGCTATTTCATAAGTTTCGAGATCCCACACTACCTCAGTTTGTGACCGCTTTGTAATATGAACATTCTTAGCCCGATATGATTGCCTTCTTCTTTTCATGTCTCTCATTTTCTGTAACAATTCTGCTTCACTGAGGTTGTCAGGATTTTCTGTCAATAATGAAGAAATATGTGTTGGTGCTTGACTCTGACTTGAGCTCTGTAACGGTCTAGGTGCTTCAGAATTTAAGAGGTATAAGTAGGTTTTACCATCACCCAGGGCAGATATCACTCACTGCACTTTACAATAGCGGTTCAGTTCTGTTGGGGATGTTTTCCGTTTAGAGTACAGTTACCGGTACTACATATTTTAGTAGCTCTTTGCTATTGAGAGGCCGCTGGCTGGTTGGAAATACGTTAGGACCATTCTAAAGCCCGTATATGCAGGGCCTAAAAAGAGAGCCGCGGGGGAAGCAAATTGGTTTATCGCAACATATACTGCAAAATAAAATTGAACAAACTAAATTTCTACAATATGACGCTAACTGAACCCATACTGTTGAGTGCAGTGAATAGCATCTGCACATTGCGATGACAAACTCTTTTACCACCTCTTTGCTTTTTTTAGTTCCCTCTCACGACGCGCAGGAAATATGTCGGGGAGGACAGATTTCTCTTGTTTGCCATAAGAGTTGACTAACTGTATGTGCATTCTAGAGAGAAAAGATTTCACGCAAAGAGTGGAAACTTCACTTTTCAATGATAAACTTTTCTATCACTTTCTAGTCTTTCTCCAGTCGCCTCTATTGACCCATAGGTCTATGTTAGAAAACGGTAGAGTAATTCAATAGCCTGTATCAGACTGGCAGAATGTCAACAACTCAGAAGAACCTGACCTGAAGAAAATGGGTCCCTTCAGAGGAAGATTTAGCAAATGGTCAATATTTTACATTTCATTATATATTTTATGCTAGAAGAATAAAACGCCTTATTTTGAGTGTCTGGTAGCAAACGAACTGTACAAAACGATTCAAAATTGTCAATACTGCTATGAAATAGCAGTGTTGACGATTTGAAGTGTTTTCGTCAACTACAAGAAAATAACATGAACATTTCCGACATCCGAAGAAAAACGAGATTCTGCCCCCCTACAGAGCTTAATTAAAAGTTTCATTTTTTGAACGTGACCCACCTTTCTGATAGAGTTTGTCCGCTGCTTTAGCCTCTAAGTCCGCATAGAGTGCTTTGTCAGGAACTGGTTTATCACTTGAATAACATTTGGCGACTTCAGCGTCGTACACTGTTCGCCGCTGGTCACAATTCAATAAGGATTTGTAATGCTCTTCGGTACGTATTAATCCTGCCGATGGATTTATCTGGGAAATTATATCATCTGTGAGAAACAAAAATGAAACCGGGTAATTTGTGTTATATTTTTTATTGACATTCCCTATAACCAGGGACTGAGGCAGTGCCCGGAAGAAACTAACCCCAACACCACTTCTAATTGTATGGCAATTACTTACGACAAAATGTAGTATCGGATGTGTGAGAGAGGAAAGCATAGACTACGACTTTACCATATGGCGAACCACGACCTCTCGTGCAGACACCAGTTTCGAATCCAGGTGATAGGTTTTTTCCCGTGCATGGACCTGGCTGGTGGAGGAAGCCATGAGCAGCGTTCGGTGAAACACAGTGCACTGGTGAGGCGTCCAGCAGACCTCTCGCATATAATCATCCCACAAGGAATTCGAACTCAGGACGTTAGTGATAAGTAGCTCAAAGCGTAATTTTAGCGCCTTCACAGACTAGACTAAATGGGCACCCTTCAATGCGTGAAGAAATCTGAGCTACTAAAAAGGACTACCGGTAGTTGAATAACTATAATATCATCATAATTTTAGACAAATTGATAAAATCTGCCATAAGCATCCAATCATCAGTACACGAAAAGAGTCAAAGTGCAGGAAGAGCTGTTCATTCATAAACTGCATAAGAATATATATATATACCTGAATTAATGACAGTAGGATTATTTTCAATATTTGTCCTTTCCTCTTGTTCATGAATCCCTCTGATTTCTTCCCTGTTATAACCGAGCTTCCTCCACTTGCATGATTCCATGTGAGTACTCAAGCTGTGAATTGAAATTCAGGGTTGTAACAGAGATTGCTAAGAGAACTTAGTTTGAACAAGCCCTGTAGGTTTGGGCTTTAGAATAGTCCTAACGTATTTCCTGTTCATGTCGTGAGGGACGCACATGGATAGATGGATTTACCATCGCCTGGGGCAGATACCAATGACTGAACTGTACCATAGGGGTTCCATTTGTGAGGTTTTCCATTTGGCAGTTAGAGTGCAGTTACTGGTGCCATGGTCCTTCTCACAGACTTTCTCAAAACACCAAAATGATTTTTTGAGTGCTTTAAAACGTAGGAAATCTTTAAAAAATTTAAGAAGCATAGTATCATACACTTCACAAGCCTATTTTAAGATCAGAGATCCGTTTTTCAAAAACGCCTCTGGGATTTTGGGTTTTTTAGTGGTATACAATAGCACGCTGTTCTGTGTTTTACAGAAAAAAAATTGGCTGTGCCATCCATTATGACACCCTAATTTGATCTCAGAAAAAATTCAAATTTTAGATTCCTCTTCAAGGTTCTGAACACAGCACCGGCCATACGGTTCAGCCATGTTTTTGTTTTTCATCACCCGCAGAATAAAAATGAAATTCTATTCAAAATACGATAATCCAAAAACCTTCCCCCCGATTCGGAACTGGTATCTGCAAAAAGTCGTGGTTTGCCATATGGTTAAGCCTTATTCTTGTTTTTCATCACCCGTACGATAAAAATGAAATCCCATTCTATTATCAAGTAGATGATTTTACCATTGCCCAGGGCAGGGACCGCAGTCTGGTGCAAGCGATGTCCAGGAACTTCACTAACCTTTTCTCAGGCATTCTATGCCCGTTATCGCAAGAACAGGTAACTAAGTCGGATTGATATTCTATTGGTGATTTCCATCCAAGCTTTGATTCAAATTTGGACAAAATTTTGTGAACATTGGCAAGGTATGCTTCCAAATCCATTTTGACTTTGTTTTTCTACCGGCAACCAAAGTTGGACAATCTGCGATGCTGGGTTTAGAATTGGCTAAAACTAAAAGTGATGCATAATGAGTATTAATTAGCCTAATTTCTTAATAATTAGCCTAAAATACATAAAACAAATTACAAGGTAATAATAAAAAATAGTTATGATTTTTGTTCAGTATTCCAGGTTGATTTTTTTCATTAGTCAGTTTTTAATCCCATATTTCCATCATTTGATTTCAATTTGTCGGTGATCATGTTATTCACATACAATAAATTATTAAGCATTCAATAAAAAGGAAAAACAATGTTAGTTACAAAACTTATTATTTCAATGAATATTCTTTATATTTAGTATTAATAACTCAAACATTATTAAATAAAAGATATTGAATAGCAAAACAAGAGAAACAGTTGCAACTCTTCAATAAACTTTTTCACTATTCTATTTTTTTTTCAATGTTTTTCTTGATTGTAGTGAAGTTCTAATTAGTGTTAATTTTCCACTTTGGGAAGTTCAGAGTCTGTCAGAAAATTGATTTTTCTTTAAATTTTATTTCTTTATCTTTCTTATTTCTTCTGTTTTAATTGCTGATACCAATTGAGGGGTCACATGAAGTTTAGTACCATATATACGATTATCATAAAAATTCCCCGTGTTGGACACGACTCATCCTAACCCGGGAGACAATGCCAGATGCTTGCAGCATTGGCGCCCCCTAGTTAGGATGAGAATATTCTGCCAGTTTTTATTTTGATGACATTCGGGAATATGGTACTAAACCTCACTAGATCCCAATTGAGTAAACTAATGAACAGGTGAATAAACACTAAAAAGCAGAAACATGGACTTAATCGGCAATGCAGGATGCAATAGGAATTTTACCGTACAGCGCATGCAGCATGATTAGAGGCAACTGCAACATCCTGGCAGAATTCCAACCGAATTTCAGTGCTCCCATCTAAAAATAGGTTTTACATTTCACAGCGATAGATTTCACTGAAACCTCTTCAAAAACAAGACTTCCCAGATTTTAATAAAGTTTAAATGTTTCTGAAGTTTCAAAATCCCATATTCAAAAACGTTGAGTTTTGTATATTGAAAAAAGGGCCAAAAAAGAATAAATGACAAATTTATAATAAGATTTTACAAGGAAAGAAGAGTAAATTGGAACATAATAAATTCAATTCTTTTGGAAACATCAGTTTTTAAAGATTCGCAATCTCAGATTTGAAAACGTCGAACTTTCAATTCGTGAAAAGAAATGCGTCAAAAAGACATAATTGCGTATTTCAAATATGATTTTACAAGTGTTTCGGTCAGGAGAAGCTCATATGTCAATAAGTATGTGGAAAGGGAATGTAATTTAGAATCTAACAAAATTAAAATTTTTGGGAACAAAAGTTTTTAAAGATCCCAAGTCTTGTGTTCGAAATCGTTGAATTTTGTATTTGGGAGGAATGCGCCAAAAGGGTATAATTGCTGATTTCCAATCGGATTTTACAAGCGGTTCGGGCCAGGGCCCATATATCAATGCGTATGAAATTGAAATGCAATTTGACAAAGTTTCTTGCTTAAAACAAGACATTTGTACACACGAGTAGGTCTGTACTAATTCATCGATATACATTGGGAAGTAGATGGTCTAGAAATACACGGCGGTGGTTTGTCCAATCACGCCGTAAGCAAATATTGAATGAACGCAATTTACACAACCTAAAGATTTTTTATTTATTTCTGAAAGCTGGTGGGGGAATTCTCTACCACCTATATCCACTCCTCGGGTGCATCATCCTTCTTAGAAAAAAAAAAATTATATTAAAAATTAGAAGTTTTCCAAACTTCATTTACTACTTTTTCATTAATTTGTTCGTGCATCAAAAATGTATATTTTTTGAACCAATTTTCGATCGCCGCGCGCAATATTAGTAGACTAAAACCACTCCCAAACACTTATTTCTCAAGCCGCCCTTGACTAGTGTATCCACTGTTGTTTTTGAAGGGACATTATAGAGTGTCGGTTGCCTGATTTTGAGATAAAAATGTCTAATTTTCCGGATTTGATTAATGTATCATATTTCTAAAACCCCGAAAACCATTTCAAGTTGTTGAAGATCCTTAATATCCCCAAGAAATACCTAGGAAAATTGAAGATTTGAGAAGCATAATAAACAGGAAAAGAATCATTTAGAGTTGTAGGCTTAAGGTACCGGTAGGCCTATACTGTATAAGCAAAAAATAGTCTATATTCGATTCTGGGTGAAGTTCTAAATAAAGTGGGTACGCACTGTTCATATATTGAAATTCCCCAGCGAAAGTAAATTATGGTGTTTCAAGTACTATGGAGCTGCATTCTGTTACAATGCGAAAAACGAGCGCGGGTTCTGAAATTGGGTCTAGTGAAGTTTAGTACCATAATACCTTTAAAAGGTAGCACAATCATGAAATTTGGATATATTGTTAGGCACCCCTAAAAAACCTCGCATACCAAAAATGACGTCACTGCGACGTCATATGACGTCATAACAAGCCAAAAACGACATCTCGCACACGCCCTCAGTGACGTCCTAAACAACACTGCGATAACGCTATGGCGTTAGCGCTCATTCTCCGTTTACGCACTCGCTCAATTACTTTCTTTTGTTCTCTCCTTTTTAACCTTCGGTCATTCACCAAACGGGTAAACGATTTAACACCTAACGCCATATATGAACCGCGCTAAGGCCGATTCAAACCAAATAAACGCCATACGTGACATCTTACGGAAGCGATAAACGTGAACTCCACATGAACATGATGAACTGGCCATGCGTGTCGCTAATTCCCCAATAAACTTTTTTAATGACCTGAAAAAGCTAATATCCCCAGCATGAAAATTAGTGCCACAGCCATAATTCCCCTGAAAATGCCAATACCCCTTCATAAAGATGATTAGTAAAGTCCTGAAGTCCTTAAATACGCTGATATCACCTTATGAAATTGAGGGCCACGACATAACGGCTCTATAAATGCTAATATCCCCTCATGAAGTTTAGTACCACAACCATAACGCCTCTATAAATGCTAATATCTCCTCATGAAGTTTAGTACCACGGCCATATTGACTCAAAAAATGCTAATATCCCCTCATGAATTTGAGTACCACGGCAATAATGGCCCTGAAAAATGTGAATAGCCCCTCATGAAGTTGAGTACCACGGGCATAATGATTCAAAATAAGCTAATATCCCCTTATGAAGTTGAGTACCACGGCCATAATGGGCCTGAAAATGCGAATAGCCCCTCATGAAGTTGAGTACCACGACCATAATGACTCTAAATACGCTAATATCCCTTTATGAAGTTGAGTACCACGGTCATATGGAGTCTAAAAATGCTAATATCGCCTCATGAATTTGAGTATAATGGCCCTGAAAAATGTGAATAGCCCTTCATGAAGTAGAGTACCACGGGCATAATGACTCAAAATAGACTAATATCCCCTTATGAAGTTGAGTACCACGGCCATGACGGCTCTATAAATGCGAATATCCCCTCATGAAGTTTAGTACCACGGCCATATTGGCCCTAAATAGGCTAACAACTCCTCATGAAGTTAAGTACCACGGCCATATTGGCTCAAAAATGCTAATATTCCCTCATGAATTTGAGTACCACGGCCATATTGACCCTAAATACGCTAATAAGTCTTCATGAAGTTGAGTACCACGGCCATAACGGCTCTATAAATGCCAATATCCACTCATGAATTTGAGTACCACGGCCATATTGGCTGAAAAAAAATGCTAATATCCCCATATGAATTTGAGTACCACGGCCATAATGGCCCTGAAAATGTGAATAACCCCTCATGAAGTTGAGTACCACGGCCATAATGACTCTAAATACGGTAATATCCACTTAAGAAGTTGAGGGCCAGGGCCATAACGGCTCTATAAATGTCAATATCCTCATGAATTTGAGTACCACGGCCATATTGACTCTAAATACGCTAATATCCCCTTATGAAGTTGAGTACCACAGCCATATTGGCTCAAAAAAAAGCTAATGTCCCCTCATGAATTTGAGTACCACGGTCATAATGGCCCTGAAAATGTGAATAGCCCCACATGAAGTTGGGTACCACGGCCATAATGATTCTAAATACGCTAATATTCCCTTATGAAGTTGAGTACCACGGCCATAACGGCTCTATAAATGCTATTATCCCCTCATGAAGTTTAGTACCACGGCCATATTGACCCTAAATATGCTAATGAGTCTTGATGAAGTTTAGTACCACGGCCATATTGACTCTAAAAAATGCGAATATCCCTTCATGAAGTTGAGTACCACGGGCATAATGATTCTAAATAAGCTAATATCCCCTTATGAAGTTGAGTACCACGGCCATATTGACCCTAAATACGCTAATAAGTCTTCATGAAGTTGAGTACCACGGCCATAACGGCTCTATAAATGCCAATATCCACTCATGAATTTGAGTACCACGGCCATATTGGCTCAAAAAAAGCTAATATCCCCTCATGAATTTGAGTACCACGGTCATAATGGCCCTGAAAATGTGAATAGCCCCACATGAAGTTGAGTACCACGGCCATAATGATTCTAAATACGCTAATATTTCCTTATGAAGTTGAGTACCACGGCCATAACGGCTCTATAAATGCTAATATCCCCTCATGAAGTTTAGTACCACGGCCATATTGACCCTAAATATGCTAATAAGTCTTCATGAAGTTTAGTACCACGGCCATATTGACTCTAAAAATGCGAATATCCCTTCATGAAGTTGAGTACCACGGGCATAATGATTCTAAATAAGCTAATATCCCCTTATGAAGTTGAGTACCACGGCCACCACGGCTCTATAAATGCGAATATCCCCTCATGAAGTTTAGTACCACGGCCATATTGGCCCTAAATAGGCTAATAACTCCTCATGAAGTTAAGTACCACGGCCATATTGGCTCAAAAATGCTAATATTCCCACATGAATTTTAGTACCACGGCCATATTGACCCTAAATACGCTAATAAGTCTTCATGAAGTTGAGAACCACGGCCATAACGGCTCTATAAATGCCAATATCCCCTCATGAATTTGAGTACCACGGCCATATTGGCTGAAAAAATGCTAATATCCCCTCATGAATTTGAGTACCACGGCCATAATGGCCCTGAAAATGTGAATAACTCCTCATGAAGTTGAGTACCACGGCCATAATGACTCTAAATACGGTAATATCCCGTTATGAAGTTGAGGGCCAGGGCCATAACGGCTCTATAAAATGTCAATATCCTCTCATGAATTTGAGTACCACGGCCATAATGGCTCTGAAAATGTGGATAGCCCCTCATGAATTTGAGTACCACGGCCATAATGACTCTAAATACCCGAATATCCCCTTATGAAGTTGAATACCACGGCCATAGCGGCTCTATAAATGCTAATATCCCCCCATGAAGTTTAGTACCACGGCCATATTGACTCTAAAAAAAAATGCGAATATCCCCCCATGAATTTGAGTACCACAGCCATAATGGCCCAGAAAATGTGAATAGCCCCTCATGAATTTGAGTACCACGGCCATAATGACTCTAAATACGCAAATATCCACCTATGAAGTTGAATACCACGGCCATAGCGGCTCTATAAATGCTAATACCCCCTCATGGAGTTTAGTACCACGGCCATAATGACTATAAATACGCTAATATCCCCTCATGAAATTCAGTGAAACGACCCTAATGGGTCTAAAAAGATTAATCTTGAAGTTTCATTTACATTTATCGTGAAATTTCGATTAGTTTTTTTTTTTAATTCAATCAGATACATGCACAAGACTACAGTTGCTTATTATGTAAGAAACATTTTTTGAAAAATGAAAAACTTTAATCCCTGACAGGAATTTTTCTACATAATACGTTGGAATAAAATAATTTAATTTTAGTAAAAAAATTTCCGAACGTTGTAGATGTCGTTCATGCATGTCACGTTTGAGTTCTGTCGTTTAAGCATGGACCATGTTTGACTCGAGCAATGGATTGCGCGGATAGAGTCCTCAATAATATAATTATTAGATCAAAATATGTATGATGTCTATGAACAATAGTTATCGATTGGTTAAGTTAAAGAAATAGCATTTGAGTATATCTAGAAAGAATCAACATCGTTTCTTTAGATAGATTTCATTGTACTCCAGCAAATTGATTTTTTCCCATCGAGATTGGTTCAGATTCTCCCTATAGTACAAAGAGCTATATAATCGCTGAAGTAACACTAAGGTATCTCCATCACAAACTTACCCGGTTCACAGAAGTTCGTGAAAAAAACTTTCTTACGTAAAATTGATTGCAGTGCTGTGGTAAACTGACAATGCCATTGGGAAAAAAACTTTGTTCGGAGAAGCAAGATCAGAAAAGGGAGTCAACGATAATTAAGTCTTCAGACTTATATCTTTTTATATAATCATATCGTTTCTCTTTTATTACATCACTTTCATATCATATAACTCTATTCCGCGCACATTGAAAATCTATGAATAAATAAAAGTGTCTTTTCCACCAGATTTATTCAAACGGTTTTGGATATATTTTAACGTAAGCAACTGACATCAATGAAGCCGCAAAATAATAAAATTATTATGCAATTATCGTGCAAACCTAAAATTTATTCGAGATTATATATATTTATTTTATTTCTCGTAATTCACATGTTTATCTAGCGTGAAGAGCATAGCGTACCTTGCTTTAGTTTCTGTTGTTCAGCTACCATTGTTAAGCAATAAATATGAAGTTCGAATCACAGTTTCGAGAAAAAAAAACAGAATGTAGCCTTCGTATATTAATCAAATAGGCATGCACCAACGAAAGTCAGTCTTAAAATCGTTGATAATTCAACAAATATCTAATTATGATATTATAATTCATTTCTATTTTGCAATGTATATATGGAGCACTTTTCATGTTAAAAGCTTGCATTCAAAATTTTATCCTTTGGTTGTTGGCATTTGTTGTCATAGTGTCATGTCTCCCCTCCACGACCGAAAAAATCTCAGACTGACCGGTACACGTGCGTGACATGAATAAACGATTTCAATAACACGCGGGAAAATTTGCTTAGTGTGTACAATCTCAAAATCCGCAAATGTCAAACAAAACATTAATTTGTGCCTTATTAACGGGATTTGTGAACAAAATTAAATTATTTTTATCCCCGAGTAAGTAGCAACAATCTTCCTTTCAGGGGATTAAATTTTTCCCATTTTCACGCAATCCGCGAGTGTAGTCTTATAGAATAGGGGGTGGCTGTGTTCCATACCACTGTTCTATAATGCTTTCCAGTTCTACTTCGAACCACAAATGATACAACACGACGTAATTGAACCTAATCACCAGGCAGTATATATGTATATTTTTATTCATCAAATCAACTTTAATTTATACACAACTACAGGCGTATTCGCCTGAAGCAAGATCATGATACAAAATAAATAATAATAATTAGAGTCCATATGACCGTGGTACTCAACTTCATAAAGGGATATTAGCGTATTTAGAGTCATTATGGTCGTGGTACCCAAACTTCATGAGGGGCTATTCGCATTTTCAGGGGGCCCTTATGGCCGTGGTACTCAACTTCATGAGGGGATATTAGCATTTTCAGGGCCATTATGGCCGTGGTACTACTTAACTTCATGAGGGGATATTCGCATTTTTAGAGTCAATATGGCCGTGGCACTAAACTTCATGAAGACTTATTAGCGTATTTAGGGTAAATATAGCCGTGGTACTAAACTTCATGAGGGGATATTAGCATTTATAGAGCTGTTGTGATCGTGGTACTCAACTTCATACGGGGATATTAGTGTATTTAGAGTCATTATGGCCGTGATACTAAACTTCATGAGATGATATTAGCATTTTCAGAGCCATTATGGCCGTGGTACTCAACTTCATAAGGGAATATTAGCGTATTTAGAATCCTTGTGGCCGTGGTACTCAAATTCATGAAAGGATATTGACATTTATAGAGCCGTTATGGCCGTGGTACTCAACTTCATGAAGGGCTATTCACATTTCCAGAGCCATTATGGCCGTGGTACTCAACTTCATGAGGGATACTAGCATTTTTTGAGCCAATATGGCCGTGGTACACAACTTCATAAGGGGATATTCGCTTAATTAGAATCATTATGCCCGTGGTACTCAACTTCATGAAGGGATATTCGCATTTTTAGAGTCAATATGGCCGTGGTACTAAACTTCATAAAGACTTATTAGCATATTTAGGGTCAATATGGCCGTGGTACTAAACTTCATGAGGGGATATTAGCATTTATAGAGCCGTCATGGCCGTGGTACTCGACTTCAGATGGGGATATTATCGTATTTACAGTCATTATGGCAGTGGTACTCAACTTCATGGAAGGCTATTCACATTTTCAGGGCCATTATGGCCGTGGCACTCAAATTCATGAGAGGATATATTAGCATTTTTTGAGCCAATATGGCCGTGGTACTCAACTTCATAAGGAGTTATTAGCTTATTTAGGGTCAATATGGCCGTGGTACTAAACTTCATGAGGGGATATTTGCATTTATAGAGCCGTCATGGCCATGGTACTCAACTTCATAAGGCGATATTAGCTTATTTAGAATCATTATGCCCGTGGTACTCAACTTCATGAGGGGTTATTCACATTTTCAGGGCCATTATGGCCGTGGTACTCAAATTCATGAGGGGATATTAGCATATTTAGAGTCAATATGGCCGTGGTACTAAACTTCATGAGGGGCTATTCACATTTTCAGTGCCATTATGGCCGTGATACTCAAATTCATGAGGGGATATTAGCATATTTAGAGTCAATATGGCCGTGGTACTAAACTTCATGAGGGAATATTAGCATTTATAGAGCCGTTATGGCCGTGGCACTCAACTTCATAAGGTGATATTCGCGTATTTAAGGACTTCATGGCTTTAGTACTCATCTTTATGAAGGGGTATTGGCATTTTTTAGGGGATTATGGCCGTGGTACTCAAATTCATGAGGGGATATTAGCATTTATAGAGCCGTTATGGCCGTGGTACTCAACTTCATGAAGACTTATTAGCGTATTTAGGGTCAATAGGGCCGTGGTACTCAAATTCATGAGGGAATATTAGCATTTTTGAGCCAATATGGCCGTGGTACTTAAGTTCATGAGGAGTTATTAGCCTATTTAGGGCCAATATGGCCGTGGTACTAAACTTCATGAGGGGATATTCGCATTTATAGAGCCGTCATGGCCGTGGTACTCAACTGCATAAGGGGATATTAGCTTATTTAGAATCATTATGCCCTATGCCCATGGTAATCAACTTCATGAAGGGATATATGCATTTTTAGAGTCAATATGGCCGTGGTACTAAACTTCATGAAGACTTATTAGCGTATTTAGGGTCAATGTGGCCGTGGTACTCAAATTCATGAGGGAATATTAGTATTTTTGAGCCAATATGGTCGTGGTACTTAACTTCATGAGGAGTTTATTAGCCTATTTAGGGCCAATATGTCCGCGGTACTAAACTTTATGAGGGGATATTCGCATTTCTAGAGCCGTCATGGCTGTGGTACTCAACTTCATAAGGGGATATTAGCTTATTTAGAGTCATTATGCCCGTGGTACTCAACTTCATGAAGGGCTATTCACATTTTCAGGGCCATTATGGCCGTTGTACTCAAATTCATGAGGCGATATTAGCATTTTTAGAGTCCATATGACCGTGGTACTCAACTTCATAAAGGGATATTAGCGTATTTAGAGTCATTATGGTCGTGGTACTCAACTTCATGAGGGGCTATTCGCATTTTCAGGGCCATTATGGCCGTGGTACTCAACTTCATAAGGGGATATTAGCTTATTTAGAATCATTATGCCCGTGGCACTCAACTTCATGAGGAGCTATTCACATTTTCAGGCCCATTATTGCCGTGGTACTCAAATTCATGAGGGGATATTAGCATTTTTTGAGTCAATATGGTCGTGGTACTAAACTTCATGAGGGGATATTAGCTTTTATAGAGCCGTTATGGCCGTGGCACTCAACTTCATAAGGTGATATTAGCGTATTTAAGGACTTCGTGACTTTACTAATCATCTTTATGAAGGGGTATTGGCATTTTCAGGGGAATTATGGCTATGGCAATAATTTTCATGCTGGGGATATTAGCTTTTTCAGGTCATTAAAAAAGTTCATTGGGGAATTTAGCGACACGCATGGCCAGTCCATCATGTTCATGTGGAGTTCACGTTTATCGCTTCCGTAAGATGTCACGTATGGCCTTTATTTGGTTTGAATCGGCCTTAGCGCGGTTCATATATGGCGTTAGGTGTTAAATCGTTTACCCGTTTGATGAATGACCGAAGGTTAAAAAGGAGAGAACAAAAGAAAGTAATTGAGCGAGTGCGTAAACGGAGAATGAGCGCTAACGCCATAGCGTTATTGCAGTGTTGTTTATTTAGGACGTCACTGAGGGCGTGTGCGAGCGGTCGTTTTTGGCTTGTTATGACGTCATATGACGTCGCAGTGACGTCATTTTTGGTATGCGAGGTTTTTTAGGGGTGCCTAACAATATATCCAAATTTCATGATTGTGCTACCTTTTAAAGGTATTATGGTACTAAACTTCACTAGACCCCTGAAATTTAGATGACCTACATTTCTGAGCATAAGGTAACAGAGGTACTTGAGACTGTTACTGCACCCTGCTAACGTTATAGTGGAATATCTGTTTTACCATAAGATTGCCATGAACCAAGTATCAATTTATGGTAACTACAGTTTGGAGAAGACATTCATCTAAAAACGCAAAATTTAGTCCCGAAAACGCGAGTAAACCAGGTCTGAACCCTGGCCGCGGCAACAGAAACTGATACGCCTCATTGGGCACACATAGTTTTAAACTACGTTCCATTTCAAAACAGAAAGCGAGAGCGCTTGTCCCGCGTTTAGCTCTCCCCCGAAAAGGATGTGACATTATGAGGGTCGCGGGCGGGTGGTGCTTTCTGTAATTCTATTATGCGTACTTCCGCATGTTCCCGGTGACTGCGTTTGGGCAGGCCCGCAAACCTCAGTTATCGAGCTGCTTCTGTAATTCACTCCCAGGTGTAATCGAAATTTTTGCACTAACAGATTCTGTTGAATTCCAAGTGGCCGTAAAGTAAACAGATCGCACCGCATCAGCTGCGCTTGATGCAGACGCGATAAGAGGTATACGTCGACAAAATTTAGAAAAAGAGTCAAGTTTTAAATCAGCATCTCAAGTATATCGACGTCTGAAGGCATCACTACACTCAGAAAGTGAAGGAAAGCATGGGACGCATGCCCCGTCCCCTCTACAAGTGCTCAACGCAACACCAATGATCGCTATCTGATAGATACAGCACGGACTGGAAGCTTAATTTAGAGATATTGAAATCATATATAAGAAACACGACAATTATATACGATGCTGGTTCGGCTATCCACCTACTGTAATAACGATCTTCAGAAAAAGTGGTTTCGTAAGAGATGTGATATGGACGTCGTTTACTTGGATGCTACTGGAATCTTTATCGAGCGTGATCGTGTGAGTAAAGACTTTCAAATATACTCCATCGTAGTAAGGAACAAATTTCCAGTCTCGAGCTATACTACTCCAAGCCACACTGCGAGAAGCATTGGCACATTTTTGTTGCTGTTGAAAACACCGTTACTGCAAATAAACGAATTTTTCCATGAATGGTTGCGATGGATGGCGCGGTTGCGTTATGGAATGCTTCCTTGGAAATATTTTAGCATGAGACAAGGCTTGAATATTATAAACGTTGTTATCGTATCGTAACTGGTAATTCTATTAACAACGGCTCCTGAAAAACCATTGTACTTTACTGCGCCAGTCACAGCATGAAAGCCGCTTCCATAATCTGTCGTAAATATTATCCACATTCCTTTCGACAATGTATTGGCATGTTGTTTCATACAACAAATTTGAAAGAAGACGATTCAACTGTTTACAGTCTGTGAGTGATTCTGCTCTGTAAGCAAGCTCCCGAATCTGTGCGAGATAATTTCGAAACGCTGAAAAAAGAGAATCTCACATGTGTTTGGACAACTTACCTGCAACTACAGAAAGTAATTTTGGAAATATGAAGACGATCAATTCTTCTTCGGCATAAAAAGGCATTGATAAGCAGCAAGAAAAATCATTGGCCTTCTTGGTTCGAAAATTCTTCACCATTCCCCAACATTTCTGGATAAAGTCATAACTACAGTTATAAGCAAATTTCTTTCTCCAATTCAAACAGATTTCACACAACAGATTTTGTGAGAATAAATTAAGATTATTACTTTTATAGTAGTAACAGGACACGAGGCACAATCGAACAACATTTCAAAAAAATAAAGCACACTTTTATCGGAAATTACGAAGCTGACAGAATTGACAAATTTGTTGAAATATACAAAAAAAGAACGACCATCACATCTACAAAGGATACAGAAAAAATAACCGAGATCGTAAAAAACGCCAAGATTCACAAAAGATCAGTGAAAAGCCAAACGAAATGACGAGGTACGACAAAGTATGGTATGAATATACCAGGGGTCAAAAATTTCAAACACCCCTCTATAATAAATTAGTGGTTTTTACCTGCCTAAATGGGTCTCTTATATTTAAAGAAAAATGCAATGCTACGTAGTTGTTGTGTTTTCTTTATGGAAACAAACATCTGCCAGATGTCTTGACGCCGTTAGAGAAACTTGTATCCAGTGCAATTTCGCATATGGAAATCAAGACGATGCTGAAGAGTTTTTTTTTTTCTCATGCTTTCTATCCTAAATTTCTTGAACATTTCAACAAAGGTTGCGTATACTCAAAAATTCGGAGGTACTGAATGTGGCAAGAATGCGCCGAAAAAGAATATTCGTTTGACATTATACCTCTAGCTATTTATCAAAATATACGAAAACAACTAGGTGAAATATTCCTGTCAATAAATAATGGGATCGGAGATGCCCGAATTGCCAACACTATGGACTTGAAACCAATGTCAAATGTAAAGAAACGCCACAAACAATTGCTTTTCGTACGGGACAACATAAAGGGGGTGCAGTCACCAGAATTGACAAATATATTTTACTTGATGACAGATAGAGACAAATAATGTTAGAAAAAATGTTGCAATAGAATATGCCTTGTCATGTGTAGTCGTGCATATCGGCGAAACATCGAATTGTGGACACTACATTTCCTACTTGATAAGGTCGAGCGACACAGTTACAAAATGCAAGGACCATCTCATTTCGCGTCACAAGAAACATGCCGGAATGGACGAAATGTGTGAGAATAGTTCCATCTATTTTCATAAAAAAAATCTCTGAAAAAGAAATTGAATGAGCAGGATATCTCCCACAGAATATTTTGCCCCAGCAACGCAAAAACATACAAGTAAAACCCATTAAAAATAGGGATACCGCAAAATCTATTTGGTGTTCTAATTCAACAAATTATAAACATATGTGAAAACTCCTTTTATTCAGTCGCTCCAAGTCAAAAATTTACTTCGGCACGAGTTTGTTTCTGTCTTCGAGGTCCGTAGAAATATAGAAAATGAATAGAAATCCACATACGCATAAATGGAAGGTATGACGGAAGCTAAAATTTTATTACTATGGAAGGTGGTGAAATCACACATTATAATGCATCGGATAAAATGGAATCGTCCGGTACTAAATTCCTCAAAAACTCCTCGAAACATTCGACAACATTAAAGTGCCCCAAGACTGTGATTCAATAAAGTTTCTTGAACCAATCCACAAAATTTCGATCAGCGCTTCAAAAAAAGATTGTCAAATTGAGATTATCATTGCCCTGCAAATCATAAGACGAAATGCTTGGGGCTTAGCGCGTGTATACAGAAAATTCTACGTTTTCGCATTTGGGTTTTCGGATCTTTTGTTCCCAAAAATTTTGATTTTGTTAGATTCCGAATTACCTTTTATACACATATTGACGCTTCCTGACCGGAACACTTGTAAAATTGTATTTGAAAGACGCAATTGTCCTTTTGACGTATTTCTCCCAAAGTTCGACGTTTTCTAATTTACATTTATTTTCTATACACATAATGATATATGGCCCCCTCGCCGAAAAGTTGTAAAATCCTATTAGAAATTCGCCATTATGCCTTCTTGACCCTTCTTTCCAAAATACAAAACTCGACGTTTTTAAATATGGGAATTTGAAACTTCAGAAACAGTTAAACTTTATTGAAACTGAAGAGATTATCTGTGAAGTCTATCGCTATAGAATGTAAAACCGATTTTCTAATACCGAAATTCTGCCAGGATGACAGTGGTACGAGAGGTCGTGGTTCGCCATATGATTCTGAATTAAGCTGAATTCTCAGCTTTTCTCTCCCGCAGGATAAAAAATGAAATCCTATCCTAAGTGTTTTTGCGCCATAACGATAAACCCACGGTATTCACGCAGAAATCAAATGTCAGTAGCGTATAAGGCCAAAGTAAAAATGGGCCAATGATAACTTTTGAGACACCAACGATAAAATGCGCAGAAATCAAATGTCAGTAGCGTAGAAAGCCCAAGTAAAAACGGGCCAATGCTAACTTTTGAGACACCAACGATAAAGCGTGCTATCCACACGGGAATCAAATGACACTAGCCTAAAAGACCAAAGTTAAAACGGGCCAATGCTCACCTTTAAGACACCAACGATAAAGCGCGCTATCCACGCAGGAATCAAATGACACTAGCCTAAAAGACCAAAGTTGAAACGGGCCAATGCTCACCTTTGAGACACCAACGATAAAGCGCGCTATCCACGCAGGAATCAAATGACATTGGCCTAAAAGGTCAAAGTTAAAACGGGCCAATGCTCACCTTCGAGACACCAACGATGAAGCGCGCTATCCACGCAGAAATCCATTGACACTAGCCTAAAATACCAAAGTAAAAACGGGCCAATGCTTACTTTTGAGACATTAACGATAAAGCGCGCTATCCACGCAGGAATCAAATGACAGTAGCTGAAAAAGCCAAAGTAAAAATGGACCAATGCATACCTTTGAGACGCCAACGATAAAGCGTGCTATCCACGTAGGGATAAAATGACACTATCCTAAAAGGCCAAAGTTAAAACGGGCCAATGCTTACCTTTGAGACACCAACGATAAAGCGCGCTATCCACACAGGAATCAAAAGACAGCAGATTAAAAAGCCAAAGTAAAAACGTGCCAATGCTTACTTTTAGGACACCAACGATAAAGCCGCGCTAACCACGCAGAAATCAAATGACAGTAGCTTAAAAAGCCAGAGTAAAAACGAGCCAATGCTCACCTTTGAGACATTAACAATAAAGATGCGCTAATAACGCAGTAATCAAATGATACCAGCCTAAAAGATCAATATAAAAACGGGTCAATGCTCACTTCGACTGTGACAACAACACCAATTCCTCGGATGTTACAACTGCTTCAACCCTTCAACAATCCTGGTCGACTGGAGACTGCCCCCTTGGCGAGAAGGAACACTAATCAAACTTGAACATTTTGTAAAAAAAAAAGACTTTTATTTCATAAATGCTTTCACAAACTATCAAACAGAAGACTTTTATTTCATAAATCCTTCACAAACTATCAAAGGATTTATTCCCAGCAAGGGAGATGTAGACATATACATATTTCGTTGTATTGTGATCTAACTATATTTCTTTAACAGTTACTTAAATGCTAGTAACATTTATTCGTTAACTTTTAATACATCTTAAAATGAAAAGATAGTATTTGTTCACACGCAGGAATCAAATGACAGGGAAAACGGGCCAATACTTACTTTTGAGACATTAGCGATAAAGATGCGCTAATCACGCAGAAATCAAATGATACTAGCCTAAAAGGGCAAAGTTGAAAAACGGGCCAATGCTCACCTTCGAGACGGCAACGATAAAGCGCGCGCTAATCCACACAGGAATCAAATGACACACTAGCCTAAAAGGTCAAAAGTTAAAACCGGGCCAATGCTCACCTTTGAGACACCAACGATAAAGCGCGCTATCCACGCAGGAATCAAATGACACTAGCCTAAAAGGGCCAATGCTCACCTTTGAAGCGACAACGATAAAGCGCGCTATCCACACAGGAATCAAATGACACTAGCCTAAAAGGCCAAAGTTAAAACCGGCCAATGCTCACCTTTGAGACACCAACGATAAAGCGCGCTATCCACGCAGGAATCAAATGACAGTAGCCTAAAAGGCCAAAGTTATAACGGGTCAATGCTTCCCTTTGAGACACCAACGATAAAGCGCGCTATCCACGCAGGAATCAAATGACAGTAGCCTAAAAAGCCAAAGATAAAACGGGTCAATGCTTACCTTTGAGACACCAACGATAAAGCGCGCTATCCACACAGGAATCAAATGACAGTAGCTTAAAAGGCCAAAGTAAAAACGTGCCAATGCTTACTTTTAGGACACCAACGATAAAGCCGCGCTAACCACGCAGAAATCAAATGACAGTAGCTTAAAAAGCCAGAGTAAAAACGGGCCAATGCTCACCTTTGAGACATTAACGATAAAGATGTGCTAATCACGCAGTAATCTAATGATACCAGCCTAAAAGACCAATATAAAAACGGGTCAATGCTCACTTCGACTGTGACAACAACACCTATTCCTCGGATGTTACAACGGTTTCTACCCTTCAACAATCCTGGTTGACTGGAGACTGCCCCCTTGGGGAGGAGAAGGAACACTAATCAAACTTGAACATTTTGTAAAAAAAAACCAGAAGACTTTTATTTCATAAATCCTTCACAAACTATCAAAGAATTTATTCCCAGCGAGGGAGATGTAGACATGTACATATTTCGCTGTATTGTGTTCTAACTATATTTCTTTAACAGTTACTTAAATGCTAGTAACATTTATTCGTTGACTTTTAATAGATCTTAAAATGAAAAGATAGTATTTGTTCACACGCAGGAATCAAATGACAGTAGCTTAACAAGCCAAAGTAAAAACGGGCCAATGCTTACTTTTGAGACACCAACGATAAAGCGCGCTATCCACGCAGAAATCAAACGATACTAGCCTAAAAGGGCAAAGTTGAAACGGGCCAATGCTCACCTTCGAGACGGCAACGATAAAGCGCGCTATCCACACAGGAATCGAATGACACTAGCCTAAAAGGCCAAAAGTTAAAACCGGCCAATGCTCACCTTTGAGACACCAACGATAAAGCGCGCTATCCACACAGAAATCAAATGACACTAGCCTAAAAGGGCCAATGCTCACCTTTGAAGCGACAACGATAAAGCGCGCTATCCACACAGGAATCAAATGACACTAGCCTAAAAGGGCCAATGCTCACCTTTGAAGCGACAACGATAAAGCGCGCTATCCACACAGGAATCAAATGACACTAGCCTAAAAGGCCAAAGTTAAAACCGGCCAATGCTCACCTTTGAGACACCAACGATAAAGCGCGCTATCCACGCAGGAATCAAATGACAGTAGCCTAAAAAGCCAAAGATAAAACGGGTCAATGCTTACCTTTGAGACACCAACGATAAAGCGCGCTATCCACACAGGAATCAAATGACAGTAGCTTAAAAAGCCAAAGTAAAAACGTGCCAATGCTTACTTTTAGGACACCAACGATAAAGCCGCGCTAACCACGCAGAAATCAAATGACAGTAGCTTAAAAAGCCAGAGTAAAAACGGGCCAATGCTCACCTTTGAGACATTAACGATAAAGATGTGCTAATCACGCAGTAATCTAATGATACCAGCCTAAAAGACCAATATAAAAACGGGTCAATGCTCACTTCGACTGTGACAACAACACCAATTCCTCGGATGTTACAACGGTTTCTACCCTTCAACAATCCTGGTCGACTGGAGACTGCCCCCTTGGGGAGGAGAAGGAACACTAATCAAACTTGAACATTTTGTAAAAAAAAAACAGAAGACTTTTATTTCATAAATCCTTTCACAAACTATCAAAGGATTTATTCCCAGCGAGGGAGATGTAGACATATACATATTTCGTTGTATTGTGTTCTAACTATATTTCTTTAACAGTTACTTAAATGCTAGTAACATTTATTCGTTGACTTTTAATACATCTTAAAATGAAAAGATAGTATTTGTTCACACGCAGGAATCAAATGACAGTAGCTTAAAAAGCCAAAGTGAAAACGGGCCAATGCTTACTTTTGAGACATTAGCGATAAAGATGCGCTAATCACGCAGAAATCAAATGATACTAGCCTAAAAGGGCAAAGTTGAAACGGGCCAATGCTCACCTTCGAGACGGCAACGATAAAGCGCGCTATCCACACAGGAATCAAATGACACTAGCCTAAAAGGTCAAAAGTTAAAACCGACCAATGCTCACCTTTGAGACACCAACGATAAAGCGCGCTATCCACGCAGGAATCAAATGACACTAGCCTAAAAGGGCCAATGCTCACCTTTGAAGCGACAACGATAAAGCGCGCTATCCACACAGGAATCAAATGACACTAGCCTAAAAGGCCAAAGTTAAAACCGGCCAATGCTCACCTTTGAGACACCAACGATAAAGCGCGCTATCCACGCAGGAATCAAATGACAGTAGCCTAAAAGGCCAAAGTTATAACGGGTCAATGCTTCCCTTTGAGACACCAACGATAAAGCGCGCTATCCACGCAGGAATCAAATGACAGTAGCCTAAAAAGCCAAAGATAAAACGGGTCAATGCTTACCTTTGAGACACCAACGATAAAGCGCGCTATCCACACAGAAATCAAATGACAGTAGCTTAAAAATGCCAAAGTAAAAAACGTGCCAATGCTTACCTTTTAGGACACCAACGATAAAGCCGCGCTAACCACGCAGAAATCAAATGACAGTAGCTTAAAAAGCAAGAGTAAAAACGGGCCAATGCTCACCTTTGAGACATTAACGATAAAGATGTGCTAATCACGCAGTAATCTAATGATACCAGCCTAAAAGACCAATATAAAAACGGGTCAATGCTCACTTCGACTGTGACAACAACACCTATTCCTCGGATGTTACAACGGTTTCTACCCTTCAACAATCCTGGTCGACTGGAGACTGCCCCCTTGGGGAGGAGAAGGAACACTAATCAAACTTGAACATTTTGTAAAAAAAAACCAGAAGACTTTTATTTCATAAATCCTTCACAAACTATCAAAGAATTTATTCCCAGCGAGGGAGATGTAGACATGTACATATTTCGCTGTATCGTGTTCTAACTATATTTCTTTAACAGTTACTTAAATGCTAGTAACATTTATTCGTTAACTTTTAATACATCTTAAAATGAAAAGATAGTATTTGTTCACACGCAGGAATCAAATGACAGTAGCTCAAAAAGCCAAAGTAAAAACGGGCCAATGCTTACTTTTAAGACACCAACGATAAAACGCGCTATCCACGCAGAAATTAAATGATACTAGCCTAAAAGGGCAAAGTTGAAACGGGCCAATGCTCACCTTCGAGACGGCAACGATAAAGCGCGCTATCCACACAGGAATCAAATGACATTAGCCTAAAAGGCCAAAAGTTAAAACCGGCCAATGCTCACCTTTGAGACACCAACGATAAAGCGCGCTATCCACACAGAAATCAAATGACACTAGCCTAAAAGGGCCAATGCTCACCTTTGAAGCGACAACGATAAAGCGCGCTATCCACACAGGAATCAAATGACACTAGCCTAAAAGGCCAAAGTTAAAACCGGCCAATGCTCACCTTTGAGACACCAACGATAAAGCGCGCTATCCACGCAGGAATCAAATGACAGTAGCCTAAAAAGCCAAAGTTAAAACGGGTCAATGCTTACCTTTGAGACACCAACGATAAAGCGCGCTATCCACACAGGAATCAAATGACAGTAGCTTAAGAAGCCAAAGTAAAAACGTGCCAATGCTTACTTTTAGGACACCAACGATAAAGCCGCGCTAACACGCAGAAATCAAATGACAGTAGCTTAAAAAGCCAGAGTAAAAAAACGGGTCAATGCTCACCTTTGAGACATTAACGATAAAGATGCGCTAATTACGCAGGAATCAAATGATACCAGCCTAAAAGGGCAAATAAAAAACGGGTCAATGCTCACCTTTCGACTGTGACAAAAGCGCACCAATTCCTCGGATGTTACAACGGCTTCTACCCTTCAAAGGCAATCCTGGTCGACTGGAGACTGCCCACCTTTGAGGAGAAGGAACACTAATCAAAGCTTGAACATTTTGTAAAAAGGAAAAAAGAAGACTTTTATTTCATAAATCCTTTCACAAACTATCAAAGGATTTATTCCCAGCGAGGGAGATGTAGACATATACAATTTCGTTAAATTGTGTTCTAACTACGCATTTCTCAAATTTAACACTACCTTAAAATGCTAGTAACATTTATTCGTTAACTTTTAATACATCCTATATTGAAAAGATAGTAATTGTTCACACGCAGGAATCAAATGACAGTAGCTTAAAAATCCAAAGTAAAAACGGGCCAATGCTTACCTTTGAGACGCCAACGATAAAGCGTGCTATCCACGCAGGAATCAAATGGACACTAGCCTAAAAAGCCAAAGTTAAAACGGCCCAATGCTTACCTTTGAGACACCAACGATAAAGCGCGCTATCCACGCAGGAATCAAATGGCAGTAACCAAAAAGGCCAATGTCAAAACGGGCCTATGCTCTCCTGTGAGACAATATCAATAAAGCGCGCTATCCACGCAGGAATCAAATGACAGTAGCTTAAAAAGCCAAAGGGAAAACAGTCCAATGCTTACTTTTGAGACACCAACGATAAGGCGCGCTATCCACGCAGAAATCAAATGACAGTAGCCTAATAAAAGACCAAGGTAAAAACGGGCCAATGCTTCACCTTTAAGACACCAACGATAAAGCCGTGGCAGAAACCCAGAGAGCTAGCTTGTCAGAGCTTCACTTGCCAAACTTTCAAACGCTTTCCAGCTAATAGAGCGGAATGCAGCACGGGCGAGAATGTGGCCGACCTCTGCAGATTGCACATTCAACATTGCAGATAATGTTATTAATTAATTAATGTTAATGTCAGGGTGAGACGATTTATAAATATAATTTCAACGTCCAGGGAGCGACAGACACCTATGGAACAATCGATTTGTAAATTGTAACACAACAGAGCGGTCGTATCGAAATCAGATTGCAAGCGCCAAGTGTATGCAAGACGCGTGGGATGGGCACAACGTTTGCTGTTTAGCTATGTTTCCGTAGTCTGTAGTCCGCAGGACTTTGCATTTTGGACTATCTGACTATCGGTATATGTTTCCTATTCTTCTCTAGATGGTATAACAGATTTTATAGCGTTTACGTCCTTGAATAAATCTTTTGATATGGTAGGTTATGGGTGATACTGACGTTATAACTCAAACTCCCTGTTTCGATTGTCAAATAGCAACAACAACTCGCAAATGTCTTCGGAACCGCGAAAACGAGCGAAACGTTGGTCCAGAGAGGAAATCCAGGCATTAATAATGGGAATTGCCAGACACAAAAAGCATATACTGGGTACCTTGTCCGGTGATGTTACAATGAGGACTAAAAAAGCTGCTTGGTTGGATATCACAAATTTGGTGAGTTTTTTTATTATTTAAATCTAATTTTGGTTTGTTTTCCATGCTGAAAGCGACACATCGTAACCCTGGAGGCAATGCCAGATGATTGCAGCACTGTTGTCCTCTTGTTAGGATGAGAATATTCTGGCAGTTTTAATTTTAATGACATTTAGGATTATGGTACTAAATTTCACTAGGCCCTTAAAATGGTCTTAATAATACCTAATTATGGGGGATTCAACAGCTTATACGCACATTTCCATAAATTAAGTTGATTTTTATTGGTATTAAAATGTCAAATGGGCGCAGTGCTGATTGCCAGATTGCTCTTAAGTCCGCAGGCACGTATTAGTGTTGGGAATGAGTCCCTTTGATTCGAAAAACACACAGGAATTGCGAGTCTGATCTTACAAAGTGTCGCCAAAATTGGAGAGTCTCTAGCAGCAGGGTACATTGCATGCTTCATATCCCTCAGGGAGGCATATTTTCATGTTTTTTAAAATTTGATTGCGGACTTCAGTAGAGCTGCAGTAGAGCTGGACGGCATATCGGTAGGACGTTAAAAACCGGTATTGAGTTTTCCAAAATATTGTATCATGTTAGTTTTTCACAATGTCAGTTTGCCGGTATTTCGTACAATACCGCCTAAAATGGTTACAAGTTAATGCATTATCGCGCCAAGTAACAACAAAAAACAGGTCTTTAGATCACTTACACCTGCTGATATGCGTAAATTTAACTTTTACAATGTCATGAAACTACAACCCGCCTGCATTAAGAAGTATGCACCTGTTTTTCTTTCAACTAGGTCGCGTATCGCGTGGTTTTTGGAAATGACAGAATAGCATGTTTTTTGATAGCAGAGAGTTGCTTGGCATACCGGACTGGCATTTTTTAAGAGAGAGGCTTCAAAGAGCAATGCATATAGGGTAGCACTGGGTGGGGCACTGTAACCCACAACTTTGTGACCACGCTCTATAATCTCATCGGTTCCTCATTGGTTTCACACATGATTATGCCGCGGGGCAGTTTTAAGAAATAACAGTGCTCGCCAGTACAGTCCGATAGACTGCGCAACCAATAAAACGCTCTCAGAAGACTCCTGTGTGCTGCAAAAACCACACAATAAGGTTCGTCGAGGATGATGCAAATGTATTGAAACAGCAACAACGGCAACAGATAAACATTAACACATTTACTGAAACAGACACCGGACGACCCTGCCACCGCCGAGGCGGGTGTGGACGGAAAGAGAACGTCGCTTACCAGCAACGTGGTATATATATCAAGTAGTGACCTTTGAACCCTCAACCGCCATATGACTCAATTTAGTTAAGAATGGACTAAAATATAGACAAGTGTCACCGCAACATAAACTCTAGACAGTAAGGAATATACCAAATATCCAGTACCGTCACAATTGAATGGCAACACGGAAAATAAATTTGTAGTCAAAACTAAAATTGTAACTTCAATACTTGTTAATTGGATACTGTTAAATTGAGTTCATTTCATTATTAAAAAGGATTTTTTTTTAATATCCAGGTAAATTCAGTAAACACCAGTATGCATAAACGCAGAATCCCTCAAGTCGAACATAAGTGGTACGATATCAAATGTCTGGCGAAAGTACGGATTAGAGAATATGAAAAATCAGACAGCAACAAGAGTACGAAACCGGTACAACCTCCCACGGATATTGACTGGAAAGTTTATAGAATCATGGCGGGACTCAAACAAAATTTAACTGATGACAGTTTCAAAACTGCAAACGTGGAAGAATGGCTCTGTAAGTTTTTTTTACTGTCCCTTCCCTTGCAAAACTGCGAACGTGGAAGAATGGCTCTGTAAGTTTTTTTCTTTGTCTCTTGCTGGGACGGCGGAACCTGTTGAATCTTCTTAGCATCTAAAAAATGAAATTCGTATATTTCAACTAAGGAAATTTGTTGTTGTTTGAAAATTTCAATATGTGTGGAGCAGAAACAATGAAATCTGTAAATCTGTAAAAATCGGGGAAGTGGAAAGGTCTCTCTTTTTCCCAAAAACCTAAGGAGTGTTTCGGCTAGTTCAGCCGCCATTGCTATCTTGAATGCCATACTGGACCTTTTTTCTATTGAAATTCACTACAAGCAAGGCTGGAAGAAGCTCCCAAACAAGAACCAACCAACGACCACTCAATAGCAAAGAGCTACTACAAGATGTAGTACCAGCAACTGCACTCTAAAAGGACAGCATTTCAAACGGAATTGAACTGCTATGGTAAAGTGCAGTTAATTGGTATCTGCCCTGGGTGATAGTACAACCATCTACCACTTCTTTGTTTCCTTTTAGTCTCCTCTTGCGGCCCGCAGGAAATACATCAAGACTATATTAAAGCCCATTCCTTTCATTATGTCTGTTTGACCTGTTGTACAGTTTGGGTGTCTATGACCTTTCCGATGTACAGAAAAGCTTCGTAATTATCAATATTGCTATTTCATAGCAGTATTGATATTTTTGAACCCTTTTTTTGTACAGTTTATTTTGTTACCAAACAATTAAAAACAGATGCTTATTTCTTCTAGGAGTTTATCATGATATATAGCAATTTTTTGTCAATTTTCTTCTAATAAAGCTTATTTTCTTCAGGGTGTCTGAACCACTGAGTAGATGAAATTCTGTCGGTCCGTCACAGTGAAATACAAATTTATATACAAACTCAATACTAATAATACATTTCATTTTTAGCGCAAACCAGCATTACGACGATTGATCTTGAGAATAAAGATAACATCGATGAAATGCTGACTAGTGAGATGAACGAACTTTCGAATAGTAAGTTTTTTTTAATTAAATTTAAATTCACTTTATTAAGTAGGAATAAAAAAAAAGCTGTTGAAAAGATATTCGCTTTTTAGTTCAGTAAAGAATTCCCAAGTTATATCACCCTGGGCTGGTCTCACCAGCACTTGAACCCTGGGCTTCAAAGTGCGATGCTGACCTGTGTTTGTTTGATTTTTCTATTTCAGCAGTTTATTTGTTTTATTGAAATTCACCCGAAGCTGGGACCAGCATTCAAAATGAACCAACTAACGGCCTGGGTGTGAAAGAGCTAGAAAAGGGCGAGTACCAGAAATTGCAAATCATCTGGAAAACATCCAAGAGAAGAAGGAACTACTATAATAAAGTTCAGTGAGAGGTATCTGCCCTGGGTGATGATAAAACCATCTACAACCATCTACGACATAAAAGCATCATATAAATCATCTGATTTACCTATAAATTTTCATAGAAGAAGAAGTATTTAGCTTACTTCAACTTTCCGGACAATATGATCGCGCTCACCCAACTGAGCCACCGACTCTGTATATTTAGTTGGTTCTACTAATCCCAACCAAGGGAATTTTAAAAATTCAAACATACTCTTACAAATTTATATTTAAATTAATCTCAGCCACAGTAGATCATCCATTGTTTTATCATCCCTCTCCCGCATCCCATAGTATGAGCAGCATGCAAAGTTCTTCACCGGGTTCCAGTAGTCGGACGAAAGAGCAAAAGTTACAATCAGAGATTCGAAACCATCGAGAGAAAGAGGCTGGAAATCATGTTTATCATCATAGCAAGGTGTGACGGTTTGTGCATTTTTTCAACAGACCCTATTTTTTTTTGTCAAAGTGTCTAAAAGGTACAATCTAACAGATATAAGCTACATGGCCATGAGGCAATGCTGCATTTGAAATGTAAAAACAGCAGCTACTAAAAATGTTCCTTACAGAACTGAACTGCAATAGTGAAGTGTAGAGCCCAACTGATAATGCTTTTTTGCAACCGATATTGATACCAATATTTTGACTTTTTTGACCACCGATACGGGATATTCTAAACTTGTATTTCTAACATTTGGATACGTTACTAGACAACTTTTGCAGAGGGAGTAAAATTTCATCTCATGCAAATAACATCTGCTGGGGATTTCGCCCAATGAAAGCGAAAAATATTGCGCAATTTTGCCATTTGAACAAAAATATGTGTTATTTTAAAAGAATTTTGCATGTCCATGAAGTTTATTTCGGTTGACCGATTTTATCTGCTGCTTTTGTGATTTGCCGATGTATCGGTAAACAGCAAAATTAGGCCGATATATCAGCCGGGCTCTAGTTAAGTGCAATAAGTGATGGGTGCTTAATGTGGTGGTGAAATTGCCATCTTTCATTTTAGTCTCTCTTATGGCAACAATTGTTGAAACATTGTCGAAAATGCTTGTCTGAGGAAGTCTGACCTTGGTCAGGCGAAACGTTACAAAAATAAATTTGTGTTTGCGCGTAGAAAGACTCTCGAACCTCTTGTCTATTAGTTTATTCTCTTTCTATATCATCCTTTTAGCATATGGATCCGCTTACGCAAAAGCCTAGAAGAAGGATAAGTAGTTAGTCCCGCGTTAACCCGACCACGAGCATCTCTTATGGCACATTGAAAATATGTCATGGTTAGAGATGTGAGTTTTAGAATTTCACATCAATTCACTGCTACACTGTAACAAAAGTACAGTAAATTTACTGGTCATTCGCAGTAATTCGATATGCCCAAAGTTTAAAAAACACCATGTTGAACAGATTTATGCCAATTATGGGCTGTTGATGAACCGAACCTTTGCGGCGCATTCTATCAAAACCCCATATTTTGCCGAAAGAGTCAATTTTGAGTTTTTCGTTAATGTATTCCGTCCTTGTTCAGTGATGCTCGAATTTGAACAATATATGTCTTATTTTTGGTTTCGTAAACTAGTATAGCATCTTAATAAAACATTTGGGAACGATAAATACAATCGTATTCAAAAAGATTAGATTCGGAATTATTTTTTTACAGATTCGTTCGAAAATTTTCCATCCTAGTCATGGCAATTCTACGTCTGCACATATATATTATTCACAACTTATCTTAGGTCAAAGCAGAAGTTATCCAAGACCCAGATATCATTCCACAAGTACGAGAGGTCTACACCAAGAAAACAACAAAAAACAATAAAAACAACCTCAGCGAAGAATCTGATTCGACCAACAAACCTGCCAGATTGATCACCAACGAATGTAGATATTCTGAAAGCGGTAAGGAATCGACGCAGTTTACTGTAAGGTAGGGAGCAGACTGTCACCTACTCTGCTGCTCAGACACTTGAAGAAAATCGATTCGCCAGGAGAAAATTTAGCAAATTGGCATCTAACAATATCTGTGGCTAGAACAGTGGTTCTCAGCATTTTTCTTTTCTGGCCCATTTTCGTTGCACAAAAATTCTGTTGCCCAATAAATTTTTATGAAAGCAAGAACCTATGAAATAGGTTTAGAACAAAAAACAGCAAAACATATTTCAAAACAGATTATTTATTCAACCGGTCGCAATCGCAAGCCTGTGTGCACCAGGATTAACACTACGTTCAATCAAATAAAAAAATCTCAATTCCTCCCAGAGCCATCATCCCTGTAAAATTATGTATAAGTTGCACAAATGAAACTAAATTATTCGATAAATCTAGCTTTTTTAATTAGTCTTTGGCACACTTCAAAATGTTTCCATGCCCCACTGGTCAACCAACACCCTTTCGTGGACTCCGATGAGCGTCGCGTCTGGTGCCTTAAACCGGCGTTCAGTTCATCCCGCGTCGACAGTCCTGCTCACCAAGAGTGGCCCACAGGGCACTCTCGTTCGAATCGCCCGACTCATAATGGAGAACTGGTATCTGCATGTGAGGTCCTGGTTCGCCATATGATTTAGCCAGAATTCTTGACTTTTCATTCCCAACGGAAAAAAATGAAATCATATACCAACTATTTAAATCATCTGTGATGAAGCACCTGAAACCAACACACTGTAATTTTTTCCACAGAAACCTCTGATGATTCTAAAGAGTCATTAACACCTCCTCGGAAAATCAGACGAAAAATGATGAAGACGCCATCGAAAAATAACACAGATAATAAAATTGGAGAAATATTAGATTTGTTGAAGGAACGGCCTAAAGTTACAGGTAGGTGATGCTGCTTTAGATATATTTTTTTTATTGAAATTCACGCTTAACAAGGCTGGAAGCATTGCCTGGAATGAACCAACTAATGGACGCATAATCGCAAACAACTATCATAAGGTATAGTACCAGCAACTGTGTGAGCAATCTAAGCGGGAGACGCCCCAAATGAAACTGAACTTTTATGGTAAAGTACGATGACAGGCATCTGTCGTGGGCGATGAAAAAATCATTTATGTTCATTCCCAAAATTTAACTTGAAATATTGGTGTGCGGGGTCAGCTCAATCGATAAAGCGTTCGGAACACGATTCGAGCTAAGCATCTCCGATTGTCATGATGCAGTTTCGAATTCCGTCAGGGATGATAATTATATGCAAGGGGTTCGCTGGCGTCTCGCCGGTGCACGGTGGTTCACGTAAGCGGTGATTATGGCTTCCCCCACCAACCAGGCCCATGCACAGGGAAAATAAGAAATACGATAATCGAAAAAAAAACCTTCACCCCGATTCTGAACTGGTATCCTGTACTGTGTATCTGCACGAGAGGTCGTGGTTCGCCATATGGTTAAGCTGTATTCTCGACTTTCTTCTCCTGTAGGATAAAAATGATATCCTAGCCTAGCCTAGTATTGTAAGTTGTCCTACCGAGGCATTGCGTTTCAGGTAACAAAACAGCAATGAATATTTGTATTTTCATAGTCGCATGCTTCCCAAGCGCAGAGTTCGGCAGCGTAAAACGCGAGGCAAAATAAAACAAACCCAGAAGAAATGCAAACATGTATTGCAATCTTAACTTGATCTTTACAACAATTTGATTCATTAAAAGAATCTTTTGCCAAGGATTAGGCCCTGTACAAGCAGCCACTTACAGACAGACATGGTTAGAGTTAAAAATATATATTTCCTATTCGGCTTAGCCTACCCAAGCCTACTTGGTTGAGTGATGGACATGGATTATTACCGAACTGGACTCTAATCCGAGATATTCAGTTTGCGATACCAACATGTTAACCACTAGGCCATCGCGCCCATCAGCTTGGTTTGGAAAAGTTGTTAATTGTTAATCATTACTTTAAAAATGAAAAATTTTGGTGCAATCCTCTGCTTTATTTATCGCTGTGCTTCACTTTTTCCACAGAAATGAATGAAGATGACATGTTCATGACAAGCATGGCAACAGCGTTAAAAAGAATCGAACCAACGAGAAGGTTTAAAGTTAAAATGGGAATTATGAAGTTAATACATGATGCCGTCACGGAAGGTGAAAATTCATAACGAATGGATGAAACACGGAACCAAAAGTTTGCTGAGATCACAAAGTAAAAACCAAGGTTGTGGAATTCTGTGATGTTACGGAGAATGAAATGTACATGCACAGGGAACGTGAAAAATATACCAAGCTAAAAGCCTTCACATGATTCGGAACTGGCGTCTGCACGAAAGGTTGTGGTTATGCCGTATTCTTGGCTTTCCTCTCCCACAGGATAAAAACGAAATCCTATCCTAAATTACCCGGCACTTCTAGGTTGCTTGTTTTTGATCATCATTGGAAGCTAAGAAGATAATATAGCACATTGACGGAATTCTTTACTGATGAGTTGCCACATCCTTTCCTAAACCCAGTTTCTGGCCCTGTTGGTACAGGCTTTAAAATAGTTCTAACATATTTCCTGCGTGTTGTAAGAGGCGACTAAAAGAAGCGGTAGATGGTTCTACCATCGGCAAGGGCAGATACCACTCACTGCACTTAGCCATAATGGTTCAGTTGCAGTTGCTGGTACTACATCTTTTAGTGAAATTGTGATTAAATGCAAAATTTGTGGCCCATCGATATTTTATCTTACACGAAACTTCGTTGAAAAACCTCCGAAGAAAAACGATAAACCGAAGAACATAATGAAAGAACATGTTTATGTCATAAGAAAGGCGAATGAACATGTAAAGTCTTGATGGTTACTTAGCAATTTTTGCAGAGGGAGATTAAATAAAATTCCATCTCACACAAAAAACATCTGCGGTTGATTTCTCTAGATAGAAGATGAAAAAAAACGTATCATTTCAAAATAATTGCTTGTGCCCATGTGTGCATTTTAGTTACCGATATCATCGACTGGTTTTGTGATCGGCCAATATGTTGGTAAAATTAGGCCAATATATCAGTCGGGCTCTAGCTGACTTTAAGGTTATTAGTGGTTCTTTATATAAAACAATCTGCCAGGAGTGACTACCTCAGATAAGTTACTGCAGGAAATTGACAAGGCCTGTTATCAGCATAAAACTTTTTTGCAACTGATTGAATTTTGAGAGGTGGTCAGTTGCAATATACCTTATTTGCTAATGCCTGCTTTGCCTTGTTTTATTTCTTCTATTATTTTTTATAGCACTCATTTCTTGCACACTCGTCATAACCTTGTGGCAGAAAGTAAGGGGAGGGGCAGGCTGGCGAATCTTGTATCTGTAATCTTGAATCTTCGGGTGTCCAAGATGTTCATATCATTTTCTACAGGCGACCAAAAAGCTTCAAAATCATCAACACTGCTATTTCATAGCAGTGTTGATGGTATTGAAGTTTTAGATACATTATCACTGTTATCAGTATCTTGAAAAAGACATTTTGATCTTCTAGCATGAGATATATCTTGAAATATTGCGCATTTGCGAAATATTGTTCTTGTGAAATTCACTTGCTTCAGATGTCTGAGTAGCTGTCATTCTGCTAGTCTGGAGGGGAAGGGAACAATCGGTTCTCAATAAGCATTGGGGAGAGGCATTCCCATCAACGATTTTCAGCATTTTATTGAGATTTTATTTTGCATTTTTCTAAATTCCATGCACAAATTTTAAACGCATGTTTTCTTATTCATTCAAATTGAAGTTTTGAAAAGTGTTCATTTTTATACTTCTCTAACATTCATTTCTCTTTCTACATTTGAAATAAAAAGAATTTCTGATTTTCTCTGCTAATGTATGGCATTTTTGTAGGAAAGGTTAGCTTGGTTGTTATTGGTGCTGTATGTAGGTTATAGAATTTAGAATTGATAGGGTTTAGGATAGGATCCATTTTCATCCTGTGGGAGGGGAAAACTGAGAATATGGTTCGAGCATATACCAAACCATGACATCTCATGAAGACACAAATCCCAAATCAGGGGTGGTGGGGGTTCCGGCTTAACGTTTTACTCATTTTTCCTTTGCAATAACATGGTTGGTGGAGGAAGCCTTAAGCAGTGGGTACGTGAACCACACAGGGCGAGGCCATCAGTAGACCTCCCCATATAGGCGCGATGGCCTAGTGGTTAAACATGTTGGCATTGCAGGTTGAAGATCTCGGGTTCGAGTCCGGCTCGCTTATCCATGCCCACCACTCAACCCAGGGTGTAATAACTTGGGTAGGCTAAGCCGAATAGGAAAAGATGATATCTTTCCAGTAATTGTAACCCTTTCCGTCTACAAGTGGCCGCTGTTACAGGGCCTTGGACAGGGTGATCCACTCTAAGAAGTGGCTATAAAAAAAATCATCCCTCATTGGGGTGCGAACCTAGGATGTTTAGAGCGTGAGCGTACTCCCAACGCCTCGAGCTAAAGGGCAAATCAATCGTAATAATTGATTGTAGGCATTTTAAGGAAAAAAATTGTGATGCTAGTAGAGTCTTATTATGTCTTTTGTGTACAGAATTGTCACTGTATGACCTTGAAAGCTAATAGTTTTTTTTTTGACCTTTTAGTGATTCGTTAGAATTATTTTTGCTTCCAAAACAGTGATTCTCTTAAAAAATTTCTCACGTCTTCGGTTCGAAAGTTTTAGTCAAGAAAATTTGACACCCCCTATGGATACAGGCATCTGTGATGAGGGAAGATAATGAACAATATTTTTTAAAGGGGGGTAGGAGTGAAATATGTCCCCAAAGTTTTGAAGATGGTTTGAGCGATGTCGCCTCAATATTTCAGAATTGTATGATAAAATAATATAGCGCGCCTTAGATGCGCAAACACATTAAGCTTTTGATAGACTCCGCCTCTTTGCACTGCAAACGGGAAAATTTCCCATCAAAAATTAAAAAAATCTTTGTTGCAAGCGCCAGCACCAGCTGTGCATATTTTCCCACCAGTTGGCGCTATAGATCAAGAAACCATTCATGCATAAATCATGGTTACAAAAGACGCGTAACGAGGGAAAAACCACAGGTTTTTGCTGAAAGTGATGAAATTCTGGGCAGTTTTCAGCACTTTTATTTAATTTTATAGCAGAAGATTGAATCATAATGACATCTCCTATCAGTAGCTTGAGCAAAGGAAAGAAATCACCGCTCACGTCGACAGGAGGTTTTGGGTAAATAAAGCTGCAATATTTCAGTCTTCTTTTACTGTTTAGCAAACAATTAAGGATATGATTTCATTTTTATCCTGCGGGAAGAGAAAGACAAGAATTAACCTTAATCAAATGGCGAACCACCACCTCTTGTGCAGGTACCAGTTCTGAATCAGGTTAAGGTTTTTGGTACATCATATTTCTCATTTTTCCTTTGCATGGACCTGGTTGGTGGAAGAAAGAAGTGTTCACGTGAACCACTGTGCACCGGCGAGGCGTCCAGCAGAACATCTTTCGCATATAATCATCATCTCTGACGAACCTGCGTCATGACAATCAGAGATGCGTAGCTCGAAGCGCATTGAGACACCGGGTTTGTTGGAAAAACAAACACACTGCACACTTCTCTCACATTTGTCTGAATAGCAGAGTAGTTTCCAGTCTGCTTGGTATTTCAATAAAAATAGACCTTGACATTGATTAGGATTTTAAAGTTTGACTCTAGTCTGTTAGTACTGTACTAAACTGTTAAATTTCAACAGACATGGAAATATCTATAAATAAATTTTCCATTTTTTCGCCCAGGAAGCGTCCAGTGCCGTTCCGCATGCCTGAATACACCACAAGTGAACGTGCACTGTTAAATGACATCACAGGTCAAGGGTCAACAAATCATGACATCACTGGTCAGATTTCACCTCGTCATATTGACCTCATAGGTCAAAGTTCGAGCGAGAGTTCCAGCAACAGTCCTGTGGGCACGCCACTGAGGAAATTGCTTAGGCCACTGGATGGCACACCTAAAGATATGTTCAACACATTTAATGGAAACAGGAAGCCGAGTCCACTTGGTCTTGTTAATTCCCCAAATAAAGGTATATGAGAACTAATACTGTATTAGTGTTCAGGAAAACAATTTTTTTAATATAGGATAGGATATCATTTTTATTCTGCGGGAGAAGAAAGCCGAGAATACAGCTTAACGATATGGTGAGCTACGACCTCTCGTGCAGATACCAGTTCCGAATTGGGGTGGAGGTTTTTGATTATGGTACTTCTCATTTCTCCTGTATATGGACCTGGTTGGTGGAGGAAGCCGTAAGCGTCGCTCACGTGAACCACCGTGCACCGGCAAGGCGTCCAGCAGACCTCTCTCATATAATCATGCCTGCGTCATGACGATCAGACATGCAGAGAAGCTCTAAGCGTATTCCCAACGAATTACCGATTGAGCTAACCGGGCACTTCCGATATTGAATGTACATATCGAGTACAAGGAGTTTGAATTTGGCTGTTTACGCAGGGATATTTGCAGCATGATTCAGAACCTTCTATATTTGGATTTTTATGTGCCGCTGAAGCTACATTTGCAAGCTACTTTTAGGCAAAACTATCTTAACCATTGAATCTTAATTTTAGTAAAATATTGAGTCATTATATCTATATCTATATTTTTACTCCTCAATTGACGAAGTATACATATAACTGCTTTATAATGATTTAAAATTATTAATTAAATTATTAATTATTATTATTAAAATTCACTTAGAGCAAGGCCGCAGGAGACAAATCAGACTTGAAAATTCTGCTGAAGCCACTAAAGTGCAAAGAGCTGCATGAAATGCAGGAATAGGAACTAAGGAACCCCCATCTCTGATAGATGTCTACTAACGAGAGTTTTAAAGCCTTGTAGATTAACTTTCACCCCGATTCGTAACTTGTATCTGCGCGAGAGGTTCGTGGTTCACCATAAGATTAGGTTGAATTCTCAGCTTTCCTCTCCCGCAGGATAAAAATAATATAAGCAAACATGTCTAATGTAGCTGGATTTGACCAAGTCTGCATTTACCCATCGAATTAAAGAAATGGTAGATGGTTTTACCATCGCCCAGGGCAGATACCATTCACCGCAATTTACTATGGCGGTTCAGTTCCGTTTCGGATGTTTTCCAAGTAACATCAATTTATTTTGAGATTAACTAATCAGGTTCCACGATACTTTTACAGGAAATCCTCCAAGTCTTATCCCATCAGACATGGACCTCATGTCATCGATGATGCAAAAAATCACAATGTTGGAGAAAAAGAATTTATCGTATACGAGAGAAATTATTGATAAAGATAAAAGAATAAAGGTAATTGCCAGTGATGGGTTTCGCCGCAGAAAGCTTTGCACTGCAACAATTCTTTCTTGTGTTTCAATGCTTATCAAAATCATATACTTTGTTTTCGTTGACACTTTATTGTGAATTATCCCCACCAATTGCACATTACAAATTTTTATGACTTTAAAATAAAATAGCTTTCACTAAAACTACCCCAAATTATACAAATTAAGTAGAGCCTGACTGATATTGCTTTTTTGCTACCGATATCAATACTTTTGACATTAATTGACCACCGATAACTGAAATTTTATCTCACACGAAACTCAGAGAAAACTCTCCCAAAAAAAAACGCAATAAATCGAAGAACATAATGAAAGAAAATGTTTATTGCACAAGAAAGGCAAATGAACATATAACATTTCGAGGTGTTACTAAGCAATTTTTGCGGAGGGAAGGTGAAATAGGATTCCATCTCACGCGAATAACATCTGCTGGGAATTTCCTTAGATGGAAGCAAAAAATATTGTGCAAATAAAAACGCATTATTTTAAAAGAATTCAAGGGCCTGGATGTGTATTTCGGTTGGCCAATATTATCGGCCACTTTTGTGATCAGTTTACCAGTATATCGGTCGGGCTCTGAAGTGAAGGTATCTCAGTTCGATGAGACAAAAAGACATGATTAGCCTGAAGAGTTTTTTAATACTAATAACAATTGAGGTGATAGGTCACACCTTTATAACAGATATAACATATCTAGAACTGTAGTTATAATTTTTTCCCTCAACACTACCCTAGAAAAGAGTTTCGAGACTTCTTCTTCACACATAAACAAATTTATTTCTGTTACATTCTGACCGATCGTCGCTCATTGATTGTAATTTTATTTGACTGTGTCCTAAAGAAAACCATAAAATGTTTTCCGTTTAGACTGCAGTTGCTGTAACTAACCATCACCGTAAAGTGCAGTGAGTGGTATCTGCCCTGAGAGGTGATAAAGCCATTTACCACTTCTTATAATTGTCTGTGGAAGGTTGACCCTGGTCAGACGCCACGTTACAGAATTAAATTTGTGTATGTGCGTAGAAAGACCCTTGAACCTCTTGTCTATTAGTTTATTCTCATTCTATATCATCCTTGCTTACGCATACGGATAAGCTTACGCAAAAGGTATAAAAGAAAGATAAGACATACCCGGACCAGACAAAGAGAAGCATTTACCCTGTTCATGTATGTAGGCCTTCTCTGGGAGATCTTCTCCAAAAAAATAAAATATAAATATTCATCACCTCTGCTATTGGTCTGGGGGACGTGGACCAACTCTTCTCCTTCCTCTGTGCCTTTGTGTTTGCGTATGCAGTACATACAAAGATACAGTAGCAGGAGTAACTATGACTAACTAGTGAGGTTCAAAGTCTTGCTTCACACGTACACAAATATACTTAATTGTTCACTACTTTTGTTATTTTCACTTTTCCAGGTTTTGGAAGAGAAAACTTCGCTTTTAGAAAGAAACATAAAATCTGGTAATGATGAAAGTCCGTCAAAAGTTGCTGAACTTGAGGCAAAATGTTTGGAATTG